>OU342438.1:10889466-12291497 GCA_910589575.2 Carcina quercana | reverse complement strand
ATGGGTTAAAACAGTTGCGTTATTAGATATTTCAAGGTTTATTTTGCAGTTTTCAAGAAGATTGGTTTGCAATCATTGCTGTAATGTTTGAGACGACAAATATATCAAAATGCATCAAAACCAAGAAATACATAACCGTTTCATTTTTCTTTCAGACTGGCATAGATCCTACTATGCAAACCTTCGTCCGAACAAGCAAGCTTACGATCTCCTGATAGCCTCCGGAGTTTTTGCCGTAATCGATGCCGCTGTGTTCCTTGTACACGCCTTTTTCACTTTCCGAAAAGAGGCTGAATATTAAATTTGCCTTTGTAACGAAATAATCTTAACTTTTTAAATTTAAAACTGCACTCGAATCCAATGCCTTATAGTTTTAAATTTTTAATAATATGTTTTGTAATGGATTTTGTTTACTCAGTATGGTTTTGTAATAATAAGTAATTTAAATGTGTTGTAAGGATATATTTTTTTGTAATATTTCATGAAAGAAGTTGTCCTCTCAGGTAGCTGTTGAATTTGATCTTAAATGTTTAAAATGAATACGTTGTCCTGTGCAGCAGCTAAACAGATGAAAAAATATATCGCCCGAGCAGCTATTTATTAATATTTTATTTTTGGCCGAAGAAGTGCAAGTTTAATGTTTTATATACATTATTAAGAGCTAGTTTTCATAGATATTTATCTCTTATTTCGACTAACTATATGAGGAATGTGGGTTGGTGAGAACAAGTATGTAACAGAAGCGTTAGTTAATTAGAGCAACGCAAGCTTGGAAGAAAGTTTTACTTAAGTGTTAGTAGGATTTTTATACGTTCTTAAGTTTTTAGGAAATAGTTTTAGGATGTAAATTCTTGTGTGATGAATAGAAACATATAAAACTCAATTCCTGAATTTCAATTAAAACTAATTTAGTTTAGTATTCTAACGTTTTCTTTTCAGTTTCTTTTCATCACATCTTCAATCATAATTGAATATTTAAATTGTTTACTGATACATTCCGCTAAAACCAAATTTAGTATAAGCAAATTACACATTTTGTTTTCCCAATTAGGTGCGTATTTGTAAATTTTTTCGAACGAAATAAGACCACCGTAATTTTTTCTCTGAACTTAGTTTCTCAATAAGTTTTATCTTATTAATTTAGGAACGAGAAAAGCACAAAGTGCTAAAGCTGTGTTCAGTTGAGGCTGCATTCATCTTGCGCTAGCGCAGTCAATCATGTATTTTTTAAATCGTAGCACGACACATTATTTATTTCCAAAAACCAAGCTGGTCAATTTTAAGTCATTGCTGATTTTAGATTTACCGAGACATTATCATTTCAAATATCGAATATGTTATACTATAATTAAAACAGCTTGAAGAAGAAACTTTGGGAATGCAGCCTAAATAAATACACGATTCATTATTTAATTATACGTAATAAATATTTAGTCGTATTTTTATTATGTTAAGATTTTATATAATTTTATTATTAAAAGGGTGAACCAAAGCAGTAATCAGTATCCGTCCAGTGGTAGTTAAGTTTTTTTGCTTTCCTTACTTAATTTTTCATTTAATTACGTAAAAATTCTAACACAATCTGATTACTCAATTTTCTATAATTTCCTCTTGATAAAATGTCTAATATTAAATCTAGCAAGTAAATAGTTTATAAGTCTGATCTTATATAGGTTATGAACCCATTAATTCGAAAAAAATATAAAATTGGATTTAATTTAAAATATTTTAAGAATGTTTTTCATCATTGTTTAGGGTTAGTTTACTGTAGGTTTCATTGAGTGAGTTAAATCATATAATATTTAAACATAGCAATTAAATTAAAATTATAATATTTAATGCATGTATAAAATATTCGGCGCTAATGTTACCTTAATATATATACCACATTGAAAAGGTGCCCGCGCAACAAAGACAACCTTCAAAATATTAGTGCTTAGCTAAGGGTCTATTATATATTTTGTATGTACATAATGTCATAAGTTGTGTATCCACTGTAATTGAGTTAATAAATAAACAATATGTACTCTTCCCGTTTGTTTTAATTGTTATCCCTACAACCTCGCATGCATGCCAGACTGCATAGTGACATTGGCGCCTTCATATGCTCTTTTCTGCATTTCTCTACAATCTTCTATCTTCTATACTATAATAAATCTGTAGAATCGACGTGTCTGTACATTGAAAACATTTGACAAAAACTGATTGAGGATGATGTAAGAAGTGTAACGGAATACAATAAGACCATTTTTTTAAAATGTATGTAATCTAGAGTTATACAATAATTTCAGAAACAAAGCCGGACTTTTTTACATATTTGCTGGGTGTTTTTCGGTTTTTACGGTTACTTCATACATCATGAATTGATATTATCGATTGTGTGCAGTTCCTGTCAGTAAAACAGTAAATATGAATCCACGAGGAATCGATAAACTGAACACAGGCAATAACTACAAAAATTCCGCCTTGGTTCTAGGAATTTAAAAAGAACGAGTGAGGGCGTCACAGGATTTAGGAGGAGGATTACAGGCCATGGTTATGTTTGCTGATGACACGGTTCTACTGTTCCATTGGAAAACATGTCTGGAAGTGGCAAATAACGCTGAACTAGGCTTAAGTAGAGTTACAGCATGGCTAGAGGATAGTATACTGACACGAAATACTAATAAGACTAAATAAATTTGCTTTAGTAAATCGCGAGTTTCCAACGCAGCAGCAACGAGTTTTCCCTCTAACAGAAACACCACTTTAGGACCTAATTCTTGTAGCTATCCTTTGCCCTATGCCCCTATGCCAAACTTTTAAGAGGGTATGCTGGTGTCAAAGCGCCCATACAAACGTAGTCCAGTCATATTTTGAGTATTAAGCTATGAAAATCTATGAAATTTTTAAGAAACAATCTAGAAACAAATATCTGTGTCGGTGGCGAGTCAGATTTTCGTTTAAATATATACTTCCAGAGTTACAGGGCGTCAAAGAATTGTATTTTACGGTAATAAAAAGCCCCAACTTTGAACCTGATTTACAAGAGTATGAATCGATTTAGAACAATTTGGAAAAACCACTGACATCTGAAATTTCATTAGTATACTGTATTAAAAAAATGGTTACATAATATACTGTATCCTTCAAATGATCCCTGGACTACGAAACATCCAAATAACGGGTGGATAACTTCGCGTAGTGTATGCTGTCTCACCGTACGCGCTCGGGTAGGATAGGGCTCGGATAGGGACAGCTACAAAACAATCCAAATTTGAACGCGGCTGTGGTCTTACCAAAATAATATCAAAAAAGTTATGGACACTCTCGTGGCAAAGGTGTTAACTGATTAATGACTAGTTGTCAATAATCTATATTTTACATCATTATTACTGTATCGACTGCACCCGATTAACTGTTTTCGGAGAATTAACTTATGCATGTCCATGGACAGCGCCATCTATTGATTGTTTATTAAATATAGTCTAAAAAGATTATTATTGGTACTTGTGTGCTAAGTAAGTCATAGCAGAGCGCAGTTCTTTGGTCTGGTAAACAAATATAATCTCAACTATGCCTAACATAAATATACGTTCCTAAAAACGTACCTAAAATGTAGTAAAATAGGATGATATAAAAAGACGAGATTCGACCGCCAATATTAAGAAGCCAACCAGCTGTCAAAATGACATTGACATCCTTATTGTAAATAACATTTATAACCTAAAATAAGACCTAAATAAACAAACTCTGATACAATACTCCAAGAATAATCTTGTGTTATGTTAGAAATGATTTCTTACCTTTTCAGCCTTCGCCAGATAGATCCACAGTTTCCTCCAAGTCGAAAACTTCTTTTGATCACTAAAATTGTATTGCATTTCTTTCGATGCATATCTTGTACTTAACGGTGACCGATAGTTACAATATTCTGTATTTTGAAGCTCCACAGGTGCATCTATTGAAAACATATTTACTTTTTCAATTTTCTAGTCCTTGTATGTAGTAATAAGTTATTTTTAACCGCGTTGTCTACTGATCTAAACGTTTGTCAAAAGACTGAACGCAAACTATGGAAACCAAGGTCGGTCAAAGGCGGGAGAATTCAATTCGATAACGAAGGTTATCTTGAAATTACTGACGTAATTCAAATGTGTTTGTTACGAAAGTAGGTCGTTTTCTATAACAACAATGGAATGAATTTGGTGCACCTGATTACATAGCAAACCTAATAAATGCTTTTTTTTTAAAAAAATAAATATGTAAAACGTACAGTTTGATCTAAACCAACCACTGGATTATTTTGTATGTAGGAATTACTCATCAGATATGTAAATAACAAAACTGATGAAACATCTCTTGAAAAATATAAGACCCCACAAGCAGTAATGATGCAAAACATGTTTGTAATTTGATATTTTATTTATTCCCAAGATGATTTGTAACCAATGTGGAGAATATTATTCTATATTGATATTTATAAATATACTTCTCATCAGGTAAATCGAAACACCTTGCAAGTTTATGTTTTGTAAGGATTATCAGGAAAATGTGTACATTCAGGAATATATCTCAAATGACATTTAATAGTGAATAATATGAGGTTTTCAAATCCTAATGTTAATATTCTAAATTCAAATTAAATTTTCATAGGGTTTTTTGATAATCCTTACAAAACATAAACTTGCAAGGTGTTTCGATTTTTCTGATGAGATGTACGAGTATATATTTTTATCAAAGGCTGTTTATCTCCTTCCATCATTACTGAATTAATCCATGTGGTACTGGTACAATCCTGAGTCAAGTTCGATTCAATCACCAATAGAAGCTATCTCTGATAATAATTGATTGTTTGCTTTGTTATTTTTTATTTAGATCTATTTGTATTATTTTATTTTTTTCTGCTAAACTGGCTACCTCTTACCATCAGGTGAGATGGAAGCCAGCCGAAAACTCACTGTATGTTTTTAATATACAATACTACTGCTAATTCTCTATACCTTAGTTACTGTGTTTTCATTAATAAATAATACATTGGTATCCTAAGGTATATACCTACAATTTTAAATTATTACATTTCTGTCTCGGTATATTGCCAGGACAAATATAATGTTTCTACTTCTAGTGAAACATCCACATGTTCGAAGGAATCTCAGGAAAAAATAAATCACATAGTATTAATAAAAATGCCTTTATTTACAAATGATTATTGTCCATTATATCATGAAATTAAATCTGATTTCTATATTATAATTCAATTGATTTCAATATTTATAAAGCATTCAAATACAATAAAACATGCTAGGTGATGTATAACTTGATAAGGCACGAATTCGGTTATTTTTACTGTAATTAAATAATAATTTGAGTATTTCTGTCCCTTGAGACCAATACAAAAAAAAGTCATAGTAAATACAGTAAAGTTAATAATTACCAATATCACTTATAACGATATTATTAGAAGGAGTTCTTCACTGTTTTCATATGATGTTGACGCTGGCAGTAGTTAATATACTACTAAATATTGAATTGAATTTTTTATCACTTAGCCGGCTGAAATAAAAGGGCAGTAAATGATGATGGCATAAAACAACTGCATGTGAATTTGGGTTATTTATGAACAATTCTTGGCGCGAACTTGAAAAATGGTGGTTCATTGCAATTTCAGTAATTCGTTAAAATACTGTTATGTGTGTTTTTTGTGTTATAATGGTGTGATATAGTGCAAAAAGTGTCACGGACGGTGTTATAGTATTGATTACGCAAAATTGTGAGGTTTTTGACGCGATCGAAAGGGTTTACCATGTCGAGTACATTCGGCATATGGAGTCTTTCGAATTATGTTGAAACCAAGGCTGACCTTTGAAATTCTCGTCAAGAATCGTCAAAACAAGCGATAAAATGTACACATTATACATTTAATTAAGAAAACTGAAGAAATGGCTTCGGCCTTGTTTATAACCTTAAAATTCTAAGTGACAATATCATTATCAAAGACATGGCTGTATGGTGTTTTGCCTTTGCCTTTTCCTGGTAGGAAAAATCTTACAAAAAAAATGTTTATGAACAAACCACGACAATTACGCGTCTTATAGGTGATTCGTCGTGTTTGGTGGTCTCGTCATACGAAACGAATATTACATACTGTCTTGTTAATTACTAATAGTTATAGCACAACACATCATTATTCGATCAAGTACTTTTAAACATAAATAAAATATAAATATTCACCATGATTCTCACACTATTGCACAGTTTACAATATATACCTTGTGTTACACTGTGGTTACACTAATGTTAGACTTTGTTCTTGAGTGACTTCATCATCTTTTCTAACTTCATGGCCTTCTGGAGATCGCCGCTGATCTTCAGTTTACCCATCATGAAGGCGGATGCTGGTTTCAGTTTACCTGATAAAAAAGTTTAAATTTTATTTTGAATCTAAGGTTCAATAAGGTCATCAGGTGGTCATTATCATAGTGGTCAAACGTTGATCTGTCCTAAATAATACAAAACAAGTCTGGACGTATCAGATATTGTTGTAACAGCCTTGTTTGTTTTCTGTGACTTTGCAATAAATGATTATTATTATTATCGAATATCCTATATAAATAGGAATGTCAAAATTAAACAAAATATACTTACAAGGTTTTTCGATTTTTCTGATGAGAAAAATATATAGACTAGGTTAAGGGTTTGAATTTAAGTAGGTTATAAGTAATAACTATATATATTATAAGTAATATTTAATCCAATATTTTATCGACATTTTTAATAAATAGTTGCCTTTTAATATTATAATACAACTATATTCGGATGATCTCTAATATGTTTTTCCAGAATCTTGAGGAGTCTATGTTTGGATATTTAAATCAAGAATATGGCAAAATTTGAAATTTGGTATTTCAAATCCCATCTGCACTTGTACACTATAAAATCAAGGAATACTCGAAATAATAGAAAAATTTACAAATGTATTAGTATCTTATGTAGTAATTGATAGTCATGGTACATACCAGCGAACATGTCAGCGAAGTTGTTGCCGTCCATTGTAAGGGTCGCGTCAGGTGGGTTTTTCGGCTCACCTTGGCCGCAGGAGCCGTCTCCATTCTTTAGGTCTATGTGCCATACGCCTTCTTCTTTACCTGTGGGTTATCGTAATAGCATATAAAAACAATCAGCGCAATATAATGTCTTATAGAGCAAACTTGACACGTTTTGAATTAAGAAGTGAGCAATTTGGAGAACCTCGAAAACTTGCAAACTTATATGCAACCCCGGATCATTGCCCCGCCTCGGATTCGGATTTTTAAGCAACTAAATATAATTTTATATTAGTATTATATAGCTACATTGGATGATCTATTTCTGCAACAATACTGAACATCAAGCGTTAACGAGAGGTAATCTATGAGAGAGTTGTTTTTCAATTCAAGTACATTATCCGATTGCTTAACGGTGAAGGAAAACATCGTGAGGAAACCTGCATGTCTTGAACAGGCATGTCTTCTTCTTATTCTTCGTGTCGAGGTTCCCTAGATACATGATGCCCAGTAGGCAGCGGTGCCGACAGCTCTGGCCGTAGCGGCCATCAGGTCGCGCTCCGAACAGGAGTGCGGGCACGCGGGACACTTCAACATGTGCGACATCGTTTGCGGTGCCGTGCTGCAGACACATTGAGTGGAGCCGCCGTCGAGTAGTCCCCACCTGCACATGTTGTCTTTGCATCGGCCAACCCCGGACCTAAGCCTATTAAGCGCCTTCCATATGGGCCATGGTTCTTTATGGCCGGGCGGTAGATCCTCAGTGGCTTGAACATATATTTCAGGTGGGGGGCACCGGTTCTGCCACAGCGAGCAACGTTCCTTGGAGGGGTTTCCCAGAAGGGGGCTGGTGTTCCGCATGAAGCTCTTGCGGCTCTTGAGACGGGAAGGCGGCGGGTGGTGATTGTAAAGTGGGTGGCGCGGATCGTTCTCCTGCTTTTGCTTCTCAACAGCGCATGCCACCTCTCTCCGGATCTCTGGGGGAGCAACACCCGCGAGCGGGTAAAGCTTGTTGAGCGGGGTTGGCTTGAGGCATCCGGTGATGGTCCGGCAGGCGTCGTTCAGAGCAGTGGTGACTTGATTTGCGTGCACAGACCGGTGCCAGACTGGACAGGCATACTCGCCGGCAGAGAAGCACAGCGCCAGTCCAGTAGTTCGCACGGTGTGCGCTGAAGCTCCCCAGCTTGTAGAAGTTAGTTTGCGGAGCAGGTTGTTACGCGAGCTGACCTTCATTCGGGTGTTGGCACAATGAGTTTTGTAGGTCAGAGCTCTTTCCAGCGTGATACCTAGGTATCGTGGATGGGGGCAGTGCTCAATATTCGCGCCACCCCACGTCACGCGCAAGGGTCTGTGTGCCTCATTGTTTCTTAGGTGGAACACGCAGGTCTGTGTTTTGCTGGGGTTTGGCCGAAGACTGTTGGCTTTATAATATTTTCCGAGGTGCTCCAATGAGCTCTCAATTGAGAAAGGGTATCCTCTGTTTCTGCAAAGGAGCGACACTGTGCTGCCAGAGCCAATTCATCTGCGTAGAGGAAGCGTTGTGTCCCAGGCATGGAGGCAACAGGCATGTGAAGTCCGCCGATCCGCACTGGGCATGCGTGGTGGACTATGGCCCATACACCCTGTAAGAGAGTAGGCCTGAGCCCCTCCAGTGGGGACATATATAGGCTGTTGATGTGAGTAGCCCCGGATTAATCTAACTCACCTTTAACATTGAACTGGTAGACAGCTTGGGTCTTCTTCACTAGTTCGGGCGTGATGGTTTTACCTATTGCCGTGAAGAGCGTCGGGATCTGGCCTTCCGCTGCCTGAAACCGCAGAGCGCTAACGGTAAAACAGGATGAGTTCGCGTTCACATGGTTGAAATGAATTAAAACAAGGAGATTATAACTATCGATAAACAGCGATGTTCTGTTTTTGAAATCTCGTCAACATTTTACGACCTACACACAGGGCGAGGGTATGGACGGCAAGCGATCTGTAAAAAGAGACTCCACCCTCCCCATATTAACAAAATCGATGATTGTTTATTAACAGAATCAGTTCTTATTTCTTGTACAAATGCCGTTGCCGCCATCTTTATTCATTGTTTAAGTGTTGCCAATTGTTGGTCGTGTTTAATGCTTTAGTAGGACTACATTAAAAGTAATAAATAAAAATGCTGTTTAAATAAATGCAATACATTAATAAAGCGGTCTCTTGTCGTTTTAAAAACGTTGTAGAGGTAATTGGAGGAACTGTAATTGAAACATCACTCCAATTGCATTTTTACAATCTGTCTTGTCTTTGACGGTACAACGATAATTCCGTCAGCGTATCGTCACGACGCGTGTCCACAGCGCTTCTTTCCATCACCCAACTGCTATAAAAGATTTCAGTTTTGTTGTTCGACAGACTCTAGTCCGTGAGGTTTTGCTCGTCAAGAGTTATCGCCCTGTTTCGATCGAATCAGGGATATTACTGTCTGACTGTATGTCACAGCTGACTTCCACAACTGCTTAATCAATCAATTATTGATGTGAAACATCTATAGCCGCACGTAAAACAAATTTCTGGCGTGGCGACGCATGCCGTGGCTACGCGTCGCCACGCTATATGATGGTGTATATATACAGAACGAATGAAGTTGTATAAATTGTTTTTATATTTAATGAAAATAAATGTTTATTAAATAAACAGTCATCATTTTCTGGAAAAAATCGTAATATTTTTTTATCATTTTTTTATCATTATGCCACATTTAGTTTATATCGCAACCTGTTCTTTTCAATCATATTACTTTTACAAAATAATGTCGATGTTTCACATCTGCCAGGCGTCCCGTGACGGCTCACATTTTTTAATTAGAAGCAAACTATACATGGAACATATTTTCTATGCCCAGCAGTTGATGTTTCTCGGCTGATGATGATGTTTCTAGGTATGTTAACTACTCTTATTTTTCTAATTTTAAAAGCGAAATAATTACAGAGATACGTCTTGTAACACTCATGCTCACATAGTGTTTGTATAGACTGCTATCAGCATTAATATCAACATATTATGATGTAAGATTAACCTCACCTACATGAGCATTTTTGCAACAAATCTAAAACAAAGATTACAACAGCCTACAATTAACTTGATCCAAAGGCATTAACTGCGCTATAAAGATTTGAGGTTATATCTTTGACAGACAGGAATGTCATTTGGAGCGCGTTGGCAATCTTGGATGGCTGGAAAATCGCCCCACGTCACTCGCTGCCCCCGATGGACACAATCATCGCCTTTTTAAATTGGTCGGCTATTGTACTCAATTCTACAAAGAAACCTGAACACAAGCAGCAATATGCAACTAGTTCTACTTAAACTAAAGGTTAGGCAACTAAATAAAGCATGCATCAGAATCAGTGGTCATAGATATTTAATATGAAACGAACAAATTTAAATATAAATTATGATGTTCAATTTATAACTTGAATTCACACCTTTGGCCACCTTTCCCCTGGTACCTCCAAGAAGAAGTCGGGCAACAGATTGTGTATGTTATCTGTGAACAAACACAGTTCTGATTTCAATACAAATTCGTCGATAACTTATTCCCTTCGTCCAATACGGACGACGCGACACAAATCCACCAATCAAATCTTCTAAATAGCATACTACTCGCATTTTTGTGTCGCCTCTAAAGGTCTCTACCGATCCATATCATCTATAAATAACTACATTCATCATAGATCACTAGACATCTAATGCAATGCGAACACTTTAAGATATCATATTAGACTAAGACGTCTTATACTATAGCCAATTTGAACGGGCCAATCAGCGTGCGCTTCTCTTTTCAGAACCAATCAATGTACAGTCCCCTTCCCCCTACACACCTCATTACTTTGACTAAATTGGGTACTTGACACCAAATTACTTTGGGGTTGAATTGTATTTTACCGTAACAAAGATTTAAAATAAGCCCCCAAAATAGAAATACGTAATAATTTTCATTTTTTTATTTGAATATTGCAATAATTTAAAAATGCAAAAAATATAGTTCTTCGAATGTTTATTGGATTTAGTTTTTTCATTGAATTTTGAACATTTTCTTATATGGGTATATAAAGCATAAAAACCTTACTTTACGAGATAACTCAAAATATCGATACAAGCTTCATACATTTAACGTTGCAATACAGGCAGGTGACGTCAGAAAAAAATCCTATTTATATGGAGTGCTTTAGCAATGCGTGACTTGAATCACTTTCGGCGGGTTGTGATAAAAAGTATTAATCTTATCGAGAAATAAATGCACTGTGGAATTAGACCAAAATATTTTTTCAGTCAATTGTTTGTATTAGAAATAATAAACATTAGGCATCAATTAGATGGTAAGTGTACGTTCTATGACCACTGATTCTAACAATCCACAAGCTACAAAGCTGTCAAGGTCTGAGCAATAACCTTGTCTCCCGTGTCCTCTTCCTGTTTGTAACTGACAGCGCTCGTGTGGTACCGCCTCATGGACGCGGTGGTCACTGTTGACTGGTGGCTTCTCATAGACGCGGGGTCATCGAGGAATCCGTCCATAAGAAGCTTGTTTGCGTTCTCTAAGATGAAATTGTTGGCATTCAATTTACCCGCCGTAAGGTAACATGGAGAAGAACGATGTTGATCCCACGACACAAAAGGAGAGTGAAGAAAACAATTCGGGTGAGCTATGGTAGCTCAGTTGGGTAGAGCGTCAGTCCTTGAACAATTGAGGTCTGGATTCGATCCTGGCTCGTACCAATTTGTTATTTGGAATTTATGTACGAATGATAAAAATCATTACCATTGACTTTTCGGCGAAGGAAAACATCGTGAAGAAACCTGCACACTTCTGAGAAGAAATTCAAAGGTGTGTGTGAAATCTACCAGACCGCACTGGTCCTGCGTGGTGGACTATGTCCCATACACTCTAAGTATGAGAGTAGGCCAGAGCCACTGCAGTGGGGACATATATAGGCTGGTGATGGATGATGAATAGGAGTTCACAGTGTATCACCAACATGTTATTGCGATTACCAACCCTGTCGAGTTCAGTGATAATGATTAACAGTGAAATACATATAAATCTACTCAGGGGTTATATTTACCAGCTGGCTGAAAGCATGAAGGTCACGAAATAATTTCGGCACGGCATTTTGTCATGCAAAAAGTCGGTATCTCGATCTCGACTAATTTTTTCGAGTTCGCGCGTACTTTCAAAGCGAGACGGTTAATTGCAATCTCATGCAAGTAAGAGAGAGACGCTTGCAGTTGTATAAACTGGACTTAAGCTATAAGGGTAACTTACTAGGGTCACAGGCGTAAGGGATGAGGTCCTTAACACCAGCTTCTTTCACTACATCTTCGTCGATCGCGAAGTTGCCCGTGTATGTTTTGGGGTCTCTGTTGATAAAACATTTTAACAATCAATAAATCTATTTTACATAACGTTAGAATTTGACCATAACATGTATAGCTATGGCCATAATCTAGGGTTATATGATTGTTCGTGGGTAGTCCGATGAAATTTGATTTATAACTATTAATAGTTGTTAGATACGATTTTTTTAAAATAAAATACTGTTTTTGGGTGGTTAAATATAATGAAGATGGCCGCCGAGCCCGTCGTAGTTGGTAGTAGTGGCGGCGGCGGTCGTAAGACTTCGGGAATGTTCAGCGTGAAACAATAGTTTTCAACCGACTTCAAAAAAAGGAGGAGGTTATTTTTTTGTATGTGTGTTACGCGATAACTCCGCCAATAGTGAACACAGAATACATATAATGGATAGACAATTGTCAAAATAAAAGTGTATAAGTATATTTAGGAGCTTAATTTAGTTTGCTGTGTCAGTTCTATCATGAGTACTCTTAAATGTATTTGCTGGCAGTGCATCATCTACTTAGTGATTATTTATAAGTTCACTGCTGGACATGCCATTTTAAAGGGTTTATATGTCATAATAAACTCACTTGCACAGCATGAAGTAAGCTGCATCTGAAACGATCTCCACCTTGCGACTAGTGGAGATGTCCCCAGTTAACATCTCGATGGCTGCCGTAGCGATGGCTGAAAACATTGTATATGGTATCATTAGCAGACATTGTTCCATAGAGACCGACCGTTTAAATGAGTCCTCGCTCGCGCGGCACATGGGCGCGGGGGTATAGTGACAAAGGGGATCGAGAGAGGAGCGGGCGGCAGGACAGGCGAGGACTCATAGCGGTCTACCTATAAGCACTTCATCGTAATCGTCTGCTTAAGAGGAGGTACGAGTAACTTTGGCCTGTGTTTCTTATCTTATAAGGAAGCTACACGTATGAAATTTGGGCAATGAAAACTAGAGGGTTTTATCGAGCGAACTTTAGAATGAAAACATGATTGGTGTAAATCTTCTCGATAACTTTAATGTTTCAAATGACATCATTTACAACACTTTTTTCGACCGTACTGTTAAGAGATTAACGTTTACATCCTTATATATATGTGTGTGTGTGTTTGTCAATTTTAACTATGTACGAGTATATGAACATGATCATCTCTCATAGATCCGATTTCTCTGACTTTCCATGAGGCGATTACCCATAATCACTTGTCAGGCGGATTGTTGATCGCTGTAAGATGTTGTAGTTGCATAGGTGAATGTTGCTGCCCATATGAATATCATTTGTGGGGTGGTCCTATTCTAAACCAATCAACTTACCGGTGCTCGGTTTGTTTGTTGGTATATTCTATGTCCCTACGCTACTTACTACCATGTTCCTAAGCCTGCCTCCAAACAGCAGTGTTAATAGCACTGTTGTGTTTCGGTATGAAAGTAAGCAGAGCCAATGGCTCATGGAGGCTTCTGGTAAGCATCGGCACTTATCAGCAGACCAGAAGAATACCAAGTGTAAACTGATAACAATTACTAATTTAAGCCCTAAAAGTCTACATTTACTAAGGCAAGATTTATATCGTTTTCTCATGGATGCCGTTGTCAGAACTGGAGCAAATTGGGGATCACACGGGAAGCACCAGCTTTCAAATAAAAAAAGAATCATTCAAATCGGTTCACCCAGTCAAAAGTTCTGAGGTAACAAACATTTAAAAAAATACCCGTCGAATTGATAACCTTCTCCTTTTTTGAAGTCTGCTAAAAAATAGGAATTTCTTCAACTGCATGTTTTTTTATGTATGCTACGCAATAACTCTGCCAATTATGAACCGATTTTGGTGATTTTTTTTGTTTGGCAGACCAAAATTTAGAGGAGGTCCCATAAAAAATTGTAACTAAATTGATTCAGCGCTTTTTGAGAAAATTAACAAAAACCAAATATGACAAATCTACCTCTAAGGGATAACATTTTTGGGGACGTTAAGTCGGTTTCTAGTTCTTTTTGACCGCGTTAATTATCTTAATCAGGATTGTGTTACTGTTTGTCCATAATAGATGTAGCATACCTGTCTTGGGCCATAGCGCGTTGACACCAATATTGAATGGCTTGAACTCTTCGCTCATCCCCAGGACGCACATGGACATGCCATATTTGGCCATCGTATACGCAACGTGGACGGAAAACCTGCACCAAAACAACAATACATAAGAATTATACTCATTAAATCTCATTAACTCAGTTTAATTATAATAGATAGTGATAAGGTCCGGAATCAGGAAATCCGTAGACGAACGAAGGTCACCGACATAGCTCGACGAGTCAGTGAGCTGAAGTGGCAATGGGCAGGCCACATCGCTCGAAGAACCGATAACCGGTGGGGAGTAAAGGTTCTCGAGAGGCGACCACGTACCGGGAAACGTATACCAGGCCGTCCACCTACTAGATGGTCCGACGATCTGGTTAGAGTCGCAGGGAGTCGCTGGATGCAGGTGGCTCGGGACCGGCCGATGTGGCGTACCATGAAGGAGGCCTATGTCCAGCAGTGGACGTTTCCCGGCTGATGATGACACAATACATGGTATGTAATTTGACGTTAACTTCTAGTTTATAAGATTTTGTCGAAATCCTTTTTTGCATGCTGTTTGATAGATACATTTAAATATTATTTAATACCAACATGTACCCCATTTATGGGGAAAAATTTTCCATTGGTGCGCAGCAAGAGCCCGTCGCTAGTATAGTATATTTTTATTATTATGTATAATCGGTTAGCAATTGGTCCAACAGTGGACAATGCAATCAATGATGGTGATAATATTGATGATGACGATATTTAAAGTAATAATTAATACAAATATTTTGTAGACTGTGTACTCTTTAGAAAAAGTGGTCAAGGCTTGTTGCTATTGATAAAATAACAACAAAAACTCAGGTGAATACAGATAAAGTATCAAAATCATAAACATTTATGACATGATAAATCGCGTAAATGATTTTGTTGTTCCAACGTACATAACAAATCTTTTAAAAAAAGGTCGCGTGGTGTGACTTCAGCAATGAGTATATAAGAGGAAGTTTAAAAGTTGCACCAGTGAATGAAAAGTTATCTTCAGAACTACATGTTCGATTTAAATAATTCTTTTTTGGGTGAACTAGGTATTGTTCAACTTAGGGAAGAATTTCATCAAAATCGGTTCAGTACTTTTTGTAAGTGTGTATTAGACGGACTTACAAGCATTGCCTTAATAAAAGTAGACTATTAGGACATTTGACGTCGGTTTCTAGTTATTTTTGAATGCGTTTATTTGTTTCTTACCAGAATGGGTTCATGTTGAGAGGAGGTGACAAGTTAAGGATGTGTGCATGTTCGCTGTTTTTCAAATGCGGCAGACACAGCTTGGACCTGAAGAGCAGAGATATTACATACATTTCATGAATACACCTGTAACTAAATAAAAAACTTTAAATTTATTTACCATCATAACCGGCTATGTGCAGTAATTATCTAAAAATAGTCGGGTAGTATGTCAGGAACTGAGTATCATTAACATACAAATTCGCAGTGAATCACAATTTTAATATTTTTATTATTATTGTTCAAAATGCCATCTAGGGGCCATTAGCTGCGTAACGACTGTTGTAGGTGACAAAAATTTTACGTTACTGATTGGCAAAAAATGTTGTACGGAAGCATTCTGAGTGAAGTCCTGTTAAGTCAAGATTTAGGAAACGTAGGCTTAAATCAACTCAATTTCAACACTTTAACTGACTCATAGCTATCATTACACAGAGAGGTGGGTCCAGAGTTTATGGCTTTACAAACAACATACAGATGTGCTAGGTTTATGGTGTACATAATAAGTAGTGAAATTTATAGCTGCATTTATGGATTTACTAGTATTAATATAGAAATTCTTAACGAAATCCCTCTCCGCATACTTCCATACTAAAGTTCTGTAGCCAGAATCTTTTAAAATTTTAGGTATTTACTTATCAAAGCCAGCTATTCTATTTTAAAAGATTATGGCAACATAAATTTAGTATGAAACTTTGCTGGAGAGGGATCCCATTAAATAAAATATTAGCACAGTTTATAACATTGAGACACTACAACTATACTACACTAAAATAATTTACCTGCAGAATTTAAAAAAAAAATTGTGTGTTACTTATTTTTATCAGAGACATACATATCTATTTACACTATAATTTCTGTCCTCCAATTGGAGGCACTGGGCAGAGATTTGAAAAAGAGTATACATTTCATGACTTTCACCACTAGTGTAACTTACCTAAAACCATTTTGCAAGGGTTTAAAAATCAGAGCTCTATTATACTGAGTACTCACGCTAAAAATGTTCCCCTCGTGTTGACATTGTGCATCAGGTCGTATCGCTTCATGTCAGTGTCAGCCGTGCCTGTTAGGGAGATGGCTGAGGCATTGTTAATTAAGATGTCAATGCCATTGAACTGAAAGTAAATGTATATTATAGGTAAAAAACTGTCAAGAGTGAGTAGGACTAGAAAACTGAGGATTACGTACAGAATATGAATAAATAATGTTTAAGGTAACACCAAACACTCATTATCAGACAGGAAACATGCACGGCTGGGCATAGGCCTCCTCGATGGTATACCACATTGATTGATTGCGAGCCATTTGCATCCAGTGACTCCCTGCAAGCTTAACTAGATCATCGGGTCATCTAGTAGAGGGACGCCCAGTAGCCATTTCCCAGTACGTGGTTGCCACTCGAGAACTATTACTCCATCAAACAATACTATAATGGATATGTAAGTTTGATTGTAGAAATAACTTAACAATACCTTGCTTCTTGCTAAATTTCATGATTTTAGGTCATTGGTAAGGAGCCATACAGGTTTTTATTCCATTGTAACTGTCAATAAACAGCCATATATTTTGATTGCATTGACATAGAAGTTTGATATTTCAGCTCCAGGATTGCAGGTTTGAGTATGCTATTAATTACAACGTGATACATACAAACACACATACTGGAGAAAAAAAGTTTCGACAGACATATGGACAACGGAGTGATCTTATAAGTGATACTTTTTCCTATTGAGGTATGGAACTTTAAATACTGTCAAAATACTTAACTCTAGCAAGATCAACAGAAGATAAATCTTCATATATCAAAATGTGGCTGTAAATATAAATTATCATGTTTAGAAATTAACCCTATGAAAACTGTTTTTTTCTATACCAAGTGTTAGGGTTTGATTTTCTAGGTTAAGGATAAGATAATCTCGATTTATCACATACCATATTTTATATCCTAGAAAATCGTTGATACAGAATAATTTTTAAAGTTGACGCAAATGAAGTTTATATTAGGCATAGTGTTAAGTTGACCTGTTTTAAATAACATCTATTAACTATTATTATCATCAGTTGCACAGTCCCTGCTTCACATTAGCTAGCATCACTCACGGATTCCTAAGTTTGATGATACTAGATCCTACTGCTAATCTTTTGAGTGTTACCCTTTACAATTCTAAAGCCAAGATCATACAGACCAAAGTATATAAGTGTGTATATCAAAGATCAGTATAACTCATATTCTACCTTCTTAACAGCATCATCTACGGCTTTCTGAATTTGTTTTTCATCTCTAACATCCACTATGCATGGTAAAGCTTTGCCACCAAGGCTTTCAACTGAAAAACAATAACATTATTTTAATTGATTGAGCCACACAAATAATTTAGCAAAATTTATGTTTAATTATTAACTGATGATTGTAAAAATACATAGCTTATTTAGAAATCCAAAAGATAAAAACTATTCAAAATTTTGTATTAAAATATACTTTATATCATTCCAAATGACATACATATAGTATAACATAATTATTATAAAATAACAATACTGTTATGGAACGCGGCGTCAGGTCAAAGATCTCTGGCAACAGTTCAAAGTCCAAATCAACACTGAACTTTCTCCATACAATATTTAACCAAATAAGAGCGATGAATTAAACCATACTCTTTTATTATGGAATTTTCAAAACTAGAAAATCTTCGTTCCAGATAATAAGTACTTACTTTCTTCGGCAGCGGTGTAAATAGTGCCAGGCAATTTCGGATGAGGTTGGGCGGTTTTTGCCGCTATCACTACGTTAGCTCCATCCTTCGCAGCTTTCAAAGCAATGGCCTTCCCGATACCACGAGATGCACCGGTAATGAATAACGTGCGGCCGGCCAATTTCCTAAAATCAGTAGAAATTAAGCAAAAAATATGTGCCAAATGTAACACACAAAGTTTTTAAAAACTTACCCGGTATTAGCAACCAGACTCATTTTGTCGGTTTCAATTAATTACCAAAATATAAGATTCAATTTTGAAATTCGACAACCTGTGAAGCAGTCTTCCGCGATCACAAATTAACACAAGTAGTGAAGTAATTCGCTAAATAAATTCGACCAACCCAACTACGATAAAGCAACGAACGACTTTTCAGTTCATTTCATACTTGCTGGTTGTCACTTTGTCAGACAAATTGACAGTGACATATGTCAAGCATTGGTACGTGGTTTTCGTTGAGAAATGGTAATTGCGTTTAGATAATAATTACTAACGTTTTATATATTTTTTGAATCTTGAATACTTCTAGAAAATAGGAAATTACACAAACTGGTGATAGTGTACTTGCATTATACACTACCGATTGCATATTCAATACTTCAAAAAAAGCAGCCAAGTGTATGTCGGGCCACGCACAGTGTAGGGTTACGTAGTTTACCGTCACAATAATTACGTCTAAACACAGGACCTAGGAGCATTGGACAGACCTGAGTGTCTTTAGACATATATAGTAATCTGTGGGCTTGAGCCCCTGTTAAATGATGTGTGGGTCGTCAGCTTCCTCATAGAGCTAGGGGAATTCTACGCATGCCAAATTTTAAGGCAATTTAGGAGCAATCAAACTTTAGTATTCATAATTTAGCAGCAATCATGACTCAGTTACAGAGAGTTGTTTTTAGTGTGTCAGCTGGAGACATGGGTCTCCAGCTGACACATGCCAGGAAGGCAAACCAGTCAGGTTAGGGCTTTAGACTATAGTCAGGCATTTAAAGCACAATTACAGCAATGAGAGCCAAAAAAATTAACGATCACATTGATAAACTGTTGGATCTACGAACGAAATACCGTGTGTAAGCTGGCGACCCGTGTCACCAGCTTACACATCTGGTTCTTCGTAATTATTCAAGTTACGATTATGTATTGTACCTCATATTTTAGGGCAAAATAGCAGCGCCAGGCGCCAAAATTTTCGAATCTCTAGTGCTAAAACTGTTTGAGCTACGAGCCGATATGTGTGTGTAAGCTGGTGACATGGGTCGCCAGCTGACACATGTTGTATCTCTGAAACTACATAAGTGAGAACTTCGTTTTAAAGATCAGATGAGACCATACAATAGGAGCGTTCACGAGTCAAAATTTCAAATCTCCTGGCGGTCTAGATTCAAAGTTATAAGCAAAAAACTATTTTCCCGCCAAAAAATTCAAAATAATCGCACGGACGCCGCTGAGCGCGCCGTTGCCGTTCCGTGCGCTACGCTATTACAATAGAGTTTCAACTTAGCCGTCACTGTTTTAAAATTCATTTTAACCTGCACTTTCGTATCGATTCAATTGGTACATTGAGCGTGTTAGACCAGGAGCCGACTGAAATAAGCAATGGTATACTACCGATTAACTTCATAGAGAGATTACGAACGATCTTCACCAAATTTGAGGTCTAGCTAGAATCTAACCCTTCACCGTTGGTGCATAATTCAAATCTACTAATTTGACTAATACGGAATCAAGATTTAGTTTAGTAATGAATCAACATATAAGAAATAACACTTTATGGTGTGTGTGATGTAACACAATATAAAAGGTATATGAAAATAACTAAAAATAAATGTTTGAGAAATCTATATCATGGTTTATTCAATAATTGCTACTGAAAATATACTAAATACCGAGCTCAACAATTATTGATCATAATGATATAAGCTGTATATGTTGCACATATACCTCTTATACTATGTTATATCTAGATAAAACGTGATATTGAAATTATTTTACAGCTCTATGTATACCTGGAGCCTTTCAATTGATGAGCTAATCAGATATAGTAAAGCATGAGTCTGTTTGACATCCATGCAACTGCACAGCAATCAACAAGGAATAAAAATAATGCCCCATGAAAATTGGTAAGCGATTAGATTTCAAATAAAGGAAGGATTACGTGTTTCATGGATATACTGATACAATGGGGATGAAATTTTTTATGGGAACTGTTGTTTTTGAAGTCAATATTATGAAAATTGATACTCAGTGTTATGAACTAAAAATAAAAATGACGTGTTTTAGCGTTTTTAAAAATCCCCCAATCCAATCTAATATATTAAATTTTCGTGTCAAGGTGTTTATAGTCGCACTCCTGCGAAACGGCTTGACCAATTTTTATGTTTTTTACATATATTTGGTAGGTCTGAGAATGTTGCACCCTCTTGCCCCCACCCCCGTATTTTGATCGCGATTTTATAATAATGGTACGTCATCGACAGGAAGTCTCGCGTCAGTTTGATATTTTGTAGTACTACGCCATGTAGTTCTCACGGGTATAAAACCTAAAGTCCACACGGGCGAAGCCGCGGGAAGAAGCTAGTTTCTTATATGTTGATTCATTACTAAACTAAATCTTGATTCCGTATTAGTCAAATTAGTAGATTTGAATTATGCACCAACGGTGAAGGGTTAGATTCTAGCTAGACCTCAAATTTGGTGAAGATCGTTCGTAATCTCTCTATGAAGTTAATCGGTAGTATACCATTGCTTATTTCAGTCGGCTCCTGGTCTAACACGCTCAATGTACCAATTGAATCGATACGAAAGTGCAGGTTAAAATGAATTTTAAAACAGTGACGGCTAAGTTGAAACTCTATTGTAATAGCGTAGCGCACGGAACGGCAACGGCGCGCTCAGCGGCGTCCGTGCGATTATTTTGAATTTTTTGGCGGGAAAATAGTTTTTTGCTTATAACTTTAAATCTAGACCGCCAGGAGATTTGAAATTTTGACTCGTGAACGCTCCTATTGTATGGTCTCATCTGATCTTTAAAACGAAGTTCTCACTTATGTAGTTTCAGAGATATAACATGTGTCAGCTGGCGACCCATGTCACCAGCTTACACACACATATCGGCTCGTAGCTCAAACAGTTTTAGCACTAGAGATTCGAAAATTTTGGCGCCTGGCGCTGCTATTTTGCCCTAAAATATGAAGTACAATACATAATCGTAACTTGAATAATTACGAAGATCCAGATGTGTAAGCTGGTGACACGGGTCGCCAGCTTACACACGGTATTTTGTTCGTAGATCCAACAGTTTATCAATGTGATCGTTAATTTTTTTGGCTCTCATTGCTGTAATTGTGCTTTAAATGCCTGACTATAGTCTAAAGCCCTAACCTGACTGGTTTGCCTTCCTGGCATGTGTCAGCTGGAGACCCATGTCTCCAGCTGACACACAAAAAACAACTCGCTGTAACTGAGTCATGGTTGCTGCTAAATTATGAATGCTAAAGTTTGATTGCTCCTAAATTGCCTTAAAATTTGGCATGCGTAGAATTCCCCTAGCTCTATGAGGAAGCTGACGACCCACACATTGTTAAATGCTCCTAAGTGGGGATATGTATTTGTATACGCTGTTGATGATGATGACATCACGATTGTATCCAAGTATATGTAATACTTTGGTCCATTTGATCGACCTGCAAAATCAACTTAGTCGTGATTTTTTCCTTTTAATTTCAGTACATAAACTACGACTGAATTTTTCTAAATTTTTAAAAGCAACAATTCAGCAGATAGGCCGGCGGCCGGGGGGTCTCGTCTCTGACAAAATCTATGATTTGTTTGTGCATTTTGCTATTTGTATATTATGCTCCGAAGGGAAAAAATTGGTAGGGCTGCAACTGTGTGGTAGGTACCCATTATAAAAAACGACTAAGGGGAAGTATTCTTCGAAGGTAGACATCATCTCCTTACCTAATTATGTAACATCTATCCTCTTGCCAAGCCTGGCGGTTGATTTCAGCCCGGGAAATCCCCTCTTGAAATGTCCGACAGCGATCTATGAGATACGCTGTCCAACATTGGACATATGCAACCGATTATAATGCAAATGAATAAAATTACCAACAAGATTCGAAATACATTTATTTTGTGCATCATATTTTCATAATTCCACTCTTTCTAAATTCTAGTTTACAACACCATGGATAGGGTGAATACAATAATCTGCTTTATTTTCATTCTATGACAAATCAATATTCTGCATTAATATTAATATTACAGATACGTTTCTATAAATCATTTCCTTTTTATGTAATCATAAGACATTTAGTTAGGCTAAGTATAAATTTGCAACACTTTGCTATGCAATATGGCTGGAATACGAATGTGAATTACATTAAACATTATTTTCATCTTAGTCTATTTGAACACTCTAAAAACAGTGTCAATAATAAAATAAATATTATCTACATTCATATTTTTTTGGGAATAAAAATGATAATTCTACAATTGAGTATTTATTACATTAGAATACTATTTTGAAAGAAAATAAACACATTGTTTAAGCTTTATGCACCTATTGAAAATTTAATGAAGCCTACAAATTAAATTCCAGGATTATTCACGATTTATGCAATATGTAAAACAATAGTCAAACTTACATATGGTTTAAATAAAGTCATTTTAATTAAAATTAACAATACTTTGTTAGAGATCTATTATTTATCTCTAGGTTTTTCTAAATAAGACAACTGTTCTTCCTCTCTTCACTATTTTTCGCTTGACCCAGGACTGCTGTAAGAAATTTCTTATAGAAATAAGCTGTTCCTTTTGTATATATTTTTCTGTTTCTGTGTACTATCAATTCTTTAAATAAAAAGAAACCAATTTTGAACATCCGCCTACAGTGTCTAACTACTCGAATACATTTAATATTTACACAAAATATGTAATTAAATAAATCTACCTACCTCATGTTCCAATTCCGAATGTCAGTGAGCATTTCAAAATGTTCAATTTTAAAAGTACATATTATATAATATTAGGTAATTGTTTAAAAAATATCGTAATATGTATTGATATCTGGAACGCACCTGTAATTCTTGAATGAGATGGATCGCTTTAAAATGTACTATAAAAATATAACAACAAATATTCATGTTTTTGTAGAAAACCCTGTTTTCCTCAGAGATATGGATTATTGTGGAAATATAAAATTAAATAGGCACTTTAGAACGCTGTCTTTGATTTTCTATAATTTTTTTAAAAATAAAGCATAATACGGCAGTTTAAACCGGTCATATTTATTTATCATTCATCGTTTCGTTCTCACATTTAGATAAAGTTTATAAGTTTAGATATAAATAGACATCTACGTACTTGATGTACCGAAAGATAAATAAAAATTGGTATGTTAAGAAACATAGCATGGAAGCATCTACAAGTACCTATAATCTCTATACAGAAATTAAATATACCACACGGCTACACATTTAGACATTTATGCCACATATTTTACAGTGAAAAGCACCATAAATTCTGTTATATATACTCTCTATACATACTCACAACTTTATTCAACTATTTAAAGCATTGAAAATAAGAGTTGGCACCAAAACAGAATTATGTACGTTCAAACTGATTTTATCATTTTTTATCATCTAAAATTGATAGTGAAAATAAAATATGGCTTAATACTTAATCTCATAGCCTATTAGAGATAATCTTTCATCGATATATTTATTCAAATCTTTAGTAAATTACGCTTAAGGGTGCGTGGCACTATAATAAATAAAACCTCTCGAGTTTCTCTCTACACATTTTTTCACAAGTATTCTAAGAATTTCGGATTGTCGCGCAAAACCTAATTTATTCACTCTGCCCTCCTTCGTTTAGCCTTTTTCCCTAACTCCTATATTTTTCCTACCCAATATTTTCATTTAGTCACCTATTCACATTTTCATCTAACTTATAAATATTGGACAAAAACTCATATTACACACAAAACCTATCAATCACTAATCACAAACATTTGCTCAGATGTAAGCCGGCTGCTTTGCTGAATGCTGCAAGGCTGCTAAAACGTCATGCTTCAACCTGACGTACAGTCTGCCTTTTCTCCAAGGATTTTGCAACTGCAGGGGTCTGAAGTCATCTCTTAAGCACCTCTCCCTTGCTCCAATAACTGCAACCAGGCAGAAGTCTTGGAGTTTCTCTGGGCCGTATACAGGGCCTGCCTTGCCTTTTAGAACGGATGCCATGTTTAGCTGCTTTACCACGAGGTCGATGACCTCTCGCGCTGATGTGCGTGGCGTCACATGAAGCTTTAAAGAGGTGCCCGCCGCGAGTCCTGTTTCGTAGGCTGCAAACACCTGTAACAGAACGGTTTAGGTTTCAGACACATCAGACAGATCAAATATTCCATTTTATTCGACTAAGTAACAGCAACAACAAAAACAATCCCGATTAATCCAACCATTTAATTTTAACAAATTGGTTGTCTGTAAAGTCGGTTTACGGACGATAATTGTACGCGATAACGTCATAACGTCGAACGCTTAGGCCGATCGTGTCTCTCTATCGCTTGTTCCGCGCTTTCGCTTGCACGCTCGGCTCAGGCGGAACGTGACAGTTTTTTGTGCGTGAAGTTCATCGATCGATAAACACGCGTAAACCGATACACACACAAAGGATTAAAACTTATGAGATCTATCTTTTTGCACCGGGAGTTAAAAATACTTCAAAGACGGATTTGTAAGGAATGTACGGATTACACTTTGACTAAGAATGCGTGACAAAATACACACACACTGTAACTGACAATGACGTGCGTTGCATATGGATGGCCGAGTGTCTGACCTTGTTTGGTGTACGTTTGTGTATAAATTTACCTTGTGTATAACAAATGAAAGTTTATGACCTAGTTACTTCATACGTGTTCAATCAAACACGGCTTCTAAATTTTCTGATCTATGTGACTATCTGTTCAAATTTCTACTTTACGAAAAATCTACATAAATGTAGGAAATTGATTGATAAGAGGCATTTGGACACAAGATATTGGCAGAATTACCAAGAGTTTGGTACTTAAAGCAATAATAATAACGAGGTTTAATATATCACCTGCAATATCCCTGCCTGTTCAGGTGTCCTCATCTCCACTTTGACACCATCCTCATCATTTCTCGGATCAGTCTTTGGAACCTTATTGTTATACTCCGCCTCTTCCTGAGTCTCCAGCAATGGCTGCCGTTTCACCGACTTGGAGAATATTTCCTGACCAGTATCAGTGAAATCCACATCGTTGCTCTTCACGTTAGTCATACTCTTCGATGCTATGACGTTGCACGGTGCCTTTTGATGCTTTCCCGGACGGATTTTTAAAGGAATCGATGGCGAGGTTATTGGACAGCTCTGACTTTCCGAATCGCTCGACAAGCTCTGGGCGGACTCTGACGTAGCACCTTTGGCTGTTCTGACGCTTATCATGCTTCCCGGGTAGAAGTTCTTCACTTGCAGCAAGGGGCTCGATGAATTCGACACGCTCGTCGTATTGAGGCTGTGTGGCCGAGGTTTTTGTTCGCTGTTCTCGTTCTGAAGAACTAACGTGTCCTCGCTTCTGGAAGGCGGGAGACGGTTACTGCCGATGCTAGTGTGAGAGCCAGATGTATCGAATTGAGAGTTGCTGCTCATGTAGTTGACGCTAGACTGGGTGTACTGAGAATCTGCGCTGCCTTTCCTTTGGTACTGTTTCAAATCAGCATTCAAATATTGCGACGTGCTCAAATTGAGTGTTGATACGGATGTTTGTCGAGGAGCTAGGCTTAGCTGTTGCTCAGATTTGCTGAACTCAGGGTGTAAGTTAGCATGGTTTCCGTTTCCAGCTGGTCCCGGCCAAGAGCCCCGGCCTGGGGAGGTCTTAGTTATTTTACCATCCCTAGAAGGAATTTGTAAGAAATCGACTCTCAAATGAACATCTTTATCGTTGACTTCCTCAACGCTATCCATACTTGTTTGTGATGGAATGTTTTCCAAGATGTACTTTAGCAATATTCCAGAACTAGAGGATGCTTTGTCTTTATCCCTGGCGAAGCATATTAGATCCATGAGCCAGCGTTCAGCCTTCCACACCGCATTCAGATTGTTCTGTAAATCTTCTAATTTAGTTAATCTCTCTTTGGCTGTCTGCAGTTCCGTACAAGAGAACGCTTCTCGTTGCGAATGGGCGGCTAAAGCTACGTCTAATTCTAAAACACAGCTAAGCTTGGAGTATTTGTTTAATATGTTAGTGTGGTAGGTCTGGAGGTGGATCATTTCGAAGGCCTGGATGGGTAGACTGAGTAAATCTCCCTTCTGGAGAAGTATTTCCTTCTGACCTGGCACAGAGCAAGCCTGTTCTGCTGGAGGACATATCATGATGAAACTGACGTCATTGTTTAGCTCCACGACCTCGAGGTCGTAGATTCGGTGGGTGACGACACTCTCGACAGGTATCTCCATCTCTTTGAACAGTCTTCGCGCGGCGGACGCGATCTGGTCTAGGAACATTTCTTGAGATTCTGCGGGTTTCTCCTGGGCGCAACTAAGTGCGAGGCTGTTGCTTGGTTCTTCTGTGGAAGCTTTGCCAGCTTGAGTCTTTAGGAAGTCCCATTCTTCACTGTAAAACATTAAGATTTGGAATAAGTAACGCAGTGATATTCGTATATCTAATAATCCTACTAATATAAAAAAACTTTGTTCAACGTTTTATTTTCAGCTATTTGGTCCACTATTCAATATATTAATGCATCACATAAAGTATACATAAGACCTTAAAAAAGAAGTGTCGCATTAAAAGACCTTGTCAAAAAGCTACTGCAAAAAGAGAGGAAAACCAGCTTTTCAGCTTTATGCTCGTAAATTCAATTGTTGGAATTAAGACATCATGTTTCATCAAGAACTTATTCTAGATGTGTGGTTAACAGATCCGTTTAGGCTTTAAGTGATAATTCAGTTAAAAATGTCATGTGTATTTTTATGTTCTGTTCTGTTGAGTATCACATGATTTTGTCCCCTAGTTGACTTTTACGACACTCACGGGAAGACATGGGCATCATGGGTTATCATATTCTAAGATTATATACATTACTCCATTTGTAATCATCAGCAGCCGGGAAACATCCATTGCTGGACATAGGCCAATAGTATGCCACACATATCGCGACCTTGACTAGGACGTCGCTTCATCTTTCTTCGAGTGATGTTGCCTGCTATTGCCAATTCAGCTCACTGACTCGTCGAGCTATGTCGGTGACCTTAGTTCGTCTACGGATTTCCTCAATGCGGATTTTATCACGTAGAGAAATTCTGATTCCATAGTTCGCTAAGTGACTTTAAACATTTTTACTCGCACAAAAGAAATTTTAATATATTTGTAATCTAGTGCATAACACTTACGCTGACACGTGGGGATTTTCCCTGACTTTGGTGTGGGGCGGGACGTTAGGGGTGCGAGCTGGTGCCACGATCCTCACCACTTCCACCGAGGACTGGAGCTTCAGGTAGCCCAGGTACAGTCCGCGAGGCAGCTGTACCCTAGACACCTGTGAACAATCGCAATATATATCTCAGTTTATGGATTTGACGTAATATTAACATAGACAATACAATAATTTGTTACCTTCGAGATGATAATAGAGCCAGGAGGTGGATAGTATAGAATTCTTTAATGGCTAAATGTCTAAAATAGTATACAGCTAGAGTTTGTGCGCATTTAATTATTTTTCTCACAGATGTTTGCTGACGTCATTCAATATTGGTCTTTATTGCCTATGAAGCTAGTGACAGAACTAATTCTTAGTGAATGGCATCCCTTGAGACCTGATGTAAAATGCATTACTTGGTGGTAAGCGATCTGCTCATGCACGGATGCCATAAGCAGCTCCCCCATGGTGTTGTCCTCGCTCAACACCCGCCTCCGGAGCCTCGACACGGGTGCCCAACGCGAGTTGAGAGCCGACACGGACTTGACCGACTTGACGCTGTTCACGCAGGACAGGACGACCGTCCCGTGGGAATCCCGAAGCGGCTTGTGGTACAGTTGACCTGAAAAAAAAAGGATATAAAACTCCAATGTTAACATTTGGGTATAGCCCGGACACTTCACAGAAATATCGTGATATCAGTTCCTGTTCCCATGCATCGAACGGGTAACGTTTATATACACGCGCATGTGTGGTGAGATTGCGCGCGCGATACTTCCGACCTCTCAGCGGGTCACTTTCTTGCGGGGAAGGTGCGGTATTGCGTATCGGTGGGAGGCGGAATTCTTTGATTTGGGGAAGGATCATGTCTTTCTGATTCCCTTTAAACTCATGCGTTTGTATCAGGAGTGTCATTGGTCGTACCTAGGTCCTGGATGCAGAGCGCGGACTGCATCTGAGCGGCGGCCGTCAGCAGCTTGAGACGGAAATGTATGGACGAGGAGGTGTGCTTCTCCATGTCGGAGCGCAGGCTTTTCACGTCATCCCACGAGCATGCAACCTGCGAAACGCAGAAATTCATAATTAATAAAGGTAAGGTAATTAAAGCTATTCATAGGAGAAAATTAAAGAAATCCAGCCTGGACTACGCTACAAAAACTTAAACAAAAACCTAATATTATTAGAAAAGTACTGGAATTTTGAGGTTTGGGGTTAGGATTGCTGTTTGGGGACATTTTGCTCGCGCAAAAAATTATGTTTAACTCCCGACGGAAAAAGAGGGGTGTTATAAGTTTGACGCCAATGTCTGTCTGTGACATCGTAGCTCTCCAACGGTTTCCTTGCGATAGTTCTTAGCTATATTTGGTAAAAATCCATTCAGTAGTTTGAAGAGTATCAGATGATGCATTTTCAGTATAAAAAGATATAATGATCATTGCGTTTTTAAAATAAAATAAAAATTTAAGCCACTTTTTTGTATCACAGAGAACTATGATACGACAGTTTGTACTAAGTTAAAAACGTCTAATGTAATTTTATTCACGCTATCTTTTACTTCATGCGTGCATATTGTTTTTGTCCAAAATTAAAATCCAGACCAAAATTTTATTTGAATAAAGTTTTAAAATTATTATTTTAACAAGTCACCGGTTCAATAAATTTACTATGTGTCTTTTATATACAAAACCATTTTTACAGCATCTGCTAAACTAAATAAGCATGTT
Source organism: Carcina quercana (assembly GCA_910589575.2). Classification (NCBI taxonomy): domain Eukaryota; kingdom Metazoa; phylum Arthropoda; class Insecta; order Lepidoptera; family Depressariidae; genus Carcina; species Carcina quercana. The sequence continues at coordinate 12,261,814 of OU342438.1, read as the reverse complement.
GTAGGCTCCATCCTGAGCCAGTGGAAGTCGTTGTGGATGCAGGTCTCGTCCACTTCGATGACCGGCAGGAACTCCTCGCTTGTCACCAGCACCTTGTCCTCATGGTACAGCACACACGCCAAGTGCACAGGTAATATTACAATGAAGGTACAATGGACTGTATGTCAGGTGAATGAATGTACAGGGTGGAGTCCTCTCCCCTATCCTTTTATCTATCTTTATTAATGGTATTACTTCTTCTCTATCATCTTCCTATCATCTTTATGCCGACGATCTCCAAATTTACGCTTGCGATTCTTTAGAAAACATCTCTAGCCTTGTAGTAAACATGAATACAGATCTCGTTAAGATTGAAGAATGGAGCAAGAACTATGGGCTCCTTGTTAATGCAAAAAAATCGCAAGCTATAATTATTGGCAGCCCCTATTTCCTATCTCGTCTAGATAATAACGTACCCAAAATATTGTTTAATGGCACCATAATCCCTTACTCTTCAAATGTTAAAAATCTCGGTGTCATTATGGATCGGTCTCTTTCTTGGGCAGATCATGTGAATGAAATTAGTAGAAAAGTGTACGCTTCCCTGCATTCACTAAAACGACTTCAAAATTTCCTCCCTGTTAATACTAAAATTATGTTAGCACAGTCACTTCTTCTTCCCCTTCTGGACTACGGTGATGTGGTTTTCCTCGATCCAAACGAAGAACTCGTCAACAAACTAGAACGTATTCAAAACACATGTATACGATACGTCTTTGGTCTTCGTAAGTTTGACCATGTCTCCCTTTTCCGAGATCAATTGAAATGGCTCCCAATTAGACTTCGTAGGAAAATTCATATTCTTTGCCTTCTTTATAATGTCCTTCGCAATCCACTGTCGCCAGGGTATCTCCGAGAAAGGTTTCATTATCTGGGCGCAGAAGATGGTCGCCTACGATCCAGCAGCAACCTCACCCTGGAGATACCAACTCATAGCACGCACACGCACACCAACTCTTTTACCGTGAAGGCAGCGAGGCTTTGGAATCTGCTTCCGGTTGATGTCAGGATGTCACCGTCTGCGGCTACATTTAAAACAGGCCTCAGAAAGCCTAATATTCTCAGCATTTTACAATGAGTTAGTTTAGTATCCTTATATCTATGTGTATATATTATATATTTATTTATATATGTATATATATTATATCTATGTATTATATTTATATAAGTATATGTTGTTTCAATTATTTCCTTTTCAAATCTCTTTGTTTGTATATCCTATATTATGATATTGTATATGTCTCCGCACACCACCCTTTTATCTTTCTCCTCGCCCTGGTTGACTGGAAGAGATCCCTATATAGGGATAAGTCCGCCAATTCAACTTTTGTTATTGTTTTTAAAATGTAATTATTTAAGTTGACATATGAATGAATAAAGAGTATTCAAACAAACAAACAAACAAAGACTACCTTCATGAGCCAGTGGAAGTCGTTGTAGATGCAGGTGGGGTAGGTCTCGTCCACTTCGATGACCGGCAGGAACTCTTCGCTTGTCACCAGCACCTTGTCCTCATGGTACAGCACACAGGCCAAATAAACACCCCTGCGGAAAATAAATAGGTAAAAATAAGTTTTCTTCCTACTAACGAGTAAGATCTTCATTGTTCACCTAAAACGCGAGCACAGAACGGCCTTTTTACGCTCTTAAAAACAGTGAAGTAATTTTATATGAACATCAATGATCACATGGAGCAGAAAGATTCTCGAGTGGAGACCTCGGACCGGGAGACGCGGGGTGGGACGGCCTCCATCCTGCTGGTCTGACGACCTTAAAAAGATAGAGGGAAGCGAGTGGATGAGGACGACTGAGGACCGGAAGGAGTGGCGCACGTTGTGAGAGTGTAGAGAGTGTTGTGCAGTGGAGAGACCACGGGCTGATAATTCAAATATGATCACATACCTTAATTTTAAACGTCTATTAGGTGACTTCAGTTCACTTTGTGCTCGGTGCAACAATCTACTTTTGCAGGCGTACTTGAGTAAGACAAGCAAAAACACTTGTCTCATGCCTTCACTTAACTTCATTTTGGTCACTGTGCAAGTTGAGTCGGTTGGCTATTCCAGTTAATCAATATCCTCCAAATGTGTGCAGGGATTTTATCAACTAAGGTAGATCTACCACAATCTCAGCTGACGTTAAGTGATGATGAGGTCGAAGAATTTAGTGTTGGTCTTCACACTTTGATTGTGAGAGAGGATCATAATATCTTTATAAGGAGTTTTCCTGAATTACCTAGAGAACACTTAGACCCTACGGCCTTATCGACCACCTCATCATTCTAGCAAGCCCATGTGAAAACAGATGGGAAACATTCAGTTCTGAAGAAGCCTCGTCTCGCGATTTATATAATTTTCAACGAAACGTCCACCCCGTTCGTTCATTGTAATGTATAGAAATAAGACAAGCTTTGCGCCACGAATTGACGGAATTAAATGTAGTAATCGCTGCGAATGATTATAACTGTGACCAATGATTGCAGCCTATGTAATTTCACGTCATCTTTATCTTGTACCAGATAAATAGATGTTTTGAAGTAATGTGATTGATACCTTCGTAGGTTCTTCTGGAACTTGCTAGCGGCAGTAAACAGCTGGCGTATGGTAGCAGTTTTCTTCCGGGGCAGTCGAGGTGGCTGCGTGGGCGGCCTTTGTCTGGCGCCTGCTGCTGCCGACGCTAGAGCTTCTAGGGCTGCGGCCGCGCCGCCGGACTCGCCGCGGGAGGCTCGAGATATTCCCACGTCACGCCAGCCTGGAGGAGGCAAGACAGTTATATGACGAAAAAAGCAACTCATAATAAACAGTTTATAAATTGATCACGACAAATTATGAGCTAGCTAAGGCAAGCTGATTAGTGATTTTCAGTCATTCTAGTGGAAGTCCAAAAAACTCAGTTAGACTTTAGTTTAAGTTTGTTTAATTTTTTCCGTCGGAAATAGAAAGCTGAAACATTGTTCAAGAAAACGAATAGAATTTGTGTGACGATGATGAAGCAATTCTTTGTGGTACTTCATTTGCTGTTAGTTTAATTAAAGCTTTTGTAGGAAGCTTTATACGTGTATAAGCCAGCACCTTTGCTTGTAGAATTTCAAATTCGAATAGTGTATAATTTCGGCAGATTTCAAGACGTGTGAGCGGCAATTCATGTATAAAATCGGGTCAGTATCTCGAGGTAGACTCAATCTTAAGTATGTTAAGTTTTAAGATTACGAATAATATGGACTTACTGCTAGGGACCACGCTCCGTGGCACCGACACGGTAAAAGGCCCCCATCCTTTGACGTTCCCAGCGGCTGCTCTGAAGAAATATCGTCGCCCTCTCGTCAGTCCTGCAGCCAGGACCTTGGTGCCGCTGGAGGATCCAGAAGCGGCCACGTCACGAGTGCCGCACACGTTGGAGAAATCGGCGCGAGAAGACCATTCAACTGGAAGACGACAATTAAAGTTTTGTTAACATTCAATTTTTATTTTTGAACGAAACTGACTTTTAGACAGTTATCCATAGCGGGTATGCTATTGGCTGTGCACAGTAAAAGTTGCGCGCGTATTGGTTCACGTCAACTTCGTTCCTTCCGAGCGTTCCACGACACTCACGGATTTTTTAAAAATTAATTCACAATTTGTTTAATTGCATAAGACCTTATAGGCCGTATGAGTTCTCGAGTAGTCCACAGTATACCGATACAACAGACTGTCAATGTAATATAGAGTAATTCGTAAATGGGCCAGGTCAATTATTTGCTAACAATAATCCCAGTGAGATGAAAGTGTGAGCTAAATGTGTGTGTGTTCTAGACAAAATATAATCCTGTGTAAAATCACAACCCAGTGAAAAATCATAGTTTACCTTTGAATTTAGTAACAATAGGTGGGTTTTGCGGCAGCGTGACACGTGGATCCTTCAGCTTGACGGTGACAGAGTGGGCGCCACACACTTCCAACTCCGGCGCAGGGGGCGCGGCCGGCGCACGCGCCTGCTGCCACCCCGAGTACAGACGCCTGACAACGGAACAATCAACGATCAGAGACAGGCACTTGTGAGGTCAGTTACGTCCTAAAAAGAACGAAGATAGACGACTGAGAGAGAGAGATTTAAAGGAATGAGCCCTTAGAAACTTTCACCAGCGAGAAAAATATTAGGTTCTAAGTAAAGAAACACACTAAAAGTGACCCGCTCAGTTAGTACCACGCGTGCGAATATACTCACACATGCGCGCCCGATAATACGACTTTTGTTTTAGTTGTCCGGCCTGTGACGTAGGCTTAAAATCATTAGAGGGTTGGAGAAACAACGAGCATTTCTTGATCATCTCGCGGATTATAGGCGAATCCACGTCTGCCGTTTCACTTCTTCATTAAATATGCTCTGTTCGGTGAAGGAAAACATTGTGAGGAAGCCTGCAAATAAATTCAAAGGCGTGTGTGAAGTCAGGCAATCTGCACTGGTACTGCGTGGTGGACTACGGCCCATACACTCTCTGTAGGAGAGTAGGCATGAGCCGCTGCAGTGGGGACATATATAGGCTGTTGATGATGATGATTATGTAAAGAATGTAATTCACCTAGCGTCAGATTGTGTTCTCAATATTGTTTGTACGTGTAATTATGTTTGTCGACCCTCCAAGTCAAATAACTGAGGGTTAACAATGTGTGTGTACTCACTTGAGAGTCCGCACTCGTCTCTCCCAGTGTTGAGCTTGTTTGTCCTTCTCTGATCCAGCGCCTCCCGCGCACCCCGTCGTCCCAGCTTGGCCAGTAGCTGAGGACCTGAATAACATAGGTACGGCGTCAGAAAGCCAGAATAAAACGTAAGGTTTATTTCAATCCAATAGAATCAGACAAGGACATCAAATAATGTAAGTAAAGTAACAAAAAGATTACATTAATTCGTATAATAATAAGCATTTATTTTCCAGAAATTTTTTGGTTATAGTTTACTTCTTTACAATTTACTACGTATATTTAAAAAGTTGGACAAAACTAATAGTGAACCTGTATTTCAGCCTCCAGCGTCTTATATTATTATTACTTATAAACTCAGGACCTTATATTATTATTACTTATAAACTAAACTGTACATCAAAAGTGTGGATGTCTGCGTGTACCTCTTAATGTCTAGGGTAAGTTGATGTACTTAGATTATAAATATGTATGACGTCATTGATTGGCGGTAATTTCTAGCGGAGTGGAACTGAGTTTTGGTTGCAAAATATCAGTGTGGAGTCATCTAAAATGCATAGAATAAAGTTTAAATTGATGTGAATGTCTGTATTCCTCGTTACTATTAGAACTGCTACTTTTTTTCTGGTGAAGAAGTCAACAGTGTGTGTGAACCGTGCCACAGATAATAAAGTTTTTTTTAATAAAACATTTCCAGAAAGAATTTTAAATGAAAAATTAATTCTTGACGAGGAACATTTGAAAGGATGTGACTTTGATATCTTTTGATTTGATTTTAGTTCTTTCAATTCGTAGCGTCGTTAATGTGATTTTTATTGTATATTTTAAATTATTTATTGTTACGAAAATTTTACTCTAGTAGGGAAAAACTTTTAGCGACAAGTCTGTTAGTTGAATATTTCTTTTATTCACTTTTATATTCTTCCTAAAAATAGGTGTATAATAAAGTAATGTAAATGTAATATTGATGCTCTACGTAATTTTTCAACGTCTGTGTTCACTTTTTTGTAAGTATCGTATTTTTATAGACATAAATGTACCTTTAATACGATCATCATCGAAAATTCCTGGCAAGATCAAATTACCTCGTGCAAGTGTCTTCTCGACAGCTCCTCTCTGGTAGACATCCAGCGAAATCATGAAGCCGCGATTCCGCCTCCCGCGCCAACTTCCTCAGGTGAGCACCCAACGCTTCGGAAGTTTTAACTGGAACACATCATAAAAAAGGTAATGATAAATATGCAGTATAAAAAATGTGCCGCGTAGTCACGGCTTTACAATAAGACCATCCTATGTAATACCGCGCGTTTCTTGAAATATGATTAATCATCAAATATATGTCCCCAGTGGATGGGGCTCAGGCCTACTCTCCTACAGAGAGTGTATTGGCCATAGTCCAGTACACACACCTTTGAATTTCTTCTCAGAAGTGTGCAGGTTTTCTCTCGGTGTGTTCTTTCCCCGAAAAGCAAATGGTAATATTTTTTTCATTCTTACATAAATTCCAAATTGGAACACATTGGCAGGAGCCAGGATCGGACCCAGACCTCGATTGTTCAAGGACTGACGCTCTACCCAACTGATATACCATAGCTTTTTATGGTTTGGTGAGTTGAGTAAAATTAGCAGAGCCAAGACAGGTAACAGCATCCTACGTAACAACAACATCTTATCACAATCACCAATCCGCCTGCCAAGCGTGGTGATTATGGCAAATCCCCTCATGAAACTCCGACATACCGGTCTGTGACGGAGGCTCATATCCAACAGTCTATTAGCAAGACGTACGAACTTTCTAGATGTTTCTATTGGAAACCTTGAATTCAGAAATCAACACCTCTCAAAGACTGACGGTTGCGTAGATTGACGAAGATAATTCAGATAAATGCACTTAAAATCTCGAGTGGAGACTGCGTAATTCACAGATTCGACCGGACATAACCCGCCCTAAATCTGATATCATTCAAAACAAGTTATCTGTCACATGGCGTCTCAAACGCAAACAACGTCGCAGCAGAAATCCACATAAAACACTGAGGGTAAGATATTATCCACTGTTACATAGAGCAGCAACTACATGTCTATGTTTAGACGCGACACTTCCACTCAATAAAACTGCAAGTATGCAAATTGACGATGAAGAAAAAAACGTGATATGTGTGTACCTATATTTTAATGTAATTAGAGATTTCGATCGAAACCGAAATTTTAACGGAGGAATTTCGGCTTTAGAGGGGCGAAAATATTCTGGAAATGTGCACCTAATTAATATAATAAAACATCTAACTATTATATTAACAATATCTTACTGTGATTGCCAATATTCCTGCCAAATGGTGATCACAGTAAATACAGCAATAGCTATCTAAAAGGGAAGCTCTCGCCCCCTATGTGGACTTATGTAGCACAGGACAAAACGATAAAAAAGAGTTGTTTAAAATTCTGCCTGCACTTGTACACTATTGAAATGTAATAATCTAAATATGTATTGAAAAATACTATAATTACTTTTGCATTTATTTTAATTGTGCAAAATAATTATTTTTGTACTAAGTGACAGCGTCAAATGTCATTTTATTGACGCCATCTTTGTTTTCAACGTTGAGTCCTACCTGTTTAGTGCGTGTTATATGTTTTTATACAAATAAACTAAACCAAAATATACAAAAATGCTAACTAAATCCCTTTTATTTGATTATGTACTTATAAAATTATATGTGTACAAGACCAGGCCTTGGCTCCATATACATTCGCGGAATGTGTCTTTTAATATTTAAACCATTCCAGCAAAATACAAAGAAAAGTAGTTTGGTTGATTCAGCTAAAACTTTGTGAAACTACGACATGTGTTCAGTGAAAGGTTCGTTTTCAAAAGTCTGAAGATAAATCAAATGTCAATTAATTGTTTTTCTGTATTATTTTAATTGGCATTTAGTGAATAATCTCGGGTCTACTTTGAGTCTACTCAAATATGAATACCGCTTATTAATAACATGAGCGCTTTCAATGGCTAACACTTGGCTAAAACCCACCCAACCTTTCTGCCTATTATATACGAGTATATTTGCTAAAAACCTATAGAAATACCAATACATAAAACCTGATAGCGTACTATCTAAAACGTCGTTGTACCTGAATTTCTTTTTCTGGTTTTCGTTCCCTGAAAATAATTGAACCTGAGCTTCTTCTATTTTGTTCAGGTATTGACAGATGTGTAGTACCGAGATTGCAATCGACATACTTATAAAAATGTCTAGTTTTTTCATTCGGCGGTTTACGTGTGCGAAAGCAAGATAGATAGACACAGGTTTATTCTAAATTTGATTTTTTTCTGTTCTGTTCTTTAATCTGTGGAGGTTCTGATGTTAAAATTCATAATTCTTCTGTGTCTGTAGAACAAAAGAAACCCCATAGCTACTATCACGCAAATAAACGTGCCAATATAGGCTACATTGAGGCACATAAACGCGAGGTATGAACAAACATAATAAAGACAGTATATTATGTGGTTATGTACGAGATTAAGTAGTTGTCTGTTACCACCGTGACAGTGTTGAAATATTTACACTGAAATATGATGTACCTAATTATAAATAGATGATGTTCGGTTGAAGTTCTCGAGTGGCGACCAGGTACCGGGAAGCGAGTGTCCATACTAGATGACCGACGATCTAGTTAAGGTCGCGGGGAATCGCTGGATGCAAGTCGCTCGGGACCTGTCAATGTGGCATACCATGGAGGAGGCATATGTCCAGCAGTGGACGTTTCCCGGCTGATGGTAGATAGATTATCATTTATTATGGTGATGATGTTAGGTTTATATATGTTTTGGTGCTAGAGAATTAAATGAAATGAATATGGATGTCATCGTGATTATTGGATGTGTGATGTCAACGAAATTTAAATTGTCACTTACGGAGTAGTTTATTTTTTAGTAAGTAGTAGTAGTTTTAGGTTCAGTCTCCGAACCGGATCGACTACCCGGCTCAAACATACCCTAGCATACATAACATACATGACGCTGGCAGCGTTGAATCGCTAAATGGCCAGGGAGATACGATGAGCCAGGTACGACCCGGAGCGGGGATCGCAACCCCTGACTTCAAAGATTTCTACATAATAATTATATATATAGATAAAACCTCGGCTATTGAAGGGGGCGGGAATCAAGACATAGGTAATTAATATCCCGGAGCAATAGGTAGAACATGAGTCATATTTGCTTGTAACACTTTAGTAGTGAAATCCCAATCCTCAATCAGTTCGAGTGCACCAATCGAGATAGTCACCGATAAACTTTGATTCAACGTTCAACAAACCCGACTCACTCTTGTCCCGTTATCTCAGGACTTTGGCAGATAATGACGTGTCCAAGACTTCTGAGACATTACGAAATAATGCCTCTCGTGGTATCTTATCGAAGCACGAAAATATACAAGGGTTCTGAACCCTTGCATAGATTTATCGCTACACATGTCGAAATAGGTGTCGAAATTCTTTAGTAAACAAGTTATTGGTATAAAAAACACCCAGCCGTATATTTTTATTGCATGGAGTTAGAAGATATAAGTTTTTATGGACTTTGGGGTAACAGATTGTATTTTATTATAATTTAAATTTTATACGTTTAAAAAAATGTATATTGCTTTTGCACTTGGCCTGAATCTCACCTGACGGTAAGTGATGATAGTAAGCGGATGGTAAGCGAGCGCCTCAACCTATTCTAACGGCGAAATATAACACACAACCTTAAGAGGGTATGCTGGTGTCAAAGCGCCCATACAAACGTAGTCCAGTCATATTTTGAGTATTAAGCTATGAAAATCTATGAAATTTTCAAGACACAATCTAGAAACAAAGTTCTGTGTCGGTGGTGAGTCAGATTTTCGTTTAAATATATACTTCCAGAGTTACAGGGCGTCAAAGAATTGTATTTTACGGTAGTAAAAAGCCCCAACTTTGAACCTGATTTACAGAGTATGAATCAATTTAGAACAATTTGGAAAAACCACCTACATCTGAAATTTCATTAGTATACTGTATTAAAAAAATGGTTACATAATATACTGTATCCTTCAAATGATCCCTGGACTACGAAACATCCAAATAACGGGTGGATAACGTCGCGTAGTGTATGCTGTCTCACCGTACGCGCTCGGGTAGGATAGGGCTCGGATAGGGACAGCTACAAAACAATCCAAATTTGAACGCGGCCACGTCGTCTAACCAACATAGCCTCTTAAATGCATGTGCAATGTGCGTGAATAAAAAGTAAAGTGAAGCAATCAAACTGACTGTCAAATAAATTCTGCAAACTCATTTGAGGCACTTCAACACTTAATGCCGTCATACGATGATATCAGGGAAACTGTAGTTGCGCCGTTGATACTTTTCGTTGGAGCATTGAACGAGAAAGTATGAGTCGCTAATGAGCAAGCAGCGACAACGTAATAACCGATGTCTAGAGGCAATCGGCTGCGGCACCTCCTCAGTAGACATTTGAGCTGTCTGGACGTTCGCAGAAAAACTGACATTCAATCTTAGACTGTAGTACTGAGTACAGAGTCATATACTGTAGTTACGAATAAGTTCCAATTAAACATGTTTTATGAAATTGAAATAATGTTTTACGAAATTGAAATAACGTTTTCTAAAATTGAAATAATGTTTTACGAAATTGAAATAACGTTTTATAAAATTGAAATAATGTTTTACGAAATTGAAATAATGATTTATGAAATTGAAATAATGTTTTACGAAATTGAAAGAGGGTTTTTATTTATTAAAAATGTCAATCAATAATTAATTTATAAATATATTAAAAATATATTTTTTCTGTTTTGTGTTATGTAAATATTTTCCGTGTGCAATAAACTGTTTAAATAAATAAATAAATAAAATAAATAATTACAAATCACTACCTACTTAAATTTAAACACTAAACCTAACCTAGTCTATCTAAATTGAAATAATGTTTTACGAAATTGAAATAACGTTTTATAAAATTGAAATAATGTTTTACGAAATTGAAATAATGATTTATGAAATTGAAATAATGTTTTACGAAATTGAAAGAGGGTTTTTATTTATTAAAAATGTCAATCAATAATTAATTTATAAATATATTAAAAATATATTTTTTCTGTTTTGTGTTATGTAAATATTTTCCGTGTACAATAAACTGTTTAAATAAATAAATAAATAAAATAAATAATTACAAACCACTACCTACTTAAATTTAAACACTAAACCTAACCTAACCTAGTCTATCTAAATTGAAATAATGTTTTACGAAATTGAAATGAATTGAAATATTTACAAAAATTTTAATGTTTCCGTACATACATCTAGTTAACACAGGTATGTGGCTGCCTTAACTAACTAACTAACGAAAATTCTGAAAAGTATCGACATATAGGAAGAAAAGGTCGCTGATAACGTTTCAGCGCAGTTAGTTTCTTGTTATATAAGAAGTAACAAATCTAATCGGAGACTGTACGACATCAGAGTGGTACTAAGGGTCTTACTAGAAATCCTCTCCTGGAAAGGTCGACGTCGTCATCTATGAAGGACTTATCAACAATAGACACACGTTTTATGTGAACGTAACTGTATTTTCAAACGACTTCAAAAAAAGGACGACGTTCTCAATTCAACGGGTATGTTTTTTTAAATGTTTGTTACCTCAGAACTTTCGACTGGGTGAACCGATTTTGATGAGCTGGTGCTTCCCGTTCTGACAATGGCATCCATGAGAAAACCATATATGTTTGCTGTATTCTTTTTGGGTAGTTGAAGTCGGTTTCTAGTTCTTTTTGAACGCATTAACTTGTTGTTGATCATGACTAAACGAATGAACCCAATTTGATGAAATTTATCTCGAATTTAAACTATCACATGGATAATATAAGCTACTTATTATCTCGAGAAAGTATCCCCGTTGTATCATTTCTGAAGTACTCAAATTGTGATGTTTATGTGTCACTCCGAACTTAAGAAGTTTTCGAGTTTTCTGTGGAGTGGCCTTCACGTATTACCTATGTCAAGGTGCAGTGGTACTAAGTCCAACCCTGAATTATCTGTATCCCAAAGGCGTAGTGAGTACACAGAAAAAGTACGACAAAAGTTCTCGGGCGAAAACTCCAACTCCCGCGGGCGCGACCTTTCTTTCACAAGTTGGAATCAAATTTTCCACAGCTGAAATGAATCGGGGGAAAAGGGCAGCGTAGATTTAAGAGGCTATGCTGTTGTCAAAGCGCCCATACAAACGTAGTCCAGTCATATTTTGAGTATTAAGCTATGAAAATCTATGAAATTTTCAAGACACAATCTAGAAACAAATATCTGTGTCGGTGGTGAGTCAGATTTTCGTTTAAATATATACTTCCAGAGTTACAGGGCGTCAAAGTATTGTATTTTTCGGTAGTAAAAAGCCCCAACTTTGAACCTGATTTACAAGAGTATGAATCAATTTAGAACAATTTGGAAAAACCACCGACATCTGAAATTTCATTAGTATACTGTATTAAAAAAATGGTTACATAATATACTGTATCCTTCAAATGATCCCTGGACTACGAAACATCCAAATAACGGGTGGATAACATCGCATAATGTATGCTGTCTCACCGTACGCGCTCGGGTAGGATAGGGCTCGGAGAGGGACAGCTACAAAACAATTTAACCTTGAAACTGACCACGTGGTCTTACCAACATAGCCTCTTAAATAGAAACCCTGGACTATGTAACTCAATTTTTATTCCCTCACATTTGAATGAGAAACTGAAATTGCTCCGAATTGAGACGGAATGTGGGCCCGCGGGTCGAAATCTTTAATTGACAGTATAACGGGTCAAACAGTCAAATAAAGAAATAAACCACCAATCATTATCATAAGCTGGGAACGTCCACTGGTAGTCATAGGCCTCTTCCATGGCACAGACCGGCCACGTCAAACAAATGTCGTGAGATCGGCAAACATCGCATGCGTAAGTCCCTGCGCGCCATAGTAACAGGGTCATTTTCTTGCGGGAGAGGTGAGGCATAGCGTAACGGTGGGAGGCGGTAAACCTTCGTTCTATACGTAATACTATAATAATTCTGTGTCCATTGTATGCCATACTGACCAGTCCCAAGACACTAAAACAACAAAATACCACAAAAGCGCCCGTTTTAATAGTAAACATTAACAAAATTTAAAACTTTCAATATATCTACCACCACCAAGCTATATAGCTTGCTAAAATCATAACCCTACCTTCGGTTTTAACGTATTTAGGTAAAATATGACAAACTACCAAAGTTGTAGCTACCTGGTTTCCCCTAACAACATTTAATACCTTCGTTGCAATACCAAGAACAAGATAAACCAATGACAAGTACATTTGCTCTTTCCAGATCAAAGATTAATCCTCAACAAACTCAATAAATCAACTTCAAACGAAATCGCCATTCAATAATGGTAAAACGAAAAGATAATAGCAAATCAGAGTCGGGATTGCCACAAAACAATAAAGAAAGCGATTGATTTGATAAGTCAATTGATAACTGCGTCGATATTGACGGAAACGTCAATTGTTTACCGTTAGGAGTTGTTTGGACTCCGCCCATTGGTTTTATTGAATGGGTAGTAAAGCTGATTGAGGCTGAACGGTAAAGCGTAAAGCAGCACTCCACTGAATCTGTCGTAAAATATAGAGTCATCATTTTATTGGTATCAACGATGCAAGGGTCCACTACACGTTGACTTCCCCCATGCTTTAAAAAGTATAATGAATCTTGGCCTTCATCTCACCTGATGTTAAGTGACGAAAAGGCGTCTGAAAAGCATGCGTACCCAGAAGTCTAAACCTAAAGAAGCGCTGGCTCTACTACCTTTCATGCCGGCACACAACTGATTATTAACACTTATATTTGACGGCAGACTTCAGTGATATGGTAATTAACCAGGCCGACATAGAAAATGCTCTACCACTAACCAAACCATGTAACGATATACCCACAATGGAAATCGACGCCGGGATCCGGGAGCTGCCGAGTTGTCGTGGCTGAAACACCAAGGGGAGGAGCGAGGGGAACACTGGAGTGTTCGTGGAGTTCCCAGGGCTCCTCGACTTGCGCAGACGTTGACCACCGAGGGCTTTATGTATGACTGTCAACCGTTTCGTATTGGCTCTTCATATTTGTAATAGAATTTATCTAGTATTTTATTCACGGCGGGATATTCCTTATGGTCACCAGCTTCAAACTTCAAAGTAACCAGTGACGATAACTTTTATAACAGTCAGCCGTTATTTAACACCAATTCCAAGTAACCGCTGTAACTCAACTCGAAAGCTAGTCGTACATAAAAGTTTCTACGACCGTGTACGACCGTGGTTTCCTGTTAGCGTACACACATAGTTCAAACATATACGCTTGAGATTGCATGACAGTCGCAAGTCACGACAAGCAAAGATCGGCTTGTATTCACCATTTGTATATTTGTGACTTTCTCCAAGCAACGGGTCTGTATTTGTACTTTCTTATTGATTTTGAGTTTTTCATAGAAGCAAAACTTGAGAGTCATCGAAACTTCCCGTACGAATTGGAAAAATGTTGTACTAGTCATATAACGAGTAAAGGTAGATTTTCCTGTGTCCATTTTCCATCACTAGTCATTCCATGGGCGGCGTAAAAGGCGACTTAGGAGACGGGTATAAACTTCCTACACGTATTATGAACAAGACAAACCAAGAGAGGGCTAGCTACTGCAGCAATAAGCAGAGTGATGACCTTTTTAGGCATGCCACATAATTTTATTTTATCTCTAGATTAGTATGTTTTAGTTGGGTGGGCTGAAATAAAGTTTTTCCTTTTAGTCATCAAATTTATTGACTATAAATTCATATCCAGCAGTGGATGCAGCTGGAAGCAACTGATGATGGTGAAAGATAAAATATAATCTCCGGTTTAAAAATTCTGTGTGGAGATACTCAGAAATCTGGTGACTTTCTTGCATTGATGGCTGCTTGGGTTCTCATTTTCAAAATTATCAATGCGCAGGATCAACATTTTGGGCCGCCTTAGGCAGTCTTGTCTGTTCGACAGTACAGAAGTGTAATAAATAATAATTCTGTGAAATGCAGTATTATGAAACCAGATTTTGAGCATATCGTAGTTTATTGATGAGTTGGAGAGTGGCAATGTTCTTTCAGTCCCGATAACGAATTCATGACAATCAGCTGCGAGCCGGGTCCCACAACCCCTAGGTTACTACTGTGAATCAAGGAAACATGGATACTTACATTGTGTCCCTTCTTTGGCTCCGAATTCCATGAGCATCCTAGCCAGTTGCCGGTTGCCAGCGAGGACAGCCACATCCAGAGGTGACAGCCCGTCCGAGTTGAGACTGTGGTACAACATATGTATATCATTATCAGTTGACATTCCTGTGGCGTGCACCTACCTACGTTTATATGTATACAGCCTGGCATGGTTTGAGGCGAAACGCGCGAATATCATTCTCCTTTTCCAGGAGCAATGGGTTTGAAAGCGAATTAAACATTAGAATTATTTTAAAGCTACAGTAAATTAACAACTTTATAACAACTGTCTCTGTTAACTTGTCAACCATTTTTGTTTCATTTGTTGTTCCTTTTTATTGCACACCTAGCTTTTTCCTGCGACATCGTCCACGTGGACTTCGTGAATAATCCAACGGGAAGTACTTGCTTAATCGAGATAAACGAAACTCTCCCGTAAAGGAAGAATAAACAACCAATATTAGTATGTATAGTTCACATACACTTAGCCTTCATTACCCAGAAGCCACAAGTTAAAGTGGTTTTCCGCCATACTATAATTCGTTACTGGAAAAAACCAGTAACTAGTGATATTTGCCAGAAGACTAGCATGGTGGTAGCTAGCCAAGGGGGCATAGAACAGTGCCTTGCCACCAATTAAAACGAGTAACTATAGGTACCTCCGCTGGGGACCGAGTCCAGGATCTCTGGTTTGTTATTCGTTGGTTACGTAAGGGGTTTTCTTACCTATTGACGTCCACATCCGTTGATTCCAGGATGTTTCTCGCCTTATCCAGATATCCATGTTCCACAGCAGCGAATAGAGCTGTAACAAATGAATTATAGATGTAATTACACAAATTTGTAGTATGGGTTATTAATTATCAGATTATTTGCTAGCAATTTCGTCGGAGTAGATCTCAGGAACGACCCCACAGGAGAAAATTGATTGATTGGGATAAAAAGTAAACTATGTATAACACGTTTACCGAAAGAATGGACGTCGCTGGAAAGTGACGTCTCACTCACGCTCACCTCCCCGCGGTCGTCATGTATTCTCAGTACGGTTATCTAATCTATGGTACGGCTCACATACCGTCGCAGTGACGTCATCGACGCCAGGTCCAAACTTATACTAAACGGGTTGTACTTTCCGACCCTTCTACCTTCGAACTACCAGGGTGACGCTGAAAGTTTTCAGAACTGGCCAATTAAAAACATTGCCAATGAACACTTTTTTAAAATTTTGATACTGTAACTCTTTGGTAACTTAATTTCACATATTGTATTCATTTACCATTATTATTTGTGAATTGGCGATAATTTCAAAAGTCTTGTTTCACCTCAAAATGAATTTAACGCGAGAAAATATTCTGCCCATGATTTATTACGACTTTCATTGTGGTCTTCACCAGCAACAAAGTTATGATAGACTTCTATTTGCATTTAATCATGAAACCCCATCCCATGCCACTGTTTACTATTGGTTTAATGACTTTAATCGTGGGCGTAGCAATATCAGTGATGATATGCGTGAGGGACAACACAACGAAAATTTAGAAATTTTACTGTGATGCTGCTTTAAAAAGATGATTAAATAAAAAAAGATAAATGATTTTAATGAAAAACATTATAATAAGCGGGACATGTCCAGCGCTGAACATAGTCTCTCCTGTAATTATAGAGTACGCTATAACAATAAATAATTAAAAATACAAAAATAATAATTAAAAATAAAAAGATGATAAAATAAAATACCATGCAAATGAATGTTAACTTGAGCTAGTTTGTCTTGGTGCGCGCGCGCGTCCTTTTGTTGTCGTCGCGTCGCCTTGTCGAGGTGCGGGGGAAGGGGGGCACATGCGCTGAGCGACGGCAACTCCCCCCCGCACCCTTCGAGAAGGGCGCCGTACTGCAGCTCTAGAGGAGGAAAAGCAAATAAAAAATAAAATAAATTATAAAAACAAACTTAAAATAAAACAGAAATGGATTACAATTCGAGTAAAACCTATTTATTCAGAGTCATTTGACAAATGACGATCGGTAGTTTGTTTAACTCAGAAAAAAAGTGTTACAGACAGGATTTTGAGTGCGTCGGCTCAAATATCAAAAGTCGAGGGTAGCGACTTATAACCATCGATTGGTTTCACCATTACATTACTGAGTAATTTAGTGCCTTTTTTGTACTGAATCAGGCCTGACCTTCGCAGCTATCGTAAAAAAAATCCAAAAATAGTAATAAAATTAACACACTACACGTTATTGTACAAATAAAAGTCAAAATGAAAACTAAAATAAATAAATGGCAGTTAGGTCTAACGACCATTGCCTTTCCTGTAACAAAATCTGGCCAAGTGCGAGTCAATTCGAAGAGTTCCGTACCAACGTACAATATCAATGTAAAAAGGGATGTTTTAAATTCGGCCTGCACTTGTACACTATTTACAAAATCAGGTAATAATCTAAATATGTATAGAAAAATACTAGAATTTCATTTTTACATTTATTTTGATTGTACAAAATCATTCTTTTTGTACTAAGTGACAGCGTCAAATGTCATTTTATTGACGCCATCTTTGTTCTCAACGTTAAGTCTTCCCTGTTTCGTGCGTTTAATATGTTTTTGTACAAACAAACTAAACCAAAATATACAAAAATGGTAACTAAATCACTCTTATTTGATAATGGCCTATTAAAATTAGAAGTGTACATGACCAGGCCTTGGCTCCATACATTCGCGGAACGTGTCATCTACCTATTTCGGATAAAAGATTGACCGACGGATAGAAAAACAGTGAAGCCTTAGTAATAGTGTGCCGTTGGCACCCTTTGCATACACCCTAATAACAACAATTAAGGTTTAACTTTCTACCAGACAAGATTGACAATATCCATCCATTACACGTCTAACTTGAAACCCACCTAATCACCAAAGAACATGACCTAAATTAGCTTAATTCATGCTGTCGAGGTCTAAGTGGGTTATTCCATTAACAGCTATCGATCAGAAACTAAATTTCGAGCCAAGTAATTGTTGAAAACGCCCACAGACGACTGTAAGGTAAATGCTCAAGTACGTCAGTACACTGTATACTGTATAGTCAATGCCAAATGGTTGGATTGTGTGTAAATTTGGTACGATGGTCATGCAAGTTTATATGTGTGAGTGTATTTGTAATACAACTGATTCAAAGTAAATATCAAAAGAGAACAATTTAATAAAAATAATACGTACAAAAGATGATAAACACAGATCAAATCAAAATACGTCTTATAGATTGAATGCGCGTAAACAGTTATAAATGAACCGTTTCAGTTCACTCAAACACACACCAAAAAGAGCTCAACAGTCTCATTCGAATAGAAAGAAAAATGTATCAGAAAGGCCTACCTCAACATTGTCTGGGACAAATAATGCTGTGTCTTAGTTCAGATTTTAGATGTGAACTGAACAAGTAAATACGTTTTAAAAGAATTAGAAACCGACTTCAATTTCCCTAAAAGTCTACTTTTATTAAAGCAACGCTACAAGTCAGCTGTCTACTATAAACTCAACATTACCTATCTCAAAAACTACTGAACCGATTTTGATGAAACTTGCAGTTTTCCCTTAGTTGAACAATACTTAGTTCAACAAAAAAAAGAATTGTTTAAATCGAACTTGTAGTTCCGGAGATATGCGAGGACAAACATACAAATATACACTTTTGTTTTTTTGGCACACTTGTTTAGAAGCTGATATAGACTAACATATACGAAAGCTGGGCAGTTCTGGAAACATTACATATATACAGGTCGAATTGATAACCTCCTTTTTTTGAAGTCGGTTAAAAATATGTGTCCTCATCATTATCATCTCAATTTTTTCGCTTCAACATTTCTCATATACATCTTGGGTATGGAACACACTTCCAGCTGCCAGATTAGGTCTATAACCATAACTCAGATCGCAGCAAATGTACAAAATCTTTATTCTATTGTAACTTAGAAAAAAGTAATATCAATGACGATTTTTTAAACCATCGACATCCTTCTATGTTTTGCTAAGGTTGCAAGATTTCCTCAAACCACTGTGCGTGCACTAATCCTAAAGTCTCAAGGCGCGTTCAATAACCTTATTTGGCAACCGACTATACATTACGATTAGCCAGCCCACACGTTGTCTTGGATTTCGATCACGGCATTGTTGCGAGGTCGTTTATTTGACTGAATATTGAGCGCCGTCGTTTGAATAAACTCCAAGGCAGAATGGGTGCATGGCGACATATTTTGCGGAAATGCAATTCATTCGTATGATTTTGAAAGTGCTTTAGCATCACACTTTTTTGCAAATTTATGCTCTACTTAAATGATGGTACGTGGCGAGGTACCTTTGCTAAGCGGAAACCAACAGTGCTAGTATCTTTTATGGCGACGCAATTAGAAAACATCGTCATCCTCTTTGTAAAAGTAGAGTTTCGTAAAGAGTAACACGTGTAAGAAATTGTAAACAAACTGCTTCGAAATCTATAAAGTTTCAGTTCGAAAAAAGAATTGTAAATTCGTTATAAACACTATCTAATGTTTCACTAAAAGGTAAACACGTGCGTAAGAACAGTCGACAAATAAGCGAACACAAAGCAGTTAAAACCTTGTTAAGCGCATGATAACACTATCTTAGGATAATAAAGAAAGAAATTAGTTGCCCCGCAAAACAAAGAGTTTTTAAATTTACTTCTACAGTTGCTTCAAACTGGCAATAAATAAACAAAAAGTTTTGATAAAAAATCGCAGCTTCTTTTGTTTTTCTGTCACAGCACTAACTTACCACGATCAAAAAGTAATAATTTTTGATCACGATCAATCATGGAAGTTTCATTGTCGTGCACGTCGATTCACCAAACAAATTTGGTAATGAGGTTAGGTCAGTGCTGATGCCTTCTATTTGGGTTTGATTTGCGTCTGGTCATTAGCATAAAAACAAACCGAAGCATTTGTCATGAAATCGATTCCCATCCCATCATGAGGTGAAAGGTTCCCATGATTGTGTTGTTGTCATCAAGATGTCGAAGGCAATCAATCGTGACTACAGCGTCGATACATACCACATATCGCGTGGGGAATAGTTACAACACTAGCATCTGTTTAAAAAACCTTTGAAAGCAACAGTGATGTTCATAATGCGGAAAAGGCGGCGATCGAGGCCGTTGTGCGGAACGCGATATGCGATCGTCGAAACTGATCATGGCAACGTGTGTTTCGTATCGGAAGTTGCTATTTAATTGGTATAGCGGGCGCACGTTATAAAACATCAATTTAAAAATGTAACACTTTTCAAACACGACACTATAAAGCACCTAACGAACTCGTCGAAAACGGGCTCGTTGAATCTATGAATTTTTAACACTTGCCGGTTATTAAAACTTTTTAATTTTTTTCAAATTTGGAACTGACCGCAGCTTAGAAATTCGAGCATGTCACTCCATTGTAAAATCATATTTGCAACTGAGGTGTTCGCACGGTTTGGGGGCTCTCATGCCCACATTGTGTGTCGTATCTCAATCTTAGCATGATGTCGCCGTATCTGAGCATCTGTGTTTGCTAGAGTGGAGCCTAGCCGGTGACACTGCATCTGGGTTGAGTGCAAGTTCAATTTAGTGCTCAAATTAGTGTAGTGCTGACGACGCTGAGTGCAAATAGGACCGTCATAGTTACTTTACAAGACATCTAACATTCTAGCACAAAAGTTAAAATGAACGAAGTGAAGAGTTTTTTTTGAATTTTGGAAATGGAATTATTTTTTCTGAAATTAGTTATTTTATAGACGCGAAATTAAGATTTATATTTTTGCTGTTGTAATATTTCGCAGCCTGTTGTTTTGAGATGTTTCTTCTTTCGGAGTATGTCCTATTGTTTTCTGATACTTTTTTCTAGTCCACTTAGTGAAGAGAATTATTTTACAATAGAAATTGAGTACAGCTGAGTTTTAAATCTTTTATTATTCTTGAATATTTAGGTCGTGTGTGGCCTCGTATACCCATATCCCATGGATAAGTGGCAGGATCATTTATGTATCTACAAAATCTTACTGCGATCAGCATACGATTGCCAAATATGTATTGCTAAGAACGATCGCAAGGAAACTTGCTTTTACGTAAAAAAATCGAATCAAAATCGATCTATCCGTTCGAGAGCTAAGATGCCACAGACAGACAGACATACAAACACACAGACATTGGTGTCAAACTTATAACACCCCTCTTTTGTGTCGTGGGTTAAAAATAGCTTCGTAAAACTGATAGAGTACATAATCAAAGTTCCAACAACACAACGCTGCGGCTTTGGGTTCGGGACAGCTTAATTTTGCTTCTCGCCTCGAGCGTTCGTTAATTGAATCATTATTAAATAAATCTCTTTGGATTGTTCGTTTATTATTGTCTACAGATTCAGTACAACGAACAAAGCTACTAGTAAAATTAATGGGTACGATTCCAGAACGCCTCCTAAATTAAGTCAAAAATTCATTCGTCAATTTGTCAATAGTTTATCAGTAATGAATATCGAATGGGTATTTTGTACGGTCTCAGAAATCTTCTTAAATTAAGGCGCCATTATGCAATATACTGAATTTAGGTGTAATGCTATAGGATGCAGAAAGATACTGAGAATCTTAAAGTAAGACATGTACTTCTCCATATCTTTATCTTAAGATAAAGATAAAATAAAGAACACTAATTCGATGATTTAAATCTCGAAATGACATCTTTAAAATTATAAATGTTAATTAAAGTACATCAGGTAAGAAATGTGTTTTTTCGCTTACATCAATATTTTCTAAACGCAGGACTCACGCGGAGTGAATGACATTTCCGTCCCTGTCTCTAATAAGAGTTCCAGATTCTCACACAAGCCACGTCCATTTGGCGTCTAAGTTGAAAAAAATATTTGGGGATTACAAATAAATCTGTTCAACAGAATTATTGCGAATAAGATATACATAGTTGACCAGTACGTTTACAGAACGTGTATCAAATCATTGACATTCATCTGCTTATGTCCACAGCTGAACATGCCATGCCTCCTTCCATAGACCGTCATGACGAACGACCTTTCTATGAGGGTTACGAAAATTTTAATGTAGTGTAATAAAAGTACATACGTTAAATAAAAGTGAAAAGCCAAAGCAGAAACATTAAATCGTCAGCGGAAAGGTCAATGTCTCCACTTTCCAGATGATCACGTATTTCGTAAGAGATTTGAGGCTTAAAACAGAGTGCGGAACTCTCGCACGGTAGCCATTGTGATTGGACTTATGTAACGTCGGATAACTTGGTATCATACTATATAATGAGTACTGAAACTTGATGGATGGTGAGAACTTAATGCCGTTTCAGCTGGATCATTAACGTCGTTATTGCTTAATTATTTGGTTAAATTTAAATGGTTTTTGTTACTATTGTATGTGGTTGTTATTGTCTTAACTTAAACTTTAAATCTTTTTTTGGATGTAATTTTGTTAAATATTGTACGGTAGTATATTACTCGCTCGCTATGTTTGCCCCTCTGAAGTTAGCTCTACGCAATTTCAAATATGTACAGACGAGATGTGTTTGTATTATTTTCGATCACAACTATTCCATGACATACAACATTAGGACATTTCTTTCCACCCACAAACTTGCCTTGCCTTCCTTATATGTTAATAATTGATACTTCGCGGTCTTTTGTGCTAACTTCAGAGGGGCAAACTTAATACGGAACTCTTTGTGTGCCTTTTGGGCATGTATTTAAAAGGTAGGATCGCATCAAAACATTGAATTTTATGTATTTAAAAATGAATTTAAGAAGCACCTGTTTACAAGAATAAAAGTCCCAAATAAATCTAATGTTGAATTTTTTATTTAACGAAGTTATTAATGTTACTGAACAAAATTCTTACTAAAATTTATGTATACAAACGCGTGAATTCCACGTTTCTTTTCCAACAATTTTAATTACTTCACGCTAGCAGAAAGAATTTGAATTATGTTGTTATTGCATTTTTAACAAAACTTATCGATACTTACACCTTTAATAAGAGTTATTGTAACATAATTATTAACATTAAAAAAAATTACTGTAGCATGAGATATCACTACACCACGTACAAAGATCGTGTACCAAAGATAAATGGTATGATAATATCATTTATTTGGAATGCATTACATAATTATTTGCTCAGGGAAATAACTCTTCTAAATAACATGAAGTCACTGATGAATCTTATAGCAAATGTTGTTGTAGGTATGTGTTAAAACAAACTACAAAATCAAACAAAAACACAGTGATTCAAGTTCAACAGTGGACTTTATCGGTTGTGAAAAAAGGTAGCGAAACAAATAGGAAAGGCACTGCAGTTCCGCTCATTAAAATAAAGTCTTATGAGCCCTAGCATTCATCAAGCGCTCGAATTAATTTGTTATGAAAGACTTCATGTTTTGTCTTCCGAGTAGCTTTAGCTTTTATGAATTGAGTTTATGATCAAATTTAGAGTACTGTACCGTACTTACAGTTGACAAGAGTATGTTTTAAGAGTACATATGTGCAGTGGCAGAAAATTAATACAGAACTATGCAAGGAACGGACGTAAGATGAAGGACAAGAGCGAAATCACTGATTCTACAATATTTATTCGGAAAAGTCTTCTTGCGTGATTAAAGGAAAACCAAATTTAGTTTTGCATTTGATTAATTATATACATCCTAAACCTACTGTGGACAAGAGCCTATAAGTGATCAAGTATAAAATAAACCTTGCCATAGGTACCTATAGCCTTACAGAAAACCATTAAAATAGTTTTAATTAATGATCTAGACCAATGCTTTATACAGACCGCAGTGGGGTCCCTCAAGGCATTCCACTGGGACCGGTCTTCCTCCTACAGTCGGTACGTTCATTAGCAAAGTCAAATCCACTAAGGCAAGCAATTACATATCCACACACGCTGAATTATATCACACATCTAACAAGTTTGCAACAAAGGTAATTTCACGAACAATAGTGAAGAAGCGAACCAAACAAGCCTTTTGTGCCTTGTTCTCACGGCCGGTGAAATGCTGATTTTCTACGGCAAGTAGTGAAGATAATCTTACTTTGATACGCTTGTTTGAATCCAAGAATTGGCCTACGCACTCGAAAGGTAAGTAGATCAACATGAATGACAAGAAGCTACTTAAGTCTTCGCTGCAAACAAATGAATAAGCTGACAGTGTATTTGTTAAAGACGTTAGGATTCATATGCATAATATATGGAACAAAGGTTTTGGGAACAACCGGAATTTTGTCCGCTTGAAGAGTATTTACACGATTTAAGACAAAAGAGATTTTTTGAGGCGTAGTTGAGAGAATTCTAAAACTGTTGGACGATTACAATTTATGTAATTCAATGATCATAGATTTGGCTAATGCCCTATCAGGCAGTTCTTATAATGGTGAAACTCTAACGGTATACGACCGATAGCTTAGTTGGCAAAGCGTTCGCCCCGAACGAGAGATGCAGTTTCGAATCCTGTTCGTGTCGAAATTTTTTAACTATTTTCAAAAAGACAGTTACCGGTGTGATAATAAAACTAATTATTGCAATTGAATTTTTTGAACTTTTACATAATAATCATCATATCATAAGCATCATATCTAATACCAAATTATAAATATCTAATAGTGTCTGATTACTGAACAAGTGGAAGAAAAGGGAAAAGTCCTTGGACACTTGTCGTTGGTTACATGTATTACTCGTAGCTGCGTAAGATGAAACCTCTGTATCTGAAGGGTGATAGTGATAGCTGTCGACTTATTAACGTTATTCACGTCAAAACCACAGCTAACTATAGGCAATAGGGAAAAGGGGAAATTCTCGGAAGCACGAGTAGTCTATAACACTAGAGCTTTGCACATATATCTTGGTGATGCGAAAGTGCGTTTTTTAAAGATACGCTAGCTGTATAATTTCAGCCTTTTATTCTCTTCAATTGTAGACTGATTGACGTCGAAAATGATTCGTTACTTAGAAACAAACAAAAACTTTGTCATAGAATGTGATTAAAAGACACATTCCCGAAATTTATGGAGCCCCGGCCTGGACGCACACTTTAAAATTTCATTGTGAAATAAAAGGGAATTTATACCACTTTTTGAATATTTTGGTTTAGTTTATTTGTACAAAAAAATCAAAAACGCACGAAACAGGCAAAACTTAAACGTAAAGATGGAGTCAATAAAATGACATATAACGTTGTCACTGTACGAGTGTAGTCTGGATTTGGAAGATAAATAAATATGTATATCTAATGTTAAGATTTGTTACTAGAAGACCTACGTATTAAAAATAGTATTGGAAAGGTTAGCTAGAATGATTTGAAACCCAAGAAAATTAGTTTGCGCTTGAAGATTTACTCAATAAAGGAGTGGAATGGTAAAGAACAGTTTTCAGAATTAAGAGCGAAGTTATAAACATTTAATTAGTACAATTCGAGTACAATAAACAAAAGTGAACTTGCGACGTGACACTGATAAGAAAAGGAGCAGACAGATTGTCACCGCATTGAGATTAGCCCAGACAAGTGCAAAGACCAAAAATGAGTGTAACAAGATAAAGAAAATAAAATACCTCCCCTCAAGTACACTGCCATATGAAACAAAAATAGCTGAAGCCACTTGTGTCAATATTGAATTATGGAAATTACGCGATTGTGATGTTGATCGAAATGCGTAATAGGCATGTGATTGTAGTTTACATAGCAACAGGATAATACAGCAATAACATGAGTAAATAAGCATTGTTAGAATCATCATTAAAGAGACAAACAGGGTGACATGTAGAAAGGATATTATTTTTGCTCGAGTGCAGGAATACACATATTGAAATGATAACAACGGGATAACTTCAAATAAAGTACATAATAAAAGAAGAAAAAAAAAATAGTCGTCTTGACTAATATCTAATATATATCTATCAATGAAGCATGAAATTATGTCTACTACTCGTTTAACACACAATCAAAGTTGCACACAATAGTCACAAAATCTTGGTTCTCAGATCAACAAGTTTGGGAGTTATGAAAACGATTCTACTGACCTTTTCACCAGTTATTCCGTTGCGGTCATTTAACAGCACGTCATCGTTAATTCGTTCCTCATAATGTGGTAACACACACTAAGTAACTCCACCAGTAAAACTAACGTGTTACGAAATGCAATATCAAGACAAATGGATTATGACCACGTTACGACACACTTGAATTTTTTAACCACACTGAATGCAATTACCGAATTTCTACTTGGTAACGAAGTTTTTTTTGTAGCATCATACGAGTACATAAGTTACTGTAACTGTTTATGAATGAAACGAGGTCGTAGAATCCAAATGCGTCTGCAAATACTTTACAAAAGATGTAACCTAAATTTCACTCTTGCAAAATTGAGAAAGCAAACCGAAGGCTTGAATTTTAGAAAACATTTGCTTTTCAGAGACAATATTCCTATAAGGTAAACGGCTGTGCATCTGAGGACACTTACGAATTATTCAATAACATTATTTCAATTCTCAGACTTCATTTTGAAAATGCATTCCTGATCTATTTCTTAACATAGTAGCTTGATATAGATCTAACGGAGCGAATCCTTCTCGACAGGAATTACTAGTTTCGTTTCGTATCGTTTCCAGTGATGCGTTCATCACAAATTCTTGTAAGGATTATGCATTTCTCGCGACTAAACCCAGTAATCCGAAACTAATTATGACAATTCCAATTACGATTTCATTTAGGGATCCGTTGTTGTAGTTGAATTGCAAATGTACTACGTCCGTTCGTCCGAAAATCGTTTTACGATTTATTCATGAGACGGCTTTCATACCATTTGTGGTATTGTTTTGTTGCTTATTATGTCAGAGTTTATCCTTCGATTCATAAAAGATGTTAGTATGATGGTTTACATGATTGATTTTTACTGCGCAATGGATTTGCTCTTGTTCTTTTGATTTAAGTATTAGTGACACTTAGACTTAAGATAGGAAGCTTGTTCATTTAGAAACCAAAATTACAGTGAGCGACGTCTTCAGAATCTTTATAAAAATTTAAATTTCTGTTTGAAAATGTTCTCCTATACTTTGATTTTATGGCTCCTATGATTAATTGTAAACAAAAATTTGTTCTGGTAGGACAAATTAATACTTTGAACATTCGAAAATTTTTGGTTATTTATACATATATTTATTTAAGAAGAGAAAATGAATGAGACACAGACATGGAGCACAGTGGATAAAGTGAAGAACGACATTAATTGATTACATTTTACAAAATCATAACCATAACCAAAACTATTGCCTATTAAAGGCTATTTACACACAGTTTGTTCTCTCGATTGCACCTCGATTATAATAGTCACGTATTTCAAAAAACATACTATAATCGATTGTACATACGAGCGACACACGCGAGATTCATTATCAATTAAAATATTGATGATATCGATTTAATTAGATTGGACAGTTCGTTTGTAATCTATAAAGCGCTTCATCATGCCATTTGATGTAATAGTTTTATGTTTAACACAAAACAGTCAGAGAAATAAGGCCAAGCATGCGCGCGAGTACTATTAAAGTTAACATGCGGATATGTCAAGAACCGATGCGTATACGGACATCGTGACTTTAACTGTACATGGATCATCAATGTCGTGATCATATTACTGCATGATTGACCTTAACCCAACCTGAAAAGAAGTAGCAAATAAAGATGGCTTACTCAAATAGGCGGTAGGTGAGAGAGGTATCTTCCTGTCCTTCGGTGGGGTACTGTAAACAAACGCCGGGTTCACACAGCCACGTGTTTGGTTCGCGCACAAAAGTTCACTCTCCGATCCCCTCCTCTGGCGTCGCTGTGTTACTAACTCAGTCATTGACTTCGCTGATTCGGATTTCCCCATCCCTTTAAGCTTCTTCTTCTCTTTCACATTGCCTGGCGAATGAATGTGCAGTATTGCAGCAGCTTTCGGTGGGATTTTTTCAGGTACTAAAAGTTCTTTTGCAGAAACACTTTTCTGCTTCTTGTTTGTAAACAAATCACTGAATTTAGACTTTTCAACTTTTCTTTGTCTGTGAGGTTTCAAATTTAAAGCGATGTCACCGCTGTCACGCCTCTGCTTTGCAGCTTCAGTCTTTCTCTTCGCCATGACTGGTGTTTTCGGTTTGTAGGTGCCGTCTAAGCCCTTGTAAGCGACGTCTAAGTCCTTGTCGGCGCTCCAGATCTGCGTGGTGAAGACGACACTGTTTCGCTTGAGCTTTTCAATGTCATCTGGTTGGTCCTCTTCCTTGCTGGATCGCCACCGGTTCCCTATCATACGTAGGGAAGCGCGGACCGATCGGGATCGTCGCAGTCCTCCTTGCTCCCTCTTGAACTTGTCGAGGAGGGTCTCCATAGCCCTGGGAGGGGTAGAGGGGCGCGCGGGGCCCTGGGCATTGCACGTTACGATCGACTACGCGCACGCTATTCACTCTAACGATAGTTACGTGAGTCGTTTTCTTTCCGACGTTCACTCGTTGCGCCGTCGGGCGGTCGAATGCGGCCTGTAATGTAACAATTGCTGGGCTGGTAGGGTTTCGAGGTACGGACCTCGCGGCGGCCCGGGCTGCGCTCGCGACACAGCGCACGCCGTTTGATAAACTGCTCTCATTTGCACAATCGTTTTGATTTGATAAGATACGGCATAGAGTACATAATCTAGACAACTGAGATTTGTTTATCGTGACGTAGGGGCTATTTAGTTAGATAGGGTGGCGGGTGGTGTGTACGCGCGTCAGCGTCGATTTTAATTAATTCACGATTGAACCGCTCGCTGTCGGTTCCGTGGCATGGCATCGATTGGTTGTGCAATGCAACGCTCGGCTGGTGCTTGGAGGTGATTTACGACATTGCACGAACAGCGCCGGCGTGCTTCAGCAACTTTACCGTCGGCGCTGATTGATCATTCTCCTAATTTATTAGACAACTTTGTATGTGTTGCGGTAGTTAAAACTTTGTTTTCAGAGTTTATATCATATTACCGAGTGTTCCACTGACATTTACGATAGAAATTTCTTAGAAGATACCACAACATTCTATTCAATCTGGCGCAAGTTTGAAGCAGAGACAGACTTGTCAGCTGGGATTACAACAGTAATTCGGAAACTTTTGAGTGATTACGTTCTAATAGAACACGACATTTAAAATATTTTTACTATACTTCGCACTGATTAATAGGGTCCACGGGTTTTAAGACTTAGGATTCCGTGCCTCAAAAAGATAAAAAGAACCCTTATTGCATCCCTTTGTTGTCCGTCCGTCTGTCTTTCAATGCCTTTTTTTCAGGAACGCGTAGAGGTGTCAAGTTGAAATTAATATCGACGACGGAGGGTTGCGGTTGAAGTTGCAGTGAAAAAACAATCTTATGCGTCAACGCAATGAAAAGATATAACTGTATTTTAGAACTTTTCCATATTAAATGCAAGGAAACCAAAACATAATATAGGCTACTTTTCGTTGACCTAGAATCCTGAAATTTAGTAAGAAACAAAGTCTTACAGCACAGCTATATTAACAAATCTGAAAAACCATGATTTTTTAATTAAAACACAGTAAAAATAGCTTTTTTATGTTTACAAACTTTGTAGTTGAAAGTCATACATCGGATATGTTATTTAGCTGCACAGTTAAGTTGGTTTTTCAATCAGAATTAAATTTTTGGTAGAGCGTTGTCGGGTGCATATTACCGTAGCTATTATTTATGGTTTTCATGTTCATTATTCATATTCTGTACGGAACCCTCGGTGCACGAGTAAGACTCACACTTGACCGTTCTTTTACCATGACCGTGGTATTTCTATTGATTGTAGGAATGTTGCTGCTTATTACTGTGTGATTTTGGCATTATAAAGGAAAATCTTTTGACGTGGGTGTCGTAGAAGGCGACAATTGAACCGTATCATCGGCACTTTTTATTGACTTTTTATTTGCGGTCAATTATTACTAAGGTAAACCAATAAAGAGGGGTCTAAAAGTTTAACTAGAGAACCTCAAAGGGCACAAAAGAAATGGTTTCACGGAAAATATCATTATAAGTTAAGGCGATCCGATCCACCTCCATCAAACTACGTTTCATACTAAATTTCTGTTGCCATAATCTTTTAAAATATAATAGCTGGATTTGTGTAGTAACTATCTAAAATAGGACATCAGATTGTGATGTCGCGAAATGAGTATCATTAACATACAATATCATAGTGAGTCACAATTTTCATTTTAAACACTTTTTTCGATCGCCATTAGCTGCGCAACTGCTATTGTAGCTAACTATAAAGTTGTAAATTAATGATATTTATTTCGCGACACTATAATTTTATCTACTATTTTTAGGTCATTACTTGTCAAAGCCAGCTATTCTATTTCTAAAGATTATGGCAACAGAAATTTAGTATGGAAGCATTAGGAGAGGAAAAATGATAAGAATTTTTTATATTATCCATAGCATGATTTTATTCAATTTATGTCGTAGGTTAAAGCCTCCTCCATTCCTTTCTACCTTTCTCTGTGTTTGGCCTTATTCATCCAACTATTTCTTGCCGTGTTCATTATGTCATCTTCCCATCTCTTCTTCTGTCTTCCAATTTATGTTTAATATTTTTCATCAACCCACAAATCCTTTAAGATTATTCAACGAGAATTTAATCATAAATTAATCATAATGAAACAATTTTAAAAGGAATCTACATGTTTCAATTCGCCTTTAAAAGGCAGTCATAAAAAATTTCTAACTAACAATGGTTAAAAAATGATAGGTATAGTAATTAAAATTGTAACTGTATAGCAGTACAATTCATAAACCGTTTTACATTTTATGGATGTACGTACATGTTTCTACGAAACGTAATTTTGAATAAGGTTAGTTAGTAAGAATTGCTGTGAGATTTTTAATTGTTTTATGTTTTTATCTTCACATACTATAAATGAACTCATATTATATTACATTATTATGGAATTGGGAAAGTTTATCTATGGCAGTACGTACACCTTATTTTCTACCTATAAATGACATATTGTACCCGTATTACAAATTATTTAATCCTGTATAATATTAACGACTTTAAAAAAACAGCTAAAACCGACTTCAATTGCCTTAAAATTTGGTTTTTGTTGATTTTCTCAAAGAGCAATCAATCAATATCGATAAAATTTATATGGGACCACATCTGAAGTAAGTATGTTCTACCAAACAAAAAAAGGACTATCAAAATGTGTTCACTATTGCCGGAATTATCGCGTAAGACACATAAAAACACATACGCGTCGAATTCAGAACCTCCTACTTTTTTGAAGTCGGTTGAATATCACTTCATTTTACTGATACGTATTTTACGTACAACTTCACAGTGAATCACAATTTACATTTTAAACACCTTTTTTGATTATTGTTCAAAGCGCCATCTATGAAATATTAGCTGCGAAGCTGTTATTGTAGCTGACCAGAATGTTGTATTAATGATATTTAGAGTTTTTTCGCGACACTGTAATTTCGTCTCCTATTTTTAGGTAATTACTTATCAAAGCTATTCTATTTCAAAAGATTATGGCAACTGACATTTATAATATGGAAGCATTAGGAGAGGGATAACGTTAATATACTTATCATCAGAAAAATCGCAACACCTTGCAAGTTTATGTTTTGTAAGGATTCTCAGAAAAACCTATGAAAATTTAATTTGAATTTAGAACATTAACATTAGGATTTGAAAACCTCATATTATTCACTATTAAACGACATTTGACATAATATTTCTAAATATACACATTTTCTGATAATCCTTACAAAACATAAACTTGTAAAGTGTTTAGATTTTTCTGAATATGACTGCTACAAAAATAATATGAAACCTTGTTTTGTAACCTAAATAATAGTAGTAAACGTAGTTTTGTTAATTGTATAAGTAAATATGCTTTTTGCCTCTCACTTTGTTCTCTCTTAAGTCGGGCAAGATTCCATAATAATAATGCCGGAGATCTGCCACTATCCACAGTAAGCTCTTGGCTAAGTTAATAGCTTTGTCTCTTTTGCCCTTTTATTTTAAGGCTGAAAGGGATGACTTAAATGAAAATATTGTTTTAAAAAGATAAGAACTTTACTATTATTGTATATTTTAAATATCCTCCAAATTTACATTATCGATTGAGAGGTGAAAAATATTATTGTTGTAAAGCTTGAATGGGAATATATCAGAGAGATTTAAATATTTAGGTTATAGATATAGGTTATAGAGCGGTCATTGGGAAACGTTTCATATAAACATTTTGATCTCAAAAGTCAATGGTATGTCAAATGGTACGGCCGTGTGACGTGATGTGACAATAGATTGAGTAGTAGGATCAAAATGTTTGTTTGCTTTGTCCGGTCTATTAATATTAAATGTCTTTGGAATATATCAAGTGCAGCGATGTTGCGGATTTTCGTTGGAACTAATTTCTTATGCTACCACTGCAGCCTGGGTTCTACAGCTGGGTAATACAGCTATTCTACGTGGGTAATAAGTCTCGCAGTTACTGTTTTGTTTTTACAGTTGCATGTAAGTTATCGTGTAGTATTTTGGATTACATTTTAAAAGGGGGAGTGGGTAAAAACTGTTTCCCTGATAGGTAATAGGGGTAACAAACAAGACTGCAAATGTTGGGAACCACTAGGACGGGCCATCGTGTGAAGGGCACGTGCTAGAAAGTCTTTCGCGCTTTATCGATGGCGTGATTTTGAAGGAAAAGCGTAGTTTGGAATGCGTGGCGAAAACTACCAGATCCATTTTGAAAAACCACGAGATCACAACCATTGTGTTGTTTTCTCTATGCCAGCGCTGGCCTATCATGTAAAAATGTCATGATACTGGCAACTACGGCAACAGATTTTCGTCAGTTTTACGTCGTAACTTCCCTTGACAGTCCTCATTTCCTGGTCAGCAAAGATATATAATCTTTATGGATGCTGATGAGGCTTTACATGACACTGGCAGAAATACAGGCTGGTTGTCAGTAGGTCGTCCCATTTCCACAAAAATAGCGTATGTTTTGTGAAAGGCAAAGGCGTAATGGCACGGCCTTGTAAACACTTTCTGTATGTTTAACATTTTTCGGTTGTTAAATATGAAATGTAATTTTAGGCGTATTTGTTCCATGCTGTTACTTTACATAACATTGTTTCACGGTCTGTTGATTTTTAAATTTTTCAGTACATTTTAATACAATTTACTCTGCACTAGAATAACAGGAGAGAATACCGGAGAAGTACTCGAACAGACTTTGTTTTGGACATGAATAAATTTTAAGTCAAAGCTCTAGGGTACTCTGAATTGCAGTGTGCAACCGCTGGATGTTCCAAATCCAATTTCGCAGGACACATTCGTTTAGGCTATTCGAATTTCGAATTGTAAAAACAGCAACGAACTAGACTGAGCACATAAATACAAGAGAACAACGGCACAACAATGTCCCCTACCAACAATCAGAAAACGTTCCATAGACATTGATATACAACATATACGATAAATAAAACCATTAAATATAATACACCTTTTTTTAATTGACCATCGTCCGTTCTGTACGTTTTACTATATTAATTTTATGTGTAGGCCACGTGGACGGTTGGTTTTATTGATAATTTAATTAATTAACAAACTGATATAAATCAATCGTCAGAAATTATAAGTACAATTTTTAAAGTTTTATTATAAACATTTAATTTTTTGCACCTACTTTTATTAATTTAATAACAATAAAAAAGAGATCTATTTGTTTGTCTACTTTATATTCAATATTTTTAGGAGTAACGAACAATATATATATATGTATAATGATTTGTGAAGTAATTAATAAGGATGACGCTTAAAAAATGTATTCCCTCATCCGAGAGACCGCGTGAAAAGATAAATAGCCTTTTAAAAGATTTTTCACTATGACTTATAGTTTTCCTAATATAACCCGTCGAAAAGTGATTCTAGTCACGTGGTGCAAAAAGCTCCATACAAATCGGTGCCTAGGAGTGACGTCACGTCACCGCATTGAAGTAGATAATGTATGAAACTTTTAACAATACAACAACAAGTTATCTCGTGAAATAACATTTTTATGTGACCATAGAACCGTGCTCTTACTAAAAAAACCTTCACATTGTAATTAAAAAGTAAAATGTAAAAAATAATTTAATTCGAGTAAATATGTTTTTGAATTTTGGCGGGCTTTATGAGCAGTAAAAGTCCAGATTTTAAAAAAATTAGATATTTAAATTTTATAGGAGTTTTATAATGCCTTTTATGGTTTAAAATACCATTTAACCCCTATATGATCTACCCTTTGAAAATTTAAAATATACATAATGCTATTTATTTTGTATTTCCTTTATGCGCAAAAAGCTTTTGTTCCGTTTCACAGAAACAGAACGGGTATAAGCCAAAATTATTTTCCGGTTTCCGTAGTGTCAGATTCAAAGTGCTTTCGCGGCGGGAATTTTATTTAATCTTTTTAAAAACCGACCTGGCAGCTAGGGTAGAGCATAGGCGGTTCCGTCCTTATTAATACTGGTACATTACATACAATACAAACCAGATTAACCTTTGTGGTTTTCCCAAATTTCATTAGAGATCCACTTTGCCATAAATTGAACTTAAAAACACCACGCATACGACTCTACCGCAGATTAAAACAAACCTTTTCTACCTCACGGCCTACAAATACATTCCGACTATTCATTCAAGTCCAGGGATACCTGCCAGTAAATATAACTTTATAGTCGGATCCCCGTGCGTTCCTAAAAGCCATTATTTTGGATCAGGTAGCAGGTGTTTCGCCCTTTTAGTAAACGCACCCCTCTTTGGACTACTTTTTTATGACAGAGACGGACTTTCGGTAATTTTGTTATGGCTCCTCTTTGCCGCTCTATTCGTTTGTATACTTGTAATAAATGTAATTTGTGCCGTTTCTATCGTACTTGTGTTCTTTTCTATCTTTCAACGCTTTCTCATGCTACGGTACAGAAAAGGAAGGAAATATATTCGTATTCTTACAGAAATCCAATCACGTCACCTGCAAATGTGTGAAGACGTAACTTGCGTCAATTTGATTGACGGAGACTTACTTCATACTTGCACTTTGTCTTTAGCGAGTACTCCAATGAAATAATTATTTTTAGAAATATCCGAGAGACCTTCCTGAGACACACAAAACAGGTGTTGTTTCTAAGTCCACAGTTTTGCCGCTTATCACTACCAGTTTGCATATTATGTACTATACATATTATGGGATTTAAAAATCTCAGATACAGCGATACCGCCATTTTGAATTGTCTATTGTCACTCAATTCATTTGAAAGAGAAATCTATTTAGATATTTACCGTCATGGTTTTGTTAATAATAAGCGCTAACAAAAGGAAACTTCAAATGCATTCATTTCTTCGTATTTTATTCAATCTCAAATAATGGTCAAATATGAATAAACCGTCGCAGTTACCTGCGCTATACTTTTTAAAGCCTATGTTTATTTAAATCATTATTGATCAGTAAACATACCGTGGTATGTATACCATTTGTACTGTTTTGTTATTTCGCGATCGGCTATACCCTATATACGAGCATCCGTAGTTTTTTTCTTCAATATCTAATTATTAATGAATATAACAAGTTTTTCTAAACACATCGCATACAAATGAATATGTATGTCATTATTTGTTTGTAAGTAATCCGAGGAAATGACACCGAAGGTTAATAATTTATCGACAACAGAATCAAAGGAGCAGGACTGCTAAACATTATTATGCTAATTTTCAATTTGGAAGCGACCCTGCGCTGCTATAAATACGAGGTGAAGTCGTTTTCTCTGCCAGTGCTGAGTTAATGGCAATCGGATTTAGGTTGCTTACGATTTGACAGATTGAAAAATTGATTCCTAAAGTCAGGGGATGTAGATCAATTGATTGATTGCCGCGGAATGATGTTGATCCGCCTTTTTATAGACTCATGCTTTAATTGTCCTTTAGTCGATTATTTAATGTCAATGGTTTTTGTTGGCATTTGCGCGGTTTTTATTCGGTTCGCAATTTTGTACCCTATTCAGTGATTAATTGGTTATACAAAAGTTAGGACGTCATTAAATCTCATAAAATGTATCAGTTTCTGATACAGGATGTAAATGGTTATTAGGATTTATTAATCAAAGTGTAGTTCAATATTTAGTATGTGCAATTTAGTAATTTTAATTGATTGATTAAATGACCTTAGTTCGTCTAGGGATCGAAATCCGTAGACGAACTAAGGTCACCGACATAGCTCTACGAGTCAGTGAGCTGAAGTGGCAATGGGCAGGCCAAATCGCTCGAAGAACCGATAATCGGTGGGAGTAAAAATCACGAGTGGCAACCACGTTCTGGGAAACGTCTACCGGGCCGTCGCCCTACTAGGTGGACCGACGACCTGTGGCTCGGGACTGGTGGCACACCATAAAGGAGGCCTATGTCCAGCAGTGGACGTTTCCCGGCTGATGATGATGATTAAATGAAAGATTTTTACTGGTCTTTAGTTGGATAAGAACAAAATTTTGGGATGTTTTTCAGTCCAGAATAATACAATAAAATATCACCAGTAATTGAATGATATTTCTGTAATTTGAAATGCGTGTATTGCCGTATCAAAAAGTTGTCAATGATAGAACTACTTAGTTATAGGAAATGGCTTTCGGATCTCTAAAGATTTTCCTCAATAAAAGTGTTTATGACGTGCCGTCATAGTTTATTTTAATCTTTTCATTTCCGAATATCATCAAAATTTAATATCGAAATAATCGTGTGAATTTTAAACCATAATTACGAAGTAATCTCACGTGATATCACCTTCCAAATGAAATACTAAGAGATTTCAAGATCGGCCTGCACTTGTACACTATTTAAAATAAATCAAGTAATAGTTTAAAATGCATATCAAAATACTTGAATTACATTTTTTCATTTATTTTAAGAGGGTATGCTGTTGTCAAAGCGCCCATACAAACGTAGTCCAGTCATATTTTGAGTATTAAGCTATGAAAATCTATGAAATTTTCAAGACACAATCTAGAAACAAATATCTGTGTCGGTGGTGAGTCAGATTTTCGTTTAAATATATACTTCCAGAGTTACAGGGCGTCAAAGTATTGTATTTTTCGGTAGTAAAAAGCCCCAACTTTGAACCTGATTTACAAGAGTATGAATCAATTTAGAACAATTTGGAAAAACCACCGACACCTGAAATTTCATTAGTATACTGTATTAAAAAAATGGTTACATAATATACTGTATCCTTCAAATGATCCCTGGACTACGAAACATTCAAATAACGGGTGGATAACATCGCATAATGTATGCTGTCTCACCGTACGCGCTCGGGTAGGATAGGGCTCGGAGAGGGACAGCTACAAAACAATTTGACCTTGAAACCGACCACGTGGTCTTACCAACATAGCCTCTTAATTGTACAAAAGTGACAGCGTCAAACAAGCGTCAAATGTCATTTTAATGACGCCATCTTTGTTTTCAACGTTAACTCTTAGCTGTTACGTGCGTTTTATGTTTTTAAACAAAAATGGCAACTAAATCACTTTTATTTGATAATGGCCTTTTAAAATTATAAGTGTAAGACCAGGACTTGGCTCCATATATTCGATGAACGTGTCATTTACTTTTGAATTGATTAAATCAATCAATATGTAAATGCAGACACATACGTATCGGAGATAGATTTATTGCGATATTCTACTTTAACATGCATTTATTATAATAATGTGTGGGTCAGTCGGAAATCGGAATAGCTTTGCGAGTTTATCTAGTTGTTAAATTTATTATTCGTGTTACGTAAGTTGGTTCGTTATGGAAAGTTGTTCTTCTCGAATATTATCTATGACAAATGTTTATATGGTGCAGTTGTGACACAGTGACCCCAATAATTATTGCTGTATAATGTACGAGATAAAGTCACGGAAGAATCGCATGTTCCCGGAACTCGGCAAATATGTCGAGGGAGGGACACCGGAGGTGTTTTAGCTGGTAGAAATCCAGCATAATTCGGCGTTTTCCCCCGAAGTGCTGATATATCTCCTCCGTAAAAAAGGCGTTGTAGACTAAAACACAACTTTGCTATCCCAGTTAGATTTTAAGTAAAATTACACTATTTTTCATGATTACGAAGTTTATTATTGTTCTGCCAGATTAACACCACGAAGTATTTGTGATGGCCTACTCTCGTGACCATACAAGCAGTGTAGTCTCGGCTTTAGAATAGGACGTCCAAAGTCATCCCGACCCTAAAGTGGTCGTAAAAGGTTATTCAGAAGACGGGCGTCATCTATGTAACAAAAACATCTACAGATTCTGTCAAATCACCTCATACTCGTATAATGTGCACATATCATGTCCGCCAGTGGACTTATGCAGCCGATTATGAGAAATGCAAACGTCCGATTCGAGTGATTAGCTTCATAAGATATCCGAAGGATGTCATGGAGTGCCGCTATTCTAAAGGACCACACGGAATTTTTTAAACTCTCAATTCAAATTGTTTCAAAATGGAAGCGTTTCACGACACGAAAATTGAGGATACAAAGTCAACTCTCGCTCGACCACACTTTTATCGACAAGAGCAACAAATCTTGTTACATCACTAATCGGAACTGTTTTGATTATTATTGGATGGTGTGGCTGGCACTTATAATAATATTAATAATGATAAATGGAAATGTTACAATTCATTAGGCATTAGTTACGCATAAAGCAGCCGATTAAATCTATAAACTTTAGCATTTAAAATTCCTCAATGTAAAATATAGTATTTATATGCCTACTACTAGTATTTATTATTGTTATTTTAAACATTTTTCGTGCCTGGTGTAATTAATAACACCTAGTTGTTATGGTGTATCTCAGTCTGAAATGATCTGACATGATTATCTATATTTTATAGCGCTCAGCAGTGCTTTGCTAAAACTAGATTATGTACTCGACTGTTGATTGATTTATGGTTTCTTAATGAGACAAAATAGAAGGTTCAAATGCCTTTTACAGCAAGGTCCAGTGCAACGAGCGCGCCCGGGGCAGCGGCGGATGCGAGATCTTTCAAACCAGCTCGGCAGGGTCAAACAACTCACGATCACAACTGAATTAAACTTACATATTTGATAAATCCCATATAAAATCACCTTGGGAATGCAAACATGTCTTAAATAAATAAAAACTCATTCGTAACAAATTATAACAACTGATTCAACAATCTCAACTGTCAACATAACCCCACTTTGGCACAACTTATTTTATAAATCCATTTTCAGTCGATAAGCATTTAACGTTCACTTTTAAACACATAATAGTCAATTTTTCACTGCACAATTTCATTCGTTCCATTGATGAAATATTTTTAAAAATGGAACGAACATTCCAACGTACTATTCAAAACAACGCTCCGTCCGTCCGTAAACAACGGATTTGATACGAAGTTATCGACGGGTGTGCCTCAGTGCTACCAAAATGGCGGTGCGAAATAAATACGTACTACCAACATGGCAAAGCGACTGGATAAATTGATCGACGTATACGCACGCACGCATCAGTCAACGGCCTCTGTGTCGTTCTCTCTGTCTGTGTCTAGATGTATGAGATGAGTAAGGTAATGAACCAGCTTGTATGACATCTGTACATTGTTTTTATTTAATGTATTTATATTATGTGCGCTTATGCAGATTTATGTAATATCAGAATAATTGGGTACTTTGCACCTAATTAGTTTGGGGGTTGAATTAATTGTATTTTATACCATTACGGACATTTTAAATAAAGCCCCAAAAATAAAAATATGAAATACTTTTAATTTTTTATTTGGATTTTCAATCTCTTAATGTCTCAAAAATTGCGAAAAATTTAGTTCCTCGAATATTAAAATGCTTATAAGGTTTCATTTTCTCATAAAATTCTAAACGTTTTTTATAACACATAAAACATTATTTTACGAGATAACTCAAAATATCGAACAAGCTTCAAACATTTAACACTATTATAGTGACGTAATGTGACGTCACAAAACAAGCCCGATTTATATGGAGCTACAATCAATTTTAGGCAGGTTGTGCTAAGAAACAACTATTATTCGTATCGAAAATAAAAAAGATAGAGCTATTTATCTTTTTACATGGACTATCGAATGAGACAAAAAAATTTTTTTTTGGTTCAAATACCCAACTAAGTATGTATAAATTCACTTAAATTTAAATTAAACCATTTGAAAAAAATATTTATATAAAATAAAAAATAAATAAAAAATTAGCTAAATTAAGCTTTTGGGTTCATTCCCCAAATATAAAGAAATCTCTTTTTTTGATTATTTAAGTGTCGAATTAAACAAATTAATAGAAATAATGTTCCGATAAGTTTAAGTTATTTTTTTATGTAAAATTAAGATTAATTTCTTTTTACTACTATATCTTATTCTGTAACCGTCTATAATGGAGAAAGTAATTGTTTTTTGATTATCTGATCTTATATTTCTTCCGCTTCACTAAACTACACTAACTAAACTAAACTACGCCTTAGATATTTTGTCAGCCTACTCTGTAGACAATTGCACCTAAATAATCAATTTTCTTCGAAAGACTTCGATGAACGGAGAAAGAGTGTGAACCAAAGAAAAGTGTTTTAACCATTTTCCTAGTAATGGTTTTGCTTCCTTTCATACTGGAACACAACAGTGCTATCAACGCTGCTTTTTAGCGGCAGCCTTAGGAAACATGGTGGTAGCTAGCCAATCGAACATAGAAAATCTAAACCGTGTACCAATAGGTATTCCCACAGGGAATCGTACCCGGGACCTTATGATTTTAACTCCAATCGTGTAGCCATTAAACAATAGAGGCGGTTAAAGGTAAAGCTGGTTCACAAGGCAGTCTCCAGAAATGTTCGCAGGAAGCCGTTAGAATACAATAAATATCCCGCAAATGGGCATAAATAGTCCATTACACCTGTATGTCTAGATTATAAAAACAACGCCTCGCTAGAGTAGCATAGACAGTGAAAGCACTGCGGGAAACAATATTACGGCAGAACGCATTGTTGCCTTTGCTCGACTAACTCAAAAAAGGAATCGCGGAAACCATTAGTTTGTTAGTTATCTAAGGGTTAGGTCACAGCTTCGTTTTAACCGCAACCGCAAGATGTACGCATTTTACAGTTAATTCCGCTTTTTTGTTAGTATTTTGATGGTAAAAAATATGCATACCTCCTCATATTACTCAACGCTAATAAAATATAGATTTAACAATATTTTTTCTTCTTTCTTTTCCCTTCGTCAATTTCTTATAAACGCATACTCGTATTGTACACGGGGATTTGTTGTAATCACCAACACGTTCGGCAAGCTGGTTAAATATTTCAGTTAGGCAGTAGACTCTATACGGAAATCCAGCGTCATAGCAAGTACATAGTTGCTACGGTAACAGCAAAAAGCCGAGTGTGTCCTTTTTTTGGCACGTCACAAAAATATTATGTTCATCTGGATTAGTTAATTTTAGTCTATAATATAAGGTTTTACGTGTACAGGATAGGACGTGGCCAAATTATAATTATTTATATATAAAAAATCTGATTTTTTATTTTAGTTCTGGTAACTATTTTGATGGGAACTGCATTTATAATCGTAATTTCCCATTGGCGCAATTAGATCAGCCAATTTCGTGCCAATCTAATCGGTACGGGACACTGATTGTAGATTGATACGA
This sequence comes from Carcina quercana, assembly GCA_910589575.2. Lineage (NCBI taxonomy): Eukaryota > Metazoa > Arthropoda > Insecta > Lepidoptera > Depressariidae > Carcina > Carcina quercana. The sequence goes on along the minus strand of OU342438.1, from coordinate 12,220,005 downwards.
AATTGGAAAATCAAAAGCGCCCATACAGGTCATTTTTTAGTCTGAAACGTTATTGATTTATCCTAAAGCTGAAGAATTTTCAGATCAGTTTCAGCATCCCTAACAACAATAACGGAGCAGACAGAAAACGTTTCAGTTTCAGGCAGTTTATCATATCAGAGCCGCATAACTTTTCAGGGTTTGTTTACGATCTCCGCCTAAACAAATTATTATTTGTTGCCCACTCTTCGGAAGGAAATAATGAAATATACTCGATGTTGTAAATTTCGTCGCTAGCTGTACAATGAAGCTGTAAAGCAGTGGAATTGGGAACATGTTTTACGAGGGTGATTTGGGGAGAACTCGGGAGCGAAACGCGGATGGTAAAATGGCGAATCGGAAACCGATCCGTTACTAGATCAACATTTAAAATGAACTCGTGGTATTGTCAGAGGGGCAGACAAGAACTGATAGCGGAATGCATGGCACATGCCCATGTGTACTCTAAGGATTCATCATCATCAGCCGGGAAACGTCCACTGCTGGACATAGGCCTCCTCCATGGTCCCATGGAGCCACCTGCATCCAGCGACTCCCTGCGACTCTAACCCGGGGCTCTATTTTTGATTCGCTCGTGTGACATAGCTTCGTCGCACACGACTTAAGTCACGATCGACTACAAGTCGCATGAAAACAGGTTTGACCGTATTTTTGAATCATTCGCCTCAGGTGTTGCCGATATAACTTAAAATGTTTAATTTTATCCGTTTTACGCAGAAAAAGAAAACCGGTAATTCATGCAAGGAAAACGGAATGCAAAGTACATAGAAGTTCAATGTCAATAAGTGGTAATGTCAGTGTTCGACGATGGCGTTTAGTCTATCGCTCGCCTCCGCAACGAGTGGTCTCGACCACTCGTTGCAGAAGAGCGATTCAAAAATACCAAATTTCATAAGTCAAACGAAAATCAGTAGAAATCGAGCGCTCGCGGTGCGTAGAGCGAATCAAAAATAGAGCCCCGTCGTCGGTCCATCTAGTAGGGGGACGGCCTGGTAGACGTTTCCCGGTACGTGGTCGCCACTCGAGAACCTTTACTCCCCACCGGTTATCGGTTCTCCGAGCGATGTGGTTTGTTCATTGCCACTTCAGCTCACTGACTCGTCGAGCTATGTCGGTGACCTTCGTTCGTCTACGGATTTCCTCATTTCGGACCTTATCACGTAGAGAAATTCCGAGCATAGCTCGCTGAGTGACTTTGAACTTGTTTATTCGGCTCACAGTAAAGGACCACTCTAAGGATGTGCTCGAATATAAATTTATACTCGTATGGCATAGAGAGATGTTATTATACGTATTGGCCTATATTTAATTTCATGCATAGGCTATCTTGAATATATGATGTTATTGTGAACTTGGCCTTCATCTCACCTGATGGTAAGTAATGATAAGGCCGTTGGATGGTAAGCGTGCGCACCCAGAAGCCTCAATCTAATGAGGGCGCTGTCTCTGCCACCTTTTATACTGGAACACAACAGTGCTATTAACACTACTGTTAGGTGGCAGATTTAGGTAACACGGCGGTAGACAGCCAGGCGGACACAGAAAATGCTTTCAAGCCACTGGGAATCGCACTCGGGACCTCCCGACTGTTATTCCTTCATTTAGCGTGGGGACACATCTGTCTTTGCTGTTCTGATCTACCTACGATGACGTACACCGGACTTTCTTGATTTGGACAAATGCAGGCGTACTGAGACAAATATGTATCTCTCAGATAGAGTTTGTATGTAATTCGCGCCTCTTTCTGACCGGCCAGCACGTTCTCCGGGGGAGCTGGCCGGTTGCTTGCTGACCGGGCGTGCCTGACGATGCTGATAAACAGGAATGTCTCGATCGGTACATTTTGTTGCATTCTAGCCTTGCGAATTCCGGATGATCTGGGTAGATCAGAACAGCAAAGCTTATCCATTAGGCCACGGTTTATAATTTATAACGTGTCTTTAATTAGGAGCTTTATCAGAAAAATGCGTTAAGAGGATTTACTGTTGTCAAAGCGCCCATACGAGTACAAACGTAGTATTGTCATATTTTGAGTAATAAGCGATGAAAGTCAATGAAATTTTCAAGACACAATCTAGAACTAAATATCTGTGTCGGTGGCGAGTCAGATTTTCGTTAAAGTATAAACTTTCATAGTTACAGGGCATCAAAGTATTGTATTTTTCGGTAATAAAAAGCCCCAACTTTGAACCTGTTGTACAAGAGTATGAATCAATTTAGAACAATTTGGAAAAACAACCGACATCTGAAATTTTATTATTATACTGTATTGAAAAAATGGCTACATAATATACTCTATCCTTCAAATGATCACAGGACTACGAAACATCCAAATAACGGGTGGATAACTTCGCGTAGTGTATGCTGTCTCACCGTACGCGCTCGGGTAGGATAGGGCTCGGATAGGGACAGCTACAAAACAATCCAAATTTGAACGCGGCCACGTGCTTATCAGACAATTCTCTTAATATGTGTGGTTATCAAAAATGCTGTGTAATGTAACAAATAAGTCTGTATCTGACATATGGCTCGGATGACTAAATCTGGAGACATATACACGTATGTAGGTTAGGTTGCAAATCTGGTAACCTAATTTGTTTGCGAAGTTGGGAAGCAATATGTGGGCTACTAGATCTAGTGGCACAATTTTTGGGGAACGTGATTCGTCGGAACAGGCAGATTCGTCGGTTGACAGTACGACAGCATTGTTATAATTCTGAGCTGTACGAGAGAAATAAAATAACTCTACTTAGCACACACAAAAACAAAACAAGAAGTTACGAGTAAAGGTTTATCAGGAAAAGGGTTTATCATGACTGATCGAGACCCTCGGATCCGGGACGTGAGCCATCTCTCACAACCGCCATTTTGTTGGTTCGGCTGGACGTATCCACCAAAGTTCATTTCACCTCCTGCTGTGAAATTGCTTCCATAACTTTTAGTTGACTCAAAACAATATAACAGAATTGCAGTTTCACAGAAACAATCCAAAAGTCCCGAATTAAAATACTTTAAACACATATCTAAAATACCAACCTGAGAAAGATTAATAGTCGCACAATCACTAATTGCGTAACCCATCGGATATTGCGTACTTTTTGCTAAGAGATTCTCCACGATTTTTAAAGAAATGGGAACAATGCTGCTTTTACTCAATTCGCTCGAGACAAAGCTCTAACCCTACGTAATGTGAGGCCATTATGCAATCTAGAGCCTTTGTTTTACGACTTTCATCGGCAATTAGTCGGCTGTTAGCGTTGATGAAGGAAATTCTACAGGAGAAAGCGTGTGGTGCTATTTTTAATACCATTAATTTCTTATTAGCGTCTGTTTGTAATTTGTTTATAGTTGTTTCGGAGGTGTTACTAATAAGTGTTTGAGATGACATAACTACGAACGGGTTACATTATTTTATCAGTGAATGAAAATTTACAAAATTATTTGTAAAACAATTTAACTGCATCAGTCGATTATAGTAGAATGAACTACTTTTTTATATAATTTTCTCGGAGTTTTAGTAATTTTTTTTCGAATTGTATGTTATGTGTTATTCGACATATTATAATGCCATTGCATAATATTAAATGAAGACGTACAACACAGCATTAGAAACAGTAAGTAAGTAAATCATTTACTGTCCGCCAACAAATGCCAACAAAATAAATGCCGCTGTGCCGTGCCGACGTATAAAAAAAGTCACAGCAACGAAATGAAATGTAGGATGTATCAATGAGGGATGACCGATTACACCATAACTGTAAAACAGTTTTTTTATGCGCAGACATTGCTTTCTCCTCCAACATACTTCCTAAGCCGATGTCATCTGCGGGCTTGCTACCTACAATTAGTTTGCTTCCACTTAGACAAAACCATTCTTATACATTATACATGATACACCCGATAGATACAATCAGATTGTATCTTAACTACAAAACCAGCGCCGCAGTTTTTTGAAATGGCGGGATTCACTTACATTTACCCACGAAATAAAGATTTGTTTATCGTGCGCTATCTTTTGCTTCCATTTGTAAATGAAATTTTATTAGATAACGCTTGAATCTTATCTAAATGCTACAGGTACTATTGCAGCTACCTTATAAAAATCAGGTAGCTTGCCCTATCTACTTATATTATAGCACATGCAAGACTCAACAATCGAGGTCTGGGTTAGATCCTGGCTCGCACCAATGAGTTCCAATTTGTTATTTGGAATTTATGTACGAATGATAAAAATCATTACCATTAGCTTTTCGGTGAAGGAAAAAATCGTGAGGAATCCTGCACACTCCTGAGAAGAAATTCAAACGTAGTAGACTATGGTGTGATACTCTCTGTAGGAGAGTAGGAATGAGCTCATGCACTGGGGACATATATATGTAGTTATATTTACTATCAACGACAGTTACAGCACTCGCACACTAAGTTTGCCCCTCTGAAGTTATCTACAAAAGGCAGCGAATCAATTATTAACGTATAAATGGGAGGCAAGGCAAGTTAGCGGGAGGAAAGAAATGTCCTAGTGTTGTATGTCATTTAGGGATAGTTATTATCGAAAATTAGACGCACACATTCCATCTGTACATGTTGGAAATTCTGGAGCGCCTAACTTCAGCCTAAAATCGCCTGCAAGTACTGTAGTAGCTGCTACATGAGCCATAGCAGAGGTCCATGACGTCTTAAGAGACTATGTTGGTTAGACCACGTGGCCGCGTTCAAATTCGGATTGTTTTGTAGCTGTCCCTATCCGAGCCCTATCCTACCCGAGCGCGTACGGTGAGACAGCATACACTACGCGAAGTTATCCACCCGTTATTTGGATGTTTCGTAGTCCAGGGATCATTTTAATGATACAGTATATTATGTAACCATTTTTTTAATACAGTACACTAATGAAATTTCAGATGTCGGTGGTTTTTCCAAATTGTTCTAAATTGATTCATACTCTTGTAAATCAGGTTCAAAGTTGGGACTTTTTATTACCGTAAAATACAATTCTTTGACGCCCTGTAACTCTGGAAGTATATATTTAAACGAAAATCTGACTCACCACCGACACATATATTTGTTTCTAGATTGTGTCTTGAAAATTTCATAGATTTTCATAGCTTAATACTCAAAATATGACTGGACTACGTTTGTATGGGCGCTTTGACACCAGCATACCCTCTTAACAACTGACAACTATAGTATAGAGTAAGGTCGGTTATCGATCTTACAACCTTCATGATAAGATAATGATAGCTGAAAGCATTATTTGTATTGTATTATGGATAGATTTTCAGAAAAGAAACTATTTATCGATTACGACAAACTTATGTGATAATACCTAACACTGCAGCCCTATTATTAAAGCACGCATTTTTTGTAGCTCGTTCCGCTAAAGATCATTTGTTACTTGTACGTGCAGGGCCTTGAGATGCCTCTTAAAAGCTCAGAGGTTTTTGCACACACTCTCAGAGGGTTTCCTTAATCTCACGGATATAAAAACTTTATGCATTATGTACTTGCCGAGGAAATTCTACGTATAAGCAATATCTCAGTAGCATGACGATAGCTTAAGAAAATTGGGAAAGTTGGGCGCAGATAATTCATGGACTAATTTTTTTAAATATATCCCATGGGAACCATTTCTCAGGGTATAAAGTAGATTTTTACCTATTACATAGGTTACGTGGGTACCAAATTTCATCAAGGTCAGTTCACTGCTTTAGTCGTGAAAAGGCCACATACAGATATAGGCAGAGAGAGAGAGAGGGAAAGGGTTACTTTGTTATTTATAAATTTTATTCTAATGATGTGAGAATGTGATGAGTGACTTGGCCGAGTATTATAGTTTATTTTGTGATAAAAAAACTGTTTTAAAAACTTTTTAGACCCCTCGCCAGTTAGCTTCGAACCCTTTTCTAACAGTAAAGTTTATTCTTAATTCAAAGTAAGTTGGTCCGGCTAATAAGAAAGTTGTAATCCTTGAGGGTGGGAAGGGCGCCACTTAAACAAAGCTTTTTGTGCACTTAAATCAATAATACTCCAACGTTAGGACAATGTTAACAATGGATGTATTCTGAGGATAAAAGTATGGCTGATTTAATATGTTAGATTTTTTATAATTTCACTATGTTTGCAGTCTTCAAAACAGCATTATTTAGTACTTATTTTTCTTTGTCGGCCTAAAAATGACGTGAGATATAGAGCTGAAATATATAGAATGATACACTCTTCATGTTCTGGTTTCCGGACCGAAAATGTCCCCAAAAATCAAATTTAGGGAGACAGCCTCCGGTGTCCGTCACAGGTACATATAAACATAAGTAGATTCTTGTGTAGAGATTGTGTATTACTATTGCCGCTGTAACAATAAATAATAATAATAAAAAGGTAACAATTAAACGTGTGTTTTTCATCATATTGTACAGTTGTAAGAGAGTAGGCCTGAGCTCCTGAGGTGGGGACATATATAGTCTGTTGATGATGACGATGTACAGGTCTCCCTGTCCATGTGATAGTTAAAATTTTATATGCTTTATGTTTGAATTTTAATTAAGTACAGTAATTTTAATTGCCTTTATTAACCAATTTTAATTTTACTCGTAGGTTAGGTTTGTAATCATCACATACATTTTTGCGTTGATATTGTAGTAAATAAACTACGATGAACATAAATATTATCTATTTCTTGTTTTTGTTCGCGAGTCAACTTTATTTGCGTTGGTTTTAAAAATTATTACTCGGGATCGGGTATTGGAATTTTACGAGAAAAAAATAGCCTGCATTACTTTGTGGCTGAAAAACATCTCAATTAAAAAAAACCCAGCTACAAAACTGTGAAGTATACACTAAGAAGATGGCATTTATATTGTCTTCTAGCAAAAGACAAGATTTGACAAAAGAACATCAGAAAAATGACATACGTGTAATTTGATTTGATTAATAATAAAAAACGTATTTCCCATGCTTATACATTTGTTATACTATTGTTTTCTTGTTCTAATTTAACAAAAACCATATTATCAAAGTTTGCCGCCAAACGGATGTGTTAATAGCACTGTTGTTGTCCCGTAATGAAAGGTGGCAGAGCCAGTCGCTTAGGTGAGCTTCCCATTCAAATAGACTTGAAAATCCATTACACACCTAAAAAGTCTGCGGCAGTTCACCGTTGGTGATATACATCAGCTATATCAAAGCTTTCGATTTTTATTTCAGCTTACAACACAATAAATATAACGAGTACCTAGAAAAATACATAAAATTTATTTTCTAGAATCTACGCCGTGAGTCCCTATAGTCTAGAAAGATATACGAATTCCCAATTTTCTACGCAAAAACTGCTCCCAACAGTCCAGGTGGGACTGACGGACGTTCCATCGCTGAGTATTCCTGGAATTCGGAACGAATTCTGAATGGAATTCTCTTTCGATCCGGCGGCGGCTACGGAAGGCAGCAAACCTCCAACACTTGGCAGATTAATTGCCGAAACCCGTTACTGTGGAGAACGATTGGACAAATAAAATAAAAGTTCTCTCCGTTTGACAGTTTTAGTCGAGAGTTTGAAATTGGAGAGCTTTTGGAAGGGGTGTGATATACCAGATATGTATGAGCGTTTTATACAAGGAAATGTAGTAGCCCGTGTGGACTCGGCTATCAGACCTTTAGGACCACATTCTTAGAGCAAACTATAGGTGTGTGGACTGCTTTCTTAGAGGAGCCAGTTGAGGACAGTAGACTCCCAGGAGATCCTGAGTTCCCAGTGGGAGGATTTGGTTGCTGGTAGAGCATTTTCTATGTCCGACTGGCTAGCTACCACCATGTTATCTAAGTCTTCCGTCAAACATAGTAACATTTTGTAGAGCTTTAGTATTAGCCGGAGGTTTCAGGGTGCGTTCGATGGCCATTCGTTGGCCCTATCGTCACTTACCATCACGTGAGATCAAGGCCAAGTGTCAACCCATTACCCATGAAAGTATCCAGCGGTGCTCCTTGGCAGAGATTCATGTCTACCAGTGGACTTTATCAGGTTGTTTATGATTGAATTGTCATATTATATGATTCAAACAAGTACTATTATAGAGGTATTATACTTACGTCAAACTTTAGCCAACAAACTATTTTCAATTATATTGACAAATATGTCTATTTACCAGCTAATGACGTGTGTTGTTAGTTTCACATTTCAGAGGATTTAAATATCAAATAGATGTATTAATTTTAGCCAACTACGACGGGAGGAGGCGAGTATGTGTTTGCGTGTACGCATGCTAGTCGCGGGACTCTCAATCTGAGGGTTCCGGGTTCGAATCTAGCCGTGTACCTATGAGTTGTTTTTCAATTCAAGTACATTATCCGATTGCTTAGCGGGGAAGGAAAACTTCGTGAGGAAACCTGCATGTCTTGAACAGGTCTTGTGAAGTCCGCCAATACGAACTGGGCCCGCGTGGTGGACTATGTCCCATACACTCTCTGTAGCAGAGTAGCCCCTGCAGTGGGGAAGCGTATATAGGCTGTTGATGTTGATGCTAGTAAATACACTTGTTTTTGGTTCCGTTAGAATTCCCAGCGGGGTACCTCTCGGTACTCAGTTAGGTTGGTGTAGGGAATGTTTATGTCCACCTGACTATACCATCATGTTACCTAAGTCTGCCGCCTTGTCAGCACTTGTGTTCCGGTACGAAAGGTAGCAGAACTATCACCTCATTGGCTTCTGGGACAGCAGGCACACTTTATCTGACGGTCTGATTGTCACAATGAGGTAAGATGAATGCCAAGTTCAAAATCAATTATGTGGCCCAAAGTAAACCTATTCAAACAGTTAAGTCCTCAATGTTTTATGTACACCACATTTTCACACCTAAAACATTCGAAATTCGCCAGAATTATGCAGAGTTTACCGCGAAAAGTCTAACGAACTGGCAGCCTGATGTGATTATGTAAAGCCGCACACGTTTGTTCAAGCTGTTGTACACGTAACTCTCAACTTTGTTATTTGGTAGAGCCAATGGGTAGAGCTATTAGATTACACGATAAAGGGTCCATGCGGAATGTTTCAGTCCGTCTGCCCGCCTGTCTCCACGCTGTATCTCATGAACCCTGATAGTTAGACAGTTGAAATTTTTACACATGATATATTTTTGTTGCCGCTGTAACAACAAATAGTAAAAAACAGAACAAAAAAATATTTAAGAGGGCTCCCATACAACAAACGATTTTTTTTCGAGACCTACGCTTTATCGTATTAGTAGCACCATCTAGTGACGAGTAGCAAAATAAATAGAAGCGCGTTCGCTACGGGATTGTTCGGCGCATATTAATATTCTGTACGGAACCCTCGGTGCGCTAGTCCAACTCGCACTTGGCCGTTTTTTACCCTCGTTGAAATTTTGTTTAGAAATAAACGTCTATGTGTATTCGTAATGGGTCTAGAACGTGATTTACGGTTATACCTGCTTATACTCTTTGTTCGCACATGTCCTTCATCTGTAAGACAATACTTACCGTAGGAAGAAAATATTACGAGTTTCGAGAACTTTCCTTATGCCTGTTAACCGAATCATAACACTGATATTAGCCAGATAAATTATATAATAAGGTGCTACATTAACTGATAATCTAGATTCGGATTATACGACTAAATTTAAAATAAAGTCTCTGATCTGAAATGGCAACGGGCAGTCCACATCTACGAAAACGGATCACCGATGTGGAGAAAACGTTCTGGAGTGGAGACCTAGTAAAGGTCACGGTAAGTCAAGTGCAAGTGTCTCGGGGCCGGTCATTGTGGCATACAATGGAGGAGTCTAATGTCCAGCAGTGGATGTCCCGGCTGTTGATTTTACAATTTGCACTACAGTTGCTACACTTGCTATATTTAACAAATAGCTCGCATGTTACCCCCCACTTGCCAACTGTTGTACCTACCGCAGACTCTGTGTTCCAAACTCAAAGTCTCCTCGTCCAGTCCTTGCACAATAGCACCACAAACAAAACAATGGACGAACAATAACTGCTCGTTAAAGTTTGTATGGTTGAGACTCACTTATTTATTTCTTTACGTGGGAGCAGATATTTCTAAAGGACTTGCTATAATTTAATATCGCTCGAATCGATAAATATATCGGGTAACCGATGGGGGGTAAGTAATCGAATATCCACCACGCAATAGGTCAAAGATTGCAGTGAGTCGGATGCAAGTATCTCGGCTCTTAGGGTGCAATCCACTAACGACAAACATTCATACAACTTCATGACTCACGGAACGCTGACGATATTTCTAGTGTCCTAGGCAGAAAAGATTAATATAGGCTAGCAAATACATCCCTGAGCCGTGAGATTGTAAGGATGTTTATCCTTAGTGACTTGCACCCTAATTATTTTATAGGAAAAAGCTTTTAATTGACTTAGAAATTGACTTCCTGTTGCACATGAGCCTCCCGCATAGTTCGCCATGTCGGACTTCCCATATGCCATAATCACATCTGAATGCAGAATATTTTTCTCTTTGTAACCTTTTGTGTGATGTGATATTCTAAGGCTGAGAACACATGGGATAGATTTAGTTGAAGTTAATGTAGGAGTTTCAACGATATTATTCGTTTTCCTAAAACCTTAAACCGTCATAGTTTCCGTGACAAAGTTCCACGGTTGGCTGGCTTACCGTGTGGGAGAGACCTTGCATTGTCTCACATATGGCGTCTAAACCACTCATGCGAATCCGAGGGTCACTCGCGAGTTTGGGAATTTTGGACGAATCACTTTCTCACGTATGCCTTATTTCAGTTGAAAATATTACTGGCTTTTGACATGTACAGCAACACTGCAAGTCTCATGGAATTTAAAAAAAAAACTACAAATTCCACTGGAATGCATGGTGTCAATAAATTCTGATGACAAAACCACAAGGGAAAAAACTGAGGTCCCTATCCTAAGAAACTTCTTATTATCATGTAGGTTGTATGGTCAATGACCAACCTCACAAATCCTAGTGTTAGAGTTGTTGACTATGTAGCTACAACCTGTCGTAGATACGAGTAGTAACCGGTAACAACGGCTTAGCCAATACTCCTATGCATTACGAGAACTCAGGAAAAGTACAGACGAAAATTGTGCACTCTCTGCATACCACAGCCACGCTGCTGCTTGGATCAGATATGGCATCATATTATGGGGCAACGCAACCGACATACAAAGTGTGTTTGTTCTGCAGAAACGGTGCCTTAGGATCATCACATACACTCCACAAAGAGAGACTTGTAGGACGCTTTTTGACAAATATAAAATTTTGACGGTTACTTCGGTCTACATTTTGGAACTGTGTCGATTCATCATAAACAATGAGCAATACTTCAAGCGCATCGCGGATATCCCACGACGTCACGTCAGCCGCCGCGGAAATGATCTTGTGTTGCCAACAGCACGACTTGCGCTGTATAAAAACAGTCCATTTTGTATGGCTATCAGGACATTCAACCACTTACCCAGCAAAATTAAAGCCCTCCAAGGAAAAACATTTGACAAAGAACTAAATAAATTATTAAAGACTAAGAATTATTATACAATGACAGAATATTTTGACGATAAATTTTAAAAATTGACAAATTATATAAATGAAATTATGAAATGAAATGACTTCTTAGTTTGTAATTCATGGATGGTTTACAAGACCGCGTCTTGTAGAATTTAATATAATTTGATTTCTTGGCATATTAGATAATATTAATTATTGACATTTTGTAAATGAAATTATTTAGTTTTAAGTGAATATTATGTATAGTTTTAAGTACAGCGTGCAATGTTGCAATACCCTGCCTGGGTTCCATGATGTGCACACCTACATGTTAACACCTCAATCAAACTCATGGAGAGCAATAAACGATATGACTATGACTATGACTTAACGTGCCTTCCGAAACACGGAATCATCTTACTATTCAGACAATCAGGTGATTCAACCTGCAATGTCCTAACCAAACTGGAGAAAGTCACAAGAGAATCGAACCCAGGACCTACGTGTGTTGCGTGTCTGAGTCTAACTCAGCCACGGAGGCCGTAATACTAAGACTGAAACTGACTGATGTCAAATGAAGGAAAGGCTGCAGAATTCTGCTCATTTTTTTTTTACAGAGTTTAGATCAATGCTTGGCCACGATCTCGCCTGATGGTAAGCGACGATGTGGCCTACGATGGTGCGCGTTGGTCTAGAAGGTGCCTGTTCACCCTCTACTTGAAGACACCCAAGTTATAGTTTTCTGGGAATACAGACGCCGGCAGCGCGTTCCACTCCCTGGCTGTACGCATGATAAAATTAGAAGCAAAGCGCTTAGTGCGAGCCATAGGAATGTCAACGAATGCAGACCGTCGTTCTAACAACAAAAACCCCTAAAGTACCTATAAATACCTTGATCAGCATAATATTTTTCTTATAAGTAACTAGCGTTTTAGCGATTTCATCCACTTTGACTTTAAATTGAAACTATCTTACGGGAGCTACTCGCTCGATCAGAATAAAAACTTCAGCATTTCCATCAAATATCCTTTTACAAAAAGCCAAGATATTTTGACTCTACGTCATAACGTAAAAGAAGGACAGCGATATGAACTCCCTTTCGCATTTATAATATGTATTAGTATGGATTGTAATAACTGTCATACGAATATTTGCGTATACAATTCAGCGTAGCGTCATACTAAAAACCCGTTGTGTTTGTCTACCTAACAAACTATGTATATTTACAGTAGATTTCACACTTCACATCGTCATACTCATATAATACCTCATTTAGAAATACCAGCGACTGAGCAATCTATCGGCAGCATAACAGTTGTTTGTTCAGCAGAGCCGAACACATGGCCGCAGCCGCTACGAACTGCCCCAACTAATCAGTGCCAGTAATTTACATGCAAATTCAGAATTAACAAGCTATTGAACGAACCGTCATCCAGAGATAAACTATGGCCTTATTGTCGCTTTGTTGGACTAGGAGTTACGGGGTAGTCTGGTTACATAAACAAGCATATATATTGTATGTATGTGCACTCGATTTTAGAATATCATTCAGTGTGTAAGCATCTTCCTAAGATATTGATTATTGTCATTAGTCGTTAATGCCTTTTGAGGTACGGAACTGTCAAACGATTCTATAAGATAAAAGTAAAAGCGAAATGCTTACTGCGGTTACTGTTTCTGGTTCCATTGATCCCGGTGTAAATTTGACAAAATATTGTTAATTAACATATTTAAAATTATACAAAGTAGGTAAAGTCATCGAAAAAATCTCAAACAAAAAATTTTGGCCGATTGAATCGTAAAAAAATTATTTTAATGTGATATAGTTAAAAAAGTATATTAGGCAGATTTATTACTATAATTATGCTGTAAACATTGCTTCTTGTTTGCCAAATTTTAGGATTTTAAGTCAATGGGAAGTAACCTATCGTTTTTGATTCGAGGAGGAAATCGTGAAAATGTTTAGCATAAACAGACGTATGTTTTTTGCGTTGACTTTGAAGTTTGATTATTTTACTTGATATCTGTATGCGTTCCTGAAAACAAGGATCTTACATACAGGCAGATTGACGAACAGACAACAATGTAATTCTATAAGAATTCCGTTCCGTTTATGCTTTTCGAGGTACGGAGCCATAAAAACTGACATAATTCTAAAAACAAATGTCATCACGATAAAAGTGAAAGCGAAACTGCGTTTACTTTTTCTGCCTCCATTGATCCCGGTGTAAAATTTGTCAAAATTCCAACGATACCGCCTCCGGAAGCTGTGTCCTACAAAGCCTTGATTTCCTCGCGCACGTTGGTAATAAATGACGATTTATATTCAATAGTGACGCATTCGGCAACGTTGCGTAGAGTCGCCTCGCGCCGTCCGTTACGCGGCCCCGAAATCGTGACAATCATGACACTGTTCGCGAAAGCCGATATCACTTCATATTTGGTTTGTATATTATGTAAATGGGAGTATCGGGGAATTTCGGAATTTTTGTCATAAATTGTTTTGAAGTGGACTGGGGAATGTACATACGCACGGCTACAGGTGAAGCTGTACATTTCCAATATAAGCTGAACTAGCACCGTGCGGGAGTACATTTAATGCGAGGTCAGCTTATACTGGAAATGTATCGCTTGATTTGTAGCCGTGTGTACCAGACTATAATCCTTATCCCCGTCCTTGCAATCCTTCAAAACTAACCTTAAAACTCATTTATCTGAACAGATTATAATTTATTAGCAGGCTTCCTTCTTTTCTTCCTGAATTCCTTTGATTTCCTTTTCTCCCTGATCCCTTTTATATTGACTATTTTTCTATATATTTATTACTATCATTATTAAATAATAATTAGTTTATAATATACTATTGCCTAATCAATATAAAATAGAACCATTTACCTCTTATAAACGATTCTTCTGACCCAAGGTTGCCTGGAAGAGATCGTTCTTAGCGATAAGGCCGCCTTCCTGTACCTTTCTTTTATATTCGTTTATGTATCCTGTTTATTATATATTTTTTGTGTGTACTATAAAGTTTATTTGAATAATCAAAGCATGAGGACATATAGTCCATTTGTTTAGATAGTTTCCGTAAACCCCAATGGTGTAATTACTATAATAAAAAACCGGCCAAGTGCGAGTCGGATTTGCGCACGAAGAGTTCCGTAACATTATCTATAATAACGGCAAAAAATTACGTTTGTTGTATGGGAACCCCTTTAAATATTTATTTTATTCTATTTTTTTTGTATTTGTTGTTAAAACGGCAACAGAAATACATCATCTGTGAAAATTTCAACTGTATAACTATCGGCATATGACCCTATGACTAATGACCCTATTACTAAGACAGCGAAGTCCAAAAATAGGGTCACGTCGGTTACCCCTTGGGTACGGAACCCTAAACCGAGCTTTAAATAATACACATAACTGAATTAAGCCAACAAAAATAATTTGATCGACCAAAAAATGGGACGGCACATAAAATTAAACACAAAACATTTTCAATTCAAGCAGCAGTCACAAACACGACCACACTGCACGCACACGCCTCAATATAAACTGTCAAATGCACCAGCGGGTTTACAACTTAGTGGCGCACTTTGAGCTCCACTCCAATCCATTGAGTAGAGGCGGTGTGATATTGTGCATATTTTAAAGGCTATATTTAAAAAACCTAAAAGCCTAAACAAAAGGACTATAAAGTGGTAAGTTCAGGCGCGACCACATTCACAAAACGAGCTGCACCACATTAATGGGCCCCTGCCGCTGAAACTGACGATGTGTCGTTCAGGGTCCGCAGAGCGTTTTGTTCCGATAAATTGTTTCCTCAGGTCCGTCAAGTTAGAAGTCCAAGCCAACGAAGTTGCGGACAAAGGCTTGTTAAATTGTTTAATGCCTAGTTGCGACTAAATCAAGCTAACGTTCCGTTCTATTCGAAAAGAACTTAACACCCACTTCAATTGCCAACGAAACCTGTTATGGGTACACTCGAGTACAAAAATATGTATCCACTTTTGAACCATGTCACATTCACTTCTGCCCCATAATGGACAAGAAGTGCCAAAGGTAATTATTATCCAAAATAAGTGTCAATAACGCGATACGCATACGAATCAAATCAACTCTGAATAGGTGTCATTAAAATGTAATTACAATCGTAATTATTTACCGGCAACTCTTCCTGGACGGCCAGACACTGTCTTAACCCAGCTCGCAGCCATATAAAGGACAAAGAATTCGCCAACAAAACAAAGCCACTTCAAATTCACGACGCGTTCGTAAACGAGAATCGTCGATGGACGCTCACGAAATTTCAATTGACTTCGGAATACAGTACATTGTGTATTTACTTATAATATTGTATATAATACCCCTACTACTGTTTATTAAATGTGTTTGATTTTGAAGAAGAATAAACCTCCTTCGGGGATTCTTGGCGCGAACTTGAAATGGTGGTTCATTAAAATTTTCTTAATTGGTTAATAATACCGTTATGTGTGTTTTTCTTGTTATAATGGTGAGATATAGTGCAAAAAGTGTCATGGACGGTGATATAGTATCAACTACGCAAAATTGCGAGGGTTTCGACGCGATCGGAAGAGTTTACCATGTCGATTACATTCAGCATATGGATTCTTTCGAATAATGTTGAAACCAAGGCTGGCCTTTGAAATTCTCGTCAAGAATCCAAAGCAAGCGATAAAATGTACACATTATACATTTTATTGAGAAAGCTGAAGAAATGGCTTCGGCATAGTTTATAACCTCAAAATTTGTTCACCTAATTGGCGTCATTGGCTAGATAACCACTGGTTCAAGCCATTATTTAAAAAAAAACTCCTCGCACAAAAAGAGGAAAATGTTTCAAGTTATTTTGATGAGAAACATCTAAAGCTTTTTTTTTTTAAATTTTAACCGCCTCTGTGGCCTATTGCCTAAATATTGGATTCACAATCCGGAGGTCCTAAATTCTATTCCCAATAGAGCTACCTACCGGTACTCCATAGTTCTGGCTAGCTACCACCATGTTACCTAAGTCTGCCGCCAAACAGCAGTGATAATAGCATTGTTGTGTTCTGGAATGAAAGGTCGCCGGCGCTTCGTTAGGTTGAGGCTTCTGGGTGCGCACACTTACCACCCAACGGCCTTATCATCAGGCGAGATAAAGGCCAAGTGCAAACCCATCATTCATTTTGATGAAAACACACATTTTCGACCTAATTACGTAGGTGTACGTAAAATAATAATATGCTACTCTTTGTATACTACAAGTACGAGTATGTCGCACATTTAGAAACAGATTGCGACTAGAAAACACTTTAAAGAATATATATATGTATGGATATGTACACATACACTTATAACTAGTGTTATTATCTTAGGCTTGGTGAGTAAACATGTCCTTTTATGGCCTTATCACTTACAATCAGGTGAGACGAAGGCCAAGTGCAAGAGAGAATAAATACAGAAATCTGATACGCCAAACATGTCATTAGAAACTGATTTTGGGGGTCATAATATTAGTTATTAGGTTCAGAATTAGCGTAGTGTGGTATGTTATTATTAAGTATTCCTATTCAACCGACTCAAAAAGGAAGAGGTTTTCAATTCGACGGGTATGTTTTTTAAAATGCTTGTTACCTCAGAACTTTCGACTGGGTGAACCGATTTTGATGATTATTTTTTTATTTGAATGTTAGTACATCCCGTGTGGTCATTTTGGCCCAGTTCTTGCAATGGGATCCATGAGAAAACTATATATAAGTCTTTAGTAAATTTGCTGCAGACTTTTAGGGCAGTTGAAGTCGGTTTTTGTGGTAATATTTTAGGGGTAATATTTTCATTTCACGTAATAACTTTTATGTGCATAATAATTAACGTAAAGCTATAATTATTCAATAAGCAGAAACAATAACACATCGTTTTTCGCGACATAAATCCAAGCGGAAATAAAAATGCATCACTTTTCTTCCGACATCGATATAACACCAATATGCGTAACTAAAAATTAATTACATTTCCCTGACGTAGGTCAAGTAAGTAGAAACAAGAATGCGTCGTTTTACAAAATATGAGTACATACAATAATTGGAAATAACAAAATATATCTATACCACGACATATGTCTAAAACATAGAAATAAACATGCGTTTGATTTCCGCGACATTCGCACAAGCTAAAATAGAATTTCATCGTTTTTCCCAGCACATTTTCGTTCAAAATATGATTTAGCTTATTACGAGAACGTCGGAGTTAAAAATATTAACTGTATAAATTCTTTAATGAAATTTTTATTTGTAATCAGGATCCAGTTGGTTCCGGAAACGACGCAAAAGGACATTAACCTCACTTTAGGACCCAAGTTGTGATATATTGCGTACTTACAAGCATTGGTATTTAAAACTTGAAAATTGTTCAATGTTTAATCCTAATCTGATTTATTCTAATAAGTATTGCATAATTTGTTATTAAAGGGCATTATATCATGAGTCGTATGATAGCAATGCCGTATTATAATTATAATTTAAAACTACATTAGCGCAAACTTTTGTTCCCGAAAACATTTATTTGGCTGACTTTATAGTCGAATTTTAATCTTTGCTTGACTACGCTTAGTTCAAATCTTGTTCAATCTAGCAATTAGTGTAGACTCGGTCCAACTGGCACTTGGGAAATTTTTAATTAGCCTGCTCAGTGTTACTTAGGTTTAACTTGATTTAACTTACGTTTGAGCTTTATCTTGATGTTGTTCTTAGGACTCCAAGTCGAAAACAATCCTTGTATATCAACAATACTGCGACCGTTCATTTAATGACACAAACTCATATTTTTCTCACTCTTTTTATCACACAAACACGTCATTTTCACTCGTAACTGGAAAAATATATGTTCTATACCAATTTTATGCTTTTAAAACTAAATTTCACGTAGCAATGCCATGGTGGAGTCACAACTCGATACAAAGAGCATGCGTACGCGCAACTGTCAATTAGTTCTAAAAACAGACGTCAGTCAGCGCTACAGTCGCTGAAACGAGACAGCAATCTATTTAACACGAGCGGGAAAGAGATGGACAGTAACAGCCTTAAAAGCCTGTGGGTGACCGACCAAATTAAATTGAAACGCGGTGAGGAGGGAGAACTAAGCATTAAGCAAGCTCTAGGGCGTTTTAAATGTACAGTGACACCCTCAGCTGGTTCAGATTTATTCTGGTCGTAAATTCGAGTCATAGGAGGCTTCGCAGGTAAAGCTATGCATTTTGCATGAAGGTGATATGGTTTACTTTCGTGATTACGCGGACACGACGTCGGCATCGGCCGAGCGGGATGGTAGGAATCAGGTTTTAGTTCCACTTACAATGGAACTGGGTTGTGTTGGGCTGCTGTATGAAGAAAATGAAATGAAATACTACATATTAATACAGTCTTATTTTCCGGACTTCTGGCTATCATATAACTTGAATAGATCCAAGCCAAGCGTTTTGTTTTTCGTAACATGGGCTAAAATTATTATTTTTGATTAGCGGGTTCTATCTACTCATTTTTTGCCTTTCTTTAGGTTACGGATGGCCACCGGGGTATTTAGTCAGTAAGAAACTCACTCAACTCGACTCCTCGCCTAAAGAGTCCGATATCTTTTGAAGATTCCCCTTTGTTAAAAAGGCTGCGTACTTGCAAAATTTCATCACAATTGCTCGAGCTGTTGAGGAAGCAAATGGTGACAAACAAACTCACTTTCGCATTATTATTACTTGTGTGATTATCAGTTATTATTATTATCTTCATCATTCTTTTTTTAAATTTATTATCTCATTTAAAAAAAGTCATTTTGATACACCGCGGCCTCCACACTAGGCTGAGCCTGTGTCGTGGAGACCAGATACAATTTACAGTTAACTATTAAGAATTAAAAATTACAATTACAATTAAATTACATTATATTATTTTATTCAAGTATTATTATATTCCAGCAGAGGAAATAATGAAATACATTTCCTTTAGATGATGTCAGTGATTCGGTATCAATCTACGTTCCCTATAATTACAAAGGAACAGCATAGTCATTAGACGGTACTTGATACAGCTCCGTACCTATAAATTAAGAGTCTGCAGCGAGCTCGAGTCTCCATACAAACGCAGTTACGTCCTTATTTTTGAATAACACGTTGCATTATCATAAGATGATATATATCTGAGTCTTGAATTAGTTTATGACTATTGAAATGTTATTATAAAGAAAACAGAACGAGTATAAGTTTTGCATTTTATACCACCAAAACCCTGTTCAGTTCGGCTGAATATTACGGCCAAAATATGGTTCAAATTTAAGTCAAACCCTATTTTAGATGTTGATTAAACTATGTATGTAGTTTCACACGAAAAATGATTATTCGAAATTGATTTTGTGGTTTTCATATGAGGACGAAACTACGAAAATCAGTATAAAAAAATACAAAATTATGATGCGAATTTGCACTTGGTCTTCTTGATGGTGGTGCCGATGTGTCTGACGGTGATAGGCGTGGGTCTAAACGTGGTAAATGACGATAAAGCCGTGGGATGGAAAGCCAACCACCACCGTGGTGTAATGGCTACATGCTTGGACTGAAAATCCGGAGGTCCCGGGTTCGACTCCCAGTGGGGGTGCCTCGGTACCTGGTTTGGTAGTAGAAATAGAAAATGTCCGCCTGGCTGGATACCACTATGTTACCTAAGTCTGTCGTTAAACGTAAGTGTTAATAGCACTGTTGTGTTCCAGTATGAAAGGTCAGCTCATTAGCTTGAGGCTTCTGGGTGCGCATGCTAACCATCCAACGGCTTTATCGTCATTTACCATAAGGTGAGATGAAGGCCAAGTGAACCCAATATACAATTTTAAAAAGCGTGCTCATCTAGGAGCATCAAGCTAATGAGAGTAATGTTAGCGTTCATATATTCGTTTTGTATTTAGCCGCAAACAAAGTGTAAAGTTGTAGAAGTTAAAACTAAACAATTTTTATCAGAGATTAGAATATCCAGAGGCCATGTTACACGTTTGAAGGAATTATATCAGACACTTTCGTTTGTTATACACAAGGTGCACACAACAAAAGTACACCAAACGTCAGACACTAGACCGTCAATATGCAGCGCAAGCCATAGTCAGTTACAAGTGTGTGTATATTTTTGTAGACCTCACGCATTATTAGACGAAGTTGAACCCGTATATTCTTTACAAATCCGCAACTTGAACCCATATTTACCTGTTAAATGTAGTTCCATTCGCACTCTGCATGTATCCAAATTGCATAGTTGCATTCTCAAGAAAAAGTGGGTTAAGTATTAATAAAGCAGAACGAAAATCTACACCCAATAACAAGAGCAAACCAAATGGGTTCCTAAAAATACTCTACCGAGCGATCGGAGTTCGCTACTCGTATGTGTGTGAACCTCAGACATATCTCAAAGGAGTTCCTTGACGGCTGACGATTCAGTTGCTTTGAAATGGAAATAAGGTTGCATGATGGATATTTCGGTGCCGCAGCTACTTTTTCCTGGTTTATTTCCCACGATATTATATTAGGGAAGTTTTGGATTTATATTCGTGAAGATCGAAGGCCGAAAACGTTCAATGAGCAAAATAAAATTAGAATTAGATATTTTTTCCATTGGATATCTAACGAGTCCATAACACGACGAATATAATGTGTAGTTTAGAAGTTCATGTGACCATTTTCCGTCTCCGTCAGACCTGGTAGTAATGCCATATTAATGTATTGTCATCGGAACGGAAACATGTAGCTTTTCAAATCCGTAGGATAATACTTTGTCATACTTGTAGCCTTAAACCATAAACTGTATCATAATAATAAAAAACTATTCGAAACCTTACTCCGTCGCTGCCTATAAATAGACCGACATGACGTATTCGTTAATTAGTAGGTAAAATATAATTATTCCATGAGTAAATACAAAGTGTATTTTATTTCCAAGAGTTATTTTTACTGGAGTAACTTCATGTCTGTAACTCGAATAACATGTGTAAAAGTTCTCGAGTGGCGACCACGTATCGTGTACCTGGCCATCTCCATGCTAGATGGACCGACGACCTGGTAAAGGTCGCGCGGAGTCGCTGGATGCAACTGGCTCGGGGCCGGAGCAGTATATGTTATATACTATGTCCAGCAGTGGGCATTTCCCGGCTGATGATATTGACCTTCGTGTCTGGTGGAGTCCACCATATTCGCCCATTATAAGTTCTAAAGTTGTCAACGTGTATGCTTCATTAGGCAGTTGTCAAATCCAGTGCCCATATGTGGTGAAACGATGACGGTAAAATTAGAATTGAAATATGTGGTGAAACGATGACGGTAAAATTAGAATTGAAATATGTGGTGAAACGATGACGGTAAAATTAGAATTGAAATATGTGATGAATTGATGACGATAAAATTAGAATTGAAATATGTGATGAATTGATGACGGTAAAATTAGAATTGAAATATGTGGTGAAATGATGACGGTGAAATTAGAATTGAAATATGTGATGAATTGATGACGATAAAATTAGAATTGAAATATGTGATGAATTGATGACGATAAAATTAGAATTGAAATATGTGATGAATTGATGACGGTAAAATTAGAATTGAAATATGTGGTGAAATGATGACGGTGAAATTAGAATTGAAATATGTGATGAATTGATGACGATAAAATTAGAATTGAAATATGTGATGAATTGATGACGATAAAATTAGAATTGAAATATGTGATGAATTGATGACGGTAAAATTAGAATTGAAATATGTGGTGAAATGATGACGGTGAAATTAGAATTGAAATATGTGATGAATTGATGACGATAAAATTAGAATTGAAATATGTGGTGAAATTGTGGTACGATGGCTCTACCTATCTACACCGAGAAACCTATTCTATCTACAGTAGATAATTGTCAGCGCTTTTGTTACCATTGTGTGGATTCGTTTGTTGACTTTATCGACAATTAACTTAATGTCTGATAAAAGGTAGACTAATGGAATGAAATAAGAATTAATCATCTTGTTTATCAGATGGTATAGTCCATTTCTGAACATCAGACTATCCCCTCCATATCCTCCAGTTTGCAATATGAAACGACCATGCTGGTAAGCTAAAAATTAACAATGCGTGTACAATGTACATTTCTCAGGACTATTCCGTAACTCATTGAAGACTTCACGGGAAGGCAGGAACGATCCTGTTGAAAAGGCGAAACAACACAAAAGAACTCTAGCTGTCAATACAGCTTCCAACCCAAAAGTTTCATTTTACCATTCTTCTCATTACCATTCGCTGACGAAAAAGAGGATTTTTTCACTAGATATACTATCCCTTGCAGACCTCACGGCATAAAGAAATTATCATATCAAGGATAAATTAAATACAATGAAATAAATAGCAAATAAAAACAATAATAATTAACGCGTTCAAAAAGAACTGAAAACCGACTTCAATTGCCTTAAAAATTTGGTATTTGTTGATTTTCTCAAAGAGCGATCAATCAATTTCGATAAAATTTATATGGGAACACTTCTGAAGTGAACACTCTACCAAACAAACAAAAATTTGGTTTACAATTTGCGGAATTATCGTGTAACACACATACAAAAAAAACATACGCGTCGAATTGAGAACCGCCTCCTTTTTTGAAGTCGGTTGAAAAGTATAACGCTGAAAATGTAAGACATTCTTTAAAAAAAGATTAATGATTGAACTATTGTACTAATTTCCTTAAAAAGTTTATTTTATTTTCCGCTCACTGTGCGAATGCCACCCTTGACCTCCTCACACCATAAACAAACTCGTATCCAAAAACGGAAGCAAAGTAAAAACATAGAAAAAATATAACGGAAAAGGAAGTGTCAGAGAATATACGAAATTTCTGTGAAATACCAGGTTTTGCTTTGTCATGAAACTCCATATCACATAAGCTTTGTTGAAGAACGACAGGAGTGAGACTGCTTTACGAGATAAAAGCAAGAATCCTATTACATAAGGACTTAGTACGAAGAAATATGAGGTGGCATATTGTTTTGTTGGTACAGTCAGAGACATAAGTAGCCAATTATGTACAGTCTTCATCATTAATCCACTTTCGGCCATGACCGTCGCAATCGCAACGTCAGACTTCCTGTGAGGCAGTTTGCCATAATCATCGCACAGGCGGAAATAAGATGTTATTGATAATCAGATGCTGTTGCTATTTTTCCCTCAGTCGCGTTATTGATCAGATGCTGCTGCACATCTGCTATATTTCCCTCAGTCGCGTTTTATGACACTAACGGCATCACTTACATTATTGGGGTGACCCTATTCTAAAGCCGAGACCACACGGCGGATGGAATTCTTGAGTGCGATGTTATTATACTGTTATAATAAATGAACCTTTGAAAATTAATAGTTGCACAATAGTTACACAAATGAATGGACCCGTAATTTTAATTTACTGAAATAATTCAATTTTTATTCACGATTTTCTTTTAGTTTATTATTTTGTTTTAGTTTATTTGTACAAAAACATAAAACGCACGGAACAGGGAAGACTTGAAGTTGACAACAAAGATGGCGTCAATAAAATGACATTTGACGCTGTCACTAAGTACAAAAAGAATGATTTTGTACTATTAAAATACACACTAAAATGTAATTCTAGTATTTTTCTATACATATTTAGATTATTACATAATTTTTTAAATAGTGTACAAGTGCAGGCCGAATTTGAATCATCTCTTTTGCAATATTATCCATTACATAGATTAAAAACAAATGTCAGTGACTGTACCAAATGTAATAACAGCTTCAATTTGAGTTGTACGTTCATTTTAGGTATTGAAATGACGTAAATGGAACATGATATTAAATTGGTTAGTCTAAAAGTCATAACAAAGGTAAACGCTTTCTGTACGTACGTAATAATGAAATATGTTGCCGCGCCTACAAGACTTTTAATAGCAAATACTGTTATGATTATTTGCTAGGTAAAAATAATCAGGCGCTACGCGTGTCTCTACAGATGCAGTGTTGTTTGACAAACAAATATTTAAATATTGTAAACATCGTGATATAAATTATGATCAATTGTACGGTGAGTATTACGTATTCCGTTGCAGGCTGCAGTGCAGTGCGTCACGTGAATATCAATGTGATATGAACGTGACAGCTCCGTACCGTACTATAATACTGTACACAACGGAAACCATCGTTAATTGAGGTTATTAACGAAAATACATCCAGAAGCAAAACTTTATTATTAATATTTAGATTTTTCTTAAAGAACCCCAAAACTTAACCCTTTAAAGATTACTTCCGTGCCTTATAGGTATTTATCTACCTGACAGAGAGGTTTGTCTCAAATTACTAAAATATTTTCAATTACACTAAATGTTATACATTTTAATAGTCGGGACTTTAGTGTTCATAGCCTTGCACTTTTGTATAGAAAGACGCCACTTGGCCTAGTTCATCCTTGGGTGATTTGCAGCTGATTTATGTCGGGTGACACGAGGTACCCCCCCGCAGGTAGGGGTGGGCAGGGGAGAAGTATGCATCTGCCGCGGTGCAGTCTGCGCTCGATTTGTTCCCACATAGCAAGTAGGTCGAGTTTGGTATCGTTTTCGTAGGGTCTAAATCAGCTTCAAATCTCCCTGTGCCAAGTGGCGTCTTTCTAGACAAATGTGAAAGGTCCCCATACTTGGTCGTGCACTAAAGTCCAGACTATATGGTCAATGGCTCTTTCGAAGACTGAGCTTAAATTATAAATTAGTATCAATGTTTGTTGAATGAATTCATAAAAATGCAAATGACTTTTGTTTACTTTGGTTTCCAAGATGGTTCGGGGGCACGTAATTCTTTGTAGGTACTTCTACACTGACTTGAATTTTTTAAGATTGACACACGAACTCAGACCCTGTCTTCAAAAAAAGTGGCGAGTATGATTTTTCAATCAATATAATATACTCCATTAAACGATTATAATTAACCTAAGTAATTATAATTATTACACTCATTATAATTAACGCGTTCAAAAAGAACTAAAAACCGACTTCAACTGCCTTAAAATGTTCACATACAGGTAGAATTATCTGGGTACATATTTGTTTTTTGTTGATTTTCTCAAAAAAGCGCTCAATGAATTTCGATAAAATTTATATGGGACCACCTCTGAAGTGTGCGCTTCCAAACAAAAAAGAATCATCATAATCGATTCACATACGGCAGAGTTATCGCGGAACATACATACAAAAAACCATACAGTCCAATTGAGAACCTACTCCTTTTTTGAAATCAATATCGGAGGCTATGTTGGTAAGACCACGTGGCCGCGTTCAAATTTGGATTGTTTTGTAGCTGTCCCTATCCGAGCCCTATCCTACCCGAGCGCGTACGGTGAGACAGCATACACTACGCGAAGTTATCCACCCGTTATTTGGATGTTTCGTAGTCCGGGGATCATTTGAAGGATACAGTATATTATGTAACCATTTTTTTAATACAGTATACTAATGAAATTTCAGATGTCGGTGGTTTTTCCAAATTGTTCTAAATTGATTCATACTCTTGTAAATCAGATTCAAAGTTGGGGCTTTTTATTACCGTAAAATACAATTCTTTGACGCCCTGTAACTCTGGAAGTATATATTTAAACGAAAATCTGACTCACCACCGACACATATATTTGTTTCTGAATTGTGTCTTGAAAATTTCATAGATTTTCATAGCTTAATACTCAAAATATGACTGGACTACGTTTGTATGGGCGCTTTGACACCAGCATACCCTCTTAAACACATCCGTTAGCCGTGAGGTTGTATTAGTCCGTAGTAAATTGCACACCTGAAGCTCTTCAAGGCTATACCTACAGTGAACAGGCTATTTAAAGGCAAGTATGCACCATCCACAACCACTAAGGTTTTGCATAATACGGCAGCATGAAAGCTAAAGGCTTTCCATTTTGAATATAGAACACTAAAACAGTGTGCCGTGTAAAATATCTACTTTCATAGACAGTATTCACGTATTTTAGTGTAGAGCAATTGAACTAGTTCTGAACTAGATAATAACAAAGTAAATTCTGGAAACTGCCGTAAATTACGAATCAACTGCAGTGAGTTTCCATTCCAAACCTGCGACTAGCTTCACGGTGCAGTTGACTAAATGCTGTTTAATTAAACGCGAGCTCGCTCGCTGTTCACGCATCTGTAAAACGATGGTAACCCTCACAAAATACAGTTAATTTTCGTTTGTCAGGTATAATTTAGAATTGTTCTATGTATGGATATTGTTAGCCTCATGGATTATCACTAGTGTTCTTACCTTTCCGAGAATTCTTTCTTCTTCTGTAATTAGTATAATAATTAGGTGGTATTTATTAGTAATAATGTTGCGAGCTCGTAGGTTGGGATGATTTAAGAAAAGCACGTGTCCAAAGTACCGGAGTTTATTGGTAGCTTAGGTCTACAAACCAATTTTCAAAATTACGCCCCAAGATAGAGTGCGTCCTCACTGGGTCCGTACAGAGTCATTTGGCACTACTGACGCCGATCTGTAGCTACTGACACCACGTGACACACTAGTACACTAACACTTTTCCACCTCGACTGTACTTTCGCTCTACAATTTCTTCCGGTTTTCGTTTCTTCACTTTAAATCGCTGTTTACTTAGAACTGAACTCAACTGTCGTCGAAGCTCGGCTCGCGCTTATAGTATATACAAGTACCCGGTATTGTTTCTAGATCCTTCACAGTGATCTTCAATTTTTCACCATCTTCAGGAAAATTCGAGAGCCTTCAACGCTATCTTTTGTTGCATCTTTAAAGCTGTCAGTGAGTTGAAGTGGCAATGGGCAGGCCACATCGCTCGAAGAACCAATAACCGGTGGAGAGTAAAAGTTCTCGAGTGGCAACCACGTACCGGGAAACGTCTACCAGGCCATCCCCCTACTAGATGGACCGACGACCTGGTTAGAGGCGCAAGGAGTCGCTGGATGCAGGTCGCTCGGGACCGATGTGGCGTACCTTGAGGGAGGCCTATGTCCAGCAGTGGACGTTTTCCGGCTGATGATGATGATCTTTAAAGTATGAATTGTGCGCCTGAAATTAATATTTATTATTATTATACTGGTTTCTGGGAAAGGCTCATGATATCAGAAGTGGTCCTGAATTAACGGTAAAAATGTAGCCAGTTTTTGATAAGTGTCTTTTAATGGAATCCTCGCGGAAATGCTCTTTATCCACTTTGTGAAGCACGAATCGTTTTCATAGCGCAGTTAGTAACTCGATTCCGTCCATTTGCAAGTGCTGAATTCAATTATGTCCCCATCTATGAGTTCCGCTATACTACACGTAGGTAGTGTTATCTGATTGTCAAGTTAGTGATTGAATAGAGTCAGAGAGAAATAAGAAGTGTTCTAGTTACCTACTCGGTATCGAACCCGGGACCTCGGGATAGTTAATCTAAGTGTTTAGTCATATAGCCTCTTTCCAAATATCCAAAATATAGATCTCATTCAGATCTTACATTTTGTCAAAAAGGCATTTTACAATATGTTTTGGATTTAACAATTTAGTTTTTTTTGACGAATGATTATTTTCTCTGATCTGTTGACGGCTGTATGCCACATGATCTGTAAGGATTTATTCAGTACTTTAGAAACTTCTTACGATTTAATATTCGACTACGAAAACTCATTTAGCCAGTACACCGGGCAGTAAGTAATTCTACAATTTGTCATTTTAGACGAGTAAATCAGATTGTAGAGTCAAATAAAAAGAGTAGAGGTTGTGAAATGAGATCCCCTTTCGTATGATAATGAAGCCACTGGCACCGGCCAGCGTTCCCTCGTCGGCCTACTTTATTTTAATTGGACAAGCAGATGCCTCTAGTTTTTTCCGTCTGCTGAGTAGATAAGGATTGTGAAGAGGGGTTTCCGAATGACTCAATTTATGTATAGAATCCATTACTTTGTAGTACAGGCAAAGACATTTAATATTAATAGACCGAACAAAGCAAACAAACATTTTGATCCGAATCTAGTGTCACACCACGTCACGCGGCCGTACAAGACATTTGACATACCGTTGACTTTTGAGATCAAAATGTTTATATGAAACGTTTCCCAATGACCGGGTATAGGCAACCTTCTAAAAGTGGTTTATTTCGACAGTTAGCTATACCAAGCTTTACGTCAAAGCTAAAAACATGGCGTTGCTTACCAGTTTTCTGGTTTGAAGGCAGAGAGGTTTAAATATAGTTTTAGTTCAAAGAGCGGCGTTGGGAAACTTTTCATATGAAAACTTTGGTCCGTCAAATGTCTTGTGCGCGTGGAGTGATTTGACACTAGACTGAGTGACTTAATACCAATTGGTAAACAGTTTAGGATCACAATTTTGTTTGCTTTATACAATCTATTTATTACTAGTAATGTTAAATGTCTTAATGTCTGTTCTTTAAATTTTTACGGTCTTTAAAAGTGGAAGAAGTACGCTGTTTAAAGAGGTCATAGACGTGCCATCAAATAATTTTGACTTTCTGATTATTGGGAAAATAATAATAAACACTATAAACTCAAAACTCTTAATTTACTACAAAAAATAAAAACATTTTGTGGCCTGCACATTGCCACTTCGGCTCATTGACTCGTCGAGCATGTCGGTGACCTAAGATCGTCTAAGGATTTCGTCATCCCGTATTTTATCACTTTTTTCTTCGATATTCTTTAATTATTACGTACTGTATTAATTATTTTCGTTATAAATGAAGTTGTATTTACGTTTTTATGAGTATTTTCTTCTGTTCTGTTTCTGAGTGTTCGCTGTGGATTTCATTGTTTGATTTGTAATGTGATGTTTATGTCAGTCAAATGTTTCTCTATTATATTTGTTTTCTTTCAAAAAATGATTTTTTAAGATTTTGCTCATAATAACTGTGTTTAACAAGAACAAAGAAATCGACTTAGACGGTATTATTCCAAGTCGCTATGATTGTTAAAAGGGGGGTAGAACACGGTTTTGAAAATGAAAATTGTTTTGGGCTAGCGCGTCGGGATTGTTTTCTTCGAAGTTTTAATTTAATGAATGTTAACTCAAGTATCAATTAAGTCCCAATTAAAACTCATTCATTTTCTATATATTCAGTGTGCAGATCGGTTGCAGCGGTTTTCTCCTTTGAACCAATTCTGAACATGTATATGTTAATTACTAAAAAAACGCATTAAACAATGTTGTTGCAATCATCATCATGTACAGCCTGCGGCAGTCCACTGCTGGACATAGGCCTCTCCCAGAGTGCGCTACTCGATTCGGTTGTTGCCATGTCTATAAGTTATTGATTATAAACAATGGCCAGTGAAAATAATTGTTTGAATACGAGAATCCATCAGCCACCAACTTAATTAAGTATTGATTAATTTTTCAGTGTAAGCATGAGACAATATTTATCAAACGTAAAGTATGTATTGGGAATCGATACTCAAATCCTTGACCCAGACTTTTACAAACAAACCGTATTAGGTCTTTACTTCAAGGAGTGAAAATTCTGTAGTAGGATATGCTTAAAATATAGAATAATTCAGAATGTGGCTAACAAACAGACCTGGCTAAATGACGGTCGTATTCAACCTTCATCGTTATTGAACGAATTACAAAATTATCACATCAGTCAAATCGTATTTTTGAACCTTCCCGTATGAGATGGATTTGCTGATGATGATTAAGAATATAAGATGGCCATCTTGGGTTCAATGCAATGAATAGGGACTGTTGTTTATTCATTTGAGCGTTCAAGCTTGTTTCGCGGAACAGAAAAGTAAAATAGCCAGTGTATCGGTCTTAAAACTCTAGACACATGACCTGGGACTGGGAACCAAGGTATACGAAGAGTCATTCATTTGATTATGGATACACAGAACAGAAGAGATAAATAGAAGGAAGAGGTGGAGAAAAAAGACTTAAAAAAGTTAATATTTTACCGATTCGTGCGAAGACTATCGCTTATATGTTAACTCTTTAGGGAACGGGATTCCCTGGAGTTATGCAAACATTAATCCGTGCACTAAAATGTGGACGTGTTCAAGGATCAACTATTTCTGGGCGAGTGTTTTCACGACTAATCTTCGGAACTGATCATCAAGAAATTTGACACAGATGTAGGCCATGAAACGGAGAAACATTGACTACTTTTTATCCGGATCAAAGGTTCTCATGTGATGATTTTGAACTCAACTTGTTCTGACATAGGTATTTCAAATGTTTGTACGAGTACATCATCTGTATAATGTTTGCACGCTAATGCAAGCTAACTACATAAACTGCAAATTAAATGTAACATCTAACGTCCACTGCTGGACATAGGCCTCCTCCATGGTACGCCACACTATACCGGTCCCGAGCCACTTGCATCAGGCAACTACCCTCGACCCAGCGCGAACACGCTTCCCAATACCTACCGTGGTCGCCACTCGAGAACTTTTACTCCCCATCGGCTACCGCCCTTCAACTGATGTCACCTGCCCATTGCCACTTCCACTCACTGCCCCGTCGAGTATGTCAGTGACATTAATTCGTCTACGGATTTCATCATCATGGATTTTATGACGAGGAGAAATTCCAAGCATAGTTCTTCCCAAGAGATAGTTGGACTGATCCGAGGCCGGTTAGACTGCCCTACACTTGTGTCGGAGGCGTGTCGTCTCAATGTCCCAGAGTCGCACGCGACTCCGACACCCGCGTCTGTTCGCCGCGCGTCGTGCGCGTACGCAGGCGTGCCGATACTCTCCCATGTTCCTTGCTCTCACAGCGCTCAACACGCTCACCGACAAATGTCCAGACGTAGACGTGTTTGTGGATGAATGGAAGGGATTGGAGAGAATGAGAATCTTTCTGTGAGAATGCCATTGACATATAAGTACCTCTGTACTGTTTAGTATAAATATTAACGAATTGGTGTAACTGTAATGTTAATATTGTAAATAAATAAATTGCTCGTCGTAAATAAACCACGTGTCTATGTAGACCTGGAAAAAGCTTAGTTGCTATAAAAAGCAAGCTCCACTCACCGGCTAGTCCCCGCTGCGACTTTGCCCTCCGCCCCACCGCCGGGGAGACGAGGCTGAGCGCGCGGTCAGCTCTGGGCAGCAGGAGCGTCAGGGGCTGGCTGGGCTCCGAGTGTCGCGCGCAGATGGCAGCTTCCACCACCGAGTCGATGCTGGCCGAACGAGGCAGCTGGCCCGATGACTCGCGCCTGGCGAGGGACACCTTACATCATCAGCACCAAGTCGTACTAGTGACATTCTCGCAAAGATCAAAACTAGCGCTAAAATAAAAAACATGATTAAGGAATTAAACTAAAGTAATGTCTGTAAGGTCAAAATGACCATTGCCTGTAAATGATATACAATGAATTTTAAAAAATTGAAATAGAGTCGGATATGTATTTTTTATTTATTTATTACAGTTTATCAAACACGAATATCGAAAGTTGAACCTATATACCAAGTTTCGTTCAGATCGGTTGAGAAATGCGACTTGGAAATATACACACACATCTTTTTGCCCTAGTAGTCGTAGGGGAGAGCTTTGTTCGCTTCGCTCACTCGATCAATGAATTCTGTGACCAGAGTATCAAATGAATTAGATTAAATAGGGTGCCAAGTTGTCAACGGATCTTTCAAAGTAAAATCGTCGCCGGATAGAATGCTCGTCGTCATTAGGCTGTTTCTGGGGAAAAGGATTCCAAATTGGTTGGGCCGTGGTCAGGCGGGACTAATTGATACTGGCGGTTACGAGTGTCGGGTTACACCGTTAGTTACGTTTGTAATTCTGTGGCGTGCGGGGAAATACCACGAGGCATGTACGAGTTAGTCTATTTCGCTAGCCGGCGCGTAATTATCAATAGTATTGTGGACGGTTTTGTTTGAGAGGAATGACTCCTGTTTTTTTAATGTTTAGAAACTCATGTCCAACAGTGAAGGTGTATTAATGAATAGTATATTATTATATTACTTTTGTTTTTGTCCGCCTCTAAGCCACGCCACGCTTTGACTAAAAATCTGGAAGTCCCAGGTTTGATTCCCAGTGGGCCTATCAGTGTTCGATCCGATTAAGAATGATATTTAGTGTGTTTAATGGATGATAAGTATTTTGTATCTAATTTAGTACGTTAATGAGTGGGTAGGCTTCAAATACCCTGTGTACCGCTAAACAGATGGATGAAGGTCGTTCTTAACGGGATCCCGCTCCATCAAAGTTTCATAATAAATTTCTTTTGCCATAATATTTTAAAATAGAATAGCTGCATTTGTGCAGTAATTATCTAAAAATAGGCCATCAGATTGTGATGTCGTGAAATGAGTATCTTTGACATACGACTTCACAATCATTGAATCACAATTTTCATTTTTACACACTTTTTATTATTCTTGTTCAAAGCGCCATCTAGGGACCATTGGCTGAGAAACAGGTACTGTAGCTTTTGCGACACTATAATTTAATTTTTTACTTATTTTTAGGTAATTACTTATCAAAGCCAGCTATTCTATTTTAAAAGATTATGGCAACAGAAATTTAGGCTTTTTAATATTCGGAGAGGGATTCCGTTAAACGGACCCTCTAGGCTATCTGCCGCCCTAATCGAATCCTGCCGCCAAACAGCAGTGTTGATAGCACTGTTGTGTTGCAGGTCATCAACGAAGTTGTGTGACATTTACATAGATAAAAATGTATATCATACATAAGGTGCTTCTTACTTTGGCTAGCGTTAATTTGAAATGTTAATATGCAATATTGGACTACCCCAATTACCCACACCATTATCTTAATTGCAGGCATCCCCAAGTTGACCTGCAACTTGACTATTAAAGCGACAAATTGCTCAAGTTGTCCTGTTTCGTGGGACTTAACTAAACAACTAAACAAACAACGATCATGCGGTTTATGCTGTTTCAAGATTGTGGTTTTAAAATTAAATAATACTGAAAAACAATAAAATTATTTTAAAATATAACGAGTCGAATATTTGATTCAAAAATTTTTTTTTCGTCCAAATATTTTTTTATCTTTGCTTTGTTCATACATAAATAAAAGCCTACCTCATTTTTTGCGATCACAGCTAATTAACTGCTAAGAAGTCTTTGATAAGTTTTAAAATCGATTAACGATAAGTGGGTAACATAGCATCGTCTAATTTTTCACTCTCAGGGAGATGTATTTTACTGAGTATTAATTAAAGTAATTAATTTTCGAAATATATACTACTAGCTTCCGCCCGCGACTTGGTCCGCGTGTACTTCAGGATGTATTCTACTTGTTCGATAGGCACAGGTGACGTTTATGACAAATTATTGTACAGCATAATGTACAAAATAGTGTTTATTCTGTTACGTAGTCTAATAATTTAAAGAAACAAAATAAATTTCAATATCTAAGAGTTTTACTTATTACATTCAAATAGTCTTCACACCAATATTATAAACGCGAAAGTTTGTATATACGAATTTACATATGCTATGGTCGGTTGCTAGGCAACGCGTTTTTGTTATGCCAAAATTGCCTGTGTAATCCCACTAATATTATAAATGTGATTTTGGACAATTTACACAATATGTCTTTAGAAATTATAGCCTATATGTTATTCTGATGTATAAGCTACATTATTGTAAAGTTTCATTCAAATCCATTCAGTAGTTTTTCCGTGAAAGCGTCACAAACATCCAAACTTTCACATTTATAATATTAGTAGGATTGTATAAACAAATATCATAGAATTCAGTTTACATTGGCGGAGCTATGAAACTTTTGTCTTGCTTTTTGAAGCTATACTTGTATATAACAATAATTAATATGAGTCTACGAGTAGTGCTCATAATCTGGGGCGGCAATGGCGTCGGCGCGGCGCGTTCTCCAGTGGTCGCCATTTACTTTCTATTAGCATTTTAATTGGAATGAAAAACTTTTTCCCCGGCATAAATAGAGATATTGACCTTTACTTCAATACAGCTAAGTGACAGTATTCATCTAATTTGTGAAAGCCTTTGAACTTTATGCAAATTGAATACATTTTAGTGATCGTGTCAATCTAATTTGTGAAATGTACAGAGCTTTATTAAAGAACTAATATGTTGAAGAGTGTCTCCTAAAGTAGGTGTTAGTTATCCTATTTTGTAACACTAAACAATCAAAGCAAATGAAATTGTATCTCGAAGATCTACAAATGAATAACTGCGTATGTATATTCTCTAATAACTACCTGTATTTTGACATTGCATAATTATATTATTAGCACTGACTTGACATTGAAATTTTGTATATTATTTCTTGTATTATTGCACATAATAATAATTGTAGAGTCAATTATAACTTAAATTCTACAATTAGAGTGGCCTATTCCAAGAGATTTCTCCCGGCACTCACACTGGAGCTTTCAAAAAATAAATATACTGTAAGTAGACCTACATACATGTACATAAACAAAACCAAAAAAGTATATATTAGAGAAAATAATGTAGAAAAAAAAGCATAACAATAAATAAAAACACGATTTACATAATATATAAATTATATATATATATATATACATACATATAAACAGCCTATTATATATTTAAATGAGGGATAAATAGTCCTCTTTGAGTTGTTTTTTAAATGTTCCAATCTGTTATATTTGTTTGTTGTTCTATTCATTATATTATTTAGTGTGTTATGTAAACTTTGTGCTGTAAAAAAACAACTTTCGTACGCCAATTAAAGGGCAAAACTTAGCCGATCTATATTCTTATCTTTAGCACCTATACCTGTACCTAAGAGTAACGAATTAAATAAATTGAATTGATTTGTATTTTGGCATATTTTGCAATAAATATGTAGTTCTGTGATAGGGTTTTAAATTTTGTAACCAAACGTTTATCTTAACGGGAATTCGCTGAGAATGCTTCCACACAGAATGTTTTTTACCATAATATTTGAAAAAAAGAAAGAAAGAAAGATTCGTGGCTGGATTTAAGTCACCATCATCAGCCAGGAAACGTTCACTGCTGGACACAGACCTCCTTCATGGTTCGCCACATCCATCCACATGCATCCAGCGACACTCCGCGACCTTTACCAGGTCATTGGTCCACCTAGTAGGGAGACGGCCCGGTAGACGTTTCCCGGTACGTGGTCGATGGATTTAAGTATCGGATTATGTCGGGACATAAATATCATTAAAAGCCGGTACGCAGCTAATGGTCAGATGGCGTTTTGAACAATAAAAAAAATAATACTTCAGGTGAAAATGTAAATTAAGTAATTCGCCATGGTAATACTTATTTCCCGACATTACAATCTGAGTCCTATTTTTAGATAATTACTGAACAAAACGAGCTATCCTATTTTAAATTTAAATTATATTGATTATAAAAAAAATCGCCTTATACGCCTTTTTATATGATTCCTAACTATTCGAGACTCGGAGCCACATTGTATGTGTAGGAAAGTCTGACCGAAAGCATCCGTAGAATTTCATGAAACGCCGAAATAAATGTTTATTAACCATGCGGTACCCTTGTCAAGAGTATGTACTCATGTTCCTTGTGTTTGTTTCAATTTAACGTGTCGAATTTCACTAAGTGGCAGAACATGGGTGCTACGTTGGTGCTACATTATAAACAGATGTTCGAAAATGTTTGTGTACTTCTTAATGTCCTGTTAATAAAAAAGTTTCCTAGAGAATTATATTTGTTGAGGTCTACTAGTATAAAAGCCACCTCAGTGGCCGAAGGTTCTGGGTTTGATTTCCAGTGGCGTTACTTGTCACCATATCGGCGCATAATGACCTAAATGCATTATAACCTGATCGCTTAATTTCCAAAAACGCGTAATGCCCTAAACGCATTACGACCTAAACGCATTATGACCTAATTGCATAGTTGCCATAAACGCAATGTCTTAAATCGCATCACGACCTAAAGGAATACTCATCGGGATAGACGCCTCCTGATATGACTACTGGACAATCGGACATTCCGGTAATAAAAGTCGGGACGGTTGTCACTACTCGATTTCGTTGGTGGTAAGGTATTGTTGTGTATTGTATTGTCTATGTCCGCATGGCTAGCTACCACCATTTATCTAAGTCTGTCGCCAAACAGCAGTTCTAATCATAGACGCCAGGTCTAAACTTATAGTAAACGGGTTGTAGTCAACTCGTATTTACATAAAGTTATCAAGTTACAAATTTTAATTACAACTCAGACTAGCAAATACGATTATTATAAAAAAATCGGCTCAGTTTATACTAGCGTATGAAATTAATAAAAGTAAGAAGTCTTCAAGAGAGAGAAGATCAGAGTTCAGCGCTCGAATCAAATAAACAAGGTACTGAATCACATCTGGTGACACGTGTGTTTGTGCTTAATTTACGTGTACCAGGGCGCGTTGTGACGTAATTGTGTGTATTCGGTGATTATACGCGTCAAGAACTCCTTACAATGCGTTAATCTTGGATCACGATTCCAGGGACGAATCTAGGACAGTAATAAGGGGGTCAAACTAGTTCTATAGATGGTATGCGATGTTACGGCCGTTGGATGGTAATCGTGCGCGCCTAGAAATTTCAAGCTAACGAGGCACTGTCTATGCTACCTATACCGAAATACAATAGTCGGTAACACTGCTTTTGAGTCATTATATTCAGCTTTAAAGGTACAGTTTTGGACATCAGCTTCCCTCAAAGATAGCCACCGGATCGTGCATGAGATAATTTGGCATGCTTACTGTAGGAGTTGGTTTGTAGGGCGTTATCATCACTTCACTGACTCGGCAATGCGTACGTGTTAGGTACTTCCAACACTGTCAGGCATCGACACTTTGACATTGACGCTTAGCAAACCAACCTATAGACACACGAGACAGTGTTATATTTGGTTGGCAGATTCATCATCATCATCAGCCGGTAAACGTCCACTGCTGGACATAGGCCTCCCTTATGGTACGTCACATTGACCGGTCCCGAGCCACCTGCATCCAGCGACTCCCCGCGACTCTAACCAGGTCGTCGGTCCATATAGTAGGGGGACCGCTTGGTAGATGTTTCGTGGTCGCCACTCGAGAACCTTTACTCCACACCGGTTTTCGGTTCTTCGAGCGATATGGCCTGCCCATTGCCACTTCAGCTCACTGACTCGTCGAGCTATGTCGGTGACCTTCGTTAGTCTACGGATTTCCTCATTCCGGACCTTATCACGTAGAGAAATTTCGAGCATAGCTCGTTCCATTGCTCGCTGAGTGACTTTGAGCTTGTTTATTCGGCCCACAGTAAAGGACCACGTTTCGGTTCGGTATGTCATCACTGGCAACACGCACTGATCAAAGACTTTTGTCTTTAGACGCTGAGGTATTTTGGACGAGAAGTTATGCCGTAACTTCCCGATCGCTGCCCAGACGAGTTGGATTCTTCGGTTAACCTCTTTGATTGGCAGATTGGTGAGACCTCATTAAAACGTTGTATACATACTCAGGTAGGTGCAGCTGACTAATGACTACATCTTAAAACTATTCATTCATTTAATCGGCTTTTACGATACTCATGTAATAATACAACATTGGCTGAGACAACAAGACGAAACGGTTCTTATTGGTCGCTTGTACGAGTAAGCGGTTTTAACATTACATTTTCAAGCTAAGCTTCAAAGGAGATAACAAGCAGATACTTAAGCTTGTTGGCGGCAGTCTGGTCCACGTTCGCAAACATAAGCTCGGTGTACTTTTTTACAACGGAAAAGTCTAACGTTTGTCTTTTATTTTATCCACAAAGGATTTGTCTCCATGAAGCGCTAAGAAGGTTACTAGAAGAGGTAGAGTAACAAATTTAATTTCAGCAGAATTCTTAGAGCCATTTTATCTATTCACTACGGACGAATAAATGTTTCCAACAGCTCTTTTGGTCAAGTTTATAATGGTATCACGGAACTAAAAGTACATAAAGCTACCTGGAACCGATCCTGCAAACTCCGCCCAGGAAAGGAAGTTCTGACACTTTGATTACTTCGTACCGGTAACTGCGGAGCTCTGCCGTGACTTGCCAAACACGTCTTGAGAAGCACATATGTTCACCGGGCACATCTCCACGCCAAGTTGTGAAAAGAAAACTTGTGTGAATTATATATTACGCCCAAGTTAGGTCTAAGCCTTAGCCCATAGCCATACCTAGAAATTTAACGTCAACAAGTGAATTAAATATTTTTAAACCCCCTAAACAATAATTATGCGATTACCAAATCTAGCTAGGAACAACCGTAAGGAAAATTTATTTCACGTAAAAAAAACTGCATCAAAATCGGTCCATCCGTTCGAGAGCTACGAGCACACACACACACATTGGCGTCAAACTTATAACACCCCTCTTTTTGCATCGTGATCGAGTTGCAGGTATGTTGTTGCGTGCTATCCTATCTGGAGCTCTATTTTTGATTCGCTCTACGCGCCGCGAGCGCTCGTTTTCTACTGATTTTCGTTTGACTTGCGAAATTTTTGTATAGCTCTTCTGCAACGAGTGGTCGGGGCCACTCTTTGCGGAGACGAGCGATAGATTACACGTCATCGTCGAACACTGACATTGCCACTTATTGACATTGACAGTAGGAACTGTTTTATGAACTTTGCGTTCAGTTTTCCTTGCATGAATTACCGGTTCTATTTTTCTGCGTAAAACGGATAACATTAAACATTTTAAGTTATATTGGTAACATCTGAGACGAATGATTCAGAAATACGGTCAAACATGTTTTCATGCGACTTGTAGTCGATCGTGACTTAAGTCGTGTGAGACGAAGCTATATCACACGAGCGAATCAAAAATAGAGCTCCTGGTCAATCAACACGGATAACCGTGCTTTTATGTTATGTAAATTTAAAGAGAAATTATAAAATTGTAGGTATTCACTTCCATTCTACGGCTTCGTTGACTCATAACAGCGGAAGATGAAGGCCTGAACGAAATTATGAGAGTATTAGAGTATAAGACAACCGTATTCTCTAAAATAAAACTTTGTACGAATAATAACAGAATAAAGCTTTCAGTTCTACAATAGTAATAAGTCAAAGATATACAAAGCCCGCATATACCACCAAACCTGAACTAAAAGTTCTGATTGACGTTCATTGGACAGGCAGGAAAACTTGTCTCAAAGAAACAAAATGCGAAAAGAAGTTAAGACTCACTACGGCGTTTCAAGCAAATGATAAACTTAAATGAACGGTAAATTCAAGTTGCAGAAGTACTGTCAAGTTCTACGTTTCCAAAGTACACTTACTTAATTCGGGACAGTTTTGCTAAGGGAATCGAATGTCCTCGTTGAGATGGGATCTTTTTGAAGGAGATTAATTCTAGGGACCGTTTCCCATTTTCTTGAGAAACTCAGCTCTCGCTTTGAAACTGAAATTTATACAGGCTCATTACGAAAAATAAAGCGTTCGCATAGTAGAGATCTTCATTGTTGTTAATTAAGTTTAATGACTTGCTTTTATGTAGATTTAAATATTTGAAGAAAACTGTCTGGCAGACAAAACTTAATTGTTTGTATTGTGCTTGGCGTAACTGCGAAAAAGAATTAGTTATAATTATGTTGTGAAGAATGAAAAATATTCACACTGTTTGCGTGGATTCCATACATTAAGGGACAATATTCCGGGATTAAAACTTTGACTTTGATAAAAAGTACCATGATTGTTAATCTAAAGTATATTCTACATTTACGCCACAGTTTATCCCAATCCAATCTCGTTTATGCGCCATATTTACGAACTTCAAAACTTTTACACTAAGAAAACTCCGCAAAATCTTCTTTACATATCCTACCTGACATAAAATCCTAGTCCTATTCAACAGAAAATCTAAAAGAGATGTTCGTGCGTTGTATATGTTTTTGTACAAATAAACTAAACCAAAATATACGAAAATTGTAACTAAATCACTCTTATTTGCTAATGGCCTTTTAAAATTATAAGTGTACAAGATCAGGCCTTGACTCCATACAATCGCGGAACGTGTCATTTGGAAGATACAAAGGATGATATGGGTATCACTAATGAAAGATTTAAAATAATACGGGAAGTATTTCTAAGTGGTATCACTGTAGGAACGAAAAAGTGTTAAAAGAAAAAAGATAGTAGAGACTACGTTTCATTAGCTTAAGACCCGCAAGGCTTCTGGGTGAGAAAGCAGTCTTAATCATTACTTACCATCAGGTGAGATGAATAATATCTTACGAATTGTTATTGTTATTGCAAAATCTATCTCGGTCCCTCGCTGTTTCAACAGGAAACCGTTGGGTTCTTATCCTCCCAAATTGAAATCGAAATTGAGCAAGAATCACGTCCAACGAGCACGGACAATTCTTTAAGATAAGATGTTAATATCCGGGCGGCATTCGTTGTACGGGACGTGATGAGATCGATCTGACTTTATCGAGATGGGATTTTTTTGGGTGAATTTTCCTATGGAGGCAGGCTCCGATTAATATGAAATGTTCAGTGTGTGGAATCTTCAATTCACGTTTTGTAAATAAGTTCTGCTGCCAAACGGCACGGGAATCCCAGCGTGGTATATGACGAGAGTTCTTCTCCAACAGTGTACTTTTGCAGATTATGACGTCATTATGGTAGCTTAAGTTAGTAGCTTACTTAGAGCCACAACGTCATCATCAGCCGGGAAACGTCCACTGCTGAACAAAGACCTGCTTCATGATACGCCACATTGACAGGTCCCGAGCCACTTGTTCTCATCGTTTCCCAGAGTTTCAGTAAGCACAAATAATGAAGCGCGTATCGGAAATGATCTCGTTCCGCAACAAGCTGCAATGACGAATACGTACGTATAAAAATAAAGCGATCCAATTCGGTAAAACAAAATGGCACCCCCAGCCGTCCAAGGGAATCGGTCTTGCTCGTCTGAACCGAACGAATGATACAACTTAAT
The DNA here is from genome assembly GCA_910589575.2 of Carcina quercana. Taxonomy (NCBI): domain Eukaryota; kingdom Metazoa; phylum Arthropoda; class Insecta; order Lepidoptera; family Depressariidae; genus Carcina; species Carcina quercana. The sequence goes on along the minus strand of OU342438.1, from coordinate 12,178,502 downwards.
CCATCAAACGTTTCCCATTTCCAGTAAATAGGTTACCCAAGTTTTTATAGTCTATAGGTTCTTGTACTAAACTGCGAATACTAATACAGACAGCCGCTGAATTACATTACAAATTTTGTGGTTTTATAAACGACCACAAGAAACAAATCAGTCATCTAGAAAAATCTGACATTCATTGAGATGTCATAAACGTTATGTAGTTTATAAACTATTTTGTGTATTTGTATCAAATTTCAACGAGAGCGTGCCCTTGTTCCAGGATTGGGCTAGCCGAAATAAGTCCTTTCAATGTTTAACTAATTCAGCGCACAGTAGTAGAATTTAATTTACAAAATTTCGTGCAGTACCTGATTCAACCAGAAGTGGACTTCTACAGATGAATTTGTAACTGAAGGTGTTTTAATTAGAGATTTACACAGCTCGAATAACCGATAACCGGTGGGGAGTAAAAGTACGTTATGGGAAGCGTGTACCGGGCCGTCTCCCTACTAGGTGGACCGACGACCTGGTTAAGGTTGCGGGAAGTCGCTGGATGCAAGTGGCTCGGGACCGTTCAATGTGGCATACCATGAAGGAGGCCTATGTCCAGCAGTGGACGTTTCCCGGCTGATGATGATGAGTTGAAGTAACCGCACGCTACCTCTTTATTTTTCTCCTCACACTGTTTGACTGAAAGAGATCCCTATATAGGGATAAATCCGCCAAATTTGCATACCAACCGACTTAGAACATAAGTTACTTTTTGTTTCAATTGAACGTAATTCCCATGGGATAAATTTGAAGTTCCCGTGGCAGAAAACGCTAGCAATTGATAACTTACCAGCAGGTGAGATAAAACTTCAGCGTTGTGTATAAAAAAACTCATAAATCATTGTATCGTCCCTAACATCAAGCGACCCACTTGTAGTTTGACAATCGCGAAACAAAACAAACTACCGTCGAGACACTCCTTCCACGGATCAAGAGATTTCAGTGAGCACTCGTAACTTATAATGAAACCTTCCCTTGCCAGGAGTGTGTCGGTGCGTGACTTGAATAACAACAACACCAGTTTAAGCAGACCCTTTCATACATAGCAAGTAGAACTCTTTGATTAGTAACATGATATGTATAGCACAGGGCGAACACTTCTGGACACACTAGACCTATTTGTCTTATTTTGGTTCTGACCACTTAGGACAAGGCGAAAATTTGAACAGCCCAATCACTTATTGGATGGAATCATCGTGTGTAACCCATTCGCTGGCGCACCGCATAGCTTTGAAACAAACTTTACTTTGCAGTTAAATTCCATACCTGATGTATAGCTTTTAACTGCAGGTATGGAATTTAACTGCAAAGTTAAGTTTGTAATCATAAAAACACGTTTCTAGTAGGGACAATAAAACAGATATAAATATTCTGAGGACTGTCTACCTATTACGGATCATGAGATACAGCCCGATGACGGACGGACGGACGGACGGATGGACTAATACTCAAGTCTGAGATATCGATGTGTTTACAAATACATAAATAAGTGTTATTATTTTTCGGCATAGGATAAGTTAATGGGCTAAATAATATCAGCTTTTTTTCTCCCACGGAAACAAAAGTACTGCAACATATGGTGAAGAGTGTGCAGTGACAAATTTAACCATTTAAAAAAGTTAGATTTACCATATTTTTACATACACCCTAAACATACCAATAACGCCCTACTTTTTGCGTCGGGGGCCAACAATCAACACATCGGACGCTACGAGATTTCTAGTCAAATCCAAGAGGGATCCTTTGGTATTGGTCGCGAATTTACAAAGTTCCAAACACCAAATTGAGGAAGACCCTTCGTCTCGTATTTGAAAAGTTAACAAGTGGTCCTTGTTTGCTGGTTTTTGTAGAGCTCCTGGAAATCTGTTCCGTATGTAGATTTCTCACAGAACCGTCGGTCCGCCGACGCTGCAATAAAACGTTTCCCCGTTGTTGTCTTCAGTAATAAGAGGGTTCCAATTTGTTGCTTTTGTTTGCTTTCCATTCCTACTTAGGGACGATACTTTTAACAAGCTTTCACATCTATATGTTCCAGTGTAGATAAGGATACAATATCTGGGCGAGCGAGCTTTGCTCGGAGTTTTTGGCTAAAAGTACAATTTTATTTTTAATTTAGCTTAAAAACGAATAATAACAATTAATACTTAAAAATTTTCTGGTCGTATTTACAACCCGGACGGATAGATACCCTGTGATTGTCAATGTTGCTCTTTGACCGCTTGACGACGGTGCTAGTGCCCGAATGTGTGAAAGTAGCGACCATATTTTACGTAGACTCGAGAGCGGATATTTTGTGATTATTTATTAAACTCAAAATTCTGTTCATAAATATTACATTAAATGAAGTATTGTATGAAGACATTTTGAAAGAATTCCCGTTAAATAAACACAGAAAGTTACACGTTAATCTCTCACCAAACTATTAGGGAGCATGAAATTACAAAAGTTTTCCCATGTCGTTGAACTGAGGACGGGACCAGCTGGTGCATTAATAGCTACGAGACGGAAACATCGCTGAATACGCTTCTAATGGTTGCTATATTAGGAACTCCTCGGTCGTTATGCTCCCTTATTAGCCTGCCTGGTAGACGTTACCCGGTACGTGGTCACCACTCGAGAACCTTTACTCCCCACTGGTTATCGGTTCTTCGAGCGATGTGGCCTGCCCATTGCCACTTAAGCTCACTGACACCTCTAAATTAATGTTTATTATTTACCTTTTACGCATTATTATTCTTTGGAATCATCCGGGCATCTCTTTATGACATCATCACAAGAATATAGGCATGTCTCCGTAAAACAAAGCTCCTCGGTCTTTATGCTCCCTTATTAGCGTGACCTTGTTTATCCGACCGGATGTCCATACAAGGTCCGGTTACCGACAGACCGGTACACATATATCACGTTGTTTACCCGGATTTACTCGGGTTTAGTTTAATATGGTCGTACTTTTTTGATCACAGACTTATTAAGGATTATATAAAGATTTCGTACAATAACCCGACATGTTGTAATGTAATAGATGGTAAGTATCAGAGGGGTGATATTGCCCGTCTTTAGGAGTAGAAATTTCCTAATGTATTTGATGAGAATAGTATATATCTCTATGCACTAGCAACCTGCCTCGCCTTTTGCAAATACTAAATTAAATGTGATCTTTTTTAGGGTTCCGTACCCAAAGGGTAACCAACGGGACCCTATGACTAAGACTCCGCTGCACGTCTGTCTGTCTGTCCGTCTGTAACCAGGCTGTATCTCATGAACCATAATAGACAGTTTAAATTTTCATAGATGATGTATTTCTGTTGCCACTATAACAACAAATACCAAAAAACAGAATAAAATACATATTTAAGGGTAACAATATAAGAGTATAATAATATACAACAATATACAAAAGTGTTTTTTTGGAGACATGCGTTGCAAAGTATTAGTAACGCATCTAATGACGAGTAGCCAAATTCGGTGCATATTATTTATGATTTTACGTATTTTTTAAATAACCATTTTCTGTGCGGAACCCTTGGTGCGCGAGTCCAACTCGCACTAGGCCGATTTTTAAAAGTCTTTAAAAGATAGACATACATATGCCATCCTGTACTTTTTGACTCAAGTGCCAATGCGAAGCGTAAAATAAACAATCAAAACAGAAAACAGAATCACATCACAATTCTAACTGATTCTATCAATCGACAAAACTGAACAATATCGATATCAATTCAATCGAAAATCGGTAGACGATTGAATCGACTCAATTATCGATTAAAGCCACCTCGCTTCGTGATTCGGTGATCAGCTGATCAATGATGGCGGCGACACCTCAGTGAACGCGACTCGGTCGACGTCACAATGCGTTTATCGCTCGGGTGAACCATGCAGTGTGATTTTGGACAACGAGAATATATGGCCCTTTCTATGTCATTTACCGCTACTTATTTCCCATCACCGCTAGGGACGGAATCGTGCATCATATGAGATCGGTCACTGCAGATATAGTTCGTATCTTTAAAGGTATATAAAGAGAGTAGAATGGACATAATTATTTGACTGAAGTATGGGTCGATTGCAACCTCACGGCATAGATAATTTGCCGTAGCCAGGGAACGTCTTTTGACGGGCTTCTCCCATGGTAAACAATAGTGATTGGTGCAGGAACTCTCTGAGATCTTACAAGACCATTGCTACATTTGTTGAGGGGTTGATATGATTTATTTCTATAGAAATGTGGGAAGCGTGATAGCGCAAGATCCCTTAGGCTATAAGGCTTAGGTCTCGACTACGTGTATATCATCATCAGCCAGGAAACGTCCACTGCTGGACAAAGGCCTCCTTCATGGTAAGCCACAAGTATGTTTAGTATTCATAAACTACAGGTGTTATAGATCTACCGCATAACTGAGTCTGTTCCTGTCGTATGAGAGCGGTACGGGAGGGTTTGTTTACGGAACTTCAAACTACTTAGGAACAGACTCAGTTATGCTTTACACCTGTAGTACTTCGATATGTGGCCTAATTGCTACACGCTTGCAGTAACAACAGGAGCTCCCGGGTTCGATTCCTAGCAGGCGTACCTGTCAGTACTGGGTTTAGTTGGACTGACAATTACCATGTTACCTAAGTCCGCCGACAAACAGCATTGTTAGTTACCATCACTATTATACCCGGCATGGAAGATAGCAGATCCAGTGCACCATTAGCTTGAAGCTACTTTTACTAGATTACCATCTTACGAATTTATCGTCGCTTGTATAGTGCTACTTCTGGGCAGAAGCCTCCTCATATCCCTACAGTTTTCTCATTTTGCTACAGAGCTGTCTGCGCCACGGCATACTTTATTTTATATACTCTGTAACGCAATTTGGAATTTAGCTTGATGCAATTCGTGAACGCATCAATATGTGCCCCACCGATGCCGAGTTGGCGGCCATCTTAACTTGGACCTTTTTTTGTTTCAAAACTGACTTTTGACCGTCCGTTTGCATTGAGTGGAATAATCTGTAAATTTGCAACCTTTGTTGATTAGATGGTTAGAATCCTAAACAGAGCTGTCTTCCTATAAGGACAGGAAAGAAACCATCTCCAATACAGATAGTATTTAGCCTCAGCAGTTAGCCGAACAAATGCAAAAGTAATAAAATGCAGGCACTAAAAGTTCTCTAGTTCAAAATACATGTTAAATTCAGATAGAGCTCTAAGTCTGTTATGATTCAATTTGGTGCCTTCCCCTTCAATTTTCGGTTCGTTGGGCCACAATATGACGGCGTGAATTTATTAGATCGAACGATAGAATATACGATAGTTCTACCACATATGATATTATTCTGTAGTCTTACTTCAAAATGTGGAAAATCTGCCCAGCACTGTGAAATTAGTTACTTTATTTCATGTCAATGTTTTTAGGGTTTCGTACCCAAAGGGTAACCAACGGGACCCTATTACTAAGACTTCGTTGTCCGTCCGTCTGTTAGTCCCCAGGCGCTGTATCTCATGAACCGAGACAGTTAGACACTTGAAATTTTCACAGATGATGTATTTCTGTTGCCGCTATAACAACAAACACTAAAAAACAGAATAAAATAAATATTTAAGGGGCTCCCATTGACAAACGTGATTTTATTGAGACGTACGATGTAACATACTACTAGCGCTATCTAGTGTCGTACTCGTCTACTACTGCTACTGCAAAACTAAATTGATAATGAAAATCGAGGCGCATTCTTTAGAGGATTGTTCGATGCGTATTATTATTTATGGTTTTCCGTATTTTCAACTGACTTCAAAAATATAGGAGGAGGTTCTCTATTCGACGCGTATGTTTTTTTGTACGTGTGTTACTCGATCACTCCGCCAATAGAGAACCGATTTTGATATTTTTGTTTGTTTGGTAGAGTATACTTCAGAGGTAAATATAAATCCTACTAATATTATAAGTGTGAAAGTTAAGATGTTTGGATGTTTGTGACGCTTTCACGGAAAAACTACCGAATGGATTTGAATGGAACTTTACAATAATATATCTTATACATCAGAATAACATATAGGCTATAATTTATAAAGCCATATTGTGTAAATTGTACAAAATCACACTTATAATATTAGTGGGATTACATGGGCAATTTGGGCATAACAAAAACGCGTTGCCTAGCAATCGACCATAGAATATGTAATTCGTATATACAAACTTTCGCGTTTATAATATTAGTGTGAAGACTATTTGAATGTAATACGTCAGATATTGAAATTTCTTTTGTTTCTTTAAACTATTAGCCTACGTAACAGAATAAACACTATTTTGTACCTTATGCTGGAAATGGAGATAGATGCCTTCTATGCCTATCGAACAAGTAGAATAAATCCTGAAGTACACGCGGACAAAGTCGCGGGCGGAAACTAGTTTTATATAAATTTTTAAAGCAATTGAAGTCCGTTTTTTTTTGAACGCGTTAGTTATAAATAACCATATTCTGTACGGAACCCTTCGTGCACGAGTCCGACTCGCACTTGGCCAATCATTATTTCTTTACATAAATCAAAACAGATTTAAAATTTATATTAGAGTAGCTTGAAGGCACAGTCTACGAAATATCTGTTTCAACTGATCGCCAGTTAAGTTAAAAACCGTTTTCGATAAGTTAACCTAACTTAAACAAGAGTGAGATACATGTTAGGAATACATTGCATTTGTAATTCACTTTATTGTGAAGTGAAATTGAATTAAATGAGTTAACTGAACTCAACCAAGTTGGTTGAGAGTTTAATGTTGATGGCTAAGTCAATCTCCCAAGTTAGACCAGAATTAATATTCAAAGCAATATAAACATAAACTTAAATCAAATTTATTGATGTAGAGTTTGAAAGCTAAACTCAATAAATAAAGAGATTTGGATTGGTCCAATTCTTACTGCCTCCGTGGCCTAATGACAAAATATTGAAATAACAATCGGCGTTTCTGAGTTCGATTCCCAGTCAGTATGTACCCACTTTTTAGTATTCGGTTTGGTTGGTGGTAGGACACTTTCTTTTCTATGTCCGCCTGTCTAGTACCACCATGTTACCATAATCCGCCGCCAAACTGCAGTATCAATAGCACTGTTGTGTTCCAGTATGAAATGTAGCAGATGCAGCGCCTCATTAGTTTGAGGATTCTGGGTGCACGCATACCATCTAACGGCCTTATCGTTGCTTACCATCAGGTAAGATGAAGGCCAAGTGCAAACCTATCATACATTTGAAAAATGGTGTATAGTGTATTGGATGCAAGGAATACCACGGGAGGTCTATGTTCAGCCGTGGATGTTTAAAGGCTGATTTTATTGATGTAATAGTTAGTTGCGGTACGTCTCGGCTTATACTCGTATATATTACGAGTATATATATACCTAGTATTATAGGACAACCCCATGTCATTCCACCGTTGCCGAACGAGTAAAAGAAGATTATAGAAATGATACTATTTAAGAGATTGAAATCAGTATATATCTTTATGCAACAACATCTTACTGCGATCAGAATCCGTCTTCCGCGTTCTTGCATTAACCTAGCCTAAAATTCATGCAGACGCAGCCAAGATACAACCAAAATGGCTAGAAAAATTCACTTCTATTGCAAGAGATTTCGGTGGTACCTGTACACTTGAACCCAAAAATATGTATAAATTTCTTCACAATTCGTCTTTCATTGTTATTTCCCTCAATACACTGCACAGTTTATAAATAATTTTCGTACTGGTTTTATGTCCTGAAAATTGATTCGTACATTTGATAAATATTTACAAAATTACGATACATAAAGAGCCCAAATGGATGAGAAAAGCCATTCCGTTGAATTGACTGAAATTTTCGGAAAATATAGTCTGTAGTACGGTCATCGATTGTGCAAAGTTGCAACGTTAAATATGACACGTTTTGAAATTATCGTTATTTTAATGTTAAAACCTCCACGTTAAAACTTATGAAAAAATAATTAACTTCATCTCTTTTGATATTGATCCGTGGCCGTAGATACATGCTTGGTCTTACAATTCAGATGTCCTAGGTTCGCTTCCCAGTACAGGTTTTCCTATACTAATTCGTGCCGGGTTCTTTGCTCCATTATTCCGCATATCAGTCAAATGGTATGGGAACGTTTCATCGCTTCGCTTTCGAAGCCATCTAAAGAAGTCTGCGTGGTAAGGTAAATTCGTTTTATCCAACCATTTCCACTGAAATTTCCCTTTCACATCAAAGCTACATCAATTTCTTATTGTCTACTGAACTTTAGGAATTGTTTTGGCGTGAAAATGTAATTTCTTGGCATGAAATAGCTTTCATAGGGTTGGAATATGGCTATCTTTCGTGGCCCTACCGATTACTTGCTCAGTGGCCCTACCTTGACAACGCCCTTGAGTCTTCAATGTATTAAATGATTCATATTCATTTTAAGTGTTTGTTGTATGGGAAAAAACGGTCAAGTGCGAGTCGGACTCGCGTACTGAGGGTTCCGTACAGACTGTTAATAATTAACATATTGAAAGTGATGTTCTGATATATGACAGACAGACAAACGAACAACAAAGTGATCCTATAGGGGTCCTATATACACTTTCCTTTTGAGGTACGGAACCCTGAAAAGTAACTCACGTAGAAACTTGCACATAGCTTGATGACGCATGCTTACATTACTTGTAAATAAAGAACTAGAGGTAAGTATGCGTATGAGTAAGTTATTTTAATGTACTCGTAGAAGTCAGTTTGGTACCCATAAAACATATAATTTAGGACATCACTTGAAAGAGTTACTTGGACAGAAAATAATACAATGGAATTTTCATTTCAGCTATCTTTATACCATAAGCAACAAAAATTTGCTAAAGATCAGATTACAGAAGAACGCAATTTTTTCTCCTTTCTTGATATCACCCCAAAACTCTTACAAACAAATTGGAGTATACGAGTGAAAAACGGGCATTATTTTTGGCCAATGAAAAAATGCTGAACCATGTTAATTAAAACAAGAAATTTCTGATTTCAAAAGACCAACCGAAATTCGAAGACAATTAAACAAATTGGAAAGGGCTCTCTTCATAACTTCAAGCCCTGAAAAGAAGTACGCACCCAGAATTAAGAGAACAAGTGTATTTAACGACGTCTCAATAAGTTTATCTTTCACCGAAACATTCCTTTGAGAAGCTATTATGTTTATGGAATTGGAATAAGCCAATTTCGCACAATTATTCGAGACCTCTTTCGAAACAAATTGCTATATTGATAGTCATTCAGGTGTTTATAATTAAAACATCGACGGTTCAGTTAAGGGGAGAAACATTTCATATTGATTTGCAACCAAACATAACTTTTAATAGCACTGTTCTGGTAATGAAAAATAGCATAGCCAATGTCTCATTGACTTGATCTAACTGGGTGCTGACGATAACAACACATGGTCTTACCATTAAGATAATTGTAGACCCTTTTTTAAAAAAAAAAAAAATACGTGTGGCACTCGGGGACTGCCGCGGTAAAGCTATTGCATAGCATTTTGTATCAACTTATGCAATTATAATTATTTAAGAAAGTTTTAATAAGAAAAATTTTTATGTCACGAACAGAAATATCCCCACCACAAAAATGGAAATTAAATTACAAACAGGAAAACAAAATTAAATCAATATTTAGCTAACATAACGGATTTGCTTTGCTATATCAAATTACATTATACTTAATAAATTATAAAACAGTAATACGTCTAATCGCACGCACACAACGCCGTGTCGAAGACTGCCGAACTGAAACGACGTTAGACGATGCACGGCCTTCAAGCCACACCTCCGTGCCCGTCGGAGTGGGGAGCGTGAGGTTTTTTCGTTACGGAATTTCTCGATTCGGCCCCCGCGCTCAAGGCCCGCGATAGAAGCTATGCAATAGCTTAAAAAGAAGGATGCACTTTTTGGTAGATTTAACAATTAACTGACAATAATTTGAAATAAGCAAATTGAAGTATTGTGTGATTATTAGCCGGGTAGTCTCAGCTTTAGAATAGGATGTCCCCTACTCATTCCATTGGTGTTGTAGTGTATGCGCTTGTAGCATACACACACTGTCTCGTGTGTCAACGTGTTGGATTGCTAAACGTCAGTGTCAAAGTGTCAATCATAGTGTTACGAAAACCCAAGGCTAGTGTGGTTGTTAAGCTACGTAGTACCGAGCACGTGGGCAATGTCAAGCCAGTGAAGTGATAGATGTAGAAATCAACTATAGGTATCGTAAAAGCAACTAAGGGGAAAATCAGAAGATAGGAAACATTTCTTACTAACGTATCAATAACATATTACTGTGATCTGCCAAGCGCAATGTTTTGGCGAAATTCCGCCATGCAGATTAAATCGATGCGATATTCCAACGTGGCTCGTATTTAACGATTGATTTGCGCGGCTGATTTTGATATATATATTTTTTTTACAAAAATGAAATGAAATAAAGTAGCCTAAATTTTCCCAGATATTTCGAAGCAAAGATGGATATAATAAGTGATTGAAAAACGGTGGTGTGCGAGTCAGACTCGCGCACTAAGGCTTCCGTACAGTACAATAGCCCTATATCGATATACATCGGCAGAATTAAAATAAAGCTGCCACTAAGGCCAAAATCTTTGAACCCCTTTCTCCATGTTATATATATATTAAGTTTTCCTCCTTGTGAATCTTCGAGACCCGTGATATTGAAATAATAGAATTTTAGAAGTGTACATCTTCCAGCAAAACAAAGGTCTTTATTAGATCATGTTTTTAAGTTAAGGAAATGAAATCTAAACAAAACTTTATATTAACATCGATCAAATCGTTGTGCGACAAAATACAACAAAACTTTTCTAATGAAATTTGAATTTAGAAACAATATTTGTCCTAGAATTTGAAACTCATCTATTTCCAATGGAATACACTTTACTCCATTCTATTCTGTTTCAGCTACGAGGAAGTACTCGCATTAAGTGTGTTTTTAGTGCTACGACGGTAAGCTACGAGGTGCTACGTAATTGTTTCTCGTAGCACTTTCTCTGAACTCTAGGATGTTGTGGCAGATTATTCCGGAATAAAGTGCTACGTCAAAAAGTCCTGGGTAAAACAGAAGTTTTGTTCTTTTCGGTAAAGTCCTGTAGTTAATTATTTATCAGATACTTCTTAGGAGTTCCCGGAGTGATGATAAATTTACATTCAAAACATTAGCGTATCTAATTATTTTCTAGGAAACCTGGCACCTGAGAATCAAAAACCGTTAAACTTGTATGAATTCAAAAATTGTTTATTTGATTCTTAGGCTGTATATAATTTGAAAGTGCGTTTGAATGTGGCTTATTAAGCACCTTACAATATTGCTTGAAAATATTTGATGTAAAAAATTTCTACATGGGAAAGTAAAATCTAAGAATGACTTACGGCAGATGTTTTGATTGTGATTTACACCCAAAAGAAAAAACCCAGCCAAGTGCGAGCCAGGCTTACGCTCAGAGGATTCTGTACAGAGTATGAATAATTAACATAGTTAAAATTATAAATTGAAAAACCGAATGTGTCTGAAAAAATCAACGCGCAATTTTTAACAAAATAGCATTAACAATATATACGGCAGGCGTTGGTATTATATATTTATAAAATCAATTTTAAATGAGATATCATTAAAAAATTATACTTATCAGATTTATTCCTTTACTTGTGCTGTAAGACCTCACGTTTTGACAAATTTCATGATTGTAGGTCAATGGGAAGTACCCTATAAGCCTAAAGCCTTCTACGTCGAAAAATGCGTTTTAAACAGCCATATCTTTTTAATGCGCTAACATAGAAACTTCAACTTCATACTTTTACGCATACCTGAGAAAAATGGTCTTGACATACAGAAAGACGGACACCAAAGTGAATCTATAAGGGTTCCTTTTTACATTTTGAGGTACGGAACCCTAAAATTGAAAAGAGAAAAGCATTCTGTCAAGAATTTATCATACCGACTGCGTAGGTATCTGGCAGTTATATGTGTAAGCATTACATAGCTACTACAGAACTTTATTGACTTTGACACAACAGAAGTATTTGTATAGCTGAGCTGCGTGGGCCGTGAGTGAACTAGTTCAGAGACAGAGCAACAAACTGATTGGTATCCTAATCGAGTTAGTTGATTGCTGTCGGTCTTGATGCTTTACTTGAAACTTGAAACTTTGCGTCGGGTTCACGCGACCCTTTATAATTAAACACTAGATATGTTCCATGTCACTGATTTACAAAAATTATACATCTGCCATTTGCTACACCCACGGACCGCAATATATTGACAAGATAGTTATGTTTGTACGGACTACGCAGGGGTAGTTGAAACGCAGCATCAGCATCCCTGGGTGGTCTGCTGACTGGGATATTGCGTGGGAGAGAGCGCAGGAGCACGGTGAAGAGACGGGATGCCCTAGTCAGATTGTTCTGAGCATCCAACTCTGCTGGACGTCTCACCTTAGTTATAAAGTTAAATGTAACCATAGTATTAGTTTTGTGAAATAAATTGCTTTTTAAAAAGTAATACCCGACGTTCCCAATTTGACTGGCGCAGCCGGAACGGATAGTAAAAAACTGTGTTTTCCGCGAGTTTTCATCATCGTCAAAATCCGAAAAGTGAAAATCGCGAGTGCGCAGGACTATCCGCCGAACCAAATAAATTCGTCAAAGAAGAACGACCAGAGCAACATGAGAACAGGTGGTTGGTGAGTAAGACTTTTTCACCTCCTCTCTGTCCGTGTTTTCCTCCGTTTTCCCTGGGATAGACTTTTCCCGTTTAAACGATAGTTTTAATAAATAGTATTAATAAGTTAACTTGAAATAAAAATCTTTCATTTTAACAGCTAGTTTAGTAAAAAGTTATAATTGTAATAAAAAGTTAACTTGAAATAAAAATCTTTCATTTTAACAGCTAGTTTAGTAAAAAGTTATATTTGTAATAAAAAGTTAACTTGAAATAAAAATCTTTCATTTTAACAGCTAGTTTAGTAAAAAGTTATATTTGTAATAAAAAGTTAACTTGGAATAAAATCTTCCATTTTAACAGTTACCAATTAATTGTAGTAAAAAGAGATATTTTAAATAAATAAAAATGGAACAAATAAGGGTAGTACCCGGAGAAATCCTAAAATTAATCCCATTATTTGATGGAGATAAAAGACAACTAAATTTATTTATAAAGAAATGTGAATACGTGATAGAAAGGTTCCAAGGTAACCATGCACAAAACGAATATATAATGCATGCTATAACTAGCCGCCTCACGGGCGACGCGTCAGCACTGATAAGCGAGCGCGACGACTCGATATTAACGTGGGACGATTTCAAGGAACTCATTACCCAACATTTTGGAGATCCGCGAACGGAAGAGTGTATTGCGATAGAGTTAGAAACTTTAAAGATTCGAACGAACGAAAGTTTTTCGGATTTTTGTAAAAGAATACAATCGGTGAAATCGGCATTATTGTCGAAGGTTAATCAAATTGATAACGTACAAATGCGCAATAGCAAAAAAATAATCTATGACGATAAATCCCTCAACGTATTTTTATACAATTTACCGGAAAAGATGGTACGTGCCGTAAGGCTACAAAACCCCCGTAACTTAGAGGAAGCTTTAGGCATTGTGTTAGAAGAAACCAACTTCCTGGACCAATACCAGATGAGGAACAAATTAAACTCAATAAATTTACCAAAACCGCCGCAACCTGGACCAAGTAACCAAAACCAATTCAAATTTAACTTTGGAAATAATCCATCGTTCCCCCATAACTTTCCTAAACCAAACTTTCAAAATCAATTTGCAAAACCCTATTTTAAACAAAATAATAATGTTCCCCAACAACAATTTGGATATAGACACCCGAATAATACCTTCCAAGGTCCCAGACCGCAACAATTGCAAATAGGGTGGAATAACGCGCCTCGTATGGGTTACAGACCCAATCTCCCTATTCAACCCCCGATGCGCCCTGAGCAGTTCGGAGCTCAACAAAGACCACACTATAGACCTAACTATTCGAACGACGTCTCGATGCGCACGGCGCCACAAAATCGTATTCCGAGACAGGCTGTACAACTCAATGAACTGGAACTAGACGAACCAGACACACATACTTACTATGACTACTATTACGACGATGACAATGAATATAACAATGACTATGACGTGCATGAGCATTATTTGAGTGATGAACAGTACTATGAACAAGTAGTAGAGGAAGAGACCCCGGTAGAGACCATCAACCCAGAACAGTCAAAGACAGCAAATTTTCAGATAGAAGCCTCAACCAGTTCAAAGAAAAAATAGAGTTAAATTACAACAACACCTTAAAACTGCCACACATTTATATTCCGGAAATAGACTCAAATTTCATGATAGATACAGGAAGTACGCGATCATTCATAAGCCCCCGTAAAGCATACCTATACTATGGAAATGCAATACGTAGAGAGCCTTTCGAAGTGATTAGCACTCACGCTAAAAGTAGCCATGGTGAAGTCATAGAAATAGCCCTTCAACCCACATTCCAATGCGCAGAAAATCATAAATTCTATGTGTATGAAGTAGACCCCAGCTATGATGGACTCATTGGAAATGACCTGTTACAACAGCTTGGAGCTGTCATTGACCTTAAACGAAATGTTTTAAATACCACTAATACTAATATACCTATTGTTAATGATCAGTCCGGATATAAAATAAAACTTCCCGCAAGAACTGAAATGAAAGTAAAACTTCCGACTAATTTACATTCTGGACAAGGAATCTTACACTTTACTGAGTTTTGTGAAGGCGTAAGAATGCCAAGTGCAATCGTTACATGTATTAATGGTTATGCTACAACGGTTATTCAAAATACAACAAAAGAAGATAAAACCATTAAAATAAACGGACCATTCGAAATAGATAAATACATTCCTAATAAATGTGAAGCTAATTACACTACTGACAATACAGACTTAGAGATTGAGGAATTACTGCTCGACAACTTAGCAAAGCTTAGATTAGACCATATGAACGACGAAGAAAAACAAACTATAAAAAATCTATGTGAAGAATACAAAGACATTTTCTATTGTGACCAAATTCCCTTGTCGTTTACGAATCAAGTGAAACATTCCATAAATACAAAAAACGAAGACCCCATATATACCAAACCATATAGGCAAGCCCCAGCTCAGGCTGAAGAGATAAAAAGACAAGTCGATAAGCTTTTAAATGATAACATCATACAAGAATCACATTCTCCGTGGAGTTCCCCGGTACATTTGGTCCCAAAAAAACTTGACGCGTCTGGTGAAGTAAAGTACCGCATGGTAGTAGACTATCGACGACTTAATGAATTGACAGTGGACGATAAATATCCTCTACCGAATATAACAGACCTTTTTGACAAATTAGGTAAAAGCACGTATTTTACCACGTTAGATCTAGCTAGTGGATACCATCAGATAGAAGTAGAGACACGTGATCAACAAAAAACTGCCTTCAGCACGCAATTTGGGCATTTTGAATTCCTTAGGATGCCGTTCGGGTTAAAAACTGCCCCGGCAACGTTTCAAAGGGCCATGGATAACATCTTAAGAGGTCTTCAAGGGATACATTGTATGGTATATCTTGACGATATCATAATCTTCTCATCAAGCCTGCAGGAACACGTAGAAAAATTACGAACCATTTTTGACAGACTGAGAGCAACTAACCTCAAGGTACAACTTGATAAGTCTGAATTCCTGAAAAAGGAAGTGTTGTACTTAGGACACACTATTACCAAGGATGGACTAAAACCTAACGATGACAAGATTAGAGCAGTATTAAACTATCCCCTTCCCCGTACTGTCACCGAAATAAAGAGCTTTTTAGGACTTATTGGTTACTATCGCCGTTTTATAAAAGACTTTGCCAAAATTACACAGCCGTTAACAAATTGTCTTAAGAAAAGAAACAGAATAGTGGTAGACAAAAAATATATAGAGTCATTTGAAACCTGTAAACAATTATTAACATCAGCACCCTTATTGCAATACCCAGATCATGAAAAACCCTTCGTACTAACCACGGACGCCTCCGCAGTAGCTTTGGGAGCCGTTCTGTCTCAAGGACCTATAGGATCAGATAAACCTGTAGCATACGCAAGCAGAACACTTAGTGACACCGAATCTAGATACAGCACAATCGAGCGAGAACTCTTGGCTGTCATTTGGGCCGTGAAACACTTTCGTCCTTATTTGTATGGACGTAAATTCTCTATATACACCGATCACAGACCATTGGTCTGGCTTTATTCGTTAAAAGAACCGAATAGTAAATTAACAAGATGGCGTCTACGCTTACAAGAGTATGATTTCGACATCATTTACAAGAACGGCAAACAAAATCTTAATGCCGATGCCTTATCTAGAATCAAAGTTAACGCGCTAGACTCAGACGACGATCGATCAATGATAGTTAACCTAGGTGACAAAGAAAATGAGAAGGAATTAAAAAAATATTTGGACGAGTTGACAAATAAAATTACCAGACTATCACAAGATAAAGCCCCAGATAACTCCGACACTATAACAATCTCAGATTCATCCGAGACTGTGAGTTTGACAGATCCCCTAGATCAATTTGAAACAGAATACCCGGTTCCATCCGTGTTGAGTAAATCTGATACTGTACATTCCAGTGATGAACTAGAGTCAGTAGGGATTCCCATCCTAAGGGAAGCCATAGACACAAAACCAAATCAAATTTTAGTTTTCACCTGGTTTAAAAAGGAAATCAGTGTGAACAACCTTTCAAGAAAAAATCAAAAAATTCTAGAGGTATTTCTCCCTGAAGATGATGAAAATTTAATAAAACAATTTCTAAAAGAATACATAAGACACAACACTAAATACTTCATTTATTTTGAAAACAAAAATCTGCGTAGAAATTTTAGTAAGATAATAATTGAACTGTTCAAAAGAGATTCCGTAAAATTTCTGGAATGTACCGAACGCGTAATCTTCATAGAAGACGAAAAAGAACAAAAGGCCGTCATATTAAAACATCATGAAGGAAAGACATGCCACCGAGGTATTAAGGAAACGATGATGAGCATTAGGCGTAACTATTTCTGGCATAATATGCAAGAGACAGTGTCGGCTGTGCTCAACTCATGTGAAACGTGTAAAAGGATGAAGTACGACAGGAAACCTATCAAACCAAGATTACAACTAACACAGACTCAACAAGCCCCTTTCCAAGAAATCTTTATAGATCTTTTTACAATAGAAGGCAAATATTACCTAACATTAGTAGATGCATTCAGTAAACTAGGACAGGCTATAGAAATTGCAAATAGATCAACTCCGGAAGTTGTCCGTGCACTAATCAAGTATTTCGCATTTTATGGCACACCGAGAAAAATCTCATGTGACCCCGGAACCGAATTTAACAATGAACTAATGAAAGAACTAGTAACTCTATATAAAATAAATCTCCATATCACCACACCTAATAATCCCAATTCGACAGGCATAGTTGAAAGATTTCACTCTACCTTAATAGAGATATACCGTCTTGCAAAATATGAACAAAAATGTACTGATGCAGCATCAATTATGTCGTATTGTATTATGGCATATAACCACACCATACACTCCATCACAGAATTAACACCCTTCGAAGTAGTCTTTGGACACACAGATGCAAACAAAATCTTTGACCTAAACTTTGAAAAAAATTACACACAACAACTTATCAAAGACCACGTCAAAAGAACAAAGTACTTATACCAACATATAGCCAATAAAATGATTGAAAAAAAAGAAAGGATTAGAGAAAAGAAAGACGGTGAGAGATGGCCTCGGATCAATCATAAAAATCGTGACAGGAAATCTTGACTATGACGATGCAATCAAATACGATCAGGAAATTTCTAATTTAAAAGGAAAGCAAAGTGACTCCGAACGAAAAATTAAATTAATCTCCGAAATGTTGGATACCCTTTGTAACAGTACAGACACCTTACATAATAACACCTTACTTTTGGATGAGCGATTAAAAAGAATAGAAAATATGATTAAATTGGCAGCAACAAAGGAAAATAATGCCGTATATACCACTTACGTTTTAAGTATGTTTAATACATTCATTGGTACATTTCGCGCTACGTATATATCGTTAAGTGAAGTAGAGACAGCTTTAGCCTTCAGTAAGCTTTCTGTACTGCATAACTCCGTAGTTAATTCTACTGAGTTACTGTCAATTTTAAAATGTATAACCGAAACTGATAATTTAATGTATCCTGTTAATGATGATAATTTAGTTAAAATAGAAAGAACAATTGTAGTAAGAACGTATACAAAGGAATACCAAGTAACATTCATAATGGAAATACCTACAGTAGATATTAATAATTACAATTATTACAAAGTCTATCCCCTACCTATCCTTAACATACCCCAAAATGTCACCACTGTCATTATTCCAAAATACCCTTACCTTATGGTGAAAAATGAGGAGTACTTGCCAATAGCCAAACCTTGTGATGAAGTAACAGCTGGACAGTTCCTGTGTACCGGAGATGACATTGTTCCCTATCCAGAGCCAACCTGTGTGGAGCAGCTGATGAAGTTCGAGACGAACCCCACCACCTGTACTGTTCGTACCGTCGATATTGAAAACCTCAAAATACAGAGAATTGGACCTACAAGTTGGATAATTTACACTAGAAAAGCTATGGTACTTACAAAGAAATGTGATAACGACGTCACTAGAGATTCAATGCTAGGAACTTACCATCTGGTCATCGAAGAGAACTGCGACATCTATATTGGAGAGGTTCGACTAAACTCTAACCGACACTATGTTAAGAGCTTCCAGTTCAGAGTTACCCCTATCATAAAGTTACCCGAGATACAGTTGGAAAATACTACTGCAGCAGAAGCCGTTCAGATGAGAGGAATAGACCTACACGAGTTGAAATTCATGAACCATGAATTGAAGAAGACAATCAAGATCAGTGAAAGTGAAAGTGCCAAAAGTGTAGTGAACGTGGAAAGCGTTAGCTTAGCTACTTTAGTTTTATATACCCTTGTAACCTTAGTTTTAATTAGTATTATCTTTTTAAAATGTAAACCCGTATGGATCCAATGGCGAAATTCTCGTAGTGCCAGTACACATGCACCCGATAATTCCGCTCTTGAGGAGGGAGGAGTTATGTTTGTACGGACTACGCAGGGGTAGTTGAAACGCAGCATCAGCATCCCTGGGTGGTCTGCTGACTGGGATATTGCGTGGGAGAGAGCGCAGGAGCACGGTGAAGAGACGGGATGCCCTAGTCAGATTGTTCTGAGCATCCAACTCTGCTGGACGTCTCACCTTAGTTATAAAGTTAAATGTAACCATAGTATTAGTTTTGTGAAATAAATTGCTTTTTAAAAAGTAATACCCGACGTTCCCAATTTGACTAGATGCATAACACAGGGCGAAAACTTTCAGACAAACATAATACAACCAATAATAAAAGAAATAGAGAAATATCTTCATCGCCGCGAGATAATATACAAGCAAAAAGCAACATGTCTGGACGCCCTCACAAAATATAAAAAATATGAATGGCTAAATATATTGCTAAGTGCATGTAAAAATATTTTAAAAGAACACTAGACTAAATTTATATTGTTTGTTGCAGTCAATGAAAGTCCATATTAGCTAATAATAATATTAACCAATATTTTGTATCGATATGATCTGGTTTATATAGTCTTGGTTATATATAGGTCCATATTAAAGCCAAACATCTGGTTTAGGTCCTAAACCAGATGTTTGGCTAACTTAGGATAAGATCACAAGCTGAACAAGCGCCGTGCGGGAGTACATTTAATGTGAGGTCGGCGTATACTGGAAATGTATAGCTTGATGTGTAGCCGTGTGAACACTCGTAGGTGATGTAGAAAGAAAGGGACTATGTGGACCACAAACTTGACCACCAATGCTGATCATTATGGAAAATAATCTTGAAAATATCACTCGTTGCGCCTGGAGACGAGGCATATGCTCAACATGGCCTTTTTGGACTGTATATAAACCGATGAATGAATACCATATATTTTTGAGAGACAAAATGGCATGCCTAATTTTTGTAAGTCTGCCATCAGTAGCATCCCCTTATAAAGTTCCCACCGCGTCCCTCA
This sequence comes from Carcina quercana, assembly GCA_910589575.2. Taxonomy (NCBI): domain Eukaryota; kingdom Metazoa; phylum Arthropoda; class Insecta; order Lepidoptera; family Depressariidae; genus Carcina; species Carcina quercana. The sequence goes on along the minus strand of OU342438.1, from coordinate 12,158,287 downwards.
GGGGCTTAACTTAGCGAGTCCCCCAATAACTTCTTAAAGATTATCGCACCCTGACCTTATACTAACTTTTGTGGAGCTTTTATAATAGACTAGCTTCCGCCCGCGACTTTGTCCGCGTGTACTTCAGGATTTATTCTACTTGTTCGATATGCATAGAAGGCAACTATCTCCATTTCCAACATAAGGTACAAAATAGTGTTTATTCTGTTACGTAGGCTAATAGTTTAAAGAAACAAAAGAAATTTCAATATCTGACGTATTACATTCAAATAGTCTTCACACTAATATTATAAACGCGAAAGTTTGTATATACGAATTACATATTCTATGGTCGGTTGCTAGGCAACTCGTTTTTGTTATGACAAAATTGCCCATGTAATCCCACTAATATTATAAGTGTGATTTTGTACAATTTACACAATATGGCTTTATAAATTATAGCATATATGTTATTCTGATGTATAAGCTACATTATTGTAAAGTTTCATTCAAATCCATTCAGTAGTTTTTCCGTGAAAGTATTAGTAAAACACAGACCTCAGAGTCTAGAGACAATGATGTAGCGTGCGGATCTGAAAAGTGGCCCTTTATTGTTGGCCCTATAAACAAGTTCAAAGTATAATATGGAAAGTACATAAGCCTTGAATATGAGCAGTTTTGTGAATTAGACAACCTGCAGATTAACAAAACACACATACAATATTCCACGGTTATAATTTTAGTTCAGTATTTTCAACCAACTTCAAAAAGGAGGAGGTTTTCCATTCGACTGTATGTTGTTTTTGTTTTTGTATGAATGTTACATGATAACTCCTCCAAATGTGAACCCATTTTGATGATTCTTTTTTTGTTTGGTAGAGAATACTTCAGAGATGGTCCCATATAAATTTTATCCAAATTGATCGAGCGCTTTTTGAGATAATCAACAAAAAGCAAATATGTACTCAGATAATTCTACCTTAGAGGTGAACATTTTTATGGCAGTTGAAGTCAGTTTTTAGTTCTTTTTGAAAATAGTAACTCAAATATATCATCTACACAAGCGATCGCACAAATAAAAAATGCATTTGCTTTGAGATGATTCAAGTCCACAATGTCAATCAACCAAAAACAATTTGCGGCGGTTGCGGTAAACCGCAGCGTTCTGCAACACCCGTCATGAACGGTCCTTAATTCCTTAACCTGGATTTACCTTAATTTACATTTAATGACGAGGATGGAGCCAGACAAACAAATAAGTTTGCGCATTCATCCTTTTAATCTGAGGGTTCAAATCTCTGCGAGTTCTGAGTGGGTTTAGTAAGGGTAAAGTGTTGTTTCGGTGATGTTTTTGGGCTAATTTAAAACTTTGTTACAGTTTTACCGTCTCCTTGTCCGATACCTTTCATCCGGCGATGAATTTGTTGGGTATTATTGAATACTATCGGAAATGCTGCTCAGTCGAGATGCAGACAAAGATAGAGCGATAGTTAACGATATACGTTATCGCCTGCGTAAACTCAGGTATTTACACTTAATTTTGTCCAAATTTTTAAACATAAGTAGTTTATAAGTAAATTGTACCTAAATTTTTTGGAGAATAAATACTTTTATTATTATTATTATTTGATACCCAATTTACAGACTTAGTACAGACGGGATACTAGCGGATGTAGACATATAACGGCTACACATTTGGACTCATAATCCGAAGGTATCGGGAATTCGAGGCTGTTCGGTGTCGTTGGCATCAGGGCACTTATCAACCGACTTCAAAACAGGAGGAAGTCAATTCGACTGTATGTTTTTTATGTATGTAAGTTACGCGATAACTCCACCAATTATGAATCGATTTTGACGATTATTTTTTGGTTTGGTAGAACATACTTTAGAGATGGTCCCATATAAATTTTATCGAAATTGATTGGGTGCTTTTGTGAAAATCAACAAAAACCTAATATGATAATTCTACCTCTAAGGGTGACCACTTTAGGGGATGAATGACTTTTAGGGCAGTTAAAGTTGGTATTTTGTTCTTTTAGAACGCGTTAATTATAATTGTCTCCATCGTCACATAGTTTCAAGTCTGTCTCCAATAAAAAATTAAATTAAAAATTTTGAAAATACCCGCGACAAATGTAAATGTTGTAATGGGAAAAGGGTTAAATACTTTTTTGAGAAACCCTCGACTAAATGGAAGTAAGTAACTAGATAAAAAGAAGCTTACATATTATTACAATAATAAGTCCGAAAAAATCAGTCGGGGGCTGCCATTCCCGTTCCTGAAGGAACTAAAATTTGCAGTTTTATAAATATGTCACTAGTTGAAATTACGTTGGGTACCTAATTTATTTATGTAGTCTTGATACCGCCTTATTAACCATCTCCATTTTCTAATGGCTACACACTTGGACTTAACGGACTAAACCGGACTTACATACTTACAATCCGGTACCTACATATGTACCGGATTCGATTCCCAGTATCTGTCGGTACTCGGTTTGGTTGGTGGTATAAGTATAGGTGGCATTTTCTATGTCTGCCTGGCTAGCTACCACCATGTAACTTAAATCTGCCGCCCAACAGCAGCGTTAATAGCACTGTTGTGTTCCGGTATGAAAGGTAACATAGCTAGCGCCCCATTACATTGAGGATTCTGGGTGCGCACATTTACCATCCAATGAATGAAATGAAGGCCAAGTGCAAATCCATCATACATTTAAAAAATGACTGCATCTATACGAGATAAAAAATTATTTTCTTACTCCTACATTTTAATTGGAAACGACAACAGATTATGCAATGGCAGCCCCCGACGGATTTTTTCGGACTTATTATTGTAATAATATGTAAGCTTCTTTTTATCCAGTTACTTACTTCCATTTAGTCGAGGGTTTCTCAAAAAATTATTTAACCCTTTTCCCATTACAACATTTACATTTGTCGCGGGTATTTTCAAAATTTTTAATTTTATTTTTTATTTCAAGCTTTTTAGAGAATTCATATGTTGTAGTCTAAATATCGTGACGTGTGAAGTATTATGTCATGACAAACAATATGTGCAATTGTATTAAAAATCAAAGGTTTCCGTATCTGACGGATTTTTTTTAAATGTATAATTTCGATTATCATGAGTTCATGTACAGATGCTAATCACCAAACACTCTATAAAGAGCTCAGGCACAGTTTATTCGCCATGTTCCTTCACAAAGTTTCCCTCAAAGTTATTCTGCTCAATCAACAGACCCTGAAAAGTGCATGTGCAGGTTCTGCTCATCAAACACTCTCAAAAGAGCCCAAACACGGCTCACTAGGTATTTGCCTTCGCAAGGTTCCCTTCAACGTCGTTCTGATCCATCATCAGACCCTCAAAAGTTCATGTGCAGGTTCTGCTCACCAAACACTTTCAAAAGAGCCCAAACACGGCCTAGTAGCTATAAGCCTTCGCAAAGTTCTCTGTCCCTCATTTTAATGAGTGAAAATCTTGATTGCAGCGCCCCCTGGTGAGCTAGCGCCATACCACCTATCTAAGAACCATCGCTGACGTATCAGCAACCCTTTACAAAAAACCGTATGTAAATCGGTCAAACCGTTCTGGAGATAAGTGGCAACATTGGTTTGTATGTACACACAAACAAACAAACAAACACACAAACAAACAAACATCCTCTCACCCTAAACGCATACACTGTCTCCGTTCCGTCGCGGGTAAAAATCAGTGTTGATATTATCTTTGTGTTCCGCGTATGAAAATAAAGATACCTGATACAATAGGCTTCTAAGTGAGCATATAAAATATAAAACACTCGGTCGTTTATTTTAATTTAGATAAGTTCCTTTAACAAAAATATTCCTGTTTTTTATTGGCAGCCACTTTTTACAAACCCTGGAATTAAAAAAGTGATGTAGGGTTTCGTTTGTTGATTGACTAAATCAAAAGCAGCTCCAATTAACTTAGTACCTCAAATCGTTGTTACGAGTATAAAAGAGAACGCTTTATTTATTTTACCCCAATGTTTATTTATGTTGTAATTTACATTATTGTGAGACTCGGGGTAAAATGAAAAATAACAACATTTCTGTAGCAAATGCTACGAATCGTAGCACTTCGTAGCATGCAAATATTACATTTCTGACGAAAATATATTATAACAGTGTCTGTCGTCAATCCCCAATTAAGGCTTTATCCGATTCGGTAATAATTGTATTTAATTAGACAATTTTGCCAGTATTTCTTTTATCTATTTACTAATTAAGTTGTTATTGACATCAACTTGTTTTCTTTGTTAGTTTCATACGTTCCCACACACATCTTTCGTTTAGTATAAAGCTATATATATTTGTTTAAGTAAGAAAATTTATAAAAACAAAAAGACATCGTGGGATTGAAACTTAATTTATATTAAAAATGATGAATTTTCAAATCATAGAAAATGAAACCGCCAACCAAACCGAGTACCTACGAGTATAGGTACCCCCAATAAGAATCCAGATTGGAACCTCCAAATCTTTAGCCCAAGCGTATATATAAAATTAATATTATTAATTAATAAATAATAATTGTACCACAATTATCTCAAACAAAATATTTAGATTGGTGTTGTTTGTAAAAAGAATGGCAAGAAATAGAATAGTATGCCAGAATACATTTCATTGTTACAGATACTATATGTAAACTGACCTCTCCCAGCTGAGTCTCCTCGGTGCATCATGAGCGACATCCTCAGGGGTTCCCCGGACCCCTTGCGTCAGCAGACGAGCTAGACGGGATCCGGTGTTGCTGCTGGTGCTGGAGACTGACCCTCGAGGTGTAGGTACCCTAGAAACAAAGGATTTTGTTCAATACTTGACTATCTTAGTTAAGTTGCATCTCAAGGCGAATGGAACAAATTGAGTCTTAAGTATTTAGTAGTTGTTTGTCACTAAGCCTTCATCTATCTGTATGGCTCAGAGAAAAAGTTATTTATAATGTAACATACATTTTAAAGAAATAACTGGTTTATACGTAGGTACCTTACCTATCTTAGAATGTTATATTTTTGTACGCCATCAATATGACTCAATATATTGTACTTTTACAAACTTAAGCAACTAATTAATGATAACAGTAGCAATGTGACGTGTATATTTACACAGCGTTGAACCACTGTCTCTCAAAACACAGGGTAACCTACCCTAGCTTGAGAGGCAGGGGAAAAAATATGGCGACTACAAAGCAGCCAGTACCAAACATTATTAAATATTTTTTTACGTTATTTCTAAGTCGCTCAGTTTGTAGAGTTTAGCTCTATAACAACTTCTCTGTTATTATATTGTTATAAATAAAATTTTAAAATAAAAATACTTTTATTTGTTCATCCTTTTTACACGGCATACAGGAGGTAGATTTTATTAAAAACTAACAAATTGGCAAGGTTGGCAAGCCGCCGGCAGACCTGCTTTTAAGCTCACGCCTTTGAAATATAGCTTATTCTCCTTTTTTAAAGTTTTGTTTATCAAGCAATATTTATTATTATCACACTTTCGGAATAACTCTAGTCTAAATAATAAATAGTACAAAATAAAAGGTTGCGGTAACCAGGCCTAAACAACGAGTAAAAATAAGCATGTGCTATCATGGCCCGGCGATATTTTCCGCACGGGCGATCGCGTCCATGCCCGCCCGATACCGCTGTATTTTTACGAGTAAACCAGCCGTCGCAACAGGCGTGACTTGACGCGATTCCCACAACAATTCTTGTTTAAATTCTTGTCGCACGCTACTAGGGAGATATTTTTGAAATTGAATAGTTATATAATTTCAAATGTTTTTCAGGGACAATAATAATCAATTGTGTTTATAAATAACAGTTATAAAAGTTAACCTTGCATTTCATTTCGCTTATGCGGCTTTTAATAGGTGAGAATAAAGAAGCTGCGGTGTAAATTGTCGAACAATGTTACATTAGGTTGCTATGTAGGTTATTGTTTTATTTTTCAGTGGCAATTTTTTTAACTAGTTGGAGCCCTTGACTTCGTTTGCGTAGACTTTATGACCGTAAGAACCTGCTACTTATTTATTGTAATTGCAAAGCAAATTGTCACAGGGAACTGTGTGCGTTTAAACTCAAATGGGAAATTGTTGGGAATGAGTGGAATACGTGGTATAAATACAGTTTCTCCTGCACCACACCCAGTTAGAATTTCAGCTTCGATTATATTTCTCTGCAAAGCACTTACTTTAAGTCAGGTTTAAGCTATTGAAATTTTTTATATGGAGCGATAATGATTTCAGGAATGAGATTTTCTTTACAAGTCGGAAAAGCTCTATTAAGCTCTATATCCTAATAAAATATTTTTAAATCATAGCAAAATCTTATATTCTATCTTATAAAGCAGAGCTAATCTAAGTGTAAATGTTCTGGATCTGCGAAAACGCACCAAAGCACGATAAATAAATATCGAGAATAATAGATAGATAAAAACTCTTATAAAAGATTTTTACTCATTTGTAAAGAAATAAAGCTCGTCGTGCCCGTACAACAAACATCGTCTATAGCTGCCGTCAAAGTTTGTTAACCCTTAAACTTGGTCTTAGAAGTAGTAATACTTATAAAAAGGCTGCTCACAAAAAGCTGCCAATAACAATATCGCTTAGAACTTTGTTATAGCCATCGAAGTGTAATGTTCGTTAATAGAAATGGTATTAGATAAGTTCCTAAAACATTCCCAATTACGATAACTGTGTTAATCAAATGATTCATTTAAATAAGTATCAAAAATAGCCTATACAGTCGGAACCATCGATAAATAGACCGATAAGGAGCTTTGAATATACGAAAAGAACAATTTATTTGACATTAAAATTGTTTTTATTATGGTGACAATGTTTTCGTATTTCAGGCGTTTTAGTCAGTTGGACATGCAGAAATTATGCTGTAATCTTAACAGTGTAATTATATGACACTTAACATTGCAAACCAAGTACCTCAAGATTCGCATTCGATGCCATTTACGTGGTGAAATATCCATGTCGCACTGTATATGCTCTTTTAGCAAAAGTAGTTGTTGCAACGAAGGATTTTCAAGACAGTTTCAAAAAAATAGCTACGTTGGCGCTATTAAACGGACGTTATCAGATGCAATTGCATTTCCAAAGATTTAAAAGTATATGCCTTTTTATATGTTAGTTCTATCTATTAATCAAAAGAAGTATTTTACTAGCTGTTATGAAAACTCCGCACTATAAAAACAGCTTTTTAAATTTGTATTTATCTGAAGAATTTGTAAACATTTACAACTAATCACGGCAAAGTCAAAGTAGAAGAAGATGTTATAAGAAATAGTAACTGACTGCCTGAACGATTGACACCATAAGTACCAGATTCAAATAATGCTGTTGTTTGATGTAGGGACTTCTATTGCAAGTGTGTTTCAATTTTTGTGGCAACAGCCATGAGCTTGGCCAAAGCTTCAACGATATCAATTCGGTCGACGACCCGCGTGGTTTTATTGCCCGTCTGTGATATACAGCCTACGATTAGCCGCTCGCAAAAATAGGCAAACTCATATAACATACTTGTTTTGGTAAGGTTTCTGCACTATATAAATTTATACCAGCATAATACCATAATTTTTGAAAGCTTCAACACTAACGACGACGTATAAAAAAGTTTTCAGTGGTTTCCAGTGATGTTTTTTAGTTTATTTTCGTCATATATATTTTATAGGACAGGCAATGGTCGTTAGATCATAAAGCCACTTCTTTAGTTTTCTTCTTTCTTTTTTACAAGAAAATGTTTACTGTGAACATTTAATCACTATTTTAGAATCTTTTCGAAGAGGATTTCCATTAATTGTAACATAACATTAAAAATGGACAGTGAAATTTGGATTTTAGTAGAAATACCGTTCTGATCACGATAACAAATGTATGGGACATTTTAGCCACCTGCGTCTATTGATACGAATATAGCTCAGGACTTTGTCCGCATCGCGACATATTTTTTTGTACACACGTGAGATGTTTATCATTCTGAAATATTCGTATAAGCAGAATGACTCTTTGATTTCAAAGAATACACAAGAGAATTTCAAGACGTTTATTGCTCCTGCCATTGCGCTGCGCCGGCCAATCTTCATTCTGATTTATTTTTTATATTTCGGGGAATCTTTTACTGTTATAGCTGCAATTCGTTTTATTTCTTCTTCAATTTCTTTGTTTTAAGCTGAGCTGTGCCGCAGCCCTGCTGCAGTGTTCTGTTAATTTTATGAGAATGAAATATTACTGACCGTTTAAAAACCTTTGCGAGGCGTATGTCCAAAATGAAGAATGTCCAAAGGCTATGTCCAATATAAAAATGGTCCAACTACAATAATGTCCAGATTATATTGAGATACGTGTCGCCGTTTGTCTTTGCCGTTCTCTCGCAAACACCATTAGTGTCATTACAATTTATGAAAGGGTTTCGCAATTTGATATTTAGTTTTATTTATTTTATACTAGCTTCCGCCCGCGACTTTGTCCGCGTGTACTTCAGGATGTATTCTACTTGTTCGATAGGCACAGGTGACGTTTATGACAAATTATTGTACAGCATAATGTACAAAATAGTGTTTATTCTGTTACGTAGTCTAATAATTTAAAGAAACAAAATAAATTTCAATATCTGACGTATTACATTCAAATAGTCTTAACACCAATATTATAAACGCGAAAGTTTGTATATACGAATTTACATATGCTATGGTCGGTTGCTAGGCAACGCGTTTTTGTTATGCCAAAATTGCCCATGTAATCCCACTCATATTATAAATGTGATTTTGGACAATTTACACAATATGTCTTTAGAAATTATAGCCTATATGTTATTCTGATGTATAAACTACATTATTGTAAAGTTTCATTCAAATCCATTCAGTAGTTTTTCCGTGAAAGCGTCACAAACATCCAAACATCTGAACATCCAAACTTTCACACTTATAATATTAGTAGGATTTTTATTTTTATTACTTAAGAAGTCGTATTTTTGTAATTAGCCTCTATAAATTAATTGAAGAGCGGACACCTCTACTACAAGCTTTACCTCTAAATATATTTTCGACCTATAGTACAGTATAATCTGCAAACACCATTTGAGATGATGTTCCGAGAAAAACATGCGCTTGTGACGTACGCGTCACATGTGTGTCAACACTCAGTACGGGAATGCTACTTCTAGTGCTTAGTTGTTAGACTTCTGTGGTTATAGAATATCTTGTTTTTGTCAGAGGAAAAATTTCACTTCTGAGCATTGTCTTTCTCACGCAGACCGCAGCCATAAATAGGTATCCATGAGGGATTTCCCCGGTCGGCAAGTACGTTATTTATTGCATATGCCCGGGATACTCGTATGTTGATAGATGCCACTACTCGTTCTAGGGAATTTTCTTTGAGGTGGTGACTAGAGTCGGTGACCTTGAACCTGGCAATTTCATTTCGCAAGCTATATCGCGCAACTGTATAGATTTTTGAAAATTTCGATGAAATTGACAAACGACTGATGTAAGACTACTAATATAGGAAGTCTAAAAAAACATAAAATAATAAAGATTATGTTACACTTAACTCTCATACAAAGAGAATACGTATTTTATAAATGACCCGGGATTCGAACCTGCGTCGGTTGACTAGTACCATATCACAGGATGCCCTAATAATTCGCTGATTTCTTCCTACCCCCGATCTAATGGTAAGCATTGGTAGTTTCATGTTGCGCTATTTATAAATACATTTTTAACGCGCCGTTTTCATGTTAGAATTTATAAATAACGTTTTATGAAATTGTTTTCAAATTAAATAAAAGTTTAATCTTCCAGGGACTGTGTGTTCTTTATTGTTCTCGTGAAATTTACTATGTATATTTTGCATTCATTTAGGAAATCAAAAACGAGTAAATAATTTATGGACGAGGTAGTAGCATATGGAAGGTACTGTATAAAATGCACAACACTTTGATCGCTAGTTGGAAAGCAACCAGACTCTACGAGTAAGAATAAATTCAACCATATTTTGCTCTTTTTCCACTTCCCTACAAATTGAACCTCATTTGAAATTCAGAGTGCTCTAAAAACGAAAATTCTTCATTTAGGTATTCTTTATAACGTCTGTTTTTTTATGTAGTCGGGTGTTTTCTACCACCCGATATCATACTAATAATACGTGTCGAAAGCGACTAAGGGAGATTAATCTATTCAGGAGATGGGCAGTAGCTCTACAAATGTAACTAAAACATCTTACTGCGATCAGCAATCCTAATGCCAAGCGTGGTGATTATCACAAATCCCCTCAAAGTCAAAAGTTATAGAGTCATGTTCAACAGTGGACTCGTGTAGACAATGGAAATGTACATAAAATAAAATTTCAAAAAAAGAAACGAACGCTAAAAGCATTGATTTAAAACAACAAATGGCGGACATGATCGTCGTCGCGGTCGTTCTTATAGAATTAACACTTAGGACCGTATCATTCTAGCGTCTTGCGAGCGTCCTCAAAGCGGAGCGGTCGCGCAACGTACGCGCAGCGGATTCGTCGCACACGCAGCGAGATTGATAATGTACCCTCCTTAAATCATCGATGCTTTCGTTTTCGTCTCCTGTGTCTTCGACACAAAGCCAACAGCCGTGTTTCCTCGTCAGAATCCATTTTTGTTACTGAGTGTATTGTACGTCATTGAGTCGCTACAAACACGCGACGAAAACGTTGCGTATCTGTCACGCGTCCGCGGCGTGTTCGCGGCGCATTTGCTGCGCGCCCGCTCCGCCCCGAAGCCGCTCGCAAACCGATAGCATTATAGGCCCTTAACTAGATTCGCACCATACGTTTATTGAGAAGGGTTAATTACGCAAAAGCCACCGGTCCCAAGCAGCAAGAATCCAGCTCCCCGCGACCATTACCAGGTCCACCAAAAACCTCTAAATAATTAACGTAAAAGTACATACAGTTTTACCACTACAAGCGCATTACGTCCAACTTACTTATTCCACTCCAACAATGGATAAACAAACAGTTCCTATTAAACTTGGAAAAACCAAAAACATTTTCCAAGAATCATGTCTGAATTTCCACTAAGTGATTTTTCCTTCGAGTTTGTCGACTTTGAAGCGAAAAAAGTCAGATGTAACTTATTAATTAACATAATTATTCTCAATTAAGTTGAGAAGGTTCTTAATGAATTCTAAAACCCAGGTGTAAGCTTAGAGGACAGTTGTCATTCTCTTTATACTTTGTAATGTTTTTGAAAAAAGTACTGAATACTTTTTAATTTTGTATCTGCTGCTTGAATTTTACTGTTTTGATAACGAGTTTAGATTAACATCAGTTAATGGCCGTAAACTTCTTGACAAAGAAGAATGAATGAAAAGCCGTGCGGTTTCGGCCCTAAAGTAGTGCTTTCCCATGTATTCCCGTATTCCCGTTGGGTCGTGAAAGTACACAAGAAACCAAGTAGGTGCCAGACGGCGTCTGCCATGTTTATATACCTTTCCGGTCGCACTAAACATAAGATTTTAAAATCTATATCGTGTATTGTGACGTCATATTTCTAATATAAAGTTCACGTAGGTACGAGTAAAACTGGATAAAGTCCAGACTTACAATTGTGTACCTGACGATCATGACGATGATGAATCATTATATAAAATACACCATTAATTTTTCTATAGCATAATACTAAAAATACAGTTATGAAAGAAAAAAAACCATAACCTTTATGAATAAAAATACAATCTTTAAAAGCTGTGCTGAGCTACCCAGTACAGAATAAGGTACAAAAAAAGATTGTAAGCGTATATTTGTCGGTCCCATGAGCATTGAAAAGTGGAAATGTAAATGAGAAAAGGTCCCGAATAACGCTGCCATTGGAATGGATTCGCAGCGTACTAAATACGCGCCGTCGCGAACTTGCTGATACACAATGTGAATGATAAACTCTTTTAAAATAATTCAACAACAAAAGACTATGTGCTCAAATTCAGGGCGCTGTCGTGCATTCTAGGAAAATCAGTTAAACCTATCAAAATTTTATGGAATAGTATAGTAAAAAACACCGGAAAATTCAGACTAAATGCTAATAGAATCAGAGTATTTTTTATTTATGATGGGTTTGTACTTGGCCTTAATCTTACCTGATGGTAAAGTAAATAAGGCCGTCGGATGGTAAGCGTGCGCACCCAGAAGCCTCAACCCAATGATTTGCTGGCTCTGCTACCTTTCATACTGGAACAGAATAGTGCTATTAACACTGCAGTTTGGCGGCAGTTTAGGTAACATGGTGGTAGCTAGCCAGGCGGACATATAAAATTTACCCCCACTGGGAATCAAACCCGGAGCCTCCAGTTTATGAATCCAAAATTTAGCCATTAGGCCACGGAGGCGGTTATACACTCTTATAAATTCACCTAGAGGTAATGAAAAACGTCAAAAGTTTTTTTTTTAATTTGCAAACGACTTGATCTAGAACCTTATAAGGTATATCGTTCCTTCTGACGAATAACGGGCGCCATGTAAATGATAATAATACAGATAATACGTCTCATCAACCGTAACAAGTTGACAACTGAATCTCAAAAGGTCTTAAAATTTACGCACGAAGGGCAAATGGAACACCGTTGTCGCTCCGCGAGAGTACAGCCAGTACTTCCGCTTAACACAACAAACTGGAGTTCCTCAAAGTTGTGGAGTTGTCAGGAAGTTTTGTTTAACTAACCGGACGACGCTGGGCAGTAAGAGTAAGCTGAGGAGATTACAGAGGTTGGGGAAAAGGTATTGTAGGGCTCCTTACAAATACTGACAAATTAATACAAATTATTTCGATCTCAGGCTCTGAAACTGGAGATCAGTAGCGCTGGGTGCGTATTTGACATTAAATTTATATGTCCTGTAAACATCAAACAGTGATAATAATACAAGTCAGCTGTATTATGATGTATCTATCGGTGGTGCCTGGTGACAGACGGACGGACGAAATTTAATTTGAATTTAGAACATATTTCTGTTAATCATTACAAAACATAAACTTGGAAGGTGTTTCGATTTTTCTGATAAAAAGTTTATATTTAAATAGCCTTCAATATAAGAGACTGTTACTCTTGAAGTGTATGATGTGATATCAAAATAAATCTAGGAGCGATTCGAACGACCTATGTATGATTGGCGAGCGTGGAGGTAGTTGGAAATCAATCAATTAAATCCACTTTTAATCCAGGCAAAGTTGCAAGCTGTCGCTAGTCCGTCAGTAAAAACTCAGTTCAGCTATTTTCCAGCTATTTATGAGCTGCACGAACTCATTTTTAACTCAAACACTATAACATTATATGTTTACTAGCTCGACGAGATACGAGCACTTTGTATTATACGAGCTTTGTATTGTTTGTTTCACAAAGCGTTTGCTGCTACAGTTTATTATATTATCGTATTTGTGCAGGTAACTTAATACACAGCCACAGGGCATCGCAAGCTAGACAAGTTTCTGACATAAATGGATGTGTATAAATCACCTAAAATTATTTGTTTGTACTGTCAGGTAACAATACCCATAGCTATATAAAATTAATTAAAATAAAACATTTCAAACTTCATTAATAAACCTCTACAAGCTCCAAAAACTCTTATATTCTAAGGCACGTGCGGTCGTTCGTGCCTCACTGGGGCCTGTTTGTCAGTCCCCAGTCCAATGTCAGTCAACGAGCACTATGGGCGAAAATGATATGACATTGGTTAGTTTATTACGATTTTTATTTTTATTAATCAGGCCCCAGGTAGTGTTGGTCACTACCCTTGCTATCCTCCCTCGAAAGCGACGGTACACGACGCTCTTCGGCCAGAAGCCCTCCCTCATTAATGTGTCCAGATTGCAGGTCGGAACTGACTGAATAGTTATCTGGTTGACACTTGAGTATGTAGATTGTGTAGAGAGGAAGATATATATAATCGATCTAGATTAGTCTTATGTCTGGGAAAACGCGCGTTTTCGAGTTTTCATGCGCTTTTTCCTTCGCATTATTCGACGCAAAATATAATGGGAAATTTCATGCTGTCAAACATAATCACTTTAGCCGAGTGGTTCACACGTGTCATTACGTCCGAGATATCCGCGTTCAAATCCCGGTTGGAAAATTGCTTTTACTTTTTGTTTTTTGTGTGTTTTTATTTATTTATTCAAGTTTGTAGTTTTTTTTTGTGGCAAATTTTTCCACTCTTTATGGCTAACTAGGGGCAGAAATAAAGTTTTTGTTTGTTTTTAAAGAACTACGAGCAAAGCTCGGTCGCCCAGATATTAGGCAACTATGTATGCACACCCTCTGCCAATGTAAATACATAATTTAGTTATAATAAAGTCATATAGTCACTCCGAACGATATGAAGGCTTGCGCTCCCAGGGATATCCTTTTATATATGATAATTCTACCTATACTCAACCTTTGTCACTGTTATCTACATTACACCAGACGTAAGGTCCTCGAAGGATAAATCGTTATGCCAGACGATATTAAGGATTCCACTACTGGAACTATCATCCTATATATGATCGTATTATTTGTGACTATCGTCCGCATCAAAGTAGACAAAGTTTTGAAGAGGCTATCGTCACTCCAGACCATATTAAAGGCTTCAATCCTTGGAGCAATCGTACGATATATGATTGAAGTGGGCCTGAGGGACGTGATTTAACAACATAGGGATTACAATAGATCTGAGAAGGGCGTAGTGAAAGGTCAGTCTCAGTAGACGAGTGGGGTTGTCTCTTATAAAAATGAAATTGTCAAAAATATCTCTTATATCAAATTGCGATCGACTCATTCGTCTTCTGTTCGAAACCAACGTGATTCACTATGAAGTAAGTATGAAGATACTCATCTCGCGACTTCACAATATATTTATTTTTGAAAGCTCCAGTGTGAGTGCCGGGAGAAATCTCTTGTTAGGGATAGGCCACTCTAATTGTACAATTTAAGTTATAATTGACTTTGTAATGATTGTTATGTGCAATAAACAAACAATCTGATGTCCTATTTTTAGATAGTTACTGCACAAATCCAGCTATTATATTTTAAAAGATCATGGCAACAGAAATTTTATATGAAACTTTGATTGAGGTGAATCGCCTTAAACTATAGTTTTTCATGAAAATTCACAGCTGCTTATAATTCAGCACACTGAAATTTGTACCAAAATTCTTCATCCACTACTGGCATTTCCATTCTGAGTTACGCAAATGATCATCGTGAGTATTTTCTCCGAAAAGCACCAGGTTGGATCTGCGGGCATTCGAGTAAGCCCGGATTACGTAAAATGCAATTCCAGCGTTTGATCGGATGCAAATCTGATTTGGAACCGTGGCATTATGCGCTATGCCTTGAACTGTGATATGTGGGAGGATTTAGATATCATTTACTGTCAGGATCACCAACCACTGTTGGGAATTAGATTACATGATGATTTGTCATAATCGGTACACATTTATTGAATAAAAACATTTAAGGCACAGCCGATACCTTAAGTAGGGTAGCAGCTATACTTTTGACGTTGCCGTTTTCTCAACTGGCCAGTGTCTATTGATGGATTAAAAGGGCGTAAAATTCTAGCCCTAATGAGATTGGGTTTGTTTTTACACCTCCAATTTTAGCCTTATGTTTTTAGGGTTCCGTAGTCAAACAAGGAACCCTTATAGTTTCACTCTCTCCGCCTGTCCGTCTGGCTGTTCGTGGCTTAGCTCTGAGACTCTTACTACTATATATTAACGGTACTACTACACTGTAAGGTTTAATGACTGCCCTTACAGTGTACATTTTAATCACGTCAGCAAATCTTGAAAAATATTTTTAGCATGGCTCTCGTACACGTTAATTAGGGAGGAAATATTATGTTCGCGTCTACCCCATTTCCAAATCAAAATCTTTTTAATTGCAAAAAATTGTACCCGTTGAATAGGTTTTCCAAAAATATAGAGGGTCTAGGAAAACAACTTTTCGATACAGGTATCTGTTTGCGAAACATTGAGCTTTAAAGTGATAATTTTTGTCATCTGCTAAACTATTACTTTTAAAAATCTGGAAAAATTCACAGTAGTAGTACATATACTGAAATTAAAAGGAAAACTATAACGACTAAGTTGACTTTACAGGTTAACGAGTGGTCAACCAAATTATAATACTTGGAGATGTCAAAATGAAAATTTCATACAAATTTGATTCAAAACTAATTTGTATAAAACCAGTTCAACTACGGAACCCTACACTGCGCGTAGCCCGACAGTGCATGGCTGTTTTTATATAGGTTCAGTTCAGATGTCTTGATTTCCTAACTAATAATTATATTTGCATAATAACATAGCAATCCTAACTAAAAAATTTATTTGCGTTTGGTTGGTACATGATCGATATATCGTAAATGATATAGTCTGACAACAGCGTAGCATTATTGAAACGATGGGCCACGTATTTGAAAAGGATCGCCATCCGTAAAAACTAAGCAACAGTGAAACAAATGGATATCTTACAATGACGCAATAGACAATAATAAGTAAACAGGACATAAATAGTGTAAATGTAAAAGCGTGTGATCGACGTCTGTGTTTTCATAGAAATTGTCTATGGTTCAAAAATTACAACGTCCCTTTTACATAATATTATAGTTGATTATACCAATTTTATATGTCTGTCTATTATATATATAATCGTGCTTCTATTGGTCGTGATAACTAAATAATTAAAAACACATAACTAAAAAGAACACATTTAATTCAGACAAAGACCATACAAATTGTTAAAACAAAATTATAAATTAACCAAGAAATACAAGACAATGCACAAAGCTGCTACCCCCACCGAAAAGCTCCAGCTCCGGCTAGGGGGCGGTACCTCTCCCGTCGGGAATCTATGCCCTTAGACTTTAGTGATAAGAGGAGAAATAAAAGGCAAAAAATTAAATTAATGAATATATATAGGCAACCTATCCATTTATTGTTTGTGTATGAAAAATATATTAATAGAAGTTGACACGTGTAACAAGATACGCCATCTATTTTCACAAGAAAAGTCATAAAGGACGATAAATATTCTTTGAGCAGGATCAAGTTTCATATCTGAATTATACACTAGCAATGATTATAATGTACGAGTATGTCAGAAAACACAAGCATGCCACAACAAATTTTAGTTTCAGATTTAAAATATATTGTCCTAGCTTTTAGAACAGACGCACAAAATCCTGCCGAAGAAATTCTATTCATTGAAATACTATTCTCTTTTCCAAGTTTTCTGGATCCCTTAGAGATCACCAGAATCTAATATCCGAGATATAAAGCCTAGAGCACACGAGTCCGAATAAAGCCGATACGTAGGAAGTGTTCATTTTGAGTCTTATCACGCTCTCTAGAGGAAGAAAAGTGGTTTAGTTTTGCGCGTATTCTATGAGTAACGATATTTGTAAAACTTTGAGGTAAGACGTGTAACGAGTACTTATTATTAATTCTAGTTTGTTTGTGTTACGGTCTAGATTCCGTGGTTTATGTATCTCTTCTGATAATGGTGTTTATGGGGGAGTATGGACTGACACGATTGCTAAGAGATTTAGGAAGTTAGGACTCTACCTACACACACTTTCCCACATTACACATTCCCTACACATAACACATTCCCCCACATTACATATTCCTCACCCATACCCTCTTAATTTTGTTTCTTGCTAAAACCTTTTATTTTAACTTTAACGAATTATTTTTATATAATTGTCATTATTATTTTATTTATAGTTTGTCATTTATTTCATTTAAATATAATTCAGGTAGGTTCGGATAAGATGAGCGGAGTCTCTTGGCACAGGTGTTGTTATACTTACAAGGAGATTCCAACCTAGTATGCTGCTTTAGATAATTTTTAAAGAAATAAACAATTTTGTATGTATGGACATTGTGAAATCAAACCAGGCATGTGAACCGTAATTAGAGCACAGAGCGAACAATATGCAACTGAAATTAAACTCCTGTATCATTAATTCGGTGATATCCTTCGAATTAATGTGAGCTTGAAAATGACGGCTCATTATGATTTACGAATGCTATGAATTCGCTTCATATCCCATTGTATCAAATTTCCCATTTTCATATTTATATCGACTTAAAGAACATATCTCTCTAATACATTTTTATTCATGGACGGTCTTAGATTAGCAAAAAACTAGTTGCGTATACATTTTTATCTATAAAAAACAATAACAGATTTTTAGGGTTACCCTTTTACTAAGCTTTCGCTGTCCGTACGTCTGTCTGTCATTAGGCTATATTTCATGATCCGTAATGGAGGTATACAGAAACGTAGGCTTCAGGTCTGTTAAGTATCTTCTTACCCTCGATCTATCCGTCCTTGTCACACTGTCAATCCATTTCGCATATCTGTTAGTCGTACAAATAAGCACTAAAGTTTACGACGTCCGTTAACGGTTTAACGGTAGCTAGAGTGTTCCTACGGACTTCTGTCGGTGACGTTTAATTTGGCCTTTTTACGATGGTTACAAAAGGCCGGTCATGCACTGGACTGCTCTACTTTACAGTGTGATGAAAATATTCAGGATATCGAACCCATTTTTGAACAATTTAGTCTTGCATTCTTGTATTGTTCTTATTATCGTGTAGGTTGTAAGGTCTATGACCGACCTCACAAACTCCAGTGTCAGAGTTGTTGATCCGTCATAGCACTGGTGGCGTTCTTCGGAGGACTCAGAGCTCTTCGATATGCGCTGCAGATGACCACCGGAGGGCCTCAGTGGATAATCATCATCATCAGCCGGGAAACGTCCACTGCTGGACATAGGCCTCCCTCATGGTACGCCACATCGACCGGTCCCGAGCCACCTGTATCCAGCGACTCCCCGCGACTCTAACCAGGTCGTCAGTCCATCTAGTAAGGGGACGGCCTGGTAGACGTTTCCCGGTACGTGGTCGCCACTCGAGAACCTTTACTCCCCAACGGTTATCGGTTCTTCGAGCGATGTGGCCTGCCCATTGCCACTTCAGCTCACTGACTCGTCGAGCTATGTCGGTGACCTTCGTTCGTCTACGGATTTCCTCATTCCGGACCTTATCACGTAGAGAAATTCCGAGCATAGCTAATAATCCCACATAACCCGGTTCTTCCCCTATGGAGTCGAGTATCTTGTGAAGATTCCACTTCGTTAAAGAAAAGGCCTCTGACATGACTCATGTAGCTACTATCTGTCGTAGATTGTAACCGGGACGCTTTCATTTTGTTAAAAAGTTATTTAAATTTTTTGGAGTAAGCAAAGAGTAATCCACAGCCTATATATGCCCATTGCAGGGGCTCAGGCCTACTCTCCTTCAGAGAGTGTATGGGCCACAGTCCACCACGCAGGCCCAGTGAGGATTGGTAGACTTCACACACACACCTTTGAATTTCTTCTCATGAGTTTGCAGGTTTCTTCACGATGTTTTCCTGCATCCAAAAGCCTATGGTAATGATTTTTATCATCCGTGCATAAATACCAAATTGGAATTAATTGGTACGAGCCAGCATCGAACCCAGACCTCGATTGTTCAAGGACTGACGCTCTACCCAAGTGAGCTTCCACGGCTTATAAGCAAAGAGTATATATGTAATATTCCTATATCATCTTTTACAATTTGAATATAATATATACGAAAATATTCCATATATATTTATGAATCCTATCGTCATTCAGTAGCAGACTTAATTTAAAAACTGCCTGTCACAGAGTCGGGCCTGATTTCGGTATTCAGTGACAACCGGAATATTTTCAAAGTCAAATACATATTAGACTTACAAATAGGCGTTCTTTAAAGTCATATTCGCATAAAACATTTTCGCTTTCAAAACATATCGTATGATTGAGGTGGCCAATTTTTACGGATTCTATAGGACAATGACGTAATGCTGTCTATATTGCTGAAATTAATTACCTGGGGTCTACACTTCATTAACATCAGACACTGGGCCTGTCTTGTGTCCTCCACAATACACTGATTTTATTTTTATATAATGGATGTGTACTTCGCGTTTATCTCACCTGATGGTAAGTGACGATAAAAGCTCTAGTGAACGAGTCGCTCGCTCTGCTACCTTTCATACTGGAATACAATAGTGCTAATTAACACTACTGGTTGGTAACAGCTTTAGGTAGCAAGCCAGGTATATAAAATGTGCTACCACCAACTAATCAGAGAACCGATACGTACCACTACGAATCGTTAGCCCAAGCGTGTATATACTCGATAACGACAAAATTATGCTTTTTGGAATAAAAACGCAACAATTGTCAAAAAGATAGATGTTGCTTATATCAAGGTACTAGATCATGCGATCAGACATGACGTATGCAAGATGACGATGCATCATCAGAAGGGGGTCCAATTTTTAAATAAGGGGGTGGTGGTCGGTTGTAGTCGCAATCGCAGCAGTTCAAGACAAAGTTGGCATGACGTGTTAAACGACTTAGAAGAACTCAATCTGTAAAAGAGAATCTTTAGACGTGGAGAGAGGGGTGGCTTTTGCCCCTTTTTGGTCATGACTGGGTAAGGAAAAACGAATTAGATACATTTCATTACTAATATGACACACCAATCCTTAAGAATGTCCCACATTACTGTTCAAAAGGCTGGTCACCTCAGTGTACTTAAGAGTTTAGAAACTAAGTTATGTTCCAGTCATTTTCTCATCAACCCCGAGTTTCTAGGTCATAGGTGAGAGGCACACCAAAGCTCTTATCGACGAGCCATCTTAGCTGAAAACAAGCCTATAACTTGTGGATTGATGTCTACTTCCTTCAAGTCTGACCTTAATGTCCCAAACTTTTTAGGCAAATTCTGGTCTTTATCACGTAGATATCGCATAGATGTACATATTTTATATTTTCATAACAAAATAAAATGGAAACTACTATGACGACTTCGTTTTCCATTTATGTCACCTGTTCTCTTAGAAATCAATTCCATAATTCCAAAGACTACATGGATATTGTTGGGGGCTCATAGATAATTCAGGGGACAGGCCATAGTGTCCTCCTGTGACAAATCGTCTCATTATAATGGGTGGTTATTGAATATGGAATACCCTTACGGAAAGCTCATTAACTATGAGGATGATTTAACAAAAAAGTTGTTGATTAAAATTATTATTGTTAGATATACGAGTATGCTATAAATCTTTTTTTTTTGAAAAATAAGAACGGCCAATAAGATACATAAAAAGATTAAAGATTTGAATAGTATTTGTAATGCTAGGAATAAACAACACAAGTCTTCGGTAGTAAAAAAAGGTCCTGCCAATTTATAACCGACTTCAAAAAAAGGAGGAGATTCTCAATTCGACTTCATATTTTTTAAATGTATATTACGTGGTAACTACGCTAATTATGAAGCGCTTTTGATGATATTAGTTTGTTTCGTAGCACATATTTCAGAGATAGTGCCATTACAATTTTATCGCAATCAATTCAGTGTTTTCTGATAAAATCAACAAAAACCAAATATATACCCCGATAATTCAACCTCTAAGGGTAGGGTATTTTAGGGGATGAATGCTAAAGAATTTTAGGCCAATTGAAGTCGATTTCTAGTTTTTTTTTTGAACATGTTAATTATTATAGTAATTTAAGCTTATTTAAAGGCAAAAAAACTCTTTATTTCTATTTCTTTAATGGCTTTTGCACGCGACTTCTTCTGTATGGACTTCCAAATACACAAAGTATCTTTTACTATTTTTGTACAATTCAACCATCGCTATGCAAAAAAAAACTGATTTCCCGTTCCGATGTGACGGTAGGAGTAACACATAAAAACTGATTTCCCGTTCCGATGTGATGGAAGGAGTAACACATAAAAAACTGATTTCCCGTTCCGATGTGACGGTAGGAGTAACACATAAAAACTGATTTCCCGTTCCGATGTGATGGAAGGAGTAACACATAAAAAACTGATTTCCCGTTCCGATGTGACGGTAGGAGTAACACATAAAAACTGATTTCCCGTTCCGATGTGACGGAAGGAGTAACACATAAAAAACTGATTTCCCGTTCCGATGTGACGGAAGGAGTAACACATAAGAAAACTCACTATACTGACACAAAGAAACACATGAAAATACCCATTGGTCTTGTTGTAACTAACTAAACTACGTATATCTGTTTGAATTTCCTCCACCTGTATAACATTGCAGACAAGAAAGTACAGTCAGCTACGTCATTTTATTGTGCTGGTTACGGGAAGGCACAATTAACTGAGGCTTACCCTGCAGCTTAGTTCTTTGTCTTATGAAGTCGGAACAGGGCTTAGCTTGTGCCTCTACTAGCTGTGTTCAATCTAAGATTTTAAGAAATAAAACGTAGATTTTTACTTTATTATATTCGATAAATTGTTACGTAAAACTTTATAACTGTATCTTTTATCCCTACTTCCCTACTAATATTATAAATGCGAAAGTAACTCTGTCTGTCTGTTACGTTTTCCCGCTTAAACTTCTCAACCGATTTTGATGAAATTTGGCACAGACAATCTTTAGACCCTGAGAAAGGACATAGACTACTTTTTAATGCGAAAAATAAAGTCCACGCGGGCGAAGCCGCGGGCAGAAGCTAGTAGTGTTATAATTGCATAAAACAGATAGAGTTGCTTGAGCAGTAGGGCTCCAACTAGAGCCTTTAGAATAGGATCCCTTAATAATTAACGCGTTCAAAAAGAACTAAGAAACCGACTTCAACTTCTCTAAATGTCTACAGCATTCATCCCCTAAAAAGTTCAGCCTTACAGGTAGAATTATCTGGGTGCATATTTGGGTTTTGTTGATTTTCGCAAAAAGCGCTAAATCAATTTCGATAACATTTATGAAGTATGTTATACCAAACAAAAAATGATCATCAAAATCGATTCATAATTGGCGGAGTTATCACGTAACATATATAACAAGTAAATGCGTCCAAAAAGAACGGGAAACCGACCGAACCGACGAAACTGGACCAAATTGAAATGGAACCACACGGAAAGCACCACCTTTCAAATCGGTTCACCCGTTCAAAAGTTCTGAGGCGACAAATTCCTTTTTTGAAGTCGATTAGAAACACGAGAAAAAAACATACAGTCACGATAAGGCAACAGTCAGAGAGACATATATTGCGTTCTTGTTATTACGTATCATATAATATGACCCCCTAAATCCTATATCAATCTATGTATGTGTGCCTTAAGTACCATCACATCTAAGTCCCGTTTTAATTGGTCGAATTAGAGATAACTAACTTATGTACAGCATACACTTCATAGTAGTTCAATATTGATGATAATATTCATAACAACAGTACCCTAGAAATTCGCTTATGTACATTGCCAAGGGAGTTAATTAATTCATCTTGGTCTGCCACAAGAGAGTCGGCGTTATCGGCAGCTCCAGATTTTAGCGTTCGCTTATATTAAACTATAATGTCACTTGTGAACATTGGTAAACATGGGTAATACATACATATAACATTTGTCTCTTAGGAACTTGTAGGCATTGTAGGCTATATACTGTAGAACAGTCGGTCTACATGGTCTCGTTCTCCTTTCATGCGTATACTGGCTGGCGGGATCTTTGTTTAAATTTGGAATGCGCTAGAATGACGCCATGTGAAAGAAACCGGCCAAGTGCTAGTCAGACTCTTGCACCGAGGGTTCCGTGCAGAATATAAATTAATAATTATCGAAATAAATCGAAATTATTAATAGAAACTTCTCTTAATCTGATAAGAGAGAACCCGAGCCAAGAGGATGGAAAAGCGTCTCAAGCCTAATAAAGTGGTCTCAGGTGCTCTGAGATGCACGCATAATAAATGAAGCTCAAATTGCATTAACCGCTCTCACATGCTCCACCTATTACACGTTGGTCGTGGTCTAAGTTTAATCTAGGTTGTCTAGCACCGTCTAGCTCGCTAGAGACATTAGATTACGTGACCTTTACTGGCTGGTTTAATTTACTTGCCACAACTTAGTTTTATCTTTTACTGACCTATACATTAAACTTTTACGTGCTTTAACTTTTTTTCTTGTTTTTTTTTTTAAATGTTTATTACCTCAGAACTTTTGACTGGGATTTGAATGGTTCTGTTTTTATTTGAAAGGCTTCACGTGTGCTCCAGTTCTGACAATGGCGTCCATGAAGAAACGATCTAAATCTTTAATTTTGCCTTAATTAAAGGAGACTTTTATGGCAATTGAAGTCGGCTTCCAGTTCTCTTTGAACGCATTTACTCATTCAATGTGGCATATCATATATTTCAACATGCTGTACCGTAATTTTTGGTGTAAATATTTTTGAGGTATTTACATGTAAATAAATATTAACGCTATATTTCATTATATGACTTTTTAAATGTTTATGTACACGTTTTAGCGCATTTTAGGCGTTAAAAAAGCGCCTAAGGAGAAAAATGTTCAATATATTATTCAAAATACCTTTATTGTTACACGCAGGTTATACAGGGTCTAAAAAAATTAATTCTCTGTGGTTCTACCTTATGGCATACAATACATAATATTTTTAACATATAATACATTTACATCATCATTATTCAAGACATTCAAAACAATTTTTAATAAAAATTAATAGTCTAATATGATTTTTTAAATGTCAATTAATAATATTGATGTCACGTTTTTATGGTCATTCTGATTAAGAGTCATTAAATAATTATTTGTAGTATGATTAGTCAATAAAATAGTCGTACAGTTTTGTTTTAAAAATAATCAAATCCTTACGTGCCCAAATATTGGCGGACAGTTTATTATATAAGGTGCCATTTACAATACACTTTTAATGCAAAGTGAAGTTTTCTGAGCGTGTTTATTCGGCTCACAGTAAAGGACCACGTTTCGGTTCCGTGTGTCATCACTGGCACTGACACTCACTGATTAAAAACTGTTAGTGAGTTTAGTTTATACTATAGTGACTTACCTCAGAGCAATACCATCGACTCTCTCCTCGCTAGCTATGCTCGTTCTCGGTGAGTTTCCAAGCCTGCTGCTCGCGGATTTCCGTCTCTGGTCGTGCAGGTCCGCCTCCTCTTTGCTGGTGAAGGAGATACGCGGCGCATGCGCACGCAGGCCGCACACTTTGTGCACAGACACGCCTCGGCAGATCAGCTGGCTTTGCGCTAGTTCTGAAACAAGACAATATTTCTAAGTTGTTGGGAAATGTAATCATTTTTTACACGCTTTTATACAAAGACATTTAATATTAATAGACCGGACAAAGCAAACAAACATTTTTATCCTAAACTTGTTACCAATTGGTAATAAGTTACTCAGTCTAGTGTCACATCACTTCACGCGGCCGTACAATACATTTGACATACCATTGACTTTTGAGATCAAAATGTTGATATGAAACGTTTCGTTTTTTGTAACGGAATCTTTGAACGTGTTTTTTACCTCCTTCAAAACGTTGAATTAATTTGAAACTTCGCACACATATCAAGGAACAATGACAATGTAATAATTTAAATAGTTTTAATTATTTTGTTCTATTATCCTTACCAGGATCATCAGGAGTAGAGATTTTTAGAGTTCCGTATCTCAAAAGGAGAAAATAAATCTCCAGCGCGTAACGCATAAAGGTATCAAGTTGATAATAATATCGAATATTCAAGTTTGCAATTTCTTGGAGCTATGAAAAATTCAATTCCTACTTTCTAATTCGGTTACCTACAAAGGCGTGTTTTTTAAGGTTTTTTGAATTATTATTGTCATCCAGAAAACCTTCAGAACAGGCCTTTTAAGAGAAGATTTTCAATGTATACTAGACTTACCCTTGACCTTTATCTCATCTGTTAGTAATGTGATACGTGGGATGGAAGCGTGCTCAATCAGATATGATCATTTTATAAGACTGCTACCATGTGTGAATATTGTGGTTTATTCACACATAACATTGTGGTCAGTGCGACGTAACTTAGTTCCGAATTATTTCAAGACAAATTGTACGAAACATGGCAAAGCATCAAAGGCGCTACTCGCGCATTGTTGGCGCCACATTATGTATGGTAGAGAATTGAGGTTAATTTTGCCCCGTTTGAGATTAGGTAGGTTTATTTTCGCTGTATGGAGTCCCGTCTCTTTTTACGCAGTATACGTATATTACATACTCTTTGATTGTGGTTAGTGGTAACAGCATCTCTCTAACGTAACAAAATGTGTGGTAACATCGGTGAGTAACATCCGTACGGCTTAGGTTTTCCCATACGCGCTTTTCGCAACGCAATTTTAGCTACTACACTTAATCAAAACGCCTTTGTAAATATTTGCAATGCATTTTAATACAAAACTAATAAGCATATTATTAGTTTTTGCCCTTGACTACCACGGGAACTAGCTGTCAGGATAAAAAGCAGCCTAAGTCTTTTCCCGGCCCTTCAACTACCCCTATACAAAAAAATAAATTCATTAGTGTTAGTGTTTTTTCCATAATTCATTTTTAAGATCAAATATTGTTAAACTTTTCTTTTCACATTGATAATTATTTTTACATACTTTATACTTATAAGCAGTCTGAAATGTATTTCATTACTCAGTCTTCTGCTGCAGCTATTTTCCGCGGGGAAGAGTGGGACCTCCTAATACAAGTATTATCCATACTTAAAAGGAGAGCCACGTACTGTATATATAGAAAGGTTGTAAACGAAATAAACATTTTTATTTTTTATTCTGACTTGGCGTTATGACGTAAAATAAAGGCAAAAACCAACACAGTTTGTTATTTGTATTATGCAGCATCGATGGTTCATCCAAACATCACATTCTAACATGAAGGAAAGTCTGGGAACTAAATCAACGAAATCCAATAAGCAGACGCGCAGGTATTGGAAAAACAATAATAAAACACGGTTCCCCGAGTCGTTGATCAAATATTTGGTCAGAAAGTTATTTACCGGATTGTTGGATATAGCGTTCTGATTTCTAACTAAACGATACGATTGGATCGTAAGGTAAATATAGGAGACTATAGAACATACGTTATAGTTAGGCATAAAAATTATGTCAATTGGCGATCCGGAACGACAGGGGGTTGGATGATTTTTCTGCGGGTAAAAATATTTAAATCATCAGCCGGGAAATGTCCACTGCTGGACATAGGCCTCATCCATGGTATGCGACATTGACCGGTCCCGAGCCACTTGCATCCAGCGACTCCCCGCGCCTTGTCTTTCGCAATATGTCCTCAGTCCACTCGAGATATTTTACTCCCTACTACTTAAATTCTTCTAAGTTCTATTGCTCGCTGAGTGACTTTGCGCTTGTTTGTTCGGCCCACAGTAAAGGACCACGTTTTGGTTCCGTATGTCATCACTGGCAACACGCACTGATCAAAGACTTTTGTCTTTAGACGCTGAGGTATCATTCACCTAGCCCGATTGAGTTTCGTCAACAGGGGTATTGAAGGCAAGGCCTCGATTAAGCGTATAATCAAGAACAAGAATGTACAACAAAAGCAGGTGATGTAACAAAATGAGTCCGCTGAAACGTGATGTAAAAGCCTTTCAACGGAACACCCTTCGTTACGCGAAGGCAGGTTTGCTTTATAAAGAATTCAACCTAAGACACACGCATTCATTTGAGTGGTACAGTCGCATCTTAATTGCACTACAACAGTATTAATATAATAATCAGTCAGGAAGCTAAAAATATTTACCAACCAACTTACGTAGCTCATCGTATTAGCAAGCAGAAGTAGCAGTGGGCTGGTCACATTTGCTGAAGAGGCCATACAGCGATAGTGTCGTTCTCATTTTCTCTTTTCTACATTTATCCGCAATTATACAATAATTACAAAATTTTTGTTGATTTTATCAAAAAGCGCTAAATCGATTTCGATAAAATTTAGAATATAATATATAATTGGTGGAGTAATCGCTTAACATACATTTAAAAAAACTTCCTCCTTCTTTTTGAAGTCGGCTGAAAACCAGCTTAGTATAGTAATAATTATATATTCAAAGTACCAATTGTAATTAAATATTAATAAAGTGGATATTTCCCGGCTGATGACGATGGTGATGATGATGATGATGAAAGTGGTGGGAAACAACATGGGAAATTTGAAACAATTCTCGCGCCACGATTGCATTCTTTTTTTGAGCTTTTTTTTAAAAAATTAGACAATGATTTATGTACCACTTATAAACAAACACATTTTGAATGCAACATTTTTACACCTGACTATTTTAGAAAAAACTACCTCGACACTAATACTGTCAAAGGAAATATTGCAATAAAATTTTATCTAACTTCGCTGGCGCTTATTGGAGTAGCGCGGAAAGGTCGACTTTGCTCAAGAAAGAAAATAAGGAAATCATTTTACAGTAAATTGTACTAACGCGGCTGACTGTACCTCCCGCAGCACACTGAAGCTGAAGCTTCGTTCGCTCGGAAAATTACGTACGTAATTTACAGGCGCAAAGTCAAAAAACAACGTAGATATTGTGTTAAAAATTCAGAGATCGATTGTGTATTTTGCGTTGGTGTAATATTGTTGATTTTGGGTCTTTAATCCGGCCGTGATTCGTAGACGGACCACTGTGGCCACATTTTGCAATCACCTTATCGCCAGTGAGTAAAATTCTGGCCACTGTTAGTGTTTTCACAATTGAATTTTAATATAAGTTTACAGGTGATTTACTTTTTTTATAAAGAATGATTTGGAAAATGTAAATTTGTTGGGTTTCGTAACTCAAACGGGAAAAGGAACTTATAGGATCACTGTGTTGTCTGTCTGTCATAGCCCTTTATCTCAAGTACCTACGCATGCTTGGATATGTCCAAAATTTAAGCTTCTAAGCCAACGCAATAGAAAGCTACACCCAAGTTATCAAGTTTATGCGACATATTTTGACAATTTCCTTTGCGCGGGCAAGGAATCAAAACCTATAGGGAATTTGGCCAACTGAATTTGGCAAGAAGCAGTATTCCAGCCCAAATATAGAAATCTTAAAACGAGATTTTTTTTGTTATATCACATTAAAATTATTATAACATAACACAATAAATAAAAAATTAATAAAATCGGTTCAATATTGGTGAAGATAAGGTCACCCAGTTTAAATATTTCTCCTCAAGATTAAATACAGCCTATTAAAGCCCTTAAATAAAGCCTATTCAACAAACTAACAATCTTTGATATAGGTTTACAATTGGCGAACATACACAATCAAAACAAACAGTCGAAATGCAGAACTTGCTTCTTTTTGGAGGTTTTGAGGTCGGTTAAAAATGACTAACAGTGATCTTAAACTTGTGATTTTTGTCTCTTCTGTTCTATAGCTTTACGCCAGCAACATATGTAATAGGCTAGATGACACCAAATCAGATTGGGGCTAAATTGTATTTTAAACCATAAAGGCCATTATAAAGCTCCAATAAAATTTAA
This sequence comes from Carcina quercana, assembly GCA_910589575.2. Classification (NCBI taxonomy): domain Eukaryota; kingdom Metazoa; phylum Arthropoda; class Insecta; order Lepidoptera; family Depressariidae; genus Carcina; species Carcina quercana. The sequence goes on along the minus strand of OU342438.1, from coordinate 12,128,869 downwards.
AATATCTAAAATTATTGAATTTTTTTCTGGACTTTTACACTTCTAAAGCCCGCAAAATTTCCAGAAAAACCAACTTGCTCCTATAATTTTTTTATTTTACGTTTTGCTTTGTAATTACATTGTGAATATTTTTTTGTAAGGAAGTGGCCATATAAAACATTATTTTACGAGATAACTCAAATATTTCATAAGTTTCATACAATATTATCTATACTTCAATACTTAACCGTGACGTCACGCCTGAGTACCGATTTGTATGGAGCGTTTTTGCACCACGTGACTAAAATCACTTTTCGACGGGTTATACTAGGAAAACTATCAGTCGTATCGAAAAATCTTTGACAAGACCATTTATCTCTTCACACGGTCTCTCGAATGAGGGAATAAAAATTTTTTTGTCATCATCCCTATTGCACATCTTAAACAACTTCATAAAAGCTATTTAATTTTAATTTAAAGTGATGCCTAAACATTCCAAAGATCGTTATTACGTTCAACAGAAACGCAACAGCTCAGTGAAATGGTTCGAATAATGTGCTCGAATAATGTCTTTATTAATACTGTGCTCTTGTTTCTAATTCAAGCCCTTTAAATTTTTAATGAGACCCCGAATTGGATTTCGTTTGAATGAGAAACCTCGAACCGCAGCTGTCACGACTGTACATATCTAAACATAACCACACAAGTATAAACAGAGCATACTGTTGCGAGCTTCCAGGTTCGAGGGATTGAAGAAAAATGCGTGTCCAAAGTTCAGAATTTTATTGGTAGATTCACAAACCAATCTTTCGGGGGCGTTTAATCGTTCGGGGTCCAAAGTTACAGGCAATGTTTAATCATGCTATTTGAACGTGATCTGAAGGTGGAACGTAATCTATGGGACTCGAGATCTACACACATATCTTGGTGATCTCATCATCATCATCAGCCGGGAAACGTCCACTGCTGGACATAGGCCTCCCTCATGGTACGCCACATCGACCGGTCCCGAGCCACCTGCATCCAGCGACTCCCCGCGACTCTAACCAGGTCGTCGGTCCATCTAGTGGGGGGACGGCCTGGTGGACGTTTCCCGGTACGTGGTCGCCACTCGAGAACCTTTACTCCCCACCGGTTATCGGTTCTTCGAGCGATGTGGCCTGCCCATTGCCACTTCAGCTCACTGACTCGTCGAGCTATGTCGGTGACCTTCGTTCTTCTACGGATTTCCTCATTCCGGACCTTATCACGTAGAGAAATTCCGAGCATAGCTCGTTACATTGCTCGCTGAGTGACTTTGAGCTTGTTTATTTATGATCTACTTGAGTAATAATTATAGTTTAAAAAACCGGCCAAGTCTGAGTCGGACTCGCGCACCGAAGGTTCCGTACAGAATATGAAAAATTAACAAACTGAAAATCATATTTTATAAGAATAAGTTGTGCATGGTGAGAAAAACGAGCAATTGTTGTTAATTAACATATTGAAATACAACTAACGACAGGCGCTTAAACAATTTTTAATCGTAATATTTTAATGAACTATACTCTTAATTTAAAAATTACACTTTTCAGATTTATTTCTATACTTGTGCTGTGAGACCTTGCTTCTTGACAAATATCATAATTATAGGTCAATGGGTAGGAACCACTCTCTCTCTGTCGCTCAATCCCAACAAACAAACTCACTCTCAATCTGAGGGTCCAGGGTTCGAATCCAGCCGTGTACCTATGAGTTGTTTTTCAACTAAAGTACATTATCCGATTGCTTAACGGGAAGGAAATAATCGTGAGGAAACCTGCATGTCTTGAACAGGCATGTGAAGTCCGCCATTCCGCCCTACACTCTCTGTTGGAGAGTAGGCCTGATCCCCTGCAGTGGGGCCGGTATATAGGCTGTGGATGAGGAAGGAACCCTATAGGTTTTGAATCCTTGTACGTCGATAAATGTGGCTTCAACAGAGGTAGCTTTTTATTGCGTCGAACTATAAGTTTGGTTTTTTTAAGGGATGGCAGACCTGCGTGTTTGATATTAATTTCAAGTTGATAACTCCACGCGTTCCTAAGGGTCTTGACAGACAAATCGACATACCGACCACAAAGTGATCCTATAAAGGTTACTTTTTACCTTTGAGGTATGGAACCCTAAAAACTAATCACATTCTTTTGTCAATAATTCAATTAGAGTTTCTCTATTCACGTCCCGGGTAGAACATCGGACTTAACTAAGCGTAACGTATTAAACTTGTCAAACCAAACCTAGTTCTAGTCTCAGCCTGAGTAGCATATGACGCGTGAGAGCAGATGTCATTTTTATACGTCAAATACCTATACGATTATGACAGTATCTCATCCTCAATGCTATCATCCGTCTCATGCTGTGTAGGCTGGCTTCATCATCAGACCCAAGTGTTACTACTCGTAATGTGTTGGACTTTTGAAAATGAGTTCAAATTTGATGTGTTTACTAGTACCCATTGAAGAGTTGCTTCGATCCACCTTCTGACTCCAGGGTCTTTACAAAGAGTTTAAAAAATCAGAAATGAGGGAACATATGAACGGATAAAGCTTGCTCAAATCATAACGCTCCTGTTGGTTTGCTGTAGTCGGGCAAAAAGGAAAAGGGAAGTATTTGCCCACCCGTTAAATTGTATAGTTACAATTGTTAAATATAATTTTGTATACTGTGTTTTACTACGCCTGCCTAACCCACAAAATAACATCCAGGTTTGGGTATGCCCAAAAAATTATTCGCGTTCATATAATGTCATATTTTGGATAAAAACACAAATCTAAGAAACTATTTTGAATATTTTGCTTCTAAGATCACTGGATATAATATTGATTCATTAGTTTTAGATCTACCTTGATCACGACACCGCGTGAACTTATGACGTCATGAGTTCATACACTATGAAGCGAACCACCCGCGTGTTAGTTTGATTAAAAATAATAGAACCATGAAATCAATACGGGTGTCTTTAGTATGTCAACAAAAGTGTCAACTATCAATGTCAATCCTATTTTGCAAGTTTTGATTATTTATAAATCTGTTTTATTAACTAATTCAAAAAGTAAATGAGAAAGTATAACGTAAAATCAAAATATCTCCAAATTGATTTTTTATTTTAATGCCTTATAAAAATCTTTACATACCCAATTGAAGTGAGCACCAGGGACAAACACTCCGTACGTTTATCGAAGCACTCCGCGCTCCTTGAAGTAATTAGACGGGAGTGTAGCCCTTGTCAATCACCGACGAACATTTAAACGGTTTAAGGAACTCGAGGGAGAGAGGCGATGACGTCATAAATTATTATAAATCGCGCGTAGCTGTGCTGGCTGATGATGTGGGATAGTCAAAGTGAAAGATACGATAGATGTATAATTTTAGTAACCGTTTCTCTTTCCGTTTGCTTGAATAATGATCGGCACACGCCGCCTCTAATCAAACTATGTTGCACGATATCATAAAAAACCGACTGTAGCGCACACACGCTGGTGAATTTTGTCATTTTATATTGAGGCATCACGGTATATTTGTGACTTTGTGTTGACTGATGCTTGTGTAGAAAATGTTTTGTATTTAGTTTTATGATCCATTGTGCGTGATTTTTTGTCGGTTAAATTATTTTTGCTGTGTAAATTAAATTATTTTATTACCACATATCTAAGCGACCGGACTATACAATGGGATATATTTTTGGTACAGTGAAAACACTTCTGTAGGTTATTAGATTAATTAATTATACTGAAAACTGTTTCTATGTATGGATTTGGTTTCACTGTCATGTTTTCAGCAAAATTTACATTAGATGGAGTATAAATTTGAAGTTGAAGCTAACTACATAAAGCTATACTATTCGCTCCTACAACGAATGCCGTTGGTTAAAATGAGACAACTATATTATAGGATATACATCCGAAGTCAAGGTTCTCCTCTGCTCTATGAGTGCATTACTGTTTATGAGTGTGGTCAAACTATGGATAAAAATTAACTAAACTAAGACTAAGAATAAATTTAGTGACAGTTATACGCCGCTAGTAACTTCTACTCGCTAGTAATGTATAATTAACGTGTTCAAAAAGAACTAGAAACCGACTTCAACTGCGCTAAAAGTCTACAGCAATCATCCCCTAAAATGTTCACCTTTAGAGGTATTTTTAGTTTCTGTTGATTTTTTCAAAAAGTGCTGAATCAAGTTGTTATCTTAGAATAAGCGGTTTTGCTTATTGCATGTAAATTGATACATTTAATACTGGCGGCTAGACGTTCCATCTACTTTTCTAAGGGGTGAGGCAGACGCTTTAGAATGTAACTAGATGAAATATTCTATTTAAGAAAAATATTTGTACATTTATTCTAATTTCGATAAAAATTTATATGGAAGCATCTCTGAAGTATGTTCTATCAAACATTAAAAAAACCATCAAAATCGATTCATTACAGCGTAAACATTGCAAACAAACAAAATGATGCTTGACTTCCAATTTTGCAGGATAAGATCTGTAGAGACATGTCACTGTTATGGAACCCAAGAAGTAACTTCACTTTCCTCGAATTCATTTGACGCTACAGTTATATTCTAGACTTCTGTGAACCATTTCCCAAGCGACATAACTTCCTACTAACGTTCTCTGCGAGTGACGGCTACTTGTTTATGGCTTTAAATTAAAATAACAAGCTAGGGTCTGTCTGTGTTGAATTGACCTGAATACAAATACGAGTACACGTTCTGGTCCTGTGACAGGACTAATGGGGAATGGTGTCGTATTAATTCCTGCAGCTGTGACATTCAGTGCAGTGGGTACATTATTTGTTAAAGTTAGATCTAGTCAACTTACCGCAGACGAACTTTATTCGAATAGAAAGGAATTTGGGCGATTCGTTTGTGTGGGTATTTATTTGCGATCTTAAATTGAGACTCATCTTAAAAATAAAAAGGTGTGATGTTTATTTATTTAGGGTATGGCATTTTTGACTTTTTACAAATCAAATATGACTGACCTTATTAACGGGATCCCTCTTCGAATGCTTCCATACTAAATTTCTGTTGACATATTCTTTTAAAATAGAATAGCTGTCTTTGTTATCTAAAAATAGGAGATGAAATTATAGTGTCACGAAATAAATATCATTAATTTACAGCTTTATTGTTAGCTACAATAGCCGTTACGCAGTTAATGGTTCATAGATGGCGCTTTGAACAAGAATAATGAAAAGTTTGTAAACATGAAAAATTTGATTCGCTGCGAATGAATTGTGAAGTTGTATGGCCATTGTATTTTTGACTAAAGAACTACATTTTGTTCTTTGCGAAGAAGACGGGCTGAAACATTGAAGAAGCAATTTCTTTCAATTGAGGACTAGAGAAATGACAGTGACGTAAGCATTTTTGAGATACACAACTAATATAGGAAAATTTTTGCAAGTAGCAACTTTGATCGTGTAACACAAATTGAGGGCCTCCTATCCTCCTTCCTCCTGCAACAGCTATTCATATAAACAGCTGTTGCAGTACTATACTGAACAAAAATAACAAATACCTGTTCTCACGATCACAATGGACTCACGAAGGGCTCTGAAAGCTCTTCTCCATCATTGTGTGTCTCAAGTGCTCAGTCACAACGCTCATCGGTAGCATTGATATTTACAAGTTTAAAAACAAGCTTATAATTATCATAGTCATCATCAGCCATTAAACGTCCACAGCTGGACATCGGCCTCCTTCATGGTATGCCACTTTGACCGGCCCCGAGCCACTTGCATCCAGCGACTCACCGCGACCTTAACCAGGTCGTCGGTCCATCTAGTAGGTTGACGGCCCGGTAGACGATTCCCGGTATGTGGTCGCCACTCGAGAAACTTTCGGTTATCCTCCTCACCGGTTATCGGTTCTTCGAGTGATGTGGCCTGCCCATTGCCACTTCAGCTCACAGACTTAAATCAAATCAATTTATTTGTCCAACTTAGGTATCACAGATCTTATATATGACACAACGGTCGTTATGTTGAGCCTTGCGGCGTACAAATATTCACATAACTACGAGTATATGGCAAAAATAATATTAAATTAAATTCAAATTAAATAATAATACAGTCAAATTAATTTAAACTGATTACAATAAATATATTAATACATTAAATTGTTATTTATCGCTGCACTTTACTAAGGAATTCATCAATCGTGTAGTAAGTGTTTTCTGACAAGTATGTCAGAACACAGATTTCGTTTAAACTCTTTTAAATCTTTAATCTCTCGTATATTTTTGGAATGTTATTGTAAATTTTTGGAGCCATGAACATTACACTTTTCCTGTATAAAGCCGTTTTGTGCGGGTTGGTTTTGATTAAATCTTGGCGACGACTGCTACGGATTTTCGGAAATAAAATAAAATAACTCGTCAAGCTATGTCGGTGACCTTTGTTCGTCTACGCATTTCCTCATTCCGGATTTTATCAAGCAGAGAAATCCGAGCATAGCTCGTTCCATTGCTCGCTGAGTGACGTTAAGCTTGTTTATTCGACCCACAGTAAAGAACCACATTTCGGATCCGTATGTCAACATTAATGATAATGATTATTTTTTACCAAATGCTCGGTTACATGTATAGGTTGAGGCACGTTGGGGTCATCGCTTAAGTATAAAAATACCTGTGTCACTAAACAATGCCGAGTAACACTCAAGTTATAGAGAGATATATCCTTGGAGCACATCTCGATGTGACCCAAATACGAGTGAATGATAGACGCAGCTATCAACTAAAGGTTACCGTCTAGAAGGGTTCGTTTGAGTTTATTTTTGTCACAGGTGTTCGCGCTTTGTCACGCAGTTCGTACAGGCTGGTGGGTAAACAGTTGGAGCTATTTTCGGGATGTAATAGGGTAAAAACTGGACCATTTTATCAGAAAATATAGCTACAGAATACGAGATCATTTGGTCCGGTATTTTGTTGGTTTTAGAGCTATTTTTGTTATGTCTGGTTAAATTTAGAAAATTATAAATCTAATGCATTCGCTTAATTTGATCTTTCTTGGTATGTGACCATGTTCTCTTAATTAGGATAATATGTTGTTTAAGGTTATTTTACTATACTCAACTCATTATGTTTTCAACCGATTTCAAAAAAGGAGCAGGTTGTCAATTCGACTGTATTTTTAAAGTATGTTACGCGATAAAATCCCAAATTATGTATATTATCGATTTTGATGATTCTTTTTTTGTTTAACAGAACATACTCCAGAGATAGTTTCATATAAATTTTATCGAAATTGATTCAGCGATTTTTGAGAAAATCAACAAAAACCAAATATGTACCCAGATAATTCTACCTGTAAGGGTGAACTTTTTAGGGGATGCATGCTGTAGACTGTTAGAGCAGTTGAAGTCGGTTGATATTTCTTTTTGAACGCTTTAATTATATAAAATATACTGTATTGTGTGTACCTTATTGACAATGTGTGTTGTACACTGGAGATCACATCTACCAAAACAGTTTGGAATGACATTCAACATGGCGGCTTATAGTGGACATAATGAAAATCATATCCTAACAAAAGGATCGATTTAAGATTTAAATATCATATCGTAAAAATATGTATCAAATGAAAGTTCTTGATGAATACTTTCCGGAAATATATATATATATGTTATAAGCGTCGGTGGCGCAATGGATAAGGCGCGGACTCTCAATCTGAGGGTATCGGGTTCGAATCCAGCCGTGTACCTATGAGTTGTTTTTCAATTCAAGTACATTATCCGATTGCTTAACGGTGAAGGAAAACATCGTGAGGAAACCTGCATGTCTTGAACAGGCATGTGAAGTCCGCCGATCCGCACTGGGCCCGCGTGGTGGACTATGGCCCATACACTCTCAGTAGGAGAGTAGGCCTGAGCCCCTCCAGTGGGGACATATATAGGCTGTTGATGATGATGATATATGTTATGTATAGATATAAATAAATAGATTATAGAAATAAATAAAATACCCCACCAAAACAAGTTTTACTTTCAACGTTAAGGCTAATGCATGTCTTATCTTAGTCTGGTTTTATTAGGGCTCTATACCTAAAAATGTAAAACGGAACCCTTATAGGATCACTTTGTTGTCAGTCAGTCTGTCTGTCAAAACCCTTTTTCTTAGGAGATATTAGGTTGAAATTAATATCAAATACTCAAGTCTGCCTGCCCTAGGATCTGTGAAAAATCAAACTTATAGATCAATGCAATAAAAAGATATAGCTGTATTTTAGACCATTTCCATACAAAATGCAATGGAAACCGAACCTATACAGGGTACTTCCCGTTGAATTGGAATCCAGAAATTTGTCAAGAAGCAAGGTCTTACAACACAACCATAGGAATAAATATGAAAATCAGGATTTTTAAAATTAAAACACAGTACAAATGTTTTTTTTAAAACTTAATTTACTATTTACAAACTTAACTTTGTAGTTGAAAGCCATACATCGGGTATGTAATTTAACTACAAAGTAAAATTGGTTATTAATAAGAATTACATTTTCGGTAGAGCATTATTGTGAACATATTATCGTATCGTACCTATTATTTATGATTTTCAGTATTTTAATTATTAATATTCTGTACTGAACCTTCAGTGCGCGAGTAAGACTCGTACTTGACCGGTTTTTTAACATATATGGCATTAAAATTTGTTACTAACTATCTCCGAAGGGTGAAAATTGATTATAAATTAACGTATAACGAATTTTGCTTCTGGAGACGGTTCACAAATAAACTTGTTTCGATCCCCTCATTGACAGTCATAAAGTTTCGGGAATTGATTGAGTTTGATTAGAGTTTATAAGTGGTACGAAGGGAGCTGTAGAAGTTGTGCTTTTAGGTGCTTATACGAATACAATCATTCAAATCACGCATATTCAATTCATATTTTTTGTTCGACTATCCTAAAATAGCTTTTTAGGTGAGCAACCAAAAAATTGATCAGAAATTGCTGTGAAAAAAAAAATCATTTATTTTTTCATGTTTACTTCTCTTTCAATTAATCTTTTATTGTAAATTTTGAGCTTAGTGCCAATTTTTAGGACAAATTAACTGTGTGGTTACGACTTTAGGCTAGTATTACCCTATGTTTCTATGTCATATAATTAGCATATACCATATAATTTTGAACAAAACATGAAGGATGTCACTGAGAACACTCAAAACACAAAATTTTAAAAAAGACTTCTCAATTCAAAAAGGCAGTTGTTTACCTGTTTAACGTAGTAGAACTATAAAATTTCCATCCACCACCAAACCAAAGCCAACATTCATTGTATATATTAAAAAAACAAAGTTGCGTAGATTTAAATGTCGCTGATTGTACAAAAATATAATTCAGATAATCATATACTGTAATATAATAAAAGAAAATAGCGAGACAGAGACAAATACACTGTTATTGTGGGACCAGATTACGACGGGAAGTGGGAAAGTTTCGTATCGGAGAGTTTTAGAAAGTTACTTAGGGTGACGGGAGTTTCCGTAACGGATCCCGACTTTTGAAATAGGAATACAATACTTGATTGATGGAAATTTGATTTATTAGGAATGAAACAAGAATAACTTGGGGAATGAATAAGTCACACTTGTCGTTTATGATGAGGAAAATGCATTTGCCTTGGGAGCACTTACCATAGCTACATAATTATTGTACAGTTTTGATTTCATTCACCACGAAGTAACGGGAATATATATTATACTAGCTTTTCCTATCATCTTTATAAACCGGGAAACGTCCACTGCTGGAAATAGGCCTCCTCCATGCCAGGACGGCCCGGTAGACGCTTGAAAACTTTTACCCCCATTGAATATCGGTTCTGCGAGCGATGTGGCCTGCCCATTGCCACTTCAGATGACTGTCTCGTCGAGCTATGTCGGTGACCCTATTTCGACTAAGAACTTCCTCATTCCGGATTTTATTTCGCAGATAAATCGGAGCATAGCTTATTCCTCTGCTCGTCCCACTTCGTTAAGTTAAATTGTTTGACTTAGAAGTAAGACCAGATAACTTTTAAAAAATTATATGAACACCCGACGAGATTCCCTAAACGAAATCATTGAGGACGCTTTATTAGCGATAGGATTTCAGAATAAAGAGCAGAAAAATACCGAAAATTTGCAAAATGCTCCCTGGAGTTTACAATGAATAGCCCCCCTTAAGAGTTTTCGGCGGAAATCAATGAGATTCCGGTCGGGAGCTAAAGAAGAATGTTTTTATCCTTCACACCTTACTTTTCATTTATTTTAAAATTAGTAGCATATAAGAAGTATAGAAGCTTGTACTGTGTCATTTTGCTTTTGATTTCCAGATATTTCTAGAAACTTTTTCCGGAGAACAAGCAATTTCGTAAAGCTTTTTTTTAAAAAAAACTAAGCCAAATGCAATGGTTGATTTCACCTGGCAAACTGTCATGTTCGAAGGTTATAAGCCTGAAACTATAACAATGAAAACGCTCCTTCGTTTTCATTTATATATAGATAGAAAGTCCATAGTCGTTCTACAAAATTAAAAACCGGACCAGTGCGAGTCGGACTCGCGTACCGAGGGTTCCGTACAGAGTATTAATAATTAACATACTGAAAATCGCCAATAATAGGTACGGTAATACGCACCCATCAATGATGCTCTACCGAAAATGAAATTCCGGTTGACTAACATTACATGGCGGTTACATTACATACCCGATGTATGGCTTTCGACTGCAAAGTTAAGTTTGTAAACATAAAAAAGCTACTTTTACTGTGTTATAATTAAAAATCAGATTTATTCATGTTGATGTGCTGGACAACCTTGCTTCTTGACAAATTTCAGGATTGTAAGGCAACGGGTTTTGGTTCACTTTGTAAGGAAATTGTCTAGAAATACGTCTAAAACAGCCATCTTTTTATTGCGACCTAGAAGATTGATTTTTTTACAAATTCAAGAAACACACTTGAGTAAAGGGTGTTGACGGACAGATGGACGGACGGACAACAAAGTGATCCTATAAGAGTATTTTTTCCTTTTGAGGTACGGAACCCTAAAGTCACGGTTTTCCTTACTTTAAATAACCAGAAACTCTTGCAAAAGTTTCATATCAAAGCCGCTCGTGTTAAGAAAATGTTTTACGAAAAAGTTTAATACGACCTTTGAATTTAATCTCCAAAAAAGCGACGAAAAATTAAAACATGATATAGACTAATGCGAGTCGTTACTTCAAGTTGAAGTTAGCTTGAGTTTTTAGGTCACAGCGAAAAACTTGAGCCAACACGCGACCTTTGACTTTTCTGACGCGTAAATGTTTACGCTTATACAAAACCCTTGTCAGGAAACAAATTATTCTGCTGGGAACGATTTTACTGACGCCCGAAAAGTTTATGTACATTAAGCACATAATTTTTACGGTTCCGTACTTCAAAAGGAAAAATTGAACCCTAATTTGGTTGTTTCAGGTACGAGGTAGACGTATCAAGTTTCAGTTTATCAAAAGTCAAAAGATAAGCGCTGTAGTGTTCGCGAAAAGCGAAGACACGTCCGCCCGCTGCAGAGGCTTTCTGAGTCTGAACTCAAAGTATTCCATTTTGATGTCTGAAATGCGCGCGTTGATGTCTTTCACAGTGTCTATTTCTTATACACAAATAGCGTTTTCGTAGATTACCTCACCCCTCGCCGTAAATTGGTTTAATTAGACTCGTCTTAGACCAGCCGAGCAAAGATAAAGCTACCCTCAGCTACGATTTATGAGGCTATGAGCGTATTTGAAAAAAAAGTAAAATCTGTAAGATTTTTGATATCTATTTGTCTTCCAAGTGGAAATGCATGGAAATTTGTGCGCATAATGATCGAAGAAGCGAAACGCTTCGAGCTAATTATCTACTAAATATACATTGTTTAAACAGTGACTTACAGTCACTTAAGAGGTCCGGGAAGCAAAGCGTCTGTAGAAAAGTAGGTATTTCAATATGATATTGCTGTCGCGATTCGGTACGCACACATACAGCCTTTCACATGCATTCACTCACACAAATAACGCTGCATGCACCCCCACCGGCGCCTCCCTCGCGCCGTGCATAGTCGCTACCCTCCGCCTCGTCAGTCATCGCTCTACGCTTGGCTAGAGTGTATTTTTCAAAATTATTTTATGATTTTTGTAGGTATATATGTTACGCGATAACTTTTTAAAACATTTTTTTGTTTGATCGAAATTGATTCAGCACTTTTTGAGAAAATCAACAGAACCAAATATGTACCCAGATAATTCTACCTCTAAGGGTGAACATTTTAGGGGATGAATGCTGTAGGCTCTAGGGAAGTTGAAGTTGTTTTCTAGTTCTTTTTGAACGCGTTAATTATTTCCAAACTCTTTTATTATCATTACTGTTCACTCTTACAATTTACACCTTTGGAAATTCTTCCTGCACATTATAATGTAAAACAAATTTCAACAGAGCGTTCCTGTAAGCTATTTAATTGTACCAACGTCTAGCCGCCATTAATTTTATACAGCACGTGACTAACAGCTAATCCCCGAGATCGCTGAAATTACAGGGTTAGGGATAGGACACACGACGCCAGAAGTTTTTAAACCTTTGATTTGCGCTCAATAAAACTTCATCATCATCATCAGCCGGGAACGGTGCACTCCTGGTTATAGGCATCCCACATTGTATGCCGTAAGGGCTTACTTTTATGAAGCGCTTGCCAGACGGTTTGCTGATAGCAGTATTATTGTTTAGCAGCTATTAAAAATATAAAATACCTATTAAGATCAACAGGGGGCACTGAATAATAAAATACCTCTTTTTCTACATCTGTGAACGTGGCCTTTGCTTGCATTTGACAGTGGATGTTTAGTAGTGCTATCTGGTTATTTTTGACGGAACTTCAGCTGACATCTGATGCGCAAAGCCTCTCTTTCGAAACAGCGAACATGTAAACGTATGGCGATCCACCTCCATCAAAGATTCGTAATAAATTTATTTTGCCATAATCTTTTAAAATATAATAGCTGGATTTGTGTAGTAAATATCTAAAAATAGGACATCAGATTGTGATGTCGCGAAATGAGTATCATTAACACACAACTTCATAGTGAATCACAGTTTTCATTTTAAACACTTTTTTCGATTGTTGTTCAAAGCGCCATCTATGAACCATTAGCTGCGTAACTGATATTGTAGCTAACTATAAACTTGTAAATGCAAATATGGATTTCGCGACAGTATAATTTCGTCTCCTATTTTTTGATAATTACTTATCAAAGCCAGCTATTGTGTTTGAAAAGATTATGGCAACAGAAATTTAGTATGGAAGCATTATGAGAGGAAAAACGTTAATGAGAAACACGTGTGTGCCCTATTCGACTGACAGTGTGCATAATTAAAATTCAAATAGGCAGGTTTATGTAAATACTCGGTAACTTGGAGCCTGTATATCTCTTCTGTCGGCCTTCAGTAAAAAGTTCTGAGCTAGAGATCTAGGTCATATCTATTTAAATTGTAGGTTTTGTAGTGTATACAGTCGTGACTGCTTTAACTTTAAAAAATAATTAGTCTGTTGCTTCTTCTTTTCTTAACGCCAGTATAAATCTTGATTAAATTTAGCGCACGCATAGTCTATGGGACGGAGGTGATTTTATATTTTACTGCCACTTCAGTAAATTGATTTATCAGAGAGCTTGGGAATTACGAGTAAACTTAGAGGTATGTACATATATTATTCGTAAGCTATTCATCATCAAAAAAGAAACTTTTTAAGTACCCCAGTAGCTTTATGCTGTTAAGTTACTGCAGTTACAATGCGCAAAGCTAACACACGATCGAATTCCAAACAAACATTCAAGTAACACGCACGAAGTTACACAATTAAAAGTTGTAAGTATTTATCCGACAGCAAGTGAATGTTAAAAGTTCTGCCTAAAACTTTTATGTAACAATAAAGCGCCTAAATCACTCGTTAAAGGTGTTCTACCCGCATTCATTTGTTAGAAACTTGTGTAAGTAAACTGTAGGATTGCGGGTAGCTCAATAAAAACTTATGTTGCTGTAAGCGCTGTGTACCTAAACTTTGCATTGCAGACATGTTACCTGCATTAAATCCATGATCAAGATTCTCAAATAAGTATGTATCAATAATGTACTATTTGTAATTGTACGTAATGTATGTATTAATTGTATTTTGTATTGTGTTGTGTGTGTTTTAGTCAAATAAATATTTTTCTGTTTCTGTTTTAAGTATTCGGAACTAACTTAAGGAAATATAACATTAACAGCTGCATAAGATTATAAGTTTTTTTCTATAAATCAGCACTTCTGAATTTCCATGAGGGGGTAGCTATAGGTATATACTCTTAGTCTCCTTTTGCAACGCCACCAAAACCGAGTTACAACCAAATGCCTTTGGAAAATTATTTTTCAGATAACTTTCTTAAATAGTTGTCTGCAATTTAAATTAGTTATCCAGAACTCGGAGTCTGACTGTGTCTGTGGTAACTTTACTGGATAACTTTAAAAGTTTGGTATACGCTCCCAACGCCACTCGTATTCTACATCACAGAGCTTGAATAACCTTCACAGCAATGTAAACTTTCTTCGTTAGCTTTTATTCTACAACGTTCCTAACATTGGTAAGTGATGTGATGAAGTCTTAGCCGCAGGACAGAAGCTCGCTCGTTTCGGAAGTCTAAATGTAACTTATGAACCATATTTTCTTAATGAATTATTTATAAAGCAAAATTAGCGAAAATGATTTATAAAATATTATTATTATTTATTTAAATCAGATATACATCCATAGTGTTAGTAAACTTAGTGCTATGTTAGTAATTGAATATATCGTCCGCCATGCTACTGTGACACTGGTGCATGTAATGACAGCCAGTGTCGCAGCATCGGTCCGTCGGTGCGTGCGACGACAGCGAGCAGACTGCTGCGGCTGCCCGCACCCCGCACCCTGCGCGCGCTGGAGGACGCACTCTTACGCATCGCGCTGTAGAAGCAGTCTACACGTGCCTCAGCGAACATCCCCGAAGCGCTGCAGAAGCGAGGCAGCCGCAGCAGAGCCCTAAAAGCATTTTTGTATTGAACGCGATGGGCGTTGTAGGCCCTCTGCGTGTATGTCACCTGCTGCACAAGCTGCTCGTGTAGAAGGTGGTACAATAGGCCCGAAACGGGAAAATTATAAATGGGAAATTGAGTTTGTTTGTTTGTCCCTTGCGTCGTAACGGAGAGTCAGGATTGACTTTTTGAATAAGGAGAGTTGATAGTTCGGAAAAAAGCTGTTCTTTAGTACTGCATCTAGTTAACCTTCAGTATAACTAACAAACTTCAGTTGTCCAAAACCGGGGCGCTGGATTATAAAGATGTGCAAATGTAACTGTGCCATCTCTTTCTAATACACGGACTGCCGTCATTGAAATGACGAGCATGACGAGTAATCGACCAGTATCGATGCTTAAAACCAAAGACATTTAATATTAATAGACCGGACAAAGCAAACAAACATTTTGATCCTAAACTTATTACCAATTGGTAATAAGTTACTCAATCTAGTGTCACACCACGTCACGCGGCCGTAAAAAACATTTGACATACCATTGACTTTTGAGATCAAAATGTTTATATGAAACGTTTCCCAATGACCGCTCTATAACCTATTACTATATTTACTAATCTCTCTGCTTAAAACAATATATCTAAAGATACTTGACTATAGATTGTAAGAGTACATATATATTTGCCAAATATGATTACGGATGAAATTCCAAACACGCGTAGTGTTGTAATGGAAAACCCAAGCATTGCAAACAAATAAAACAATCGAAAACTATTTCCGCGAATAACTTGTAAAAGCATCGGCTGTTAAAAATCCATTTGTTTCACGAACCATGAAAGCAAGGAGCGGTCACGATGAGATCGTTGAGGTAGCGCAGCGATTATCGTTTTGGACACACGCCAGACACTCAGACTTGCAAATACAAGCCGTGTTTTGAACTGACTTGTTAACTTCGAGCCATTTACTTTGATAAATCGTGGGCTTAGCTAACAATTAAAATATTGTCACGAAGCTTCTCGAACAATCTAGAAATAATGAAAAGAGAGGTGGATCTCCTATCTCCTTCGTGTCAAGTAGCATAGAAACTTCTCGAACGAGTGTGAAAGAGAGAGGTGGATCCATCTGTCTCTTTCGTGTCGAATAGCAACAAACGATAGCGAGGAAGGCTCTCGAATAATCGCATAAGGATTAACAAGTGCGAAAGGGAGACCAATCCATCTATCTCCTTCGTATCCAGTAGCGAAGTTGCTCGAAATCTGGGCATAATGTAGAATGTTACTGAAGTAAATAAGATTGCGAAAATTGAAGGTCACTGCGAAGGATCTAGAATCAATACCGAGTATATATAGGAGCGAACCGAGCTTCGACGATAGTTGAGTTCAGTTATAAGTAAACAGCGATTTAAAGTGAAGAAACGGAAAACGGAAAAAGTTGTAGAGCGAAAGTACAGTCGAGGTGAAAAAGTGTTAGTGTTCTAGTGTGTCAGTAGTGACTGACAGGCGTCAGTAGTGCCAAAGGACTCTGTACGTAAAATCCAGGGACGGATTCAGTGCAGAAGACTTGGACCCAGTGAGACAGGGACGTACTCTGTCGGGGGGACCCGTGACTTTGAAGATTGGTTTGTGGACCTGAGTTGATTTCACTACAAGTTTTTTCGTATTTAGCTCTGTTACGTTTTAGTCATTTTGTTGCCTATACTAGTCTTTTTGGCTTACTGTGGAGAGATTCAGCTGTAAACCATATCCTTTTTGTATTTTAGCCATTTCTCATTTTAGTTCCTTTACGTTTCAGGCGGAATTTATTTTTAATTTTAGAAACAAGTGAGCTTCGGATACTAAATTTACTGATCCGCTAATAGCTGAAAGCTGGAGCCTTGTTTTCCTTAGTTTGCCGGGATCGGCACGCGGATGGCACAAAGAGGAAATGCTATTATTTATGCAGTTCGTGTTTTAATTGGGACAATTGGAGCAGGAGTAGCTTCGGGCTGCAGATTGGATTGTAATTTATTTGGTTTTCCATCAAATTGAAGGCGCGGTCGGCGGAGATCGCGTAGCAATGAGGGGAATTGATGAAACGTTCAAGGAAAGAATTGGTCCTGTATGAGAGGAATAATTAAAGTATATTATGTATCAAGTCTAGATTAAATAAACCAGTCATGCAACGGTATTAACAAACGTAAGTTAAAAGTATCGTTTGTAAACATATTTGATAGTCAAAACCCAAACTGACTAGAAACAAGAATCAAATTTGCAAATAGTTCATGAAAGTTGAAAGATTAAATTTCAAACCCGTTGCCTAAATTCAAACATCAAATCTGTATAACATTACATTATCTCTAAGATCCGATTAACGGGATTCCAATCTTTTTTAATAGAAAAGCGAGCTTGGAAAAGTACTCGTAATTACCTAAAAATAGGAGATGGAATTATAGTGTCGCTAAATGAATATCATTAATTTACAACTTTATTATCAGCTACAATAGCGGTTACACAGCTAATAGTCCCTAGACGGAGGAATGTAAAAAGTTCTAATGCTCAGTTGTGTATAATGCAACATATAGTTTAAAGAAATAAGTGTATCTCAAAATATTAGAACATCGTTCAATAATTGTACGCCATTACTCGTAATATGGCTAAATGTGATGTACCTTTGAAATTGATGACTCAACATATTTGCCTGCGAGTAAACCGCAGTAGACGATTTTATACTATTCAACGTTTAAAACCCAACTATTAGTAGAGCCTACAAAGACAGCCTTAATTACGTTGACATTGACATCGTCGACTTTCAATCTCGTTTCTCTGAAGGAGACTTTTTCACTGACAAATGAAGGTAAGACAGAAACCGAGGTCAAAAGGTAACCGTCTCGAAAAGCAAATAATTTCTCATTCCTACTGAGAATAACAGCAAATAAATGTTATAAATCACGAATCTCGGACATTCACGTAACTGACGGTATTCATCCCCAAGTTTTACGAATGGGAATTTCCCAAGTGGCCATACTGCAAATATTAACGTTCTTTTCACAGTCGTTGCTATGGAAAGTTGTATTGTTTTCGAATGTATTTAAATTGATAGGGTGTTATGTACCTCTGCGTCTATGCGTATAAGCGTCGGTGGCGCAGTGGATAAGGCGCGGACTCTCAATCTGAGGGTACCGGGTTCGAATCCAGCCATGTACCTATGAGTTGTTTTTCAATTCAAGTACATTATCCGATTGCTTAACGGTGAAGGAAAACATCGTGAGGAAACCTGCATGTCTTGAACAGGCATGTGAAGTCCGCCGATCCGCACTGGGCCCGCGTGGTGGACTATGGCCCATACACTCTCTGTAAGAGAGTAGGTCTGAGCCCCTCCAGTGGGGACATATATAGGCTGTTGATGATGTACCTCTGTGGCGGGATGTATTTTTGTTTAGTTTATATACATATCAATGCAAATGTTAGTGATAGACGGGACAAAGAGGTTTTTTTTAAATTCCAATATTGTTACCGATTGGTAACAAGTTTGGGACACATCCTTATTGGCAGTGTACATCACGTCACATTTGATTCATTTGGCACCCGATTGACTAAGGAGATCACATTTTTCTTATTAAAAATTTACCAATGCCCCCTGTATATATATTTAAATCTCTTTGATTTAACATGACCGATGCCCTTTACGCTAATTGTATTGTTTGAGTTTTCTATTATTCTACAGTTGTTGAGTTACTCGTATGTGTGGATATAGTGCACTTGTGTGTCACTGTGTGGTTTTCATAACATAAATTTCAAAGAGTCAGTAACTTAAAGTTTCAGAGAGCCGTGGCCGAGTAGTATCGAAAACGTAGTATCGAAAACGCTAGTGAAGTGACCTTTTAATATGTAACCGAAATTTTTTTCCTATAAAAAGTACCTCAGAAAAGTTTTTCGAGGCAGTCGGTATAAAAAGATACCTTCATTCTTATCCGATCCTTCGACTATCCCATAAAAAATCAAGTCATTTTGACCCTCAGTGCCGACGTGAAAAAAGACAAATAATAATTAAAAAACTTGCTGTTGCATTTATACTACATATTACTATCGATTATTGGTCCTTTACTATATATTAATAATTTCAATTAGGGTCAATTAGTAACTGGCAAAAAATTTGAGAAATGACCTTGACTGCGCCGGAAACGATTAAAGGTTTTTTTGGCGGGGCTCTGGAGGGGAATTTCATTTCGAACGCATTATGACGCGTGATTGGCCGAACAGTCCCCCTTGCGCCCCTCCGTCACCTTCAACTAAGAATCCCTTTCAAATATTAAATTAATTACAATATAATACAATATAATAGACACATATTATCATACGACTAAATTATCAAATTTAATTTGACGATGACTGTGGACAAGTTCATTGCGTCATGTTTGATTTGCGGAACCTTCCATTAATGTTTGAGGCAGGGTCCAGAGGGAAGGGCCATTGTGTAGCAAGCCTTTGCAGAAATCTTTTAAGCTCTAGTTAATTGGGTTTAACCATTGCTGTTTGGCCAGTCAGGAAATTAATCTAAGTACAGGAATAAGTTAGATGAAAAGGCTTTTTATGGGGTTTGCGGTACGTACAAGGATTTTTTACTGTACAAATAACTGCTCTAGTTACTTTATTGTGATCCGTGATTGAGTAAGCTTTTTTAAATTATGAAATTACTAACTTTTATCCGCAACTTCGTCTGCGTGGACTTCAGAAATTATCCCAAGGGAACTACTTGCTCGATCAGGATAAAAAGTTACCTCAATCTTTTTCTGGCGCTTCATGTATTCAAATTATGACATTCTGCTCTTCGCTGCGACAAACAACAAAAAAACTCACTTTCATAATACTAATTTTCATTTTGGAAATTTTTACAGTTGATCATTTTTTCAGTTGTATATTTTTACAGCCGGACATTTGTACCGTTGGACATGTTTTGTCGATTTGACGTTTGTCATTTTGGGCATAAATATGGCGAAGGTAATATTAGTATGTATAGTAAAAATTGGTTGGTGGTACAGCACTTTCTATGTTTCATTTTATTTTATTTTATTGAAGATAGACCAACGCTAGACCTCAATCTCACCTGATGTTAAGTAACGATGAGGTCGACGATGTTACACGTTGGACTAGAAGAGACTCTACTTTTGAAGATTCCCAAGTTGTTGTTTTCGGGGAACACGGAAACTGGTAGTGCATTCCATACCTTAGCTGTACGTACACACAATAAATGTAAAACGCTTGGTGCGAGTTGTAGGAATACCGGTGCTTGAATGGCGAAGGCGGAATCAACAAAAATAGCTCTTGCGCATATTCTTCAAAATATCCGCTTGACTAGCTACCATCATGTAACCTGCCGCCAAACAGCAGTATTAATAGCACTATTGTGTTTCGGCAATGGAAGATAAAATAACAACAACCAACGGCTCATACTTGAGGTTTCCATGTGAGAGAGAAACAAAACATCTAGCCATCTTAATTTCTGTCTAAATACCTCTCTGTATACGTAGATAATTTAATTACTTATTAAAATGATTCACAAAAATAATTCCAAAATTTAGGGTATGCGGCGGTTTATCCAATTTTATAAATACTCTTATATTCCCAGCGACCTTTTCAGTTTCAGCACATTCATAAAACTCCGTCATGAAATGAATAAATCACATTTTATATTGTGACGAATATCAATCGGAAATTCGGAATCATTCAATATTCATTCGAGCTGACCGGATGAAGGGTCCTTTCATGCAAATAATTCTATTTCCATGAATTCGAATGGGCTGCGGGTACCTAAGACTGCCCGCGCTCTTTTTGATTAGGATGGTGTGATATATGTATAGACAGAGGGATAACATGCGATTAAAACAAAGGATTTAAGTAAAATACAATACGGATGATGACTACATTATTTTTATTCCCCTATTCGAGAGACCGTGTGAAAAGATAAATAGCCTTATTAAAGATTTTTCGATATGATGTATAGTTTTCCTAATATAGCCCATCGAAAAGTGATTCTAGTCACGTGGTGCAAAAACGCTCCATACAAATCGGTACCAGGCGTGACGTCACGGTTAAGTATAACTTTTAACAATATTTGAGTTATCTCGTAAAATAATGTTTTTATGTGACCACGCCCTTACTAAAAAATATTCACAATGTAATTACAAAGCAAAACGTAAAATAAAAATTTTTATACGAGCAAGTTGGTTTTTTGGCATTTTTGCGGGCTTTATAAGTGTAAAAGTCCAGAAAAAAATTAAATAATATTAGATATTTTAAATTTTAGAGGAGCTTTATAATGCCCTTTATGGTTTAAAATACAATTTAACCCCAATCGGATTTGGTGTCATCTAGCCTATTCACAATTTGACCTAGTTTTTGTACCCAAGCAATGCACTTCAAATATTTAACACGGCCTATAATAGAGCATCATTGTCACATCATTTGACGTTTTTTTTATTCCCGGTCTCCGTGACGCAGTGGTCTGAGCGTTACACTCAGACACGGAAGATCCCAGGTTCAACAAAACAACAATTGTACACAAAAATTCGAATAAATAAATAATAAAAATGTTATGTCAATTTGCCGCTGCCCGTGTCGCGCAGTGAGCGCCGAGAAGGTCTTCACTCAGCATGAGCTGCACTTCAACCGGGAGTGGATGAAGCGCAGCACTGATTTTCAGTGAAGCCCTGATTCCCGCCGGACACTAATACGCATTACTTTATAAAATATCACGAACACGAAAACGTTGAACTGAAAACTGTGTTTAGTTCAAATGCAATAAACAATACAGATGTCATTGTAGAAGTAGATACACTGCGACCGCTTTGATAGCGGAAATTACGTGGAGCAGCGCTAGAGATGGGCGCATGCATGCCCCTGCTCTAACTGTAAACGCAATAAAAAGACGTTCTTGCTTCATCTGCAACCAGAAACCATTGGTCAGTGCAATATACAACGTGTACAAAAAAGGAGTGATAAAACTTAAGTGCGGTATATGTTAGGTAAGGTTTTACCTTTGTAAACCGTACGAATCTGGAGAAAAACGAATTTAACATATTGACTAAATTTTTTGAATTTCATCCTTATCTTAGTTCTACATGTGTCAATAACCCCTAAAACCAAAGATAAGGTCTGCGATCATTGGTGTTCGCGTTGGTAAACAAACATTTAGGGTTGTCAAAAATTACGACGTTACACCTATGAAATAAAAATGTATGGAAATTTAAACTAACCTTTACAACGCTGCTACTTTCACAGTGTATTCTATACAAGAGATATATACCCACCTTTAAGTATTATCACTCCTTTTTTGTACACGTTGTATATGTGTATAAATGATCGTGATACCAGGCGAGGGTAGGGAATGCTTATATATTTTGTGAACAAGAACTTCTGGCTGACGGGCGCTGAGTACCGTTGCTTCCGAGGCAGTGGATAAGCATCTCTTGGCAGAAAAGCAACTGCTTTACTAGTGTAAGGTTTCCGTTATTGTTTAAATAATTAATTTGAAGGTTTTCAAAATATGTCAGTGGCAACACTGTAGAAGTCGAGCGAACGAATTTGAAACTGCCGTTGAGGCTCAGTATAAAACAGAGCGATGACTCGCCCGGCGGGTCAGTTGGTTCTAGCGAGCAGGACCGAAAGGTTGTGCCGGTGGTTTGACAATAAGTTTAGATTTGTATAGTGCTAATAAGTTTTGTTATTGAACGTTTGAACAATATAAGATTCGCTGTTGATTGTTATTTCTGAGATCATCTAAAACTATTCGAAATCACGATTGGTCTTAAGCGACCAACACCACCAGAGCGGCAATAACTTGTCTTAAAAATGTACCCTTATAATAGATCTCATCTCACCTAATGGTAAGTGAAAATAAGGCTGTCGATTGGTAATCGTGACCATCCAGAAGGGTAACGCTAATAAGGCGCTGGCTGTGCTACCTTTCATACCGGAAAACAACAGTGATATGCATTTCGCACGATCTTCATTTATTATGCGTACAGCTAAGGAGTTGAATTCCCTGCCGGCTTCATATCTTGTGGGAATGTAATTTGTAGAGTCAGGAACGCGAGTTCGTGCTGGACGGTATAGATTCGGGTGGTCATCCGGTCTACTACGGCGATCTCGTCTCAACGCGCCGCAACTTCCGAGCATTCAAGCGCTTCTGCCAAGCGATTCTAGGGTCCCAAGATAGCTTTTAAGTCCGCAGGAAATTCATCCACCTTCAGTGGACGCGTTTCAAGTGTACCGCTTTAGGTCCTGGCTAAAATAAAAAACAGGAATAACAGTGGGAGCGGGGAGGAGGTGGGAATGCCGGCTTCTGTGTTTTCCGAACGCTACAAACTAGATGTCTTCAAGGCAAGAGTGAATAGGCTAGTTCTAGGTAACCGTGAACCATCCCAGACTACATTGTCGCATAATTGTTTTGTGCGTCAAACTAAGGTAACACTGTGGTGTCTAGACCACCGCACATAGCATTACTTATAGTGTTTCTTTGTTGGAAATCCAAATAAATAGAAAATGCACTACAACCAAACAAACCGAGTACCGATAGATACCACTGGGAATCGAACCCGGTACCTTTCCATCTAACGACCACCTAAATCAGATGAGAAGGCTTAGTGCAAATCATTATACCTAGCATAAACTTACGAAGATCTTCCTCAGGCCTTTTCAATTCTATAGAGAAGTTTCTATCGAGAACCGTAAAAGATCCGTCTAAAAGTGGTACCCAAAGTAAATGGTCCTCAGTTCCGAAAACATAATATATCAAAAGTCTAGAAAGTAATGGAAGCTGGATTCGAACACATATTTCTTTGGCTACCTGTCGCGATGACAAATTCACTGCACGATCGATCCAGTTCACGTTTTCACGCTATTACTTAAATGGAGATTGGTTCAAGCTACAGGCTACAAAGTAGCTAAATGACTTTCATAACTGATAACTTAACCCAGGCTTCTCAAGCCAACAATACCCACCAGTTTAATACTATCCTGATAACCGGTTATCAGAAAACTATTCGAACATTTATAATTATTAATATTTTAAAATAAGAAAAAAAGCATATCGATATTTATTGTACTGGCTGGATGTTAATCTTGCTTCTTAAAAGTTGTTATCGACACAAGAGGCCCCTGGCACATTGTTGCGACGCACAGTTTGAGAAGCCCTGATCTATAGCATCGCAAGTCTGAAACGGACATATCTAAAGCTTGGTGATGAAACAGGCAATCCGATGTCTCACGATGGCATTGAAAGTGTTCACCTTCGCCTCGAAGAACATCTCCACGGCACTGCAGTATCGGGGGAGACCCAAACTACCCAAAGGTGTTGTATTGAACACGAATGCCATAGCGAGACCTCTTCGTGTATCTGGTCCACAATTGGCATGTGTAGAAAGTCTGACAATAAGCAGAATTACATATGATGGACGATACGTTCACCAATGGATCTTAAAGAGTCAGGGATAATAACTAGTTTTTCACCAACCGCTTGCCGCTTGTCGCTTACACCCTACCATTAAAATGTTGGAACCTGGCCAAGGTGAGATTCCTTTCGATGCACTTTGTTATATCACATTCACCATGCTATTAAATTTCTGGTCGGTTCACGTGAATTCATGTGACCCGACTCATAAATTATTTATTATTGAATTTTACTGAAATTGCCTTTTTGATGTCAAAATTCATAGTTTTGATGCAAAAATTCATCTCACGTCATAGTTGGTTACAGTACGCTCTACGAAGGAATGCCAAATAAATGAGGTCATTTCATTATTGGATCAAAACAGACACGCCATGCTTGCTACTTGCTATGCTTTTGACTGGGAATGGAACCTGTGACTTTAAAACTGATTTTAAAATCTCACCTAATGTTAAGTGACGATGAGGTCGACGATATTCCACTCGTAAAAGGTGATCATTTACTATCCGTTTGAAGACTTGTTTTGTAGTCTTCAGGGAGCACGGAAACGGGATAATTTCAACATGATACCTCCACGCAGATACGCACCTCCACGCATGAGAAAAGATACGGATAGAAAAGTGATCCTTTAATGGTTCTTTTTCCGTTTGAGGTACGGAACTTGAATACAATTGAAGCACAAAATGACAAATCTGGGACGGTGTTACAAATCTATTCGACAAGATGTTTTTTTTATCTTTCAAGGAGTAAATTTTGGACGTGTTTAATTTGCTCAGCGATTTGTTTTAAACTCAATGGCCCATTCCAGTTGGTCCTAGACTTTTCTCATGTAAGTTAACGGCTGCAGCAAGCGCAGGCCAACGCCCCATGAGACTTCAAATGTCCAATATCTATATACTCGTATCTATCTATACATATAAAAATTTTTAACTTGTACGATGTCTGTACAAGACTATAAGCAATAGAAGCCAAAACTATGATCTTTATAATTTTTGTATATATTGCTGTCTGTATGTTTGTTCGTGCATCACGATAAAACTACTGCACGAAATTGGATGAAGTAAACAGTTTTATAACTGCTAGTGTAACATAAAATATGGTGCATGTTTCATCACGATACGCTGCCTAGGAGCCGAGTTATATCACATAGTACATTGCATCCGTGCGAGGTTTAGAACGTTCTGCTTTCAGCTTTTAGAACGCATAGATGTATAGGTGACTTTGCGAGGTCGGACTTTTATACATTGCAAAAATAATTCTTTATTGTTTGCACATACGGTTATAAAAGGTCATCACAAGACTTTGAAGGGACAAGCGTACAATAATTGAGTCTACATAATAAGAGATGGGACACGATGGGGGAAGAGATGCCATAGTTGGTCAGAACTCAAGTGTATAAGTATTCGTCTGAAAGTGTCCACTTTGAATTAAGCGGCCAGTGAAGCGAGTTCTTTTTTTTGGGTTCCGTACCTGAAATGGAAAAAAAGATCCCTTGCAGGATCACTTTGTTGTCCGTCTGTCTGTCTGTCAAGACCATTCTTCTGAAGAACGCGTGGAGATATCAAGTTGAAATTAATATCGAAAATACATGTCTGTAGTCCTTTCGGTCTGCGAAAAAAATCAAACTTATAGGTCAACGCAATAAAAAGATTTATTGTATTTTAGGCAATTTCACTACAAAATGCAAGGGAACCAAAACGTATAGGGTATTTCCCATTGGCCTAGAATCCTGAACTTTTGCAAGAAGTACAACTGTAGGAATAAATCTAAGAACCGGGATTTTTAAATAGTAAAAATAGCTTTTTTATGCTAACAAACTTAAGTTTGTACTTGAAAGTCATTGAGTATTTAATGTAACCGCAAAGTAAAGTTGGTTCTTCATTCAGACGTATATTTTAGGTAGCGCATGATTTTAAATATGTTAATTATTCATATTCTGTACGGAACCCTCAGTGCGCGAGTCGGACTCGCACTTGACCTTCGTCTCCTGATAGTGAGTAACGATAAGGCTGTTGGATGGTAAGCGTAGATAACCCAGAAGCCTCAAAGTAATGAGGTGCTGGTTATATTATCTTTAATGACGGAACACAACAGTGTTATTAACACTGCTGTTTGGCGACCGACTTAGGAACCAGGAGAACATAGAAAATACCACCACCGGTACCGACAGGTACCCTCACGGGAACGGTACCTGACTATAAGTTCAACATTTAGCCAATAGACAGTTCATCATCATCAGCCGGGAAACGTCCACTGCTGGACATAGTCCTCCTTCATTGTACGCCACATTGACCGGTCCCGAGCCACCTGCATCCAGCGACTCCCCGCGACTCTAACCAGGTCGTCGGTCCATCCAGTAGGGGGACGGCCTGGTATACGTTTCCCGGTACGTGGTCGCCACTCGAGAACCTTTTCCCCACCGGTTATTGGTTCTTCGAGCGATGTGGCCTGCCCATTGCCACTTCAGCTCACTGACTTGTCGAGCTATGTCGGTGACCTTCGTTCGTCTACGGATTTCCTCATTCCAGACCTTACCACGTAGAGAAATTCCGAGCATAGCTCGTTCCATTGCTCGCTGAGTGAGCTTGAGCTTGACTTGAGCAATAGGCGGTTATCTCTGTAATGGAGATTATGTTTGTGAATCGCGGAATTAATCCATTTGCAAAATGAATCCACTGCGACCTGTGACAACCCTTATCGAAATGTCTATTTCCAGGTAATCGGGCATGACCTATTGTTTGCCTATCGCCTATCCATAAGCCTATTGGTACCATCGCCCCACCTTTGACTAGATTGATCCATACGCCTGAATGAGGCGGATATTGTTCGCGTGACTGGTGAAGTTAGCCTTATCGACGATTGGAAATGCTCTTTGAACTAGGTTTTATTAAAGGCCTGGTTGGTACTTTCAACTGAGATATCTGTTTAATATACTTCTTCTAAACGGAGGTCCCCGATGCTTTTAAAAATATCATATTTCTATTGCATAATGGTCAGAAATATTATGTTTTTGTCACTGCTTTTGTCAGGGAAAGCGACAAAATTTTCGTATTATTCATGCAAAAGTTATCTACTTCCGAACGCCTTAAATTACGTAAAAATTTGGAGAGAATTTCCGATTCTGTTAAAAGTTTATGCGTAATTAAGTCACAAACATAAAACAGTCACAATTATAATATTCGTAGTATTTTGTATTGTATATTTTACATGTATACGTACATCAATTTTAAACATAACCTCTTCCCATATTCTCAAACGTTCCCCCAAAAAAATTTACTTTTGGTCAATATGTCGAGCTAAACTCTAATACCATTAGTTTAACTGTGGAACGACCAGCAGAATCGTAATTGAATCGATTCAAGAAATCAAATCGACTGTACAAGCGTTTTCCGTTCCCAATCAACGTCCCTTCGCGATCTATTTAACTTCTACACAATAGTGACCTCGATTTTGTTGTTGCTATCTTGAGGCAATATAGGTACTATATCTTTTAATCTTAAATAGAGATGGCGACAGCATCGGTGGCGCAGTGGATAAGGCGCGGACTCTCAATCTGAGGGTTCGGGGTTCGAATCCAGCCGTGTACCTATGAGTTGTTTTTCAATTCAAGTACATTATCCGATTGCTTAACGGTGAAGGAAACATCGTGAGGAATCCTGCATGTCTTGAACAGGCATGTGAAGTCCGCCAATCCGCACTGGGCCCGCGTGGTGAACTATGTCCTATACACTCTGTAGCAGAGTAGGCCTGAGCCCCTGCAGTGGGGACGTTTATAGGCTGTCGATGATGATAAAGAGTGCGTGTGAAATGGTATAAAATGTGACTTTTTTGCTCAGCTTAAGCGTGCGTGACTTGGAAAATGACTACTTTTATCCCGGTTTATTAAGGGTTCCCGTGGGATGTAATATCATGAGTTGCATGAAGAAGATGAGAGAGAAATACTGTTTTTAAAATACGTATACTTTTAGTATGTTAAGGTTAAAAACCAAAGTAAATATTGGAGGCCATTGTCAACATTGTTTCCCTCTCAGAGCACCCCCTAGGGCTGAATCATATCCGACGTAAATATATGGGTTGTCGATACGGGAGCATGAACGCATTTTATATAATAATGGAGTAATGGACCTGATGTATGTTTGTGTTGGAGTGGATGGGAAAAATATAAAGCTCCTTATAAATATAAAGAGGTTGCTGACGGCGAAACCAAAACCAGGGTTCGCCTTTTAGCAGAAACACAATTTTTAAACAATTCGAAAAATGTCACTAATTTCAATGATTATTATAAACATAAAACCAAAAATAACTTGCAATGTGTAAAAAGCGCCCTACACGGAGCGATTCGATCGGCCAGTTTAGTAACAATCTTCAAACACGGCACACTATGATTTGAGATTGGCAATAAATTGGCCCGTTTAAGGCGCTTTAAAAATTGTTTTAACACACTTTTTATTATTGTAAGTATTGTATTGTAATGTAAGGGGCTCAAGCCTACTCTCCTAAAGAGAGTGTACAGTCCACCACGCGTGCCCAGTGCGGATCGGCGGACTTCACATGCCTGTTCAAGACATGCAGATTTCCTCACGATTTCCTTCACCGTTAAGCAATCGGATAATGTACTTGAATTGTAAAAACAACGCTTAGGTACGACGATAATATTCATTTACCGACAGTATAAACCGTAAAAGATTTGTAAGTAAGAATTCTGAGTGAATTCCTGTCAAAGTTATTACTATCAGTATTCAGTCACCAACCACACTTCAAACCATAAACCAAGTACCTTTTTTATAGTAAACGGTTTGAAACTGTAAAATATTATAATTTTACGCTATCTTTTCGCCATTCACAATGTCAGCGTCGCGTGGCGAGGAAATGCACGTCTCAGTATAAGTAAACTAGTATAGAGTAACGTTCGCAAACCACGCGACGGTAACGGTATTGTTAAACTTGCACCAACTGACACCACGTGTATTTCATTCGTTATAGACGAGGGGTCTCTAAACTTTGAAGACTTGGGGCCATAATAACTTTTTTTAACAGCATACCATTTTAGCCCCCGACGCAAAAAGAGGGGTGTTATAAGTTTGACGCCAATGTTTGTGTGTCAGTCTGTCTATGACATCGTAGCTCTCGAACGGATGGACCGATTTTGATGCGATTTTTAAATGTGATAGCAAGTTTCCTTGTGGTGGTTCTTTCTTAGCTATATTTGGTAAAAATCGATTCAGCAATGTGACGAGTATCAGCTGATGTTCGTCATAAAATGGAATATTGGTATATTAATAGAAATACAGTGTTGATCCTTTCATTCGTAGTAAATATTATAAACTACTTCTAGCAAACTTTTATTGCAAATATTGATCAAGTTAGTGTACATTTAAAAAAGGTAAAGGTATTCTATGTTTGAAATCGTCGTTCGTTCGTATTTCTCTTGTGATTTTACTGCTACTTAGCTTTCAACCTTTTCATTTTAAAGTGAATGTGTATTTTCACTGAAGTATTCTAGAAACTACTCGTGCGATTTCAAAGGAATTTCATCAAATGAGCGAGTTTCCGAACAAGTACGAGTTGTTTGACCCTTCAAGAATGTTTCCAGTCTAGAATACCTATGTATATCTGAATCTGAGCTATATAAAATACTATAAACTGAAACACATTTTGATCTTCTTTAATCTCCTTTGACATTTCAAAAGGGAGATGAACGTTCATTGTCTTGTTTGACAAGCTTTAATCACATTAAAAACAATTTCACTCATGCTTATTGACTTAATACTCAACTGCGCTAGAAGGAGGGTTGTGTTATTCGAGAGAATGTATGTATAATTATGGCCGGTTTTTTTTATATTTTACTTTTCATTCACTCGTTAACCTCGTTAATTTGAGGTGTATGGGTGGGTGCGCTTACGCATTGAGGCGGATTGAGCCGAGGAGCCACGAACGGCGTGTCGCCACCGTCGCCACATGTCGCCAAATGTCGCCAAATGTCGACCTTACTCGCATAACCACTGCAATAGGTGTGTTTTGAATGCCGAACAAATATCTGTCTATGTCTTGTTAGAAGTTTCAAAACGTAGTGAAAAACGTCAAGTGTCAAATGTGAAAGTGACATTAGCGGCACCGAAAAATGCAGACTATTTGGAGACTGTTTCGGGACGGCATTCAAACTTGAGGGGGAAAAAGACATTCTTAGGGTGTCGCGTCGAAATTTAATTTAATATCAATTAACGTTGGAGATGCGCGGTATTGTGTTTCTCAAGTTTACTAACAGTCTATAATAAAACCTGCAATAATGTGCGACTAAGGTTGTTAGAGAAGGACGCTTGGTCTGGAATGACGTCACGTGCAAGACTGCGTGCCCGACGACCGTAAACATAACGGCACTTGCATTTGATGACGTCACACGGAGTGCATCCTCTCCGCAGCGGTAGCCGCAACCTTGTGCGTCCGCTTCAGTAATACGTGTAACTTGATATAGCATTCGCAGATGGGAATGGTGATATTATTCCAAGAAGTAAACTAGGGAATGTTTTAATACAGATTGCTTGTAGGTCAGGCTGAAATTATCAGGATTAAAGCGACATATAAGTCATACTAATGAGTGAGGTTGGGATTCGCCTACGGCTCGGACTAGTGCATAGTGCTTTTTACTCAACCGATAAAGGTAAAAAAAGCATATCCTTGAAAAATTAACGTATCGAATTGTTTAGGAAACTACACAACCAAGAAGTCTGCACAGTTTTCTTTTATTTTCATTCACTAAGGCAAAAAAAGGTGGAGGTTCAGAATTCGATGGATATGATTTTTTATGTTTGTTACCTCAGAACTTTTGACTGGGTGAACCGATTTGGATGATTATTTTTTTATTTTAAAGCTGGTGCTTCCCTTGTGGTCTCATTTGGCACGGTTCTGACAATGACATCCATGAGAAAAGCATATAAACTTAAATTTGCTGGGCAGTTGAAGTCGATTTCTATTTCATTTTGAACGCGTTAACTTGTTGACGCTACAACTTTTTCGAGGAGCTATTGAATTATTATTTTTCAAACTGTAAAGTACAGTCTGGGAGAAATTAGGTACGACAACGATGCTACTGCATCATATAGTCTAGTCAAATATAATCCGGTCCCGTATTTATGGATCGTAATCAAAATTAATCCGATCTCAAATAACTCGAACATTAAAAGTTTGAGTCAAATATGTCAGTTAGCAAGTTTTATCTGTTTTAGCTGAAACTAAAGTACGATCAATTGATACAAAAATTAATGATAGAGTATGAGAGATAGTTTCACACTGACCGTTGCATCTCTGAGGATCTATCTGCGCCTGCAGTATGGAGAAGCCCGGCGCGATTATTGCGGGCAGGGTGCGCGAGCGCAGCAGTGGGGGTGGGGCGCGCCGGCCGGTGCACGGGCCTGCGCACGCGCCCAGCGCCTCCGCCGCCGCCGCCGCCGCCGCAGCCGCACTGTCACAGACACATGATTTAAGCTATGGACAAAATGCACGAACAAAAACGTCTAAATGTAATTAACCCTCAACAACTCTAGTGCAAAAAACATCTCTAGACTCCAGAAACATGTAAAATGTAAGATGCCAGAAATAGAAAAATAAACAAGGTCATCATTTTCATATATGTATTTGTATGTAGAGGTATGATGGCTTTTCCACTTGTCCTTCATCTCACCAACCTGATGAGGTGCTGGCTCAGCTACCTTTGTCATACACGAACACAACAGTTCTAATTCTACCACCAACCAAATCGAGTGTTGAATGGTACCAGCACTGGAAATCGAACCTAGGACCTCGGGATTGTGAGAAAATTAATTATCTCAAACACCACTTTTGGTTGGCGGCAATGAAATGATATCTCTCCCTGATCGCTTTTCCAACACCCACGGGATGACATGGGTGTTTTCATTCAAATTCTTACAAACCTTTAATTAATAAAAGACTTTAATGAAAACCTTTCAAAAACAAGGAAAAGTACGCGACTCTCTAAAGCTCTTCACGTCGTACCTAGACTCAACACAAAAGTCACTGAGAACTGTGTAACTGGATACCCAGAGATAATGGTGCCCCACAAGACTACCTACCTCTAAGATTTATAGCTCTAAGTCACACTAGACTAGACAGATATAGATAGAAGACTGTTGTTTAGCTTTTCCGTTGAGATTTTTTAGTATTGAGATATACAAGTTTGTAAACGTACATTGTACATACAGTACGATTCATAAGACGGTGATAAGACGGGTAATTGTTCAATAAGTAGTAGTAGTTTAATTCTCCCGAATGGGAAGGCAATGGAACAAAACCATACAGCCTACTCTGAACGAACATATATTTTCTTCAGTCTTCTCAATAAAATGTATAATGTGTACATTTTATCGCTTGTTTTGACGATCCTTGACGATAATTTCATGAATTACTGGATCAGTCATCCAAGTTTAGCCATATAGCATTACTAAACCAAAAGCAAAACATGACATTTGACAAACAGTATTGTTTAAGGCGGCTAAAGGTACATGCCCCGGAGTATCTGGTTACTTTCGTGCACCACTGATTGAATATTGCGATAGGGATCCTTTCGTGACCACGACTCATATCTCAATTTTTAAATAAGCAATAATACCAGGCAAGGGTTTTTAAAAGTGACTTGCCTTTAAAATTACGCAAAATGGAAATTAATGCTTTCAAGTTATTTCGCCAATAAAGGTTTATATTAAATTTATTTAATCAGTTTTTTTTAAAAAATGATAGTAGGTTTAGTGCAGTATTTAATAAAAATAGGACATCGAATATATCGAAATAATGTCATGAAATGTGTATTATTAATGTAAAACTTTATAGTCAATCACAATTTGCTTTTTTACACACTTTTGATTAGGTCCCTAATGATCGATTAACTGACAATAAAGTTGTACGTTAAATATATTCATTTCGCGACTCTATAATCCAATCTCCTATTTTTAGGTTAATATATTGCATATCAAAGTTATTATATTGCATATAAATTCTATTTTAAAAGAATATGGCATATGAAAGTATGGAAGCCCAAAAACCAAGCGTTTCGCTTCCACATTTATCATGCGCACAGCAAAAATATGGAATATACTACCGGTTTCCGTGTTCCCCGGAAACTACAACTTGGGAATCTTCAAAAGAAGAGTAAATAGGCACCTTCTAGACCAACACGTAACATCTTCGACCTCATCGTCACTTACCATCAGGTGAGATTGAGGTCAAATGTTGGTCTATCTTTAAAAAAAAGTATGGAAGCACCTATAGCACCATTCTGAGCCCAATAAAAATAAAACAAGGATAGCTTAATTATTCAAATCAATAAGAAACCAAAGATGCTTGTCTACCAATTTATTAAATATGTATAAATTTTAATGCAATTAAATTGCGTTAATGTCAGGCACATTACTGACATTACTTGCCATGTCTAAGGGCTTAGATGTCACATTGACAGCTGTCAACGTCGAGAGTGACGTCGCATTATCTGGAGTACTACTATTTGCAGCATCGGGTGCTAATGTTGTAGTGGTATCAGAAATATTCGCACGTGATCTAACAATATTTGCAGTTTCTGAAGGTACGGTGTCGTTCATAGATACATTTGGAGAGTTGGTGTCATCAATGTTTATATTTTTTGCTGCGCTTCTTTTACTTTCGATTAGCTTAGTGCTGACGTTTTCCTTTCCGTTTTCGTTACAGACTTGAAAATAAAAATATTATATGGTTTATTTCTTTGTGCATCAAAACATTCTTTCATAGGCAAAGAGCATGGTCGTGCAGACTTCGGCTTTAGAATAAAACTACTGCTAACTTCCAGTGGGTTTCACAGAATGCTCCTTAGGGGCAGGCATTAGTCTGCACCTTTGTCTCTGACATGTTACTGCGATCACCCTACCGGCTGCCAAGCGTGGTAATAGTAAATTTTCTCATGCAGAGCTCGTTTGTCGTGGTTATCTGTGAGGGTATGGTAGGTACAACCCGTTTACTATAAGTTTGGACCTGACGTCGATAACGTCACTGCGATAGTATGCGAACCGTTCTGAGCCGACACGACGACTGCGGGAAGGTGAACGGGGAGGCGCGGAAATACATCACATTCCAGCGAGGTCCATTCTTCCGGTAAACGTGTGTCTAGGTATAAGCTATGGTAGTCATCATCGATAGCTGGGAAACGACCACTGTTGAGCATAAGGCTGTACTGACAATACCAACAATTTGGCAACCTTGCTTAGTACATTCTGAAACCAAATAAATCTAATAAACTAAGTTAGGAATACGTCTGAGTAAACCAATATGTTCATAAAGTATATTTCTAACATTATTATTCAGAAGTCATACTAATTATATTCAAAAACTGCGGTACGGTCAACAACCAGTAGATTTCACTAAACAAACTCAACGCCCGTCCTCGAACGAAACCTGAACACAGATAAAATTACGACCAAAGAGATAATCTGTGACGAATTTGCAATCATTAAAGACCATCATCATCATCAGCCGGAATTCGTCCACTGCTGGACATAGGCCTCTTTCATTGTACGCCACATTGACTGGTTCCGAGCCACCTGCATGGTCTATCTAGTAGGGGGACGGCCTGGTAGACGTTTCCCGCTACGTGGTCGCAACTCTAGAACCTTTCCTCCCCACCGGTTATCGGTTCTTCGAGCGATGTGGCCTGCCCATTGCCACTTCAGTATGTCGGTGACCTTCGTTCGTCTACGGATTTCCTCATTCCGGATGTTATCACGCAGAGAAATTCCGAGCATAGCTCGGTCCATTGCTCGCTGAGTGACTTTGAGCTTGTTTATTCGGCCAACCGTAAAGGACCACGTTTTGGTTCCGTATGTCATCACTGGCAACACGCCAGACCATCTAGTACTCGTACTAACTAAATTAAGTTTTAATTAGTTGTTTAAAGTTACGTTACATTTAACCTCGCATGTGATACCCCGATTGCTAATCAGTTACTGCATCATTTCTATATTAGGTTAGGTTTATTACCAGCAAAAAGACTGCCAAGCCCGGGAATGTTGAAGGAACCTTCCCTGACCTCCAAATCCAGTTGGTGTTTGCCAATATTTGAAATTCCAGTGCCGTCCAGATTTAGTTTGGTTTTACCTAAATAAGGATAAAATTAACATTTTTACTCCTATATAAACACAAGACAAGCACTTTTATATGAATCCTCTATTTAATATGCAGTTTATGATGATCATAATAAACCATCAATTTAATTAACATACAGAATATAGCATTAAGAATATAATGGCAGGGGCCAACAGCTTGTAACCGCAAAGTGGCTATTTTAATAAGATATAATTAAATAATAACACCTTCATATTTATTTCTATACTTGTGCTTAAAGACCTTGCTTCTTACCAAATTTTAGAATTCTACGACAATGGGAAGTACCCTAAGGTTTTGATGCGCTGTCGAGGAAAATCGTCAAAAGCATACACGGTTGTACATTTTTATCGCATTGCCTTAGCAGTTTGATATTTTCACAAATCAGAGGAATTGCATGGTTGAGTATTTGATATTAATTATAACATCTTATTTTGAGGTACGGAAGCCTAAAAAACTGGCGCAAATAACAAAAAATTTGTTACAAATATTAATTTGTGTATTTGAGCTGAATAATTTGTAGCATCTCATGTGGTCGTGTCGAATCCACATTTGTAATCAACTAAGAATCATCGATTCGTTTAGATCTTCTAATTGGTGAAGATAAAAACATTACCAATGAAGTTAAGACCATAACAAACGAAATCATTGTTACCAGTGTCTCCGAATTTCAAAAAGATGTCCGACTCGCCAAGAACGCTCAACCCATGCGACTTCAAGCTAATGTCGATGTTTTTGGACAAACACCCGTTGCTATGTTCCTTTTTCTTCTTGTGATCACGCACTGACTTCAGCTTCGATTCTAACTGCAATTACCTCCGTATTAGCTTACATTTAATTATTATTTCAGTTAGCAACCAATATTGTCAGACCTACAGACAGTATTTACAGTCGATTTTTGTATATTTGGAAACAAACAAACAGCAAAAGCAAGTGAATGAATTAAAACAATGTAATGAAACCAAAATTTTCAAAATGAGAGGCGTCGTCAAAAAATGGATGTCAAATTCTCAAGGGCGCCACAGTACAAATAAGTTTGGGAAGCCCTGATCTAGACGATCTATGAACATGTCAAGAATGATTCTTACGGATAAAGTACGTAATTACCATATCCAACAAGACATCCTTCTGTTCTACAACAGTTTCTTCCACGGCTCGCCCCTTGCGTCCATCACCGGGCTCAAATCGCATGGTCTTAAAACGTGGAAACTTGTCGAGTGTCGATGTAGCTTCACTGAATGCTAAGAACTAAAGGAAGACAAATCATACTTTCACTACTGGTAGATTCGTATTTAAATTTAAAAAAAAAACTAATTTGGATTAATAGAATTGCTCCCGAGAAATCTACTTTGTAGGTCAGTAATTACTTATAAAAGCCAGCTATTTTATTTTTAAAGATTATGACACAATACATTTTATAAGCATTCTATGCGAATTCCCCTCAAGAGTTACGTCAGCAAAATATCGTAATAATAAAGATATTAAATCGACTTGAATTAATCATTTCAATCAAAATTCTATAGCAGAAAAGTAATTGATAATTGAAGACAAACACTGGAAGTTTTTTCAAAAAAAATCTGATAAAATGTTCCACCTAATTAATCATAATGATGCACGTCATAAACTATTTATTACGCAATAAAAGTTCTAAATATTACATTCGTAGAGTCAACACAAAGCTAGTAGGAAGCGGTAGAAAATAATAAAAGCAATAAAACTGTATTCAATATTACCAGAAGCAGAGCCAAGTACGTGGGTGCCATTTAACCGACTCGCCAACACCAATGAAGTCGGAAATACTGTTTACGATCCGTATCAGAAATCAACGTTTATAAATAAAAACAATTTGAGTCGGGTTTATGGCTCGCGTGCTTTCGTCGAGCATGCAGTAATGCATTTGCACGAAAATAGGAAATCGCACGACATTGGCGCTAATATTGACGGAGATGTGGATGTTCCTATAGGTACAAAGACACTGAATCGGCTAATTGATACGAGTATATAATAATATTGAAAATTAAGTGTATTCTATACCATTTTAAGGCCAATTTAGGCCAAAGGCCATTTTTAAATGTATTCCTTGGGTTTGACATGAATTAAAGGTGCAATAAACCAACTTACTTGAATAAAAACAAGTAAATACGTTCAAAAATAACCGGAAACCGTCTTCAATTGCCCTAAAAGTATAGTTTTACTACGGCAAATTTAAGATTTATACCGTTTTCTCATGTATTCCGTTCTCAGAACTGGACCTAATTGAAATGGGACCACACGGGAAGCACCACCTTTCAAATAATAATAAAAAAAGAATCATCCAAATCGGTTCACCCAGAAACTCGAAATTTCTGAGCTAACAAACATTTTAAAAAAACATACCTTTTTGAAGTCGGTAAAAATTATTACATTTAAAGTTTTTCGTCGTCATCAGCCAGGCAACGTCTACTGCTGGATATAGGCCTTCTCCATGGTAGACACACTGGCCGGTCCCAAGCCACTCGCATCCCCACGACCTTACCACGGTCTGGGGTCTTTCTAGTAGGGAAACAGCCCGGTAGACGATTCCCGGTACGTGGTCGCTACTCGAGAACTCTTACTCCCTATCGGTTCTTAGAGTGTCGTGGAGCTATGTCGGTGACCTTACTTCTGTCTACGTCATTTTTTTAAAAGTAATAGTAGATGTATAAAAACATTATTATACGAAATAACTAAAATATTTAATGCAATTGCGATGTAAAATCCATTCGACACTCCGTACAAAACTTTGGTTGTTAATTTAGGGCATAAGAATATCTAATAATACAGGTTAGTAAAGAAATGAAACTCTCGCTCCGGACGCGTTCAAGGTCACGATAATTAATGTCCTTTCAACGTTATATTGCACAACATGTAAGTAAGGGCTAGCGCGCGCCGCCTCGCACTAGTACACGTTGCGTCCGTTCGTTTCTATCAACGTCCTTATCAGCCCTAGTGGGATCAGGGGTGTTGCGGGGGTGAGAGGGAACGTAGGTCTAGTAGTAGTTTAGGATGATGTTTGGGGTACGCACCGAGGAGATTACAATATAGAGCCCTGGGTTGTGCTATGCAGGGTGTGTATTTGATATAGTATCTTAGTACGGAAAAGCTAACGTTTCCGTATGCAGAACATAAGGTCGACGTGCTTCTCAGATCATTCGCATGTCCACAATTGCAATGTAATTATGCCAATGGCCTCAGTACAACACAAATGTATTTCAAGGCATATGATATAAATAGATGTTATAACACGCTACATTGTAAAGTTGAGTCAGAGTTCAGCGAATTGTACTAAACCCTACAATCAATTTATTAAACAGTATAATATTTTAAGCGCCTACGCAATCTAGTGTCTACATTGTGGGACTCACAATCCACGGGCTCGATTAGATACCGATTGCCTAAGTCTAGCAGAATAGGGAAGATGCAACCAAATTAGATTGGGTTAAATTGTATTTTTTAGCATAACGGACATTACAAGAAACCTCACCAAAATAAAAATACGTAATAATTTAGATTTTTTTATTTGGATTTTGCATTAATTTAATGTTTTAAATGTATTAGATTTAGTTTTTCATTGCATTTTGAACGTCTCTTAATAACGTTAAACGTACATAACAGATGAAAACATTATTTTCCGAGATAACTCAAAATATCGACAAAAGCTCCATACATTGCTTGTGGCGTCACAAAACTCACCCTAGAGCGTTTTAGCACCACATGGCTAGAATTACTGTTTGGTGGGATGTATTAAAAAATTATTACTCGTATCGGGGGAAAAATAGAAGACATGGTCTGTTGAATTACACAAAAATATTTTTCCATACATATTCCCTATTATGCCCGGCACAAACAGCACCTCATTAGAGTGGAGCATGTAGTTGTGGAGGCTTTCAATGCAACCGTCAATTGAAAGTGAGTGAAATGAAAGCAATTCTAGTATACTTTTTTCGCACTCTGCTCATGTAAATATCACAAGTATTACTATCTTTTTTCAACACGAAGACATGATTAAAGGATACGAGTATGTTACTTTCAGAGGCCACTTTTAGTAATTTAAATTAGGTTTTCGAATAAGATCCTTTTCATCCCATGCCTAAATCCCGTGCCTAAAAGAAAATTCCATGTGACGGATTCAGCTTCCACTTTCATGCGTACCAATGAAATCTTACTGTCATCATCAACGCACACGGCAATAATATTAACTCTGAAAAATCAACTCAAGCAAAAACTCGATCGTTGAAGTAATATATTGTGGGTTATGTTAAGCTGCCGAATTTCCCGTCAAACAAAGACAAAGAAAATTTGTATTTAAAATCTTTTGCCCAATAAATCAGCGTATAAAAAGGTACATGAGTAAGTTAAAAAGGACTCAAACGAACAGATTGATGAAGCGAAAAGCTTTTTATTGCGGAAATGGAAAGCTCCTCGATAACCAAAGCTGGAATTAAGTACCTCCTAAAACAACATTGAAAACATGAAAGAGCTCATTCGGATTCCTTTCGCAAGCGAATTTGGTTCCCAATTTACATTTCACAACCGTGATCATAAAATAGTAATCCAATAAAAGGCAAAATCGAAGTTTCGTAACTGCCTGAATTTGATTTGCTGGGAAATACAGCGGTTTTATTCTTATAGCTTGTGTTAAAACGGCGCGATCGCATCAACAGTGGCAAGTCGCTAATATATTCACTTTTCTCTCGTTGGTCTAATCTAATTGTCCTCTTCGCGCATTTAAATCAAGGATTCTATCGAAATCTTTCAATTTCCAAACAGCCTTCATCTTTTCTTCGTCTGCTTCACGTTCTGTTTCCATATTTTTGTACCGAAGTCTTTTTGAAATTTCAATAGAGTGTAAGAGTTCGAGCGAAAGATAAATGATATTTTCGTATACTTCAGTACACATTATGTTCAAAACCTACTCACATCAAACCATGGCGTGCCTTTGTAAATTTTGCTAGTATATTATATTTATTTAAGTTATATATCATCAGTTATCGGAATTTCTCTACGTGATAAGGTCCGGAATGAGGAAATCCGTAGACGAACGAAGGTCACCGACATAGCTCGAAGAGTCAGTGAGCTGAAGTGGCAATGGGCAGGCCACATCGCTCGAAGAACTGATAACGGTTGGGGAGTAAAGGTTCGTACCGGGAAACGTCTACCAGGCCGTCCCCCTACTAGATGGACCGACGACATGGTTAGAGTCACGGGGAGTCACTGGATGCAGGTGGCTCGGGACCGGTTGATGTGGCGTACCATGAAGGAAGCCTATGTCCAGCAGTGGACGTTTCCCGGCTGATAATAATCATCAGTTACTTTGTGGTAATGAAATAAAGTATTATACACCCCAAAAATAAAGTATGGTACACCAAATAAATAGCATAATATGATACACGCACAAAATCGTAGAATTTCTAATGAGGTCTTTTTCGTTCACAGATTATGCTTGCGTTACTACCACTCCTGCTGAGTCTTGGCGTTGCCAATTCTAGAAACTTCATCCCTGAATCTGCGAAAACCTTCAGATCCTTGCCAGCAATCAGTAACTCCCTCGTTAACCTCGGCAAGATGGACATCGCCTTACATTTCAACAGTAAAAGTTCAGGTAAGCGCTGCTATAATCCAGGAGATGGACAGCAGTATTTCCATAGGCTTCCATAGTCTGGCTTTATTAGAAAGTCTGTCAAGCGTTGTAATTATGGCAAATCCTATCGTAGAAAGTGTGGCGTGGTGATCTATAACGGAGGCTCATGTCCAACAGTGAACATATTCAGTCGATTATGACTATGGTAACGTTTAAATAAAGCCAAAAAAAGTGGTTTTATTACATTGTTGGGGTTCGAACCGACGCCATGTTCTAATGACACGCTTGGACACACAAAGCGGAGCTCTCGGCTTCGATTCCCAGAGGGGGTCCTTATCCTATCGGTACTCAGTTTGATTGGTGGTAGAGCATTTTCTATGTCCACCTGACTGATCTGCCGCTAAGCTGAAGTGTTGATAGGATAGCATTGTTTTGTCTCCGGTAGGGTACGTAGCAGAGGCCACCGCCTCATTAGATTGAGGATTCTGGGTGGACTTACCAT
Source organism: Carcina quercana (assembly GCA_910589575.2). Taxonomy (NCBI): domain Eukaryota; kingdom Metazoa; phylum Arthropoda; class Insecta; order Lepidoptera; family Depressariidae; genus Carcina; species Carcina quercana. Next base: position 12,087,171 of record OU342438.1, on the reverse strand, counting down.
CAGGTGAAATAAAAAACAAATGCAAAATTAAAATGAGATCCCATTAGTGCAATATACATCAAATTGATACATATGTGAATGGTTTTTGATTAGGTTTAGTTTAAGATCAAAACCAAATTCATAATCATTCATCAGCCAGGAAACTTTCACTGCTGAACATACACCTGTCTCGTTCTAAACATTTATTAACATAAGTATATCATTTTAGATCCACCAATACCAGAACGCAGATCTATGAACAATGACGACGTATGTCCTTGCACGAGCCTGAGATCTGTGAAGAATGCCGCGCCGAACACACCTGAGTTGCTCAGCACACTTCTCATGAACAACGACGTGTTATCTTCCAAAAATAATCGTATGGTTTCGTCTATGTGCTGCGATTCCCACGAAAATGTCCAAGAAGACACTTTCTTCTTCGAAATAAGCCCTAAGAATAATCCATTAGAGACGTTGCGCTCTGTTCCTGCCCAAAGCAATTTCCCTGCACAAATGCCGAACCTGCCTTTCATTTTTGAAAACGTCATGTCCAAGCTACCGTTGCCAGTGAAGCCGAAAGCAATCGAAATTTTCTTCTATCCTAAGAAAAAGGACCTCCCGGAAGCCGGTAGCCTCAAAAGGAATATCGAACTGAAGAAGTCTGACATAACAGTCGTCGGTGACAAGGAGCTTAAGAATGAAATCAAGAATTTCAGATTCAAACCTCCACTGCACGTAAAGAAAAGCACGATTGCTCAAGAAAACAAAGAAATCACAGCGTCTACGAAAATTGAAACTCAAAAACAAGAAATTAATAATGACAAGGAAATTAATATTAAGCCTAACACTGTTTAGTTTAATTTGCGGTGAAATAAATCAATAAATACAATTACATAAGTTTACATTCAAATGGTTTACTTATCTAAAGCCTAACAATCATTTTATCAAATCTTAATAATCCATATCCATACTACCTAGTATTATAAATGCGAAAGTTGTCCTTCATTCCCGTCGGACCGCAGTGTCAGAATAACTTTATTTTTGTACAGATACAGCTGAACAGACTTATTTTATCCTAATCGAGCGTGTGGTTCGTTCCGATGTCCACGCAAACGAAGTCGTGAGCATGAGCTAAACAATTAAACTTAATAAATAATAATAATAAAACGTTTCACAAACAACAAATTATGAACGCGTAACATTCTCGAAAATATCGTCACTAAACTTGGCCAAGCATTGGACTATTTTTTAAAAGCAGCCAAGTGCGTATCGTGCCACGCGCAGTGTAGGGTTCTGTAGTTGCCCGTCGCAATAAGTTCACGGTTTAACACTAACAACGTCTAAAAACGGGCCCACACAGTACTATGTAAAGTAATTTTGAATGGAATTTGTACGAAACTTTCATTATGGCATCTCAAGTATATTTTGTAATTTGGTCGACTATTACTCGTTAACCTCTAAAGCCAGCTTAGTCGTGATATTTTTCCTTTTAATAAATAAATGAGAAATTTGTATACATACTACTACTGTGAATTTTTTCAGATTTTTAAAAGCAACAGTTTAGAAGATAGACAGGGCGTGGGGGGGACGTGACTCTGACAAAAATTAGGCTTAATATTTCACAAACGGATCCTTGAATCAAAAAGTGGTGGTCCCAGACCTTCAATGCTTTTAAAAGACCTAACGATACCCCACACAATGGAATAGACGCGGAAAAAATATTTCATCCCCCAAAAAACAGCCATTACCTTTTTTAAATCCTTTTAAAAAGCGCTCTTGTTAAAAAAAAACTTCTGTTTAAATTTCGAATGTAATGAAACCACGTCTGCTCTGCTCGAGTGACCTAAGAATAATGAAGCTGTTATTTCACAATATTCAACCTAACTAGCGGAAGATTCGCGTCATACCTCATCCATTACTTGCTCCTCTTGAAAACAGCCTGGAAATCCGTTAAGTAAAACAGCAATGGACACATCAGTGTACTTAACGCTAGATAGAAGAGTGAAGCGACGGCGGGCTGCGTAAAGGCATTACGTGACCAGAATCCAAACTACCTGTATTTGCATATCGCAGTGTTATACGAGGAATTATGCTCGGCATGACTCAGGTAATGATACCCCATGAAAAGCATGAAAATTACGAGCGGTAGATCGTCCTGACATACTTAAGACGTCTAATGAAGGCAATGAATATAAATCACACCGTCTTCATACGCCTCGCATCAAATATGGGTGTCAGTTTGCAGCAATAATTCTTCTGGTCGCGTTTCGCGGTTAAAATGAAAGCATTTAGCTGTTGCTTAATATGTTGAACAATTTTTTTTCTTCAACAATAATTAAAAGCTTCCTACAATTCTAGGTCAACAATCGTTAGTCCGGGACAGTTTTCAAAAAATTTTAAAAAATCTTTCTTGACAAAGTTTGCAAATTGTAATATTAAATTTTATATTTGTGTTTCTGTGTGAATTTCGTGTCTATGCGAGTGTTATGTGTGATTCTAGAAAGTTAAATATGTATTTAACTACAGCTGATGAGATGAGAATCATACCCAAGGAGGCGTTAACCCGAGTTTTGGGTGAGTACCCCTTCTCGTCTCTCGCTAAAGTGTTGCAGTTTAGATATTTTATTTATTTATTTCCTTCTAGGAGGATGCAACCTATACTAGCCGAGGCTGTGTGATGAAGTACTTGAGTGAGATTAATGATGTTAAGTGTGATTACGCGGGGCATCGGTTAATTAAGCACAAATGACACATTCCGCAAATGTATGGAGCCAAGGCCTGGTCTTGTACACTTATAATTTTAAACGGCCATTATCAAATAAAAGTGATTTAGTTACCATTTTTTGTATATTTTGGTTTAGTTTATTTGTACAAAATCATATAAAACGCACGAAACTCGGAAGATTTGACGTTGAAAATAAAGATGGCGTCAATGAAATGACATTTGACGCTTTCACTTAGTACAAAAAGAATGATTTTGTACAATTAAAATAAACGCAAAGATGTAATTCTAGTGTTTTTCTATACATATTCAGATTATTACTTGATTTTATTAATAGTGTACAAGTGCAGGCCGAATTTGAAACATCTCTTTTGGCTATAACTTACTTACAATCGTGTATTATGTGAAGGCTGGCTACACTTCCACAAAACTTCAACCCAAGTTGTAGTCAAGGGTGAACAGGCACATCCTTTTAAACCATACAGTACTAAAAAAGGCTGTGTGCTCTTGGCTTAAGAATAGGATCAGAAAAGGTCACGAAAGGGAAATTTTCATGATATTAACACCAACTATGTACCAACAACATCTTATTCGAGCACCAATCCGCCAATCAAACGTTGTGGTTATGGAAAATCCTCTCATGTAAAGTCTCAAGGGCCTGTTTTTATGTCTGACTCTTGTCCAACATTGGACTGATGATGATGACGATTATGTTCAGGGTTCATTATCTTGTCCACTAATTTGTAAACATGGAAAATATAAAATACTCACTGTTTTTCCTTTCTCTGCTGTCGTTTCTTCTTGAAAGCTCTTTTGACCCTCAATAAAAGAAAGGCAGCTCTGTCTATAGTTAGCACGGAGGGCCGCTTGGCGGAGCTAGGCTCGTCCATCCCCTCCTCTTCGTCCGCAGGCTCATCGCACAACCTCAGGCCGAGCCATCGCTGCTTTGTCACAGTCCTCGTTTTGACGTCGAACCGAACGGACGTAACAGGTTAATTGACACGTTTGTGCATAGTTATGGCGACGCGGTAGAGGTTGAATTTCTAACGAGACACTATCAACACTTATTAAATTTAAACACTTAACCACTGAACACCTAATCCGGTTGATGTACCTGTGATAAACAAAAATACATATTAGAACAAATTTCAAATCAATGTTTCCTTCATAACTGATTCATGTTTATTTAGAAAGGAAAGCATTTAAATCAAATTTAGCAATGGTTTTATTACATATTGTGTAATTATTCAATAAATTAGGCAAAATGTACTCGTATTTCAAAAAAATTCTGATCCTGCTCATTCGACGCCGGCAGGCACTCGGAGCTACTAGAATGAGACCCCACATACAGTCCGACAAATGCCGATAAGAAAAATTCTGATGTTCTTGCTTCATTGTTCTGATACTCAATTCTTCATAATTTACATAATATTAGTAAAACTACTAAGATAAGCCCCTCCACATGTTTCTTCATACAAATTTGACTCAAATTTATACACAGGGTGTCCAATTCACTAACAAATAAACCTACAACCTCAACCTTGGCGGGCGATATCTCTAGTTTTCTAGGCAACAAGAATCAATATCGAATGACATTGGAAAAGACATCCTCGAGCCGAGAGGTTGCAAAAATTGTTGTCCTTAGTGAAAGCACCCCCTGTTCTAAAGCTTAGATGATATGGATATAAAGCAGAAATATCAACACATAGACAAAATCTAATCCCTAGAATTGTAAAGAAAGTTCAAAAATTTTCGTTATCGCTTCATAAAACATTTATAAAATCTGCAAACTTTTATTTGATACTTTAACAACTCCCTCCACATGCCACCTGCAAATTTTATCACCTGTACGAAGCCTTTTAACCTAAAAACAGATATAAATGGCATAATAAAACTGACTACAATAAAGTGTGAAGACGAGCTTTATCATAATTTGCGGTTCAGACGTATGAACCATATAACTTTGAGAGCCCTTTCTTATGTTTGTTGTTACGTTGGGGAACGACTTCTGCATTTGGTCGGCTATCAATTTTTTTATGACTTAGGTTCTTAAACATTTCTTATTCGGATTATGACATTGCTAGATGAGAGAGCTGAAAGTACTTTACTGAATCACTAGACAATATATCTCTGGATATACCATTGCACACTGTTCAAGTTTTGTAAACAAACAATTTTATTAGTTCGTTTTATTTACAGCAGCTATTAAAATCTCTCCCGACCTTAGAGTAATTCAAGTAACAAGAAAAGTGAAGCAAATAAAACTAAGCCATTCTGGCTCAGTAATATAATATCTGCAAAATATTGCATTCTAGCATTTACGCATGACTTCGTCCACGTAGTCTTCGGAAAGTATCCGAAGTGGAATTGACCTACGTACGAGTATACTTTGCTTCTAGCCAAATTTCAGGATTCTAGGTCAACGGGAAGTTGTGCAAAGATTTTGATGCCTTGCGCTCGCACAGTAAATCGTCAATATATGCGACTTAAACGGCCGTATCTTTTTATTATTGACTTTATTGTGAATTGCAAACTTTAGTACCTATTTGATGTTATTTCAACTAGATACCTCAATCATACGTTACTGAAAAAAAAATCTTGCGAGACAATGAAGTGATTCTGTGAGTGTTTTTTCTTTTCAGGTACGGAACCCTGATATTTCGAGTTGAACTGTCAGCAACGCCAGTCAGGATTCCAAATTTGAACTTACTCATAAAGTAATATAAAACATCGCTCTACCCGCCTTTAGTTTCGTAAATGCATCGTAAAGTAAGCCAGGAATTTCCCAATACTCATTACCAGTCTCGTTAAGACATAAAAATGGCTGTCCAAGTGTACATGTGCCGTTAGAATATTAATGTCATAAACGACTTTATAGACGTTTTAATAGAGCACACTTTAATTCTCAAATAAAATTGGTTGTGATCATGCCAGCAGGACGCACAAGTGTCATGTAATACGTAAGATGACATGGTACAAAAGTGGCATCATATTTTTGTACTTTGTACATTGATTTTGAGAAGTATGACAATAACAATTAGGTTTGCTGCTGTGTTCTTGGAATTTTTAAACCGACTTCAACAAAGGAGGAGGTTCTCAATTCGTCTGTACGAGTATGTTTGTTTCTTGTATGTATGTTACGCGATAATTGTCCAGTTGATAACTCCACCAATTGTAAACCGATTTTGACGATATTTTTTTGGTAGAACATACTTCAGAGGTGGTCCTATATAAATTTTATCGAAACTGATTGAGCTATTTTTGAGAAAATCAACAAAAAACCAATATGTACCCAGATAATTCTAGTTCTAAGGATGAACAGTATTAAGGCAGTTGAAGTCGGTTGTTAGTTCTTTTTGAACGCGTTATTAAGGATTTTGCTTTGATTGCAAACTGAACAAGTTGCCAGTACTGAAGGATTTATCCATTTTATTGAACTTGTCTCGCATCTTACATTGCAGGAACATTGCAGACGCTGAGTTGGCTAAAATGAAATTACAAGGGATCCTGCCAGACGCGTTTTTAGGGTTCCGTACCTAAAAGAAATAAAGGAACCCTTACAGGATCACATTGTTGTCCGTATGTCTGTATATTTTCTGCCAATAAATAGCCTTCTTCAGGAACGCGTGAAGGTAGCAGCAACTTGAAATCAATAGTCAAGTCTGCGATGCTTTAGATTTGTGAAAAATGAAACCTTAAAGTCAACGCCACAAAAATAACACGGTGGTTTATGCCACATAATTCGACGATGTCCTTTGCGAGCCCAAAGAATCAAAACCAATAGGGTCTAGTGACCTAAGATCCTGAAGTTTGGCAAGAAGGTAGGTCTTACAGCTGAAGTGGAATAAATGTGAAAACCTTAATTTCTAATAACATTGAAATCGCTTTTTTTACGATTTCTCGCATTTTTCGTTGACCTAACCTACTGTTTATGATTTTCAGTTTGTTAACTATACATTTGCTGTCCGGAACTCTCGGCACACGAGTCTGACTCACACTTGACCGATTTTTGTGTACGAATATGTTCTAAATGGCTTCCATTCTTATTTACGGCTTTAGAATAACATTTTCAGCAAAATAAATTTGTAGGGGTTGGATGTTCATCTATATTACCAGTCTAGTTGTATCAGATAGAGGTCGAACAAATATTACAGACTACCCCTAAACGAAACCACCCGATATTCATTATAAATGTAAGTAAAAAAATTCAGTCAAAGAAATGAGGTGTGCAGGGGGAGGGAATATACACTGTCATTGGCCAGTTCTTTCCGCCTTACCATAAGTGGTCGGAGCTTGACTGTATTTAGTCATATAAGTCTGATCATCATTATCAGCCTGGAAACATCCACTGCTGAACATAGGCCTCCCTCATGGTACGCCACATCGACAGGGCCCGAGCCACCTGCTCCATCTAGTATGGGGACGGCCTGGTAGACGTTTCCCGGTACGTTGTCGCCACTCGAGAATCTTTACTCCCCACCGGTTATTGGCCTGCCCATTGCCACTTCAGCTCACTGACTCATAAGTATGATGGATTGTCTGAAAGCCTTCTCCATTCATTAGGCGTTTGGTTTGTGTTTAATTATTAAGATTAATAGTTCTAGTAGTTTAGCAAAAAAAACATATTGGAACTACGAGTATATCTGTCAGCATTTCACTTCCTTTTTACAGTAGAAAGTACAAAAGGCGTGTCTATAAATACCACTACACCATAAATAGCCGTAACATATTTTTATAACTTTGTATTGTTTAAATAAAAATTTTTTATATCAAAATGTTGCCCTGCATTCTAAAAACATCATTTTGTTTTGTCACTCTTATTTTTCTAAAATTCGTATCGAATTGTGAATCCAATTTAAGCTGCTAATGAGGGCGCTTAATAATCTATTTAATCGAGGTTCTTTCAACGCTCTTTGATCTAAAAGTTCCGCAAAAACGAAATATTTTAACAAAAATTTATTTTTACCACCCATTTCAACCTCTGAATGAGGCATGCTCTCTTTTATCTCCTTGATTACGTGGACCCTTCTGTCAAGAGTCCAGAGCCAAGAAGACAGTAAGTATGTTGTAGGCCATTGTTAGGTCACGTGCTAGTGCATTGTTCTCACTTCCTTGTTCGATTTGAACGAGGCATAATAGCAATACTAAAATACTGTTCATTTTATTGTAAAAATAATCAACCTTTGCAATATTTTTACTCATAGCTAAATAATACACTCAGTTATTATGACAATACTATCCAGATAATTAGTGACAGCAAAATTACACAGTATAGTGACATAATAATGACATTTGTTATCATCCAATTACATAGGTTAGTTCTGAACGCAGGCATTTGATATTTGCCCTTTGAATGTATCCTACGTGATGAAAAGCGTCCCTTGTGCTATTTCACAACATGTCAATGATGTCCGTTTATCCGTGACAGAGTGATAAACATATTCGACGGGTTTGATTTTTGCGTGATTGAGCAATGAACATCCAAACCTTCAATTCAAATATTGTTTATTGTTACACCATAAATGAATACTAATGTCAAAGCTGACAGATAGAACTTCCAATCAAAAGACTTGATCGATAAAAAAGAAGGCAAGTGCGTGTCGGGACACGCGCAGTATAGGGTTCCGTAGTTGCCCATCACAATAAGTTCTAACGCTAATAATGTCTAAAAACGTCGTTGACATTCCTATTGCTCGCACTAAGCGCTTTGCTTCTAATTTTATCATGCGTACAGCCAGGGAGTGGAACGCGCTGCCGGCGTCTGTATTCCCAGAAAACTATAACTTGGGTGTCTTCAAGTCGAGGGTGAACAGGCACCTTCTAGACCAACGCGCACCATCGTAGGCCACATCGTCGCTTACCATCAGGCGAGATCGTGGCCAAGCGTTGATCTATACTCTGTAAAAAAAAAAAAACGGGCCCACACAATACGATGCAAAGTAATTTTGGATGGAATTTGTACGAAACTTTCATCTTGACATCTCATTTTAGTTTTTCTTTTAACTTCAGTGATTTTTTATTTATTTTAAAAGCAACAGTTTAGCAGATAGATGGGGTGAAAGATGACGCTCGACTCTGACAAAAATGTATCATTGTAAAGCTTAATATTTCGCTAACGGATACCTAAATTAAAACGTAATGTTCCTAGACACTCAATATTTTTAAAGCAGATGCGAAAAAATATTTCATCCCATCCTCAAGTTACGTGTATGCCATGCCACCCGTAAAAATATTCATCAATATTTGAATCCTAACTTTGTTGACGTGATTAATATGTATACCCGTACCAAATTACAGCTTTCTAGTTGTAAGGGTCTCTGAGCTAAGGCGCAGAAGTTCTTTGTTTGACTACGGAGCCCTAAGAAGCCATTTTCTTCCAACGAACAGCAACCTTTGGGTAAAAGAATAGGGACAGTAGGATAACACTAGTTAGGTTTATTTACCAATCATTCGATCTTTTAAGAATCTGTGATACATGCATCAAATCTTATCCATAATATCTCGTGCGTCAGACAAAAAGGTGACTTTGTACTGAATCAATTGTAGACCATGCAGTAGACCACCACGAGGACTTTCTTTGAACACGTTTAGCAAAATCAATACCTGCAATTCTGTCTCGTAAGCGCATTAACATGTCAGTTGTGAATCAGAAATGTTATCTTTAACCCCTTTATTCATGTGAACCCTTCTGATATAGCCATCTGAAAGCCATAAAGATAGTAGGCATGTCGTTGAAGCCTTTGTATTATCACGTGCCAGTGCATTGTTCTCAGTCGATTTGAACGAGGCATAATACCCACGCTGACGTAGCGTAGGGTGAGCTATTTTTATATTTTTAGTTATGATGCGCTATCTCATTCTCAACCGACTTCAAAAAAGGACGAGATTCTCAATTCGAGTTGAATTTTTTCTTTTTTTCTTTTCTATTTGTACTTATGTTACGCGATAACTCCGCCAATTATTTATGTATCGATTTTGATGATTCTTTTTTGTTTGGTAGAGCATACTCCAGAGATAGTTTCATATAAATTTTATCGGAATGGATTCAGCTTTTTTGATAAAATCATCAAAAACCAAATACGTACCTATATAATTATACCTCTAGGCAACCTCTAGGGGTGAACATTTTAGTGAATGAATGCTGTAGAATTTTAGGGTTAGGGTGTAGTTGAAGTTGGTTTTTAGTTCTTTTTGAACGCGTTACTTATTACTTTGAGCTTTTGGGTGCCATCAAGTTAGATTAAGGCCAACCTCGAATCAGGATGACACGTGTTATAAAGCCTAAACGATCTAAAAAATTTATAGTAAGATTTTTCGCCCGCAGTACTCAGTTTCAGCCAAAATTTGGAAAGTTTGACTACGGGAATTCATTTCAAGATCGGGTAAAAAGTATCTTATTTCTTCTTACATACAGTCAAACATTTATATTATAACAATTATATGATAAAAATAAAGAAAATATGTTAAATATTAAACCATATGAAGATAAATCTTTTCATCATCAACAACCTTTATATGTCCCCACTGCAGGGGCTCAGGCCTACACTCCTACAGAGTGTATGAGCCATAGTCAACCACGCGGGCCCAGTGCGGATTGGTAGACTTCACACACACCTTTGAATTTCTTTCTCAGGATTGTGCAGGTTTCTTCACGAAAAGCCAATGGTAATGATTTTTATCATTCGTACATAAATTCCAAATAACAAATTGGAACTCATTGTTACTAGCCAGAATCGAACCCAGACCTCGGTTGTTCAAGGACTGACGCTCTACCCAACTGAGCTAACACCGCTTTTTATTACATTTACTATTATATTAATTACTCATAGCAACGTAGTGTTCACTGTAATTTTTAACTTATGGTAAATATTTACTGAATATACTTTAAGTTCAAATTAGCTTTTTGTATCATTTTTCTATCCGCGTCAAATACTCTGAATACAGTCAAAAGTGTATTTCAAAAATAAGGTAAAGTAGGTAAGTCACCTGTCATCCTGCGGTAGGTTTTCCGCCCCACCGGACCGCGGTTGCATCGGACATAAAATGGAAAACACCTCGCGGCCCGTTCAAGCGTAAATGTGGCCTGTTCAAGACATTTTAATGGAATAGCATAGTTTCTGACGTCATTTTTTTTAATAGATTGTGTGAAGGAATAAAATCTCCTTCAAATCTCTGAATTTTTCAAACTGTAAATAATAGATATCAGTTTATAATAATAATGTATTATGGATTTAGAAATTATTATCATTGTCCACGTATACATATTATCATGTCATATATAATATACATAAGGCTGACTAAGCTGGTTAATACAACTTTTTAGAAATCTACCCTAGGGAAGGAAATGTAATTTTCTTCCCGATACTTAGATAATGAAATGCATACTTTCCGAACAATTGAAATCAAATTCAAATATTTTATTATTAATCAAGCTAGTACTCTCACTAGCTGTAGATAAAGACGGGTAGTATTCAAAACATTCTCAATCTTTGATAGTTTACCGCCTTTTGCGTACACGCTGACTACAAGTATGCCATTGAGAATTTAAAAATGTACAGGTATGAAATTCACTAAATACAAACATTCTGCTGACGATATCGCTAGTTTTCTTACAACGACGGTCAATATCAAATGACATAAGCAAAGATATTCGTGAGCCGTGACATTTCGAAGATGTTTCCCCTTAGTGAATTGCACCCCTGTACTCCTGAACAAACAAGAAACCATTAGCCAAAACACGATTAACATTTATTACAATTAAAACATAAAAGGTACTTTAAAAATACGAGCAAATACAACCACTTAACTTTATAATTATTTCGTTCTCTAAAAGGGTCAAGATTAACCTTTGCTCTTAAATGAAGCCCCGGTAGCATAATACCGTCCAAAATTAATGCACCGATAAAACCTCCGCTACGAAAGAATGTAACTTTAGGACTAACCCCGGCAAGTCTATAAATAAAGTTATTTTCTTAACAATTGAAGATTGCGAAGGAAACCCTTCCGTGGTTTCGAGAGCCCTTCCTACCGAGATAGAGGATATTGCTTCCGACTGGACTTGGCCTTCTCGTAAAAGGTATAACGATTGGCCCCAAATGAGAGGGTTTCGATTTACTCCTTTGTGGCTTTCCGATTTCGTATGCCGTTTACTTAGGATGTTCATTGTGAGATTTATTTTGGTAATTTAGGAGAGAAATGTGGGTTGGACGTGAAATAAGACCTATTGCTTGAAATAACTTAGTTTTAAGTTACGCACAAATATTGAACCAGAGTAGAGTGTAAATGTTGTTCTAATATAATATGAAAGATTGGGGTTATATTCCTGGCCACTCACAACCAAATGTAGTAAAAAGCGAGTGTTCTTGTTCTCGGCTCAGTAATTACCGCACCGATGTTTTCTGAGAGTCTCGTGTGATATGTGCGAGCGTGACGCGGGTCGCCCGCCCGCCCCGTGCCGACCGCGGCCTGCTGAGGCGGACGGGAGGGGGCGGGGGAAAACGAAACGGGTGAAAATTAAAAAGGGCTTTCTGGGGAATTAATGGATTAATTCTGTGATAGGTCGTGTCTCTCTGGGTTTATGAATTACTTTATCGAACAATTAAACTAGCAATGGTTTAATTCTCAGTAAAAAGGAAATTCATTATACTTTTAATGGGATCCCGATCAATCAAAGTTTCATAATACATTTATGTTGCCATAATTTTTTAAAATAGAAAAGCTGGCTTTGTGCAGTAATTATCTAAAAGTAGGACATTAGATTGTAATGTCGCGAAATGAGTATCAACTTCACAGTGAATCACACAATTTTTATTATTCAAAGCGCTATCTAGGGACCATTAGCTACATAACTGCTATTGTAGCTAACAATAAAGCTGTAAATTAATGAAATTTATTTTGCAATAGTCAGATAAATACTTACCAGCTATTCAATTTTAAAAGATGATGGCAACAGAAATGTAATATGGCAGCATTCGGAGAGGGATCCCGTTAAGTGTATATGTTCATTTGTCTACTCAGTCTAATATATTTTTGTTACCTTAATTGACACTTAACAGATTTTGATAGCGGAAATAAGTATAAATGAAAAGGGTTTATAGTAAAATGCATTATTTAATTGTGTGATAAAGCTCCGGCTTTTTTAAAACTTCTATTGAATCTGAGCAAGCTACCAAAGCCAACCATGCCATGAATCAGAATAGGCTACGAAGCTAAGGAGACGGTGTAGCAGTATTGAGGAACGTTCATTTTTTTAATCAAAATTACCTTTACTTCTAAAACTAACTAAAACTATGTTACAACTCACTTGTTGAATAAACAGCATACAACAACAACATAATTTCTTGTAGCAAGTCTTCAGTGGAAACTACCACACGACAAGCATGTCATGAGTAAGTTTCATTATTCGAGAAACTAAGATGGTCATGTTAGTCTATGTCGACAAAAACAACACAACGTCAACAGAGAGAGGATGTCTCTGCGAATCAGTCAAAAGTTTATCTTATCGACGTGTAACGATTGGGCACGACAAAATCTAATGACAAAACTATCTCATGACCTTCATTTTATCCCTTCCGAGTGGGTTTTTGACGGAATTCATACCCGCAGCCACAGGGCACACGTCAAATTTATATAAAACACAATGGCAATATTGTCACAAAACAAATTATGCTCAAGATAAACGTAATTTGCATACTCACCACATCCCTGCCCTCGCCCGCGTGTCGCGCTGTCGTTCCCTCCACATCAATAAACTGGTAAATTAAACGAGGCACGACAACTTGACAGACAGATGAAACCCGCTTGCTCCTAATATGACGTGTGAACGAGCCTCGATGTGTTGAACTCACTCGGAGTGATGACAATGTTTTCAACGAAAATTAACTCAATATGTTCCGGGGATTGTTCTTCATATTAATTCTATTTTTCATATTCGTATTATTCATCCCCTAAAATGTTCATCCTTAGTGGTGGAATTATCTGGGCACATATTTAGTTTTTGTAGATTTTCTCAAAAAGCGCTGAATCACTTCGATAAAATTTATATGAGAGCATCTATGAAGTATGCTTTACCAAACAAAAAAGAATAAAGTTAAATAAGTTCACTTTGTAAATATACTTTTATTATTATTATTTTATTTTTATTTTGTAATTGTAAATAAGTGACTTTATGTATATTATGTGCCTTTAGTGTTTATAATCTTTGAAAAAACAATGTCTATATTGGGATAATGCTTTTCAAAAAGAATTATCAAAATCGATTCATAACTGAGTTATCACACATATATACAAAAAAAAACATATAGTCGAATTGATAACATCTTTTTTTGAAGTCCGTTGAAAACTAAATTCAATGTAATTTTGAAAACATGATTTATTAGAAGGTGTTAGAAGCTAATGTCTTTTTTTGGTCCGTACCCAAACGGTGTAAAACGGGACGGGAACAAGGGAAATCTTCGAAATTTATCTGGGAAAACCACTACCATACGAAGGGAACACTACATTGTGATGAAAAGAGGCCTTATCTCTCTCCATGTGACAGACTCCACGCTTTTAAGTCCTAAAAAGAACAAAAAGCAAGAGATAGGTACTTTCGCATATTATTAGCTTATTAAAAATAGGAGAGTAAGTAATATAATTTAATATCAAGCCTCCCGTACTCGAATAACATAAATCTGCACCCGGTTTTAATTAGCAGAGTATACAATAAGGCTGGGCTTTGTCCTTGCCTGCATTATGAACTGTCTACCATAATTACTACCCTAGAATCAAAACCATTTTGTGCTCGAGGTAATTTTAATACAGACATCGAAACAGAGAAAATTGCAGTCAATCATAATAAATATTTTTCATGAAACAAAATTACCTTGCATATATAAAGGGTAAGACAGGTATCCTTTTTTATTATAAATTCAAGATAACGGCTGTGGTTATACTGTCACTGTTAAGTAACACAAGAACTAAAAAACGGCTTCAACTGCCCTAAAAGTCTACAGAATTCATCCCCTAAAATTTCACCGTCGGCGTAGTATAGGCCTGTTTCCACTAATAACAAATTGCTTGGTTTATAGTTTCTAATTATAAATGAGGAGACGAAGATAAGAAAAAACTAGTACATTTCTCAAAAAAGTTAAAGATTATTAATATTTTTAGAAAATGGATTCGAAAAAAATAGGCATTAGGTCACGTGACAACGAACACGAAGAACGCGGCGCAAGAAAGTGTGACGTCACGCCTCGCAAAACATCATTGTTGTTGTTGACGTTTTCATACCACAGAGCAGGTTATTTCGCGAGCTGTGACGTCATTCAAGACGCCATGACACTATTCAGCGTTTTCGAGGGAAATATAAATTGCTTTTTTTAAATACAAAATACGTAATGTAAATTTTGCTTTTTCTTTAAAATATAGCTTTTTGGGGATATAATATAGATTAAAGTATATAATTAACCAAGTTTTCAAATTTTGTCAACTAGCCTATTATCTGGGTACATATTTTGTTTTTGTTGATTTCCTATTTAAAAACGCCTAATTAATTTCGATAAAATTTATAACACCTCTGAAGAATTTCCTACCAAACAAAAAAAATATCAAATCAACTCATAATTGGCGGAGTTAACGCATAACATAAATACAAAAAAAAACATACAGTCAGACTGATAACCTCCTCCTTTTTTGAAGTCAGTTGAAAAATAGAACATAAATGGCATGTATAAAATATGAAATATAACAAAAATCATGTGCTTTAACAACATTGTAATCGATTCAATTATTAAATTATAACAAACGAAAGAAGAATTTTCCAAATCGGTTCAGGCGTCTTATAGCAATCGGGGAACATACATACATACAGAGAGATTTAAATATAGTAATAGGTTATAGAGCGGTCATTGGGAAACGTTTCATATAAACATTTTGATCTCAAAAGTCAATGGTATGTCAAATGTCTTGTACGGCCGCGTGACGTGATGTGACACTAGATTGAGTAACTTATTACCAATTGGTAATATTATATTATATATATATATATTATATATTAATATAATAAATAAAATATATATTATATTGGTAATATTACCAATTGGTTATTACTTATTTTTTATATTACTATATACTTATTTTTTATTTTTTATATTATTGGTTATACTTATTAGGTTTAGGATCAAAATGTTTGTTTGCTTTGTCCGGTCTATTAATATTAAATGTCTTTGCATACATAAGAAATAAAAAATATTCTGACGAATTGAAAACCACCGCCTTTCGTACTTTCCTTAATTAACAAGGATTACTAAATTAGTAGTCAGTAAACATTTCAGGGCTAATTTGATGAAGTCCATAATTGTGATTAATATCCCTCAATTACATAATGATTTTTCGTTAGCCGAGTGAATCTCAAGGGATCTGAAAGTGAGGCGCTGCTGGACTATGAATCTGTTTATTAGGTTAACGTAATTAATGCTTGTTGTTCGTGAAGTATGTTTAAAGGGAATTCGCTTGGAATGCCTCCATACAATAGAGAATAGCTGACTTTGATAAGCAATAAACAACCTAAAAGTAGGGGATCTGATTATAGTGTCGCGAAAGCTACAGCTGTCGTTACGCAGCTAATGGTCCCTAGATGGCGCTTTTAACAATAATCTAAAAGTCGAGGGGTTTACTAGTATCCTATGAATAGTTACTCTATCCAATTCCGGACTGCAGGTTCAGATTAGCTCAATGGTTCCAAATTGCATAAAATTGAGTATTTGAATTTTAAAAAATTGTTCAAATCGACAGACCACGAGTCTGTAAAAGATAAACAGCTCTATAAAAAAATCGATACGACTCATACTTTTTTAGCACAATCCGTCGATAAGTAATTCATGTCACGCGGTGCTAAAATGCTCCTTATAAATCTAGCGAGTTTTGTGACGTCACATGTTGGTATTGGAGCATTAAATGTATGAAGGTTGTATAGATATTTATATAGTAAAATAATGTTTTATGTGTTATATTTTATATATTTTCGCAGTACTTGCACGCTATGTTTACCCCTCAGAAGTTAGCTCTCCGGAATTTCGCACATGTACAGTCGGAATTATTTTCAATAATACTCGTAACTATCCCTAGATGACATACAACAGTAGGACATTTCTTCCCACCCACTAATTTGCCTTGCCTCCCATTGATACTTCGCAGCCTTTTGTAGCTAACTTCAGAGGGGCAAACTTGGGCTTTTTATTTTAATGTCCGTTACGGCATAGAGTACAATTCAACCCCAAACTAATTTGGTTTCAAGTACCCAGATACGACAGAAGAAGTTTTAAAGATTGCTAGATTGATTTGCATACATAGCTGATACAAGTGAACCTCAAAGCATGTAAAAAGAAGCTATGTTTCGAAACCATTAGTTTTAAGGTTTTACGGTGTTGGGCTTGAAATTCAAACTAACAAATTAAATTACACTAATCCCTCAAGCTAACCTTGCAAAGGTCAGCAGCTGAGTAATAATCACTTACTTTACTAATGCGACCTTTGAATAATGGGTGTAATTTAGTAACTTGAGGGCTTAATTAAAGCCCTCAGGCAGGGCCCATTCTAATTCAAACCAAACAATTACATTCTACATCATAATGTACTTGCCACTGTGTGACGTCAGTTTTAGAATCCATGTCTAAACATGCGTGAGTTAAAAGGCATGAGAATATTCGAATGGTCTATAGCATAGCCTGCTATTTTTTGCAACATTTAAGTGTGTTCCCAGAGTCTGTGCTCTTGTACCCTGCATTTAATTTGGCTTGCGAAGTTTTTCATGTGTTATAATATAGAGCAGATATAGAGCACCACGGCAAAAAAAAATTAGCTCAAAAATCGGAATTTATGAATGAACACAAAAAAGTTAGGCAATAATTCAAAGTAAAGGTGTTTTAAACACTGTCGTGAAATTTAGGTAGGTGAGGTGGTAGGAGGATAAAATTGTCGAAAAAACTGGGTATTGGAAATTGGATACGAAAAAGTGAAGCAATAATTTTTAGGGTTCCGTACCCAAAGGGACCCTATCTGTCTGTCTGTCCTCCGTCCATCCTAAAAAGCAGAATAAAATAAATATTTAAGTGAGCTACCATACAACAAACGTGATTTTTGCCGTTTTTATAGAGAATGGTACGGAACCCTTCGTTCGCGAGTTCGACTCGCACTTGGCCCGTTTTTATTTAGGGTTCCGAACATCCGGTGTGAAAACGGAACCCTTATTATCTCACTGTGGTGTGGTGTGTCGGTCTACCCGCCTGTCGCAGCTGATTATCTCAAGAACTACTAATGATATCGACTTGAGACCTCGAATAGTTACACAAATGACGCAACTGAAATAATGGATAAAATATTTTTATTTACAAAGGGACTCAACTGAGAGGGACTCAAAATTTCATTGTTTTGTTGTATATTTTTTTACTCATCAAATGTGTGTAAAACACAATGTCCCCTCCCCTCCTCAATCTCCAAAGTTTCCAAAGTGAAAAAATGTAATAATAAATACACACAGTTTGGTGTAAATATAACAATAAAATCTAAGCGAGGTCTCTGTCTTGTACAATTTTTAGGAAATCATCAACCTTGACAGACAAACTTAGTTATGCGGTCATGAAAATGAACATTCATCATCAGCCGGAAAATGGCCATAGGCCTACTCCTTAGAATGCCGCAATGGTCGGTCCCGAGCCATTTGCATAAAAATGAACCTTATCGTTATTATATACACGTCTCTCTCCGTGCTTAGTGTGTGCTTTAGGTGCGCGAGCCCAAGTCGCACTAGGCCAGTTATTGTTCTACATTTTGTAGGCAATTATTAAATCAGCGTTGTGATAATCACAACTATACAAAATGGATAACTATAAAAAATGGATAACTATAAAAATATGGCTAACTATAAAAAATAAATCATAAATTTACTTCTCTTGTGGTAAATCACTGCACAAGATTTTACTTGTTCTTTGAATTTGGAACGTTATATCATTTTATCACAGCGTCAAAACGAAGCCGCTAGAATAATCGTGTTATAGAATAAATTCAGTTGTAAAATGAAAGCATTAACAATGTGTTCGAAATTTAGATTTTCAGAGCTTTTATTGTGAAGGACTTAATTAAAATGTAAGAACCTTATCAAATAAAAGGCTTCAAACATTAATTGTTTTGTCCTTTGTATGAGGTGCTATATCATTACTTTATTAAAGGATAACAACGAAACTTCGCTTTAATTAAAAAGGTTTCGACTCTCGGACTGTTGGTGAGTTTTAGTCGTTTGTCGATGAGATTTTAACACGATTTAGTTTCAAAGATTAAATATATTAAAGTCAAAACAATTTAGCGAATATGATATGCGGCTTTATTTTATATATTTTAGGGTTACTTTTATAGTTACGTTTTGGAGCCTTACAACTTTATCCAGTTCTACAGTTTACTAAAGCTTTGGAAAGCTACTTGAAATATTGCAATGTGATACAATGCATCACGAAAACAATTTCCTCTAAGGATTTCATGCAATAAAATGCTAAAATTCAAAGACAATTTCACCAATTTTTAAAATGTATATCACAAAAAATATATCACTTTTCTTTTTTGGCGCTGGAATACATGAGCGAAGTGTCCCTGGTTTACATTTTTCCACAATACGCTCCCAATTAGCAGTATCCATGTAGATTTAAGAGAATACCAAACCTGGTTTCTTCTGACCTAGTAAAATGGAAGAGTGAAGAGAGAGGAAGAGTGCCATGGAAGAGAGCGATGTCCAGCAGTGGACGTAACCCGGCTGTTTCAAAGTTTGGTCGAAGTATGAAATATTAAACAATGTTACCATCAATTGCTTGGAAGATTGCAAAAACATGAGTTATTAAGGCTCTAACTAGAGTGAGAATTACATTAAGGTCACCGGGAGTGTGAAACCGCGTTCCCTAATGAGCACACGATAATTTAAGGGGAGGTGGTGGGCACTGAAGCCCCGGGCCACTGCCTCTCAACTACATGCGTCTGAGAAACTGTCTTAACTGGAAGACATGACTTTGTGTTGTGAACTATGTTTATAATGTACCGCTTTACTGGTAATGATAGAGGTATATACGCAAACATAACACCGCCTCTAAGATTTACAAGCTTCTTTCCCGCGTTGGGTCACGGAAGCTTAGAAATTGCAAGAAAGAGAGACAGCTATACAAGAGATTGCTAGTATCCTAGAAACAGTGAGCTTTGGTTTCGAAGTTTTAAATTTTCAAATTTTCAATTCATAAAAAAAAATAAAAAAAAATTTACAAATCCTATTTTTCTATTTGGCATTTATATTTTTTTCTCGTTAATATGCTCTTATTTACATGATAAAAACGAAGGCAATATGTTAAATATTAAACCATATACAGAAGCATGCGAACACTTATTACTGAAGATAAAACTTTTCATCATTAACAGCATGTATATGTCCCCACTGCAGGGGCTCAGGCCTACTCTCCTACAGAGAGTGTATGGGCCATAGTCCACCACGCGGGACCAGTGCGGATTGGTAGACTTCACACACACCTTTAAATTTCTTCTCAGGAGTGTACAGGTTTTACACGATGTTTTCTTCATCCAAAAATATTTTCAACTAATACACAACCTAATGGAATATAGTTTTTATATCGGAAACAAATGTCTTAAATTATATCACTTCTAATAACAATTCCCTTATCATCAGATGACATAAAACTTCCTTTTTATTTAACGGGAATATAAAAGCGTGTCAAATTCTTCAGCAAATGCCCGTAATTAAAATGATGGAGAGTATAAAACGATATACAGAGGGCAGTGGAAGGGCACGTAAATCATATTTTATAGGGCGTGACGGCGGCGTGGAAACATAAACAAAAACCTTTTGACTCTTTTTAATTTAAGATCATGTTGATAATGATAAAAGCGGTCAAGCACGCGCCTGATATATAAAAGCGAAAGTGAGTTTGTATAATCGTGACGAAATTTGGCATGCGGAGGGACTTATTCTGTAGACCGCGACGTGTGCTAAACTAAAGCCAGTCGTAATAATTAGCTAACGGTAGACATACATTTGAAAACAAAATAAAATATTTAGTCTACATCAAATATAAAGTTCTAGACTGTTTTCCAACATTTCATTTGAATTCGTTTGTCATTTTTAGATTTCATGATGCTTTGTCACGTTATTACGAGTATAATGCTTCTGTAGGACATAAATGTCACGAAATGTAGTAATTTTAGCAGGTTTTGCACGGACGGATGAGAAAGAGTCACGCTACCCTGTAACATACCGGGACAGACGGACATGATGAAATTACAAGCTTGCCCAGTTTAACCATGGGACCCTAAAAAGGGTTCTCCGATGTCAGCTCAGGCGTTCAGTTTCATGATCGCATTAGATAAAAGGTTAGAACCTTATAGACCAGGGTAGAAGCCTTGAAAAATAATAAAAAGTGAAAAAAAATAATAGTAGGATGAAACCCATTAGAAAAGGAGGGGAATATTATAAAAATGAAAGGAAAAATAATTTACGGGCGATCTGAGGTCGGGAAGGGGATGGGGGTGAGTTTTTATATAGGGTATATATATATTAGGTAGGGTATATACAGGGTAAAATTTTTTTTTTTGTAAAAGATAAAAATAAAAAACCAAAAACTTGGTTTTTTGGATTTTTCACATAAATTTTGAGGTTATGTGAAAAAAGTGTGAATACAAAAGTTTTAGATCTTTTTATTACCTACAACTTTGCCATTTGACTTTTTTCGATACGACTTTTAGTTTTGCCGGAAATCGAGAAAAACCATTTTTTACCCTTAAAAACTCACCCCCATCCCCTTCCCGACCTCAGATCGCCCGTAAATTATTTTTCCTTTCATTTTTATAATATTCCCCTCCTTGTCTAATGGGTTTCATCCTACTATTATTTTTTTGGTTTAAAAAATTATCGACCCTGGTCTATTATGCTTCAGCTCGGTTTTACTCAAGGAATATTATACATATTGTGCCGTATAAGTACGCCGGCACATTCAACGTCTTGTTCATGACGTTTCCAATAAATATTTTAGCCTTCTAGGCTTCTATTTTTCCCTCATAGGCTACGAAGCGTTAGCCATCTTTCTTGCGTATCACACTTCAATTATCTTTTGTAAATATATACTGTTTTATGATCGAATGTTAATATAACTTTATTGACCCGGAGAAGTGTATTTGATAACTGCCTCTTTCCCGCCGATTGAACTGAGTTATCCGCAGTGAACGTAGACCTTACGTTTTACTATGCTACAATATGTATGTAAAGAAGTATTCTAACATGGAAATTATATTTATAATCAGCAGCAGCCTGGAAACATCCACAGCTGGACATAGGCCTCCTCTATGGTATGCCAGTCAAAATCCACCTGCGTCCACCGACACCACAGCTTATCTTCATGAGCAATTTATGGCAAAATCACCACGCTTGCCAGACGGGTTGGTGATCGCAGTATGCGTTTAGTTATTCAAGAGGAGGCTGCTGCCCCTCCCCCGGTATTTTTCTTTCAGTTGCCTCTTACAACATTCACGGAAAAAGATGCGGTGGATGGATTTATACTCGTAGTAAAATAGTCTCGTTTTAATTCAATTTCAGAAATCGGTATTTAGTAAATAAACGAAATTTTCTTTAAAATTAGAATGCGCACTTTTTTTTAAATGTGTGGCTTGCAGTTGACCTAATTCTCATCGGAAGGTAAGTGACAATAGGGCTGTTGGATGTTAAGCGTGCGCATCCGAAAGCCTAAGCTGATGAGACTTACATAGACCAAAGAATTGAAATAAACTTTATCACCGTCATACGTTCTAGCATCTTACTTGATATCTCTTTGCCTCTCTCTCTCTAGCCAATAAGAGCTTCCACGTAGGGGATTACTGGAGTCAATTAAATTTGAACCTTCCATTTATAATCGCTTGCACAGTGTTAAACGTTATCCCTCTCCTAATGCTTCCATACTAAATTTCTGTTGCCATAATATTTTAAAACAGAATAACTGGTTTTGATATGTAATTACCTAAAATAGGCGATGAAATTATGGTGCCACGAGATAAATATCATTAATTCACAAGTTTATATTTATCTACAATAGCAGTTACGCAGCTAATGATTCATAGATGGCGCTTTGAACAATAATCGAGTAAAAAAGTGTTTAAAATGAAAATTATGATTCATTGTAAAGTTTTATGTTAATGATACTCATTTCGCGACATCAAAATCTGATGTCCTATTTTTAGATAGTTACTATGTACACAAATCCAGCTATTCTATTTTAAAAGATTATGGCAACAGAAATTTTGTATGAAACTTTGATAGAGGTGCGCCTTAATAGCTGAATATACAGAAGTATTAGAGACTAGCTTCTGCCCGCGGCTTTGCCCGCGTGGACTTTAGGATTTATCCCATTGGATAAATCAATTACATAACAAATATGAAACTGACGTGACGCTTTCCGGCAACGAATAATTATTTTGATATTATTCATACTACAATTTTAAAATCGACATAAAATATGGGTAAGAGGTGGGGGGTAAGAGGGTGCAAGATTCACATACAAAAATTGGTCAAGCCGTTTCGCAGAAGTGCGACCACAAAAACCCATACATTTTTATATTCACCCCCATTAAAAATATGCGGAAACACGTATTTATCTGTTTCCACTCTCTAACAAAACATCAGAGTTATCATACAAAATGAACTATTAACCAATGAATTAATAACCTGTGGAACACGTATTTCTTTGTTTCAAATGTAGCCACTTACTTAGTATCAATTTTCGTGATATTGATGATATATTGACTTCAAAAACAACAGAGTTCCTATACAAACTTATCTTCAAAAATGACGGACTTTCGTACAAACTTACATCCCTTATTTTACCCTGTTAGTGGTGGTGGTTAGGTGGAATTTCGAGAAATCCTTTTTTAGCGAATACTTTCACTTTACAAAGAACGCATACTCCAAATTTCATGGCCATAGGATTAAGCTGTCTGATAAGTTAGTTAGTCAGGACTTTTAATTTTATATAAGATTTAAATCAAAATGTGTACCTAATAATAATACCTTTTTTTAATAAAAATTATCTGCCTCCGTGTCTTAAAAATGGCAACATGTTTGTACTAACAACCTTGAGGTCCCATGTTTTAATTGATTTTTTGTTTTTGTACATACAGTTTTGACCATAAGTCCCAGTACCTATCGGTACTTGGTTTGGATGGCGGTAAGGCATTTTCTCGGGACCTGTCGGTGTGTCGTACCACTAAAGAGGCCTATGTCTAGCAGTGAACGTTTCCTGGCTAATGATGATGATGGTGAAGGCATTTTCTATGCCCATCTGGATTTTATTATAGTTAGTCTGTTATGTGAATATTGTACCGATTTAAATCAAAGCAATTATAGCAAATACAAAAGAAAGTGCTTCAGTGGTAAATGTTTTAAATTGTTTTTGAAACATTTCCTCAGCGTTAGACGTGACTGACTGATCAATCAAACGTATCGAAAAATGAACCTCCAGGTCTTTTTGTGTATAAAATGTTTATATAATTTTTTGTAAACGACTGTTTGTGTTCTGAATAAATAATAAATAAAAATAAATAAATTGTTCAAAATGTATTGTTTTGTCTATAACAGTTTGTTTTGTATATTAAAATGTTCAGTTATTCGTTAAAATTAGAGTAGTGACCTAATTGCTAAATGTTCGATTCACAACCCGGAGGTCTAGGGTTCGATTCCCAGTATCTATCGGAACTCAGTTTGGTTGGTGGTAAGCCATTTTTTGTCTGCCTGGCTCGCTACTACCATGTTACCTAAGTCTGATAAGCATGATTTCTATCCAACGGCCTTATTGTCACGTACCACGTGCGTACAACTAAGCAGTGGAATTCCCTGCCGGCTGTGTTTCCCATGCGATACAACCTAGATAACTTTAAGTCCAGAGTGAATAGACTATTTCTATGCAACCGTGAACGATCCTAGACCCCATCGTCGCTTAACATCAGGTGAGATTGTAATAAAACGGAAGCCTATCGAATGTAAAAAAAACATGTTAGATGAAGGTCAAATACAAACCCATACAAAAACAACTATTTACGAACTTTTTATACAAACTTACATCGCTAATTTTACCTCACATTCCGTTAGGTCTTAGTTGTATAGGTGCTATGTAACTACAAAATCTTACTGCGATCACCAATCCGCCTACCAACAGTGGTGCTTGTTGCAAATCCAATCATAGTTTAATGTGTAGTTACACGGCAATCGCAAACTTTAACACAAACTTGCATCACATATTCTTTTTGCGGAACTATCATAAAAAGAAAATATTTGCAAAATCTCATTACAATACATGGTTTCGTCTGTCAGTCAGTCACTTCTAACGCTGAGGAAATGTTTCAAAAACACTTTAAAACATTAACCACTGAAGCACTTTCTTTTGTATTTGCTATTTGGAATTAGTCAGGCATTGTAGCCATTCTGTACAGAACCCACTAAACTGGTTTTTGTATTCTGTTATACTACCTATATCACCCTCAAACAATTTTTGGCAAACCTTCTCAATGTACAGATAGACACGTTGATTCTACAGGTGTGAGGTAGCAGAGCACCTGAGTACCTCTATTAGTTTGAGTCTCCTGGCTAAACATAATTTCTATCTTATTGTCACTTACCACGTGCTTACAGCTAAGCAGTGGAATTCCCTGCCGGCTTTTGTGTTTCCTAAGCGATACCATTAAGATAACTTCAAGGCCACAGTGAATAGACTATTTATAGGCAACCGTGAATTATCCTAGACATCATCGTCGCTTAACATCAGGTAAGATTATGGTAAAAAAAACACGTGTAAATCAATCAGTCACTTCAAACACTGAGGTAATGTAATCAATCACTTTTAAACATTAACCACTAAAGCACTTTCTTTTGTCTTTGCTATTTGAAATTAATCAGGCATTGTAGTTATTCTGTACAGAACCCACGGTGCTCGAGTCCGACTCGCACTTGGCTGTTTTTTTGTATTCTGTATACCCTTAAACCATTTTTGGCAAGTATTTTCAATGTACAGATAGATGCGTCGATTCTCCATATACAGGTAAGTCGATTCTACAGGTTTTTTGAAGATATCTTTTTATTGCGTGAACCGATTTTGATGAAATAAAGCTTAGATGTTGCCTTGACCTACGCCTAATTTAATTGTGAAAACCGCATCAAATTTGGTTTTGTAATTTCGGAGATTAGCCGGTTCAGACAAACAGACAGACAGACAGACAGACAGACAAAATGTTTAAAAATTGTCTTATTGTGTTCTGTTACACTTCTTACATCACCCTCAATCAGTTTTAGGCAAAAAAATCAATGTACAGACACATCGATTCTACAGATTTATTATAGTATAGATAGATAGAAGAAGAAGAAGTACTAGAGAAAAAGGTGTTTTACAAACATTTTTAACTCCCTCCTTAACTGATACAAAGTTCCTTCACCTCTCCCAAGTACAATGTTTACAATCATAAATATATTTATATTGACTAAAATGTTATTCAGTCGCAAAAGTTTGTGGCTCTGCCATGTT
Source organism: Carcina quercana (assembly GCA_910589575.2). Classification (NCBI taxonomy): domain Eukaryota; kingdom Metazoa; phylum Arthropoda; class Insecta; order Lepidoptera; family Depressariidae; genus Carcina; species Carcina quercana. Next base: position 12,060,888 of record OU342438.1, on the reverse strand, counting down.
TTTATCTTTTTTCACAAATAAGCCTAGTTCCTTCACCCCGAATATTATAAGAATGTGATATAAACTGTTCCGTTTGCAATTTGTTTTCCTTATTTGTGACGGAATACCCGAGGGAGTATTGTTTTTTCTAACATGTTAAAATACGGGCCTACGTGCCAGTGACTCGTCGGCTTACTTCCTGCTTTTTAGAGTTCCGTAGTCAAACAAGGAACCCTTATTTGACCCTTATAGTTTCGCTCTGTCCGTCTGTATGTCCGCGGCTTAGCTCAGATACTCTTACTACTAGAAAGCTGTAATTTGGTAAAATTAATATACTCGGTGGAGCGTCGAGCTATGAGACTGATAGGCAACGATACGTTACATAAGGCAAAGTTCCAAAGCCTCGAACATAGGCGTCAGGTTGCCTGCCTTTCGGTATTTTATAGGATACATTTTGGGGAGTGTGCGCAGGAGCTATTTTTGTTGATTCCACCTTCGCCGTTCAAGTACCGGTCAAACAGAAGAACGGCAGACCTTCATCCGTACACTGTGGATATTCCTACAGCTCGCACCAAGCGTTTCGCTTCCACATTTATCGTGCGTACAGCAAAAATATGGAATGCACTACCGGTTTCCGTGTTCCCTGAAAATTACAACTTGGGAATCTTCAAAAGAAGAGTAAATAGGCACCTTCTAGACCAACACGTAACATCGTCGACCTCATCGTCACTTACCATCAGGTGAGATTGAGGTCAAGTGTTGGTCTATCTTCTATAAAAAAAAAATATTAATCACGCCGACAAAGTGGTAGAATAAAATCTTGAAAAACATTTTTTTTCGGAGGCTCCCATACACATAACTGTAGTATGAAAAAAAATCGATTGAGGTATCCGTTTACGCATTATTAAAGTTTAAAATGATAATTTTTGTTTGAGTCGAGCGTACCCCCCTCGCATTGCTAAACTTTATTGCTTCAAAAAGTATTCCAAAATTCACAGTAGTATATGCACATGGAACTTTCAAGGAAAACTATCATGACTAAGTTTTCTTTACAGGTTAACGAGTACTAGTCGACAATGTATACCATATACTTGGAGATGTCAAAATGAAAATTTCGTACGAATTCTATTCAAAACTACTTTTCATTACACATTTGAACTTATTATTGTGACGATCAGCTACGGAACCCTACGCTGTGCGTGGCCGCTTTGGACTTGGCTGCTTTTATTTAATTTTGTCCCTAGGGTTTGAATTTTGACAAATTATTCCTTAGTGAGTGTACGTGGCAGATAAGGAAACTTTATTAACAAAATTAAGAGTTTGTTTGGTTTATATTTATGGAAAATGTGTGGCGTGAGGTTGCGTGAAAGAGTCATTCGTATGTTATACCCATACTACGAGTTGCTTTTGTACGAGTCTACATTTATGTACAAAATACTGTACTACACGGGAATACCATGGTAACCGCCTTCGTTTCCTGTCATTGAAAGAGCACATCATCATCACATCAACAGCCTATATACGTCCTCACTGCAGAGGCTCATGCCTACTCCCCTACAGAGAGTGTATGGGCCATAGTCCACCACGCGGGCCCAGTGCGGATTGGCGGACTTCACATGCCTGTTCAAGACATGCAGGTTCCCTCACGATGTTTTCCTTCACCGTTAAGCAATCGGATAATGTACTTGAAAAACAACTCATAGGTACACGGCTGGATTCGAACCCGAAACCCTCAGATAGGGAGTCCGCGCCTGATACATTGCGCCACCGACGCCACGGCGCCACGACGAATGAAGGAGCACTTACTGTTATTTTAAGTTGTTTTTATTGTGTGATTACTTATAGTGTTTCTTTGTTGGAAATACAAATAAATAAAAAATAATGACAAACTACGAGTATCCAAAGGTCCAGGGTTCAATTCCCAGTAGGCACACTTTCCTATTCCCGCCCGCTATTTCTGCCCACCATGTTATCTGTCTGCCGCCAAACAACGGTGCTAATAGCATTCTGTCGAGTCCTACACCCAAGTCAAATATACATACGAGCATATTGGAATAGATTTACCTCAAAAGAATTTATTTTCAAATTAAGAGGGAAGAGGAAATAAACCAGGAAATGGGCCCTTGCATTCAAAAACAGCTTATCGCGATCAACAACTCCTCAAATGGAAATGATTTGGAGGATCATGTCCAAGAGAGGTATGTCCAAGCCATGATAACTCAGTTGGGTGGAGCGTCAGTCCTTAAACAATCGAGGTCTGGTTTAAATCCTGGTCCGGATCAATGAGTTCTAATTTGTTATTTGGAATTTACGTACGAACGATAAAAATAATTACCATTGGCTTTACGGTGAAGGAAAACATCGTGCGGAAACCTACACACTCCTGATAAGAAATTCAAAGGTGTGTGGTCCCGCGTGGTAAACTATGACCCATACACTCTCTGTTGGAGAGTAGACCTGAGCCCCTGCAGGGGGGACATATATAGGCTTTTAATGGTGGTCCAAGAGGACACTCACACACAACCTCTCAAATAAGAGTACGATATTGTTGTAGTTATATACTTTTTACACTGCAATGTCAATCTTACTTTTTATTAATTCGTACATAGAACGTGTTACACACTTCATGACAATAAACGATAAGTCAAACAACGCTTATTAATTTTCTACCTAATTTCAATACGTTATCAGCACGAAAGATCTTAATAAGAAGTTGTAGAATATTGTTATTGTGTTTTGTGTGAAGTCAATATAAAAAATTTCACCAATCAAACGTGAAAATTATTTTTTTTGCCTTTCAAAATGTCAGAAAAAGGTTCTCATTTTCAAGCCCTTGCGGGACTACACTTGAGAGGAAGGGAGGACTATCCTACGTGGAAATTTAAAATGCGGATGTACCTTATCCAAGAAGGTCTGTGGTACACTATTAGTGGAGTTGTGGCTGAACAATCAGCTGGAGACTCTGGATGTTTGATCGCTAAAAGAGAGAGAGACGACCAGATGACCCTGGCTAAGATTTGCCTCACTTTACACGGACCTGCCATCACACACGTAAGGAGTAGTAAGACAGGGAAGGAAGCATGGGATGCACTAGCGGCGGCCTACGAGGATAAGTCGATGGGTCGTCGACTTGCACTAGAGCGGAGGCTGTATAGGTACACTCTGACAGATTTTGCCAGTATGGAGTTGTACATAAGTGCGGTGATGTCCACCGTACAAGATTTGGCTGACATAGGCAAAATTATAGACGATGCCTCAGTCGCAGCTATTATTTTAGGCGGTCTATCTACGCGTTATGATCCTTTGATCATGAGTTTAGAAAGCTCTAGTTTTCCCATTACAAGTGAGCTGGTAAAGACGAAGCTGTTGACAGAGTTTTCGAGAACAAGCATTGAGATTGTTAGTTCTACATCAGAAATAGCTTTGCGCGTTAAGACTAAAAAGGACAAAAAGAAACGAGGAGTACATTGTTTTAATTGTAAGAAGCCTGGACACATCAAACCGGACTGTCCACTCAACAGAAAGTCCAAAGATGAAGGCCCAAGCAAAGACAAAGACAAACTCTCGAGTTTACTTGGCGCATTAAATGCCTTTTCTGAAGATATCTCGTCTGCCAAATGGTATGTAGATTCAGGAGCCAGTGCTCATATGACTGGTAGATCAGATTGGTTAGTGAATTACAAAGAATTTACTACTGCTCAAATAAAGATCGCTAATGGAGACATTTTGTCCTCTGCTGGAATAGGTAATGTGCCTATTGTAAATAACTTTAAAACGGGAACTATAGTGTCAAATATTTCAAATGTAGTATATGTCCCTAATCTAAATACTAATTTGATTTCTGTTAAGAAAGCTACTGAAAATGGATTTAGTGTTGTTTTTGATACGAAAGGTTGTACATTTTATAATTCTAAAACTTTTGCTTGTACAGGTGATGCAGTTCTACATGGGTCCTGTTATGGTGGCTTGTATTCCTTAAATTGCGCAGTTAGTCCCTCAAACACCTTATCAGCGTTAGAGGTACAAAGCGATGACGTCGCAAGTTTTCGTTTATGGCACAAACGACTTGGTCATCTATGCCGCATAGGATTAGAGAAATTAAAAGCGGATAATCTTGGCGTAGAATACTCTGTGGTTGATAAAGATCCATGCGTGGCTTGCATAGAAGGTAAGCAGGCTAAAAAACCTTTCAAATCACAAAAAAGAACAACATCTAAATTGGAACTTATACATTCGGATGTCTGTGGTCCGATGTCTGAAAATTCGTTTCAGGGAAATAAATACATTTTAACTTTTATAGATGATTTTAGCCGAACGATTTTTGTATATTTTATTTCTTCGAAGAATCAGGTTTTTAGTAGGTTTTGTATATTTAAGTCTATGGTCGAGAGGAAAACAGGTTTGAAAATTAAAGCTTTGCGAACCGATTGCGGTACTGAGTATGTGAACAGTGAGTTCTCAGAATACTTAGGCAAAGAAGGTATTAAACATCAAACTACAGTTCCCTACAACCCACAACAGAACGGCGTTTCTGAAAGAACTTTCAGAACGATCGTTGAGAAAGCGCGTTGTATGCTTTCAGGCAGTTCTCTTTCAAAAGGTTACTGGCAGGATGCTGTGGAAACTGCTGTGTTTTTGAAGAACAGGTCTCCACATCGAGCTCTCGACGGGAGGACGCCATACGAATTGTGGAATAACAAGAAACCGAACCTGACTAATTTGAAAGTCTTTGGCTGTCGCGCGATGGTGAAGATTCCGGATCAGCTGAGAAGGAAATTGGATCCTAAAGCAGCGCAGTATATCTTTGTCGGATATTCAGACGACCGGCAGAACTACTTATTTCGTGAGCCAAGCTGTCCAAGAAGGTTGGTAAAAGGACGAGATGTGGTGTTTTTTGAGGATTGTTTCACTGATTTGTTGGCAAGAACTACACAATCAGATCCTTTGACGAACCACTCTGAATCAACTTTAGAATCGATTTATAGAATCGAGCAGTATTTAACGCGCCCAGTTGCTTCTACTTCGCAAGAGAGCAGTCAAACGAGCTCGGTAGAAGAAATTGCTAATTTGCAACCAGAAAGTCAAGTTCACGACACTTCAATTTTTCATAGCGCTGATGATCAGTCTAATGAAGAAGTTGTTCCTGGACAGGCCGTGATAGAAACGCCTGAGGAACGATACCCTCTTCGTAATAGACTTGCTCAGAAAAATCAAAACAAGTTTGATTGCAATGCTGCTGTGATAGGTGAACCTGACGAGCCACAAAGTTTTGCTGAAGCTATCAACTCAGAAGATAGCGCAAGCTGGCAGTCTGCTATGCAAGATGAGTTCAATTCATTAATAAAAAAGGGAACATGGACGTTAGTGGATAAACCTAATAAAAAGGTCATACCTTGTAAATGGGTGTATAAAATCAAGAAGGATGCCCAGGGTAGGGTGGTGAAGTACAAAGCAAGACTTGTTGCAAAGGGTTTCACTCAAGTATGTGGTGTTGACTACTATGAAACTTTTTCACCAGTAGTGCGAAATTCGTCCCTGCGTACACTGATCGCTTTAGCGGCAGAGATGGGTCTGAAAATGCAGCACTTGGATGTCGATACCGCGTTCTTGAATGGTGACTTAGAGGAAGAAGTCTACATGCATCAACCTCAAGGTTTTGCAAAACAAGGAGAAGAAGGAAAAGTTTGCCTATTGAAAAAATCCCTCTACGGTTTAAAGCAAGCGGCTAGAGCTTGGAACATTAAATTAAACCAATCTTTATCCTCTATAGGTTTTATACGAACCTCTTCGGAACCATGCGTCTATTTAAAAAGATTCGGCGACGAAACCGTCATTCTCGCTGTCTATGTCGATGACATCTGTATATTTTTTAAAAATGAAACGTCTCTTGAAACTGTCAAAACAGATTTACAGAATTTTTTCTCAATAAAAGATTTGGGAAAATTGGATTATTTTCTAGGTTTAAATATAACGTATAAAAAGGATGAAATCTGCATTAATCAGAAGACGTATATACAGAAAGTGCTTAAAAGTTTTAATATGCAGGACTGTAAGCATATGTCAACTCCTCTGGAAAACAATAAACTGGAAAAAGGTAAAGAGTGTGATACGTCTTATCCTTACCAAAGTTTAATTGGATGCCTTATGTTCCTGGCGGTAAATACTAGACCAGATATAGCTTACGCTACAAGCTATCTAAGCCAATTTAACAATTGTTACGAGAAGAAACATTGGCTGGCTGCTAAAAGAGTTTTACAGTATCTAAATGGTACTATTGATTACTGTATTTCCTACAGGAAAACGGGTGCCTATTTGTGTGGGTATACGGATGCAGATTGGGCGAACTGTACGTTCGACAGAAGGTCATATACTGGCTACTACTTCACGCTCGCAAGCGGTGTCATCAGCTGGGAGTGTAAGAAGCAACCTACGGTAGCGTTATCTTCTACTGAGGCCGAGTACATGGCATTAGCTAGCGCTGCTAAAGAAGCTACGTTTCTTAGGAGGTTAGTGTTTGATGTTACTGGTAACGCTGATAAGGTGATTCTTTTTAACGATAGCCAGAGTGCACACAAAATTGCACTCAATCCGATCCACCATAATAGGACTAAACATATAGATACCAAATTTCATTTCATTAGGGAGAAAATAAGTGATGGTGTCATAGAAGTTAAATATCAACAGACTAGTCAAATGGCTGCTGATGTTTTGACTAAGCCTCTTAGGCGCACAGCGCATCTAAGATGTACTTTAGATATAGGCTTAACCAACACTTAGTTTTTCTATGCCCTTTTATGTTGTTTTTGTAGTTCTATGTGTGTTTACTGTTTAGATTATTTCCATTGAGGGAGGGTGTTGTAGTTATATACTTTTTACACTGCAATGTCAATCTTACTTTTTATTAATTCGTACATAGAACGTGTTACACACTTCATGACAATAAACGATAAGTCAAACAACGCTTATTAATTTTCTACCTAATTTCAATAGATATATAGCTTAAAATCATAATACAATTGAAAGTTGACTCGTTTTCGAGCCTCGCGGCCCTATTTAGTGAGCTTACTCTATGATGTCGAGGCGGATATTGCGGTATAATTACCTCATAACTCACGAAACAAGGCTTTGTGGTTTTAAGCTCTAAGAAGAGAAGTTTTTCGACGCTTTGTGTAAACAAATTTACTGGGAAATTAATTCATATTCTAATTGGACTACGTACAGGCTTAAAGATTTAGAAAGGTTCAACTATTTAAATTCAACTCATGATGACATCAACCATTTTTCATCACATCTCTTCAGGGAAGCCGGCTTCTGTGACTCCCAAACTTTACAAACTGAATTCTAGCTGTTGTTTCTAGCTCATTCCAGAGAAAAAGGGTTTTGACAGACAGGCGGACGGACGAACGAACAACAAAGTAAATCCTGTTATAGTTTCGTTTTAACCCGAATGCGTCAGAAGGAGGGTAGTGTTGTGATCTTTCATCGAGATACGGAACCCAAACAAAGAAATGCGTTCGAAAAGAACTGTAAACCGAATTCATTTGCCCTAAAAGTCTCTTTTTATTAAGGCAAATTTAAGATGCCATTCTCAGAACTGGACCAAATTGAAATGGGACCACACGGGAAGCACCAGCTATCAAATAAAGAATCATCCAAATCGGTTCACTCAGTCAAACGTTCTGAGGTAACAAACATTTAACTAATACACACTTAACATTCCCTATCTCAAAAACTATTGAACTGATTTTGATGAAACAAAAAACAAAAAAAGGATTATTTAAATCGAACTTGCAGTAGCACTTGTTTACAAACTGATATAGACTAACATAAACGAAAACTGGGCAGTTCTGGAAATATTACAAACATACAGGTCGAATTGATAACCTCCTTTTTGGAGTCGGTTAATTAAAAATAGGCCCAATACGACACTCAAAATCGCACACGAAGGTGTCTGTACCATTGCAGCATTCGTTCACTCTTTTTGATTATTGCTCAAGTGCGTATGAACCCAAATGTGTATTGGTAGTTTTATTGGTCATTAATATAATAGTTGTATACATATTTAATTGAATAGTTAATTAAATTAAAAGAATAGTATTTTACTAGCTGACTGTACTTTCATGTTTTCCTTGGAGCTTAGTGGAACGTTTTTTATATTTAAAATAATTATACCTAGAAGCAATTTTGGAGCCCGGTGGAATAATTTAAACTTTAGATAAAATTATCCTTGGAGCGGAGTGGAACAAGCCAAACTGTCATCTTCTCTACTGTTATCCTTTTACTGAATAGAAATTCTTTTCTAATAGTCTATCACGCAATTTACGCTCGAGAAAGTTTCTCGGCAAGCTCTCTATATACCCCGGAATCTTATTTTAAACCGTAATTGACGTAACATAACAATTATTTTTATACATCACAGTTCTACATTTAGGTGTTAGCGGACGATCTCCATTTAGTTCCATTTATAAATATGTAATCGAACAAACTTGTAACAATTATATAGCTCTAAACAATTTAGAATAGTTCGTAGCCGAATTTTTTTTTGTGAAAACGTGCTGTTGTTTCCATAACCACTAATACCTTTTTAATTGGCAGCCTTATCGACAATCGAGATAGGGAGTCGATAAAACACATTACAACACCAGCGGAGCATGAAGTGACGTCAGCGGACAAACAAAGTCTAAACTAGAATGCTGAAATCCGTTCATTTAGACCAGAGGTTCCCACTTCCCAGACATTTTTAGACCACTTTCAAAATTTAGCTGGTTCAGGTGGATCCCTGCAGCTACATTTCTACTCGACAAAAATATGAAAATTAGATCTAACTCTATGGAAATTTATATGGAAATTCTTACATATTTCATTTAGAAAACTCTCCATTTGGAGTGGTATACATAAAAAGAAAAATAGTATATAATATTTTAGCTCTTCACTATAGAAAGCAGAAAAAAAATTGTGTACCCGCTTACGAATTGTGAACCCCCAATTTTTTGGCACGCCAACTTGAATCCCAGTCGACCTGGACCACTCTGGGAGACAGTAACTTAGATTCTGTCGCCTTTGTGAAATGCCACCCCCGCAAACGTCGCCTCTGTTGCACAGACGATGCTGACATAAGCTCAAAGCGGGCCGGCTGTGTCGTATAGCCACTGGTGAATTTGTAATTTTACATGGAACCTTTGTGGTGACTGCTGCTTGTATATAAAATATTTCATGTTTAATTTTATGCTCCTAAATGTGTACACATATTTTATCGATTAAATTGTGTTTTCTCACAAATTAAATAAAGTGTATTATTTAATACTCATTTTTATTAAAATAGTCACATATGCGGACTGTATACAAAATGTACCGATCATCACAGACGTACCGCCCCGAACCGGCAAGCAACTGGTCTCCTACACAAAGGGTTCTGTGTCATCGTACAGTGTTTCACACAAGATCGAGCAAAACATTGGGCCCAGGGTCCATGGCCACATTTAGGGTACGGAACCCTTCCTTCCTGATTAATTTACTTATCAAACGCACATCACAAACCGAACTTAATGGGTACTACGTAGATCCGATGACAATGCAATAATAAAGTACCGTCAACAAAAAAGATTGTAATAAAATTAAATTCAAAAAACCTTATTCGGTTACAATAAAGCGTCTCCATACATGTTACATCTAGACTCTAGACAGGCACCTAAAAACAAGGCTATAAATCAATATTTTGTTTACCTAGAAGCAGTTCTAATAACCTAGCTAGGTTAATAAGGTGCCCTTTTCGAGATAAAATGGATAATAGGCATTGTTTACTTGTCAATAAATACAATAACGACGGATAACCCATTAAGCAGACTGGAAAGGTTACAAGTCTAGAACTCCAGTCTTGTGTTAGGTAAATAAGTATTAGACCTAACTCTAAGACAAAAAGATAAAGGCTTTTTGTTAAGCTTAAGGCCCGAAAAGGGTAGCGGTTTTCCTGGGAAAGTTGGCAGACGTTTCTGAGCCAGGCGTACCCAACTTTTTTTCTCGAGTCACAAACACATCACAACAATTTTACAACAACAAAAATTACAGCACATGTTTTTAATTCAATGAATTATTTCACTTCATATTCGTGTTTTTTATGAATTATAGACATGTACCATTATTACTTTTTATTTATTTATTATTTCTTTATTATCAGGTAACAAGGACCCATAGTATATATAAAGTACAATACAATAAATTAAGATACAATTAATACATATAAAATAATTCTAAAAACCTATATTCTACTGTTATTTACTAGGCACGTTGGTGCCGCTCTGGTGGTGTTTTTATTACGTTCTATTTTAAATAAAGCCTGCGTCTTCGTCTGAGATTTCAGAAATCATCCCTCTTTACCGATGTAAAAAGTATTATATTACCCTCAATTAAATCACTGTGCTATATTACATCCAAATCCTATCATCTGTATATCAATTGTTGAATCAGAAACGTCTGAACAAACACACTTTTGCATAAATGTCTACTATTTTAGTATGACAACGCTTGTAAAAGTTATTTATACGAAAGTCTGCATGTGTTTTCAATTAAATGTTTTATATCCACGTGACTGACATTGTACTACCATAAAATTGAGTCACAGCTTGATTCAGTCAGGTGTGTTTTTACAGTAGAATAATTAGCTGTCACTACACTGTATCGCATGCGAATTACGAGCCACAGGTTGAGTATACCTGTCTTTAACTCAATTATTGTGTGTTGATCCTTGAAATAGGGGACCGGTTTTGTGGATAAAAAATGTGAGTGAGAAAATTATAACTAGTATATTTTATTAAGCTATTTCACGCCTTTTTAACACCGAGAGAATTTGGTTATGAAAATTTCACGTCTAATTGTGAATTGGTATCAATATAAATATTGGAATTGGTATATATTAGTCCCTTTCTTTCTTATTATGTCCTTGCAAGTAGTTTGTGCTGTAGTGCAATCCACTAAAGACAAATATCCTTACAAACTCAAACGACTCAAGGATGTCATTACTAACGACATTGGATTTAAGCTTTGTTGCCTAGAAAGCTATAAACCACATCAGCAAAAACTTCCGTATGCCTTGAGGTTGTAAGTAATGGTCCTTAGTGAATTTCACACCTAGAAGTACTCGTAGATATGTCAATAAGTCAAGGAAGCATTTGAAATGTATTTACAGATAAATTGTTACCGAATGGTTGAGGATTACAGTTTCATTTCATTACGTTTCAGTTTCATAACTGTAATATTACACAACTTGTAGAATAAAATATTAAACTTCACGTTATATACTCACTCGTACTTTGATTAAATGGCGATTTCAATCCAACATAATTTTACACGGTTCAAGTGGAATCTATCAATAGAATCCTACTTTAGCCGAATTCTAAATAAAGTGTTTTTCTCAGAAACTTGATATTAACTTGAGATTCGTAATATGATGAAAATTATGCTGAAAATTTCACTCCACCGACGATTTCTTGGAACAAATTAGGAAATGAGTTCGTCACAGCGAGCGCCCCGCCAAAAAAAGATTACGAATTACTTCATTTTATGTAGATTTAATTTTGTTTCTTATTTCAGAAATCAAGAAATCACATGATATTTACATACAAATACTGTTATGCTTTGAGATGTAAATTATTTTACAACAAAATTGGAAAAACGTTCTCTCCGATTTCGTTTCTTAGAGTTTTCTATGTTATTTTTGCAAGAGGTTAGCAAGTGGTAATAAATCCTTTTTATTTCTTCTTTCTTTCTTTCTTCAAACAGCTTTTAACAATTTGCAAATAATCTGATGTGACAGACCGATAGAGAAGATACAAGCCAAGTTTTTTTTTTCATCGGACCCGAATCATTGTGAACCCTAAAAACCAGTTAAATTTTAACTCTAAGCAACTCATTGGCCCTTCATTAGACCCGATCCCATGGTAATTAGAACCCTTACTCGGAATTAGAACGGTAACTGTCTGCGAAAATTGAATCAATTTGTGTTAAGAGCATACTGCCGGGACGGAGCTACGAGGAGAGGTAAAAGATTGTCAGTTTCCTTGTTTTCCTAATCAAGTTAAATCGGAACAGTCTACAATTACTAGTTCTATTTTAAAGCGGTTTTTGTTTGCAAAATCGCCTGCTTGGACTTCAGGATTCATCCCATGGTAAACCTCCCTGGGATTCATTCATCAGGATTCATGTCCTCTGTCTGTATTATTTTTTGGGATAATTTTTGAGTCCAGTCCTTTTAGTTTTGATTAAACTACGTAAATGCAATCTTGTGTATTTTTAAAATATTACTAAGATTACTACCTAGAAGTTGGAATATATATTAATGAATGATTATTTCCAAATTAATTTCAACTTATTCATATTTTTTATTATAGTGGGCGTAAATAAATGACGTCAAAAAGGAAAATAATGTTCTTGATAAAAATTCAAAATTCTCCTCACAACAATCTGTCAAACAAGTTCTTCATATACTACAGGAGGTTTTTCGAACTTTCTGTGACATATAATTTATTAATTAAAAATTACAGATGTAATGTAAATGTCGCTCATGTAGATCAAAATATAACAGGAAAACAGGCTATTAATTTTCTTAACTCAAGGAAAAGTACTTTTAATCTTTTTAAAAGCTTTTATTTAACTTGCAATGTTTGTATGTATGTATGTATGTATGTATGTATGTTCGGGTCAAATCTTGCAAGCTGAATTAGAAGCACTTCCTCTTATCCTAGGGAGTTGAAATTTTGTACGTTGGTTCAGTTCCGATGACAATGCGTTTTTCTGGTACTATCAAGCTGGTCTGATGCTGGAGTCAGGAGGAATAAAGAGAAACTCTTCAATAGGCCCCTCGAATTCGGGCTCATCTCAAAATCAGAATACCAGGCTGACATAAGTGCGAGGGAGCGTGCTATATCGTTTCTATATATCGTATCGTAGCGCAGGTTGATTCCTAACAAACTACTTAAAATCATTTGAAGTACCAGGTTAGCAGAAACAGAAGTAGTTTTGATTTAGCTCACATGACATATTACGCGCGGTTTATTTTACTAATGAGAACGCGTAGCTTCTGTCACTTCTTTTTTTTTTTTAAATCTAAATAGATTCATTAACTTTAGACTTTTTAGTCGAAGTGTTTTAGATTCAAAATGCTATTTGTCTCTTTTTGGCCCAAGGGAATGAAAAGTAACCACATAATCAAATCAAGTCGTGATTGTGCATTATATCAGTACCTAGTCTGTGCAAAGTCTGTGATTATATCCTCTGTGTAAATGCTGAATGTCATGCATAAATGCCAAAAATACAACTAAAAAGCGTGTGTTTATGTTAGTTTGGCCATGGTTTTCTAAATAAATTTAAGACAAGATAGTGTCACTCAATTGAGGCTGGACAAGGCAGCGTATGCAATAATCATCGTCTGGAGAAGTCCACTGTTGGACATGAGTCTCCCTGTTATGGCGCGCCCACACATGCACGGTGATAGGGCCGAGCCACTTGCATCCAGTGACTACTCGCGAGCTTAACTAGGTCATCGGTCCTGGTCTGATGCTGGAGCCAGGAGAAATAAAGAAGAACTTTTCAATGGTCCCTCAAATACGGGCTCATCTTAATTCCAGAATACCACGTTGACATAAGTGCACCGGAGCGTGCAATATCGTTTTTGTAGCGCAGGTTAATTTCCTACCAAACTATTGAAAAATCATTTGAAGTACCAGGTTATCAGAAACAGAAGAAGTTAATGACATATTCCGCGCGGGTTTGAGTAAAACTTATATTTTGAAATGAGAACGCTCAACTTCTGTCACTTCTGTTTTTAGGGTTCGGCAGTCAAACTACGAACCCTTTTAGTTTCGCTCTGCTAGTCGGTCCGTCTGTCAGTCCGCGGCTTTGCTTAGAGACCCTTACTACTAGAAAGGTGTAATTTAGTACGGGTATACATATTAATCACGCCGACAAAGTAGTAGAATAAAATCTTGCAAAACATATTTTTAAGGGTGGTTCCCATACACGTAACTTGGGAATAATATATATAGATTTTCTAATACTTGTGCTCAGAAAGTGATACGTTTTGTAGCTGTTTGGCGTGCTAAAAGTTCGTGATTTCAGAAGCTTGTCTTAAAAACGCAAGGCAAGCGTGCGTTTTTCTTATTAACTAGTTATAAAGCCAAAAGCACTAGTACTTTTTTTTCTTATTATTAACTGAAGGAATGTTTTTCATTCAAAAATCAATACTAGTATTTTTGCCGAGTCACTGGGCAGTATTTGCAACACACTCTTGGCCACAATCTCAATAATAGACTACCAGGTTGACATAAGTGTCAGAGAGCGTGTAAGATAACTGTTCCGCACTAACCTCCGTGCAAAGATCTCGGTCTGTTTAATTAGATACTTTTTGCTGCATTGACATGTTCCAAGAGGATTGGCTTCAGTTTGAGTTTTTTTTTATAGAACGCGGGCCTTCGCTTTTTAAATATACATATGTAAATTCGAATGTTGATAATGATTTCATTTAATTTTATGGGGATGACAGAGACCTTATGCCAATATATTATATATCTCTTTTTCTCTCTTTGAAGTTGTAGTTAGACTCCACCTTAGGTATGAGGTCCTGGTACTTTCGTCTTCATATCATCCGATGTTAAGTGATTAGAGCTGACAAATGGAAGCGTGCTCATCTAGAAACGTTACTTTGCTTTCTGTGCTAACCGGAACACAATCATCTTCATCATAATTTTACTATTTGTTATATTTTTTAGCAAATGTATTAAGAAATGTCGTTCAAAACTAGTTTCGAAATGTATTTACTATTTTCGCGTTTCCCAACGTATATCTTCTAAACTATTGCTTTTAAAAATCTGAATACTTCACAGTGGTATGTACACTGAACTTAAAAGAAAAACTATCATGACTAAGCTGGCTTTGCAGGTGAACGAGTAATAGTCGTCCAAATTATATTAAAAAAAATAGACTTCGAGATGCCATAATGAAAGTTTCGTACAAATTCCAATCAAAATTACTTTACATCGTCCTGCGTGGGACCTAACTTGGATACTTTTTAAAATTGAAATAGATTCAGTAATTTAACTAGACTTTTTTAGTCTTAAGAAACATTTACACGATAACTAAAAAATAAAAAATAAATTAATATAAAAAAATTTCATAATGAAGCTTTTATTTAAATGCTCTAAAAAGAAGAAAATAAACTTTAAATTAAATCAAACCCATCAATTGATTACATTGAACAATTTATATGCTATAAAAGCTTCTCGCGTGATTTACTAGTGTAGATGTATGTAGATTTATCTATTTTATACAATACATACTTTTTCTCTAGATCAGTTTACATAATTCTTGTATTTCATCAACACATAGGCCTCCTTCATGGTACGCCTCATCGACATCAATACAATTAAAATCACGCGACAAGCTTTTATAGCATATAAATTGTTCAATGTAATCAATTGATGGGTTTGATTTAATTTAAAGTTTATTTTCTTCTTTTTAGAGCATTTAAATAAAAGCTTCATTATGAAATTTTTTTATATTAATTTATACCAATTCAGTTCTAAATTTTAAGTAAAAAGTACTTTATGATCATTGGGCTTCGCCAAAGTAATAACTAATTTTACGACTTTGGACAGTTAAACTCTTGAACTTAGTGTTACTCATTACATTTGTAATAGAGCTAGCTGTAACATTGGTTGAGATTAACTTCTCTTATAGTTTTATTGACTTTAGGATAGTAGACGCCAAACTATCAAACTTACTATTTCATGTAAAAATCTATCAAATACGATATTTTATACGGGCGTATATTTTTATGGAAATTTGTGTTGGTCCTAAACAACACATTTACATAAATTTCGGTTATTAATTATATATTAATTACATCTAAACTTAACGACTGATTGACGGTTCTTTTTACACGTCATATCATGACGGTTCAATAAACCGTTTACCCTTTGTCAAGTCAGGACGAATTGGACGCAGTACATTGCTGCTGGGTCGTACTTTTAATACTATTAACTGTTTATTAATTAAGCTATTTAAAAAAGTTGCTTTCACATATAATTTGTACGGTTGTACAATGATACAAACATCATACAAACAATACAAACATCTGGATAAATTATTCGCCCGTATGAAATATACAACCTGCATATACGTATATCAACGCTTTCAGTTACAGTTGTTATGTATTAATATACGGTACAATTTGGTCGACCCAACCACTATTGGTTACGACCATATCGTCTGCGACCGCGAAACGACGCGTCAATCAGAATTACGACTGTCCCGAACACGACAATCACCTTATGTAGAATGAAATTTGGTCGTCCGGGCGATCCAATCTGTGGTCGAGAACTAAATTGTAGTATGTGTTAATGCTATAAATACGAAATTCATCTCAGAATTGTGCACCCTTATATATGTACCACAATTATAAATTTCACCCCCTTTTTAAATTAGCCTACACATTTTTTTTAAATCTAAACTGTTTCCTAATAGCGAGACATGACAAATATCCCCTAATTTTTAAACAAAAATGGGGCCACCTCACTCTCTAGTCTATGCAATAATAAACAAGCTCACAATTGTCCGCGATTATCGTAAAAGGCGACAAAAGAATTAAATATACAGGACCATCAGCATCTATCTATATAGCAACAACATCTAACTGCGATCACCAATCAGCCTGACGAGCGTGGTGATTACGACAAATCCCCTACGGAAAGTCTAACATAGCGATCTACTTATAGTGGACTTATGCAACCGATTGTAAACAAAGCTCAGCTTCTATTCTGAGCGAGACTTATGTATACCTATGTTTTGTCATCATTTACACGACCGACCTGCTGAAATGAAATAATTTGTGTAGAATCCCATGAAATCGTCCACTTACAAAATACGCAAAAAACACCATTATATCTTGATCTTAGACGCAAACGAGCCTCATTAGAGACGAGAGCTCAACCAGATTGGTGGGAGAAAATCTTTACGTAAAGGAAACTGTCCAAACAAAATTCAAGTTTTAATAACAAAGTCATTTATCATATGAAATATTCGAGTTTCTCGGTGCGCCGCGGCGCGGTGTGGTGAAAAACGTTAATGCCTCAAGTTGTGGAATTAGGACAGACTGTTTGTTTCTTGCTTCCCCAAAGGAAGTAGACTCTCGAGTACATTCGGTCAAGGAAAATATAAAATAAATGAAGGACAATTTATTAGAAGCTACAAGGTATACCTATGAAATTGCTGACCGTATAAAACTTGAGTTTGGCTAAGACTTTATTTTCAAGTTTTTGTTTGATTGAAGCTTTGATATTGTCTTTGTAAGGTCTGGTTGCGTCGTTTTTCTTTGATTGCAGAAGCGAATAACGTTCGTTGTTGGTAATCAATTACGAATTTTTTTCCATTATCTACAAATTAAAAGTTACATATGACATCTAAACTGAGCCGTAAAAAAATTAATCTCATTTATACCTTCAATTTTATCCAGTAAAAATGGGTCGAGTGCGAGTCAGACCCGAGCACCGACGGTTCCGTACTCATATACGAATAATTTAATCCCAAAAAAGTTTGTAATGTCAAAAAATCGCCAGTGGGTAAAACAGATTTTAACGTTATTTTGTTTTAGATTTTGACTGAATAACTTTTTTCTACAGACAACTAATTCCGTACATCGATTATTTACTCCTGTCTTGTTCATCAGCGCTTACGTAAAAATATACAAATATAAAATACATATGATATTGGATTGTCTGTAAAAAGAAAAAGAAATCGGAAACTACGAGTGTTTGTAAAACTAAAGAAGAATTTATTCCAAATGGACACTTATTTTATACAAATACCAGGAAACTAAATCCTAAAAAGTCACATAAAACTAAATTAACGAGCCTGTTTCTTTATTCAGGCAGTAATTAACGAGTTTTAACAACTATTTATGGAATGAGGACTGACATTTATTCCCCGACACTAAATTTTTATGGCCCTGGAAATAGACGACGTTATTTCAGGAAACTCTTATGAAATTTCTCAAGCGGCTTTTTAATATTAGATAAGTGTGTGGGGTGACAATTAACTATGGATACACACGGATAATTTAGGAATATCCTATTGTCACGGAGCTTCTTGAACAGTCTACAAAAAGAGGGAGGTGGATACGCCTCTCCTTCAAATTGAGCAGCAAAAACTGAATAGCGTGGAAAGTTTTGAATACAATAAACGTATTGACGAGAGTGAAAGAGAGAGGCCAATCTTCCTATCTCCTTCGTATCGAGTAGTGAAATTCTAGAACCCGTACGTACGTAGAACATTTACGAGGTAAACAATAAAATAGCAGAGAGAAATGACAATCATTGCGAAGGTTATGGAAAACTTCACTGGCCGGTATCAAAGTCGCTGACCGGGAGTCAAAGTGCAGTTCAATTCTAAGCAGTGAACAAAGGCGAAGAAAAGGAAACAAGAAGAAGAAGTTAAGCGAAAGCAAAGTGAAAAAGAGAGTGTACTGGTGGTGTCAGATTGTGTCAGTAATGACTGAGTCAGTGGTGTCAAAGGTCTCTGTACGTAGAATCCAGGTACGGAATCAGTGCGGAAAACTTGGACCAAATGAAGACAGGGACGCACTTTGGATTGGCTTGTGAATCTGTGTTACCAATAAACTCCGAAACTTTGGACACGTGTTTTCTGCGATCCCTCGAACCCTGCAGCTCGCAACACTATATATAATATATACATCCTACTGACAGGCGATTATTCTCTTATTAAGCAACTATTCAAATGTCATGAATGCATGACCCCCACTGACGTTATAACCAGTGGAAGCGTACGGGGGCCCCCTCAGTCGCTAACCTTATGCACTTTTGAGTACGTAATTTAAAGCACAATATTTTAGAAGCACGTCTACTTAGAAATTCCTGTTAATATATCAAAACATAGTCACCCTAGTCCTAGGCCGACGGAGTGAAAGTGTGTCAACAACTTTCGATCGTCGCGTCGTCGTCGAAGGCAGGTTTGGATAGCTGCCCTCGGTTGGGAGAACGACAATTAAAACCTTCTATTCGAAATTCGAGTAAAAATGACAGTCAATTTGGTTCTATGTCACTCAGTCCAGGGGTTCTAGCGATTCCTATATTTGCTGTGGGACATAAGTGGGCCTCTCATCGATAGCCTAATCTGACTTTTTCGTAAATCAACTTTTTGGGCCCGGGCCTCGAAAACTAAAAAAATACCATAACATCTGTTTGGATGGTACGATTGCAAACGTTGCCAGTATTAATATCTAATCTATGCTCTTGTAGATCTAGTTAGGTACACTGTTTACATTTTTTTAAAGTGTTTTAATCGTGATGCGCGTTCAGTCAAGGAAGAATTTCCAAAACTGTTCTATCAGTTGTTTAATAATAATATTTATTATTTTGCGGTATTCCGTATTTTAAATCTACAGTAAATAGTCAGCTGAATTATAATACTCGGTGGCTAAATGGTAGTTGGATATTAATAGTCTTCAGTATTCAACATGCCACAAGGCGACAAAAACAAAACTGACTCCCTAAATCAAGCCTAAATCCCAGAGCAATGGGTCGTAATATTACTCAACTGTGTATGAGCCGGTATTTCAGCAGTATTACTGTATTTTACTTGACATATAAGATCTGCGGAACGTGCCTGAGTATCTAACGAAGGTTTCGCGCACGTTATACGAACATAATTTACTTTAATATAAAAATATGAAAATCTTCAAGGGTGCTATTATTGACAATCTGTCTATCACGGTTCATGAGATACAGCCTGGTGACAGACGGACAGCGAAGTCTTAGTAATAGGGTCCCGTTGGTTACCCGGAACGGAACCCTAAAAATTGAAAACTATGTAGATTTATATCAATAGATATAGATAAATAACATACAATCAACCAATCCGAGTAACAGAGATAGCCTGGACCTCCGGTTCGAGAATTCTACTGTCTAGGAACTAGGCCAGACTAGTGTAATTCATATTAACATAAAAAGCGTAAAAGTTTGTTTCTTTGGCCTTCTTACACATCGTAAGGGAGTCTGAATGACTTGCATTTTCGTATAGAGTTAGTTGAAGGGCATAGGCTACTTTTTATCACGGTAGATCTAGTAGTTCCTAAGGAATTGATGGGACTACATGCCAATTATTTTTCACTTGGACGACTTCTCGTCTCGTTCTCGATTAACGCGTTCAAAAAGAACTAAAAACTGACTTCAATTGCCTTCAAAATTCGGGTTTGGTTTTTGTACCGCACAACATACATACAAAAACAAAATACGCGTCGAGTTGAGAGCCTCCTCTTTTTTGAAGTCGGTTGAAAAGGAAAAAGCTTGATATTGACATTGTAGATATGACATGCAGGCAGTGATCCGTGAATACGATTACATCGCGAAGCCGATAAATATTAATATGTAAAGTACAGTGAGTAAAATAAATTTTATTCTGTTATGATTTTATTTTCATGCATTCGTACATGTATCCGTTTTTCTTTTACCCGACTGCGAAAGAAGTAGGGCTATGTTTTTCGAAAGTATTTATATCCGTATATTCCTTTGGCGTGCTCTGTTGCATGTCAGCATGAGAGGTGTCGTTAGATTCGTCTTAATTGTAAGAGTGACACTGGGTATATCAAAATTTAAAGAAAACGTTTCAGTTTTCATGTGCCATGAAATTATATATATACATATGTCCTAAGAATAAAAATAAAGGGTTTTATAAATAGTTTACAAAAATTTCAACAACGTAAGTTCAATAAAATTCAGTTCATTTCAATTTCAATTCAAAAATTAAAACGCAGTCACATTTTCTGTCCAATCATAAATAACTGTGCAGTAGCTTCTATGTTCTAGAAACATTGCCTGGTAAATTTTGCGATTCGTGGTCCCAGGATCCCTAAAGAAACACTCCCGTTGGACTACAAGCCTAGCTAAAAGCTCCACTCCAACTTATTTCTCGTGTAATTAATAGCCCTAATTTGTCTTACGATACAGCTACAACCGAGAAATACGAATGTAACAAAGGAATAAAAATATACCGGAAACAATTAAGCTCTCATTCTCTCTCAAGAAAAACTCATAGTACAATTGCCTTAGGACTTAAATAGCCTTTATCTCGTGGTCAGTAAAGATCTACATGTGATATATATATTTTGCTTAACGGCTTACGGAAACCTTTTTACCAAGATATCGGATATTGAGCTCATAATGGTACACATTTTCATCGTGCGTATAAATTATAAATTGAGACCCTATCAGTTTTATGGGCCCAAGGGTGTGTGATGAATAAAGTGTAATAGAAATTTTATAGATCGCTTTTGTTTTTGTTTTTAATACGAGTAAAGGAAGTTTACTTATTAATGGAACCTGTAAGAGTGGGGACGTGAATCCTTTCTCTTACATATAATGTTATTTGTTGAATGTTTAATTTAAATGTTTTAAAATGTAGAATGTTATGTTAAATGTTTAATGTAAACTGTTGGTGAGTTGGAAGACAACTCCACGTGGCGGCAGCCCACCGCTAGCACCACGCATTTAAATCTAGGTGACTGTCTAAAGTCTAAACTAAGTAAGCAACTTACCTAACCTGCTGACCATGTACGTTACCCATACAGAACCATAATTAAAAATTACTTCCTAGACTAAAAACTTTAACCCTTCTATTATTACAGACTTTTTGTGTGTGTTTTTCCGTCGAGAGCTTCAGTAAGGTGATTCGAAAAACACTGCCCTCCATTGCCGCAGTATTTCAGTTTAGTCCTTATATGCAGGTATATTCTTTAACATTTCAGTAAGTTTCAGATAGCGTTAAATTAATTCATATCAAGAAGCACGTCATGACAACAATAAAGTTGTACGTTAATGATACTCATTATAATAATCTATCTATATATATTAGACAATTAGAGATGAAACGGATAGCAATTTGGCCGGATACAGGATACCGGATATTCGGCCAACCATGTGGCCGTATATCTTTTTGTTGTATAAAGAATACTACAGCGTAAAAGATTTTATACAGGATAAATTTTGAGCATCTATAATATTATAGATTTATTTTATTATTCATTTTGACATTGAATTTACTGTTTGACATTTATTTTATATAATTTTTGACATTTTAAATATTTTTGACGATCATTGTACACTCTGACATTTATATATACATATATATTTTTGTAATCTTGACATGGTACTATGAAATAAATAATCTAATCTAATCTATCCGGATATCCGGCGGAACTTAGCCGTTTGGTGCATCGCAAACACACACACTTGCGTAGGCGGCGCGTGAACCTTTGGGTGGACTCGGTTCGATTCGGGTCTTTTCGTTGATGAGCGAAGTTAACAATTGTTTCATTTATTGTCTTATTGTGTTGAATTTAAAACTAAAACTAATTATATTTCTTAAGTGACACTAAGACTAACTAAATAAAGCAAATAATTACTTAAAATATTTCTTTTATTTAATTTTTTTTAATTCGGCCGAATACTAGTTATCCGGTTTTCGGCCGGATAGTAGTAAGGCCGCCGGAGAGGCCGGATACCGGATAGTTACCGGAAATTCGTTTCATCTCGAATATATATTCTATTTTAAAAGACAGATAGATACGAGACAGAGAGATAAGCGAAAAGTATGAAACTTTCTTCGAAATCACCCTTTATCAATGGGTGAGACGACGGAATATTGGTCTAGATAGAACCAACACTTAATTTACGTTTGTATGTAAAATGTGTGAGATCTATTGTTAGAGCCTCACATCTACGAGTATTCAAAAGCCAACCGCAATTCGTACTTTTGAGTGCTTCGAAGCGGAAATTGTAATTAACGCCCCTTTATATTTCTCGATTCACTTTCAAGTTTGTAATGGCAGAACTCGGTAATGTTTCGATTTATGGATTTCGTTAAATTTTTTTTATACAAAACTCTGCAAATAACCTTCATAAATAAAATTTAACCGCTTCAGTGTTCTTATGGCAACACGTTTGGGCTCCCGAAGGATGGATGGATCCCGAGGTCTCGGGTTCGATTCCTAGTGGAGGTACTAAACAGTATTCTTACAATACTGCTGTATTCCGTATGAAAGGTAGCCGAGCCACAGCCTAATTAGCTTCGGGCTTTTGGGTGCGCACGCGCACCATCCAACGGCCTTATCATCACTTACCATCAGGTGAGATGAAGGCCAAGTGCAAACCCCTATATTAAAAAAATAGAACTAACATTTATCGTTGTATCATATTTTTTTACTTGTAATTTTTGTTATCAATAGAATATGACTATGAGTTTTATTTATAAAGTAGAAGTAATATTAATAAATATTTTGCTCATCGCAAGTTGTCCGTTCGTCCGTCCTACATATGAGACTGTCCATGTACTACCACAATGAAGCCAATAACCAAGAAACGACATTCAATCTTTACAATAAAAAAATGCAAAGATCTGGACGCTGCTTCCGGTACAGTAGAGTTAATTTAGTGACTTTTTACCCACACAGGAAGCACATATTAAGTGAGATTTTATTCTAAATCCTAATCAATTAATACATAATCAAGTGTTTAAGTCAACTGTTGGACATGTACCTCTCTCATAGGTAACCACGCTTTGCAGACGGATTGGTGGTCACAGTTAAATGTTATTGTTACGGTAGGTGTTGCTGTTCATCTCCTGAATATTCTCCACTTAGTCGCCTTTTACGACATCGTGTAGTCTGAGTGACAAAGATCAGACAAGAGTCAATATTTATGTAGTCATATTTAATTCGCCAATCGTGAACATGTGTGAACTGCGTAGCAATTCATTACTAGCGGGCGGCGTAGCAACGACGATAGGCTACGCCGCGCTACTCCGTAGAGTTTCGTAGCTCACATTAATCAAGTCCTATTCACGAAGCTAGCCCTGAATTCCCAATAATGCAGTCAATGTGTAGATGTACGATCAAGCTATTTTTCAGGTTTTTGAAACAATTTTTTTGCAATACAAGTGTTAAGAGGTGTTTTTTGTTTTGTGTACTTTTGATACCCAGCTGATGACAGTAAACCGATTCGTACAGTAATTTTCTGAACCTGAATAATACTTTTTTAGTATGTGTTTTCTCAAAATTTATGGAAGCTAAACGTGAGAAATTTGGGAAATGACAACTAGAGGGTATTACCAAGTAAACTTTAGAATGAAAACATGATTGGTGCAAATTTTCTCGATAACTTTAATGTTTCAAATGACATCTTCTAAAACACTTCTTTCGTCACATCACCGTACTGTAAAGAGATTTATATCAATTTGTATATGAGCTCAGTACTTAGTAAAAATTAGATTGACTTTCTCTTACACGAAATCGTTTTTCAATAAATTCACTATTTGTATTTTGTCGGTTATGTTATTCTAATCCGGGCAGCATTGTATTACACCTTTCCTGCTTCCTCAGTGAGAACGAAAAAATTGCTATCACTTGTTTACGGTAAGATATTTCTGAGTCGTACCTCGTCTTCAATGCCTAGCCGTGACGTCACTCCTAGGTACCGATTTGTATGGAGCGTTTTTGCACCACGTGACTAGAATCACTTGTAGACGGGTTATATTAGGAAAACTATAAGTCATATAGAAAAATCCTTTATAAGGCTATTTATCTTTTCACACGGTCTCTCTAATGAGGGAATAATTTTTTCTGTCAGTCTAAAAAGAAAAATTATTTTTTCGACTTCAACTGCTCTGTCTACAGCATTCATCATTATCTATGTGTATTTTTTTATTTTCACCCAAAACGCTAAATCAATTTCTATAAAATTTATATGATCTACCCCAAAAAAAGAATCATCAAAATCGATGAGGAACGCTAACGATCAGCGGTGGACTAGATTGAAATAAAAGAGATGTTTCAAATTCGGCCTGCACTTGTACACTATTTAAAAAATTATGTAATAATATAAACGTGTATAGAAAAATACTAGAATTACCTTTTTGTATTTATTTTAATTGCACAAAATCATTCTGTTTAATATTGACTGCGTCAAATGACATTTTATTGACGCCATCTTTGTTTCAACGTCAAGTATTACCTGTTTCGTGCGTTTTATATGTTTGTGTACAAATAAACTAAACTAAAATATACAAAACTGGCAATTAACACGTACTTGTGTATACTAGAGAAAAGAATTCCGTGTGGGGAGACGGTTACCCATAGCACAGGCCTCGAGCTTAGTCTGGGAACCAGCTCTCCCACAACTACTATATTACTTGTATAAAATATTAAAATGTAACTAGATATATGACGTTGTGGAGAGAGGAAATAAAAACCTATTTTATTTATTATTTATTTAAATCACTTTAATTTGATAATGTTCTTTTACAATTATAAGTGTACAAGATCAGACCTTGGCTCCATACATTCAAGGAACAAGTATTTAGTCCATACACAACAATACTACAGCTCATAAGTTGTTATTAAGTGCATTCAACGCGCTGCTGCGTCAGTTGTATGCAAATTTACTTTTACTGCAATTTTACACGTATTTTATGACAATGCCCCGGACTACGAGCATAAGCGATATATATTGCTTTATGCACCCGACACGTGGTGCGCAGACAAGTGTTTTACTATAAAATTGTAAATTGCTGACGCTAGGACCCTACCTCTAAGTGTTACCTAAACTATATAAACTCAACAGCACTTAAATCAAGTTATGTGAATTTTGACAAAACTAGTTACAGAAAAAACGGCCAAATGCGTGTCGGAATAGATGCATACATACATACATTCGCAAATTTTAGGCATGTTTTATTACGATAACATTACAAAGTTACAATGATAGGTACATTACTTAACTTATCGAATTACATTATAAACTTTATAATATAATATTCATTATTTTTCTGTATATAATTAAACTTCATGATATAATTTTCCACTTTTTCAATATTTTTTATCATCATTGTACAATCTGACATTTTTATATAATTTTTTTGTAATCTTGTGATTGGTACTACGAAAGAAATAATCTAATCCATATTAATATGTCATAAGAAGTCTTTTAAGAGTTTGTTTGTCTTTTCTTACCGTCCTAAAGTATGGTCAGACTGTATCGATTATTTGTATAGGGATAGTTGATGGGCTGAAAAAAGGACATGGGCTATTTTTTATTCCGATTGAGCATGTAGTTCCCGTGAGATTTGTGCAAAGTCGTCTCGGAGGAAGTCGCGTGGTAAATGACACGTTCCGCGAATGTATGGAGTCAAGGCCTGGTCTTGTACACTTTTATAATTTTAAATAGCCTTATATTATATAACTCTTATATTTTTAAATAAAAGTGATTCATTTACCATTACCATACCATTTTTGTATATTTTGGTTTAGTTTATTCGTACAAAAACATATAAAACGCACGAAGCAGGTAAGACTTAGCGTTGAAAACAAAGATGGCGTCTATGAAATGACATTTGACGCTGTCAATTAGTACAAAAGAATGATTTTGTACAATTAAATTAAATGCAAGGATGTAATCAAATTTTTATTATTACTTAATTTTTTAAATAGTGTACAAGTGCAGGCCGAATTTAAAACATCTCTTTTATGCTATGTAAACTATCCCTCCCTCCCACCGCGTGCTTAGTACCTTTCGTCACGCTTTGTCTCTAAATACATATTTTAAAAGTGGTGGACAAAACACTGTTAACATTTTTTGGAACACCTATGGGTGTTATAGGCTGTATTTAAATAGCCGTGTTTCCATCGATCCCTCTTCACCCCCAAAGTAAGCTCCGAGTAAGAGCTCTTTTCACAACAGAGTGCTTACTTTAGGCCAAATCAGCAACTTTAGAGAAGCGAGCGTTCACGTAGTAGCTTCACTTTCTACCACTTTTTAGATAAGCAAAGCTTGTTAATTTGGAGGCAAAGTATTAAATGAAATTCAGCATCTTGAGACCTTTGAATCTTACTTTGCTTTAATGTTTATCTTAAAATTATTAAGTCAGCCTTCATAACTCTTATTTTTTAAATTATTTTCTCTAAGATTAACTTTTGATGGCATATTAAATGAAAAATGTTTTCCATAATATAATTAATTTCTCTGTGGTAGAAGTATTTCTCTATAACTTGAATGCAAATTTTTTATGACATTTTTGGGTGTGGAAATATTATTTTTTTCCAAAAACATCGTATATACTTAACTTGTTAACAAAACGTGAAGTGCTGAAACTTCATATGAAATGCTTCATCATCATCAACAGCCTATATATATGTCCCCACTGCAGAGGCTCAGGACTACTCTCCTACAGAGAGCGTATGGGCCATAGTCCACCACGCGGGCCAAGTGCGGATTGGTAGACTTAACACACACATTTGAATTTCTTCTCAGGAGTGTGCAGGTTTCCTCACTATGTTTTCCTTCACCGAAAAGCCAATGGTAATGATTTTTATCATTCGTACACAAATCCCAAATAACAAATTGGAACTCATTGGTACATACGAGCCAGGATCGAACCCAGACCTCGATTGTTCAAGGACTGACGCTCTACCCAACTGAGCTACCACGGCTTCACGTCATGAAATGCTTACCTTAGATTTAAAAGAACAGAAAGAAAAAAAAATTGTAACTCCAATTAATTTATGTATATCATACCCGCGCTTATTGGAACAATTGAGCTATTAACTATTATTAAGTGCGAGTCGGACTCGCGCACGCAGGGTTCCGTAACATTGTCTATATAAACGGCAAAAAACCATATCTGATGTTTGGAACAAAATATTTGTTTTCTTTTTAAATTTCAATTATTTATTTTTAATTTAAAGTATATTCTGTGGATATTTCAAAAAATCACGTTCGTTGTATGGGAGCCCGTTAAATATTTATTTTATTTTGGTTTTTAGTATTAGTAGTAGTTATAGCGGCTACATAAATACATCATCTGTAAAAATTTCAGCTGTCTAACTATCACGGTTCATGAGATACAAAAGGACATACAGAGGGACGGACGAACAGCGGAGTCTTAGTCCCTAAAAAGAGGAATGGAACTTGCGACCCTCGACGGTGGTTAAAACAATTGAACCCGAACTAGAGAAACAGTTTCACAAATAGCAACTAAACGTATTCACTGTTAATTTGTAACGACCTTTCTCCTGTGTGAACGAATGGTTTTCCTTTGACTATGGGCATCAAATAAAATATCTAACATAATTTGGGCGCCCGCCTTTGTATTCAGTCGACATATTCGATGGAATAGACGAGATTCCCATTCTTTTCTTTTTAATTTCCTGAGATAGGAATGTTAGGCCAAAATGCCTTTGCGACGCCTTCTTTGAAGAATCCGATCGAACCTTTTTGTCTCTGCTTTTGGTTACGTTTTATTACAGTGGCTTAATGGTTACTGTCTTGGATTAACTGACTGAAGGTCCCGGGTTCGATTTCCAGTCCTATTTTTAAAAAAATGGCGCGTAGAATCGGTTTTTTACTAACATCTTCATATGCCATAGATTCATCCCTAAAAAGGAACGCGCTTAATTTAATGGTGCGTTGAATACAGCCGGCCGTAGTCGGATAGAAAATAAAATCTGCTAACATTTCCCGGATCCTTCCGTAAAGGTCAACGCTGACCCCACTGTCACTGAGACCACAAAAGTCACTTGTAGGTAAGGGTCTAACCGCACTCATTCAACTCGGACCGCACTTCACCAACGCCATTGATCTTCCACGTAAAGATAAAGAATCCAAATTTCAAACAAGCAAGCTTCTGAATAGATAAAGCATCGTGCATACAGAAATAAGTACATGAATATTATACACTCGACGAGTTCTTTAGAGACAAACTGGTGCAAATTTAATAAGTGACAGATAAGTTAGTTTAGTTAGATAGTTAGTATATCAAGACATTCAAATTGTAATTGCTTAAGTTACCTTGACAATATATCTGTATTAATGTTAATTTAGCTTTATGAAGGACTTTTGTTTATTAATTAAAATCCACAAATGTTGTACGCCTTCGGGTAGGATATAGAGATGCTATGTATTACACCCAACATCAATGTACCACCTATATTCACAATAATATATTCTGATTCTGATTATGTATACACAGTGAAATGCTAATGGTAACGAAAAACTGTAGTAGGACCCTAACTTTTTTCAGGGAGTGAAATAAACTCAAACCAATTTCCACTAATAAAATTTTCGTGTGAATTCAATCTAACACGTTACATGATTCAATACTTCAAATCGGATACTTCGAATTCTGAACTTTGTTCGTTGTACATATGCCAATGCCATTTGTTTCGTGTTCATCCAGTAGTTTCTAATTCTAAATAAGCTAATATGTATATTTATGAGTAAAAGTCGAAAGGATATGAATAAGTGAAGTGAAAATAACAAAGTGACTTTATTTCCGTTCACTGAAATTTGTCGCAATCATGTAAATTAGCAACTTAATATTCGTCTGGCGTGTCCACCCCATGTCATCATGCGAGTGTCGTAAAATATATTCAGGAGATAGGTAGCAGTATCTACTTCTTACTGCAATCATAAATCGACATGCCAAACGTTGTGATTATGCAAAATACCTCCCTATAAAGACCTAGGTGGATATCGATGAGGGAGGTCCATGTCTAACAATGAAATTTCTTAGCTAACGAACCTTGAACGAATGAAAGAAAACCGTCAACTTTACTAAATGATTACTATTTTGTTGTATGTTTTTGTTGATGATGAGCAGGAGAACCAACTTAATAGCAACAATAAATTAAATCATAAACACATTAGACCACCTGGCTGACCTTTTTGGGGAAATCTTTCAAACATATTCGGCACTTTGGAGAAATACGCCGAATTATATGCTGAAATTCCATCAGCTAAACCACTCCGGAAAGACTTGTATGGTTTTATCATGGATGATATTGTCAGAACTGGACCAAATTGAAATGGGACCACACGGGAAGCACCAGCTTTCAAATAAAAAATGAATCATCAAGATTGGTTGTCACAGTCTGTCGTAACAAACCTTTTTTTAAACCGTTGAATTTAGAACCTCTTCCTTTTTTGAAGTCGGCTGAAAACACATTAAAAATTAATAAATAAATATCACACAAAAATCGCTATTTACCTGTACAGTACAGGTAACTTAACACATCACCACATACATTACATTTATGTCATCATTGACACTATCTTCATAAATTACACAAATATGTTTTTCCTTCTTATTTAATAAAATGTACTAACAAGACCCACAGTAAAAGACTGTGGCCTTTTACTATGGGCCGAATAAACAAGCTCAAAGTCACTCAGCGAGCAATGGAACGAGCTATGCTCGGAATTTCTCTACGTGTTAAGGTCCGGAATGAGGAAATCCGTAGACGAACGAAGGTAACCGACATAGCTCGACGAGTCAGTGAGCTGAAGTGGCAATGGGCAGGCCACATCGGTCGAAGAACCGATAACCGTTGGGGAGTAAAGGTTCTCGAGTGGCGACCACGTACCGGGAAACGTCTACCAGGCCATCCCCTTACTAGATGGACCGACGACCTGGTTAGAGTCGCGGGGAGTCGCTGGATGCAGGTGGCTCGGGACCGGTCGATGTGGCGTACCATGAGGGAGGCCTATGTCCAGCAGTGGACGTTTCCCGGCTGATGATGATGACTAACAAGACTACTACCACTCATATTTACGACTTACAACTTATAACGCTTCATAATGAAATAGGTTTTTATTCATTTATATTTTCTTTGATTGTTAACTCGTAAAACTAGCTCTACTTAACTGTACTATTCGAGAAAATTTGTAAAGGCTTGATATCTTGTGCTCTATATTTGTCTGTATACGTACTGTCTGTAAGCTGTTAATTTTCCAACAAATAAAAACAAAAAAACCTGTTAGCGCTTATAAGAATAGAATTATTATTATTAATGTGTACATTAACAATTGCGCGTGTAATTCCATCAGGTGCATTCCTTATAGCATTGTTTGGTGCATAATGCCTTACCTATTATTGATAATTTTCTGTATGTTAATTATTCATTATTAACATTATGCAAGTTTCACATTCTTTTTTGTACTTGACCGGATTTTTTAAATTAGTTTATTTTGTCGTCTACCTCCCAGACGATATTCTGTTCAGTGTACACTAGATGTAGATTGTAGAGCCTCGTGGTTAGAATTTCTCAGTATTTTGCCCAAATATCCAATATCGGTCGAGATTCACTCCGGACCCTCGTAACTGGATTCCAGCGAAGGTTGTAAAAGACAACTAGGTTATGCTAAAAGTGTAAGACAATAAAATTGGCGTCGTAAATCGTGGGGCGCAATAAAAGGTACATTGTCAGATAGAAACGTTCGATTCGTAGGTATTTAAACACGTCACGGAAAAAATTAACCGTCTAATTTCTCAAGCGAGATCTGTTGGAAGAAATTTGTTTTAGTATTGTTTTAAATGTATAATGGCATTACATTGCAATTGACTTTAATTTCACCTGATGATACGTGACGATAGGGCCGTTGGCTGGCAGAAGTCTCAAGCTATAGGGCCATTGGGTGGTAAGCGTGCGCACCCAGAAGTTTCAAGCTATGCGCACCCAGAAGTCTCAAGCTATAGGGCCATTGGGTGGTAAGCGTGCGCACCCAGAAGTCTCAAGCTATAGGGCCATTGGGTGGTAAGCGTGCGCACCCAGAAGTATCAAGCTATAGGGCCGTTGGCTGGTAAGCGTGCGCACCCAGAAGTATCAAGCTATAGGGCCGTTGGCTGGTAAGCGTGCGCACCCAGAAGTATCAAGCTATAGGGCCATTGGGTGGTAAGCGTGCGCACCCAGAAGTCTCAAGCTATAGGGCCATTGGGTGGTAAGCGTGCGCACCCAGAAGTCTCAAGTTATAGGGCCGTTGGCTGGTAAGCGTGCGCACCCAGAAGTCTCAAGCTATAGGGCCGTTGGCTGGTAAGCGTGCGCACCCAGAAGTCTCAAGCTATAGGGCCATTGGGTGGTAAGCGTGCGCACCCAGAAGTTTCAAGCTAATGAGGCTCTGGCTCAGCTACCTTTCATCTCGGAACCTACAGTGCTAATTACACTGCTGTTTGGCGACAGACTTAGGTAACAGTGTAACAGCTCACACATCAACAGTCGCACATAGAAAATGCCCTAATACCAACCAATCCGAGTGTATAGGTACCCCCACTGGGAATCTAACTCGTGACCTCCGGACTGGGTTGAAATTTGTGCGTTATTTTTCCCTACTTTAATAAATTCAAGTTGTAGTTGATAACGATGTCCTAAAAATTTTCAAATAGTATACACACACGGAATGACATGAGACGTTTAGAATTATTATGCCAAATTGATACTACAGTAAAGGTGATAATCCATGGGGAGGCTTTGTCTCGTAGTGAACTTTTGTCGATTCTGGTGAATCATAAAAGTTTAGACCTTTATATTAAGCTTTCAACTATCCCTGTCAACACAGTCTATGATTTCATTTGTCTCAACGTCACCAAACTTTGCCACAAAAACACATCGGGGTAGGAATGTAGTACAAAACATACGGCGGTTGTGACATGAACGCGTTCAACTTAGGGGTTTAGTTTTAGTCGTAATTTATGGGAAACGGATCGAAAGAGTTGAATGCGACTTTTTTACGTTACATTATAAAGCTACTACGAGTATTTAACTGGATACGAAAACTTTGTATATACCAGTGGTGCCCAATCTTTTTTTTAATTGTTCGATGAAAAGAGACCAAAATTCAAAATAAAATACTTAAAATTAATATTAATCTTATCATAACAGTCTATTAAAAATAAAATAAAATATTTATTGCTAAAAATAGCCTTTATTGCTGAACTAATTTTACAATATGTTACAATTTTCTTACAAATATGCTTTATAATAGTTACTTATCTTTTTATATAAATTAAGTATCGGTAAACGGTCGTTCCTGCATTTCAGCTCGTCTTTCGACATAGGCCTCCTCTAAAAATTTCCACTCTATTCTATCTTTCGCTATGCGGGTCCATGCTGGACCCGCCACTTGTCTGATGTCGTCCTCCCATCTTCTAGTCTGTCTGCCTCTTTTTCTTTTGCTATCTCGTGGTTGCCATTCAGTTATTAGTCTCATCCATTTCTCCTTCTTCTCTCTCATCATATGCCCAGCCTATCTCCACTTTAAACACCTATATGTCGTATATGCATTCTTAAATTTTTATTACTTACGGACCGAGTTAAACAGTATATTATCCATAACTAAATAAATACTCCGTTTTGGAATTGTAACTTTATGTTTTGTGAAACTTAATTTTGTCCTTACGGTTCATTGGCTGTACTGCGACCATTAAAACGGTCGAGAAATACTAGTCTATACTATATAAACACTCAGAAAAACTATCTCACCTTCGTGTCTGATCGTTACTCTGGCCTTTCGCCAGTAGCACCCAAACTAGCGCGTTATTACCAGTGAGCGTGGTCATGCGATGTGAAACTTTTGCCAAATTCACGCGAAATTGTTAAGGTCAGAAGTTTGTTTAAATTCAGCTTTAATGTCACGAATACACAGAACCGGGTGTGACGGAAACTAATATAACTTTGTAATTATGTCACGGATTTATTTTTTGTTTGTAGATATTTGAAACATAGCCTGATCACGTATTTTACTTTCCTAACTCGACGAGTCAGTGAGATAAAGTGGCAATGGGCAGGCTACGTCACTCGAAGAACGGATAACCGATGGGGAATAGTTAGTAGGGAGTTCTCGAGTAGCGACCACGTACCGAGAAACGTTTATCCGGCTGTCCCCCTAATAGATGAAACGAAGACCTAGTAAGGATCTCGGGGAGTCGCCTGACACAAGTGGCTCGGGACCGGTCATGGAGTAGGCATATGTCCAGCAGTGGACGTTTCCTGGCTGCTGCTGCTGATGACGACTACAGGACGATACTCTTAGCGTGTTCCAAATCTAATGGCGAATCTAATAAATATCGACCTTAGATTTAGAATTTATTTCCCTAAAAAGAAATGACGTCAACTGTATGTAACAGCTAGTATTACAGAGGTGTGAAAACGTACGTTTAGACCATTTCTAATTAAATAGAGACCTTAAGGTGTCACCTTCATCAAGGTTTCATACAAAATTTCCGTAGCCATAATCTTTTAAAATATAATAGCTGCATTTGTGTAGTAACTATCTAAACATAGGACATCAGATTGTGACGTCGCGAAATGAGTATCATTAACGTACAACTTCACAGTGAATCACAATTTTCATTTTAAACACTTTTTTTTCGATTATTTTAAAGCGCCATCTTTGAACCATTAGCTGCGTAACTGCTATTGTAGCTAACTATAAAGTTGTAAATTAATGATATTTATTTCGCGACACTATTATTTCATCTCCTATTTTAGGTAATTACTTATCAAAGGAAGCTATTCTATTTTAAAAGATTATGGCAACAGAAATTTAGTATGGAAGCATTAGGAGAGGGATAACGTTAACAATTCAACAGCTTCAATACTTAATTAGTTTATTGCTTTCCATACATTTACACTAGTTGTTACAGAATGATATGACCCATTTACTGAAAGTCTGAAGGCACTGCAGTAGAAGAGAGGAAACCGTTTATGTCCACTGTCTATTTTTTTTTATTGAAGATAGACCAACACTTGACCTCAATCTCACCTGATGGTAAGTGACGATCAGGTCGACGATGTTACGTGTTGGTATAGAAGGTGACTATTTACTCTTCTTTTGAAGATTCATTTATCATATATATATTTTAATGTGTAGTAGCATCTGTTGTATAATATTTGTTTTACTCCGTGACCTAATGGCTAAATGTTGGACTAACAATCGGAGTTCCTGAGTTCGATTCCCAGTGGGGGCACGGTATTCGGTTTGGTTGGATGTTCTATGTCCGCCTGGCTAGCTACCACCATGTAACCGAAGTCTGCCACCAAACAGCAGTATTAATAGCACAGTTGTGTTCCGCTATGGAAGGTAGCAGAGCCAGCGCAGAGGCTTCTGAGTGCGCAAGCTTATTATCGAACGGCCTTATCGTCATTTACCATCAGGTGAGATGAAGTCCAAAGGGCAAACCCATCAAAAATTTTTAAATATTGACTTTTCAATTCCTTTTTTGTTCATTATTTAATCCTAAGTACACTTACGAACGAGAACCCCTTCATCAGTTAAGCTGACGCTTTTAGCCGGGAAATCCTACATTAAAATTCACCATAGACAAAACATACCTTTTTTCTTAAGTCCCAAACTACACGCAACCCTGTCTGTTAAGGCGGGACGACTCACCTTTTTAGAATGGGCCGTACCTTTGATTGCTTTTCACAAAGCCTTTGTGAGCCTTTGCCCTTTTACTTAACTACTGGGAACTCCGATTTGTCATAGCCGCTTAAGTGCGAACCTTGTTTGGAAAAATGGGGGAAATTTACTTGCTGTATTAGAGACAAGTTGGCGACAAGAAAAGAGACTTAATTTAAGGTTTTGGAATTTTTAATTGGGTACGATTTGTTCAATTTTAGGGAAAGGGCTATGATCCCAGTCTCTTTGATCGTCGAAAAAGCCATGTTGGGGCTAGATGACACCAAATCAGATTGAGGCTAAATTGTATTTTAAACCATAAAGGTCATTATAAAGCTCCTATAAAATTTAAAATATCTAATATTATTTAATTTTTTCTTGACTTTTACATATTATAAAGCCCGCAAAAATTCCAAAAAACCAACTTGCTCGTATAAAATTTTTTATTTTACGTTTTGTTTTGTAATTACATTGTGAATCTTTTTTAGTAAGGGAATGGTCACATAAAAACATTATTTTACGAGATAACTCAAATATTGTTAAAAGTTTCATACATTATCTATACTTCAATACTCAACCGTGACGTCACGCCTAGGTACCGAATTGTATGGAGCGTTTTTGCACCACGTGACTAAAATCACTTTTCGACGGGTTATATTAGGAAAACTATCAGTCGTATCGAAAAATCTTTGACAAAGCCATTTATCTCTTCACACGGTCTCTCGAATGAGGGAATAAAAATTTTTTTTTCATCATCCCTATTGTAGCTGACATTTGTACGATCAATATAAGATTAGTAAAATATTCATTTCTGACAATATAATCCTAAATCCTATTTTTAGGCAATGACTTATCAACTCCAGCTATTTTAAAAGATTATAGGAAAAGAAATTTTGTAGGAAAGCATTTGCTTGTTGAATAATACAGTATTATGAACCATTGGTGAAGCCGTGAAGCCGTGGTAGCTCAGTTGAGTAGCGCATCAGCCCTTGAACAATCGAAGTCTGTGTTCGATCCTGACTCGTACCAATGAGTATCAATTTGGTATTTTGAATTTATGTACGAATGATAAAAATCATTTCCATTTGCTTTTCGGTGAAAGAAAACATCGTGAGGAAACCTGCACACTCCTGAGAAGAAATTCAAAGGTGTGTTTGAAGTCTACCAATCCGCACTGGTCCCGCGTGGTCGACTATGGCCTATACACTTTCTGTAGTAGAGTAGGCCTGAGCCTCTGCAGTGGGATAGATGAACATGTACTTGATTCCAATATGTTATGGCCTTACGTATATGCACGCAGTGTGACATAGGTCGTATTACGAAACACGTCGCAGCTTACTCGTAGGTGCTGTAACCACAATCTGCGGTCGACGTCCCTATATATCTACACACTGTGACGTAACAGCATTAATTAATACAAAGATCTATATCCTAATGCTATGTATTGAATCATTGTATAGTATCATTTCATTCATTCAACAGCCTTTATATGTCTCCACTGCAGGGGTTCAAGCCTACTCTCAGAGAGTGTATGGAACATAGTCCACCATGCGGGACCAGTCTGGATTGGTAGACTTCACACACACACCTTTGACTTTCTTCCCCGGTCCCTGATCTGGGTCTATTCCCAGTGCGGGTACCTGTCGGTAGTAGCTAGAAATAGATTCTTT
Organism: Carcina quercana; assembly: GCA_910589575.2. Taxonomy (NCBI): domain Eukaryota; kingdom Metazoa; phylum Arthropoda; class Insecta; order Lepidoptera; family Depressariidae; genus Carcina; species Carcina quercana. The sequence goes on along the minus strand of OU342438.1, from coordinate 12,023,957 downwards.
AAATTAATAGAAATAGAAAAAAATGAAAATAGAAATTAGATTATAATTATTTAGATTGACATTTTCTTATTCTTGTGGACATTGTAAATTTTAGTTTATTTTATTTAGTTATATTTTATATAGTTTATTGTTAATTTCCAACACAATTATATGTATAAATGAATATGAATTTCATGGAGTCAAAGTGTTGCCTTGTGATATTATATAGTGAACGGGTCTCACAATTTTTCTCTTCACCGAAAATAAGGAACCTACGAGTACCTAGAAAGAAAATATCTAGAATATATACACATTCTCCATACGCGAATACTATGAGCCTACAAGAGCCTTTAATAATGCGGATTCGTGCCCTTTGACCCGCATTTCGCTCGTAAACCAGAACTTGGGAGGTACATATGAAAATAAATCCGAATATCTTCACCTACCTGTCACATGCAGGAATTATGCGAATAGGTATGAGTTCATATTCCGGGATTTATCTACGTGGCAAAATCCGGAATGTGGAAATCCGTAGACGAACGAAGGTCACCGACAAGGCTCGACGAGTCAGTGAGCTGATGTGGAAATAGCGACCACGTACCGGGAAGCGTCTACCGGGCCGTCCCCCTACTAGATGGACCGACGACCTGTTTAAGGTCGCGGGGAGTCGCTGGATGCAAGTGGCTCGGGACCGGTCAATGTGGCATGCCATAGGGATCCATAGATGAGGCATATGTCCAGACAAAATTAAATTGTTTATATATTAAATTATTTTTACGAATTTTGTTTTCGGTTCTATAATACATCGCCCGCAACACCAAATTATAAAATTATGAACTCTTATAAGAAAACTTACAAAAAAACATGCAGACATTAACTTCGACATAAATCACATGTTCTTTTTTTAAAAAGCAAAGGACTCATCTCTTACGTATTGCAATCCGTGTGAAGTAGCCAGACGAGTATTGGTCTACAATTCCCACATCTAAATAAAATCAACGAGAATATGTACCCCATCGGGAATGAAACGTGACCTCCGGATCTCCAGCACTGAAATTTAAAATACATTTCATGTATTCAATCCGAATGTCAATTAATATCGAAATCGACGGACACGAAGTCCAAAAGAAAAGAGAGGATTTCGATGTTGCTATCAATTTATGAGAATAATGTTTGGTAAATGGTATTATATAATCATAATCATAATTTATTGGTACTGCTGGTACAAGTCAATATTTTATAATCAGTTACATACACAAAAGTCAAAATTAAATTACTAAAGTTAAATTAAGTTAGTCAAATTACTATTAGTCATGGAGAAGAGAAGAGAGAACATAAGAACTAGTAATTTCTCGCAACTTTTTCTGTATGTACTTTTTGTTTTGTTCAGAATTTTATGTCACCCTCTGGGTTTATATACATTTAAATGGTTTATCTGTATCGACCTCCCTGGTTCTCCTCGGAACCTGGTTCTTGCATATATCTGGGTATTTATAAAAATAAATACCCAGATATATGCAAGAACCAGGTTATACAGGATGTATATTTCACATGGGCGTATTGGGCGTATAATGTATCCAGATATAGTTTCTTTTTTAATATTTTATTTTAAGCCTTCATTCGGCCACGATTATGTTTCTTTGTTCTTCATATATTTAGTATTCTTTTGTTACATTTTTGTGTGCCCGTTTGCCAGGTGGCAAAGGCCTCCTCCAAAGACAATGTTTTCTCCCATTCTTCGCACTTCACTCAGGCGGAGAATATGCCAGTTGGTATTTTGTAATGCCAATGACAGTTCTGATAAGTTTTCTTCTGATCTCAGTGTTAATATGTTCAGATTGGCAATGTATATTCTTGTATGTTTGACTGTTGGAGTCTCCATATTAGTATGTTGCCTGGGTAAAGTTGGTTTGATGTTGTTGTTGATTTGGTATTCAAGGGTTTTGGTCTAATTCCCCACGGGGCCAACCAGGTTGGGGAATGAAAAATATAGTTTACAACCGTACAAATGATATTTGAAAGCAATTTTGTTAAATAGCTTAATTAATAAAGAGTTACTCATTTTTTAAAGTACGACTGAGCAGCAATGTATTGCATCTAAATTGACTTGACAAACGGATTGGGAAAGTTGCGTAGGGGATGAGGGTAGGAAGTTAAAAATGGATGACAATGGCGTAGAAAACATCTTACGTTGAAATAGAAAATAAATGCTTAGTATGCCAATTGCCACGAAACAGATAAACATTTTTCTGGGAATAAGAAGCCAAAAGGGTTTATCCCGAGTTTTGTGAATAAAAAGCTAGCCACTTATTCCTCAGCCGCTGGAACAAAGGGTAAATCTGACTTTATTTTTAACCTTCACCTTTTTTAACCTTAAATTGAAAATGTTTCAAATAAAATGAGGTGGTTAGTATACCAATATTATTGTTGGCTTGTTTGTTAGACAAATGCTGAGTCGATCAATTGAATAGACCGATAGATTACCGCGTTCAAAAATAACTAAAAACCGACTTCAGTTGCCTTAAAAATTTGTTTTTTGTTGATTTTGCTCAAATAGCGATCAATCAAGTTTGATAAAATTTATAAGGGACCACCTCTGAAGTATTTTCTACTAAACAAAAAAAGAATTATCAAAATCGATTCACTATTGGCGGAGTTATCACGTAACAAACATTTTTAAAAAATAAAAAAACGTGGGTCGAATTGAGACCCTACTCCTTTTTTGAATTCGATTGAAAAGGTCCTGTAACACTGATCGCAAAGATAGCTTAATATATTTGCTTTGCAGATAAGATATTTGCTGATAAATGGTGGGCTAGTATTAAGTGATGTTCACTTGAGTAAATTGTGAGCCAAGTTCATTTAAGTATTTTGACACAAATTGACTTAAAGATTGGAGTAAATAGTTGAGTAAATACTTATTAAGTTTATTAGCTCTAGACGCCTCAAAGGTGCAAATAGTGAGCATGGAATTTGGCACGCACCCCTTTTTGTTCCCATTTTCCATTGAAGTCTCTGGCATATTAAGTATAATTTGAACTTTTTTAAACTTTTAATTTTTATGTCCCGAGAGGAATAGGATATGTGGTCATCCTAGTCCTAGGTAAGCGATAAATTAGACTCGGCGGAAAGGGTCGAATCGTTGAAAGGCCTATTTGTTCCCGAACGTCTTTCAGTGCGCTAATTCACTTTGTTTTTCTTTCCCTAGTCGGTAATTCCGTTAATACCTAAAGAAATTGGGCGAGAAAGGTCTGCATGGTGGAATTTGAGTAAGTACGAATGACGTAGGCAAGGTTTCGTTATTTTTTCATGAATGTGTTAAGTATATTGAAAGACAGTTTACACATTCAGAAGGTGGAACCTTGTACCTGTAAATTGAGGATTCCGAGCAAAAATGCTTCATATTATTAGCCCTAATTAATTATCACTACCAGGTGTTAAACACTAATCGATTTAAAAGGACTTTGTGTTCCTAAATCTAAATGTTTCTGTTTAACCGACCAATAAAGGAGAAGGTTCTGAAGGTATTTAGCGGCAGACTTAGGTAACACGGTGGTAACTACCCAGTCGCAGATAGACATACCACCAAGCAAAAGAAAACGATAATAAATATTTTTGTTTGTTTGTACTTCGTTTACATTGCAATGGGTAGTCAAAATAATGGGATTTATATATATATATGTAGTTAGAGGGAGGGAAAAGGACATAGATTACTTTTTAGTGTTCTGTACCCAGAGGGTAAAATACGGGACCCTATTACTAAGACTTAGCTGTCCGTCTGTCTCCAGGCAGTAGTATCTCAAGAGCCATGATAGTTAGACAGCTGAAATTTTCACAGATGATGTATTCCTGTTGCCGCTATAACAACAAACGCTACACCAAAAAAAAAACAGAATAAAATAAATATTTAAGGCAGCTCCAGGCACTTGGCTGATTTTATTATTTCGATCTAACACACTTTTTTTAAATACAAAAATGTTTATTCTCCTGATTAATAAGAACACATAAACAATTTACATTAGCTCCTGCACTAGGAGACCTGTGTTGCGGGAAGACAATTTTGGAGAACATATTGGAATGTTTTACATGAAGAAAATTAATTAACTAATTGAATACATTGCAAATAAATGGTAGGGAATTCATGACATACTAGTGTGTATGAAAGGTGTGTGAAACATTGTTCCCATTAAATAAATTCTGAAGTTTACGCGGACGAATTTGCGAGTTAAAGCTAATGTACACTCATATTACACTAAACTCTATGTGAATATTAATAGTAGTGCAATTGTCTGAACATTAGACTCAGACGCGCAACACACAGGTCCCGGGTTCTATTCCCGGTGGGGATTTAGTCAAATATCATTTTGTGATACTTTCCCCAGGTTGGTGGTTGGTTAGAACATAGGCTGAATCACCGTACCGGTCCCGGTAAAAGAGATAGTAGCTACATGAGCCATGTCAGAGGACTATGGCGGCTAAACTACTCTGGCACAAGGGTTTGTGAGGTCGGTAATCAACTAAAATCCTACACGATAAAAGAAGAGAACATACAAAACCCAAAAATCGAACAAACCCATCATTTTTCTATTAAATTTTTATAATAAATCTTTGCCTGAACAGAGATAACAATATGCCCTTGGTCGGTAATTGAACCCGAGACCACCAATGCAGTAAACCGCTACTCTACTGGTAACACACGTCTCTAATCCGTAATGTCTATGTACCAATATGTTATTGAAATGTTCAATTGGGTATTTAACAAAAAAAGATTCCGAGGTATATACGAGAACTGCCGAGAATATTTCTCTGGCGTTAATTGACTGATTGGCTATTAGGAAAAATAGATAGCAGAAGATTAAGTTTAAGCAGCATATTATAGCATATAAAAATAATTGTATTCGTTCTAATTTAGTGGTAGTGTTATAATAATATGCATAATTCTTTAAACAGTCAAATAAAATTAAAACCAAGTTGTTAAAATATTGAACTATTGAATAGTGGCTGGCTGAAAATCAGTGTTGTGCAGAATGCTGCATGGCGGGTACTGAGACAGCTCCTGACACAGAACCTTGTCGTTTTTTATTAATTTTTGTAATGTTGTGTATGTATTAATTAGTTTAATATATGTGTGTGTATGTGTAATTTGTCTGTGGCAAATAAATGATTTAAATGGTTTAAATCCTGTACCCAGCTAAATATTAATTAATTAAACGAAAACACGAGGAGAAGGAACAAAAACAAATCCTAGGATCACTTTTATTTCAAGCTAAGTGTGTCAAATTAGAGTGACTTGCAGCATTGGACCTAACGCAGACAAATGACAAAATCTCTCGACCCTTAATCTGTAGGTAATGAAGACGCATGTGAACTGTGCGTTCGAGGCGAATGAGAAAAAGCAGGAGCGAAAACGTGGTCCAGAGCCGTTTCTAGGGATACTTGAGGCCTTCTAGATCGACCTCTAAGAAGTCCACATTGTCAAGTACCTAGCAATGTTTGCCCTTAATCAACTTGACTGGATATCTCTATCATCAGTGATAAACATAATTATTTTAATTAATTTTCAAATAAAATAAAATCGATCGTTGAATTAGCGTGTATAATATATATATAATAATAAGCACAAGGATAAATATCAAGTTGTACATTTCTAGTTAAGTTGACTTCGTATTGTTACTGAAAATTGAAATGACTTCTACATTTATCATGCGTAGGTACAGCTAAAATATGGAATGTACTACCGGTTTCTGTGTTCCACGATAATTACAATTTGCGAATGTTCAAACGAAGAGTAAGTAGGCACCTTCCAGATCAAAGCAGGCACCTTCCAGATCTAAGCGTAACATATTTGACCTCATCGTCACTTAAAATTAGCGTTCAAGTCAGTCGTCAAGCGTTGATCTATCTTCATTAAAAAATATATGACTTGATATTGAACCGTGTGTCCATTAAACATAATATCAAAAATGCTAATGAATTGAGTTCAAAGTATAGTACTCGCACACTAAGTTGGCCCCTCTGAAGTTAGCTCCTCGCAATTTCAAACATATACAGACAGAGTTTTCGATAATTACTATCCCTAGACAAAATAAAACATTAGGACATTTCTTTGCACCCGCAAATTTGCCTTGCCTCCCACTTATACGTTAATAATTGATACTTCGCGGTCTTTTGTGACTAACTTCAGAGGGGCAAACTTATTGTGCGAGTACTATAAGTATTATAGCACATCCGAATCATTTTTAGTGGTATCTGTTTGGTGTTGGTCCGGGCATAGCGCCAAACCTATTTAGTAAAATTGAAGATAGTTTCCAAACAGATGTGCGGACGAAACTTTTGGTTCTGGTTTTACTGTAATCAGGCCTTCCATTCAGAAGATACAGGATTTATTCATTTGCAAAACACTAATAATTAAAAGGAGATAGTCAAATTATATTTTTGACAAGGATCTGACCTGAAACATTTCCAAATTTCATTTTACAGGTAAAACAATACCCAAATATATTCCTTCCACGTTCTTGTCGCAAAAAAGTCTCTACATAGCTTTAAAGTAGCAATAAAAGACTCATAAAATCCAGGAAGATCTTGCATCAAGGGGGCGATATTTACCCGTTTAAAGGGGCTATAACCAAGGGTGAACCAAGGGCACCGGCGCTTCCTAAGTGAGTCCCTGGCGAGATATAAACCAGTGTGCGAAGAAATGCTGCAGTAAACATCACGGCCTCATTCACTGAAATATACCGCAGGTAGAAGCCTCGGGGAGACCTCGCGCTGTATTGTAAATGGCTATGATCTGAAGGTCACATCCATCAGAATGATTTCCTAGATAACATATCGATAAACTAGGAACCTTTCAGACACTACTTTACCCAGGGAAGTTTTGTATTTCTGAATTAGGGACCCATTCAAATATTTTAGGAGAAGTTTAGATTTAAAGTTGGTTCTCGAATTTTAGAAAATTCTGTGTAGAATGTGTGACGATACGACGTCTGTGAGATAGGTCTCATGTTCACAAGTGTAAAGATCTGGCTGATTATCATTAACAGACATGAAACGTCCACTGCTGGACATAAGCCTGCTCCATGGTACGCCACATAAACCGACTTCCCGCGACCTTTAGTAGGTCGTCTGTCAATCTAGTAGGGGGACGGCCCGCTACACGTTTTCTGGTTGATAATGATTCTGATAAATTAATGATTTGTCAGTTTGTTCCGCCCAGTGGTTCACAACCTTTTTCCGCCCGGAAAAATGTACATTACTTTTACATTTCTTGGTTATGAGTAGTTATCGAAGGCGATGATTTTTAGTGGTAGTAAGTAGGTAAGAGTATTTTATCTACCTGGATAGTTAACACTATTTGCTCCACCCATCCTAAGGTCTTGTTTTAATAGTGAGAGGAATGTGAAGTGGAAACCCATTATGATTTCTTTCAATCGCCATAAACACAACAATTGCAGCGTGTCACGTTTGGGCTATCAAAAAGTAGATCGCAATTAACTTCAACATTTTGATCGAGCACGCCCCTATCTGCGTTCTTATCTGCAATTACCATCAAGTTCGATGAAGGCAAGTCCAAATTTAAAACTAGAATGTATCGTTGACACTTCAAAACCCAAACACTACCAAAGAGTGACGCCTTAAAGAAGTTGTTGTTGGTGGGTAACACGGGTTCTATACATCCAGCACCATTCAGATCAAGGGTATTCAAGGTCAAAGAAAGTTTTTTTTCTTCAAACTCTTTTTAGAAGACAAAAATGGCCAGCGTTCCCTAATATTAAATTCTGATTATTGGCGTGAATACCTTTACGTAAGTGTAAATATGGAATGAGCAAAAACTTTTGAATGTTTCGTCTGTACAATTTTAGCAAAGTAATTTCGTCTAATTGTTTCTTTTCAATACTGGCTAATCTTTTTGCTTTCAGATACGAGACAACGTTAACGACAAACTGACGCCACACTTACGTACCTAGACAACAGTGACGAAATATTTCAGAATTAAAAACAACTGATCATCAAAAATATTGATATATTATTTTAACCTGAAAAGTTTCAACAAACTCGTAGCTACCTTAATGAACTCTAACTTACTGATTAAATTTAATTATGTAGGCACTTACCGTCGGTAATAAAACCAGAAGTCTCCTAAAACAAAAAGAAACACCGCAAATAAAAACTTGATGGACACTAAAAACTTTTTCGATACAAGTATTCAACCTCTTTACACTTACGGCACTCGAAAACTCACTGGCCACAGAACGAAATTATGATATAAATTAGTTCGTAATTCGAATTAGCGCGGGAAAGCGTCTCCGAGCGTGCGTTCTGAGGAGTTTTTCAGTTGGACTGAAGGGAGGGCGCCTTTCAATGGAGAATCAGCGACGGTCATGCGCGCTCGGGCGCCTCAATGAAATGTTCGTCCCAACGGACTTTTCAGCTCTTCCACTTTCTCTCTAAAATTTATATTTTTCTGAGTGCACGTCTGTGAGTTCGTTAGGAATAAATTGCAGGCATAGATCTTTATACAAGACTTAATTTGGAAGGAAATGTTTGCTTTGCTAAAAAAAATCGTGATCTTTTTTATTTTTCTTCAGCACATCTCTCCCGCAAGAAAGTGACCCGTTCAGAGATCGGTAATATGGCGCGCGCAAATTTACAAACGTTATCCGTTCGATGTATGCGAATAGGAACCAATATCAACACATTTGTTTGAAGTGTCCGGCCCGTGCCATTGTATAGACAACAATAAAATCATCCTCACATTACGTGTATGGGATTGGAAAAGAAAATTGACAGCAACATTATCTATGACTGAACATCGTACTGCGATCACCAATCCAATACCTATCTGTCATGCGTGCATGCGGTGTGTAATGCAGCTAATAAAGAAAATTATTACGTTTTCAATACATTAAAAATTAAAAAATATATATTTCTGTAAAAGTTTTTGACGAAATCATTTTCTATTAATAGAAGTAAGAAATAAAGAGGTGTCCATCTAACTCCGTGGGTATTGTTTTCCACAAATAAAAGACGCCAGCTAAATAGAAAACAAAACATGAATTCCATGCAATAACTTATACAAATCTCACAGAATTACCTGCCGGCTTTCATTTACATAATCCTTTGTTATTTATTTCACAATTTGGAAACAACTGAAATTCGTAAATGAAACAATAGTGGGAGTACAAACGTTTGGGGCTTATCCGTCGTTCGAAATCTTTTTGGTCACGAACAGGTATTTTCAATGGGCCAAGTGCGAGTCGGACTCGCGCACCGAGGGTTCCGTACAGAATCTAAATAATTAATATACTGGAAATCATAAATAATAGGTGTGCCAGACGAAATCAAGGAGCAGTTGTTAACGATGATCGGGAATATAACGACAGGCGCCAATAGTAATATAATTTAAAAATTTCGGTTTTCATATTTATTCGTACACTTGTGTTCTAATACCTGGCTTCTTTCTAAATTTCAGGATCAAGGTAAATCGTCAAAATAAGCGTCACAAACAGCCGTATCTTTTTATTACGTTGACTGACTTTTTCAAAATCGCATTTCCTTCCCTAGGGAAGAAAGTATTTTTTTATTTGTTGCATTGTTGCACAAAATACAGACAGTAATTATAGCTTAGACTTACAGTATCATCATGTAAAGCCTGCGGACATACACATACATCCAATGCTGGACATAAGTTTTATCTCAAAGTGCGCTACTCAATTCGGTCTTCTGCTCTCCGCGTCTATTCAGTCGGGTAGTTTTCATTGAAAAACTTGATTTTCTTCCTTATTTTTAATTCAGGTCCGGCTACCCTGCGTAAGTTTTTCCACCTAGCCGGGGGACGTCCTACACTACGTTTGCCTAGACGTGGCATGCACGCGAGGACTAGTTTGCTCAAGCGATTGTCGGTCCATCAGCAAATATGACGCCCACTGACACTCCAGCTTGCTATTAAGGTGAGATATCTTAGGAACTGATGGATATTCTTTTGACTCATAAAAGCTTATTATCAACTTACCAGTGAAAAGATATTTCATCATATTTTCGCGTGATGCGCTTATTGCAGCCTATTTACACTACACCCACGTATGACACACGATCTGTAATTATTTTTGCCGCGTCCATGTCAAAAAACACTCATTTAAAACCACCACCAACACGAAACTGGTAACCACTATTTTATTTGCGATGATTTGTTTACCCGAGTACTCGAATTTTGACAGCATGCCTGTCAGAACAGACGTCACCCCGATAGGGACAACGGATCGCATTTGTATGCATCTCTTTCCTTCTGGATTCCCTTTTTCGCAAACTGCAACGTCAGAAACAGTGCTTCTACTACACACCTAGACTGGTTTAAGGCGATCCTATTTTTTGATGATGTACTTATCAAAGCCAGCTATTCTATTTTAAAAGATTATGGCAACATAAATTTAGGATGGAAGCATTAGGAGAGGGATAACGTTAAGCGTGAACAGCAAAGACAGGTGTGTCCTCGCGCGTATTCGTAGATAGAGATACTTACACTTTTTAGCAGAAGTTTTCAATTTTAAAGTGGGAAAGTTTGACAGTTTACTGCAATTTGTCTACAAGTGTAGCGACATAACTCCTTAGTTTATGGTATGAAAACATCATAGGTACTAGCTTTCCCCGTAACTTTGTACGCGTTTTAAGAATTTATTCCACTGTAACTACCCCTTCGAACGGGATATAAAGTTGCCTATGTCCATTTCCAACAAAACCCTAAAAAATATAATCATTCTGACTTTCCGTTACGTCGTGAAGCAAGGACATACAAATTCACTTTCGCATTTATAATATTGTTAAAGAGACATTGAGGCGTTGAGGCTTTGACCACAGACCAAAATAAAAATATCGGTTCACTATCAAACGACAGCCAATATAATAATTTATAAAATGATTATTATTAGGTAGCAGGAAATTTTCACAATATTCAAATCCTTCATTGTCCTTTCATCAATGTTTATTTAATAGCATCATCTTACAAGTCCGGAATTAAATAATTACTAAAAAATACAAACAAACAGGTATAGTACTCGCACAATAAGTTTGCCTCTCTGAAGTTAGTCACAAAAAAGACCGCGAAGTATCAATTTTATTTACGTATCAGTGGGAGGCAAGGCAAATTTGCGGATGGAAAGAAATGTCCTAGTATTTTATGTTATCTAGCGATAGCTATTATCGAAAATAATAGACACACTTTCCGTCTGTACATGTTTGAAATTGCGGAGAGCTAACTTCAGAGGGGCAAACTTAGTGTGCGAGTACTAAATATTAAAAGTCTTTAAATCCATTTGAAACATATCAATTTAATATGATTTCTATAAACATTACCTATTGTATAATTTATAAACCGAAATCTTACACTGAATAACATTGGAATTGCTTACAAAACTTATTTTGTGACTATATATATATAAACTGAGATGACGATCTAAAATAAACTATTGAAAACTGATTTGTATGTTATTAAGAAAAGTTGGTATACGTGAATCGGTTTTTCCCGGTTAGTGAACCGGTTATTTAAGGAGGCCGGAACGCGAATCCCGACCTCAGTCGTGAACGGAGTATGGCGACTACTCGATAACGGTTTGTTCTTCTTTCACGAAAAATTCAATAACTTCTTCGACTGTGTTGCCTGATTCTGTGTCCAGGCCATCTGTGTCCACATCTGAGGAAAACCAACGTGTATGTTTATACAAAGTTTCAGTTCAGACGCTGGAATGATAACATAATAAAAAGATGACGATGTGCCGACACGATACCATAAATGAAGTGATGACAAATTAAAGATAAGGAAAAACGGCAAAAAGCAACATATATGACTCGTTTCGCGAATTTATGGAGATGCGCCTTGTACACTCATTATAAAAATTCAAATCAATTTATTCATATATTCATTATTTTTATACATATCTTTCCTGATATATATTGACCAATGACAATAGAATTTTATTGGCTACGCTCGAATTTCCAATCAATTTTCACACATTTTATGATGTCGCATATCTATTTTCTTTCCTCACATGAAAGCATCAATTACACCCTCCAACTACAACATCTCGGGATGCAATGGATCACTTTCATCCCTTGTGTAATAATCTACTATTGAAGTACCAAGCTATCAAAACACAGCAGAAGTAACTATCCAACGACTAGTCCCACAAGTGGAAGCCGTCAGGATTAATATAAAATGCACACGGTATAAGTTCACGAACGGTTAATATGTCACTAGTGCGTTTTAACTTGTTAGTAGCGCCATCTATGTGCAATCGTAGTATACTAAAAGTCTTGTAATAAAATACGTTTTTTTCCCCTGTATAAATGGAATGAATTAAATGTATATACATGTATATAAATGACTTACAGTTTCTAAGCTCGAGCCTGCGCGGCTTCTGTTCGTTCCACTCCTGCACCTTAGATTCTCTATATTCCATATGCTTCTTCATTTGCTCCGTACGCTTGGCAACTAGTTCCTGGTTATTAATAATATTGTGTTTAGTATTGTAAGTAATCCTATTCATCTGGATTAATATATGCATATATTAAATATGTAATTTATTAACTAAAAAAAGTGTAAAAAAATCTCATCTACTATCAACTTACACTATTACATATTTTTATGTACCAAATTTAACACAAATCAATTAAGGCGTTTATGCATGATTGAGTCACAAACACAAACTTCCAAATTCAAAAATTGTGACACACAGGTTTATACGTGGTCTAAAAAAATAAAACATTGTGCTATGTGGTCTATCATCTGGCATAGAATACATCCATCCATCCATTCCATATGCATCATTTCAATAGGGTATTCGGTTTCACAGTATAAATACCTTGCTGGCCTTGCTACTGCGCATACGATCCTTGGACTCGAACTGCGAGTAGTACTTCTTGAGGTTCTTCTTTATGTCTTTCTGCTGTTTCTCCGTGAGCAGGGTGGGGGGACGGGGACGCCAGTGGAACTGAGCGAAACCTTCCTTCATCACTCTGGAAACACATCATACACTTAAAAAACAATTATTTATTTACGTTATCCATCTCCTAATGCTTCCATACTAAATTTCTGTTGCCATAATTTTTAAAATAGAATAGCTGGCTTTGATAAGTAATTACCTAAAATAGAGGGTGAAATTATAGTGTCGCGAAATAAATATCATTAATTTACAACTTTATAGTTAGCTACAATAGCAGTTACGCAGCTAATGGTCCATAGATGGCGCTTTGAACAATAATCGAAAAGAAAGTGTTTAAAATGAAAATTGTGATTCACTGTGAAGTTGTATGTTAATGATACTCATTTCGCGACATCACAATCTGATGTCCTATTTTTAGATAGATACTACACAAATGCAGCTATTAAATTTTAAAAGATTATGGCAACAGAAATGTAGTATGAAACTTTGGTGGATGTGGATCGCCTTAACACCATACTTGTAGTACACTCTAGTTCAAAAATAACTATCCACTTTTGACCTATGTCACATCCACTCTCCTGCTAGTTCTAATGTAGTGTATTGAGGGAAATGTCAATTAAAGGTGAATGTGACATGGTTCAAAAGTGGATACATATTTTTTTCTCGAGTGTACAATTAAATGTCACTATTCATTTTTTCAAAAGCCATGGTAGCTCAGTTGGGTAGAGCGTCAGTCCTTGAACAATAGAGGTCTGGGTTCGATCATGGCTCGTACCAATGAGTTCCAATTTGAAATTTATATACGAATGATAAAAAATCATTACCCCTGCCTTTTCTGTGAAGGAAAACATCGTGAGTAAACCTTCACATTCTTGAGGAGAAATTCAAACGTGTGTGTGAAGTCTATCAATCTGCACTAATCCAGCGTAATTGACTATGTCCCATACTCTCTCTGTAGGAGAGTAGGCCTGAACCCCTGCAGTGGGGACATATATATGCTGGTGATGTATAACTTGCCTTCTAAGAATCTTGCCCTGGAATGACCAGATGTAGTAGCCGCAGTCCATCTTGCATTTCAGTGAGGATACTCCGGTGACCACATAGCGACCAGTGGGGTCCCACTCGATGCCTGACATCTGGAAAAAGATATGAATATAAATTACTCTACGTAATAAGCAATTCCACTCGCACTGAGTATTCCTCTCAAATGCTAGTAACGAACGGCCTCTGTGGTGCAGTTGTATGAACGTTAGACTCAGAAGCACAACACACTCCGATAGCCCCGGGTTCAATTTCCAGTGGGGACATTGTCAAACATCACTTTGTGACACTGTCTAAAAATTATGATGATTCCGTGCTTCGTTAGTCACGTTAATCCGTTGTTACCGGTAACTAACTACAACAGACAGCTACATGAGCCATGTCGGATCCCTATTGGTGGCTCAACAACTCTGATAACAAGGGTTTGTGAGGTCGGTCATCGATAAGATTAAGATGAGTAAGGAACAGACGCATGCTCTCTAATGCTACTGGTCTAACGCATAACTGAGTCTGAACTAAGAAATCGACTTCAACTGCCATAAATGTCTAACCGACTTCAAAAAAGGAGGAGGTTATCAATTCGTGGGTATGCTGTTTTTAAAAATGTTTTTTACATCAGAACTTTTGACTGGGTGAACCAATTTTGGGTGATTCTTTGTTTGTTTTTTAATTTGAAAGGTGGTGCTTCCCGTGTGGTTTCATTTCAATTTGGTCCAGTTCTGACAACGGCATCCATGAGAAAACGATATAAACCTTAAATTTGCCTTAGTAAAAGTAGACTTTTAAGGCAACTGAACGCATTTACTTGTTTTCTAAAAAAGTGCTCATTCAATTTCTATAAAATTTATATGAGCCCACATCTAAAGTATGATCTAACAAACAAACAAATAATCATCAAAATCGATTAATAAATTGGCGAAGGTATCGTGTAACATACATTAAAAAAAACATAGTTAATTTGAGCACTTCATCCTTTTTCAAGTTGGTTGAAAACATAATGGACCAAATGGGTATCCACTTACCTGATAATGATCCGAAACGTTCATAATTGTGAAATCATTAGTGTCCAAGAACTCAAGCGCACCACCAGTCAATCCGAGGTTAGCCAGCACTATGAACTGTCCAGACGGTGACCAGAACAAATGATTGAACGGTTTCCGCTCAAACTTCTTCAAGAGTGTTGGTGCTTGGCCGGTATTCACTTGATAGAAGCTTATACAAATGTTAGCAGGATCTCCGTGAATTATAGAAAACTTAGAACCGACTGGTTCCCAGGCAAATGCTTGAATAGGCTCCTTAATCTCAACTGAGTCGACTGGAATCTCCTTTTCTCTCATGTGGAAGATCTCGAAGTTGTAATACATGCCAGAGTATTTAATATCATTTTTGTCCTTCTTGACTTTGGAATATCGGTCTACTTTGACGCAGAGGTAGTCACCACTCTTCTGCCAATGTATCTTACAATCAGCGACTGAGAACAAGTTTTTGGAACGGATTTCTGTGCGATTAGGTATCTCTAGAAGAGTTACCCGGGCTGGGACATCTTTGTCTTCAGCTACCCAGTAAGCTAGGATGTTGTCGGTTGGTGACCAGCTGAAGTCTCTGTAGGATTAACGAAATGCATGTTACGAGTGATGTTTTCCCTTTTTTTTAACTAGATTAAAATACTGTTGCATGTAATTATAAAACAACATAATCCTTTGGATAAAGAAAGTAGATCTGGCTGTGGCCGGATCCTCTACGCATATATTCTGCGAGCAACACGCCTGCTTATATTTGAATGACTGATCACAGATTTTCATGAAGAAAAAATAAAAATATAGCAACATAAAAGTTACATACGTAAAAATTATTCGTATTTTTATTCGTTCGAAAACTTGTCACTCTTGCCAAAACAATATTTGAAACATCTGTTATATTTTAATGAACAATTTACGATATGACAAGTCTAAAAAAAAACATTTTCAGAATTCACAGTTGCGTTGTAACGAACATGTTACACAATAACTCCTTGCTGTCACTAATCAATTTAAATACTAAGATTGATGATTATGGCAAATCCCGCCAATGGGAAAAGTAATTGCCATGCCATTACATGACTATTCAAGCATAGGACACCCTGTATAATGTGTTTACTAGTAGTAAAAGTAAGATATATTACTATTAAAAAGAGAACAAGTATATCCATAGTAATAGATATACAATATCTACATACCTGATACCAGGGATCTTGATAGACTTCTTATCGAGCAGTCCAAAGCCAGGGGTCTCGTATACGGAGAGCATATCAGCACCGAGCCTAGCGAAGAATCTGTCATCCTTGCTCCAGCGGAATATCGGCCACGTCACATACTCATCCGGAGGAGGGAAGCTACGTTTCTCTTGACCGGTTCTGATGGGAACATAGAAATTAACTATAGTAAAACAAATCTAAATAAAAAATAATGGTGGCAAATAACAGGTTGATATCTCTGATAAAAGTTTCATACTACATTTATTCTACCATAGACCTTTAAAATAGGATAGTTGGCACAGTTGGACAGTAATTATCTAAAAACACCTTCTTGGCGCAGTTGTCTCAGAGGCGCACACACGCAGGTCCCGGGTCGATTCCAGTTGGGACATAAAATATCACTTTGTGAGACTTTCCCCAGTTTAGGTAGGACATTTCAAGATGAGATTCTGTGCTTCGGAAGGCACGTCATTTTAAGCAGTTTGTACCGGTTATTATTTACAACAGGTAGGAACTACATGAGCCATGTCAGAGGCATCTATGGCGGCTCAACAACTCTGACAACTAGAGTTAGTGATGTCGGTCACTGAACTTACAACCTACACTACCTACCTAAAATAAAGATAATCTAAAAATAATAATATCAGTAAAAGTAAAAAAAAGTAAAAAGTGTTTATTTCTTAAATAACTTTTACAGAGTTTTGCAGGGGCCTTCCAAAAAGTAGTCTTTCGACACTTGTGTTGGAAGTGCACCGCAATCATAATCATCAGTAAATGAGAATCATTAATAAAAATTCATAGTGAAATTTAATATGAATGAAATGACAGAATTCCTGTTAAAAGTATGCCTGATTTCGAATAATGATCAATGTAAATTAAAAGAATGCAAATATAAACTAATAATTACCTTATATCCCAAATAATCAACTTCTTATCATCTCCTCTATCCCCAGTCGGTGAGAAAGTAACAATGTAATTCTCACATGGTGAGAAGGAGATAAACCTAGCCTCCGGGTGGAAGAACTTCTGGAACTGGGAGAACTTGGGACCAGCCCATAGAGCCACTCCTCGCCAGTGGAAGGTAGCCAGGTAGGTGCCGAGAGGTGACCAGACAGCGTAAGTCTCTGTCCAATTCTGTGGAGATATACATTTAGAAAGTTAAACAAACTTTGCCAAAAAATATGTATTGTATTTATTATATAATAAAAACAGTGGTTAGCTGATGATGATAAAGTGCATTTCAATCCAATAGAAATAATCTCAATCAAACAGAAACATAAAATAAACAATAGTACTTCCAAACACTTACAGCTTTCAAATTCTAATGTTATTTATAGTAATACTTATTTTGACATCATCATGCCTCTATAGTTCTTTAATTTTATTTCAGAGTTTGTTTATATTCTACTCATTTAGGATTGAAATGAATTTTAGGTAAGTTTTATAAAAGGTGAAGGAAAACACTCTCTGAGCAGAGTAGGCCTGAGCCCTCCTGCAGTGGGGACACATATATAGGCTGTTGATGTTGCTGCTGAACGAAAACATCATGATCGTGAAACCTAGACTCTCCTTAAAAGGAAATTTAAAGTTTGTGTGAAGTCTACCAATCTGCACTGGGCCTGCATGTTGGACTATGGCCCATTCAGTCTCATACAGACATATATAGGCTGTTGATGATGATTGATGATGTAAAATGTGAAGTCTATAACCATCATTGTAGTGTGATCAGCAATTCACCTATCTAGCATTGTGATTATGGTTAATAAAAATAGCACAGCTTTAGAATCTCGTCATACCACCATTATGTATGTATATACTACAAATACATGCTTTTTGCCTGTGACTTCATGTGTTTACTTCAAAACTCATCCTAAAACAACCCCTTTATTAGAATAAAATCTCTATTACTCTCTTCTGTTCTGTGGCGTAGAGAGTCACATGTGGATATCAAACTTCATCCAGCCGTTAAGCTGTTAAAAGCAAACTAACAAACAGAGAGACTCACATGCAAATTCATAATATTAGTGTGGCGGACACAGCTTTAATTTTGCAAAAATTCCTTCTCTGAGAAAGAGTGTATGAAAAATTTCATTACAATGGGTTGATGGTTTGATATTACAATGCAACAAATAAAACTACTGCCTGCAACGTCACCAGCGTGAACTTCAGAAAGTATTGATGATAGTTTGAAGATTTATTGAGTTTTGTTGGGTTGTCTTATACAAATAACAACTTACCGGTCTTTCCTGCATCAGCAAAGGCTCTGGGAGGGCATTCTGCCACACCTGCAGAGCCGTTCCAGTCCCTATTCCAACCAAGAACTGGTCATATGTTTCAGGATCCATCAGGTACCACTGAAGATCAGATTGGACCTTGAATGGCTGAGGCAACGGCGGCTCCCACTCTTTAGGAATATCGGCATATCTGTAATGTTTAAATTTTCACTGTCAGCTAGGATATCCATAACTAAATCCTGAGCATTTTCTTTATTTTGATGCATAATAGGCTTGCACTTAGCCTGCATATAACTAAATGGTAACAGTAAAACAATAAAGTAATTTAATCACATGCTGGGATATGGATATATTTTCCCAAGAAATAAGCTTGCCCCAAAAATCTGCTGATTACAAATAGAAAGAGTTTTCCAGTTTAGAACTTTGGCATAATTGCCTTTTAAGAAACCGACAAGATGAACTTGTATTAAAGTCAAATCCACACTGTCCGAACTATGTAATTTAAAGACTCTTAGGATATGGGGTCTGAAGATACAACTTAGAAAAATTGCTTGTGCAAATGCTTGTCAAGACATCATAAATCGTTTTACAGCCTTATCAGAACTACAATAAGCACTTAAGTAGTTCGTCTGTTGATTTTAAACATTGGGAAATAATATCAACTGTGTCAAAGAAATTTAATGCATCATCAAAAAGTAATGCATATCTTGTAAATGATGACCATAGAATTTTTTAAGAGTATATATTTTTAAATACATACTGTTATAACGTGACCAGATCACTGATAAGTTGTGAAACTACTTTCTAATAAGTACTAGAAATGCTCAATACTCACTTTTTAAAATCTGTGAACAAATTCACTAAAAACGTATGCTGCTTATCTAATTTACAATTATTTGCCGCTTTCACTGCTTCAGCGGCATTCTGAGGGTTGCTGTACTCCAAGAAAATGTAACCAGTAGTGGCTCCAGTCTCGGTAGTTGGATAATACTCATTCACGATCTTCCCGAATTTGCTAAAGATTTTGTTTATAACGCTTTGGAGCTTCTCCAGACGGTCAGCGTTGACTTTAGGGCATCCATCTACCACTACCACGTTCTCGTAACCATCAGATTCTTTAGGCTTTTGCTCCAAAAGGTCAGCCAACAACTCTGCAACGTCAAAGTTAGGTTATGTTTTACGACTTTTAATTTCAACTTTATAAAAGCGAAGAACACAAATAATATGCGTTACTTGAACGAAACAGCACTCACTTCATTTAATAAACAAGTTAAAAATATCACAAGCACTAAGAAAAGCACAGAAATGCGTGGGTGACGCATATGGCCGGCCCAACCATTACAGTCGGAAAAACCTACCTTCGTCGGGAATATCGTCGACGAAACCTTCCGGGTCCTCAAAGTCTGGCTCTTCGTCAAAGTTCTGCTCCTCATTATCACTTTGAGGAGCTGGATTTACTTTCTCGTCGCCTTTTTTCTTAGCCATTTTGACGTTATAACGTGTGGTACCGGAAGACACGCCATTAGTGGACTAAAACCATAGAGCTACTTTTTTACTTTTACGCGCATAAGCGTAGGGACACACCTGTCTTTGCTGTTCTTATCTACCTAGAATGACCTAGATCAGAAAAGAATCCGGGTTGATCACATCACACCAACCGGTCGCTGGGCTTTTTTGATTTGCACAACTGCAGGCCTACTGAGACAAATCTCTCTCTCTCCCTCAGATATATGGAGTTTGTATGTAATTTGCGCCTCTTTCTAACTGGCCAGCAGGTTCTCCGGGGATGCTGGTCATTTGCTTGCTGACCGGGCGTGCTTAACGGTGTGGGTAGATAGATGTGTCTCGATCGGTACATTTTGTATAGCATTCCAGCCTTCCGGATTCCAGATAACCTGAGTAGATCAGAACAGCAAAAGGTATGTCCCCACGCTAAGTTGCGTTGCGTTTTGCTAGTTTTGCCTACGAATAAATTATTTGCAGAGTTTTGCTATGGTTTTGATTTAGTACATACCACAATAAAATAATATTACAAAGGAAACTTTATACTATAAAAAGAACAACAGATAACGACAATAGAACAGATTTTTGGTTTCCTTAAAATAAAGAAGTTTCACCATAGTTACAACCGTAGTGTATGTAAATGTATGAAACCGATATACTTCGGGCACGACACGACAGTGTGTTTGCGGCATAACATACTCATAGTTTAAAAAGTTGAAATACCATAGACTACGTATGTTTAAAAATAAGCGGGAAAGAAAACTATCTAAACGTTTTTCAAGCAGTTACCTGAGTGAGTATCTTTATTTACGAGTAAGTAGTTAACTACTAATAGTTTTTTACGGACACAACTAAGACTCCAAACCAGAGGTGAATTGGGATTCGGCTGCTAGAAGTTCATCAAGCCGCCCGGAGGCCTCTAACATAGTCAACAACCGAGGTCCAAAGCATTACACACATATACTACACTCATCTGTGGGTTATTCATTTTAGTAGGTATATTTTTGCGGCTCTCTAGTTCCGTCGGGAAAACATGCGTGAGTTTTTGTTAAACACGACAGTTATTTTATGCTATCTTTAGGCTCACAATTCGTTTATTTATAGCAAGTAAGTATTGACCAATAATACACTACACTACACGAATATTATAAACAGGTATTATTGTAAGTTTTCCACGTATGAAGTAGTTAGTGGGTAACCTCCGAAACTACTCGACTAATTTCAATCATTATTTCACTAATATTTAAATGAAAACTACAGTGTATATATAAAATCATATTTGCGGGCACCTGCTAGTTTTGAATAATATTGTCTTCCTCATCGAAACACCTCTTTAATTTGAAGATTCTGGGACGGCACGCTTTCCGTCCAAAAATCAAATGCGAACCCATTGTAAAGAAACAAATAATATTTTTCTATTTACAATCGACCATGAAAATACAACTATGATTTATTTTATGGACTCAACAGCCTCCTTGGCCAAATGGCTACACGCTTGGCTGGATTCGAGTCCCGGTTCGATTCCCAGTGGAGGCACTTATCGGTACTCGGTTTAGTCGGTGGTAGGACATTTTATATGGCTAGCTATCACCATATTACGTAAGTCTACCGTCGAATAGCATTGTTAATAGTACTGTTAAGTCATTAGCTTGAAGCTTCTGGGTGCGCACGCTTACCATCCGGTGAGATGAAGGCCAAGTGCAAACCTATCATCATTTAAAAAAAAACTTCAGTAACCAATTTTAAAATCACTCGAATCGTATGCGGGTTCCGTACTCAAAGGGTAACCAACGACACTCTATTCCTAAGATTCCGCTGACTTGGCTGTCCGTCTGTCACCAGGTTGTATCTCATGAACCGTGACAGCTAGACAGTTGAAATTTTCACAGATGATGTATTTCTGTTGCCACTATAACTATAACAAGTAACGCAATAAAATAAATATATAAGGGGGCTCCCATACTCCCATTTTATTGCTCGTTTTTGCTCGATATTTCTAAACGGCAACAGGATATTTCAAGCGTCTACGCTTCAAATATTCACAGGATATGTAATTATATATTCACTTCAAAAATATTATTAAATTAAAATAAAACAAATATTTTAGGGGTATTTCGATTCCTATTCAACAAACATGATGTTTTTGCCGTTTTTATAGATGATGGTACGGAACCCTTTGAGTGCGAGTCCAACTCGCATTGACCGTTTTTTTTCTTTCAAAACACTATCGTCGACTATGAAATAAAGTCCTTCAATAGTCAATAGTAAGCGGAGCCTTTTTTTCCTATTTGTCGACTCCACACACGATGAGGCTGGTATTTGAATCGTAGTCGGGTCAACGCACATGAAAATTGAGGTCATGCACAATATGCATGCATAGGCCGACGCACCGCTGCGCTGGTTGCGACGTCACTTTCCAATTCACTCTTAATTGTTACGCAATAGAGCTTATATTATGCAGCCTTCTCTGTATTGTAATAATGTCCAGGTGTTTCCGACGGTTGTAATTGTGCATTTATGTTTCATAACGTTATGAACTTTATAGAGTAGTATTCAAAATCATTTTAACTTTGAATTTGAACAACTGCATCATGTGAGCATAAATTATCATACAGATAGAAAACGTTAGTAACCCTGGAGCTCGGTGGAATTAAATAGAATTGTTTTGGAGCCCGGTGGAACCAATGTATGGATTGTCACTGTTTAGAGAACAATGGTTTTGGAGCGCAGTGGAATAAGGCAATCCAGAATGTAGCATTTTGATTTTATGTACATACTATTTCTTGCTGTTCTTATATTTAGGGGTACATACAAGTGCGCTTGTTTTTTCCCTTAGTGTGCCTTAGGGGTGGGTCATTGTTTGAAATTTTTTACATTGAGCCCCATCCGATAATTTGCCACGGGCCTTAAAATTATAGTTACGCCACTGCCATGAACAATGGCTCTTCAAATGTTATAGCCCCAGGACAAACTTTTTTAGATAAAAAACTATGTAAATATTTAATACTAGTATAGTATGTTTTATATTACACATCCTTTTACATATATTAAAATCTCTCATTCAAATTTTCAGTCAAACACATCCGCAAGATTCAGGTTTTGGGCAAGTATCAAAATGGCGTAAATAATTCACCATGTCCGCGTTCTTCATACAAAGTAGTTGCACTGTACCATTCCTAGCTTCCAAATTACACGATCGAATCACGTGGCCATCTCGGGAAGTAAGGCCACTAACGCCATGTTTTTTTTCTTCTACGCAGCTTTGGTCGTCGAGTGCAGTGACCGCGGAGCCTTCCTTCCTGTTTGGTTGTTTTTATCTTGACAGATTGTGTCAGTCAGGTAGTTCTCAGCTTGGACTACAGACCGTTCATGATAAGGAGTACCCACGGTGGATACAAAGGCGATTAAAATCGGCAATAACATAAAATCCACGGAATAGGAGGAAGCATGGTTAATTAAATCCACAAGATATATTACGACCGACATAGCTTACGGCGCGGCATCGACAGGAATAGATAACGGCTCATTTTACGACAAACCAAACACTGGCTGGAAGGTTCGCCGTTAAATTATTTACAAAGAGTACCTACACAAAGTTTTCTTCTTTATCCATGACGTCATTCTGACCCGGATAAAAGTTTATGGGATGCATCTGATACAGTCTCCCTCTGATCTGTTATATTGACATTGATGATTTTATGAATATATGGCAAAACATTTTAGGCCCTTTTAATTACAATTATACTTTTTCAAATATAATTTTAACTTTGCGCATTTTTGTGACCTTACGTAAGAACTATCAAGACTCCCTCCCACCCCCTTGTAAGAAAAAATAAGCCATGATCGACCCCCTAAATCGTCTTACGTAATAAATGAATGGCCTCTAAGTGTGGGACATCGGTACATTTTGTATTGTATTCGGCCTTCCGCTTTCAATTCTACCTAGAATAGAATCCGTAGCGTGTCATTGGATTGAAACATGCTCACTCAGAAACCTCATATGCTAAATTCATAACCCACAAACGACAAGCTTCGTTCACTAGTCGTAGTTAGTACGGTTTGTACTGTATTTACAGTGATTTTAACCGACTTCAAAAAAGGAGGAGGCTATCAATTCGACGGGTATGTTTTTTTAATGTTTGTTACCTCAGAACTTTTGACTGGGTGAAACGATTTGGATAATTCTTTTTTTATTTGAAAGGTGGTGCTTTCCGTGTGGTACCATTACAATTGGTTCAGTTCTGACAACGTCAACCATGAGAAAACGATATAAATCTTAAATTTGCAAAAGTAGACTTTTAGGGCAATTGAAGTCTTGAAGTAATAAAATAAAAATGCATATCAACGATCTTGTAAATGGCAAGGCACGTTGTTTATCCCACTACGCGTTTTTCCAAAGCAATATTCTCACGTCCCATCGATTCTTATTCAATACGTGTAGATAACAATAACAAGAAAAATACCTACACGGAAATTGGTGCGACTTGCTTACGTCACTGCCTCGTGGTGTTTGAGCCACAGAACCAGAACGACAGGCTACCATGAACATTGAATTAAAACTTAATTCTGATATAGTGCTGTACAATTTCCGGTCAGTGAAGAGGATGAATCTATATTATTTATATGAAGAAACGAATGCTGTAAACATGCTAACTAATAATTCTGATTGAATTGAAAAACCAATTAAACTTTGCAGCTAAATTACATACCCGATGTATGGCTTTCAACTACAAAGTTAAGTTTGTAAAGCAAATTTTATAGTGTTTTTTTTTTTAAATCCTGGTTTTCAGATTTAATCCTATGGCTGTGCTGTAAGACCTTTCTTCTTACAATACTCGCAGCTAATTCGTGTTATGTTGAACACCCTCCCTTATAAAGTACATTGTCTGAATTGTTTTTAACTAGCTTTTGCCCACGAATTCGTCCGGGTTCATTTTTGTCCGGGTGGACTTCACCATTATACCACGGTAACTACTTAATCGATTAGGATAAAAATTGTCCTTTTCCGACCCCCTGGTTCCGGTTCAACTAACCCTAAACAAACATCCAGTTCTAACTCTCCGTTACGACGTAAAGGAAGAACAAAACAAACTCATTGTCATATTTATAATATGTGACATACCGTGGAGGAGGCCTATGTCCAGCGGTGGACGTTTCCCGGCCTATGATGATAATGACTTCTTACTAGTAGCAGCTGTTTTCATATTAAATTTTTAGTAGTCTAGTGCAAAAATATGTATGTACCTACCCACTTTTTTGACATATCTATCTAATTGTTGTAGTTGCAAAAAATATATTTATTATTCTGAGGGAAATATCCATTGAACATGACTATGACATGGTAATAAAGTGTTTAAATATTTTTGCACTTGACCGTACAATTTAAATATGACAGGATATCCATTCGTATACGTTCGGAAGTTATTCAACCATTACCGTAATATCACATAATACAGCGTAAGTTAGTGCCATGGGAGTGTCTGTCTATGGATGGAGTTCTTGAGGTACCTCTAGGTATAATAGCTTGTACTCGATTGCGTTGCCCCTCTACCGGTAAAACCAGTACGACTGCCATTCCGTCCGCGAGACGCCGCGTCTCCCGCGCGCGACCATAGACCATTCCGATTTCATAAACTTTATCCCGAAGCGTCCCGCGTAAAGGTATTACAAACTCCTTGGTGATTTTGTTTATGTTTTGTTTTTACTTTAAGTGTTTTTTTTTTAATTTCACAAAATCGCTGTTGTTCTAATGCTATAAAAGCAGGCCCCCTTTGCCAATGCTCTTGTTATTTGTTTGGATTAAGTTTGTTCGACAGTCGCCATTCTTTTCAACTTATAAGTGTTTGATTACGATTGAAATGTTTTCAGTGCTCGGTGTTGTTTATTTGATTTATAAATTGTTTTGGGGGTGTAGTATATACGCACACTATTCTATTAAACTATATCTGTACAAGCAAATCATTTCAAACTTGAACTCTAATTCTAGAAGTCTAAATCTAATTTAAATTAGCAATAAAAATAAAAATTTAAATTAAACTAATTAACTAATTTAAATTAAAAATAAAAAAGCGTCTAAAGACCTGTGAGTACCTAATCTCTGTTGCTAACATGATAACCGTCAAATCGTTTGTTTTAATTTAAATATTGATAGATTTTTATTTTTGTTATATAAAACAATTTATTGTATTAGATTCAATGTATAATTGAGAAGAATTTTTTTTGTTATTTTGAAAATCATCGATAATATCTCATTAGCTGAAAGATAGTCATTATAAATAATGTTCACACGGTTGATTAGCTGTTGACTTGTTTAATTTACTCGGTACATGCTACGAATGTTATTGTCAGATATGTATTTGCCGGTGTTTTTCAACCCATTGACTTAGAGAGTATCCTGAGAAAGAAACCGGCGACTACATAAAAATGCGTATAATATTAAAAATAGAGTCCATAATATTGTTAATCGAATCGTAATAATATAGTCGTAATAGAATCCTGATTGTTAAGTTGCGTTAGGATAGAGGTAACATTTTCATGTCAGTTCCCGAACATAATATTCCAAACGGGAAGTACACTAGTGAACTAACGGCATATCTTCTCGTACACTCGAGTACATAAATATGTATCCACTTTTGAACCATGTCACATTCATCTTTAATTGACTTTTTTTTTTCTTCAACACACATACATAGAATCAAGTAAGAGTGAATGTGACATTGTTCAAAAGTGGATACATATTTGTACTCGAGTGTACAAAATACCTCAGCGTCTAAAGACAAAAGTCTTTAATCAGTGCGTGTTGCCAGTGATGAGATACCATCACATCAACAGCCAATGCCAGTGGCAATGGGCAGGAACATGTAAAAGGTGTCGAGTGGCGACGACGTACCGGGAATCGTGTACCGGCCGGGTCGTTCGCCCACTAACTATAAGGACCGACGAGTGAAGGTCTCGGATGCTGGATGTAAGTGGGTCGGGACAGTTCAATGTGGCATACCATGGCCTATGAGGCCTATGACCGGTAGTGGATGTTTCCCGGCTGATGATGATTCATTAAAAAAACGGTCAAGTGCGTGTCGGGCCGCGTGCATTATATGGTTACGTAGTGTAACTGGTTTTATAAAAAAGTAATTTTGACTAAAATTTGTACGAAATTCTCGTTTTGACCAAGCCATTTTATAATTTGGTCGCCTATTACTCGTAAATCTGTGAAGCCACCTTAGTCGTGATAGCTTTCCTTTAAAGTTCAATTTAAGTACTACTACTGTGAATTTATTCAGATTATTAAAAGCAATAGTTATGCAGATAGATGGGACCTACTTAGACAATCATTTTAAAGTTTAATATTTCGCAAACGGATTCCTCAATCAAAAAGTGGTGCTCCCAGACCAATCCCAGACCCTTTATGTTTTTGAAAGACCTACTCAACGATAACTGACACAATGGAGTGGACGCGAAAAAATATTTCATCCCCAAGTTACGTGTATGGGAGGGAAAGGCCAAAAAAATATTTTTCAAAAATTTATTCTAACACTTTGTCGGCGTGATTAATATGTATATCCGTACTAAATTACAACTTTCTAGTAGTAGGTGTCTCTGCGCTAAGCCGCGGACGAACAAACATACGTAGCGAAATTATAAGGGTGTACGTAGTCAAACAGACTACGGAACCCTAAATAAGGTCTAAAGCAGCTCTGTCTGCCCCTCAGACCTGTTTGTTGCATTTTCAAAGTTCAAAGCGTGCGCACCCAGAAATTCAAGCTAAATGAAGTGCTGACTGACGTTTCATACGAAGAGGGTATGCTGGTGTCAAAGCGCCCATACAAACGTAGTCCAGTCATATTTTGAGTATTAAGCTATGAAAATCTATGAAATTTTCAAGACACAATCTAGAAACAAATATCTGTGTCGGTGGTGAGTCAGATTTTCGTTTAAATATATACTTCCAGAGTTAAAGGGCGTCAAAGTATTGTATTTTTCGGTAATAAAAAGCCCCAACTTTGAACCTGTTTTACAAGAGTATGAATCAATTTAGAACAATTTGGAAAAACCACCGACATCTGAAATTTTATTAATATACTGTATTGAAAAAATGGGTACATAATATACTGTATCCTTCAAATGATCCCTGGACTACGAAACATCCAAATAACGGGTGGATAACTTCGCGTAGTGTATGCTGTCTCACCGTACGCGCTCGGGTAGGATAGGGCTCGGATAGGGACAGCTACAAAACAATGCAACCTTAAACGCGGCCACGTAGTCTAAACAGACAATCTCTCTTTTGGCGACAGCCACAGGTAAAATAGTAGTAGCCATTCGACGAGATGTGATTGAGTTATTCAAAAAATCAGTTCGATTTTTTTAAATGTGTGTTCTTTATTGCAGTCATGTGGTGGTTGACTTGGCCAGTCTTGTCACTGGCCACCGCGGTCTCCGGCCAGCTGGAGACCTGCCTCTCCGCTGAAGAAGATCCTTACCTGCTTTTTGGCACCAAAACTGCATACATCAACGCCAACAAAGGAATTCCGAGTAGCAAAGTGCATACTGTGCCAGGTTAGTGCCTTACGAAACATGAACATTTTTTCCAGACTTCTTTAACAAATGGACGTAGTTTTTCTGGAACTCAACACGTAAAAACGAACGTATACTACTTACTTACTAACTTTTAAGAAAAGCTGATCGTTGTTAAAGCCATCGTTACTCATATAATACCTGTGTTTCATTAACTTTAGACTTATGGGTTACGCTTACCACTCAAGTCTTATTGTCACGTACCAGCAGTGAAGAAGGCCAAGTGCGAACCCATTTACATAAAAAGGAAATAATTTTTTCAATAACGGTATTATAAGAAATATTGTTTATTTAAAAAAGCTTCTCATATCACTGGCAGAAATTGCTACATATCTTGAAGATCACATGTTACTATTTCAAACAACTATATATTCTGACAGTTTATATTTATTTTATCTAAATAAATATAATATTTTATATCGGATGAAAACTTAAAACCATGAATTTAAAAGATTATCGTCCGGTGGCACAGTAACATCTTTTTAGCTTCATGATCAAAACCTTAGTAGCTATAATTACTAATAATAATCAAATAAATACTAAATGTCATTCCGAAAGAAAAGAAAACAAGATTCCGAAAACTTTTAAATTATATATTACAACTATATTACGTATTACATTAAAATTATATATTAATTTTATTGAACGACTAACAGATTTAAATGTTTGAAGTCAGGCACATATAACGATAATTATAACAAAAGCTGGTTTTGTGACCATCAGACCAAACAGTGCAGACTGTTAATTACTATACAAAAAACTATTCAAGTGCGAGTCTCACTCAGGCCTTAAGGTTCCGTACAATATTTTAGTCACAGCTACAAAATGAAATCGTAACAATTCCCACCACGCAGTCTGCGAACAAATAATACAAAAACATTCTTTCGTAATGAAGATAATGGTAGTCTTAGATTTCTCAACTTAAAGACAATGTACACATTGAGATACTCGTAATTTTCATCCCTTTTCTAAATTGTTTATGGCATGGCATGGCTGGTAGACAATGCCGTGATTCTAGACTTGTGATTCAAGTGTCGATGGTTCTAGACCATCCTATTTTGTCTATTAATGTAAAAATGGACCTGAAGGTATTGGAAACGCTTTTTTATTCTTCATGAATTTTGATTCTGTGGTCTTTCCGCTTTATTTTGGTCTAGTCAGAATATTTTTGGGGACCGTAGCTATTTTTTTAAATTTAGTGACCCTTTTCACGTAACCACTCACATTTTTTTTAAATCAGCTTGTTTAATGTATTTCTATCATGTTATAATTTATGTATGTATATTTTGTTTGTATGGCATATTTAGGCATTTCGGTACGGAATCCTAGAATAAGTTCGTTACCCTCGATGCGTTCAAAATCAAAGGTAATATGAGTTCACAGTAGCCAGGAGAGTGATCACGAATTCGTCATTAAGAATTAAATAATCTGTGTAATCTTTGTATGGAAGTTTTGTTCACAATGAGAGTCATTTTCCCACAATAACTAGAAGGTAGTTGATTTTTATTGCAATACAAATCGGAGTATTTCCAAGATTTAAACAAGTAACTTACAGGACCACATTGTTGTCCGTCCAAGATGTTTTAAAGTATGACACAATATTAATAGCTTTTTTTTTACAAACTTAACTTTGCAGTTAAAAGCCATACATCGGGTATGTAATATAACCGCAAAGTAAAGTTATTTCTTCGATCGGACTTACATTTTCGGTAGAGCATTGTTGGGTGTATTGTATATTACTTTACCAATTGTTTATGATTTTCAGTTTGTTAATTTTTCATCTTGTGTACGGAAACCTCGGTGCGCGAGTCCGACTCGCACTTGACCGTTTTTTTCTCTATTCATGTACAGTGGTGTAGCACTTGGCCTTCATCATCAATTTGGTTGGTGATAGGGTGGTACATCTTCTATGTTCACATGGCTAGCTAACACCATGCAAAATGATTTAGGGCCACCGACTCAATAGGCTGAGGCTTCTGGGTGAGCCCGCTTTCCATCCAAAGCCCTCAAAGTAGTGATAAGGCCCCTAGATGAAAAACGTACTCAACCGGAAGTACTTAGGTACCTTTTATATCAGAACATAACAACGCTGTTTGGAGCCAGACTTAGATAACACGGAGGCAGTTAGCCGAGTTGACATTAAAAAAATGAGCTACCATCAACTAATAAAAACCAGTTATCCCATATGATATACTGAAAGGAAGCAATAAGTCTTGGTTAATTAGTATTATTTTAGAGGTTTATAACGGGCGGTTTTCCTTTTTCAAATTATTTAAGAAGGTACTGCACGATTTTAAAAAAATTAATATTTATTGACATCAAATTTCAACAAGAGCGTGACCATTTTTTCAGCAAATAGTAGCAGACTTCAATTACAACATTCTTAATACCGATATTAACTTAGAAAATTATATGTATGTCGTTGATGTCTTTTGTACTAAAAAAATCTGCTAGGCCTCGTTCGATTGTATAAAAAAATATTTTATTTATTTTCTAGGAAGACAAACAGTGTATAAGAAATAGATATGCAAAATAAATATAACACACAGACCAATCAATTCTCCACTGATATACACTCACTTACTAAAATTTTAACTAAACTACCTACAATAAATTTGAACAATACAATTACCAAACAGCTGATCAGCAGATGAAATATATTTTATAGCGTCCCACTATGGTTACAACGGGAGTTGTAGGTGCCAAATTTAATAACAAAGTTATAGAACCTAACCACCTCTAATTCTCTATTATAATTTTCAGTCAATTTTTTTTTTCTAGATTGCAGTCGTTGATGTCTTTTATACGGCAGTATTTTTATACTCTTACTTTTCATAAAAAATGTCTGCCCTATAAAGCCCAGTAATGTGGCTTTATTCTTCAACCGACTTCAAAAAAGGAGGTTCGCAATTCGACTGTATGATTTATTTAATGTATGTTACACGATAATTCTGCCAATTATAAATCGATTTTGACGATTCATTTAGCGCTTTTTTAAATCAACAACAAAAAAAGATAATTCTACCTCTAAGGGTGAACATTTTATGGGATGAATGCTGTAGACTTTTAGGGCAGTTGAAGTCGGTTCCTTAGTTCTTTTTGAACGCTTTAATTACACCATTTTCCTTTCACAATTCGCAATATTTGTCCCCCGGAACCACTTCTGAACCGGAACCTTCCTCAATTCACCATGACATTTGACAAGCGGCTTGATTAGCCACTGCAATGTCCAAGAATATACATACTTTCTTCTATTCTAAATTCAAAACCAAACTGTACTTTTCGCATTGTCTTCACCTATTAGAAGAAATTAAGGTCGAACAACGTAACGACGAAAGGTCAAATGAAATCTCACTGATAATTAAAAAAGAAATCGTGATAGCAAGGCCTACCCAAGGTCTGTTCCAGTATATTAAAAGCAACGATAGAACACCTTTATAATTAGCTTACATTATCCCACATTCTACCCACACGCTGTATACAGCATAATGTGAAACAATTTTACGAGATATTAATTTTCAAAGACCCTTTTTCTATTAAACACCTTGACGGTATTGCGACAATGAATTTTGGAACGCATCCAAATGTGTTAAATAATGATGCTGAATAAATCGAAAATAGATTGAAAGGTAGAGTTTTTGATCTTTGAAGTTTTAAATGTACTGGTTGCTTGTTTGCAGATTTTTTCAGATGTGTAACCACACAAACACAGGTCTAGACGGCGATAGCGTGTATTTCTGTAATATACTACAGTGATTTGCTGATTTTTAGAGTTTCGAAAATCCGAAGCAAAAACGGAACGCTTATAATCTCTGTTTTTTGTCTATCTGTCTTATCTCAGGAACTACGAATGCTACTCGTATCAGCTTGATATTTGAAATACTTATGGTAAATAATGCCCCATAGGTGCCGCAGCTGAGTTAATTGATAAAAAGGGGCAAAATAGCTGGTTCTTGGAGTCACTAAGATAAGTGGGGTCTGCTATGAAAGGGCTTTGATTATACATTCTTATACAACTGTTTAATTTTATTTTATTTGCTGATAGTTTTTAACTTACCATGAAAAATGTGTGGATAACACCATCTACGTAGATTCCAAAATCTATTAGCTTAGTCTTTACTGGCAATGGACAACCTTTCAAAATAGTATCATATGTCATTTATTTTTTGGGTAGAAAATGACTGAAAAGGTACTAAAATAATTTAATTTTCATTCATGATTTCGATAAAAACATAACGATATCTTTCGACGAAAATAACGTAGCTCGTGTGGTTCAAAAAAATTATATACGAGTACCTAAAATCTTAAAAAATACCTACTGTTAGGATAATTATACATGTAAATTGTGATGAATTTGTTTCCTCCGGGACTCTGAGACTCCCATGGGTTTCGTATAGTGGGGGTTGTTGTGGACAGATTTGTGTTCTCCGAAATCACTATTGAGAAAATTCCGAAACTTTTTTCCGCTACAGCAGCTAATTCTAGAAATGATTTTCAAATTAGATACATTTAAAAAATTTCAATATTGGCCATTGTGGGTGTAAAATCTGACGCAATCTGAGTTACATCTTGCAGAATTTGTTGTTCAATATTACTTTGTTTCCGCTGCTATTGTTTGTTTGTGTTCAAAAAAACAGCGCCCGGTTAGTCATAAACCTTATAATATAAACATCGTGTTCGCATTCACATCAGTTCTACTATGACGTCATCTCCCCACGAAAACCATCATATCTGAAGTTCCAGTTACACGGGCGCAGGGCTCAGTTCTAAATAAAATGGTGGCTTCATCATGAAGGAAAATAGTCTATTTCTATTGCAGCTGCCCATACAAATCGTGGTGTATCGCCATACCTTGAGCTATTGAGTTACTCATCGCAAGATACGCCTAACTATACAGTACTTATCGTGCTGCAACGATCATTTCTCAAACCGGTTTCTCGTGCGGCTTCTCTACAAACTCAGTCTGTTTGTACTAAGCTAAGCTTTATGGGTCTCTGGGTCAGTCGGTGTTCTCTGACAGCCTGCGAGGTTAGACAGTTCTAGACTTCATGTCTAGACGAAGTTTTAGACACTAAAGACTGATCCTTATACAAAATGTTGAAAACTGGAATTGTGTGGTGCAAGAGAGCAATAAATAGGAAATTTTATGTTCTTTGTTGTTGTTTTTCAGTGCATAAAATAGTTTTACTGTTACGTGTATGTTCTTACAAAAAAAATCTATTTTTAAAGTTTTATGAGACCGCTTGGCCGCAGCGGAAAAGAGCATTTTAGTCGTCAGTTTTTCAACCATTTGTAAAGACAAGTTATTATTCCTAGATTTTTCGGATACCCTTAACAAAAATAGTCCTTTTGTTGGCCGAATAAACAAGCTCAAAGTCACTCAGAGACTCTCAAAGAGCAATGGAACGAGCTATGCTCGGAATTTCTCTACGTGCTAAAATCCGAAACGAACTAAAGTCACCGACATAGCTCGACGAATCAGTGAGCTGAACTGGCTATGGGCAGGACACATCGCTCGCAGAACCGATATACCGATTACTTACTCCCCGTAAGAGTTCTCGAATGGCGACCACGTATCGGGCAACGTCTGCCAGGCCATCCTCCTACTAGATGGACCGACGACCTGATTAAGGTCACGGGGAGTCGCTGGATGCAAGTGGCTCGGGACCGGTCAATATGGCATACCATGAAGGAGGCCTGGCCAGGCTGTTGATGTTGTAGCAAAAATAGTTGTACCGACTCATTACCATACGTTTTTCATAAAATTCCGATACTTTAGTCTACCGTACGGCGTCATAAGAGAACTGTCAATCCGCCATATTGGCAGGTATTGTGGGAATGTCGGCTCACGTCGATGAGTCCAATTAATCATTGACAAATGGAACTAAATAGGGCCGGGCATCGCATCGCCTGACCGAGGTCACTAGTTAGCACATTAGTTCTCTGTTATTTATTGTTCTCGCCGACACGAGGTCTATACCAATAAGACTTAGTTGTCTAATAGTCTTTGCTACAAGTAGATTATATGTATGACTGAAGGAATGTGCTGATTGTTGCACGCAAATGTACTTCAGAATTCATCCTACGTCAATTTTGGGATCAAAAGGAGCTAACGCTATTATGCCACTACCCTTTATTACTAGTGTGAAATAATGAATATTCGAGGACAATGTCCAAATCTCAACACAAACTCACAACACAATATCATCATCTGAGATAAATCAAGCCGGTGATAAGCCATAATGATCGGTCTCAAAGCCTCTTGCAACCAGCGGCTCCCCGCGTCCTTTAGTCGGACATCTGGTGGGAGAGTCAGCCGCCCGGTACTCGTTTCCTGGTGCGAATTCGCCAATCAATAACTCTTACCATTATATTTCCCTTTGATTGTCCGTTCTTCTAGCGGTTTCCTGTCTATACATTATTCCTGGCCATTGCACACTTTAGCCTAATGAGTCGTTGAACTATGTCGTGACTTTAACTCGTATTTTAACCGACTTCAAAAAAGGAGGAAGTTATCAATTCGACGAGTATTTTTTTAAATGTTTGTTACCTCAGAACTTTTGACTGGGTGAACCCATTTGGGTGATTCTTTTTTTTATTTGAAAAATGTGTCCCATTTTCAATTTGGTTCAATTCTGACAACGTCGTCCATGAGAAAACGATATAAATCTTAAATTTGCCTTAGTAAAAGTAGACTTTCAGGGCAATTGAAGTCCATTTACAGCTCTTTTTCAAAGCATTTACTTTCACGATGCCCTGATGTTCTTTTGTTTTGATACCTCAAGAATTATAGGCCTCTATTTATAAATTTTAGTTGCGTAGCTCTGAAAATACCCAGTAAAGGTCTACTGACTGGTTGCAACGGGAATTGAAACGGTATTGGTTGGTTAAATAAGGCATGATTTGCTCTCAACCGCAATGCAATTTTTACGAGATTACCCCTTACTTGCGTCTGCCGTGACAAGCTAGTAATGACAGCGGGAATCTGGATATTTACAAAACACAAAGTACATAGGAAATATGCACAAAAGAAACAGCATACTCCTGTAAAAAGTTTCTAGGTTTCTATCAGCAGCTTAGTTATATGGCCAGTACGCTCGTATTGTATTAAATGAAGTTTTGAGGGAATGAGGCTACAAAGAGACACGATAGCTGAGTAGCGAAAGATGCATTAGATACAGTGGCGTCAAATCTATACTAATATTATAAATTTGAAAGTGAGTTTGTTTGCCCCTTCCTTTACGTAGTAACGGAGAGAGAATGACTTGATTTTTTGTGTAAGGATAGTTGAAGTACCAGAAAAGGACACAGGCTAAAGTTTATCCATATCTAGCAAGTAGTTCTCGTTGAATAATTTATGAAGTCCATCCGAACGAAGTCGCGGATACATCGCTGGGAAAAAATAATTTTAAACTAAAAACTAATAATAATAATGTTTTCGGGCCAAAAAGATCCTACGATGTGATCCTAGCACAATCGACTATTTGTAGTCGGTCGTAGTGGCGAAGTCGTAACGTCCAGTTTGTCGTGGTTATCGAAAAGGAAGGCTCATATCCAGACGTGTACTAATGAAGTTGACATACGTAAATATTTATTTTTAAAGATACAATGGCTGTGGTGTTTCTGTCGCTCTTTCATCTCAGAAGAAAACCTGACGCGGTCGATTTTATAATATATTTTTATGCAAATTGAATTTACTCCTGCTTCCTTAATCATACTTGATGGTAAGTAACGATAAGGCAGTGGGATGGAAAGGTTCTTACACAGACATTACGATTTCAAAGCAGTAGCTCATGAATGTGAATTTCGAGATTCCGTTCAAAACTGAGTACCGTTGAAGCCTAAAAACGTTCCACGATAAATTCTAGAGCAACTAACAGCGTTAATTGGACGTGCAAATGTTTAAAAATGGCAATACGCATATAATGTACTCCTTGTATGTTCTTTTCGTATGAAACAATGAATATTTGTTCGTTGTATTCCATGCAGGTGTTATTTAACAGATGTGCCCTCAATAATGTCCTGAATCACCTACACAAATGACTATAGAACTTTCACATCATATCATCACTGCATATTGAATTCAAAAAATATATACATTCATCATCATAACGTACTGGTTCGTATTATAAAACAAAATCCCCCGCCGCTGAACGGATTTTCATGCGTTTTTCATCTTCCAGCACAGTAAGTCATGACGAATGCTTATGTGTATAATTAGTTAGCAAAGTTTTATACTAAAAGAGTAGTTTCAAATTCGGCCTGCACTTTTACACTATTTACAAAATAAGTAATAATTTTTACATTTATTTTAATTGTACGAAATCATTCCTTTTGTACTAAGTGACAGCGTCAAATGTCATTTTATTGACGCCATCTTTGTTTTCAACGTTAAGTCTTCCCTGTTTCGTGCCTTTACATTCGTTTCACATGTTTTTGTACAACTAAACTAAACCAAAGTATACATAAATTTTAACTAAATCACTTTTATTTGATAATGACCTATTAAAATTGTAAGTGTACAAGACCGGCCTTGGCTCCATACGTCATTTCTGTTGCCATAATCTTTTAAACTAGGCTTTGGGCAGTAATTATCTAAAAACAGGACATCAGATTGTAATGACGCGAAATAAGTATCATTAACATACAACTTCACAGTGAATTACAATTTTACTTACTTTTTAATATTATTGTTCAAAGCGCTATCTATGGACCATTAGCAGCGTAACGTCTATTGTAACTAACAAGATTTTTTTTAGGTAATTACTTTCAAAAAGATGTTCTTGACATAGGTAGCTGTGGATACTCATTTCCTGAAACTATGACATAAACGGTATGATGTAAGCTGATCTCATCCTCCTGTCCTGTTAATTAGGCAGTCGATAAAAATGCAGACGACCATGTTTGGCTTCAGTACTAGCCTATCTATTTTTATAGCAATGAGGTTTATTATAGGAGAGACCACGTGCAACATGAACGCGTTGTAACAACGGTAAATGGAACACGATGGTCGTTTATGTCCAATGAATAAAGTAGAAGGTATTCGAGACTTTTATAAACTTCAGCACTTTATCCACGTAGCGGCAATCTCACAATGATGTTTAGTGACAATCTGTTTTTATTTTGGTGCTTTAAATAGTATATTTTGGATTTTCCAGGATGTCAACCCCTCGCGTTTTGGCTGCTCAACCGCCACGGCTCACATAACCCGGAGCCGAATGAAATCAATGAGCTGCAAGGCCTTGGAGACCTGAGGAAAGCTGTCACCAATAACTACAGAAGTGGCAACTATAGGAACTTCGACGTATGTATTCAAGGCCGTGGGGTCCCAGCGTCACTTGCTACTGCTTCACAAACAATTTTCTATTTTCGTAGCACGAATAATATTCAGATTTCCCACGTTTCCAGCAACGCATCTGCCCATCAGACCTGAAGATCTTGGAGCGATGGGAGTGGAACCCTCGACAGAATCTGACCTTCGCTGGAGACCTGACGAGTGACGGGTACCTAACTACGCAGCAACTGGCGCAGACCTGGAGACAGAAGTTCCCAGGGCTTCTGACTAACAACAGGCACGACTACCTGGTCAGTATAGTTATAAAGAGACTTAACAAATATGTTGTATGTAACATGTATGTTTTAACCATCAGAATAAAACCACCTCGTTGACGTCGTAAAATGCAAGGGAACAAAGGGACGGGCAGTAAATGAAATGTTTTTTTTTTCTTCGAAATTTCGTTTCTTGTGTGTTCCGGTAGTGTTTCCATGGAATAATTCCTGAAATAGTTGCAAATAAAGTCGCGTGCACAAACTAATACCAAGCGTAGAAAGGTATTAGTCCCTTATAAACAGAATTCCTAATGAACAGATATTTCTTTATGTTCCTGTACAAGTTTCGCTTCATGTTATGATTTCAGTTTTGTATCCTATTCTATCTACCTAATAAGTTCAAATTTTGTTATTCCAGTTCAAGTTCGTGAACGACAAGCGCTCAAGCACCACATTCCGCGCTTTCACCGAAGGCATATTCAGGGCACGAGCTGAAGACCTGGACATATTCAAGGAAACTGATGAAAAGTTACTGAGAGTAAGTCTTTAAAAAAATTATTTAAAAAAAGTTTTCTTTTCAAAAAAATTAAAATTTATACTGTTTATTTCAACACAACAGTGCTGTTTGGAGCACCGATAGTGTGTAGTCCAAAGGACTGTTTTAAAAACAACGTGTTTAGATATCCATCCCTGAGGGTTTAAAAAAAGTTTTTATTGACGAACTAATTGAGCTTGCCATTTGAAACGTCGATAAATTTGACTGTTTAGAGAAGAATTTGCACGCAGGGAAAGCTGCGGGCGTCCTTCTAACTAGTTATGGTTTGTTTCAGCCTTACAAATTCTGCACGGCGTGGACGAGAGACGTCGAAGGGAATAATGCCACCGTCACTCAGCGGCGTATCTTTGAATCCAAGCAGGAGTATAGAGAGGTACAGCTAGACAGTATGATGAATAAATAAGTCTGTCATCGGCTATAGTCGTATCTAGTCTGCAAAACACATGTAAACCGCCTCAATGGCCTAAGGGCTACAAGCTTCGTAACCTATAGGTACCACCACAGGAAATCGAATCCGTTGGTGACAGCTTTCCTCAGGTCACAACTTTGTTGATGCGTTCATCTCCAAAAGACAGTAAAACTGAATGAGCTAGGAATTTCAATAATGCAACTCTTTTTTCAGGATTCTTGGCAAGAACTTGAAAAATGATGGTTCATTGCAATTTTAGTAATTCGATAATAATACTGTTATGTGTGTTTTTTGTGTTATAATGGTGTGATATAGTGCTAAAAGTGTCACGGACGGTGTTGTAGTATCAATTACGCAAAATTATGAGGGCTTCGACGCGATCGAAAGGGATTACCATGTCGAGTACATTCGGCATATGGATTCTTTCGAATTATTTTGAAACCAAGGCTGACCTTTGAAATTGCGTCAAGAATCCTCAATGTACACATTATACATTTTATTGAGAAAACTGTAGAAATGGCTTCGGCCTTGTTTTTATAACCTTAAAATTCTAAGATAGAATATCATTATCAAAGACATGCCTGTATGGTGATTTGCCTTTGCCTTTTCATGGTAGGAATTTTTTTACCAAAAAAAAACTTTTTTCAGATGATAACGAACGTATCTCGCCGTCTCGGCTTCAACTACGACATACAAACAGACATACTCATCAACATATACCAGATGTGCCGATACAACAAAGCTTGGGACGTCACGCAGATCTCGCCTTGGTGCGCTGTAAGTAGTCAACATATTTGCGCCATCCGATGGGTGTCGCAAAAGGCGACTAAGGTACTGGATGTAATCTACTTATAAAGGAAGGTATCCATATCTTTCTGGGATCGCCAATCCGTCTCAACAGTGAGTTTGTTTGAGTTTTGATAGAAATAATATAGTGTTCCGGTATGAAAGGTAGCAGAGCCAGCGCCTCTGTAGCTTGTAGCATCTGGATGCGCACGCTTACCATCCAACGGCCTTATCGTCACTTACCATCAGTGAGATGAAGGCCAAGTGCAGAACACATCGTACATATTTTTTTTAATGAACTCATTATATCATTTTGATATTTAACCACACTTTAGATATTTTTTCGTGATTACCTCGTGGTTTCTTTTCGAAATGCTTTAATCGGTTTAATGAATGTTTAAGATTATTTTAATCAGTAGACATATTAGAAAGAAAGAAAGAGAAAACTTTATTTTGACACACTAAACTAAAACTAAATTCTTCAACTGCAGGCGTTTACACGAGAAGACCTCAAGCGTCTAGAGTACGCGGAGGACCTAGAAACCTACTACAAGTACGGCTACGGCTCGGAGGACAACGCGAAAATTGGATGCACCCTCGTTAAGGACATGATGACTTTCTTCAATAAACACGTGGACAATGGTGAGTCCCTACAATTTCACTAACAAATCAGCCCGAGCTTCGAAAGGTTTGCCTTTAGGAGATATATCAACATCCGCCGGGTTATTCGCTCGATAAAAGTTTCAAATTCAAATAAACTGTATTGCACACACACACTAATCAGATTGTACAGTCTCTGATAAGTCGCTGGGGGGCACCAGCTACTTGGGGCGGTCCCAACCACTCACTGCGACCTTGATAGATCTATTGTGACCCCTATGTGGTTAAAGCACGTCCCCGAGGCCCACTCCGGTCATATATCGGATGATATCTCTAGGGTGGAGACCTTAATATCGCCTGGTGTGACGATATGTCCTCCAAGGTATTTTTGTGTACTGTGATGGAGTGCATCGCAGTGACAGAGGATGTGGATAGGTGTCTCCCCTTGTAGCATACCTGTCCTGTTTAATTCTGAGAGTCCATTTTTATTCAGATTATGACGGCAGAACATGCTAAAACCCTTCTTAACTGTTTTTTATTTGAGGTTGAAAAGAAAAATGCTTCTTTTTAGCTGAGTGTTGAAGTGAGAAGTAATCGGAAAATTATATACCTCTTTATTCTCCTATTCTCCCACAGAATCCCCACAACAGCCGAAAGCCATGATCCACTTCACAGAAGCTCCAATGATCCTGATGACATTGGCCGCTTTAGGAGCCCATCGGGACTCTGCCCCCCTCACCGGTGACAATTACCACACAAACTTGGTGCAATCGAGGCAATGGTCTTCTTCCATGATGACGCCTTTCAATGCTAACTTGGCTGCTGTGTTGTACAAGTAAGTCTATGTCCTGATTAACAATATAGAATTACATTTGCATAAAAAAAAAAAAAGATTTTTAAGTGGTTACAATTTAAGCAAAAAGCATACTGAATTGGCTGTGTCAGTCAGTCATTTTTTACATAGATATTATACAGTTTTGCTATGCCATAACGTGCCTATAGTAAATAGTTGTGTTCTGCTATGCCACCCTAGGGTCAGTTATCATCAGACATGAAAATGTTAGTGCTAGCTGCAAAGAATGTAAATTGTTAGTGCTAGCTGCAAAGAATTTACTGATTTATTCCTCCATTTCCTCAGATGTACACCAAACGGAAACTTCCAGCTCAATGGTCAACAGTACCAAGTTCTCTTCCTAGAGAATGAGAAGCCTTTAAGTTTCGATGAATGCAGAGTTGGCCTTTGCGACTGGACCTTCGTTAAGAACAAGTTTGGAGAAGTTGCTGAAAAATGTGACTTAGAATTCTGCAATGGCGCGTCGACTGTTGACGGTTTTGTTGGACTTTATGTCACTCTCGTTGTTTTTGTCTATAGGTTTGTGTTATAAATATATTTGAATAACAGAATGTGTTGTAGTGCTGTGATCACTGAATCAATTTCACTAAATCTTAATTCAAATCAGTGTGCTAGTTAGTGTGCTATATTATGTAAATTAATGATGTTATTTATGAGTTTTAAATATTCTATCATACATATAGAAAATTAAAATTAACTCCTTTGGATATATTATATTTTAGTGCAATATCAAATACATTCGTTTCGCTTTAGTTCAACATTAATTTTTAAAACGTTTGTTAAGACTTGTAAACGATTTTGACGATTATCAATCAAAAACACTTTATTAAAAACACTTTATTGTATCCCAGAAAAGCAGTATTTTGTAATGATCAAGTCATCTAGATATATGCAACGTTTTAAGCTTTTCGTTTTATTTATTTGCAGTGTGAATACATATTATATACTGAAGACGACTGTAGATACCAAAAATAATATAATAGAACTAGATAGAGTTAAAGAAGATAAGATTAACACTTATTGTTTTCTTTTTTTACTAAATATCTTTTTACATCTATTTGGTAGTACTCCATATTTGAATCTAGAATTGATCTTCTTAAAATATTCATAAAACAATGAACAAAAGCGCTTGATGTGATTTACAGGGATGAAAATTGGCCATATTTTAGGCATTAAATTAAAAGTACTTAAAACTAGCGTCTATCGAGTTTATTTTCTCTACGAACTTTTCCTGTTATAGTCTTTTTATTTATTACTGTTGTTACATTAGTTTCTATAAAGTTCAAATTCTAAATGTATGTACCGATACACACCGAGAATGCATTTTATTCATATACTTTTTACACTGTTGTATTTTATGAATCTTTAAAAATGTTATGTTTTAAGCTATGTCTAGTTGTAATTATTGTAAGCAAGTTTATTCCTGTCTCCAACCAATAAATTCATTTTAAAGCCGTTTTTATGGCAACACACAAATAATTTGGGGGGAAAACACAAGTAAACTTAATAAAATTATCTGAACTGAAAAACTCAACAATAATATTTCAGTGCTATTTTTCTATTTATAATACCAATACCAGAATTGAGTCCGCGGGGCGAGGGGGGGCGACACGGGCCGAGCAAAGCGTCAGTCAGGTATATATTTCGTCTTTTTCTGCCATTATCTTCTTCTTTGTCTTCTAAATATGCTTCGTAAATACACAAAATTTTCAACGGTTCCATCGCACGACACAAACATCTGCTTTAAAAGTTGGATAGTGACTGAATAAAATGCGCTCGTCTGGCCGTCCAACAGAATTTATGGAAGGCAGATTTTCTGCAACCGAAATTCTGCGACTCACGACTCACAAAATTACGCTCGTTTGGCCTCACCCTAACATGTAATATTTTCTTTTGAAAATTATTTGAGATTTCTATATTGTTTTATGGAAACGACCTAGGATACTATGCCTATGTTAAATTTTTAACATTCAATACCTTAGTGTGAGTTTTTAACCTGATACTACCGGTTTACATCAGATAAATTCTTCATACAAATCTGACGTAACGTAAACGCGGTAGTATCCGCTGAAAAACCCACACTAGACGAATTATTTAATTACATAATTAAATTATATAAAAAGTTCACGTTTCAATATTCTATAGTTGTTGTCCTTCACACCAAATAGCATAGAATGTGAATATAATTTTATGAAGAAATAAACTGGTTTAAATTATTAAAATCTGTCTCTTATATCCCTAATCATACGCCGCCGTGTCTGCTAGCTGCTTATCTGCTTCTTACCAACTTCTTACCAAAATATAATTGCTTGTTTTTGTTCTGTGCTTTGTATTGATGGACTAAACTCATCCAACAAAACCAAATTAGCCCCAAGTCGAGTTACCCATTGAAAAGTTCTACTTTCTACTTCCTGGCTTCATCGTCAGAGTGTATCTCTATTTATGGGCTAAACTCGTCAAACCAAAACATGAGCCCAAACTCGAGGGGGTTACCCAGTACCCATTGAAGAGTTCTTCCATCCACCTCCTGATTCCTGGGTCAGATCAGCTCGATGGTGCCAAATTATTGTATTGTCATTTGACTTATATACAATCGCAAAGTTTCAACTCGTTACGACTGTTACAAGTAGGTTAAAATTGACATACTATTTTTATTACATAGATATAAATGCACCTATAAAATAGGGCATGTGAAAAATGGCTTTGCTTTTTTTTTTTCGAATGGACTTGATGCTGTTGGTCCTGCGACCTCTACAGCTTTGCATTGAAGAAAAGATTATCTTGCTGTTGTATTCTATATATTTTAATATCATCTACATTAATAATGAAGTGCTTCAGTAATATTACTGGTTATTTCAAGTTATTAATTGCATTCAACAATTCAATTCATTTCAACATTATAAGAGATATCAAGTGGTTTTGTCACCTTTTCCAAACGTGACTAACTTTCATTCCTATACTAGGCAAAGACAGCATTCTAGTTTTCAGCCTAAATGAATCATTGAAATGAAGAAAAAAAAGTATTTTCACATTTTCAAAATTACTATACCTATACTTAAAACTGCAACAACAACAAACATTTTAATTATTAAAAACAAATGAAACAACTTGGAATTGTAATAAAAATGTAATAACAGAATAGCTATTTAAAAAAAGGAATCAAACAAAACATTAAAATCTTCACTACATTCGTACATTTAGACTTTTTTATTACTGCAACTTATAAAAGGCAAAATAAATTATGAAATTTAAA
The DNA here is from genome assembly GCA_910589575.2 of Carcina quercana. NCBI lineage: Eukaryota > Metazoa > Arthropoda > Insecta > Lepidoptera > Depressariidae > Carcina > Carcina quercana. Next base: position 11,979,452 of record OU342438.1, on the reverse strand, counting down.
GATCATTCTGCAAGGCATGGAAGAAGCTCTTGCGCAGGGATTCGACCTGCCTGCGTTTATATTCCATCTGCAGTGTCTCTCTGAGGCGGGACAAGCCTTGTTTTACAATGTCTGCCAGCTTGTCCATCTTCTTTGTGTACTCGCAGTCAAAGTCTTCACATCTGTGGGAATTAATGACGAATTATAGTGATTACAGCAATTGCTCTGATCTAAATGTTTTTTTATGTTTATTTATTTAAGCAACACAGACCCTAATTAAAGGTATTGAATATCTGGCTTTGTCTGCAATCCTCCTCTCCAATTAAACTTTACAAAGTTCACAGTAAATTTTTAACAATAAATGTAGCATTCAAATGTTAATTTTATTACTCAAAAATAACTATACAACAAATTACCGTGTTTGTAGTCAAGAGGCTACATAGTTTGGACTCTCAATCGGTAAGTCGCGGGTTCGATTCCCAGTGATACCTATTAGAACTTGATTTGTTTGGTTGTACGGCATGTCATGCAAGCCTACAGTATAAAAATCGTGAAAGAATAAAATGACTTACTCTTTTTTATGAGCCATAATTATCTCCTCTAGTTCATCGAGCTTCTGCTTGTTGGAAGCTGTAGATTGCTTGAGACGCTTGAACAAGGCCCCCACAGCTTGCTCCAGCTTGTTCTCGTTCTCCACCATCATCTTATGGTCGATTTCAATGTGATCCCGTACCGCCTTCAGCTTTTGGATGTGATCTTGCGACAGTTTCTTCCTATAAAAGCACACTTCGTAATTAGAAATATAATATTAAACGTGAAATCATTATCACAGCTATTGTAAAGACACAAACCTGTCCACATATTGCTGTTCAATAGCCTCCACAATCTTACGTCTAATGTTGCTTTCAAAAGACAATTCAATTTCCTCCTTCTTGGCGACATTGTTGTAGCTGTTGATTGTCTTCGAATTATCTCTATCTTCGCTTACTTCCTTTGTTCGTTTTTTATTTTTCTTGGCTTTAGTCATATTTTTAAACACTTGAGATTCGTCTAGTAAACCGGATAAATCTTGCGATATTAACTTCAACTTTTCGTCCCTTTGTGCCATTTCGGTGACGAAATTACAAATAAACACTGTATTTATTTATCAAAATTAATTACCGAATTGATAAATTTTTACAAACGCAAAAAAAATCCACATTCCCGCCAAAAGTCGCCGCTTTAAAATTGTTGGTAGTTTTTTTATAGGCAAGGCAATGGTCGTCAGACCTTACAGACACTTTTTAAAATTCTCTATTATCTTTTTTACAATAACGAGTCAATTTCACGGCTGACGCTATACTGTGACAAAAATTATCACTTTAAAGCTTAATATTTCGCAAACTGTTACCTGAATCGAAATGACCTAGACCTTCAATGTTATAAAAGATAATTCAAAAAATCGGGTTGGTTGTCGGGCAAAAAAAATCATTCCCAAGTTACGTGTAATGGAGCCACACACTTTTTTCGGCATATTTTATTCTACGTCGGCGATATTTAATATGTATACCCGTGCCCAATTACTACAGGTTTCTAGTCCTTGCTAAGCCGCGGAGCGAAACTATAAGGGTTCGACTACGGAACCCTAAAAAGGGGTTCTAGATAATTATCTCCGCTATATGATATCCAAATCCTAATAATAGCTAAAACTATTATTTTCTAGGTGGCACCACTACATGTTAACGATAAATAAGTGTTATTTATGCAATTTCGAAGATATTTTAAGAACTGACTGACTCACTGACCCACTAGTTTATAAGTGACAACCTCATCAAAGTTGTTTAAAAATGTATGAGGGGTTTGCACTTGGTATTCATCTCACCAGATGTTACGTGACGTCAGAAGCATGAAGCATCCAGAAGCCTCAAGCTATTTAGGCGCTGGTACTACTACTACTGTTTGGCGGCAGACTTAGGCAAAATGGGGGAAGCTAGCCAGGCGGACATATAAGCCCTATCACTGTTTTATTATTTACATATAGAATTAAATAAAATATGTATGTATGCATATACCTTATTGCCGAAGACAGGTAACATTTTGAATTCAGTCGAAAATAAAACGAGATTATAATACAGTCTCAGCAAAGATTTACTTTCACTAAATTAAGATTGTGGCTACACAAAATTGTAAGCGCAGTCTCCTTTCTTTTCATATCTTAACAAATCACATATATTATTATATCTATTATACATTTCTGTTTTACAGATTTATTATGTGGCAACTCTGGCCCGTATTGATTTCTATCAGCTTTCAATAGGCAGTCTAATTAAAATAATCTGTTTAATATTTCGTAAAAGAAATGCTACTTGATAATTATTTTGAGATATAGTTAGCTGTCATTTTATAATACGGGCGAAAGTGCAATAGGTTTGATTTATGATTTGAAGAAAAAGATAGTAATAAACTGTTTACATAAATCAAAAAGATACACACGCGGAAACTAACTCCTGAGTAAACGTTGTAAAAATAAAAGACCATAACATAACTTAATTCATCGATCTTAGGGTAAATCACTTATTGAACTTAGGATAAGTCACTTATTGAACTTAGGATAAGTCACTTATTGAACTTAGGATAAGTCACTTATTGAACTTAGGATAAGTCACTTATCAATCTTAGGATAAGTCACTTATCAATTTTTTCGAGTCACTTTAGATCAATCAATTTTGTTCATAAGTCTACAAATAGATAACTATGATTTTCTTCAGTAGAAGTAGAAAAACTACTTTTGTTTAGATCGACTCATTCAGCCCAATAATAGAGAAATTAATTCTCTATGGCGCACAAGCTATAAACATAGACTATTGCAACTCTCTTGACTAATTTACTTATTTCTTTACTAAGGCATTGGCTCTAAATCTGTTTCCGCGAAGCATCCATGAATGTTCTCAATTACATATTACATCTGAATTAATTTATCGGAAACATAAGAATTATCCGAAAATAATCTAAAAGAGTGGCACAAATCAACATAATAACTGAACTGAAATCAGCCTTAGGAACCATTAAAAAACACTGTATAAACTGTTCATTATAGAGCATTTATAGTCAAGTGGCTTTATTCAAACACAAACATCACTTCGAACAAAGTTACCACATTTGAGGCATACGTCAGCGATTATATCACAGGTTACTTATAATCCCTTTCAAATTTCTTGTTATTTACATTATGAAAGCGGGAAAGTAAATCGCATAACATTTAAGGCGATTTCGACGACAAAGTTTTTATACTAAAGGTGAATTTCAAAAATGTATGGAGCCTGGGCCAGTTCAATATAGTAATGGTGTTTTTTTTAATTAACCTTTTTGGATCATCTATTTTCAACAAATCTAACTTGTATAATTGTAACTGATTGCCGTGTACAAAATATGTTTTCCCTAAAACAATTCAATTTTTTGAGTGCAAATCAAATGTTTTTTAAACTATAATCCTATTATTAAATTAATTTGTTCAATTAAGTATATTTTGATTTCACTCATGATATAAGCCAATAAGAAGAATAATAATAAAAAATATTCTAGTTTTTGTTCAAGTTAAAAAATTTACAATTTTAAATGTACAGATTATTGGGAAAATTAATGCAATTTCTACATCAAAAATTAAGAAAATAAGTGTAATTAGGAAAAAGTGTAAGGAAAATGGAATTCGAGCTTTAGATTGAGGATCAAATCCACATTCAAAAGGAGAACATTTTTCTCGATCTATAAATGATTTTTTTGATAAGATAATAGAAATAAATATTATAATATTAGAAACAATACAACAATGGCGGACTGTCAAAATCAAACAAATAATATAGGTATTTGTTTTATGTTTTGTTAAAGTCATTCCCGCAATTTTGATTATCAATGTCAACATCGCTGTCTGCGTTCAGAAACTGAGCCACTTTGATCCATACCATAGATACGATTTATAAAGACGCAATTTTTATAGTTCTAAATCATAAATATAATAGTAATTAATTATCTAACTCTGCTTTAGAAATAAACTAAACATGGAATAATTGATAATGCATTGTTTAAACTACAGATGTTTTATATTATATTTACTCGTGATAGTAACAATTTCTGAACGAATCTGTGGCAACGCAAAATGCTAAGTAGTCGGAGCTGTCCTCAAGCTGTCATTTTAAAAATGAACGTGAAATTGACCCAGAGAAATAAGGTACTTTGTACACGGAAATTATCCATATAATCTGATCATTACCATTTTTAAAGTAATTCCCATATTTTTACCTTTATTTTAAAACAGTGTACAACGAGCTGGCCCCATATGAAAGGTCACTTTTCTTAGATTAGATTCCTATTGACTAGTATCCATTCAGAACGCTTCCATACAAAATTTATTTTGCTATTATCTTTTAAAATAGAATAGCTGGCTTTGATAAATCATTACCTAAAATAGGAGATCGGATTATAGTGTCACTAAATTGAAATGATTATCGTACAACTTTATTGTCAGCTACGGTTACGCAGCTAATGGTCTCTAGGTGGCGTTTTGAACGATAATCGTAAATAGTGCATATGCGATATGACAATCCGATGTTCTCATCAATCATCATCAATAGGCTATATATGTCCCCACTGCAGGGGTTCAGGCCTACTCTCCTACAGAGACTATGTGACATAGTCCACCACGCGGGGCCAGTATGGAATGGCATATTTCACAAACACACACACCTGAATTTCTTCTCAGAAATGTGCAGGTTTCCTCACGATGTTTTCTTTTACCAAAAAGCCAATGGTAATGATTTCTTTATCAGTCGTACATAAATTCCAATTAACAAATTGGATCTCAATGGTACGAGCCAGGATCGAACCCAGACCTCGATTGTTCAAGGTCTGACGCTCTACCCGACTGAGCTACTATGGCGTGTCATCTGATGTTATATTTTTATATAATTACTGAAAAAAACCAGCTATCCTATTTTAAATGATTACGGTAAAATAAAATAAAAGTAACATAACGGTAAAGTAAATCTTTTATCAGCGAAATCGCCTTATTGAATACTTAGATATGCATACATCTAAATACAAATGCCCCATTACGTTTTGCAATATTTTTAAAATTTGATAACCTACCTACTATACAAAAATCACGTTCCGTCTTGTGCACTGCTAGAGCTCACATGCCTAGTCCGTTTGCCACTACCGGTTCCTGATTTATTTTTATGTCTTTTGCCACTATCGTCCTCACTGACACTATTACACCTTTGTTTCGGACTCATCATTGAATCCGATCCGACTGAATCCCTTTGAGACTTCTTCCGCTGCCTTTTGGGTACATTTTCACCTATCAACATATCGTTGAATAATCTCTGCCTCGCCTCCCAATATAAGTTTTGCCGTTGGACAACATCTGGGTATTTGGTTTCGAAGGATGAGTCAGGCGGTATGAGGAGTTCCCAGCCGCTATTGGAGTTATACTTAGCGACTGAACGGATTATTTCAAGAACTTCTAGAGGGGGCAAGCGCACTGCAGCTGCAACTTTTCTTCGGTCCACGTATGGGTGTTGTGTGAATAGATATAACTGAAAAGAAAGATAAATGTATTATATACTCCAAATGTATTTAACCATGGCATAATGGCTACCTACATGCTTGGACTTACAATCTGGTTTCTGGTCTCTGTTTGGTTGGCCGTAGGGCTTTTGTGCTACCACAATGTTACCCAAGTCTGCAAGCCAAATAGCATTGTTGTGTTCCGGTATGAAAGATATCAGAGCCAGCACATCATAAGGTTGAGGCTTCTGGGTGAGCATGATTTCCAACCAACAGCCTTGTCGTACCTTACATCAGTTCAGATAAAGTCTGAGTTCAAGCCGTTATACACATATACATCTTTAATTGACATTTCCTACACGCTACATAGGATCAAGCAAGGGTGAATGTGACATGGTTCAAAAGTGGATACATATTTTTGTACTTGAGTGTACTGTGTGTGTTCTGAATATTTATTTTCTAGGTCTATGAATGTTGATTGTTAGATAAAATGGTAACTGTATAGCAGTTGGATTGCTTTATAAGCTGTTTTACAAACACAAAATTCATTATATAATAGCTGAACATTAACACGCGAAATTGAATGAACGTTTTGCATTCATCAATGGAACGGGTGAATGATTAAAGGTTTTGTATAACAACGCGAAATGAAACGTCGGATTGTAACATTTTAGTGGATTGTAAAATTAATGGCGTCTAAAGCATATAGTTTTTTATGAAATTTTGTATGAAAATGACCCGAATGTAAATGAAAATATTAATTTTAAGGATTTTTATTTATTTTTAATCATGGTCGCCTTACAACAAACGCTTAGTGTATTTGCAGATAATCTATTCTGCATAGCGTCTAAACATGGGTAGATATTTTGTGAAATGCAACGCAATGACAATACAGCTAGATGTCGTGTACAGCTATTTTAGACAACGGAGCTTTTTAGTTATAGCTAACGGTTATGTAAAATAGCTTATTAACTGCGACAGATAAATTTAATGCTGATTGACCGACTTTACGTTGATTCATTGATAGATGGACTTTTAGATTGAATGTTGATCAATTGAATGTTTTTGTTTGTCTTATGAACTCACCACGTGGTCCCTGGCTGCACACATGAGCCTGGCGGGCACGGGTGACGCGTGCGTGTACAGATCCGCCGACCTCGCGGTCCACAGGCCACGCACGCAGCACGCCACCGCGCTCAGGTTGGACAGCAGCGCAGTCTCCGTTACCAGACCCTCCTCGGTACGTATCAGGGTGCGGAGGTCGCTGAATGTCATTAGTTTTGCTGGAAATATTTAACATAATTAACATGTCAGTTGTGTAAATATGTCATCAGTGTCACTACCAGGATAGGTGAAGGGGGCAGCTAACCCGTCCAAACTCCATGAGCGTGGGGACACACCTGTCTTCTGGTCTTGGTCTAGGTAGATCAGAACAGCACAGACTTTGAACCGAAAGGCTAGAATTCATTCTGTCTACACGAACCGTCAATATTGGTCGCAGGTTCGAATCCTGTTTCATGTCGAAATGGAGGGGCTTAAGAAAATACATACGAAACCAAAAAATTACAAGTAATAAGTTTAATCATTGACAGCAGTACATACCATTGGTAAGTATCTGCCTTAACTGGTCGGCGGGAGAGGGCAGCTTGGCTGGGGCCACGTCGGCCTCATCGGCCGGGGGAGCAGGCACCAGCGCTCGAATATAATCGCGCGCTCGAAGCGTTAGCGCAGAACCGTCTGATGTGGTGGCGCTGAACAATTTCAGACGTTCCAGCTGAAATATATAGTTTAACTTAGGAGTTGGGTAGATAGACATTAAATCTTGCCTGGAATCCTTCTGGGAGAATATTGTCTGACTGGAATAGACTACTTCTATATGCATGATGACCAAAATGTGTCTAAGTGTGGAAGCAGCAGACAGAGACAAAATAATGGAGTTTTTTCCAAGTCTTAGGAATACAACATTTAGTAGATTAAAATTGTTTGAGATTAAACCATTATATTTTTTGTATTCTTGGAATCTCTATTTGTAATGAATTGATTTTTACAAATAATAATTTATGAAAGAATGTTTAAGGCTTGACATACAATAATATGATTAAAATTTTGAAAACAGCAAGCAGAAGTGTTTTTTGAAAACTGATATGCGAGTATGAAATATATTCTATTAGCACACAATAAACTAGATGAGAGGTTTAAGATTGGATATCATCTTCTAAAAAACCGCCAAAAATAACGACATCATTTTATTTTATGCAACATGAGATTGACCACAATCTCACGTGATGTTTTTTTATATTTGGGCATGCTGGGTGCAGTCCTGCTTGTCACTGTGACCTTCATAAATATATTGTGACAGCAACATTGTTCCTCATTGGTATAGGTGCCTATTTATTTGTCATTTCAATATTCCCAATACTAGTTGTTTTCTTGCAAAAATGTAACGGTGAGTTTACTTCGATTTCAAAACCGGAAAATAATGGTTTCATCATAGAATTCTGATGACACCATTATTTTCATCATCATCATAGAATTCTGTTTCATTTTCCCATGATTAAAAATCAACTTACATCAGAATGGTCTGTCTCGGTGGACTTCCACAAAGCGTCATACCACGGTTCCTCATTGATCCTCTGTGATACAGTTTCATAGGACTTCTCCCTTGCTTTCTTGGCCACCTCAGTCTCTTGACGTGCAAACTTAACAGTAACCTGTTGAGCTTCAGGTTCCACCTCATCATCAGATACGTCTGCCTTGTTCACCTTGTCGCTTTTACGCTTATCTTGCTTGTCGAAGTAAGAGTAAGATGGACGCATTTGTATTATACCTGTCGCAAAGTCAACAAAATGCATTATTAATATTACAGCTTTATTTTCCACAGTTCTTAAAAATATAAATCTAATTATTTATTTCTATTCCTTATGTGGCCCCCCTGGGGGCCCTCCGCTATTCTTTTCCACCTTCCCCTGTCATTGGCCATATTTAGGACCTTGTTGCATTGCAAATGCATTATGGTCATAATATCAGATGAGTTTCGGTACGAGTAACTAACTCAAAAATATAAAAGGTATAAAATTATACAATTGGTTAGTGCTTTTATCTCATCTGATGTTTAGTGATAAGGCCAATCAAGGGAAAGCATGCTTATGTAGAAGCCTCAAGTTAATGAGGAGCTAGCTTCTTTCATTACCAGAACATACTATTGCTACTAACAATATTACTTGGTGGAAGACTTAGATATTAGTCATATAAAAACGGCCTACCATGATACCTCTGAATTGTGAGACAAGCAAGCATGTTGTCCACAGAAGCTGGTAAAATCAAAAATCGAATTTTATGGTATTTTTCTTGAATTAGTTGACACATTCATACAATACATTTTTTATAGCTTATTGAAAATAAAAAATTTGATTTGAATTATAAACAAGCTTTAGTGTTGTCCTTCATTTTCTTAAAGCTTTGGCCTTTTTTATTCTAAAAGTGCCCCATTCAAAAACATCAGTATTAACACAGTCGGTTATATATAATTACAGGTCTAGCGCTTAATTGAGTCGGTTCCTGCGGAATGGTAGCGGCACAGGGGGTGTGTTTATGGAATGTCAAACTACATAATTATGCATAAACGCGCGTCGTTTGACGTTCCGTAAAAACATCCCTCATGCCGCTACCATACGGCAGGAACCAACTCAATTAAGCGCTAGACCTGTAGTAGGAAACCTTTTGTCACATTCAAACAGAAACCTCAAAATGTGGTGCTAGCTAGCTCAAATTTTATCATCAAAACTTAGGTCTAGAAAAAAACAAATATACAATCAACCAAATCTAGAGTAGCAATAAGTGTCCCACTGGAGATCAAACTCACAAACAATTCTGGATTCTTTGGTTCAGGAACTATGTTGTAGTAATATTTACCTTGAATAGGTGTACAATGCAGTTCTTTATCTTGCAAAATAGCAACAGCGTAATGTTTAGTCCTTGTACAGGGTGTACTGCTCTCGTAAACAATTTTATCCATCATGCCACTTCTAAAATACGGTGCTTTCTCCTTTTCTTTATCTTTAGTATGTCGTGAAGATTCCTACAAAGATGAATTACTCTGTTGTACTAACATTATATACTTTTTACTCATTACTCATAATGATATAAATCTGATTGCATCGATGCATGAATTAACTATAGTCGATGGCAGAATTTCAAACTACCTTGATATAATATGTGTAGAAAAATGTGGCAAATTTACAAAAATTTTAAATAATGAGGTACCCATGATAATATTTAATTTAATTAAGTATTAATAAATAAAATTGTTTATTGATAAGAACCACACTGGGTGAACTGTGGCAGGATTTGTATCGTATGTATGTATTTACTGTCAAAGTAGTAGATGCGAAATTATGGCATCAACTTTACATAAGAGTAAGGCAGTAATTCTCTACATCTTATTTATGTACAATATGTTTTATACTTGACAAATACACAATGCAAGCATAACTGAAATAATCACAAACAATATAGTATTCATCACATCATCATCAAACCCTGCAAAAAAAAAACTTTCACGAGTTTAAACTTTTAAGTGAGGTAAATAAGCACAAGCTGTGAAACTAAAAGTTCTAGTAATGGCCTGATCCTCCACATGAAATAGCCGAGCAACACATCTGCTTATCGTCAACCTACTGATCACCGATCAAAGATAAAGAAGTAGTATTCAAGTCGTTGAACCAATCTACAAAATACCAGTGCTGTTTTATGATAAGTTTTGACTCTCAAAGTCATCGATAATCTCTTACCTGTTGTCCATCCGTGTTCCATGCTATCTGTTCAGCTTTAGACGGACAGTACTTGTCACTGTAAGTATCCAGACCAACTTCGAGACGTACCATCTGGTTTTTAGGCTTGATTGCAGCATTGGTAACTTTGACATCTTTCCAATCCCTATTCCCAGGTCTAACGGGATATTGATACACATACAAATTTTCCTTTAGTGCCTGTGATAAATAAACCGGAATCTGAAATCATTAAGTGCCTTAAATAAACCATTTAAATTAGTTTTTCACACAAGTAACCTAACCTATTTGTATACCACGTTGCAAACGTGTTTCCGCTGAAGTTTACCTCTTGTACTACCGGATCTTCTTCTTCATCCATTTCAAATAATGTGAGCCCTTAAAAATCAGCTATATCATATCCAAAATCTAGAAATTATACTACAAATCACACGACACGAAACGAACGACATTCCATCGAAAATCTGACAGTTTGTTAGCTTAGCTTGACACTTGGTATAACATAAAGGGGAGTCTACATTTGGTCTACACTATATTCTCATTCCCATAGATTAAAGATCTCGCTACTGTTAAAATCAAATGTACCATAAAACTGCATCTGTAAATCTATCCTGCTTTCACACAAGTAATCTGTCATATGAAAAAACAAGACTGCAAGCTTTTCATCAGTCCGTCGATTTATATATTTGGTCTAATAACCAAAGATGTAAAATCATTAGATGGAATATAAACAGACGTTAAAACTTACCACATAAGCGATAACTTTATTTTAGGATAAGAATCCGATGTTAAGGTTTTCCATTCCTTGTGCGTTATTTACGTATTACTTTTTATGGGTATTTTGATACGCAAGCCATTGACGATTTTTTCAATGTATGTTTAAATGATGAATTTGCAATTGGCTTTAATATCTCCTGGTGGTGATTAAAATGCCGCCGTATGTTACGCTTGTGCACACAGAAGCTTCAAGTGCTATTAACATTTTTGACTGCAGACGTAAATAACATGGTGGTAGCTGGCCGGTTAGACATAAAAATGACCACCAATCAAACGGAGTACCGGTAGGGGAACCTCCCCCCCCCCCCCCCCACTGGAAATTGAACCCGGGATATCCGGATAGTTAGTCCAACATCTAGCCATTAGACCACGGAGGCGGTTAAAACACATAAAAATGCAATCTTCTTTAGGCTCTATCTACAATGATAACTCGCAAGCCGAGACGATACGTTACGCACGACGCTTGTCCACAACGGATCACTGCGCGTCTGTAACGCCTCGTTGCGTCACTGAACCAATATTAGAAGGGTTAAAAGGTAGCGTTGTTCACCACAAGACTTGACGATATCGCATCGAAACATGACGGTACGATATCGCGGCGTGATGAGACGAGTCCTTGACGTTATGCTCGTCAAAAGTCACTCGTTGACGATTCGCTCGTCTGTGTAGATGACGCCTAAATATTTGCTAAATATAGAAGAAAGATAAAAAGGAGATATCATTCGTCTTTCATTCTTGTTTATTCTCTTTTTACTATATGTCAACGTGATGTCAACTTTTGATAGATTGTAAAGGACAAATACATTTTTAATCAAATTTATTATTTATTTTATATTTGTAATTACAATACTGTCTCATGGCAATAAAACATCAAAAAGGATTGTTTTGAATACGTTAACAACTTATTAACGGAGAAAATACAAAGGTTTTTAATAATATATTTGGAGATCAGAAATAATATATCATCGAAATGTCTGATATGATTATAAATGGTATGTATCAAAAAAAATTAATACATGTGTAAATAATAATAATACATATATTTACCGGAAAATATGGCCAGTCCAATGCCAAATATCCGAAAAATAATGTTTTTATGTATTATATACATAAAGCTCAAGCCTATTGGAAAATCCAGCTCTGACCTATTACCGTTAAAAAAGTGACGAAATATATTCCAAGAATACTTTTTTAACAATGTAAACTTTATTCCAGATACTGTCCCAGTAGACAAAAAGTGGAACGAACTTATTAAGTACAATATATTTATAATGAAATTGGTTGAATTCGTAAGTATCTGATTATTTTTGCAATTTCCATCATGATTAATTGATAACAACTGTAAAATTACTGGCAATTTTTTTTTACAAAGATTCACCGACTTACTTCCAAATAGATCAAATAATCTTCTATATTTGGGGGGGTTGTTTATTTACTTATTAAGATGATTTACCTCGGACAAGAATCTGTACTAAGTTGTAGAAATCATGACTTGTCATTGTAAGACCAGAGGTGACAGCATAATATAATATTGTATTTGAGTTTTAAAATACTATAATACTCGTTGCATCAATTATTCACGATGTGTTTTTTTTTAATTTTCTGTCTGAAATAAGAAACCATATCTGTTGTCCTAATTTTGTAGGCTATAGCAATGATAATAATATTATTACCAATGGCTATTACCAAACCAAACGGACACATGTACTGCATAGCAACTGGTCCTACCGTTATGATATCTCTGTTGTTCATCATACTGTACTTACGAAGAAAAGTACCGTTATTCATGGAAAAAATGTACCTATTCTTTCAAATTTTATTCACATTTGGCGCATTTATGCAATGTTTTCTTATGAATCTTGTCAGGGTTTGGGTTTGGCTGATATACGGCTTACTCTACTTCGGATTGTTAACAGCTCTCTCAATTGATTTATATCTAGTTGCAAATGAAAGAGGCTGTACTTTTAGTTGCGCATGATAATATTAGTGTACTTACCGTTTAGTTTAAATCAAACAAAATATATATCTCAGTTCATGTAATATGCTTAAATATATTTAATTTTAATAAAAACAGACAGTAGTTTGATTTTAAAACTTTAGCAATTGACTCGTATATAACTCAACAATCCTTTTTCTTACTCTTTTATCCTGTGGTCAGATTATTTATCCGTCAAACTATAGGTTTTAATGTGGTTTTAACTAAGTATTACGTTACATTACGAGAAAGAGTGATCTATTTATTATAAAGCAATGTCAATTTTTTTAATGCTGGGACTTATAAATTATTCTTTGCCAAAGTTTAATAATAAGTGTAACTTGACGAGTCAGGAAATCATACTTAATGTACATTATGGAATATAAGATATGTTTCAAATCCGGCCTGCACTTGTACACTATTTAATAACTGAAGGTTTTAGGAAACTAATAATTTAAATACTAGGATTTAATTTTTGAGTACATTTGGTTTGTACAAAGTCATTATTTTTTATACTAATATCGTTTCATTGACGCGCTTTTAGTTTTTATGTTCCAATTTTGAGCGTTTTTTTATTTTTAAAATTGTATTAAATGACTTCTATTAGATTGACCTTTTAAAATTAGCAGTGTACAAGACCAGACCGGGGCTGCTACATTCGCGGAACGTATCTTTTGCGTTTTTTAGCTTCCTTTTATGAACCTAGACTATAAATATCGGGGTGAACACGGAAAGCGGAATTTTTTCAAAAGGAAACACTGAATATGACCTTCCGGGGTCAAACAATACTTTGAACTTTTGACGTTTCATTAAATTCAAACAAGTTTTGTGTTTTAGTTTTAGTGGAAAACAAGTGTAAAAGTGGAAATGAAAAGCGAAGTGAAAATGAAAAAAATATAAACATGTATAGTATATATTTAGTTACAGTCGCGAATAATTATTGTGTGGAATTTCTTCCAATTACATTTTAAATATATTATTTATTATTTCGACAGGCAAACCTGGGTAAATTTATTAATATTTACAAAAATATTAAAGAAAAAACAGTAGACACCTATTGTGAAAAATCGCTACCAACCTACGTTCTTAAATCTCGTGCAAACCCCTATATAAGTCTAGATCTATTATAAATCATTCAATCAAAATTTTATCCTTTTAGGGATGTTCATTGGTTTTCATGATAATACCATTTCTTATAAAGACGACGGTGGTTATGCATTGCCAGGCCGTGGCGCCAACACTGGTTTGCTCGACCATGTTCATAATCCTCTACCTCGTGGACCAAGTGCATGACCTAGCGGAACAACTTTACATAACAATGCAACTGATAGCTAACTTGGTGGCATTTATCAACGCTTTCGTAGCCGCTTCCTTTACCGCATCCCTCTACGGAGTGTTTTATTGTCATTTAATAGTTGCTTTAGCCATAGATTTATATTATATAGTTAAAGAAAGAGGCTCTGCAATATTCTGAGACATTAAAAAATTGAAAATAAAGTGCCTCCTATTGTGCCTCCTCGTATTATTCGTAGTGAAAACTAGCATGTTTAGTTAATATGTTGATTAGCTATACCTCATTCCAGCTAAGATAAGAAAATAATGCATGTAACTTTGCTGGAAGCAGTGATGCAATGTTTAATAGTAGTATAGGCCCCTCACCTGATGAAGTTACGTGCGAAATTTGTTTGCTGTATTTAAAAATTTCTAATCCTATTTGGAAAAGTATTGGTATAGTCATATCTTACTTTTAGGTTGTGGCCTTTCTACTGAATATTATAGCCCATGTTGTGGACCCAGTGGAACCAATATACTGTTTCGTCGCAGGCCCAACTCTCCTTCTGTCGCTGTACATAATGATCCTATATGTCGTGGACCAAGTACAATATGAGACAGAGTTGTATTATGTTACAATTGAGCTCCTTTTGACTGTGATAGCATTTATATTCGTCTGTCAAGCAGGGAAAACGGCTGGAGCCATTTACGGACTGTTTTATTTAGATCTTGTGGTGGCATTTGCATTGGATCTTTATTATATTCAAAAGGAGAGAGGGTTTACTTATTGACATAATAAAATTTAAATGATTTTAATATTTTTTTATTAATTAGAAATTTACAATACTGGATTATTAAGTTTTCACATCTCGATTATAAGACCTTGCATATTACAATATTTTACAATAATGTAATTATTGATTTGGTAATAAATTTTCATTATTTTTTTAAATGTATTACATTTTTTGAGTAAATTAAAAGCTGTTTCAACAGATTCGTTTACTGTATTTTTTGACAGTAGCAGTTGATTTTATTATATTTGCACATACATATTTATATCCTGTCATGGGTGTAGCCCTATCCTAAGAAAAGGCGCCCAAACCTTAGTTATTTCAATAGTTTTACGTTAATAAGCCAGGGTTAGGTAACTGGAAACTACTGGATGAACATGAGTCAAGGCCTGTCCCTGTGTAGTAAATGTCATTGGCTTTTGCTCAGCAATAGGCTGTATCCTTTTGAAGGTAACAAAAAGCTGATGTCATATTATTTGAGACAATGAAACTTTATTTTATATCACGGTTCCCAACATCTGATGAAAAAACGTAAACCTTATAATCTCTCTCTGGTGTCTGTCTTAAAACTTGGAATAGTTATGTAAAATGGTGACGCTCAGCATCATCATCAGCCGGGAAAGTCCACAGCTGGACATAAACCTCCTCCATAGTATGCCATAATGACCAGTCCCGCCCGAGCCACTTGAATCCAGCGACTCCCCGCGATCGTTACTAGGTCGTGGGTACATCTAGCAGGGGACGGCCCGGTACACGTATCCCGGCACGAGGTCGTTACCGCACCGAGAAAATTGTTTGAAATCTTGTACATCGCCGTGACCTGTGAGGAAGGCTTCAGCTGTACCTTTACATGCCTTGTCCGGCTGACAAGCCGCACCCAAACCCCAGACGCCTCAAATCAATGAGTGGCTGGCTGGCCTTGCAACATTTCATTGTGCAAGAATCTATTTGGCTGGCATAGTGGTAGTTAGACATACATAGAAAATGCCCCGGGACTTCTGGATCGTAAGTCCAAGAGCGTTTAGACATTAGGCCAAAGGAGGTTAAAATTCTTAACAGGTCGAGTTCTAATAGCATAGCAATAATTGTAATCGATACTTATCGTTATCGACTAATAGCCAGTCGGTTATTATTATTACGCATTACATCCTTTTAATCGATATTGATTGCCACAAAGCCAATAATTCAATTTGCATCGGTCCATAAAAGGAAAACCTCTGATGATATCGGTTTGAAACTAGTTCATCTGTTATTTAGTAAATAGCACAATAGATTGCAACACGCTCGCCAGGCGGAAAATCTAAACCTCTGTTTAAAGTCATAATACGGGACTTCGTCCGCGTATATTTTGGAAAGTATTGCACGGTAACTATATGCTCGATCGGCATAGAAAGTAGCCTTTGCTATTTTTCAACTATCCCTATACAAAGAAATCATGTTATTCTAAACCTTTCGTAATCGTAAGATCGGAAGGACAACAAATTGCAGAATAAATATCATGATGGTTACAATGTTTGCGAAAAGGTAGCGTAAGATGCTTCTCTGGCAATTCAAAGTATTCAATACTTAGTTAAGAATTTCTCTACGTGATAAAATCCGGAATGAGGAAATGCGAAGACGAACTAAGCTCCGACATAGCTCGACGAATCAGTGAGCTGAAGTGGAAATGGGCAAGCCACATCGCTCGAAGAACCGATGCGGAGTAAAGGTTCTCGAGTGGTGACCTCTTACCGGAAAACGTTTACGGGCCGTTCCACTACTATATGGACCGACGACCTGGCTCGGGACCGGTCATTGCGGCATACCATGAAGTGGACGTTTATCAGCTGCTGCTGCTGATCATACCAACACACGAAACAGTCTATCTCTAGTCATTTCGCAAATATACTCTTGCCAAAGAGAGCACGACATATATTTGTGCTTACATGACTTTATTATTATGATAATTGTTATACTTACATTTGTCAACTTCCTGTGATAAGCAACCATTCTGATTGTACATAATATGTTCTTTAGTAGGTTTTGAATTTACTGAGTTTGAATCGTATTTGTATTTGTATGTCCAAGTTTAAACTGTCATGTCAAGTCTTCTCTTGCTTCCATATAATAACAATGACTTATTTCTTAGTGTTTTCATCGAATATTACGACAATACAGTGATTCTATTGAAGTGTGTAATGTGCCGAAGACTTCGAAGTATTTTGTTTTGTAGACCCTTCAGGATTATAATGCGTTGCATCAAGCAAATATACTTCAGTGTTTTGAAGCAATGCTCAAAATTAACACTCACAAAGATTGTTTGGATCCTGACTGTAATCATTTCTTACATTGTGATTGTCAACTGGAAATACATCGATAACGAGACTGTCGTAGACTCTATAGAGTCTCAGCTTAAGTCAGAGCAGGATGTCAACATCTCAAAGAGATTCGTCGATGATTCAATAAATCCTATAATAGTTTGGTGGACGAGAGGATTTAGAGATATGAGAGAAAATATAAATTGCCAAGATAACTTACCCTGTGACGTCTATGATTCGAAGTATAAACTTCGTGAAGATATGGATGGAGCGTACTTGTTTTACGCAAGTACGATCGACTTTAATGATCTGCCTCTGCCTAGACGACCTGCAAACGTTATATGGGGCCTGTCGCACGAAGAATCGCCCAGGAATGTTCAAGAGCTAATGCACGAGAACATATTGAACCTGTTCAATTATTCTTCGACGTTTAGTAGATATAGTGATGTACCGTTTCCGCTGCAACATCTGGGATCCTTAGAAACTGTAACGAGTCAGAAGTATTTCTTGAAAACAACTGAAAAGAATACTCTATTAAAAGATATAGCTCCAATAATCTATTTACAATCCGATTGCAGCACTTCAACGGAAAGGGATAAATATGTTGAAGAGTTAGCTAAACACATTAAAATTGATTCTTACGGTGCCTGTGTAAACAACAAGAAGCTGCCGACTCATTTGACTGAAGATTATTTGAACAATTTAAACGATGATAGTTTTCTGAGATTCGTTGCAAGATACAAGTTTACAATAGCAATAGAGAATGGTGTTTGCAATGACTACATTACGGAAAAGCTATGGCGGGCTATAAGAGTGGGTTCTGTTCCGATCTACTTTGGATCTCCTACGGTAACGGACTGGTTGCCGAACAACAAGTCTGCAATACTGTTGGAGGACTACCGCACGCCTAAAGCTTTGAGTGAACATCTGAAGATGTTGAACAGTAACGATAATGTTTACGATGAATATTTAGAGCACAAAACGAGAGGCATTATAGAAAACGAAAGACTTATTAATGAATTAAGAACTAGGCCGTATCAAACATACGTCGAAAAGACAGGGAATCGATTTGAGTGTTTCATTTGTGAGAAGCTTCATGATAAGTTAAAAGCCAAAGATTTAAAACAGGAAACGCGGAGAGTAACAAAAAAACACTACGACTGTCCGAAACCAATATCAGCTTTGACGCTGGAAGTGAATCCTTCAAATGTATGGGTGCATTTCTGGGAATCAACCAGAATTATGTCTGAAAGGCTGTTAAGGAAAATCGAGACGTCATGACAATACGAATAGTTGTAGGCGATAATTTTGTTACCAATTTGAAAATTACATTTATTTTTTTATGTCACAATATCAGTTTTATTTTTTAGTTACCCTAAATCTATAGGCATGAAGTATACGGGCTTAATTTTGTTAGTAGTAGGTATATTTAAAATTACAAGAGTTGATCGCTGAGGTTCGAAATGATAAATTAACAATAGAAGAACATCAATTAAAATTTTTTATTTTTCATTTAAAAACTATTTAACCGAGTCCGATGAAATTTCACTTCATTTCACTTTCATTTCACACATTTTAAAGAACTTGTTGAAGTTTTATTGACATCTTTAGTAATCGTCGCATGGCTGTGGAGTTTCTTCTTTTACCTGGGAAATATCAGCGGAAGCCGCGGTAGAGTATGCAGTAAAAAAAAGTATATCCTATGAATATAATGTGAAAGTTGGGGTTCTTATATTTACTCACGCTACACGATAGAAATTGGCATGCTATTGTAACATGTTCTGGATTAACATGGGATGCTTTTTTGAACCCAGAGGGTAAAAAACGGGACCCTATTACTAAGACTTGTCTATGCGTCCGTCTGTATGTCCGTCTGTCACCAGGCTGTATCTCATGGACCGTGACAGTTAAGACAGTGGAAATTTTCACAGATGATGTATTTCTGTCGCCGCTATAACAACAAATACTAAAAAACAGAATAAAATAAATATTTAAGGGGGTCCCATACAACAAACGTGATTTTTTACTTGTTTTTATAAATAGTGGTACGGAACCCTTCGTGCGCGAGTTCGACTCGCACTTATCCGGTTTTATCTAATAGTTTATAACGTCCACGCAGACGGCGCGGGCTCTAGACATCATCTACACCTGGGATATGTCCACAGCTGAACATGGCCTCCCTCGTGGTACCCGCTCGCATCCAGCGACTCCCCGCAACGTTAACCAGGTCGTCGGACCATCTAGAGGGGGTGGTCCCGCTAAACGTTTCCTGGTACTTGGTCGACAGTCAAGAACTCTTGCTCTGCATCGGTTGTCCGTTCCTTGAGCGGTGTGGTCACTTAAGCTTCTCTCCGCAGCTGACTCCTAGAGCTACGCCGGTCATGTTTGTTTGTCTACGGAATTCTTCTTTACAGATCTAGTCACGTGAAGTTCCGAGAATAGCTCGTTCCATAGCTGTTGATTAATACGTTGGTATATTTGTAAAAGAAAGTTTGTCTTAATATTTTAAGAAAATTCATATTAACATGAATTCGAAAGTAACTATATATCTCTGTTATTTGCCTTTTCAACACTAAAAAGCTAAATCGATTTTAATGAAATTTGGAACGCACTCAACCTATGTCTTGAAGAAGGACATATGTCCTTTTTATCTCAGAAAAATGTTGCTGTTGGGATTTTTGAAGTCGATGCTGCGAAGTTGCCGACAGAAAGCTTGTAAATAAGTATTAGCAGCAGCAGTAAAGTACGATGACCAAAAAAATTGTTTCTACAAATCCGATTAGTTCATTTCATGCCTATCATAAGCTCTACAGCTGATGATGTTAAATACTGGTCCAGAGGATTGCAGAGAATGTTTAGTCCTGGACACCCCTAGTAAGAATGGTAGGGGTGCTGACAGGCCACTGTCGACGTAAAAAAACTATTTTCGTTTGATAATTCAGTTAAAAGTGTATTCTATCAAACAGATAAGTTCATTTAGCACTAGAAACGAGATCATATATCTTATCTGCACGACGATTATTCCAGTAAATTCCCAAGCGAACCCATTTATTTAAAGGATTCACTTTCTGCGACAACGCTGAAACAGGCTCAGGACAATCGAAGTGGCTTTTGTTTACTACACTCACTTCAGAACCTGTTTTTCTTCTATGAAGTTTGTCACAAATGAAACATTCAAAGTTTATTGTCGATGCCTTGTTGTAATTACCTTGATACGGTCTTAATTTTAATTCATTTATTAATTTCTGGTTTGTAACGAGTCCCTTTATTTTGTGCTCCAAACATTCTTCATAGAGCTTATCGTCTGCTAACAACTTCTTCAGATGTTCACTCAAAGCTTTAGGCGTGCGGTAGTCCTCTAAGAGTATTGCAGACTTGTTGTTCGGCAACCAGTCCCTTATCGTTGGAGATCCAAAGTAAATCGGAACAGAACCTAACCTCATTGGTCTCCATAACTTTTCTGAGACGTAGTCATTGCATACAGCGTTTTCGATAGCTATTGAAAACTTATATTTTGAAATAAATCTAAGATTTTCAAAGTGGTCCTTCATTGTTATGTTATTGAACCTCTTATTGTTCAAGCAATCTCCATATGAATCAATGTTAATGTATTTCATTAATTCTCTCACGTAATCATCTCTTTCAGTTGTAGTATCACAGTTATTCTGAATATAAACTACAGGTGCTAAATTCCTTAGATGAATATTCTTGATAGATGTTTCTACAAAGTATTTTTTGCTTGTTATTCTATTCAAAGATCCAATATGTAACAATGGAAATGGAACGTCGCTGAATCTACTATAGGAAGAAGAGAAATTAAATAGTTTCAGAACTTTATCGTACGCCAGCAAATAGACGTTTCTGGGGGATTCATTGATCTTCAAACCCCAAATTATATTTTTGGAGCGTCTAGGCAGAGGAAGATTCGAGAAATTAATCCACTGACCATAAAACAAATATGCTCCCTCTTCTATATCGAATTGGGAATGGTATACTTGACATTTGAGGCCACCGGGGCACATCCTTATTTCCATCCAGGGCATATCACTGGTCCACCAAACAATGACTGGATCTTTTGTAATAGGAGTAATGCGTTTAGCCTTTTTGTCTTTCAATTTGTTAAATTTATTTTTGCCACTTTCCCAAGCAATCTTGTTGTCAGAACAGGTCGGTATTTGAACAGACTTGATCACATGATCTAAAGGCCAAACTACAATCACTGCGTAGAAGAATATAATAGTTACACTCACACCACATAAACATGGGAAGGATATCCGAAGTAGCATATGATTATGCATATTTTGTTTGTACTCAAATTTTGCACGGTACTAACTGAAATGACACATGTACATAAAATAAAACCTTTGGTGTGATTTTAATAAGATTGTTCTTTAATATTGCCACTTATTAAACACAGTTGCTTAAAATACTGATATAAAACTAAATTAAATAAACTTTACTGGTTGGCGAATGTTGTTAAAACTATGGAAACTTGATGGAAACCATCAAGGAGCATTTTGGAAACCATGTCAAACTCAGACTTGACTTAGACAGATTTGTGTACAGATTAGGTACTAGTTTGATGTCAAAACGGGAGTGAAATTCTTTAATCTATAGTCAAAAATTGCTCAAAACTTCTTTTAACGTTTTTCTAGAACTGGCTTACAAACCCTTGATGAACTCCAATAATTTCCTATTTTTCCCCTCATTTCATTTGTCAAATTAAGGAGATTTTATGTAATTTGATTAACATTCGTGCTTGCTTTGTGCTTAACAATATTTTAAAACGTAGTGATTACTTGCCAGTGATTTGTTACAAATCTGTGATGTACCCACATCGTACATGTTGTTATATAATAGACGTATAAAGAAAAAAAGGTGCTGCAATATCGGGCTCCTTCCTTTTTTTAAATTTGCTCATTAGGTATATTGTTCTGCTGCTTCACAAAATCACGAAATATAGTATGCAAACTGGGCTCCGCTAACGTATAAAACTACCTACCTACTTTGCTCCGTGAGTATAGTGAATACTTCCTCAGTGTTTGTGTTTAGTATTGACTGATTATAACTTCAAACATATTAGAGCAATGTATATTTGACCTTTCAAGATAGGCAGATGTAGTGAAACTGCGAGGAATTCGTACCGGAGGAAGATATAATCAATGTTACATCTGGCGTTGTTCCAATGGTTGTGTGCCATGACTCTTATATTTGCCTACATCTTCCTCATGTATTGGCCTTCTGATCACAGAGTAAAACGTTTACCAAAGAGGAAACCTGTTACTGGGAATAATAGAAATATACAGAAACTTCAAGTAACAAAATCCAAGCATATTATTGTTTGGTGGACCAGTGATACGCCTTGGATGGAAATAAGAATGTGCCCTGGTGGCATTAGATGTGACGTGTACCGTTCCCAATTCGATATAGACTACGGAGCATACTTATTTTATGGTCCACGGATAAATTTTACTGATTTACCTCTGCCGAGACGACCTAAGAATATCATTTGGGGTTTGTCACACGAGGAATCACCCAGAATCATTCCAGTCCTAATGTATGAAAAGGTCTTGAATTTATTCAATTATTCTTCAACATACAGTCGATACAGTGATGTACCATTTCCATTGCTTCATGTAGAGTCTTTAGAGGGAATAACAAGTACAACATTCTTTTTAGAAACTACAAAGAAGAATCTTCATATCTCAAAGGGACTAGCGCCAGTTTTATACATTCAGTCTAACTGTGATACCTCAACTGAAAGAGATGACTATCTAAGAGAATTAATGAAACACATTGATATTGATTCTTATGGAGATTGCCTGAACAACAAAAGGTTGCCAGATTTTCATGTTAGTGTAATCGAGAAATTCAACAATGAGAAATTTCTCAGGTTCGTTGCAAGATACAAGTTTACATTAGCTATCGAAAATGCTGTTTGTAATGATTACATTACGGAAAAGTTATGGCGGCCGATCTCGGTGGGTTCTGTTCCGATTTACTTTGGATCTCCTACCGTAAGGGACTGGTTGCCTAACAACAAGTCTGCAATACTGTTGGAGGACTACCGCACGCCTAAAGCTTTGAGTGAACATCTGAAAAAGGTGTTAGCAGATGATAAGCTCTATGAAGAATATTTAGAACATAAATTGAAAGGATTCATTTCTAATCAGAGATTTATTAAGGAACTTTTGATCCGACCTTACCAAACTAAATTCAACAAGGTGTTAATGAAGTTTGAATGTTTCATTTGCGAGAAACTACATAACAGGAAAGGTGATTCTGGTTTGAATATAGTGAACAGAAGTCATTATGATTGTCCTAAACCTATATCAGCGAAATCACAGAAAGTAAATCCTCTAAACAAATGGGTACGCCTGGGGATTCTTGGTGATATTCAGCGTGCAGATAAGATATACGACCTTGTTTCTGGAGCGATGTAGGTATTTAGAAAATATAATAAAGCTTCGGGAATAAACACGTTTTCCTTTTAAACGCAAAAAAGCAGCTGTTCAAAGTGATCTAGGATTCTCTAAATCCATTTTTTAAAATCCCAGACCCGCCTGATTGTGTGATGCTATTAGAATTTCAAAGGACAATATTTACAATCTTTTGATATAATTATAATTGATATAATTTTTGCATACGTTCCACCATTTATAACCGGTCTACCCCAGAATGCTAGGGATTATTTTATAAAGATTTTAAGGTTACATGGTATTCTTCCACCAAAGATTAATGAATTATTTATGGGATTTCACCTGGTGGTAACAGATGACAAGGTAGTACGAAAGAAGCATGCTCACCCTCAACTCGCACAGCTCACACTAAGCCTCAACTGGGCACTGGCTATGATATATGCCATTACTGGTAAATTATTTTAAATATATTTGATGGTACACATATGTGCTATACTGATGTTTGGCGGGAGACTGCATATGGTGGTAGATAGCCATTCGACAAATGCCCTACTACCAGTCAAACCGAGTATTATCAATATAAAACCCTCGCTAGGAATCGATCTCTGGATTTTCAGATTGTCTCTCCAACTGTGTATAGCTAAAGTTTGTTTCAATTCAATAGAAATAATAATAATTATAACCTAACACCGAAACAAAACTATACGAACATAGAGCCTTGTCGATATCAAAGTATTTCTAAGCTGAGTGCATTATAATCCGAAGAAGTAAGTGTTATGAAGGTGTGATTGTTTGTGTTACTGATGTAGCTGTACTGTGATGTGATATCTATTGTGATATTAATGTATCTGATTGTTAACATCTGTTTAATATTGAGTTGGAACGAATTATACTAGTCTACAGAGGCGGTTAAACCTTTTTAGTGGCTTTTTTATTTTGTTTACTTCAAAGAGAAACTTGGTGTTTACTTCTCTACAAACTTCTCTATGGTTTTCTTCAAGGAGTGTTTTCTTATTCAGTTAGGTGACATTGAATTCCGGTTCCGTTTGTATTTATTTACCCAAGTTTTGCATTTGTGTAATTGTTTTCACTGTATTATATGCTCCTAGTTCACTGTTTGCATTTAAAATAGTGTGAACAATACATTTCTTATTTTACAGGTACAGTGTTTAATTTATACACTTGCAAAAATACATAGCTATTATGATGTTTTCATCGTTTCATTCGTCAGTTGAAAACAGAATACTAATGAAGCCAAATTGAAGCTATAATTACGGACATATATAAACACACCAAGTAATACGATAGAAATTTGGTGTATTTTTTAAAAGCTTCTGTTATTTCAGGGGTCTTTCGGCAACAAGTTATGTTTTTTAGAAGACGGTGTTTGCGATCAATCAAAAGATTGTGTTTATACGAATTGACATATATTTTGACTGGCATATTTTTCTACACAATGTTTACTTACTGGAACGATGACGATCCGCTGGTCATAATTGCGGAGAAACCAAATCTGAAACTGCAATACTACCCTTTGTCCAGAGAAGTGTTGCGGAAGCTGCCAACCCATCCGACTATGGTATGGTGGGATGTAGTGCCTCTTATAGACCGTACGACGCCTCTAACTTTGCAATGTGAAGGAGGGTATCGTTGCAACATTGCCTCAAATTTCGTTCAACTCGACAGAAAAGGGGCGTATTTGTTCTACGCACCGGTAATAGAGTACGATTTACTTCCGTTACCGAGACATCCTGAAACAATCTGGGGCATCTACCATGATGAGACGCCTCTTCACACTCGAGAGCTAATGCACGATGAAATTCTGAGGCTATTTAATTACTC
Source organism: Carcina quercana (assembly GCA_910589575.2). Lineage (NCBI taxonomy): Eukaryota > Metazoa > Arthropoda > Insecta > Lepidoptera > Depressariidae > Carcina > Carcina quercana. The sequence continues at coordinate 11,953,772 of OU342438.1, read as the reverse complement.
TTCTACTTTCAGTAGACATAGCGACGTTCCTTTCCCTTTGCGCTACCTTAAATCGATGGAAGCCATAACAAGCATGGATTATTTTGTTAAAACTGCTCAAAAAAACAGTTACTTAATTAGAATTGCTCCAGTACTGTACATACAAACGCGATGTGAAGACGCCACAGAAAGAGATGAGTACGTGGAACAACTAATGGATTACATAACAGTGGACTCTTATGGTGCTTGTCTTAGAAATAATAAAATGCCGCTGTATTTAGAGGAGGGTTACTCGAATAATCTATTAAGGCCTGAATTTTTGGAATTTGTAGCAAGGTACAAGTTTGTAATTGCAATAGAGAATTTTTCCTGCGAAGATTATATCACAGAAAAACTTTGGAGAGCTATCTATGTCGGCTCAGTCCCTATTTATTTTGGGGCCACTAATGTTAGAGAATGGTTGCCGAATAACAAATCGGCAATTTTAATCGAAGACTATCCTACTCCTAAGCTTTTAAGCGAACACTTAAAGAAACTCTTGGCGAATGATTCGTTATACGAAGAATACTTGGAACACAAAATCAAAAGTAGTATTTCAAATCGACAACTCAGGCGTGAGTTGATAACGAAACCGTATCAAAAGGATCCTATGGGGACATTGAGGCGTTTCCAATGTTTTGTTTGTAAGAAACTCCACTCCAAAGTAAAGGAGGAGAGGATAGTTACTAAAGCCCATCTAAACTGTGGACGACCTCTGTCAGCTTTGACCTTGAAGAACAATACGTCGGAATTTTGGCAAGCCTGGTGGGATTCGTCGAAGAATAACGCAGAAAGGGTCTTCAATGTGGCTCGTGTTAAATGATAGTCAACAGGCTTTTATATTAGATAAATGTCTACTTTTGATTTGAGTATAAATATAGAAATATACCAGTGTCTTTTTATTAGCACAGTACAGCTAATTAACTATCACAGGAAATCGATATCTTATCCTATCGGGACTGCCTAACGTCTACGGAAACCCTAATCCTCAACATGTTCTCAGTGCCCAGTTACTGTGTGCTATAGCGGATGGTCCATTATACGACATTTCAGGGGGTTCATGCCATGAGTAGATAATAGAGGTACTTGACCTAAAGGAGAAGTAGAGAGCCGCTTGATGTTAGCAGCTCGTGGGGACAGAGGACTCAGCAGTTGATATGTCCCACACGTTTCCTATATAATAGTGACCTAAAGCGTGCCACAGACTAGTTTAGTTAGCTTCATGGTTCAATGTCATAGTCTCACATAAAAACTTTACGCTGTTAGTCATCGTAGAGTTATTTTGAGAGTGTAATCACAGTGTTATTGATTTCGAGCACTGAGCAAGTAAATAAAGATGACAAATATCCTCTTTGGATGACATTTGGATTACTTGCTCAGTGGTCTTTGATTTTTACCAGTGATCTGATCAGTGTTGTTGTTTATTTTCTCAATATCTAAAGCTGTGATCTAAATAGAAACCGAGTTTTCTTTAGTTGTTGGTGTAGGAATCTGTGCCTTCATTTTACCGAGTGACGGTTGTAGGTAGGAAGTACTGCTATCAACACAGACATTTAATGTTACTGGTTATCAAGTACTTAAATAGATGCCTGGACTGCCTAGAGCTGGACTTGATCGGATAAGCTATGCCGCGCCGCCTTGACGCGGGAATGATTATGCCCTGCTAATTTCACAAAATCTATTTTGCTATCGCCTTTCCTCCCCGCACTTCACCCAAGGCGTTGCATCGCTTAGTTGATAAGACTACTTTAAGACTTCAGTTTTTTCTCTTTAAATTTTATATTAATACCTAAAGTTTTAAATTTAGAAGTACAAAGCTCCGTATGTATTATGAGAAAATGTTCTAAAATGGTTCAAAAGCTATATGAACTTGCATATATTTTGACAGCTTTATTTTTCTATGCTGTGCTGAAGCAGTGGTTCAATAGAGAGGTTTTTGAGACAGATATAGAAAGTGATCCTTACGCAGACAGGAATCTCCGGTCTGCATCTATAGCCGAAAAACTATTGGCAAAATTACCACCTTACCCAGTGATCGTATGGGGAAGAGAAAACAACGTGATAGAGCACCCGCCAATGGTCTTACAATGCGGAGATTTCGCTTGCAACGTCATCACAAGCTTCATACAACTGAAGAACAGCGGAGCATATTTGTTTTATGGACCTTTAATAAAGTACGACTTGCTTCCTCTTCCAAGACGACCAAATATAATTTGGGGTGTCTACGAAGATGAGTCGCCCTTATACGTAGCAGATATGATGCACGAAGAAGTCTTGAAACTGTTTAATTACTCTTCGACGTTCAGTCGATACAGCGACGTTCCTTTCCCATTGAGACATCTTGAGTCCTTGGAGTCCATAACAAGTTTGAACCACTATGTGAACACGTCTTTGAAGAATGCTTTTTTGTCGGATCTCTCTCCAGTGCTGTACTTATCAACGCAGTGTGAAGACGCTACTGAACGAGATGAATATGTTGCAGAGCTAATGGAATTCATAAACATTGATAGTTACGGAGCTTGCCTGAAGAACGAGCAACTGCCTCCTAAATTGGAACTGGGATACGCGGAGAACCTGCTAAGGCCAGAATTTTTGGGATTCGTAGCAAGATATAAGTTTGTTATAGCGATAGAGAACTATTCCTGTGACGATTATATAACAGAAAAACTCTGGCGGTCTATTTGCGTCGGCACAGTTCCCATTTATTTCGGTTCTTCAACTGTGAGGGATTGGTTGCCTAATGCAAAATCTGCTATATTAATCGAGGACTATCCTACTCCTAAGGTCTTAAGCGAGCATTTGATTCAACTGATGTCCAACGATACCCTGTATGAAGAATATCTAGAACACAAAACTAAAGGGGTGATTTCAAACCTTCGCATCCAACAGGAGTTAACAAGGAGACCTTATCAAAAAGATCCTGAAGAAAACATCAAGCGATTCGAGTGCTTGCTCTGTAGGAAGCTTCACATCAAACCAAAGAGAGTGAGAGTTATGAAGAAACGCCATCTTAATTGTCGCCGTCCGGTTTCCGCTTTGACCTTGAAAAACATTGACTCAGAATATTGGAAGTCCTGGTGGGATTCCTCTAAGAGTAACGCAGAAAGGATTTCTAACCTAGTAAACTATAGCCACTCTTTATCCTAATCTATTACCTATTTCTTTATTTTCTTCTTAATTATACTTGATTTGTAAGCACTTTTTAAAAATTATATTCCATATCCATTGATACGCATATTTCAAATTCGAAAGTAAGTTTGTTAGCCCTTCATTTACGTCACAAGCCATCGGAGAGTCGGGGTGCCTGGATTTTTTGTCCGTCGTTTTTTGTTGACGGCGTAACTATACTTCGAAAAAAGTTGAAGGAACGGAAACGGACATGCCCGTGGGATAATGTCTGACTGATTTTATACCAGTTTTTAGCTGCGACTTCGTTTGCGTGGACTTCAACCCTTATTGGACCCAGATAAAATAGGTTGCCTCTCTGTTTGTCATTGACTGTTCATAACGACGTGTTTGTTATTCTAGCTAGGCGAAATGTCTAAAACTTGAGAGAATAATTTTAAAAAACAGCCAATTGTTAGACGGGCCACGCGCAGTGTACTCGTAGGACTCCGTAATTGATTTGAACTGATTTTATAAAAGTAATTTTGAATGAAATTTTCACGAAATTTTCATATTGCCCAAGTACATTTTATAGTCGACTTGGACAAAAATTATCTCTTTAAAGCTTAATATTTAACAAACGGATCCCTGGATCGAAAAGCGGTGCTCCTAAAACCAAAATATTTTTGAAAGACCTATTTAACGATAGGCTACACAATGGAGTGACGCGAAAAAAATATTTCATCCCCCAGTTACGTGTATGAAAGCTACCCAATTTTTAAAAAAAGATTTTATTCTACCATTTTGTCGGCTTGATTAATATGTATACCCGTACGAAATTACAGCTTCCTAGTAGTAAGGGTCTCTGAGGTAAGTCGCGAACGGTCAGAGCGAAACTATAAGGGTTACTTGTGTGACTACGGAACCCTAAAAAGGGAGCTAATTTTTCGTTAATTTGAAATTATTGAGGGCCTTTGATTTGATTTTATCATAGATGAGCGAAGCGAGAGACTGGTAACGTAGTTGATCACAAATTAAAAATTCTTTATGTACCTACATAAAAATAGTTTTAATAAAATAGACATCAACATTAGTATACATAATTGTCTAAATGATCGTTAGTATTATTGGCAGACTGCGTCCAGAGGAGACACCGGCAGTAATTGATAATGTAGACCTCTCTTGATGATGTGCGGGATTTGCTTAGGGACCATCCTGTGAAGACATAAACTTGTCAAATAACATCTCTGAAAATCTCTAAATCTTAGACTTACGTTAAGTTCTTATAACAATAAAAGTTTATAAAATGAGGTAAGATTATAACAGTTCAATCTAAAAGATGTGAGTTTTTTGTTAATATCCTCCACTCACTGGGACTCAAAACTGGGGCCTTCCGCGTTTGATGTGCGTCTGAGTCTAACGCTCGTTACAACTGTACCGCGGAGGCTGAAGGTAGACACAGAAATGACCAAATTAAACTTTTAGCTAGATAATGAAATGCACTTACGAAATGCAGTCGATTATGGGACAGACGGAGAGACAGAGAGTGCAGCCGGTGCAATCATCGGTCACGAGCGGAATATGAGTGGCAGGGTCGAATCTGAAAGTACAAAATATATACATTATTTTAACCGAAGCGTTTCAGTTTGGGCAAAAATGTTTTCGCGTGTTTGTACGGAACGCGGATGTAGAGAGAGTCCTCTACGGGACGCATTTCTCAACCGATTCTGTTTTTCAAAATAGCGGACGTATATTTTGAAAAAGTTCAAAAATGTCACAGAACTTTAAGAAGTCGGGACGTGAGTAAGAATGTAGAAAATAATGGAATAATTTTTTTTGTTTTAAGATGTGCGATCTGAAATGGAAGAAAGACAGACTCGCGAGGTCTGCACCTAACAGAGTCACTAGTGTATACTCGTAATAAGGTTTGCACTTGTGTTTCATCTTACCTGACGGAAAGTAACGAGAAAGCAGTTGGATGTAAAGTTTGCTTAACCAGAATTCTTTCTGAAGCTTGAAGACAATGATGCCTAATAATTCTCGAGCTAATCAGACGCTGTCTCTGATACCTTGCAAACCCGAACACTAAAGTGCTAATAGAGCTATACCTTCAGGACGGATTACTGAAACCACAATTTTTCTGCACAACGTTCTAATCCGTCAAACGTAGGAGGCTTGTCGTCTGGATATTACATTAATTTTAATCTCTTTGCTCAAGATTTATTTAATCGAAAGAAAACCTTTGCATGAAATTTTCTGCCTTATCATAGCATCGCGAAGTGAAACTTACTCGATAGCTTGATATCCTGAGTCAGCACAAGCCATGTAGCATTTCCCGCAGTTTATACACATGTCCTGTGAAAGTATATTGAGTTAATTAACACGGATATCGACAACATAAGCAACCCTTGCTACCTGAGGCGCCTAAAGCGGCCGCGCCTCTCGCTAGTCTAGGACCACCACGTGGTCGCGTTCTAGGTTGCATTGTTTTGTAGCTGTCCCTATCCGAGCCCTATCCTACCCGAGCGCGTACGGTGAGACAGCATTCACTACGCGAAGTTATCCACCCGTTATTTGGATGTTTCGTAGTCCAGGCATCATTTGAAGGATACAGTATATTATGTAACCATTTTTTTAATACAGTATACTAATGAAATTGCAGATGTCGGTGGTTTTTCCAAATTGTTCTAAATTGATTCATACTCTTGTAAATCAGGTTCAAAGTTGGGGCTTTTTATTACCGTAAAATACAATTCTTTGATGCCCTGTAGCTCTGGAAGTATATATTTAAACGAAAATCTGACTCACCACCGACACAGATATTTGTTTCTAGATTGTGTCTTGAAAATTTCATAGATTTTCATAGCTTAATACTCAAAATATAACTGGAATACGTTTGTATGGGCGCTTTGACACCAGCATACCCTCTTAGCGAGAGCTTCAACTTACGTCATCAATAAGCGCCACAACTTGTTTGGTGTTGTCCAAATGTTTGTAGGTCCCGACTCTTGGCAACGCATCACCTAGCACATCCTTGATTCTCGGCACTTCGGCATGCCCATTAGCTATGCCGTTGGTAGACAAGTGACATTCAACTTTGTTGTCTCCCAACAAGTCTGATTTTAGTCTGAACGAGTGGAGCATATCTTCACGCTTCTTGTGGTAAGGGCCGAAATGTGCAAGCATCTGTGAAAATACAAAATGTTTTATGAAATAAAAACTGACTTGTGCTTTCGGCTTAGCTATTGACTAAAGCCTTCCCAAGTCTTCATTATATGGATGCCAATCGATTCCTGAACTCATGGGTCAAAAATTTAAACGAGTAGGCAACCAGAAAACTTTTCAAAACTTTTTGAAAAGTGTCATAATTTAATCAGTACTTATGTATTTATAATGCATTATAAATACATTAAATAATGTCGAAACATATTAATGTCGCCCAGAGAATGTGACGTCAGACGTGTGAAACAGTTACACTATGGCACACCCCGGACATTGCAAAGAAATGTCGTCATATCGATAATTATTACCATACATCGAACGAATGGCGTTTGTATACATGCGCGAGTGAGATAGCATACGATCTTCTCATCTCTACACAGAAACAAAATAGCAAAGAGCAATATACTTTACTTCCTGGTGGGGAGAAGGAAAGGTATCGCGGTTGAGGGGGGGAGGGGGGCTTAAACGTCGTTACCGAAGTCCGTTACATATTAATTTCAAGGGCCAGTATTACCTTGCCATCATCGCCGTATAAAGTCTGCACGGGCTTGCCTTTCTGGTGTTTGGTGGTAGGCGGTGACTGACCACTCCACCCGTCTAAGCCGAGCGATCTCAGGTATAGCAGAGCCTTTAGCCCGGTTATATAGTCATCTACCACTGTGAAGTCTTGGTTTTGGATGGCGCTGCAAATCTGTAGATAATACGAAGATATAGAAGAATACAGTAGAGTCAAAGGCCGGACATTTCAAGCAAATGTCGGGATATCGGATCCGTGGACTTGTTCGTACTTGTTCGATCGGACAAAACATAGCCTTGCCCTTTTCCGTCTCTACAACTGTCGCTGTACAAAAAATCAAGTCATTCTTACTCTATGTTACGACGTACCGAAAGCACAAACAAACTTGCTTTCAAATGCCTTTATGGGAAAAACTGTTATGTAACGTCGATTAAAGTCTACAACTATATACCTAATGAAATCAGAGGGCTACAGAACAATAATTTACCAGAATTCTTTAATAATGTGATGTAGAGGTAGATGTAATTTGACATATTTATAGTTACTAACATACTTAAAATTGTAATTATGTAGTTATTAAATGAGGTTGACTCTTGATTCTATTTTGACATTCATATTAAGTGTATTACTTTTGTAATAATAATAATTTATATTGTAATTGGATCATACTTTAATTCAATGTCTTGATTATATTCTGTATAATAAGTTTTTGCATTCCATATCCTGGTGAAACGCGCTGTGCCACACAAAATATTTTAAATCTACGGGATGGATGAGACGGAGTAATTCTAGTGTAAAGCCGAGACCAGACAGTCACCATGCCAGTAAAGCATGTACTTACTTGTACGACTGGCGCCCCGCACATGATGAACTGCATCGCCGAGTCCGCAGAGTCGATGCCCCCGATGCCCAGGATGGGGAACCCCGGCAGCTTGTTGGCGATGGCGGAGACAGCGCGCAGGCCCATCGGTCGCGTCGCGTTCCCTGACACCCCTCCGTACGTCGTGTGCTTCTCTATACCTAATTATAATAACTTGTTGTTATAAATCACATCAATAGCCTATATACGTCCCCACTGCAGGGGCTCAGGCCTACTGCACCACGCAGGCCCAGTGCGGATCGGCGGACTTCACATGCCTTTTTGAGACATGAAGGTTTCCTCACAATTTTTTCCTTCACCGTTAAGCAATCGGATAATGTACTTGAACTGAAAAACAACTCAATAGGTACACGGCTGGATTCGAATCCGGAACCCTCAGTGAGAGTCCATGCCTTATCCACTACGCCACCGACGCTCTCGCAACTGATTGTTGTTATACACATATGTATATCCAATAGTCCATGTTACAAACCAATAAATGCCAATATACCAATTCATACATGACGCAAGTACACCTACATATCTGTATGAAAAACAAGCGTCCGAAATCAGTGTTTGTAACGCGAAGAGGTACATTTCTGTTATCTCTTTGACTGTATGCATCGATGATCAATACATATTCATCTCATAGCAAGGCTATTCTTAATTGTACGTATTTACCTCATCTGATTACAATACAAGGCCGCAGTACGGAAGCGCGCTCTTGTTTAGCCGTAAAGCAAGTATGGCACCGGCTATTATTTTTTAAACAATCAAAACCCGTCCGACTGGCTAGATGTTGGACACAATCCGGAGGTCCCGGGTCCGGTGACGTATCGGTACTGAGTCCGCCTGTTCCCTAAGTCTTCCGCCAAACATTTAACAATAAACATGTGCTATTTGGGTACAGAATTCGACAATAAGAAACAGATTATTTAACATCGAAGTGAAAAACGAAGGAACCGCACTGAATAAACATGTTTTTAATAGAGAAAGATATTGACACCGGGTTGAACGCTTTGCCAATTTTGATATGAAGCCGTGTGATGTTTGAAGCCTACTCGTGTTCTTTTTCACTAGTTTCAAAAGGTAAGTGGCTTACGTAAACAAAAAAAAATATGAAAATGTTAGAAAGGAGAATAGCGTACCAACGGCAGGCCACGGAGTAGCATCAGGTTTAACGGACATGAGTCCAGAGACGGTGTTGATTGCGGACACGCCATCCGCGCCGCCGGCGTGCGCTGCCACAGCCAGCTCAACGATATCCGTGATGTTGGGAGTCAGCTTCACGAAGAATGGGATCTTGACGGCTTCGCGGACCCATTCCGATATCCCTTTGACTAGCACTGGGTCCTGGAAGAGAGGAACAATAGGATCTTTTTTAAATATTAGGATAGGCATGATGCGAGACAGCTGTAAAACGCAGTGCTCTACACACACAATTTGCTTTGAATGACATCTCCAAACATGACTTTTTGATCATGATACCCATGCCTTTCCGTGGTATACGTAAATCGTAAAATACTAGGCAAGGCAAGGCTAAGAGAACAACATCCCCTATCACATACCGACATTTATTTTATTTAACAAGGTCACCTACAGGATATTCATTAACATACGTATTAACACACTTTAACAGTATAGCCAAATGCTATCCCACTTACAGGCAATAACGACATGGTAATAAGAACGTTATTAAATTAAAAGAACGATAACAAAATGGTAATAAAAAAACAGAACATCTTACCTGTCCACACGCTAACCCCATTCCTGATTCTCCCATGCCATGAGGACACGATAGGTTCAGCTCGAGTGCATCAGCGCCTGCGGCTTCCGCTTTCTGAGCGAGCTCCGTCCAGTCCGACTTGTTATATGAACACATTATTGATGCTATCACAACCTGCAAAAAGTAATAAGATCAAACTAAGTTTGTATGAAGTTCTCAAACTAGCTTTGTTCCCTTTGAAATTTTACCTAGGGGCAGATAGCCTATGGAGAAAGCAACATCATGTGTTTCTTATAAACACAGCTCATCTGTTTCTCACGATCAAGAATGGTTTCGAACGTGCTAGAATGTTATTTTATCCCAGGCAACGCCTAGTTCGCAGCTTCAGCTTCAATAATAACAAAAAATTATTCCTTTTACGAAAATACCCGTAGCGTATATTTGGTTAGACCGCACGCATTCTCTACTGTTGAAGTACCCAGGGAATTTTTTAAATAAAATAATTAAGTTAGTTGTTCAGCACCTTATTCGGGAAGTCCCTCTTGAGTTCTGTAACGCTGCGGCACCAGTACTCTTGGCACTTCTCAGAGATGAGCTCGATGTTGAGGAACGAGCCCTGCCCCGGGCCGAAGTTCTCCCCTGACGTCACGCCGCGGACAATGCGAGGGGAAACGTTCGTTACAAGATCCTGGGGAGAAAAAGGTTATAACTAATTCACGGAACACTATCAGGACATAAAAGATAGGAGTTTACTCGGTGTCAGACAACAGGATAAAAACAAATGAAAAGTTACCTCTGTACCTTTCCATGCCATAGGACAGCATGGGGACAGAGATACTATTTTCTCATTTTAATATTTGTATTACAATAAACATGGAAAGTTGAAGCGATGTTAATAGCATTTGTCACGAATGTACAGTACTTCTATTGACACAATCTTCGGATTTCCGAATGCACGCGACTGTACGTATCAATGTATAATAGTTATTAGATTTGTCATATATAATCATTTGTATTCAGAAATACGTACTTTATGAAACACGATGATTAATGAAAGACATTAAGAAAATAGAAGCACTGTAGTCATATAATTAGAAGGTACTTTGCATCCCAGTTCCATTAGATTAAAGTCCTGTAGGATGGTTTTTGAAAATGCAAACGAGCAAAAAGCTTGCTAGAAATAATTTTCCAACAAATGAAAGCTAGGCCACTCGAAGATTTTACGATTTTGACCGCTCACCTTATCCAAGCCGAAAGTTTTGGTGACAGCGAAGCCCCAGCCCTGTTCGAAGGCCCTACGGATCATGGCGGAGCTGGTGGTGGGTGGGGCACTTGCTAAGCCGAAGGGATTCTCGAACTTGATTCCACACACTTCCACCGATAGATCCACGTCATCGATTGGACAGTGGAACTTGGGAAGCTCCACTGGTGAGTCGAATGGGATACCCTGAAAGTGAGCACTAAATTAACACTGAAATATATAACAACTTTACTCCCTCACTTCTTCTTCTTATGGTTCCTCTTCAATTAGTGAAGGTTGGTTGTCAACTCACGGTACTTTTTCGGCACGGCACTTGTATGTTGCGAAGCGAACAAGCTCAACAGCACTCGTGATTCCCGTCTACTGTAGAATGTTCCGCAGCCAGTACTTCCTGCGACCAACTTCTGCTGCAACTTTACTCACCATAATAAGTAGCAAAAGCGCGTAGCTCTCATGTCCCAGAACGTGTCCTAGATATGCAACTTTCTTTTTCTTTATGATGGACACGAGTTCACGTTTCTGTTCAACACGTCTCTCACTACAATGAACACAAGCATGCTCAGGCGAGACAATTGGCGACATAATAGCAGGTAAACGTAGGCCGTGTCTTGGATTTTCCCCTTGGTTGACTTTTAGGATATCAAAAGGATAGGAATATATTTTATTTTATTTTTTATTTATTTTATTTTACAATTTTTGGGAAGACTAACAGTTTATAGTATATAAATAAATAATGTATCTTATGAGTAGCTATAAACTAATAATAAGTCTCCACATGTATAAATCTAGATAAATTATATAAGGTCTAATAAAAATACTACAGTAGTAAATAATCTAAAAAAGAAACAGAAATATAAGTTGAGTATCGGAATACGGGTACAGGTTATATATATACTAAGTACAGGTTCAAATACAGACTACTATTATTACTAACTAATTGCTTAACTGCTAATTACAGAAGGAAAGAATTCGCGGGTCAGTAGTCGCTTTAGTACATATGTACTGGTATTAAATATATCCACATCGTGTCGCTGCAGCACTTTATTAAATTCATTGACGCTACGTATCAGAAATGAATTTTTTCTATATTTGGTACTTGCTCGTGTTGCATACAATATGGGTCGCTGCCTAAATTGTAATAAATCAGTTCGGAAGCTGATTTTGGATAGCATCTCTGGACAGTCAACATTCCCTTTGACAACATTTGAAAGATAGCAGATGTCACTTATGTTACGTCGTGTACTTAAGGGCAGAAAGTGATAGCGCTCGCATCGTTCTCTGTAGCCCCAACACATATGTTTGGCTTTGAAGTCGAGAAATCTTAAAAACCTCTTTTGTATACTTTCCAATCGTGATATATAGAAGTCATATTGGGGATTCCATACTTGAGAGGCGTACTCAAGATGACTTCGCACATAAGCACAGTAGAGAATTTTTATACTTTTAAGTTGTTTAAGGCTACTGGACGTTCTCATAATGAATCCCAGGGCTGAGGAGGCTTTCTTAACGATGTGGTCAATGTGATTGTCGAAGAGCAGCTTATTATCGTGGATCACTCCTAAGTCTCTAATTTGACTGATCCTTGTGATATGATGACTTAGTAGACTATAATTACTATCGATAATTGTTGTTTTACGTGAAAAAGTCGAGCAAAAGCACTTTGAAACGTTAAGTTGGAGTTTATTTTTGGAGCAATATAGTTCAAACCTGATCAAATCAGATTGCAGTTCCTTGACACTAATTAAATTAGATATTCTTTTTAGAATCTTCATGTCATCAGCGAAAAGAAGAATTTTACTTTTTAGAAAACAGCTTTTTATGTCAGAGATGAAAATAATAAACAGCAAGGGACCAAGGATAGATCCTTGAGGGACACCTGAAGGAATTTGCATCCATTTAGACGTGTGGCCATTCAAAACCACTGCCTGAGTGCGTCTGTCGATATATGATTTAAACCACCTGTATAAATCGCCATGTATGCCAGCTTTCAAAAGTTTTTCCAAAAGGACATTGTGATCAATACGGTCAAAGCACTTGCTATAGTCCGTATATATTACATCCACCTGCTCGCCCTGATCCATAGCTTCAGTTATAAACTCATTAGCGAGGATTAAATTAGAGACTGTTGAACGATTCCTTAGAAAGCCGTGCTGCTCTTCGCTAAATGAAGATTTAAGTGCGGCGTAAACTTGAGTGTAAACTAATCTTTCGAGTATTTTAGCAAAAAGACATAATTTGGATATAGGCCTGTAATTATCGATTCTGGACTTGTCCCCCTTTTTATGAACAGGCGTAATGAATGCAGACTTCCACAACGTAGTAAGTATAGGATATGAGGTACTTTTATTTTACATCCAACCTTAGTATCTTTGTTAAAGTAAAGAGGGTAACTAAAGACTATGTTTCAACGAACCTGTATCTGACAATGCATGTACCAGGCGGCCGTCTTTCCATCGTTGACCGACTCCACCGTGGTCTCAGCCACTCCGGCCAAGTCTCCGCCTACGAACACCAGCGGGTTGTTGACGCTCTGCATAGTCGAGCTGTTGACCTCTGGCAACCCCCAGCGGTTCAGCTTCACACCTGACATTGCTTCTTTTACTGAAAATATACGAATTCATCATGCAGCAGTCTACTACTCAGCTATAGGCGTCTCTTAAGGTGCGCCACTTAACTAGGTTCTCTCTCTTCTCATAGTCACGTCTGGCTACCTGTGGGTCTACCCTTTTTTCTTCCAACAAATATGCTTGCGTCACTTTGGTTCTCTGAAAGTTCTCTTCGTTTCGAATGTGGTTCATCAGAGATAATCTGAACATAGCCCTTTCCGTAGTTCACTGAGCGACGATGTCCTAAGAGTTATTCGTTCTTACCGTCAGCATCATAAAGCCCAGAGCCGAAAGCAGATATTATAAAGTTGGCCTTCAACTGCAGGATTTGGTCTTCATCTTCAATCCATTCGCCGTCATCCAGCTGCTCGGTGCGGCACATCTTGATGGAAGTGATCTACAAAAAAATTAAGATATTCAGACAGTTTGAAACGTTTTTAATAACACATAATTTTGTGGCAAAGCCCCGAGCAATTTTGGATAATTATTAATTATGTATACGTGTTTACTTTGCCATTCTTAACAATAACTTCTTGTGGAGACATAAACGGGACGAACTCGCATTTTTCTTCTTTCGCCAAGTCTACCTGAAACAAACAGGGAATATTACAAAATTAATCACACAAACAACAATTTTTAAAATTATTTTATAAATATGATCTTCTTAAAACTGAAGTGAGCTAACAATGACCGTGACAAGGGTGTTAGCAGCACTTGGCTGTCGGGTTGCATCTGTTGCGAATTCACAAGAAACCCCTAGTTTATTATACTAGTTATATGTAATGTGGTAAACCTCTTCGGGTACAGCTCTGATGTAGCTGAAGCCTTTCCTGAAGACTACGTAGACCCGTCTGGCGCCACATCTAAGAGCGGAGGTGGCGCAGTCGAATGCCGTGTCGCCTGCGCCTAGGACTATCACATTGCCGTGTAGCTCTGGCAGAGAAGACTTGCAGGGACACATACCTGGAAAATCATATAATAGTAAATACATATATACACGGAAAACTTAAAGTGGTGGACGGTCTACGCATTCCAAACGTTTGAAGTTATTATAATTGTAATATTTTAATAAATGGATGTGAGCGAGACAGGAAACCAATAGAAGCTGCCAGTTCGCAAAAGAATTAGAGGCAGGCCAAAAGAAACATGGTCGGATAAAATAGAAGATTTGGCAGGAAAAAAAAGGTTCATTCAACAAATTCACTCTTACCCGAAAATGTGTACCCGTGTGTAACCCTTGCTTTCTTATTCTCAGAATTATCATCCAATCATATATTTTCTCTTGCTTATCCTTCCGTCATCCGTTCAATCAATTTAGTAACGTAGTTTTCGCTGTCCAATCCAAAGTCTCACGAAAGTGACAATTAAAAAAAGGAAAAAGTGATCGACACTTTGTCGAACAACCCATATCACCTATCCCCTCACCTCCAATCCCAGGTCTTCTGAACAAAAAAAGACTTCGAAACCTGGAGACGCCAATAAATTGTCAATATTGGACAGTAAAATGAGTACTGGTATATTGGCATACTGCCTCCATTAAATAATAATAAGTAAATCACCTCTTTTGCTCCCTTTTGAGACGAGTGGTAGGAAATCTTTGCTGGTGTAGAATCCCATATCCCTCGTTAGTCCTTTAAAGACAGGAATGCTGTTGGGTTCCGGTAGACCGATGCCGAGGAAGACCGCTCCGTGCCCGTCTGACAGAAGACCCTGGCAAATTAATACAATTTCATGTTCTTTACTGGACAGCTTCTGCAGTGTTATTGCTGTACACCAAAACCCAGCTGAAACATCCTTACATCCTCACGGCTCGATGATGTCTTTGCTGATGCCATTCAATATTAATCCTTGTTGTCTAAGAAACTAGGGTTATCGTCAGCCAAGGTTGAATACTTTGACGCTATTGAAAAATTAATGAAAAACAGCAACTACTTTTGCCCGTGACTTCGTTCGTGAACTTCAGAATCCTGTGGAAACTAATTGGTTGAACGGGATAAAATGTAGTATACGAGGGGCATACCGAAAAGATCGGTAATCGAGTACTTTCGATTTAATTAGATTAAAAACTCTTTTTGATGAATAAACACTGGTTAGTTGAAAATCGAATACAATTGACAGAATTAGAAAAAAATTTTTTTTAAAGAACAATATCAGTTTGAAATTGATAGGTCGATAAAAAAATGGAGCTTACAAGAGAAAGTTTCCGTGCCATAATTTTTTACAACTTTCGACGAGGATTATCTCAGGGACAATGTCTCGCTGAGCTTATATCTATATTCAAGAGTGAAGCGCCTAGCCAGACGACAATATATCGCTGGTATTCTGAATTCCGGCGTGGACGTGCTTCTCTTGGCACCGTACCTTCCACAGGCCGGCCAAAAACAGCGGTTACACCAGAAAATGTCGCTGTTGTGCGCCGAATGATACAGGATGACCGACATATTACATATGAGCAGATTCGGGCTACTTTAGGGATAGGTATGACTGCGATACAAACTGTTTTACATGGTGAACTGGGAGTGAGAAAGCTAGTTTCCCGCTGGGTGCCCCATAATTTGTCCGAAGAGCAAAAGGCGGCTCGTGTCAATTGGTGCCGGTCTACTCTGCAACGCTTCAACGGAGGAAAGTCAAAAGCAGTTTATAACATTGTCTCTGGTGATGAATCATGGATCTATTCATATGAGCCAGAAAGAAAGCATCAGTCGGCTGTCTGGGTCTTCGCAGGTGAGATCAAGCCAACAAAAGTTGTCCGCTCTCGCAGCGTATCGAAGAAAATGGTCGCTTCGTTTGTCGCGAAAACAGGACATGTAGTCACAGTTCCCTTAGAGGAACGGAGAACGGTTACCGCTGATTGGTATACAACGGTTTGTTTGCCACAGATGATATCCGAACTCCGTAGAGGTAACCCGAAACGACGCATAATCCTCCATCACGATAATGCGAGCTCTCACACCGCTCAGAAAACAAGCGAGTTTTTGAAGCAGGAAAACGTTGAATTAATGGATCATCCTCCATACAGCCCTGATCTGAGTCCCAATGATTACTTTACATTCCCTAGAATCAAAGATTTATTGCGTGGTCAGCGGTTTCAAGGTCCAGAAGAAGCAGTGGAAGCATACAAATCGACGATTTTGACCATGTCAACTTCGGACTGGAATTGCTGCTATAATAATTGGTTCGAATGAATGCAAAAGTGCATTAACTGCAACGGAGAATACTTCGAAAAGCAATAAAAATAAATTTAGTTATTTCCTGTATGTATTGTTTTATATTCCCGATCATTTCGGTATGCCCCTCGTATATCCTTTTTCGGCCCTTAAAGTATCCCTATACAAAAAATCAAGTCCTTGTGCCTCTCCGTTGCGACATAAAGGAAAGACAAACGATCAAACTCACTTTCTCATGAATATTATTCGTATAGATAATAATAAACAACAAATAGATTTGATTACCTCAACAGTAATGTCCTTAGTAGATAGCTTTCTCCCAGTAACGAACTTGACACCGAGGTTCTTGACGAGATCGATTTCAAATTGCACCACGTCGTATGGCAGACGGTACTGCGGGATTTCAGACGAACTGAAACACAAAAGAAAGCGTTTAAAATACTTGTTTACAACTTCGCCATCATGTAGTTTCATGAGTTTTTGATATCGTGCGGATTTCATCACGAGTTGCAGACCGTTGCGGGGAGACACGATTCGCACTTTTGGCGCCACTCGACCCGTGTGCGTTATTAAATTTGTAATATTTATAGTAGTAGTAATGCCATTGTGATTTACAGATACTCTTACACCAAGTTATCTAAAACAAATAATTGGTGGGAATAAAAGAGGGAAATTTAAGAGGGTATGCTGTTGTCAAAGCGCCCATACAAACGTAGTCCAGTCATATTTTGAGTATTAAGCTATGAAAATCTATGAAATTTTCAAGACACAATCTAGAAACAAATATCTGTGTCGGTGGTGAGTCAGATTTTCGTTTAAATATATACTTACAGAGTTACAGGGCGTCAAAGTATTGTATTTTTCGGTAATAAAAAGCCCCAACTTTGAACCTGATTTACAAGAGTATGAATCAATTTAGAACAATTTGGAAAAACCACCGACATCTGAAATTTCATTAGTATACTGTATTAAAAAAATGGTTACATAATATACTGTATCCTTCAAATGATCCCTGGACTACGAAACATCCAAATAACGGGTGGATAACATCGCGTAATGTATGCTGTCTCACCGTACGCGCTCGGGTAGGATAGGGCTCGGAGAGGGACAGCTACAAAACAATGCAACCTTGAAACCGACCACGTGGTCTTACCAACATAGCCTCTTAAATTCAGAACAAAGTTGTTTGCGTCCGTGGAAGTCCTCAACCCACACGTGCTCCCTGGGTGGTACTAAATGAACAACAACATTCGATCGCCGAACGCCTACTATATATCCACTAGGCCTCTCGGCAATAGATTGTCACAAAAAAAAATTCAGAACGATTTCCTTTTATGATTCTGCCAACTTAGCAATAAAATTCAGCCAGTACCATAAATGGTAACGAAGAAATTTATTCAGTCACCAAGAAGATTTTAGTTTTTATCGGAGACCCCTGTTTTATGTACTGTGGTTTTTCTTCTTCTAAGTCTTACAGATTGGAAGGTTGTTGGCTGTTATTTTGATCACCCAAACAAAATAACCCTATTTTGCAACTAAAAGCTTTTCTAACGTTAAAACTGCTCACCACTTACCTTAAACCTCCAAAGAATTTTTCCTTATCGTAAACAGTTATGTTCTTGTATCCAAGTCTTGACAAGAAAGATGCACAACTGATGCTGGCTGGCCCACCGCCGATCAGCGCTATCTTCTGATCTCCACCTCTGGGAAGAGGCTTCGTTTTCGGGTCCAGAGTTTGATGGATGCCCATCTTCATGAATACCTGTTTTGTGAAAAAAAGTTCATGTAAAGGTGTACTGATGTACCATCCCAAATCGATTTTTCTAACAACTTACGAGTTATGGATAGTATTTTCTAGTTTACAGGAAAATTTGTAAGCATGCTACAGTAAAAATTCTACTACAATGAAAAGAATCTGCCTTTGACGGTCTTTCATGACTTTATATGGAAAACAAAGTACTCTTAAAATATAAAATACATATTAATTATCTTAATGAGCTCTATGTTATTATACCCAACCTGCTGGGGTAAACCGATTTTTCCACACCCACATGACAGTAAGTGAAGACTAAAGTATTCTTTAAGTTAAAGCTTCAACGGTCTAGCCGCTACACCTTTTTGACAGAGAGACAGACAGACAGGGCTCTGTTGGGACCCTTTGGGAGGAATTTTCCTTTTCTCGCAAAAAGCCACGGTCGACTAGATATGTTTTTAATATATTCTCAATTTCTTCGCCAAACTTAAAAGTGAAGTAGTCGGCCCGGTAGACGCTCCCGATACGTAGTTGTCACTCAAGAACTTTCTCTCCTCACTGGTTATCGGTTCTTCGGGCGATGTGGCCTGCCCATTTCCACTTCAGCTCACTGACTCATCGAGCTGTGTGTTCTCATTATCTTACTTCAACGGCGAAGTGTTGCAGTCCACCGATATTGATGGCTCCCTCCTCGCTGGCCTGCAGGTTGCATCCTCCCACGCAGAGGTCGCTGGTGGGACACACCATGCCGCAGGTCAGGCCGAGCGGGTTGTCAGACAGGATAGCTTTAGCAGCGCCGTAGTAGTTCTGAAATTTACACGTAATTACCTGTTGCTACTATACTATTTTTGTCATACGATGTCGATCTCGCAAATGGCTCAAACAATTTTGACGATGACGTAATGATTTTTATGATTATAACTTAAGTTCTGTGTAACCAATTGCAACTAGCATTAGAGACTGGGTTGAAGCGAAGCCCCGACTGTTGGAGGACTGACGGGAAGAACATTTCATCGTCATCAGTCAGGAAACGTCCACAGCTGAATAAATGCCCCCACCATGATCATAATGAAAAACTTAATACAAAGTTCAATTCAGCGACAGTGATTCACAATAATGTCAGGACAAACCTTAGTAGCAATGCTGGAAATGAAGCTCTTCACATCGATCTGCGTGGGGCAGGACTTCTGGCAGGGTGCGTCTGCGCATTTCAGGCATCTCGCCGCCTCCTTGAGCGCGCCTCGCTCCGACAGAGTCGTGTGCTTTATATCGTCGAAGTTCTTCGTCAACGTTGGACAGGTCTGCAACGTTTACAAACAACATTAATTTTTAACTCCCTACGCAATTTTTTTACGCTAATGTCTTTACGATTTTGATGCGTTTTTTACGTGAAAGCAAGCTTCTTTATGGTGGTTCTTAGCTGCATTTGGTACTTATTCAGCAATATAAAGAGTATCAGCTTATGTTAGGCATGATTGCGTAGGTAGAGGGTTTTTGAAATTTAATTTACTTGTATTATTTCGAACTAGCGGCCCGACCCTTATTTGCCCGGGCGCACTTTATTCTGGTGGATTATCAACTAAAAGTATTTTTGTCCTGTCATTTTACGAACACTATACAATTATATCAGCCATATCGGTTGAGGTGTTTTCAAGTCTTTCATACATGAGTTAATTACAGAAACAGAAACAGAAAAATATTTATTTGACTTAAACACACACAACACAATACAAAATACAATTAATACATACATTACGTACAATTACAAATAGTACATTATTGATGTACATATGCATTGTGTTGTAATGTGTCGTCAAAAAGGACTCATCTCAGCATCTGCTATGGCAGTAGTCATAGCGCTGGTTTTCAGATAAGCCCTCTAATATGTATAGCATTAAATATATGTGTAAAAGTGTATGTGTGAGTGTATATGGACGTGTTAACATATAGATACGTGTGTTTGTAGTAGCAGTTGAAAGTATTGAGCAAGTGTGCAGTGTAGGTGACGTGGCGGCAGTTAGAGACCTTGCAGGTACTGGTATGTTGGAACAACACGGCGACCGGGAGGGAACTGCTTCTGATAATCAATTAAATATTTTTTTAGTTTTGTTTTAAATGTTTTTATTTATAGGTAGGTATAGCAGATTTTTGGGTACCCTAAAACAAATATTAGAATGTTCTATTACTCTCATTACGGTGAAGGAAAACATTGTGAGGAAACCTGCACAAGTCCTGAGAAGAAATTCAAAGGTATGTGTGAAGTCTACCAATCCGCACTGGTCCCGCGTGGTGGACTTTGTCCCATACACTCTCTGTAGGAGAGTATGCCTGAGCCCCAGCAGTGGAGACATACTCGTATATATATAGGCTGTTGATGTGATCACTCTTAAATGTTTCCATGAGAGGATTTGCCAAATCGTAGGTGTATTGACGACCGCAGAAAGATGTTAATAATACATAGATAAACGCTACTGCCAGGGATCGCGCGCACCGCCTCGCTTTTGCTCGAACATTCCGTACGTTTCTTTCATATTTCTTTCTTATCGTATATTTCATGTCACAAGTCGTCTTATTGCTTTTTAAATGTATAAACTATTCTAAACACAAACCATCCTAAACTTGTAAATAAAAAAGTACGAGTCAGTAATACAGCAATAGCAACCAAATGACTAAAGTACACGCGTATAGTTACTCACAGTGCATTTCCGATCAGAGTTCCTCTTCCAGTGCTGTTTGTTCTTCTTGGTTTGCGCTGAAGGCACTAAATTAGTGTACGGTTTGACGGTAGGATTGAGGCGAAGAAGATTCTGAAAACATAAATCGTCCCATATTTGTAATGATTTTCATAAGCGAGCAAATGAAATGGAACTAACAAGGACAGGTAACTGTCCGGCACCGATTAGATTTATTTTTATATACGATATGTTAGAGAGTAATATAAGATAATGGGCATGTATTTTTTTATCTGCTCAAACTCAACCTATTCGGAGAAATTGTCCTACAAAGCAGGTACGAAACAATGACCAAATACCCTCTAATTTATGCAAGTTTTGGTGAACCAAATTGCTACTATTAATTACTAGCTTGATTATATTTTGGAGAACATGAAAAAATAATGGACCCGAGTTTTGTTATTTCGTCTCAAACTTATATTTTACTCAAAAATTTCCTTCAAAGTTTCATGCGTCTGATCGTTTCACTCATTTCGTTGTTTCTACAAGCGCCGTTATCACGGAGGAACTCAGTTGTCAATATAAGTAATTGTAGACATAAACAATGTCATCTCCTAATCTATTTCTCAGAAACAATACGCAATATATACTACTATTCCGTACTATGTTACATTTGTTGATAAACTTTGATGTTATCGTGCTGAGTGACCTAGGACATCTCAACTCTATCACCGAGGCAAGGTTTAGTCAATTTTGCTGTTGCCATATATCTCACAAAATGAGTGAAATGAGTAGAGTAATTGAATAATTAACTCTATATTTAAATCTCTCAGATTTTATACTTGTCATATGCAAGTTCTCTGGTCCGCGAATGTCTGCGTGCGATAAAATAATGGACCTCTAAAAATATCGCACGGAAATCACTCAATGGAACATGATAAAATATTTCTTCCTATGTCCCATTCCACAGACAATTCCATCACAGTTAGCTGTGCCATTGAGGCACCATGCAGTAACAAATAAACAATTTCACTTTCCCGGCTTCGCAGCAGTAGAGGCAGAGGGGATCGCATCTGACTAGGGAATAAGATAGACTACACGTATAATAGCAGCGTGCTCACCAAAAAGACCCAAGCTAATGAGTAGCCCGCTATATCGATCAACAGGGAAACCACTCATGGAAAGATATTTCGACGAGGCAATCTATGCGGGAGACTCAAGTTAGATACTGCCGATGCGGCCTATTAAATAGTAAATACATTACTTCTATCAATTTATAAATATAAACATTGGTATCTGTAAGCTCGAACTCTGTTTAGTAGCGGTCATTCAATAATGCAGTACTAGCTGCATTTCTGACTCTTTCACGAGTCCACAAGTTCTAGCAAGTCCACGAGGCTGGATGATGATATGTTTTGTTATTTTATGTTCTAGCAAAATAATAATACTTTGATAGTTACGGTACAAGCTTTTTAACGTGGCTTTGTCTTAGTGCCGTGGTAGCTCAGTTGGGTAGAGCGTCAGTCCTTGAACAATCGAGGTCTGGGTTCGATCCTGGCTCTTACCAATTCGTTATTAAGAATTTATTTACGAATGATGAAACTCATTACCATTGGCTTTTCGGTGAAGGAAAACATATTGAGAAAACCTGCACACTAGTGAGAAGAAATTCAAAGGTGTGTGTGAAGTCTACCAATCAGCACTGGGCGCGTGGTGGACTATGTCCCATACACAGTCAGTAGGAGATTAGGCCCGAACCCCTGCAGTGGGGACCTATATAGGCTGTTGATGTTGTTGTCTTAGTGGCACGTCAAATGACACGTTCCGCGAATGTATGGAGCCAAGGCCTGTTCTTGTACACTTATAATTGTAAAAGGCCATTATCAAATTAAACTGTTTCAGTTACCATTTTTGTATATTTTGATTAAGTTTATTTGTACAAAAACATATACGGCGCACGAAACAGGTAAGACTTAACGTTGGAAACAAAGATGGCGTCAATAAAATGTCATTTTACGCTGTCACTTGGTACAAAAAATGATTTTGTACAATTAAAATAAATGTAATAATGTAATTCTAGTATTTTTCTAGACATATTTAGATTATAACTTGATGATTTAAATAGTGTACAAGTGCAGGCCGAAAAATCTCTTTTGTATCTTGGATCCTGTTTTCTTACCCTGACCTTATGACATAGAGTCGATTCAGACGTTGAGTCGAGAAAAGGGCACAAGCAGACAGAGAAACATAGTTAGGTACTTTAGAATGTTAGCAACAAAGACTGTAACGTGACTGGAAATATGTAAAACTTTGTCACGAGGGCAGTTGCGTAAGATACATTAATGTGCTTTAATTCGCATTTATTTTAATGATTGCATGCAGTTTACACTATCGTTAAATGATTAAAATAATGCAGTATTGTTTGAGATTACAAACGGTATTATCATTCATTTAGAATTTTAATTTTCGATGTGATTCATGACAACATCTTCATCACTGTATTAACTTAAACTCTCGTAGTTATGACGTCACTTGTACCACACTTAAGGTACTCTAATTCTTACGAAATACACACTGAGTTACATCACTTACATTAAGTTGTCAAAAGGTAGCAACAAAATAAATTCCCTTTCGTATCCTGCTCGCAAAAAATTACTACCCCATTTTGTTTTTAAAAAGTATCGCTTTACGTATACAGTCGGAAGTTTTAAGAGAAACATTCAATAGTTTCTTCAATTCAATTCAAATAAACTTTGTTGCACACACACGCACACACAGACACACACACAAAACAGAACAGAACAGAAAAGGTACAATGAAGGCAGCCTTATCGCTAAGAGAGAAAATCTCTTCCAGGCAACCTTGGGGCAGAAGAATAACAAGGGGTAAGTGTTGCTACATAAATAAGAGTTTCTTGTTGTCCTCGCGAATGTTTGCGTCATTTAGTTGCATTCCCTTCATTTAAATTTAATTATTTACGCGGTATTTACTGAACTTGATTATCAATTAAGTAATAATTGTAAATTTTGTAAATAGTTCTCTTCAACTATATTTCAAAACTTTTGTCCATCGCTATGTATGCCATTGGTAAAATTGCATTGATTTTTTCAAAATAATTTCTTAACCCTCATTTTTGCCATAGTGGGGATATTATTTAAGCGTACCAATGTTTTGTCTCTAAAATAAACTAGATATTTCGATAATGGCAATAATGGTTAAATATGAATGTGTCTATTAGATAAAACTGAAAAGAACGTCGCAAATTATAAAATCGTTTAGTTCAAGGATTTTAAGATTATCATTTATCTCGTGACCTACAAACAAACATACAATTTGATATAGTGAGATATAGCCTCCACTTACCTCGATATCCGGCAGCTCTTTACTAAGAAGCGCTGTCGCCATTGTGAAAATGAACTTTAACGTCAAGAAAATAGGTTTTTCAATTAAACTTTTTATTTATCGAAAACATGCAAGTGGACTGCGCACTGGCAGCGCCACAAGCGACTGACTCAATAGAATGTAAATTGTACATGACCGAGTTTGATGACCACCGTATTGAGATCTCCGGCTCAACACAAGTTCATTCATATTTATCGATTTACTTCGACCATGTGAGGTCTGCTGAGAGTGGTCGTGTAGTATGATAGTGGTGATACCGCGAATGAGAAATAAACATAATAACACAGCTATCTCTGTCTCAATCGCACTTGTGCCTTAGAGCATAGTATCTTCAGATCTATTTGACATTGACTACTGCACTGCAATTATTTAAAGACTTGATATCACGAAATACGAAGTAGATGACTAGGTATATATCAAAGATATTCAGGTGTTCCACAGGGGTCTCTAATCCTTCATGAAATGTACAGCAAAATTTGTTTTTATGTCATCCAATGATCGTGATATACGAGTATGTAAGTGATTTACAGAAACCTGTTAATTTTTCGATGAAACTCTTAGGACAGCCCTTAGCTTCAATGTTATAATTTATCGTATTATGCCACCGCCGCGTCGTACATAACAATGCATAGCCCGCTTTAGAATGGTCTACAGTTCACTCTTGAAACAGACAAAACCAATTTCGTACAGAAATATACACCATACAAATTATTGAACGCCCAATTTTACTGTCAAATCGTATATATCATCAGCTTTCCGCTTGAGAGATTCCCAGTTAACATAATTAAGAGGATTTATATCTTTCGTCAATGCTGTAATAGGCTTTGGGCAATCATAATGTTTTTTGTTAACAATATTCACTTCAGTTGTTGCATTCATTTTATGAAGCTTCTCGCAAATGAAACATTGAAATCTGGTTAATGCTTTTTTAAAATCAGTTTGGTACGGTCTAGCTTTAAGTTCAAGCATTAGTCTCGGATTAGTAATAATTCCTTTTGTTTTATGTTCCAAATACTCTTCATACAAGCTATCGTTTGCCAACAATTTATATAGATGTTCACTTAAATGTTTAGGCGTGGGGTATTCATCTATGAGTATTGCTGACTTGTCATTCGGCAACCAGTCCCTTACAGTTGGAGATCCAAAGTAAATCGGAACAGAACCCACTCTTATAGCCCTCCATAACTTTTCCGAAGTGTAGTCGTTACAAATATTGTTTTCGATAGCTATAGTGAATTTATATCTAGCTATAAATTTAAGAAATCTCCCGTTGTCGTTGTCGAGATTATGATCATCGAGTTTGAAGTCTGGGAACCATTTGTTATTCAAACAATCTCCGTATGAATCTATTTGGATGTACTTCATTAGCTCGTTCACGTACTCGTCACTTTCAGTTGCAGTATTGCAGTCATTTTGAATGTATAAAACAGGAGCTATTGCACTTTTTGTTATATGAAAATTCTTCCAGGATGTTTGCACAAAGTATGCTTTACTTTGGATTCTGTCTAACGATCCCACATGAGCTAATGGTTTAGGAACATCGCTGTATCTACTGAAAGTAAATGAGAAGTTGAAAAGGTTCAATATCTTTTCTTGGGTCAACACTGGGATGTTTTCTTGCATTTGATCAATAGCAAGACCCCAAATAACACTGTCAGAGCGTCTTGGCAAAGGTAACTCGTTGAGGTTCAGCCTTGATGCTTGAAATAAGTATGCTCCACGATCCGTTTCATAGCCAGAATGGAGTACTGGACAAGTTATGGTTCCAGAACAATGGACTTCTGCCAGCCAGGTACCATCATTCGTCCACCAGACGATAACTGGTTTAGAAGTAGTACGTATGATACGGTCTGCCTCTATTCTGGGATCCCTGGTAGGGGGATCTAAAATTCTCATCTCCTCGTGAATTGTTCGTTTTTTTATTACGACCTCTTCATCGTGCATCGGCCAAATTACGAGTACGGCGAAGAAAAACACGATAATAAAAATCCATGCGGCTTGATAAAATGATAAATTTAACAACAATTTCAATGTGAATTTTTTCAGTTTCCATAGGTAGTACTTGGTTCTTTTTAATACTGGCGTCTTCATATTTGTAAAATGGGATTTCCTGAAACAAATACAGATTTTACTTGTTATGACCGTATATTTCGGCTCTAGATTAGAGCCAACCCCACGAAGGGAAAACCAGAAATCGGACGGCAACGTCTTCCTATGTGAACATCTTTCTGTTTGCTTTCTGCGATCACCAACCCAACTGCAAGGCTAGTAGTGGTAATTTCCCATAAACAGGTCAGATAAAATGTGGTGATCTATGAGGTAGAGGAAGGACTGCACTTTAGGACTTACAATAGCGCCTTCAAACTTTTTTTGCTTGTAGAACTCATCATGCAAATCTATCCGATGGGATTTCTGCCCTGCTCTCTCCGGGTCTGTAGTCACCTAAAGTGCAGACGAGCCGAGATAGATTTTAAGCAATAAAGTTATGAAGCTGTATAGATAATGGTTAGGATAGCTTTAGTTAGAAATATGGGCTTGGATATTACTTGTTTAACTGTTTCTGTTTTTCAGACAGAGAAATCGACAATTTGTTCTGAAAGAAATGACTTCAAGACAGAAACGTGAATGTGAAAACTCACAGTAAACTTGATGATAAGTGATGATATTGATGCTTAATGAGAAGTAATATTAAATTTATTTGAGTCGTAATGAATAATGATGATTCCTCACCTGGATTCGACTGTCCTTATGGATATAATGATCCTGCTAAATCATTCGAATAAATAAATAAATCAATTCGATGAATACGGGTTTATGTGTATATTATATAAAAATACATAACAATAACAATCTAGAAACAAAAATATTCGAAAATAATATGATAGGCAATAAACTTATATATTACGTCAAATAATAATTCATAATTATTCTCTAGGAGCATTTAATCACTACGTTTTAAGAGACGGGACTCCCATACTAGCCAATCGCATTCAGCGACATGGCACTTATACACCAACCGCGTGCCGACAACAACCCGACAGGATACGTCAAACAACTGAGGTACCAACCTGACGGACCAAGTAGAGCTGTTCCGTTTGATCTTTATCGATATCGATAAAATATACAGAATGGAAAATAGGGAACCCATGAATCAATATTTTTTTCAAACCACAGGGTTGAATTCACATTCATAAGCCTAATGCTGCACAGTAAAGATTTAGTGCACTAGACTTAAATGTATACCCACGATAAAATAAAAAAGTTTTTTATTTTTTATTCAATTAGATACAGAGCTAATTTGATGGTACATAAACGAATAACTTTAACTTTTCTGTCATAATAAAAAACTATTAAATAATGCTTTTTCCTTCAATTCACACCTCATCACTTTTTTTAACAACTTCGTGACGATATTGTTCATTTTGCAAAGTATTATGCCTTTTACCACAAACACTGATTTGTCATTGATTACTTGCATCTACAAAACCTACTTCTTGTACGAGTAATGTCCTAAGAATGTAGATAAGACGATTCTTCAAAGCTTCACTGTTTCCTCCTTGCAAATCATTTACTTTTTATTATCTTTCTTAATCGAGATGTAACTTCCAACTCTGTAAATACAATAAGCATTTCAATTGAAGGACAGACGTATTTCTTTTATTATTAAAATTAAAACATTGTTAAAATATTTTTTTATTTTTTAAATATAGAGTATGTGATGCGGACGAACAATGAGTATATATTGTAGCTTGTGTGACGTCATCTATACATCAACCGCTTGCTCGGCCAGCCGTCCGACAAACCAACATTAGTTAAGACATCACTAGTCTACGGTCAGTAGTTTCCGAGATATGACTGTTTTTAGTTTGACAGCTGTCATCCGAAATGAAGATCTCGTCGAGACCTTTGACTTTGCTAAAGACATCACTAGTCTACGGTAAGTAGTTTCCGAGATATGACTGTTTTTAGTTTGACAGCTGTCATCCCAGATTTCATATTTGAGAAAATTCTACTTTTAACCAACTTCAAAAAAGAGGAGGCTAACAATTATACGAGTATGTTTTTTACCAACCAACTTCAAAAAGGAGCTATGTTTGTTACCTCAGAACTTTGAAAACCAAATGCCTTAAATGTATATTAAGTATTAATTTATTTTATGAATGTTGTAGACTTTTAGGACAGTTGAAGTCGGTTTCTTTTAAACGCGTTAATATATAAGCCATATGGGTGAAAACATTGCCCTCCTTCTGACGCAGTCGGGTAAAAATGAAGTCCACGCAGACGAAGTAAAAAAGGTAAAGATACTACTTCGGGAATAGCTCCAATAGGCATAATCATTCATATAGACATGATTTACTTTTATATTTTTGTGCTACAAGATCAATTGCCTTGAAAGTATCGATAGTTAAAACTCATCACTAGTCACACAATAAAATCGAAAATAACTTGATTGTTCGTAGACCGATTTACTCAGAAATGGTCCAAAACATCTAATTTAATGCTTACCGGACCTCACCCAAAGGATATTTTTGTATTATACATCATTTTGTAGAAATTTTTGCGACTAGCTCGATGTCCACTAATTTCACAAGTTATCAACTATTCTTCGGTGGCATTTTTATTAAACTTGTTTACTGAACAATATTAGATGCTTCTCACTTATTTAGGTAACAAAATAAGCATAAAATCAAATAGTAACTGTGAAAAAACTGCAAAATTAAACTGACATATAAATATTAACAACCAATATGGCAGACGGCTGACACAATATTGAAAAGAAAGAGGAAATGCACAAATGAGTCTATATCAGTATCCGGCATTTTGTACCTCAGATATGTATCTTTTCGGTTTAAAGAATAATTTATTTCTCAAAAGAAATTGACATTTCACTTATAGAGAAATTAAAAACTAATAATTAATGTGTAAAAACCAACAGTAAAAAGGCATGCAGAAATTTAGATTTATAGATTTTATAGACTAAGTATTTATATTTTAAAAAAAAATTTTTCTGACATAATCAAAGAGTATCAAAAGGAAACACAGTTATCCATGTGAATCCCATAGAATAGGTTGTTTTCTTCGTACTTTCACTAGACTTATTCTTGCAACGCTTTCTCAAAAAAGATGTTTTTAGGGCTCAGTAAGTCAGATGAAACTATAATGGTTCCTTGTTTTACTACGGAACCCTATCGAATTATTATAGCATCATTCTGGTATCTGCCTGTCTGTCCGTAGATCATCACGGTCCCCCTTAGTTCTCAGAAGCTCTCCGCCCAAAGTCGCTGTAAGCAGTCCTATCAGAGACGGGTCGTAAGGTAGTCAGTCCAACGGCTTAAAATACATTGAAACTGCAATTTTGCAACTGGCTTGTGGTCGAAATGCAGACCATATACAAACACAATGAAACATTGACCCACTGAGCAAGTAATGGATTGAACATTAGGTTTTCAGCAGACATCTCCTGTAGGACCATGGATCCTCAAAAAGTAAGCAGTGAGGTTTTATGGACACAACTTTCGCCTATGTCAAAAATTTCTTTCTGAACGTTTCACGTGGCAGCACGTGTCAGTGTCTTTGACAACTTTTAGAATGTTTTTGTGTTTTTGAGATTTTTATAGTTTTATTTACAATTAAGTGATATTATTGACATTTTGAATAGCACTTAGACCTGTTACAGTACTACACACTCACTCATAGAAAGAAAAAAATTATGAATAACATATAAATCCTGCTGAAATACTGTATCGAGCACAGCACTATTATTATTTTTGATTTGGGTTTGCACGACGACGTTATTTCCTGGTGGTATGTGACTATGCGGTCGTAGGCGTTAGCTTCAATTTAATCAAGCCCATCTTAATCAAATAAAAAAGATAAGTTTAATGATCAGCCTGCTTCTATGAAGTATTATTATCAATTATATGCAGCTGGGAGTCGCTGGATTCAGGTGGCTCGGGACCGGTCGATGTGACGTGCCATGAAGGAGGTCTATGTCCAGCAGTGGACGTTTCCCGACTGATGATGATGATGTTATTCAGCTACCTCCAAGTCGTTATTGCAACCCTATCAAATAATAATAAACTCGTATCTGTGTCTCGTAAACGACCAGCTATTTCATTCGCGTAGAAAAAGATTATGTCTTTACTAGCTAGCATATGTCCATACTGAAGATCTATACTCTAAGTATGGCTTTAGAAATCGGATGAATAGTTTGGGATATTACCTCCTACATCCAAACTCACAAACTTTACTTTTCTATAATATTAGTAGACTTCGATATCCATGGGTTGGGCCCATGAGAAGCGTAGAATTTATATTTCAACCTCTTATAGGATATAAATGAATTTGCCAAAGTCCTTTAGAAAACACAAGTGAATTTTAAACAAAGGTAATCGAAAACTTCTGTGACTAACATTCTATATCAATTATTCTCAAAGCAAGTACCGAGCGTATTGTGGTGTCCTAAGCTGTTTTATTTTATAAATTTAAGACATATATTTTATTGACAAACACGAATTCACAAAGTCCCTAAAGAATAAGCACATACAAATTTTTACATTTTGGTCGATACAGCCTTAGCTGAGCGATGCTAAACATATAGTATATTCATGTGCCATGTGCCCATTTCAGGTTTTTTTTTAGAATTTTTACAATGTTTACAACGAAACTTAATTACTCTAGTAAAATATGCAAGCCGAGTTTCTATTTTAGTTTCTATAAGATATCCTTCATTTTGGTCGTCTTATTCTTCTACGCCGTTATTGTACTTTGGAACCAAAATGAAATCTCGTATGCGCCAGACATACTGCCGTTCAAAGGTTTGCCCGAATATAAATCTAATATAACATTCGAATCCAAGTATCCTATAATCGTTCGATGGACGGGCCCGTTAGCTTACAAGACAGTTGTATGCTCTAAAAAAGTCCGCTGTGAGGTCACTGATATAAGAGTACGGACAGAAAACGTTGATGCCTACACATTCTATGGACCGATGATCAATTATGAAGACTTGCCGGTGCCGAGGCGGTACGAAGTCACCTGGGCCTTGATCAACAATGAATCGCCCAACTATGTGATGGAACTGATGCATGAGGACGGTCTACGATTGTTCAACATTTCTGCCACGTTCAGCAGAAACAGTGATTTCCCAATGCCGTTACAACTTGCTGGCTCGTTGGAAAGCATTACAAGCACAAAGTATTTCGTGAATACATCCGTTAAAAATGTACACCTGAAGAAAATCGCTCCGATCCTCTACTTGCAGACTAGATGCGAGACTTCGACTGATAGAGACCAATATGTAGAGAAACTGATGCAGTTTATCGAAGTGGATTCGTACGGGGCTTGCGTTAAAAACAATCAGCTTCCACCTGAACTGTCCGAAGGTTACGATTTAAACTTAAATAACCCAAAGTTTCTAAGATTCAGTGCAAAGTACAAATTCATAATAGCAATAGAAAATGCAATATGTGACGACTATGTGACTGAGAAACTTTGGAGACCCATCAAGATCGGCTCGGTTCCTATTTATTTCGGATCTCCTACCGTAAGAGATTGGTTGCCGAATGAAAAGTCTGCGATCCTAATAGAGAACTACCCAACCCCCAGACTTCTCAGCAGATATATTAACAAACTTCTGCAAGACGATTCCCTCTACGAGCAGTACCTGGAACATAAATTGAAAGGAGTTATTACAAACCAGAGACTAATCGAAGAGTTTAAGGCGAGGCCTTATCAAACGGACTCTTTGCTGACTGGAAAGAAATTCGACTGTTTCATATGTCAGAAAATAATGAAGATGAAGAAGGCACCAGATTTTAATATGGTAACGAAGAGACATTTGAACTGTTCAATGGCCAGGTCTGTTTATACAATGAAGGAGAATCGTTGGAACCCTTGGTGGGGCCGATGGGAAGGTGCAAGGGTGAATGTCGACAGCGCCTACAGAGCTATAGAAAAGTCTCAGTCACAGCTATTATAAATTCTTTACGGCTCAATATAATGTCGTACCTTCAAAAATAAAGTGATACCGGCCTTGTAATTTTGTTTTTCTGTTAAAAGTCATTCTTGTGTTATTCATCGTATACTTATATTTATTCGAAATGATTATGGATTAACGTATAGTTAATTTAATTATTAGCATCTTTCGTAAAAAAATTATCAGGTCGAACCGCACTTAAGACGGTATTTCGTGTTTAGAAAAAGACGACAATAGCCATATTTGCACGTCTTGTAATACAGTGTCCCGGTTTTTGATAACTGAAATGTTTGTTACTTGTGTAGGTTAAGTAATACAATTCTAAAGAAAAAACTTTTTTCCGAAAAGTATAGACGCAGTATAAACCCAAATGGTGCAATTTGCTTCATTTTGACACGACATACTCGTAGGTTTATTTATCTCATTCTGTCTTATGTCAATTCAATGATGTTAGAAAGGCTATTAGAATATAGCCGTCGCGTCGTACTCATCATGACGGTAGGTTTTATTTTTTAAATCTATGCAATTCTACCCTCCCAACCATGAAGATACAAAGATGATACTGTGCCGCCCCCGGACGATAATCTGTTTACCTTCATGCCATCCATACCATTCAATAGAATCTCAAAGAACAATCCTATGCCCACAGACTAATATACCTATGCCTATGAAAATTTATGTTCAAATATGTCAATTGTATGTCACTCCAATGCTTTATGTTATGCTTTATGTACTGTCCCCAACTGTCCCTGTCAAACGTAGTGATTTAGTGTGTGTCCCTGTCAAGCTGTCCCTGTCCCTGTCATTACTTCACAGACTAATATCACAGACTGGCTAAACACGCCGAACACGCAAAATAGGCGCATCTGACGTCGAGTTGCGAAAACCTGCCCCGAATACGAATACGAATACGACTGGCTAACCGATTATTTCCTATTACACGTTGCCTCTTTGGACACCAGATTTTGACAGAATTACCATGAAGTTGGTAGTTGCCATAAATATCAAGAATTGAATTGAATCACAGACTAAGACTAATATATGTACCGATTACTTGCTTGACTTGATCTTGATCAGTGAGTTCAGTGAGTTGATCAGTGACCACATCAGTCCGATTTGTCGTGGATTTGTCCTAGGTATATATATAGTGAGCTGTGTCCTAGATAAACAAAGAGAATAAAACATTACTACGTAAAGAATTACTTATATTAATATTGCATGGAAAATAAGCATACATCAATTACAATGGCGATTGCTGGTGATTACATCATCATTTGCTCAGTAGAAGAAGCGTAAGCAATTAGATTCACTAACAATTCTCCGCAGAAAGTTCGACAGATTAAATCGCAGACATTAAAATAGCGAAACCTTTAGTCTGTTACAAACAAGCCACCAGCTACAGCCACAGGTGTCTGTCGCCCGCCACCACCACTTTTAAGTCGTTATACAGTCGTCACTACAAGGGGAAATTTATAATCCGCTCACTTGCTTTCCGGTGTGGGTATCATGTGTGGCCCTGGGTGGCCACGAGTGACAAGTCGCGGACATTGCTGTTGCGATTGGCCGCCACCGGCCGCACATGTGCGGCGAGTCCCTACAAAATGTATGAAAAAGCGAGTGAACTGCTTCATGTCGCTGGCCAATTGTGGCTGTGGCCAGTAGCTCGTGTACGTCTAGCCTTATTGCCATTAGCAGTCAGATATGGTAAAGGAATGTTTACAACATGCCTGTTTAATAATTTTAATAAATATACTTAAAGCCACATTGATATTCTCATCACTGGTTAACACTCGATTTGGCTGATTAGTGAAGCGAGATTATCTCGACTTCTTTCCTGTGTACTTACAGGTTGATATAAAAGTTCAAATAATGAAAATGAGGAAGCCATTTTTAATTTTGTCATTGTGGCACGTGGCATGTGTGTTAGCTCTCACGTTCTTCTATGCAGCGCTTGTGATCTGGCCTGTTGAACACGAAGCAGAAACTACGGAAGTAAATCCTCATGAAAAAGAACTCGGATATTCCGCAGACCAAGGTGGGATTTATTTATTGGAAACGGGATTACACTTTATATTTGCTTATTTAACCATGGCTAAGAATAAATATCTTAGTTACCATTTACATATAAGAACAGTTACTGTATTTTAGCAATGTTGGTTAAGTGAATCCAAGGTGGCGCGGCGGCTTGTGCTTATGTTCATGATTTTACGGTATGAAATACCTTTTTTCACTAGACCGAATATCACTCCCACCTCTAATAGCTCATAATGTCATGATTTACAGATACCTTCAGTTCACTGAAAGAAATATCAAAAGGCACGAGAGAACCAGTAATTGTTTGGTGGACGGAAAACTTAACCTGGCTGGAAAATAGAAAATGCCCTGGTGGTATAACATGCAGAGTAATAAATATGCCAATTCGTATAAATCGCGGAGCTTACTTGTTCTACGGAACTAAGATCAACTTCTCAAATTTCCCATTGCCAAGACGCTCGGGGAGAATTATTTGGGGGCTATTGCACGAAGAATCTCCTAGGAACATACCACAGCTAATGTACGAAAAGATTTTAAATATTTTCAATTACTCTTCTACTTATAGCAGACACAGTGACGTTCCAATGCCTTTGGCACATGTAGGCTCATTAAAGAAAGTAACCAGCAAAGCATACTACTATGTAGAAACAGTCAAGAAGAACGATTATCTCTTAAAAGGACTAGCTCCAGTCGTATACATCCAATCGAATTGCAAAACTTCAACTGAAAGAGACGTGTATGTGCAAGAATTGATGAAACATATCGATATTGATTCTTACGGAGACTGCCTGAATAACAAGAGATTGCCAGAATTTAAATTCGGAACGGATTATTTAAACAATTTGAAGAATGATGATTTCCTAAAATTTGTAGCAAAATACAAATTCACTATAGCCATCGAAAATGGTGTTTGTAATGATTATATAACTGAAAAGTTTTGGCGAGCGATTAGAGTGGGCTCTGTTCCGATTTACTTTGGATCTCCAACGATAAGGGACTGGTTGCCGAACAACAAGTCTGCAATACTGTTGGAGGACTACCGCACGCCTAAAGCTTTGAGTGAACACCTGAAGAAGTTGTTAGCAGATGATAAGTTATATGAAGAACACTTAGAGCATAAAACAAAAGGACTGATCTCTAATAATAAATTTATAAAAGAGCTGAAAGCTAGACCTTATCAGACGAATTTTATGGAAACACATAAGCAGTTTGAATGTTTCATTTGCAAAAAACTTCACACCAGGAATATAAAAGATACATTTGATGTAGTGAAGAAACACCATTTTGACTGTCCTAAACCTGTTTCAGCATTGTCATTAGAAGTTAATCCTCAAAATAAATGGGTTCATCTGTGGGAATCTTTGAGGGACCAGGCCGATGACATTTACGCCCAGGTTTTTAATAACAAATGAGTATCATACATTGACTGCTTTTTCTTAAATGATTCAATGCTATTTAGCGGTAAATGTTGCAATCCTCAGGCATCGATATTTTCGTTAACTTCAACAGATTGTTCTATAGGACAATAAATTATGCTTACATTTACGTCGCCCATCGAAATATCAGTAACATTAGCTTTTGTTTTAATGTACAGATTTAGGTGATTTATGATTAATTAGCATTAAATTTTAATCATTATTAATGTTGGTGTTATTTCTTTGTCAATTTTTGTAAATTGCATTATACAAGAAAATGACTTCTCTAAGATACGATATCTTTGATCTGTGGCTACATTAAATTCAGGGCTGATCTATGGAGAGGCTTATACGTATAATCTATACCTTTAGCACCGTTAGTAATGGTTGATACAATTTAATTTGACAGTTTTCTTCCAATAATATTTTATTATTGTTGCTGTTGAAGATAGTCCAATATTTACCACACATTATGTTTTTTTTATAAATGTGTGTGTCTTCATCTCACCTGATGTTAAGTGACGATAAGGCTGAGGCGTCTGTGTGCGCAACGTATACCGCGTTGCCTTACCGGGCACAAAAGTGCTATTAACACTGCTGTTTGGCGGCAGACTTAGGTAGCATAATGGTAGCTGGCCAGGCGGACATCGATAATGCTCTACCACCAACCAAACCGAGTACCGATAGATACTTCCACTGGGAATCGAACCTCCGGATTGTGAATCCAACATTTACCCATTAGGCCACTGCGGTGGTTTCATAATGATTTCATTCTAAAGAAAAAACTAATCTCATATATTTTTGGTATTTTCAACAAAATAAGACTTTACATTTTGGACACATTCCTAACTCTTAAATTAAAGTGGACCAAGACTCAATCGTTGTTCTTGGCTAGGACAACATGTATCTAACAAAGCCCTGCGAAGCTTTAGTGCTTCATAACCAGATTTTTTTAATTCATTAGGTATAATTACAGTTTTTACTACTGGGAAATAATATATGAAGAATTGGAATTTATGTACAAATAATAAAAATCATTACCATTGGCTTTTCAGTGAAGGAAGACATCGTGAGGAAACCTGCACACTCCTGAGAAGAAATTCCAACGGGGCCCGCATGGTGGACTTTGGCATACACTCTCTGTAGCAGAGTAGGCCTGAGCCCCTGCTATTGACGACGATGACATGTAGAACAGTACGATGGGGTCATATCTGGCACTAGGACAAGAAATTATTGATCGTTTGGACCTATTATTAGGCCAACGAGGCACACGAGAACAACAAGGATTTACCTGTGTTATACTCTACCAGCACTGTTTTGAATTCTGGTTTAAAAAATAGTAAATATGGAGATATAATTAACTTTTTTTTTACAATTCTAGGGCTTCAAGGAAATGAATGAACCACTCCACAAAGAGATTAACGAACAAAAGAACGAAACGGGACAAAAATAATGCTGATATCAATGTTCCGGTTGATATTATACCAAGCGCCGAGCATTGCGGCTTTAATGTTTTTCTACGCAGTGCTAGTTATTTGGCCTACCCAAGATGAAATGTTTCAATTACACGTGAAACCTAATAAAATTAAATATCAGTACTTAAAATGGAATCCAAATTTCATTGGAAGAAAGCAATTCGGGAAATCAATCTTAGGTACAACAACTTGTTTTGCTGCCCCCTGAATCTTAAATGCTATCCCTTGGATAATTTCAGGACAAACATTTTTTATATGAACCTCTTATTGCAGTTACTAACTATAAAAATCTAGCTGACGTTTCACTGCATCACCATGTTTCCCGAAGTTTTATTGATTCATAATAAAAAGTAAACATTTGTTTAAACTTCAACCTTCTTTTACAGATAGATGTATTACACCCAACAAAAATCTTACTCTGGGTCTAACAGAAAAAGCAAAACACACAATACGCACTACTGTAGACCCTGTCATTGTTTGGTGGACGGATATTTTTCCTGGGATAGAAGACAGATATTGCCCAAGTGGTGTAAAATGCAAAGTATTCAGTTCCCAATTCAAAATAGATCATGGGGCTTATTTATTTTATGCTTCTTGGGTTAACTTTAAACTATTGCCATTGCCAAGACGCGCTGAAAGAATAATTTGGGGTCTGTTTCATGAAGAATCGCCAAGAAATATACCAGCACTGATGAACGAAAGGTGTTTGAATATTTTCAATTTTTCATCCACGTACAGCAGGTACAGCGATGTGCCAATGCCATTAGCCCATGCGGGATCTGTTGAGAGAATAACAAGCAAGGCCTTTTACTACGTAGAAACCGCGAGAAAGAACCGGTATATTGAAATGGGACTAGCTCCTGTATTATACATTCAGACTTATTGTGACACCTCAACCGAAAGAGACGATTACGTGAGAGAACTGTTTAAATACATTGACATTGATTCTTATGGTAGTTGTTTGAATAATAAGAAGCTGCCAACTCTAAAATTTGGATCAGAGTTTTTAGAAAATTTACATAATGATAAATTTCTTAAATTTATTGCAAGGTACAAATTCACTATAGCTATAGAAAACTCTGTTTGTAATGATTACATAACTGAAAAGCTATGGCGGCCTATTAACGTTGGTTCTGTTCCGATTTACTTTGGATCTCCTACGGTAAGGGACTGGTTGCCGAACAACAAGTCTGCAATACTGTTGGAAGACTACCGCACGCCTAAAGCTTTGAGCGAACATCTGAAGAAGGTGTTAGCAGATGATAATCTGTATGAAGAATATTTAGAACATAAAACAAAAGGCATAATTACTAACCAGAGATTTAGAAATGAATTAAAAATAAGACCTTATCAAACGGATTACTCCAGAGTGAGAAGAGAGTTTGAATGTTTCATTTGCGACAAACTTCACAATATCGAATTAAAGAGGGAAGTAAAAATAGTAAACAAAAGTCATTATGACTGTCCGAAGCCAATTTCAGCATTGTCGCTAAGAGTCAATCCTCTAAACAAATGGGTGCATTACTGGGACAAGTTAAAAAGTCAAGCAGATGAATTGTACTATAGAATTTATGGTAATTATAATTAGTAAATAAATATTCATCTAATTGTATAATTTTCAATGAAGTGAATCATGTAAATAAGGACACAGACTATTTTTTCCCGACTACGAGGATCTCAAAATGGTTATAAATAAAGAACCTTTATATATATACCTCTCTTTTGATCCATCTGTATCCTCACATCTCCTAAACAACTCGTCGTATTTTGGCAAATGATTATTTTGCGGTACGAAACCCTTAAAAATAAGGTTCAGCAGCATCTAGCTATACGAACATCAACTAAGCGGGGTGATTTATGCAACACATTCAAGTTGAAAGGTTGGCGTGCCGATTTATGAGCGAGGCTGCGAGGCTCATATCCAACACTGGCCTTATGTAGCTTTATAATGATGATTTTATACTTCGACTTTTGTAGCTGGCTACGAACTCATACACACCTTATTATCTAAGTCTGCCGCTTAACAGCAGTATTAATAGCGCTAATGTCATAATGACAATGATAAATAGCTTTGCGGTAATATTAAGTACTAAGTCCGTTTCTGAAAATTAAGTATTTTAAAATGATGCAATAAGATTTCACTACAAGTTTATTTTACACCAAAAACACGTTCATACATTTCGTTTACTTTAATATTTAAAGAATCCCATTCCTTCACATATTTATTGAAAGGATTAACTTGTAACGACAAAGCTGAAATAGGCTTAGGACAATCAAAATGACTCTTTTTCATTACACTTACATCCTTACTTATATTCTTGTCATGAAGTTTCTCGCAAATGAAACATTCAAATTTTTCTCTGACCATAGAATAATCCGTTTGGTAGGGTCTCGCTTTTAATTCGTTTTTTAATATTTGGTTAGTAATGATGCCTTTGGTTTTGTGTTCCAAATATTCTTCGTACAACTTATCGTCTGCCAACAACTTCTTCAGGTGTTCGCTCAAAGCTTTAGGCGTGCGGTAGTCCTCTAACAGTATTGCAGACTTGTTGTTCGGCAACCAGTCCCTTATCGTTGGAGATCCAAAGTAAATCGGAACAGAACCCACCGAGATCGGCCGCCATAATTTTTCTGTTGTATAATCATTACAAACAGCATTTTCTATAGCTATAGTGAATTTGTAACGTGCAACAAATCTTAAAAATTTATCGTCGCTTAAATTGTGAAATAGATCAGTTCCATTTTTGAATATTGGCATCCTTTTATTATTCAAACACTCTCCATACGAATCAATATCGATGTATTGTAGCAATTTCTTGACGTATGTATCTCTTTCCGTTGTAGTTTCACAGTTAGATTGAATGTACAGCACGGGAGCTAGACCTTTTGAAACATAAAAGTTCTTTCTATGGGTATCAACAAAGTAGTATGCCTTGTTTGTTATTTTCGTTAAGGACCCGAGATAGAACAGTGGCATTGGAACATCGCTGTATCTACTATACGTAGATGAGAAATTGAAGAGATTCCGGCCTTTTTCATGCATCAGCGCTGGGACATGTCTAGGCGATTCCTCGTGTAAGATGCCCCAAATAATACTTTGAGGGCGTCTGGGTAACGGAAAATAAATATTTGTCGCAGTACCATAAAATAAGTAAGCTCCTCGATCTATCTCAATCGGAGAACTGAATATTTTGCATCTGAAGTCTCCAGGGCAGTGTCTATCTTCTATCCAGGGCCAGTTTTTTGTCCACCAAACAATAACAGGCTCTGTCGTTTTACGTACAACTCGTTTCGCTACTTCTTTAAAGGCAGTTGTATAATTCAAGGTAGGTGTGTTACCGCAAGCACCAAAGGTGACTGGAAAAAATGTTATCATTACAAACTGTAAGTCCATGAGGGAATCATGACGAACAAGCGTTTTAAGAGGGGGTTTGCCATAATCATGAAGCTTGGAAAGCGGGTGGGTAACTGTAGCAAGGTGTTGGTGATAGAATCAAAGACGCCTCTGCACGTTGCAACCAGTCAGAACCATGCTGAAAATGGAAAATGCAGTGGTTGGAAGAAAAAATACGGGCTCTTCTGCACATTAGGTGACTGCAGGGCAGAAATCCCATCGGATAGATTTGCATGATGAGTTCGACAAGTTGTAATTTTGTTCGTGTTGTATGATGAATGATGTTAAATGAGTTCGTAAGTTTGAAGGCGCTATTGTAAGTCACCTAAAGTGCAGTCCTTCCAAAATACGTTTTGTATGAATTATAACAGAAATCTTACATTCGTAATTTCTTTTTCCTAAAATATTCCCTTTGATATGAGAGCCAAATTGAGATCTTGAAAAGCGATCTTGTGATGGCCACACAACCAGTAATGCGTAGAAGAATACGATAGTCAAAACACATGCCACTTGGTACACGGTCAGCTTTAACGTACATTTCCACGAGAACTTGATCAGTTTCATCGAAAAGCACCAGGTAACTACTTTCATTTTCTAGAAAACCTACAAAAAGATTTTGAAAAATGTTATGATGAAATATCACTAAAAAGCAAGTATCACTGCCCTGAGTTTGAGCTAGCTTGATACTAGCTTCTTCCCACACAAATATAATTTAAATCTTTTTAAGAGCGACGGTACATATATAGTGATCTGTGACTATAGCCCTATAGCCTATAACTTTTTAAGCTTTTGATAGCTTTATCCAAAGGCTTTATCACAGATCACTATATATGTAGTAAGCAAAGAATATAATACTTACAAGGAGGCAACAAGGAGGTACTAAGCTAGTGATTACTTGCTGAGTGTACTAAGCTTTGTGTGCACTTTATGTGGTTAGCTTCGCAATGATTACTAAGTTGTTGTTATTATTTGCTCAGTGGCTTCAACTTATACTCCACAGGCGTACTTAACTTATACTCATACAAAGTACTCATATATAACAATGTAATATATTTGGGCCCATCCATCTAGGAGCATTTAATCACATGTTTGACAGTGATGCTTGTCAACTAAGTTGTCAATTATTTGGAAGAAATATATTGATGGACTCACTGAGCAATCACTGGATGGACTTAGGATGGACTTTGTAGATGGATATCCCCAAATCGCAGACTAATATTATGTACCTATAAAGATATATGAGAGGAGAGAAAACACGAAAATTAGACTAAAAGAAAAGCATCTAAAAGTCAAACAACAAACGAACTAAATAAGAAGTTCATGTGATTGATATTTAGTGTTCTGTTGTGGTTCTGTTGGTGGACTAGAGTGTAGGCAAGACATTACTGGACCATCTCAGTGCTTCCTGCTGAATTGATAGACAATGTATGTTGTATGCAAAGACTTTTAAATTATTACTATATATATAAGCGTCGGTGGCGCATTGGATAAGGCGCGGACTCTCAATCTGAGGGTTCCTGGTTCGAATCCAGCCGTGTACCTATGAGTATGAGTTGTTTTTCAATTCAAGTACATTATCAGATTGCTTAACGGTGAAGGAAAACATCGTGAGGAAACCTGCATGTCTTGAACAGGCATATGAAGTCCGCCGTTCCGCACTGGGCCCGCGTGGTGGACTACGGCCCATATTCTCTGTAGGAGAGTAGGCCTGAGCTCCTGCAGTGGGGACGTATATAGGCTGTTCATGATATTTAAATCTCTTTGGTTGTATGTTATCATTAGCGTCTTAAAGGCGCAACAAATCGCGATTAAATATGGAATCCACCTAGCCTACAACATGGAAAAAGTTATTTTTTATCTCGATCTATTAAGGAAATCCAGTGGAAAAATATCTTAAGTCTACGCAGATAAGATAAGATCGGGCGTTGTAAACAAATTTACAAATCCATCAATATATTTTTAATTATTTCAGTTCACCATAAAAATGGGAAAGCCACACTTGAACGCAAACAAACACTATGAATTAAGACTGAAGAATTATGTGCTGAATTTTACGCTAAAACTGACTCTGCGCCAAGTGGTCTGTGTGGCGACTTGTGTATTTTTCTACGCAGTTCTTGTGATTTGGCCTTCACAAGACGAAGTTCTAGAATTTAACGAAGAAGATTTACGTGACGAATTTAAAAATATTCGTATCAAAAGAATACGTATTAAAGGAGAAGAACCAAATCCGGAAGGTGTGACTTACATGAAATGTATTTACATAGGACTAGCTGCTTCCCACGGTTTTTGTGGAAAATGTG
Organism: Carcina quercana; assembly: GCA_910589575.2. Taxonomy (NCBI): domain Eukaryota; kingdom Metazoa; phylum Arthropoda; class Insecta; order Lepidoptera; family Depressariidae; genus Carcina; species Carcina quercana. The sequence continues at coordinate 11,910,865 of OU342438.1, read as the reverse complement.
TTGTGCATCAGTTTAGTCATTTAAAATTTTAAAATCTAAAATAGACTATATTATAACAGTTCTGTAAAGCTCAGACCATGATTAGTTTTAAATTGTTGAGTAACTAATTTTATGAAGCCAAATAACATCTGATTCGATTTCACATTGAGATTCTAAATTCCTAAAACTTATCACTATACAAACTTTTGATATATTTGCGTGAGATACAAAAATCTTATTTATTTCTTTACAGCAACTTGTGTCGGTATCACTTACAGCGAGAATCGCACTAAAGCTTTAAACAAGATAGCGAAAAGTGTTATAAAAGGGACTAAAAAACCTGTTATTGTTTGGTGGACTGGCGATTTGCCCAAAACTGGAGACACGGATTGTCCTAGTGCTGTGAATTGTAAAGTAGTTAATTCACAAGTGAAGATAGATCACGGAGCTTACTTGTTTTACGCTTCCAGGATCAATTTTACCAAATTGCCTTTGCCGAGAACCTCTGATGCAATCATATGGGGTATGCTACACGAAGAATCACCTAGAAACATACCAGAGCTAATGTTCGATAAGGGCTTAAATCTTTTCAATTTCTCCTCTACCTATAGCAGATACAGCGATGTTCCAGTAACTTTATTGCATTTTGGATCAGCAGGGAGAATAACAAACAAAGCTTATTACTTTGTAGAGACTAGGAGAAAGAATTTTTATATCACAAAAGGACTAGCTCCTGTATTATATATTCAGACTGACTGTGACACCTCGACTGAAAGAGATGATTATGTAAGAGAACTAATGAAACACATCGATATTGATTCATACGGCAATTGCTTAAATAACAAGAAATTGCCGTATTTTAAATTTGGGAAAGATTACCTTAACCATATGGACAACGATGATTTCCTAAAGTTTATATCTAGATACAAATTCACTATAGCTATTGAAAATGGTGTTTGTAACGATTACATTACAGAAAAGTTATGGCGGCCGATTAGAGTGGGCTCTGTACCAATTTACTTCGGGTCTCCAACGATAAGGGACTGGTTGCCGAACAACAAGTCTGCAATACTCTTGGACGACTACCGCACGCCTAAAGCTTTGAGTGAATACCTGAAGAAGTTGTTGGCAGAAGATGAATTGTATGAAGAATATTTAGAGCACAAAACAAAAGGAATCATCACTAACCAAAGAATAATCAATGAACTAAAATTGAGACCTTATCAAACTAGCTATTTCAACATTAGAAAAGAATTCGAGTGTTTCATTTGTGAGAAACTTTATAACACTAAGATATATACTGATGCCAATACAGTGAACAAGAAACATTACGATTGTCCAAAACCCATTTCAGCATTATTTCGGAAAGTAAATCCACTCAATAGATGGGTTCGTGACTGGGAATCTGTTAAAAGGAAAGCAGATCAAATATACGATCTGGTTTTTAGTGGATATTTGTAAAAAATAAATATAACTATATAAATAAACGAACTTTTATTTGGTGCGATGTGTATATAGACTATAGTACTTGTAAAAGCTACTTTTAAGAAAAAAGCGCCTTAGGGAAAAATTCCAGAAAACACTGACTGGCATGGTGAATGAAAAAAAGAAATGTCTGAAGTTAGCAAACGATAAAAAAAACTTATGCAGGCATACAGCGCGCCGGGGATCGGGAATTCTCACCGAGGTGCAAAAAATATTTTAAGGTTATCTGATCCATATCTGAAAGCGAAACATAATCATCATTAACCAGGAAGTGTCCACTGCTGAACATAGGCCTCCCCCATGGTATGACCGTTGCTACTTGCATCCAGCGACTCGCTGCAACTTTTACTGCAAGCGAAACATAATTATCACATATTAGAAGGAAAAAAAAACAATAAGAATTAATGAAGCAATTATTTTGTATCAATAACTCTATTGTATATCACACCTACTTGGGTCTTAACCGTCTCCCACTTATGGACCCATTTGTTTAAAGGATTAACTCCTAGAGACAATGCTGAAATAGGCTTTGGGCAATCAAAATGACTTTTATTTACAATATTTACTTCAGCTTTTATCTTCATACTGTGAAGCTTCTCACAAATAAAACATTCAAAAGTTTTCTTCATAGTATAACAGTTGTTTTGGTGTGGTCTCAATTTCAATTCGTTTATTAATCTCTGGTTGGTAATTATTCCTTTCGTTTTGTGCTCTAAATATTCTTCGTACAACTTATCGTCTTCCAGCAACTTCTTCAGATGTTCACTCAAAGCTTTAGGCGTGCGGTAGTCCTCCAACAAAATTGCAGACTTGTTGTTCGGCAACCAGTCCCTTACCGTTGGAGATCCAAAGTAAATCGGAACAGAGCCTATTTTAATCGGCCGCCATAGCTTTTCTGTCATATAATCATTACAAACACTATTTTCAATAGCTATAGTGAATTTGTATTTAGCTAAGAATTTGAGGATTTTATCGTTGTCAAAAGATTCAAAATGACTCGATTTTAATTGAAAATCTGGGAATCTCTTGTTGTTCAGACAAGTTCCGTAAGAATCAACCTTGATGTATTTCATCAATTCTCTTACATATTCATCTCGTTGATTTGAGGTGTCGCAGTTAGATTGAATGTATAATACAGGAGCTAGTCCTTTTGATATATAAAAATTCTTCTTCGCAGTTTCTACAAAGTAGTATGCTTTGTTTGTAATTCTCTTAACAGACGCCGCATGGAATAGCGGAAATGGGACATTACTGTATCTGCTGTAAGTAGATGAGAAATTAAAAAGATTGAGAGCCTTTTCGTGCATTAGCTCGGGGGTAAACTTGGACGATTCATCGTGTACCAGTCCCCATATGAGACTCTCAGCTCGCCTTGGCAACGGTAAATTTGAGAAATTTGTCGAGTCGGCTTCGAACAAGTAGGCCCCGGATTCTATCTGGAGTGGAGAACTAATTATTTTGCACGTTATACCATCTCCGCAGAATCTATCTTCTATCCAGGGGAAATTGTTTGTCCACCAAACAATAACAGGTTCGTTAGTCAAACGGATTATAATTTGTGCCATCTGTTTAAAACTGTGTGTAAAATTTATGTTGGGCGTAATATCAATGTGACCTGTAAAACAGCAGACGAATATTTAAAAATCAATGAACACTGGAATATTCAGATAAGAAAACAATTAGATTTTAAAGACGGAACAAGAATGAGACTAGATCGGAATGGGAGAACTTGTAATCTTTTAAAAATCAAAGTTGTCCTTCGTTTCATGTAACGATGAAGGCTTTAGAAAGGAAGCAAATTCTGAATTTAATGAAGCAGATAATGCTGCCCTTTCTTTGCATAACCCTATTGTGCTTTTTACATTACTATAGGAGAGCATAGAAAACTTGACATACTATCAATGAAAGTCTGTACAAGAACAAAGCAGCTTCGTGAAAAATAGGTCACCTAGTCAGAACTCGGCAGATATAATATATCAAGACCTATAAACAAACCACACCTCTGTAATTTCTCTTTCCAATAAGATTTCTTTTCGAATAGGGAAAGGTAATATTAGACAATTGCATTTGAAGAAGTTCTTCTTGCGAAGGCCAAATCACAAGGACTGCGTAGAAAAATATAAAAGTCGTAGCACACGCTACTTGGTGCAATGACAATTTATACACAAACATTAGCATAGCACTTAGCCACAGTATGGCCTCGGTATGGCCACAGTAACTTGAATGTTATCTATCGCATAGGACTAGCTTCAGGCATTGTTCCTTCTAATCTCAATGAACACACGCCAGATATTTTCTAGTTTTCCAGAACTATTGCATATATTCACAAGACACAAGGATTACGAATTTCAAGCAAATTCAATGTGCCAAATATTGCCGAAAGCGGAAATCATATCACAGGTACTAGGTGGTACCCACTCAAAATGTAGTGGTTATTTACTTGCTCAGTGGGTCCTCTTAGAGCCCGAGCGATTATATGCTCCTAGGAGCCCACTGCACTGAGCAAGTGAAAACAATAATGTACCTATACGCTGTCATCCACATACTAATATCTAGCTAATATATGCTGTCTTCTATCTAAAGCAAATCTGAAGCAAAGAGTATATGGATCCTAACGCGTAAAGTTTTTATTACTTTTTCTCTGTTTTATTCTGAGATCTTGCTGAAATCAAATCTGAAAATATGTGATATTCTTTGATCTGAAAATCTGAAACCTTGTGAGTATTATATATTCTTTCTTCTTTGATCTGGAATGACAAGTTCTATGGACAACCGTTACACTAAAACGTAGTGATTAAATGCTCCTAGCGTTACACTCGAGCAAGTAAAATCGTTATAACATATATAGTGATCTATGGGTATAACTTTTAGAAAACGGAAAAACTTTGTCGTGTACTCAGATTTTTGTGTCTTGAAGTTGAAGAAAAATAATCACTTTCTAACATAGCATTGAATACGTATGTTGAGTCCCGTGATTAAGTTGTCAGTCTACCAAGTGGTTTGTGCATTGTCTCTGCTGTTCTTTTATGCAGTCCTCGTGATATGGCCCTCCCAAGATGCAGCAGCCTCCCAGCATCGCATATCTAAATGGCAGCTTTATGAGCTCAACAATCCTAAATTCCAGGAGGTGATGTATGATATCATTGGAAAAATAAAACGAACAGGTATGATTGACTTTTTCAGTTTAATGACTTATTTATGAATGTTAAACTAAGGTTGTTGTCATGATCTACCACGCTAAGCAAGCGCGTTGATCTCAGTAAGATGTCAGGTATTTCAACGTTTCTTTCGCCCCCTTGAATTTTCCCTTAATCGCTTCTACGACATCCATAGATAGATATGGAGTGGTTTCATTCTCCGTAAACAAATATGGCTACGTACAAAACAAATTACTGTAGGTAGTATTAAATTTGGAAGAGGTTAGAGTAGGTTCAGAAATGGAACTGAGACGAATCGTGATATGATCATAAAACTTAAATGAAAAATGTGAAGACGGCGACATATAAAATTTTACATTTTTAATTCATCATCAAATTTTATTGTTAACCCCTCAAAATGCCTCCCTCGATGTCGTGTTTCGTCGTTGGGGGCTAAATAAGCTTGTTTATTTATAATTTTTTTCAGCTGATATCTGGATATCGCCTACAAATAAGTCTTCTTATGCCAAAGCCATAGAAAAGAAAGCAAAACACATCATACGTCACAACAAGAACCCGATTATTGTGTGGTGGACGGGTGTTTGGCCAGCAGTAGAAGAATTATACTGCCCAGGTGGCATAACTTGTGATGTACTGCATTCCCAGTACGAAATAAATAAAGGAGCTTATATATTTTATGGTAGCTTGGTAAGATTCCCAAATTTACCGTTGCCGAGACGCCCTGAGAATATAATTTGGGGACTTTTTCACGAAGAAACACCTGCAAACACCCCAGAGCTGATGTTCGATAAGGGTTTGAATCTTTTTAATTTCTCATCGACGTACAGTAGGTATAGCAATGTCCCTATTCCGTTGGCTCATCTGGGGTATGTAGAGATGGTAACCAAGAAAGCATACTATTTTGTAGAAACGGGGAGGAAGAATTTTTATATTTCAAAGGGCCTAGCTCCTATTATATACAATTATACATGCAGACGAATTGTGATACTTTCACTGAAAGAGATGATTATGTGAAAGAACTCATGAGATATATCGATATTGATTCATACGGTGAATGTTTGACTAATAAGAGGCTACCAGATTTTGGTTTTGGAACTGACTATCTAAATAATGTTAATAACGATAAACTTCTAAAATTTATTGCAAGATATAAATTCATTATAGCTATCGAAAACGCAGTATGTAATGATTACGTAACAGAAAAGTTTTGGAGGGCGATAAAAGTAGGCGTGGTTCCGATTTACTTTGGATCTCCAACGATAAGGGACTGGTTGCCGAACAACAAGTCTGCAATACTGTTGGAGGACTACCGCACGCCTAAAGCTTTGAGTGAACATCTGAAGAAGTTGTTGGCAGACGATAAATTGTATAAAGAGCATTTGGAGCATAAGATAAATGGAATCATCACTAACAAGAGATTATTAAATGAACTGAACATCCGGTCGTACCAAATTGATTACAGTGAAAGAATTAAAAAGTTCGAATGTTTCGTTTGCGAAAGGCTACACAGAATAAAATCAGATCCAGTGTGGAATAATGTGAACAAAAGCCATTACGACTGTCCAAAGCCTATTTCAGCATTGTCCTTAGAAGTTAATCCTCTTAGCAAATGGGTTAATAAGTGGGATTATTTTAAGGGTCAAGTAGATGGGATACATAATCGTGTTTTTGACATTATATAATTGCTATCTAACGCGTAACTTAGTCTGCTTCTGAGGCATAGCTTCAGTCGGGCGTCGTTTGACGTTTTGTAAACAGACCCTCCCGTACCGCTCCTATACGTCAGAAACAGACTCATTTATACGTTAAACCTGTAAATCATGTATTGACAATCATCTTTTTCAAAATGTTACTAACCAGCTAAAATAATTTAAATCTCTTTGTTTATAACCAAAATAGTTATTATTCAGTATTTGCACGCCCCGTCCATTTTACTAGAAATTTATTCCAAAGGTATATATAGTGCAAGTACCTTGTTTATTACATTTCCAACAAGTGGAATATTTATCTGTGGTATTATTATTACCATATTATTTATTACCTTTTCACTGCGCGTCAGCGTAAAGAAGTTTTTGTTCTATGCCTTTTCTCTATGACAGTGATTAAGTCATATGTGCAAAGAGAATATAATATACTACGTCATGTGACACACTAATTGCACACTAATATAAACACCTAGGTTAGGATAACGTTAGGATGTCCATATAGTTTGTGGGTACTGGTTAGTAATATAATATGTGAGTCATACATTGGTCATACATGTATAATCCAATCACTATAGGCAATATACTATAGGCACATTTAGGTACCTAATATACTGTATAAATTCATCATTCATCCAAAGATAATATAACATTATAATTATAATACATATAGTTTCCCCTACAAATACTGTAAACCATTTGTTTTTATTCTGTATTATCTAGTATTGCCCCATAAACTATAAAAAGGAAAAATTCCAGGTTAATGGTACCGCACGCAACGATTTACTGAAATCACGAAAAGCAAATTCCACCTTGCAAAGATAATTTATCAAGTCAATTTAGGAAAACCCATGTTCACCAGTAATCATATTCGAATAATAAACATTTTTTGATATTTTTTAAGTAGGCTTCCGTTTGACCACAATATGTAAAGCGACGATGTGGCCTAGGACGGTCCAGTTGCCTAGAATTAGCCTAGCCACTCTAGCCTTGTAGCTTACCCTTCACCAGTGAGTCGTGTACCAAATAACCTTGAACAATGTTTTATTTGTTTCAATACTTTTAAGGAACCTGGAAGTATGGCACCTAGAAATTACCATTTGAGGTCGCACCGTTCTATATTTAAGTCTGTATTGAATCTGAAGCTGTACCAAGTAGCGTGCGCTGCAGCCGTAATATTTTTCTACGCGGTGGTTGTAATTTGGCCTTCACAAGACGAAGTATTACAACTTCGAGAGCCTAGTTGGCAAGATGAGATTAGAAACCCACAAATCAGAGAGCTGATGTACGACATCGTTAGAAAAATGAAAAACACAGTTGGTACTTATTTTTCATTTCAGTAGTTCTAACGGCTTAGAATAGGAACATTCCGTTGGTAATGCAAAAGGTAAATAAGGATAATAACATTGAGATAAGCCGAAGCTTCTGCCGACGTAATATTCAACCAAAACAATTAGGCACGTGACAAGTATGCGGTAGCTGGCTCTGAAAGTTGGCTACGAAATGGTAAAAATAAATCTCATTTCGTATCCGGCTAATAAACGGGGTTTTTTAATTCCCATACGGTAGCTGACTACGAAATTTGTCTACGAAACAGGTAAGAAGGAGTTTCAGTGCCCGTACCTCTTCTTCCCACCCCGCTGCCCTCACTAGGGTAATGTGAATAATTGTATTAACAAGCCCTTCCCGCTATCACCAATTCACGGTGATTAGATATCACAGCGATAAACAATGCACCGGATTTTTTAAATTTGTAATATATATATTGTAACTTTTATTTGTCACTTCCAGGGATGTCTACGCCCGCCGTTCAGCTAAATTTTACCAAAAGCTTATTAGAAGATGCGAAGTACACTATACGGACAAGCAAAAAACCTTTCATTGTTTGGTGGACAGATTCACAGCCATGGATTGAAAACAGACTTTGCCCGAGTGGCATCACTTGCAATATCTTACGGTCTCCACTAAAGATAGATCGAGGAGCTTACTTGTTTTATGCCAGTCACATAAAATTCAAACATTTACCATTGCCGAGACGTTCTGAAAGCATAATTTGGGGACTGTTCCATGAAGAGTCACCTAGGAACGTTCCAGAATTAATGTTCGAGAAGGTTCTGAACCTCTTCAATTTTTCCTCCACTTACAGCAGGCACAGCGATGTTCCAATTCCATTATTGCATTTGGAATCTTTAGAGAGAATAACAAACAAAGCATACTACTTTGTAGAAACTGCTAGAAAGAACTTGTATTTATCAAAGGGACTAGCACCAGTATTGTATATTCAGACCGACTGTACATCTTCAACGGAAAGGGACGATTACGTGAGTGAATTGTCGAAGTATATCAGCATTGATTCTTATGGAGGTTGCTTTAATAACAAGAAACTACCAGACTTCAAATTTGGGACAGACTACTTGAACAATCTTAAAAATGATAAATTCCTCAAATTTGTTGCAAGATACAAATTCACTATAGCTATTGAAAACGCTGTTTGTAATGATTACATAACTGAAAAGTTTTGGCGCAGCATTCGACTAGGTTCCGTTCCGATCTACTTTGGATCTCCAACGATAAGGGACTGGTTGCCGAACAACAAGTCTGCAATTCTGTTGGAGGACTACCGCACGCCTAAAGCTTTGAGTGAACATCTGAAGAAGTTGTTAGCAGATGATAAGTTGTATGAAGAATATCTTGAACATAAAACAAAAGGTATCATTTCTAACAAGAGATTAATAAATGAGATAAACATAAGGCCTTACCAGACGAAACATGATGATATGGTTAATAAATTTGAATGCTTTATATGTGAAAAACTTCATGAAGTAAAGTTAAAAGATGAAGTAAAGACTGTTAACAAGAGTCATTATGATTGTCCAAAACCTACCTCAGCACTGTCACTGGGAGTTAATCCTTTCAATATTTGGGTGCGTCACTGGGAATTGTTCAGACGTCGAGCGGATGAGATACATGATCTGGTTTTTGTGTGAAATTATTTCAATATTTATTATTTCTATTATATCCTAAGAGTACTCAGCATAACTTACTATTTAAAATCATTTTGATTGATTACAGTGCCTGTAGCACAGTGTGTGCAATGCAACATTTTGAAATAACTATCGAAGTTTATTATTTTGACTTGAATGTAACAATAGCTATGTAATGTATGTACTTTATAAAATACAAAATCATGTGATGAATTGTATAGGTAATTTAAAAGTTATTAACAAGAATTTAATTTAAAAATAATCTTTTTTTAACAAGATTTTAATTTATTTTTAATAAAATTTGCTTACGACTTCATTTGCTTGAAGTCTAACTTGGTCCCTACATGTCATCTGACTTTTAGCCGTGAAAAGGCAACAAACAAACATAGTTGCTCAACAAACATTTACTACATCGACATTGAAACTAAAGAATCATTAAAATCCTTTTGATATAATACGGTTCTGTATAACACGATACGTTTTGCTTTGCTACCCAACAGCGGCGATCTTACCTACTTAAATACCTTAAACAACTTTTAATACAAACTCATTTTAGTCGATTGTCATGTCAGTCTCCTCCAGACAGAATCTAGCACCATTACATTTCAGTGCCTATTCCAAAGTAGCGGAAGAAATACCTGGATATGTCTATGTGTATGAAGTATGACTTATTCAATGCTAGCCACAGATTAAGTAGCTACTAGATTTTAGTACACACAGAATAAAAACTCTACATTAACACGCAGAATGCATATCTATTAACATTCATAAATCTGTGGTCCTAGCCACATTACTATACATCAGTGCTAGCCACTGAGCAAGAGCCTCCTTGTGAGTATCTTATACTTTCTTTGTCCTAGCCCTTTAGGATCTCTACATTAGCTCTACATAGTTTGTGGTCCTAGCGTTGACATATTCTTTGGCGTTGACGCATACATCTGTTTCCTATTGATATCCTGTTGATTTCCATTTCATTTAACTTTAATTATTCTCTTTATAGCAAAAATTTAGTTCAATTTCTGTTTGGTTTCTGGCTATCTTTACAATCTTTATATGAACCCATGTGGTAAGGTCAACTGGAATAATTTTGAGTTAAACATACTATTATGAAACAATAAAAAAATAACTCTTGAGGACAAAAAGTCTGATAAAATTGATAATATCCAATAAACGCAGGTCTAAAAGTTTTCTAAGTGACACCAATCTCGACTGTCCATAGTTTTTCGTTTCGCCCGTTTGTGTACCAGAAATCGATAAAGTTTGGAGCCCGTAAACTAAGCGTTTTTGCATTTTTTTAGCAATTACTATTATACAAATTCAAGCGTATAATTGTGGTTTTAGGTGATGTAAAATGCAAAGGAATCGCTACATAATTATTCTAATATGAACTAAGATACAGTGATGATGTTGACACTGCATCAAGCGGCATGTGCTTTAACTATTACATTTTTCTACGCTGTGCTTGTCGTTTGGCCTTCTGAAGATAAAGCACTTCTAATACAAGAGCCTGCTGAGCAAAACAGTCCCAATGTAAAAGAGAATATCATAGAAAATGCGTCAGATGAAGGTTAATACTTAATTATTTACTTATATTCAAATTTGTGTTCGTCCCAGATTGAGGAAAGGCGGTAAATTACAACTGCGCCCGCTCGTCTAAAATGTTTTCATCATTTACAAAATCACGCACAGTTTTGCATCACTATTTATACAAGCTTAAATTGTTGTTTGAAAAATTTGGCTTGAACCACATTTTCTCACATATGGCGGAATTCGGCACCTGGTGAGTGAAACTAGGACTTGGTTCTTATTTTAAGCACTGGATGTGGTTTTTTAACAATATTTGATCAAAATTGCAATTATTACAGATGACTCAACCACACAACACGATCTAAGTAGATATGTTCATAATATCAAAGAGAAAGGAATAAGCGCTATACGTTCAACGAAAGAACCTGTAATTGTTTGGTGGACGGAGATTTGGCCCTGGGTTGAAGATAGACACTGCTCTGGTGGTATAAAATGCAAAGTACTACGGTCTCAGTTTGATATAGATTATGGTGCTTACTTGTTTTATGGTAACGGTATAAATTTTACTGATTTGCCGTTGCCGAGACGCTCTGAGAGTATCATTTGGGGACTGTTTCACGAAGATTCCCCTAGGAATGTGCTTGAACTTATGTATGAAAAAACTCTAAATATTTTCAATTTTTCCTGTACATACAGTAGATACAGCAATGTTCCTATTCCATTAGCCCATTTAAGATCTGTAGACACAATAACAAACAAATACTACTTTATGGAAACTGCTTTAAAGAATTTTTACCTCTCGAAGGGATTTGCTCCAGTATTATACATTCAATCTAACTGTGATACCTCAACTGAAAGAGATGATTATGTAAGAGAACTTATGAAACACATTGACATTGATTGTTACGGCGAATGTTTGAATAATAAACGGTTCCCTGATGATAAGTTTATAAGAGAGTATTTCAATCATGCAAACGACGATGACTTTCTAAAATTTATATCTAAATACAAATTTACTGTCGCCATAGAAAACGGTGTTTGTAATGATTACATAACTGAAAAGTTTTGGAGAGCACTCAAAGTAGGTTCTGTTCCAATTTACTTTGGATCTCCAACGATAAGGGACTGGTTGCCGAACAACAAGTCTGCAATACTCTTGGAGGACTACCGCACGCCTAAAGCTTTGAGTGAACATCTGAAGAAATTGTTGGCAGACGATAATCTGTATGAGGAATATTTGGAACATAAAACAAAAGGTATCATAACTAATCAGAAATTAATAAACGAACATAAAATAAGACCTTATCAAACTCATTTCCTCGATATGAATCATGAATTTGAATGTTTCGTGTGCGAAAAACTTCACAACATGAGGACTGATACTGAAGTGAACAAAGTAAACAAAAGTCATTACGACTGTCCAAAACCTATATCGGCATTGTCGCTAGGAACTAATCCCTTAAGCAAGTGGGTGCAGTCTTGGGAATTGCTAAAAGTTTCTGCAGATAAGATACATAATCATGTTTATGGTTTCAGATGATACAAAAATAAAGCATTTAGCAATTAGTATTTAAATTGTTTCATTGGAGTGTAGTTTTAGCTTATCCCATTTTAAAATTTTCTTATTAACTTGCATTGAGACTAGACAATAGACAATTAGACATATATATGAATACGCCAAATAACTTGTTGTTGATGGTACTGGAAAAACATACCATTTTCTGGGCAGTAAATAATCAAATAAATTATTGTATTTTTTACAACCTACCTCTATATAGAGGTACATCTTTCAGCGTGTATGTACATGTAGGGTTGATTACTGATCATGCTTCTTATAGACACTTGCTTCTCGAGCAAGTAAAGACAATATTAAAAAATTGGTTACTCCATGTATTGCTCCTGAAACATTTTTCCCGGGGGTAATACATATCCATTTTTTGTTCTATTTTTAAAACATACTTTATAGATAGAGCTATAGAGTTTGTTAAATATTCTGTTTTCATCGAATACTAATGATTTTGATTGTTTCGTGTGCGACTGCACATTACATTTAAAATACATTTTTTCACAGATGACTTGAACAAACCCTTCCTCCACCAACTTAATTACTCGAAAGCCCTAAAAAAATACGCACAAGGCATCGCACGCAAAACTAAAGATCCAGTAATTGTTTGGTGGACAGACATTTGGCCTTGGATAGAAGACAGACATTGCCATGGTGATAAAAAATGCAAAGTACTCCGTTCTTCACTCAAGATAGACCGCGGAGCTTACTTGTTTTACGGCAGCGCGATAGATTTTAGAAACTTGCCAGTGCCACGACGCTCACAAAGTATAATATGGGGTCTTCTACATGAAGATTCACCCAGAAATGTCCTTGAACTTATGTACGAAAAGGGGCTTAACCTATTTAATTTCTCCTGTACTTATAGTACCTTTAGTGACGTCCCTATACCACTAGCCCATTTAGGATCTATAGAGAGAATAAAAAGTAAGGCATACTACTTTGTAGAAACTAGAAGAAAGAACTTTTATATTCAAAACGGGCTATCTCCTGTTTTATACATTCAGTCAGACTGTGACACATCAACTGAACGGGATGATTACGTGAAAGAATTGATGAAATACATCGACATCGATTCCTACGGAGAATGCCTGAATAACAGAAAGTTACCAGATATTAAATTTAGGACTAACTATTTTGGTCATTTAAATGACGATGAATTTCTAAAATTTGTCTCAAGATACAAATTCACTGTAGCCATTGAGAACGGTGTATGTAAAGGTTACGTAACTGAAAAGTTATGGCGGCCGATTAAGGTTGGGTCTGTTCCGATCTACTTTGGATCTCCAACGATAAGGGACTGGTTGCCGAACAACAAGTCTGCAATACTGCTGGAGGACTACCGCACGCCTAAAGCTTTGAGTGAACATCTGAAGAAGTTGTTAGCAGATGATAAGTTGTATGAAGAATATTTGGAACACAAAATAAAGGGAGTAATTTCTAACAAAAAATTTGTAAATGAACTTAAACTAAGACCTTACCAAACCCAATTTTCTGATATACATGCAAAGTTTGAATGTTTCATTTGCGAGAAACTTCATAACATGAAGATCAATACTAAAGTGAACGTAGTGAACAAAAGTCACTATGATTGTCCAAAGCCTATTTCTGCATTGTCTCTAAGAGTTAATCCTTCAAACAAATGGGTGCACTACTGGGAATTACTGAAGGAGTCCGCTGATGCCATATACGATCAGGTTTTAGGTATGAACTGATACGTATAATGAACAATTTACAGTTAATTTTTTATGTAAGTTTTCTAATATATTAATTAACCTCCAAAAACCCGCGATTTCCTTTTGTTTTCCTTATTTTCCATATTAAGTGCCGGCGTCGCAAAAACTAAATGATTTTTAATGCAGGAGAGAGTTTATTACGGGGTATTTTTATTATTATTAATATCCATTGTAGTTTTTTAATCCGATCCTTATGTTTTGAAAAATGGAAATAGATTCGCTCTAGGTGTTAAAATAAACTTTTTATTCATAGTCAAGTTAAAAAAACTAAGTTGCTATTTTAAACCCGACAATTCATTCTGCTGATTCAATATTTTTAATAGTATGGTAATCTGGGATTCATTCTTCGTTCTAGTCCCCTTCTGAGTTTACCTCAGGTTATGCCTCAGGCTCATCACCAACCGGAATAGCATGAGACGCACGAAAACAGTGTGTATAAGATAATACATTTTATCTTTAAATATGACATAATGTATACTATGATTTCATTTTCTTATAAATACCTTCATATGTGAGTATATTTAATATGACATATATATCTCATTCTCACTGCTATCATACGTCTCATGCTATCCGAGTTTACCCGAGCCACTACCCGAACATCATGTCTAAAGTTTTTTTAGATCAAAGACAAATATATTTTAAAAAGTCAGAATAAAACCTCTGCGCTCATGGATATATATGTACTACGCTGAATAAAATATTTCATGGTTTTCTTTATACGCCACTGAGCAAGTAATCACTACGTTTTAGTTTACGTTTACGTTACGTTTTTCTACGCCACAAAATAGGAATAATTCCTTTTTTACATATAAATACATAAATACAATATATATTTGTTACATGCTGTTGACATCTTCCGCCACGTCTTCTAGTATATTATATATTCCATGTACTCCTTGCTGTCTTCCGCACAGACTAATAAATGGTCTTAAATGCTCCTAGATATGGTCTCTGTGGTCTTCCGCGAATAATTAGGTACATATATTAGTCTGTGGAATAATTGATTGATGTTGATTAATTCCAAGTGTTTATTTCGATTTTATTATCCTGTGTTTATGTAACTTATTAATACTATTTTAATTTAGGCACTAAGTATTGCTAAGTAAGTAATAACTATGTAATTCTGTCGTATGAGTATGTATATCTATGCTTGTTTTCCTGTTCAGCTTGTCTAATGAACAATGAACTTGCACCTACTTTCTATGTTTAATCATTGGATGTTTCACTATCCCTTCGAAATTATTTATAAGCGACGTTTTAACAAGAAACGTATCGGTGAAATGTATAATTGTTATAAATATAAATAATTTTCTTCAGGGATCCAAGTAAAATGAAGACATCACGTCCAAAAGTTACCAAATGTGCCTTGAGTTCAAAGAAATATATATTCGAACCCGTTTTCAAATTGACTGTGTGTCAAGTGGCTAGTGTTGCGGCTTTTGCATTTTTCTACGCAGCTCTTGTGATTTGGCCATCACAAGACGAGGTACTGCAACTCGAAGAGCCTAGTTGGCACAGAGAACTCAGAAATCCACAAATTAGAGAACTAATGTACGACATTATCAGGAAAATAAGAGACACAGGTGTGGTTTTGACAAAATTTCTCTTAAACAACAGTGAACTTTTGATTTGATTTGAACTGTTGATGGTGCGAATGTTAAAATATTTCGGTTTTCAGGTACTAGGTGTTCACCTTCAGTCTACTCTAATTTTACTATTAACATTATAGATAATGCAAAAAGCATTATAGGTACTACCAAAGAACCTGTTATTGTATGGTGGACTGACAGACAACCATGGATAGAAGATAGATATTGTCCTAGCGGTGCAACATGTAAAGTGTTCAGATCCCCGTTGGAGATAAATGAAGGAGCTTACTTGTTTTATGCTAGCGATTTGAATTTCACAAAGCTGCCTTTGCCCAGGCGATCACAAAACATCATCTGGGGACTGTTGCACGAAGAGTCACCCAGAAACGTTCCGGAACTTATGTACGACAAGGGACTGAATCTCTTCAATTTTTCTTCGACTTTCAGCAGATACAGCGATGTTCCAATTCCATTACATCATTTAGAGTCTCTAGAGAAGATAACAAGCAAGGCTTACTATTTTGTAGAAACCACTAGGAAGAACTTTTATCTACTAAATGGACTTGCTCCCTTATTATACATTCAGACGGACTGTTCCACTTCTACTGAACGAGACGATTACGTGAAAGAATTATCGAAATACACTAATATTGACTCTTACGGCAGTTGCCTGAATAATAAGAGGTTACCAGACTTTAAATTTGGAAAAGACTACTTAAACAATCTTAAAAACGATAAGTTTTTAAAATTTGTTGCACGATACAAATTCACTATAGCTATTGAAAATGGCGTTTGTAATGATTACATAACGGAAAAGTTTTGGAGAGCACTCAGAGTGGGTTCTGTTCCGATTTACTTTGGATCTCCAACGATAAGGGATTGGTTGCCGAACAACAAGTCTGCAATACTGTTGGAGGACTACTGCACGCCTAAAGCTTTGAGCGAACATCTGAAGAAGTTGTTAGCAGACGATAAGTTGTATGAAGAATATTTGGAACATAAAACAAAAGGAATAATTACTAACCAAAGAATCATTACTGAACTAAAAGTTCGGCCTTACCAGACTAAATATTTTGATTTAATCAATACATTTGAATGCTTCATTTGCGAGAAACTACATAGTAGAAAACGAAATACTAATATGAACATAGTAAACCGAAGCCATTATGATTGCCCAAAGCCTATCTCAGCGTTATCTCTGCAAGTGAATCCTCTAAATATTTGGGTGCATCATTGGGAGTTCTTTAAGCGTCAAGCTGATGAAATTTATGATTTAGTTTTTGGTGTAAAATAAATTGATTTTTCTAATTGCCTTGTTTTAATCCCCGACGTAAAAAGAGGAGTGTATTTAAATATGACGATTTTATGTAGGACTACTTGTGAAGACAAATCAAACGAGCCCAAACTCTTCCATTACATAGTTTCTGTAACCACCTTCTGGCTCCATCGTCAGATGTAGTGTCTTCATCATGATGTAGCATTGTCATCCGATTTACATATTGTATGCAAAGTTTCATGGAACACCGGTAAGATTTGATATTTTATTAACAATGCTTGGTTACTGAAAATTCAGGCTTCTAGAGGTAGTTTAATCCACAACGAAGTTATTGGGGGTCGAAAACGGCCTGAACTGCTTCGAGAAAAGGATGGTACGGCCGTGCCGCTTTTGGCTCAACTTGGCGGGGGCACTGCAGACACGTCTCACACCAAATATTAATATACGTACAACGTACATATTATAGTGATCTGTGGGTACAACCTACTAAAACAGCGGGACAGATGAGACAGCAACAGTCTTAGTCTATGGGTGAAATTAGGTGAAAGTAAACCAAAGCTTTAAATATTGTATCTAGAGCCTATTAAAATTTATTAAAATCACCAAACAAAGCGAACAAGTCATAATCTGAAAAAGAGAAAACTGAAAAAAGACAAGAGAATACTTTTCTCTTTGGACACCAGATTTTGGCAGAATTACCATGAAGTTGGTAGTTGCCATAAATATCAAGAATTGAATTGAATTGAGAAAACTTTTTTAAATACGAAAAAAACTAAGAAAATTAGCCACAAAATAAACAAAGAAGTAGTAAATAAATAAACTGGGAAAACTGTAACATTGTAGTAAATTGGGATTCGCTAAGCAGCTATAGGTACTTACTATATTTAAGTCTGTGGTATTGCGATTCAAAGAAAGAAGAAAGCAAATTGTGTACCATTAAACTAAAAAAATATTTAAAATAACTAAATCTGTTTGTCGGTGATTTTAAATTATTTCAGGGACTAAATGATATGGCAAGCCAGCTCCAGAAAATTAGCAAGTTATATGTGTTGAGAATAGACAAATATCAATTGAAATATATACTAAAGTTGGTGTTATACCAAGTGGCGAGTGTTGCAATTTTCGTATTTTGCTACGCAGTACTTGTGGTTTGGCCTTCTCAAGATGAAGTGCTTAAATATACACGTTTCAATGAGAATGTCGCAGGAAAGGTGACATGCGAAGGTGTGTATCATCATCATCATCAACAGCCTATATATGTCCCCACTGGAGGGGCTCAGGCCTACTCTCCTACAGAGAGTGTATGGGCCATAGTCCACCACGCGGGCCCAGTGCGGATCGGCGGACTTCACATGCCTGTTCAAGACATGCAGGTTTCCTCACGATGTTTTCCTTCACCGTTAAGCAATCGGATAATGTACTTGAAGGTAGGTAAGGTGTGTATGCTTTGCTTTAAATTTTTATTTCCGTCATTATCCTAAGAAATCACTTTACCGGGATAAAAGTGTCTTATATGCCACGTCACCTACACCGCACACTTGCTCACTGCTTAATGCTTTCACTGTACATACAAACACACGTATATATATGTTAACACGACCATACAGTTACACATACACTTCTTTTACACATACATTTGACATATTTTACATATTAGAGGGCTTATCTGAAAACCCCAGCGCTATGGCTTCTGCATCCAAGCTTCTGCCATAGCAGATGCTGAGATTAGTCCTTTTTGACGCCACATTACAACACAATGCCTATGTACATTATTAATGTATTATTTTTAATTGTACGCAATTTATGTGTCAATTGTATTTTTGTATTGTGTTGTGTGTTAAATAAATTATTAACTAATTAAGATGTCAATATTGAACAAGTGGTACGAAAAAGCAGCACTCCCCAGCAACTTCTACGATGCACAAGGAAAGATATAGGAAAACAATTTTGTTTCAGATAATGGTGTAAAGTACTACCAGCGTCTACCTAACTATACGAACGCTCTGAGAGAGGATGCAAAACGGATTATAAGCACGACCATTGATCCTGTTATTGTTTGGTGGACTGAATTTTCATCTTGGAAGATAGATAGATATTGCTCCAGTGGGAAAACATGCAAAATATTCCGTGCCCCATTCCAAATAGACCGTGGAGCGTACCTTTTTTACGGCAGTGAGATCGATTTCGGAAACTTACCTTTGCCAAGACGATCCGGAAGTATCATTTGGGGATTGTTCCACGAAGAATCACCGACAAACGTTGCGGAGCTGTTGTATGAACGAGGACTGAATCTCTTCAATTTTTCTTCCACCTTCAGTAGATACAGCGATGTCCCAATACCATTAGCTCACGTAGGGTCTGTAGAGAGAATAACGAACAAAGCATACTTCGTGGAAACAGCGAGAAAGAGTTTTTACATTTCAAAGGGACTAGCTCCTGTATTGTATATTCAATCGGACTGTGATACTGCGACTGAAAGAGACGATTACGTGAGAGAACTGTTTAAATACATTGATATTGATTCTTATGGTGACTGCTTAAATACAAAGAAGCTACCGGACTTTAGTTTTGGAACTGATTATTTAAACAATTTCAATAACGATAAATTTCTGAAATTTATTGCACGATACAAATTCACTATAGCTATTGAGAATGGTGTTTGTAATGATTATATAACTGAAAAGTTATGGCGGCCGATCCAGTTAGGCTCCATTCCGATTTACTTTGGATCTCCAACGATAAGGGACTGGTTGCCGAACAACAAGTCTGCAATACTGTTGGAGGACTACCGCACGCCTAAAGCTTTGAGTGAACATCTGAAGAAGTTGCTGGCAGACGATAAGTTGTATAAAGAATATTTAGAGCACAAAACAAAGGGAATCATTACCAATAACAGATTTATTCATGAGCTAAAGATTAGACCATATCAATCTGATTTTAAGGATGCATTTGCTGAGTTCGAATGTTTCATTTGCGATAAACTTCATGATATAAATACTGAAGTGAACGTCGTGAACAAAAGTCACTACGATTGTCCCAAGCCTATTTCAGCATTGTCGCTAGGAGTTAACCCTCGAAATTTTTGGACATATGCGTGGGATTCTTTAGAGAGACAAGTAGATGAGATATACGGTCGAGTTTTCGGTGTAATATGACTTATATACTTATCTCATACAATACAAATACTTCTTGGAGCTTTTCTGTGATGAATTTTACAATGTCACCTATCCATGGATTGAGTACGTAACTCGTATGATAACGGATACCACCATGTCGGTCTTTCTGTCGAAATCTACCGCGAAACATAAATTTTAATAGCACTATTACGATCCGGTATATTGGAGCGTCGGTGGCGCAATGAATAAGGCGCAGACTCTCAATCTGAGGGTTCCGGGTTCGAATCCAGTCGTATACCTAGGAGTTGTTTTTCAAGTACATTATCCGATTGCTTAACGGTGAAGGAAAACATCGTGAGGAAACCTGCATGTCTTGAACAGGCATGTGAAGTCCGCCGATCCACACTGGGCCCGCGTGGTGGACTATGGCTCATACACTCTCTGTAGGAGAGTATGCCTGAGCCCCTGCAGTGGCGATGTATGTCATTAGCTGGAAGCTTCAGGGTGAGTACACTCCATCCATCCAATGGCTTAATGGTCACTTACCATCAGGTCAGGAGTATCAGTATAACACTGTTGCATGAAATGTCAATGTTGATCCACTATACAACGTCAATTTGATCAGCCGATCTGGCACATATCTCCAATCAGATTTTGCCCTGTAGAGTACGGTGAGAAATCAGCCGATGAATATATCCCCATGTTAAGACGGTTTTAAGTCCAGTGCTGAAAAGGGGCGGTGCCCAGATATAGGGCGCACAAATGATCAGAATCAAGTTTTACCTGAAACCTGCATGTCCTGTCATGTCCTTTAGGTCCTGCATGGGCGCAGAGTTATAGAGCCACGCACTGGGCGCATAAGCGGCTAATTACGGCACTGGCTAGTCGACATGACCCATCTGTTAAGCTATGCAAACATTTGTAAGTAACTTCACGAAGATTTGTAATGTTACAAATGAGTATGAATGAGAAATTATGCTTAACATCAGCTCATACTCTTTGAACTGCTTAATCGATTTTTACCAAACATAGCTAAGAACCACTGCAAGGAAAAACGCATCAAAATCGGTCCATCCGTTCGGGAGCTACGACTCCAGACACGCAGACATTGGCGTCAAACTTTTAACACCCCTTGTCTTGCGTCGGGGGGTTAAACTATGTTGGAAAAGAGGTACGTGTTTTTTTCTCAACCTCGTGCGGAGACTTGGTGGTACGTAACGCTGGATCAGTCGAACTTAGCTTAGACTTGGGCGGTGTTTGTTGCACAAGTAATTAACTGTTGCATGACAAATAAATTCGGCCGTAAATGTCGACTAGGGAAATCACGCATATCTGTAAAAAGGGTAAAATAAATTAAAAAATTGAACAGTTAATATAAATATATTTTGAATTATTCAGAGGCTTTACAATATTTGGAAGAATTACTTCTATAAACGAAAGAAATACACGATGCGATTCCCTATTCATAGTATAAAAATAATTATACACGAAAGTACATATTCCACGTAAAGCTGAAATGTGTCAATAGAAGTGCCCTTCGCTCGCTTCAAAATTCATGTTTGCGCACATACATACAGACTGTTTCATAAAACGATGGACTTTGGCCATTACAACATAACACTTCATTTGCTTGCTTCAAAAAGTAGCATTTTCAAAATTGGAATATTTACAGGGCGATACATCGGCGATTGGTACACTCGAGCACAAAAATATGTATTCACTTTTGTACCATGTCACTGTTACTTGTTCTTATGTAGTGTGTTGAGGGAAATGTCAATTAAAGGTGAATGTGATATGGTTTAAAAGTGGATACATATGTTTGTACTCGAGTGTACAATGACTTGCATAGTGTGAACAGGTAGCCAAATTGAAGCAAATGTAAAATATTAAAAAAAAACTCGTTAGTATTTTGCTTTAGCTTCAATGACATTTATTTTACAGACTATTACTCTTCAGTATTCCGTATTATTTTAGTACACAAAAAAATCATTGAAAATATTTTTTTTGAAAATGCCTTTTTTAGACACAAGCTTGAATTTATACATAAGAATGAGTAACGATAAATCTTCAATAAGCTTACACCAATTTATATAAATACCAAAGAACAATACATTTCAACTTTAAAAAAGTCAACTTTCCGTTAACAATACAACTAAAAGAGATATATTGAATATTGCTAAAATTTTGCTAATTCCATGGCAATTATTTAAATGTAAATTGTTACTAAAACACTTTGCTCAAAAGCAAACACCGTTAAATACAGTTAGCGAAGTAAAATAATTAATATAACACTTTAGAAAACGGCAGTTCCTTCAGTCCCTACAACATGACCAAATCAGACTTTATTATGAGGGAACGTCACGTTCCATGTCCACCATGTGTTCCACTCTCTACTGAGCAGTGATTTTTATAAGTTACACATGGTACAAAGAAATACTGCACTTGGAAGGGCCCCAAAGCTAGAAAGCGCCACCATTACAAAAAAATAAAACTCCAAAAAGTTTATAGTTTTTAAATACACTGCAGTATCTGCAAGTACAAGACAAAGACAATTCAAATTTAATCGGCACTGGATACTCGTCATTTTAAAGACAGCATTTCGTGTATTAATAACAATCGCATTCAAAAAGAACTACAAAACGACTTCAACTGCCTTAAAAATGTTCACCCTTACAGGTAGAATTATCTGAGTACATATTTGGTTTTTGTTGATTCTCTCAAAAAGCGCTCAATCAATTTGAATTTTTTTTATATGGGACCACCTCTTAAAGTACGCTCTACTAAACAAAAAAAGAATCATCAAAATTGGATCACAATTGGCGGAGTTATAGCGTAACATACAAAAACAACAACATAAAGTCGATCCTTTTTTGAAGTCGTTTGAAAAGAGATGATAATAGCCACATTTACTCGTCTTGCAACACATCGCCCCGGTTTTTGGCAACTGAAATGTTTGTTAGTTGTTCTGTAGGTTAACAGTACTAAAGACTTTAAAGAATAGCTTCATTCGCTTAATTTGAGAATGTATACTTGTCCCATTCTGTCGTATGTCAATTTGATGATGTTAGAAAGGCTAAAATATAGTTATTTGGATCCTGATTTGTATAATCTATCTATGACATGCTATATTTTTATGGTTTTACATTTTAACACAGATATGTACTCAGCGCTTATTATTTTTAAACTAATGGTGGCGCTAGTTAGCTCAGAACTTCATTTATATTATGAAAAGAACGTTGTGACAACGCAAAATTAAAAAATAGGAAATACCTTATACAACAGGAAAAAGAGACATTTCTTTGATGGACTCTTGACGAAGTGGCGCCATGTAGCGGCGAATTTTTTTTTGAAAACCCTCATTATTTGATGGTGCTAAATTATAGGGGTATGAAGGAGAACATTTTGTTAGTTTAATATTGATTATAGATAGCATATAGATACAGGGCTAATTATTAACTAAGAAAATGCATTAAAGCCCCTCGTAAAAACGAATACATAAGTTTATATAAAAATGCGTCACCATACTAAATGGTGCGTGTTTTACTTATTACATTTTAGACACTATTTATTACCGTTATTTACATGGTGGTTCTTCTAAATATTTGCATCTGAACAATACATACATAAAACCTTAAAAACTATTAATGATTTTGTGCAATTGTTAGTGCTTTTAAAACAATTCCATTTACGAAAATATAGAGCGTTCCATAATGATTTGTACGCTAAAGTGTACCGTATTCAAATTACTTAAAGGGATATTACAAATATTTTTAACTTACTATCACTAAAACGTTGTATTATATATATAAAACGGCCAAGTGCGAGTTGGACTCGCTCACCGAGGGTTCCGTACAGAATATCTGGACAATCCTCTAACGAATGCGCCTAAATACAATTTTCGATTTAGTTTCGCTACACGTCACGAGATGGCGTCACTAATAAAAATCAGTTTTGTTGTATAAAAGCCCCCTTACATGTTTATTTTATTTTGGTTTTTAGTATTTGTTGTTATAGCGGCAACAGAAATACATCATCTGTGAAAATTTCAACAGACGGACAGCGGAGTCTTAGTAATAGGGTTCCGTTGGTTACCCTCTTTGTACGGAACCCCGAAAAGATATCTGTAATAAAAACAATAAAATTTTGAAAACCTACTTGGAACATTAATTAATTAGATAATAATTAATACAAAGATAATAAAAAAAAAACTAAAACATCAGGACGTTTAATGGAATAGGGAGTTTTATTTTATAAAAGCCTCTCTGTAGTTCTTTACAGATATCATTCGTGGACTAATTTAAATATTCATGATTTTAGAAGCACAATATAATCCCTTTCTATAATGTAGAATACTCATTAACGCAAACAAAATTTATTTTGAATATTTTTTTGATTTTTGAAACTTCATTGCTTTTTAAACAAAACAAAAATAAGCAAAAACAATTGCACAGTACTTAATTGCGACCTTAAATGTACTACTCCGACTTATTGTTAAACGTTTATATTTTAGAATTGGTTTTAGGACGATAATTAACTCATATTTTCGTTATTTCGACAAGGAGAATGTTTTAAATAGACACGTGAAACGAGTAAAAATATTTTGAGGTCCAAAAAACTGTACCTGGTTCGTTATCAGCTATATAACAAGTCTAGGATATACTAAAAGTTTGATATTCTTTACCCAGAAACCACAGTAATATCTAATACTGTGAAATATCGCGCTAAATGAGCGTCTACATCTGTTTTGTGTTCGTTAATGCGACAACGCCATAATACATGCGACCCCAGCATGATCCAGTCAATTATAGCCTTAGCCCGTATCACATATTCGGGTAGTTCCCATTTTTTCTATAAAACATGACGTCATCGAACAAAATAACACATTTTCTTCCTTATTTTTGGCCATAAAACTAAATACCATCTTTTTATCAGAGTTTCATGCCATAGAACAAAAAGGGAATAATATTTTCCCAAAATCGTTCATGTGAAACTAAATGACACTGATAATGACAATTTATTCGGTTATAACATTGCAAACATACTTCTCCTATATAACAATTTGAGAAATTTGAGAAATAAAAGTATTACATGTTATATAGTACATTAGAAAAACATATTTTATTCTGTTCGATGACGTCATGTTTCTTATAATAAATGGGAACTACCCACATTTTCAGCCTAAAAATACTTCCAAGTGACACTAGCAAAACTGTTCGAAATAATAACAAAACGCGTATTCACAATTCAGTTATCGGTAATGCTAAATTGTGCGGTGACATAATCCATTAAAATCTAAACGATCCTAACTACCAGAGACCTTACTGCCAGAATTGTTCCGGTCAAAAACCAAATTTCAAATCTAGAAGGCCACATAAACCTTCTTTCCTCACACATTCCAAGCGAACTGTTTTATGCAAAAGATAAGAGAATGTTTCTCAATTGCCTGAAAATGTAACAAGATATTACTAGACAAACAAAATTTGAGTATACTTTCTCAATTCCTACTTTGCGATCCAGAAAAAACTTTCATGATTACTATCAAAAAAGTATATCAAAATCAATTTTTCTTCTTTTCCAAATCTTTTTTAATTTAAAACACACATCGTGACTATTAAAAGTTTTCGACAAGTATCGCTTAGCTTACAAACTCGACAAATTCTATCATTGACATATTTTAGACTTTTCGAATACATTGACTTGACCATCTGTCCCACCGCCTTCAAAATTCGTAACAGACGATATGTATGAAATTTATTCTCAATCCATTAATTTTGTTAAAGTTTCCATACATAAAAATAACTGTTTTAAAATAGTAACTGTATAAAAGTTAAGCCTTAGTTTATTGTACAAATAATATATAAATAGGCTTCCCATATAACACAATCGTAAAAACTGCATTTAATCATTCAGGCAGAGACAATTTGCCAAAAGTTCTTTAAAAATCAAGTAGCCAACCGTGCCTTAAAGACTGTAGCCACACATAAACTGCAAAATAAAGTCTGAATATATCCCATATCTGATTAATCGAAAGTTAAAAAAAAGATGGCTCAAAAGTCTAGTAGTTGAGCCAAAACCTTAAAAAATCCGGACACACTACCGCCATCTATTATTTATACTGTGAAACGTGATGAACATTACGGTTCATCAGTAACTCGTTGGTATAATTATAACAATTTTTCCTTGTGCTTTCCTCTTATTCCGTAATTTCTTCATTCTCTTATTAAAACAAAAATACTGTACTTATATAAGCTACATTGATACACAACAATTGGGAAACAAAAGTATATAATAATAAATCGAAAAATATAATATTTGTGCCTAACGCAAAATTTTAACAAATCAATTTAAAAAAAATACGAAACACCCAAATGGAGATTACGACAATCACTGAGTGGGGTCGAATTTAATTACAACATATTATACTGTAAACACAGGAATGTAAGTTCAAGATTAGAGAATCCATAGCTCTTGAGTCAAACTCAGATATATTGAAAACACGAAATACGAGTAAGATCGATTTTTGAAAATGTAGTTATTTTGAAACCTTCATTCAGAACTTTTAGAATTGGTTTGAATATTTTATATATCTTTACAATTTGGTTTTAATTTTAGGCCTCATTTCTCAATGCGTAACTGATGTGTAGAACTCAAAAGATAACTTATAGAAACTTTTCTTTTCGTTTAAAAAGACAAAAAAGTGCTTATGTTATGCAAATGTTAATTATAATTTAAATTCTTTTTTTTTTTAAATTAAATCGTCGTCAGTTCCCCAACAAAATAGTTCGATGGCCCAAAAATCTATGATTAATATGGGAACCTTTGATTAAGTGTTAAAAACTTTTTTGTTGCATGAGGCCACAAAAATAAGTTGCAAGAACTTTTTGAAATTAATGACCATCTACAAAACTACAATTGATTACTTATAAAGGCATCTGTACAATGTTAAATCTGAGTAACACTTACATGTAAACAAGTACTACATTATTCTGATTTGGGCTCAAAACAATAACGCCCCAGAAAGTCGATTCGCCCACGTAAAGTGAAGCAAATAAAACTAAGCCATTCTTAAGGTCAGTGTCATCATATCAATAAAGGTGGTACACCGGCCAACGGTGACGTTACGCCAACTCTCTATGGTAGTGCCTTCCTGCTGGCAACACTTCCAATCTGACATCGATGGCGGGCGGACGTTTCCCTGGTGCTTGCGCGACTACTTGAGTTTTTTTATTACAAGTGAATTAAATTATTATTATTTAAGAAAGACGCAGCAAAGTTTTTCTTACATTTGATTTTTACCAAATATACCTAGGAACCACGTCAAGGAAACTAGAGTTTACGTTCAAAAAACCGTATCAAAATCGGTCCGTCCGTTCGACATGCCACAGATACACAGACATTGGCGTCAAACTTATACACCCCTCTTTTTGCGTCGGGGGTTACAAATGCCACACCTTAACTATCCTTCTTGGGCGTTATTATTCTAAGGTTTTGGATGTTTAATACACGAAACCATAGCAGCGGATACATTTTGAAAACACCTAGTACTTAAACACGAATTGAACAAAAAACTATTTAAACGTTATCGGATCATATAAAAAAGCTTTACATATAGGGATTTCACTCACACCAACCCACATTACATAATTAATATAGCGTATTAATATTAACAGTAAAAATTAACATATATGTATGTATTTGTTGCAGTCCATTTTTTTGTTTTATTTATTTTATACAACGCACTGCGATGCGACAATGGAAAGCTATGCTGGTCACACACAGGCTCCAATGTGTGGCTACACTACCTGTAATCAAATTTTTAATAGTCACTAAAACTGGTATTGATCTTACTGTCTTTGTGTGGAACCGGCTTTAGAAAAATCAAAAGAACAAAAAAAAACGGAAGATCGACAGCAACGTCTGCAAAATCTTACTGCAATCACTCCGCTTGCCAAGCGTGGCGACTACGCCAAATCACCTCATGGAAAACCCGTTCGTTTTCTTATTCAATATTTCATCCCTTCATTCCTGGGTGTATTGTCCAAATGTCAAAAACTTGTGACATTGACAATTGGTCATTTTGACAATTGTATATTACGCCTACATAGGATTTCATCTTGAAGAACATTCAACATTTGCTACAATACTCGCACACCATCATTTTTTTTTAAAACAAGTTTGCCCCTCTGAACTTAGCTCTCCGCAATTTCAAACATGTACAGACGGAATGTGTGTGTATTATTTTAGATAATAACTATCCCTAGACAACATAAAACACGAAGACATTTCTTTGCACCCGCTAACTTGCCTGGCCTCCCACTTATACGTTAATAAATAATTGATACTTCGCAGCCTTTTGTAGCTAACTTCAGAGGGGCAAACTTAGTTTGCGAGTACTATAAAGTTGTATAATGAAATGTGGTCATTTCGAGAAACGTACAATAAATAAATGCAGCCTTCACATACCTATCGCCGCCATCCTTACAGCATCACGCACTTGGGTTTCCTCTTGACCGGCTGCTGCGGGCACAGGTGGGCGCGTATCGCCTCGTCGAACACAGTCTTGAGACCCTTCTGAGTGAGGGCCGAGCACTCCAGATACTTCACTGCATTTATTTCCCTCGCCATGCCGAGGCCCTGCAATCAATACATAAAATAAAATTATATTGTGTTCAGAAACACAATATCTTTTCGGTTTCTCTAAATAAATAAATAAATATATATATATATATATCTTATAGACAAAAATTGCTACTGTTATATTTTCACGTAAGCTCCAAGGAAATGTCTGCCCACCATCGATGTCAGATTGAAAGTGTTGCCAGCAAGTAGGCACTACCATAGAGTGTTCGCTTAATGTCACCGTTGGCCTGTGAACCACATTAATTGATATCCCACAGCTACGACATCGTTACAGCAAAGCAAACGTTTGAGTGAGGGCATTTACGAAAATTCTCGCCACTAGTTGGCGCCACTTCGGCAATAGGTCTCCCATCCCAGAAATATGTCTCTTGTTTCATTTGTTATAAGGTACTCTTTATCTCATCCCAGTAATGCGCGCTGTCAAAAAATAATTTCATTCATATGACACTAGGTTGTGACAGCGCGTATTAAAACAAAACGAAAGGGTACCTAAAACCAAAAAGATAAAGATGCATATCTGGGATAAGAGACCTTGCTTGTGGCGAAAACTTTCGTGAAAACCCTCATTTGATATCGAAAGAACGGTACGTTACTAGCGATATAAAATAATGCCGGTATTTATTCGTGTATTCCTAGTATTCTAAGCAAACGAGCTGCGAACCCGATCCACTTTGGGTCACTGAGACATCGGAGTAAGTAAGGAGGGGTTCATATCCAAGAGAGGGATCTGTTGCTGATGGTGTGAGTAGTGTGAGAGTACCTGGGGGTATGTGATGGGCGCGAGTTTCTTGTCCTTGAGCTTCTCTATGGTGTCCTTGTCTTCGCGCAGGTCGAGCTTGGTGCCTACCAGCACAATGGGCGTCGAGGGACAATGGTGACGAACTTCCGGGAACCACTGAAATATGAATTAATACAATATTAACCTTCGTGGCCATTCGGAGTTTCTCCAAAATTTTAGGCACGATCTAGTAGTGTTGAATATTCCAAACTTAAATATCCTCAGTGATTTCTTCTAGAGTGGAGACCTCGGACCTGGCTAGCTATCACCGTGTTTCCTGTTCGCCACCAAACAGCAGTGTTAATAGCACTGTAGTGTTCCGGTATGAAAGGTAGCAGAACCAGCGCCTCGTTAGCTTGAGGCTTGGGTGTGTACGTTACTATCCAAAGGTATTATCGTCACTTAGAATCAAGTGAGATGAAGGCCAAGTGAAAACTCATCATACATACAAAAACAAGTATCAGAAAATACCCTATCCTACATTAGGATGAGAATTGAACCCAAAGCGACAGCCCAAAGCCGAGGTCGAGCCCGAGTTTGCGCCCTTTGGCTAGTCGCTCATAAAATTTTAGTCTAACCAGTGCATCTACAATGAGTTTACGCAGGCGATAACGTGTATCGTTAACTGTCGCTCTGTCCTTGTCACCCGCATCTCTACTGAGCAGCATTTCCGATAGTATTCGATATACGTTACCGCCTGCGTAAACTCATGGTAGACGCACTGAGCGCCACCCGCGCTCGTAAATTGTACGGGTGCAGCTGTAGTTGTCGCAGGACCAACAGCATCAAGTCCATTCGAGAATAGAGCCCGCGACCTACGGATTGCGAGTCCGTGAAGCCACTACGTCAAATATACTCTTGTATAGCTATAGTTTCTTATGCGGCTGTAGTATGTTATCCGTGGGTAGACAATGTATACTTTATACAATAGATACCTTGGCTCTGACGTTTTCGAAGGACGCCGGGTTGACGAGCGAGAAGCATATGAGGAACACGTCTGTCTGTGGATACGACAGCGGCCGCAGTCGGTCGTAGTCCTCCTGACCCGCCGTGTCCCATAGGCCAAGGTTAATTGGCTTCCCGTCTACCATAACATTTGCAGAGTAGTTGTCGAATCTGGAATTGACAAATTATAGCGTTTTAGATATGATGATACCAACGTACCTTATATTGCATAAGATAATTTCGGTATGCCTACCGTTTTTCGTGCATAAAATAATCATGCACTTCTATCCGTTGTGAGTCCTACAGGTAGGCGAGCAACTACCTTTGGCGTTCCTGAATGACGCTTGCACTTCATGGGGGGAATTGCACTAATCACCAAACATGGCAACTAATTACTAGAAACCGTTTCCATCGCTTTCCTTGAAGGCATTTGAAAGAATAACGAGACAATCTGCAGTAACATGTTTATTTATTATCTATGTATTCAGTGAGATGCTGACGGCTATTTCCCGGAGATTATCCCTTTCTACGTCACCCACGGAAAGACATGGGGCAATTCCTAATCTGAACCACACGGAAGCATCAACATATTGGTTTCTCTCTCTTACACCTTTATAAGATAATCGTTTATTTTTTGCACACAAGTTCAAATGTGTTAAAAGACTCTTTCAGATTGAGATTGATAGAAAAATAGTAGAATAGCATATTTTGTCGTATTACGTTATCAGCTGTGGTTATCGGTACCAAAACTTCTAATTGTTTAAAAGATGCCAACTATTGGCAGCACTTATCGTGAGGTATACTTGTGCCGAGCTTGTCCCACTTTCGTAAGAACATATTTTTGTTTTTTGAACTCTGGTTCATTAGATATGTAACTAATGTTATTGTTATACTCTCTCGTCCCAAAGAGTTCCAAATGTTAGCATAACATGAAATTATAGGTACCTACCTGTATCCGATGAAAGGAAAACAAGCATGTTATTCCACCGCTCTTCTAGTCTTAACAATAACATTGTTTTTAAATTCGGTTACCTCATATTTAGATAGCTCTTTCTGCTTGAATACATCTTTTATACTACACTTAATAGGAAAGTACCTCCTTACTTATTTGAAAACGAGGTGGAATATACGTCTTATTGTCTTTAATGCATTGCTAAAGTGCTGAGCGGGCGGAAAGTATATGATTATGCTTTGTCAACTGCTGGTTTTGAATGTTTTGCTTGGCAAAAAGGTTTTATGGCGAAATTCGCAAAATGATACTGGTCACTTGGATTATGTCGAAATTATTGAAAATTTCGCGCGAGTCGTTTTTTTTTTTACTTTAATTGGTAATTTCAAAAATTACAAACTAATCCAAATGTCGTCTAGTAGTGACAGTGGGATTTGATGACGCCTATTTTCTTCGTATGTGTAGGCTAGACCATTTAGTATATAGAGCACTATGAGAAAGTAGTCCCCAACTCGTGTTAATTGAAAACCTCGGCTTCACATGACTACTCGTTGATAATGGATCACTTTCTTCCCTCGTTGTACAGAGATAGAAAATGTCCAAACACCAACCAAACCGAATACCGATGAGCCTCCGCTGGGAATCGAACCCTATACGAAGAATGTAAGGATGCAAAATTACAATTAAACAGTTTTGTTTAAAAACATTATAATAAAGCTCTGCAAATGTTATTGTACTTACACTGTGGGTATGTATTCTCCCGGAAATGCGTTTGTGGTATAACTGATGAGTAGACATGTTTTACCGACGGCTCTGTGAACAACAAAAACATATTATTATAAACAATGTTTATGATATCTTTCATAAATGCAAACTTTAGTAGCTAAGAAATAAGTGTCAAATGTTTTCAGTGCTAAAATACTTTTCACTTACTAAAATACAACACGCCCCATTTGACTAGCTAATTTGCTTTTTTGTAGGGAGCTTCATTTGTTATGTGACATAGTTTAAACGAGTCAAAACGGACACAATATTGAAGTGCCGAAAAACACACAAATAAAAGTCAAGGCCACTATCTACAAAGTCATTTCTAACCCAACCTAGAAAAAAAAACAATAGAAACAAATTATTTGTCTACAAAATGAACAAGCATCTTAAGAGTAACCTAAGGCGAATTCACTCTGGCCTACGACGAGACAGTAAAAGACGAACAAAGATATTCCGTTCTAAAGGTTCCCCTGCGATCCAGAGAAAAATAAAACAGAGCGCTTGAGATCGACATCCAGTCGATAAGGACACAGAATAAAGTTGGCGTAAACCCTTTTTAGGTTCCCTGAAGTCCTATTTTTGTTGGAAACGTTATCCTTTCATCCGTAAGCCATCAGAAGAATCTAGATTTTCAACAATACAAATATATAACATACCTATCAAAAAAATTCCACAACTAGATATAGAAAATTTCACTCTCAACAAGTTATGTTATTAGTACATTGGCCATGTGGTCCCTATAATAGGATTATCTGGTGGGTGTCAGAAAAGGCGACTTAAGGAAAATTTTAAGAGATAGGCTAGGCACCAAACGTAACATTTTACGGCCAAATATGAGCTTAAGATCATGGAAAGTCCACCATGGGAATCCACGAGGGAGGCTTATATCCTGCAGTGGAGTTATGCAGTTGACAATTAAAGATCATGCAGAGTCCAATCTATTACTTCTAGGAACACTCAATAGTTTGTTAGCAATAACTCCAATTACTATTTTCAATAGATTACTTCTAGTAACGCTTGACCTTGACAACTACATATATATCCTGAAAATTTGGGTCATAGCATTGTAGACCAGACGTTAATATGGAGAGTTCAAAAACACGCCGAATCGCTCAGGCTGAACTGCTGTTCCTCACAGGGGCATCCATTATAAAAGTCCCACCTTGAACGCAATATTCAAATAAAAAATATGTAATTTCTTCGGCATCAACGTCAGCCAGAAAATTCTACTGCCCAGAGCCCACAACAATATATTATCAGAAATCACCACGATTGTGAGGCGGGTTGGCAAATGTAGCGGAAAGTGACAGTCATCAGTTGCCCCTTCCCTTTATCATCAGGACTATTCACTCAGTTGCTTTGTACGAGACCTGATGGATAAGATACCAACCAAACCTTCGTTGCAGCATCATAAGGAAATTTGTAGGTAGTGCCAAAAAAAATGTATTTGTTATCTATAACATGAATTATTGCGACTGTAGTTGTACAAGTCGATTAAAAATAATTTAAAATATACCTTCAAAGTCTCAAATATTATATCGTATTTCGCGACACAGCCTTAAGGACGAAGGAGGTACCAAGTTGTGTAGAGGTGCAGTATTTTCTAGATTTATGATAGCTTTAAATTGTTTCAAGTCTGAACGGACCTATAAACTATTGTTAGAGGGCTCTTCGTACATAAAGATTTATTATTATTTGTGCTGAACTGCTGAGATTCGACCAAGTGTGTATCGGTGGTCTTCGAAATTAAATGATATATGTATATGAAAACGGCCACCAATCACCACAAATCGGCAAATAAATAAAAGTAGTAACAGTTTAGCCACTTAAAAGACATCATCATCATCATCAGCCGGGAAACGTCCACTGCTGGACATAGGCCTCCCTCATGGTACGCCACATCGACCGGTCCCGAGCCACCTGCATCCAGCGACTCCCCGCGACTCTAACCAGGTCGTCGGTCCATCTATTGGGGGGACGGCCTGGTAGACGTTTCCCGGTACGTGGTCGCCACTCGAGAACCTTTACTCCCCACCGGTTATCGGTTCTTCGAGCGATGTGGCTTGCCCATTGCCACTTCAGCTCACTGACTCGTCGAGCTATGTCGGTGACCTTCGTTCGTCTACGGATTTCCTCATTCCGGAAAAACACATCAAAGACTATTAAATTTTAACATGCAATTATAATCGAGAATATGTGATTTGTAAGTGATTTGCAGACAACAAAGTGGATATTGTACAATGTTTCTTTCACTTCGCGCCACGCCTGTTTCATAAAAATACAATTCGTAATAAACTGACAAATGTCAGCCGACTTTTCCACCAATCAACGAGCACTACGGGCGAAAATGACATGACATTTATCAGTTTATTACATGTTGACCCGCTTAAGTCTATTTTTTAATTCGGTAAAAAAAAGTCATTTTGGCATTTGCCAGTGCGTTCCTTGCTAAGTGTACTTTGTTCGTCAGGAGTCATCCGTTAATTACGTGAGTTAAAAAAACACGTTCCTGAAGTATTTTGTGAAATAAATTGTTGTACGAATTAAAAAGTAGACTTTGGTGATATTTTCACGTAACTCTCACGTGACATTTTGCTGCGTTAGACATGGATTAATTTGACAGTGCTTTTGTTTACAGAGAAAAGTCCAAAGTGCATCTTCTATATGTACAAGTACGTATATTCGTACTATCACTGCATAATGAAGCCGTCTATAATCCAACTGAATATAGAGGTCGTGTCGTTAGCTAGCCCGTCTGGAGGTCAGGGGACAGTTTAAATCAGTCGAGTGATATCGTAATATTCAACCCTCGCGCCGCGGCGTCGACGGCGACATCCTGTCAGATATCCCGATAGGGTCGACTAAAGAAGATTTATAATGTGGGGAATGGTCAGAATTAAGTGGAATAAAGGATAGTTTAAGATTCCTTGTCACATTCTCTAAACGTAAACTGTGTTGGTTGATATAACACTTTCCAATGACGACTAAAACCAACAAAAATGACGTCGACCTTTTATTTTATACAGTGGTGCACTCCAGATTACTTACTAGTATTTTAAAGCTTAACCTTAAGACGCCAATGAAGCAAAGTCTCCGTAGAATAGTAGGTATTTGAATATGTTATTGCTGTCGCGATTCGGTACGCACACATACAGCCTTTCACATGCTTTCACTCACACAAATAACGCTGCATAACATCCCAAAGAGGCCCCTGCGAGCCGCGCATAGTCGCTACCCCTCCGCCTGGGCTAGAGTGTATTTTTCAAAATTATAATAAACTTGACGTGAGCGTGCGTCAACCCTTGTTTTACGTTTTGAGAAATTATTGTTCGCATATTGGTTTAGTCTCGACATACTGTGGTTGTATTTGATATAATTGACTAGTAAGTACCTATCACATATAAATACAATATAAATTATGGCGTTGCTATTTTAGGGTTCTACGGTCAACAAAGAAACCTTTTAGTTTCACCATATCCGAACGTTCGTCTTCCAACGATACTTTAGGTGACCTAGAGGTGTTTTAGTACCTAGAGTGCTAGAGTCTAAGGACTAACAAGTTAAAGCGTTCAAAAAGAACTAGAAACCGACTTCAACTGCCCTAAAAGTCTACTTTTATTAAGGAAAATTTAAGATGTATATTGTTTTCTCATGGATTCCATTCTAAGAACCGGACCAAATTGAAATGGGACCACATGGAAAGCATCAGCTTTCAAATAATAAAGAATCATCCAAATCGGTTCACCCAGTGAAAAGCTCTGAGGTAACAAACATTTAACTAATAGAATAGAATAGAAATAATTTATTCGGCATACAGATTACAGTACAGTTAAAACATTAATTTTAAATTTGCTCTGCTGCACTGCAACGCCGAAATACACACTTAACATTCCCAGTCTCAAAAACTACTGAACCGATTTTGATGAAACTTGCAGTCTTCCCTAAGTTTTACAATACCTAGGTAAACAAAAAAGGGATTATTTAAATCGAACTTGTAGTTCCGGATATATAAAAAATAAATTAAATAAAATAGCCTTTATTGCTGAACTAATTTTTTGTTTTAATTTTCTTAAAAATATGCTTACTTTATACGTTACTTATCTTTTTATATTAAGTATCAGTAACCGGTCGTTCCTACATTTCAGCTTGTCTTTCGACATAGGCCTCCTCTAAGGATTTCCACTCTATTCTATCTTTCGCTATGCGGGTCCATGTTGGACCCGCCACTTGTCTGATGTCGTCCTCCCATCTTCTAGTCTGTCTGCCTCTTTTTCTTTTGCTATCTCGTGGTTGCCATTCAGTTATTAGTCTTGTCCATTTCTACATACTCTATTTCTCCATTATTTACTGTTATGGGCTCTGTTTGTGAGGAATTTGACATTACTTTTGTTTTCGTTAAGTTCGTTGACAGGCCTGCTTTCTCGCTCTCTTCCGCTAACTGTTGGAACATTGTCTGTAGGGTTTTCGGGTTTTCCGAAACTAAGATCAGGTTGTCTGCAAAGCGTAGGTGACTCAGCTTTTTGCCATTTATATTTAGTCCTTTATTCGTCCAATCCAGATTTGTGAATATCATTTCCAGGATAGCTGAAAATATTTTTGGTAAAATTGGGTCTCCCTGGCGTACCCCTCTCTCAATCGAAAATTCTTCGCCTGTAGATTCTAGCTTCACTTGTGCGGTGCTTTTTGTGTATATGTTTTTCAGTATTCTTATGTATTTTGCATGTACGCCTTGTTTTTCCAGTGCGTCCCAGATAAATCTATGTTCGAGTGTGTCGAATGCTTTGTTGAAATCCACGAACCCTATGTGTGTTTTTCTTTTGTGTGTGTGTTCCGGATATATGCGAGGACAAACAAACATACACTTTAGAAATTTGGCACACTTCTTTAGAAGCTGGTATAGACTAACATATATGAAAACTGGGCAGTTCTGGAAATATTACATACATACAGGTCGCATTGATAACCTCTTTTTTTGAAGTCGGTTAAAAAACTGTAATTTCACGACACCTCACACAATAGAATAGACGAGTTAAAAATCCCGTCTTAAGTGTATGAGATGTATAACTGGGAAAAAATATTTCAAGTTTTTATTTGTCGACATGAATAATAATATCGTCGAAATCTATCGTATTTCCTACTGTCATACTTCATATTATACTATTATATTTTAAGTACCTCAAAAGGAAAAAAGGAATCCTTATAGGATCACTGTGATATCGAATACTCCAGTCTGCTGTCCCTTAGATCTGTCAAATAATGAAACTTATAGGTCAACGCAATAAAAAGATATAGCTGTATTTTAGACCATTTCCGTACAAAATGCAATGAACCCAAAATCTATACGGTATTTCCCGTTGACCTAATGTCTTGAAATTTGGCAAGAAGAAAGGTTTTACAGCACAACCATAGGAATAAATCTGAATTTTTTAATTGTAACACAGTAAAATTGATTTTTTAATGTTTACAAACTTAACTTCGTAATATGTAATTTAGCTTAGAATTTCATTTTCGGTAGAGCATTGTTGGGTGCATATTACCATACCTATTATTTATGATTTTCAGTATGTCATTAATTCATATTCTGTACGGAATCCTCGGTGCACGAGTCCGACTTGCTCTTGACCGGTTTTTGAGTTGTTGGAGAGCCATTTCAAGCTCTTGCTGGCTGATCTCCGGGATATCTGTGTCGGGTCATATAGTCTCCGTAGCGATTTGTACATGCGATGTCCATATAACTTCTCGTTCTCTCTCAAGACTTTCAATAATAATAAATAACAAAAAATAATATAAAAAAGCTTTTAAAAAAGTTATAAATAAACGGATGTCCATGCAATAAATGTTATGTTTTTTCTGTGTTTTTTTTCTGTTTAGATATTTTACAGTGGTACGGAACCCTTTGTATGCGAGTCCGACTCGAACTTTAACATTAAAAAAATATTTGAAACATAAGTCACTTATTCATAAATCATATTTAATTATTTACACGTAACAAAACGTAACAACAACTAAGAATTTCAGGGAAAATGTTCTGTTCTAGAGATAAAATAAATTTCCTTAGAATTATTTGTCTTTATATTTGTTTATTTAGATCAATCTAAACATTAAAACTAACAGGTAAAACCATTATAGCTCGAGAAAGGGTATCTATCGATATATTTTTCCCACCACTATTAGTCGAAAAAATCGATAAAGCTTATTGACATCACTAATGCATGCTTACTTTATTTTTATACATATAATACACAGTATATAGTTGTGATATAGTGTACCCTGCCTCCCGAACCGAACTGTGCGAGAAGGACAGTTGAAGCTTTTTTTGGTATTTGCCTAGTTTTGCCGTGAAATTAAGGGTTTGGGATATAGCTGTTTTCTCAACGAAACGTTAGCCAAATTCAATCATTTTGATCTTATTCTCTTTATCAAAGAATAATCTAGGCCCGTTGGTTTTGCTTTTTCTGAAAATGTTACGTTTACTCTAAATAATGAGTACCATAAGTTGAAAGAAATTTTTTCTGAAATTTTGAGTTTTGAGATGCCCATAATTCTAATTGTAGACAAAATATTGAAAAAAGCAAAACCAACGGGCCTAGATTATTCTTTGATAAAGAGAATAAGATCAAAATGATTGAATTTGGCTAACGTTTCGTTGAGAAAACAGCTATATCCCAAACCCTTAATTTCATATGAAATTTTTTATCTGCTGTTCCCTCTTAAATATTTAAGCTATAAAATATTTATGGATTTCACGAATACATGGTACCGCGCCGGCCGCGTCACTTACCACCGACCGGCCCTTCAACTATCCCTTGTTGTAACTTGTTGGTGTCTCTAAATAAATAAATAAAACTATTAAAATAGACTCTCAGTTACGACGTAAAGAAAGACCAAACAAACAAACTCACTCTCGCCTGTGTAATATTAGTATGGACTAATTAAAGTTAATACAACAGTCTATAACAATCGGTACGAAGTCCGCCAGATCAGCTTGTTGAGAATAGATAAAGAGTACATATAAAGGCTAAAAGAGCAGCCCTAGCACATCTCCGTAGCGAAGGAAGGATCGTCAGCGAAGTGTCCGCCAATAACCCGGCGACCCGGTGCACGCAGTTCTACAACATTATAGTGCATTACACGCGCCGAGATCCATCATAATGACAAGTGATAATGTGTTACGTACTCGTTATATAACATTCCAATAGTTGGAGCATTTACTGTTAGCAGCTAACATTTACAATACAAAGTTTCCGTGTTCCCGGTAAAATAAAATTCGTGAAATTTCTGAATAGAGTGAACAGGCCTTGCTAGCCGCACATCTTCACCTAACATGAGGCGATATTTGTTTATTTCTTTAAGTTAATGGATCACTGTTTTCCAATGTTTCGTCTTTTGGAAGGTTTGCTTAGGGACACAGATCCAACATGTAGACGCAACTTTATCACTTTAATCTAAAGAGGGATAGGAGTAGGAACACCGATCCGAATTTCTCTTTAAACATATCAACAGCGAGACACGCTCAAAAGAGAACAAGTTAAAAGAGATTGTAACCTTTAGTTAACATCATGGCGATGTTAATGTGAGGATTCAAAGTGAGCACTCTTCCATCCTACAATGGTATAGCGACTATTACTAGAAATTGAAGTCCGGTGGAAATAAAATCGAGATGTGGCTTCAACCCCGAAGTAGACTCAAACGCAAGTGGAAGAAGTTGATGAAAAAAGGCTAGCAAGAAATAAAATGACTACCACAACCTACGACTAACTAGTTCACTGGAACCAAAACAATAGTGATTTACACATTCGTGCGAGTTTTAATCGAGATTGATGAAGTGTCCCGCGCGGGCGCACTCGCAAAATACGAGCGACGTGGGAGATATACTCCGAGAGATATAAATAAATCGCTTCGTAAACAGTAGTCATTCATCGTGATATGCGTATACGAGGTGGTACCGCTGTGCTTTATGGCAGCTTTTAGGATCGTCACAGCGTGTGTTCGCCACACACTGTAGAAACTGTTCATACATATTGTATCCTGCAAAAGGCAACCTAGACTAGCTGACATGAACGCCCAGTCCAATCGCTTGAACTAGATACTTGAAATTAGAAACCTCAATACCTTGTTAGCACTAAATCTGAAATCGATCAGTTCGACTATTTAAAGAACTCTACAAGAAGACAGGTATTGCCACTTTCCACTCAGGCAAAGACATGTATGGACGAAACTGCAGCTAGAAACTACAACTAAAGAAGGAATTTCCCCTTCACACGCCGGCAACGTATTATTATGTATGTAACAAGTTTTTCCCGCGGCTTCTATTTGGATTTCAGGATACCATAACTACTCTTTAACGGTATAAAAATCCCCATGACCGATTACTTACCAAACGGTTGTGCCAAAAGCTTGTCAAGATCGGTTAAGCTGTTAAATTACATGTAAATGAATAAAAGAACTGGAAACCGACTTCAATTGCCCTAAAAGTCTAAATTTTATTTTATTTGGAATTGGCAAGAATGTAAAGTCTCAAAAATTACGAAAAAATACAGTTCCTCCAATAGTATAATGCTTATTAGATTTAGTTTTCTCATTGCATTTTGAACATATTAGTATAGGGGTGTATGACACATAAAACATTATTTTACGAGATAACTCAAAATATCAAACAAGCTTCATACATTTAACGCAACGTATTTTAAAAAATGCAAAGTGTTTTATAGTGCTTAGGCTTATTTGATGTAGAAACAGACATGTTGATGACTTCGATATTTCTCAAATCCTTTTCATGACTGTTTGATTTTTTTTCTGATTTCTTAAGATTTATTGATATTCTACCTCTATATCAGTCGCAAAATCGACGCTATTGTTCTATTCAACTATTAGTCAACCAAAGTGAAAATAATACCCCGTGCACGGTGCAATCACCACGCTTGATCAAACCCCGACGAATTCGAATTCTACGAAACAATAGTTGTGATAAGATCAGAATTCGTGTTTGTTGACAGCTCACGTTGGGCCAACAGGCAGAATGCAGACGCATATTTTACACTAGTCAGGCTGTTGCAATGCAATTAGGTGTCAGATTAAATAGGTTAAATTCTTATAATTGAAAATATCATTGACAAAGACGTGTTCATGAATTTATTTCTGCCTAAGTGAACAACCGTGTACCAGTGTGACTTGTTATAGGAAAGTTCCCAAAAATTCCCAGATTGTCTAATTCGAAATGATTTGTGCTGCTATTAGAATGGCAGTAAATTCATATTTTTATGGGTAATCAAAACTAATTGCGAATTTGACACAACCATCATATATAAATTAATTACAGACTTCTTCATAATATCCTGCAGTTGTCGATCTACATGTCCTCGGTCATTAAACTAGGGACATATAAAACAAAGCATAAACATATTGTCGTGGCGTGCGTGCGTAACAAATGATGTCACACGAGAGATAGTACGCCAGATGATTCAAAGTTGGACCTTATTTTTCTTTGAATACACGTCAAACAACGGGGAAGCCACCTGAGCCTTGGCCTTCTCGTAGGTTTCCCAAACTGGCTGAATTAACATTGAATCAGTAACTGACTTCGGTACATATATCGTGTGAATCGGTTTCAAGTCAGTACAGCAATAAACTGTGTTAACAATGTCAGTGACTGACTTCTGCGTTGAAGCCTGACAAGTTTGGTCCCTGACCCCAGCTGATTGGTGATAACCTGACTAAACTTTTAGAAACATTGCCACAGCAGTAAGGCAGCAATGCGAACTAGACAAGTCTATTCAATATGGCAAATTCCCACGAAATACCATCCATTTTGGCTGTTGATTACCATTAGATATATACACAGTCCACCCAACCTGCTTACATATGTACCTGAATCTAAGCACGATTTTTAAATGTATACTTAGACCAGGCAGGACTAGACCTGGACGCCCTTACTTGTCTTGGTGTCGATCCCAAGAGAGTTCGTGTAATTGTGTTCGCTGTATTAGTTTCGAACTAGGCCGCGAACAAGAAGGGATGGTTTTCAAAACAATTCTGAGGTGAAGCAATACTAAATCGATATAAACTACTCTGTTTATTAAATCAAACATCAATTTTGATATAATATTTGCCGTTACAGAAACGGGACCATGACCATGTCTAAAAACAGATGACGTCCTTACAGTACAATATCTCAACAAGTTGAATTATATTATAATCAAACATATGATTCATGCAAGATATTTATTAAGGGTAGAGGGTCATTGACTCGTCGCTCTTGACTGAGCCTGATTAATCACATGCTCTTTTTATCTCACGCTTCTGTGATGAATTGATTGATGATTTATAAATTTCTGCCAGGGTATATGTCGGCCTCAGCCTCCGTGACGCACGCGGAAGGTACCGGGTTGGATTCCCATCGGGGAAATTGCCAAATATCACTTGGTGAGACTTGACATAGTTTATGATATTGAATTCTGAAGCATCTAGTTGCCTAAAAAGTATGATAAATCTGTGATATGGAAGGCACGTAAAGCTGTGGATCCCGGTTGTTGTTTGACAGGTCTTTAAGCCAAGTTAAAGGTCTTCGGGTGGCTTGACGAACTTCAAAAAGTCTCGTCCCAAAAAATATGGTCTAGTGCCTGCGCCAATACCTTGGGTTTAGGTAGCCGACAGTGATTGAGAAAAGGGATAAGATAATGTGATGATGAACAAGATCTACACATGTCAGAGAGCTGATGAAAAAAATTCTGATAGTGCCAATGGTATTTAGGTAACCATGGGTTTTGATTGGCAGAAACCTCCCTAGCTTCTATCGAGATTAGACATGTAACAAAGTCTAACATAACTTACCAATATATTACAATAGATAGCATATGGTGAATTTTTTGCGTGCGTTCAAATTGCATATTTGAAAACCTTGACTGAATTGACTAGATCGCATCGTACTAGTGGACCGATGATATCATAATTTAAGTCAATAAAATTGCGACAATGCAACTCGGGTCAGTGGAGCAAGCAAAACTATTCAAAGTCGAAAGATTAGTCATTCCAGTTACCAAAAAATAACGGCTTATTATCTCGAGGGAGTCGACTAAGGGGACAAGAAGATAATAGGCAAAAACGTCTACCTGCACGCAGCGTTTACCGACGTGGCGATCTATTAGACGTTCATGTCCAGCAGTGCGTAGCGTAAGCAGCCGATTATGATGATGAAACTGCTCAGTGCCAATGCCAAAGCATTGCTACATCTGGAGAATCTCCAAGCAAGGCAGTGCATATTCCCAATAGACTGAGAACGTAGAAACTTTGTTTCAGATATCCCGTCATCATAAGACTTGGCAGAGCACTTCTGCATAGCATAGTTCTGACTTAAACCCGAATACACGATACTCTTAGCACAGGCCGATATTATTTGGATCGAGTTAAGACTCTATTTGGAGCCAACTGAGAAGGGATAGAGGCAGAGATTTATCTCTAAATACAGCATTTAATTGGTAGAGCCGCAGCCGGATTACTTCCTCCTGATTACAGATTAGAGCCCTGTATCCGCTTCCATGATACAGGGTAACGCTTAAAGGCTTGGGGTCAAAGGACATAATATAGCACCGTTTTTATTATCCACGGCGTGTAATAATATTTAAATATTTCTTGGCACCGGACGCTGGTAGTGGTTCGTGGTCGGATTTTTATAGGATATTTTATATATCCACGTTATGCTACGAGTACCATATGCGCCAATAAACAACAGTACTAATTAATAGCACTATTGCGATCTATCAAGTAAAGATTTACCAAAGCAAAAAAATTAAGGTGTCTAGCTAGATAAACACCTTTATATCCAAGTCACCAAGTGGAAGCCGATATATATTCATTTTTGTAATGAATAACCGCTTCCGTTGCCTAAGGGCTATTACACGGGCTAACAATCCGGAGGTACCGGGTTCAATTCCGAGTTGGGGGTACCTAACTACCTATCGGCTTGGTTGGTGGTATTTTCGGTAAAGATGAAATCATAAAATCGCCCTTACATATTTATTTTATTCTGGTTTTAAGAATTTGTTGTTATAGCGGCAATAGAAATAAATACATCATTTGTGAAAATTTTAGCTCTGTAACTATCAAGGTTTTTGAGATACAGCCTGGTGACAAAAAGACGGACGGACGGACAGCGGAGGCTCAGTAATAGGGTCCCGTTTTTACCCTTTGGGTACGGAACCCTAAAAAGAATACATTCGTCGGTTTCTAATCACTGAATAACCAAATATTCAATTAGTTAATTATAATTAGCTATTACGACATTAATTAAAAATAAATTTAGAGAATAGAGAAAACTCAAACAAATTAAGATTTAGTAATCACCAATTCAAATGAGGTT
Organism: Carcina quercana; assembly: GCA_910589575.2. NCBI lineage: Eukaryota > Metazoa > Arthropoda > Insecta > Lepidoptera > Depressariidae > Carcina > Carcina quercana. Next base: position 11,866,310 of record OU342438.1, on the reverse strand, counting down.
TCTAAACGTTACAAATCTCCAACGGAGTGAATGAGAGGGAGCGACTTCCGCATGGATTAAATTGAGAGGGAGCGATTTCCCGCGTGGATAAGATTCTTTGGATGCCACTCACGCGCAACGCCGTGAGGTGTACGATGTAGATGACTAATGTACCGGTGCGCGTGCGTCATAGATTCCCATGAACTAGTGCTCCGATAGAGGCCGAGTGCTGTGAGTCAATTCTTTGTTGCTTCGCCGTAGAAACTAATGTTTCGTGGGTAGGTCTCACATTATCCAATGCAATGGGAACAATGAAAATGACACATTATCGTAACAGAGTCTCTTTTTACCCATTGATGTAAAGCAGGGAATTAAAATAGTGAGACTCATTTTATATTACAACTAGCTTTTGCCCGCAGCTTTGCCCGCGTGGACTTTATAATGTAATCCGTGGGAACTGCTCGTCCGATCGGTATGAAATGTAACCTAAAAAATCAAGTCAACTTACGTCTATTATCTAACTTTATTCTAGGTCGTGAATATATGAAAAAATGACATGATTTCGGTGAATTTGGAATTTCATAAGGAGGCGTCTCAGTAAGGTTATATTTGTAATTTTGTGGTGTCTGTATAGACAATATTTTGTGTTATAAATTATTTCTGCTGCCTCAAATAAGTTGTTAGCAAACAAATGAATTTGAAATGAAACACAGCGTTCGTAGCGTTGTCGTATATGACATTCTGGCACATATAAAATGACTCTTCATTTCATGTATGCATGCATACATACTTCAGACACAGTCTTATCATTACGTTATTAATACTGTTTTATTTGACATGTTTGCGAAGTCGGATAAAGCGGTCCAATGTCATAGTAGTCGCACACCTCGACCTCGAGAAAGTATTGGTTTCCTTGTGTAAATATTTGCGTGCAGACTCAACTCGTAGACTCGCCTTGTTTACCCGCAGTTCTACATTTGGGAGATTCAGATATGACTGCGTTTATTTGATATACTATCGCAAGAGTAAATGAACGCTTTCGACGGCGGCGGAGTGGGACAGTAGATATTTTTTATGTACCATTCTATTCAATGGTTTAGGGTGGTCTCATCTTTGATATGTGTACAATTGTCCTTGTGGAAGATATATTTGGATAGATTAAGTAAATGGAGGAACTGTTGGTCATTTTCATGTCATGTTCATTGAGAATATAGCTCTCAAACTCAAAAATATTCGGCAAGTAAATTGGCCGAGTGGCAAAGACCTAGGACACTAAATTGAATTGAGAACAAGCTAATGGTAGAATCTCAGGGTACCATTGTCGTGAACGGTGAGGTAAATAAAGGTTGTTGCTACCTATATTTCACTACTATTCACTGCCCCGTCCACGTATTGTAACAGCTACGATGCACACTCGGCCACGGCTTTAGTGTCACTGCCAGCGATTGTCACTTCGACACTGACATTTGGCCGACACGGAGACACACGAGTCAGCGTATGTATGCTACAGTTATAGTCCGTTCGCTTAGGTAGAGTCCATACACTCGAACGAAATATGTGATTATTGAAATAAAAACAAGTATTATAAATAAAATATACAACTTATTTGAGGCAGCAGAAATAAATTTATGTCTTAAACTTGACTGGACATAACATTAAACACAAAATATTGTCTATACAGTCACCACAAAATTACAAACATAACCTCACTGAGATGCCTCCATATGAAATTCCAAATTCACGAGCGGCTGTACGCCGCAGTCGGCTTGCTTTGAGTTCGCGTCGGTATCGTTTGAGAGGCGGCGGGTGCCGGGGGCGGCATATATGATGTAACAATGAAACTACCTTACAATGTCTAAAATAGGATATTTTCAAAACGAAAGAGAAAATTTTTGATATTTCATAACAACAAGTCTTATCTAATAGGAAACTAAATAATAAAAGCGTAAACATGGATTTGATAGGAACAGTAAACTCTACACCACGATAGATTTGACGTGATAACGTTGAACCTTGAAATTAATATGACGTTACGACTCGCTAAACAAAACTCAAACCAACTCCAGCAGCACAAACGCAACAAATATAAGTTTTCCTCAAATGTTAATTACGGTTTCATTTAAGTCATCGTTGACCTTTTTTACAAGAGTACAAAATGTATCGGCTCGACGAGTCAGTGAGCTGAAATGGCAATGGGCAGGCCACATTTAAGTAGAAGAAAAAGGAAGTATAGGAAAGAAGTAGAAGGAAGTAAGAGTTTTCGAGTGGCTACCACGTACCGGAAAGCGTGTACCGGGCCGTCCCCCTACTAGATAGTCCGACGACCTAGTTAAAGTCGCGGGGAGTCGCTGGATGCAAGTGGCTCGGGACCGGTCAATGTGGCATACCATGGAGGAAGGCTTCTGTCCAGCGGTGGACGTTTTCCGGCTGATGATGATGATAAAATGTATAATGACTCTCGGGAAAATTTCACCAGCACGCTACGAGAATATTCACAACTTAATTCTAGGATGTACGGCCAGTTGCAGTAATCGATACAAATGGATGCCAATCATTATTTTTAATAACGCCGTTGTCGAAATATGAAACAGGACCGGCGTTGCTTTTACAAACAAGAATAAAAACGGCGGAATACACTCCCGGGTGCAGTAATTTTGCGCCCCCGAATACTGTTCTCGACATAACAACGAAACAAGGGAAGATAGCCTTTGTTTACACGCAGATAACGATCCTTATGTCTGCAGATACCAAGTTTTTGGGAAATGAGTTGTAGTGGTTACGCTTTGAAGTTCTGACGGGATACATGTTATCGCCTATGGTTTTATTGTAGGTAAAGTTGTAATGTTTATTTTTCCTGTTAATCAATTATTGATAGCAATCTCAGATTTGTAGCGTATATAAGCTAGCTTATTTAGTATCGTGATTATCCTCTAGGCTTCTTACAAAGCATGGCATTGACCCAGTCTTACTGGCCAGTCTCCTAGGCATCTTAAGACTCTATAATAAATGGATACAGACATCGATTTTTAAAATCGTCGCCGTAGGAACTATCTACGCAATCGTGAATAGTTTAAAGCATTCAGACCCTAAAATGTTCACCCTTAGAAGTAGAATTATCTGGGTTGTGTTTTGTTTTTTGTTTGATTTTTTTTAAAAAGCGCTAACACGATTTCGATAAAATTTATATGGGACCACCAGTGAAGTATTATCTACCAAACAAAAAAGAATCATCAAAATCGATTCATAATTGGCGGAATGATCGCGTAACGTACATACAAAAAATTCATTCGAATTGTGAACCTCCTCTTTTTTGAAGTAGGTTGAAAGAATACAGCCGCCCAGAAAACGTCTGTAACCCGACCGCATTATTGGGCGCCCTAGCTGTGAAAAGCGGGACACGGGAAATGAGGCAGGTAAAAGCGGCGCCGCAATGGTTCGCAGTGGCGTAACGCAGGGGCCGACCCTGCACTGTGCCATGGAACTGAGCAGACACACAATAGAGTCTGTTATGTTCGCAGAACCTACGATAGAAACAGTGCTTACACTTCAAACGTCCATTACAAAAGTTTGGCATGCGTCACGTTATAAGTGCTCTTATATCGATGTCTGTATGCTTTATTTAATAAATCATCCGCGGATTTGCTTATGTAAAACCCCTTCTTTAGCGGTTCTCAATTGGTCAGGTGGCTTGTTGTTTCATATTTGAAGGCTCTAGGTCAAGTTATTTGCCAGTGTAAAACAATATCCAATTTTTCATCTACGTAGGGATGGAATTTCAAAAGCTACTAACTAGCTCTTAACTTGATGCCTATCAGTCAGTCAGTCAGTGATTAACATATTAAGAGATAAAGTGGTATTAACAATGCTACTTGAAGGCAGACTAAGTAACATGGTGGTAGCTAGCCAGGTGTACATAGGAAATGCACCACCACCAAATCGAGTACCGACAGGTACCCCACTAGGAATCAAAACCGGGAGCTCAGGATTTTGAGTCAAAGGTAAGCTATTAGGTCACGAACGCGGTTAAATTTTAATTCGATAGTCTATCAAAAATAGTCCAAAGACAAAACATAATTGTTACAAATCTTTTTGAAGACAATAAATATACTATTAAACTCTACTACCCTTTCGGAAAAACCTTATCTTGGAGATTGCGTTATAAACAGTCTTTCAATGTCCATAAATTCTCGAAACGCCGAGGTTTCTCAGTACTATGCCAACCGTACTCGGCATAAAGAGAATCTACAAAGCCAGTCTCGACGTTAAGAAAATCTCTGTAGAGAAAACTCGGCGTAAGGAGAAACCTACAGGCCAGAATAACTCTAAAGGCAGCCGACAATTCCGTTGTAGTGATGATTCTATGGAATCGACTAGCAGACGGCACGAGCATAACTGCATAGATATAATTGGACGATGGAAACCGGATTCGACCTGCAAATTGGCAATTACACTGCAATCGGGATGCAGGCTGTCTAGTGCGGCGCTCAGTAAATGACCACAAATGTTTGCTGCTGGACTGTTGGTGGCCTAATGTGTTAGTCTCCGATTACACCAGTTACGAAAACTGACCGCAAATAATATCATAAGTCAGCATGCATAAGTCAGTTTTGATAAGCTCAGTCACATTGATAGATTTCCTACAGTTACCATGCTTGACAGGCAGATCGATGATCGCAAAAGAATGTCGATGACATGTCGGTAGACGCTGCTGGCAGTCTCCTAGTATTTTCCGTTAGTCACCTTTGACGACACCAATGGAACGACGGGGTGGAAAAGTTTGAAATCCGGGACCACAGACTAGAATTTTAGCAATAAATTGATCAAATTGCTGTGTATATTTAAGGCCATGTTATCCTATTGCAGGCGTCTCGCTCTTACAAGCATATTTTAGCAATTAGCCATCCTGCTTTAACAGTAAGTACGTGTGACCGCCCAAAAAACTTATTTTTGAAAATATATCCTGCCTTCTCTCTTAGAAGTTTTGAGAAAAAAGTTGCATCAGAATTGCCTTTTCTCTACTTTTTTAATGAGTAAGAAATTGATAAGCTTTAAATAACCATACGGCTAGAAAAATTGATATTTTCTAATGGCTTTTAAAAATTCTACGTGTACAAGACCAGGCCTTGGCTCCATACTTTCGCGGGACGTGATTCTGAACAAACAATATTGATCAATTTTTTTTAAAAAAAACATGGTTATTGAAACCGTATATTGACTTTTTTTAAAACTATAATATGAAATAGGACCATTATACGTTATACACAGTACTTGAAAGCCTTTAAAAAGCTGCACAAAAACAAACAGCAACGCAAGCCCATAATAACTCTACGACCACTCGTAAAGAGGTAAACCGAGCTGAAAGCCCAATTAAGTACCCCTTTCGGAGCACTCTACCCATGGAGCATTAATTAAAACAGGGTACGCAATCGTACCCTAGCTGTTAATGTTAACCGTAATGAAATTACAAATTTATTTTTAGGTCTCATGGAACATTTCTTAAATATGATATGCTAAGCAAATAAAGACCGGTCTCTGAGATGGAAAAGCGATGTTCCAAATTCGTCCTGCACGTGCACATTTTTAAATAAAACACAAGGAACAACCTGAGGCTTCTGGGTGAGCACACTTTCCGTCGAACGGTCTTATCGTCATTTACCATTAGGTGAGACGAAGCCGTTGCACTAGTACCGATTGTACCGCACACGCACACGTATGCACTCACGCACACACGCACGCACACACATTAAATTAATAATATGAGTAGATGAAACAGTAAAAAAAATTATTAATTATAATTTATTAATATAACAATTGAATGTAAATGTATTAATATAAGGTCATGAAAATGTATTTAAAGTAACACTAGGAAGAGCAGGGCCTCCTAACACAAGTCATCAGTACTTAAGAGGTGGTCCTAAAAATATTGTATAAAAAAATTAAAAAAATAAAAACTCGGGTCCTTGTAACCATTTTTTTGCACTGGATGTTATGCTATTGGTCCTGCGACAACTAGAGCTTTACCCGGACAATTTGGCGAGCACGGAAGCAGCAAGCACCCGGGAAGCACCCGGTTAAGATTTTACTAGCAACTAGCCTAAGGGCACCCGGTTGGTCTCGGCCTCGGCTTAGGGCTTTCGCTTTGAGATGAAGAGATCGGAGACAACCGGCCCGGAATGTGCCGATAGTTTCGATAAGCGCCTGTATAATTGATAGGGACGGTGTGGATTTATGTATTATGTATGTACAGTGTTGTTTTCAGGACAGATCGATAGAGCTTGAATAGCCAAAGTGATTGGATCACCGGGGACGTTGAGGACGTCATGTAAGATGACGCCGAAACTATTAACGGGTCTCGAGTGAGTAAAAGCGGACTCGAAGTACCGTAAAAAGGACTCCTTCATGTTATGATCTAAGGGTAGCTCTAAATCCTTGTGACACGGGGCACTCATGGTGTTGCGCATGAATCGGTTCTCTACGGTCTGGCTTCGGTGGATGTTAACTTGGAGCCGTTTGATGGGCCGGATGCACGTCTTGTACAGTGTTACCTTATTATAATACGATCAGACGTCTTACTGCGAGCATTGAGGACAGAGTGGAGGCGACCCCGCACGTCGCATGGCATGGCGAGTGGTCGGAACTTAAGTACATAGGTACTACACTACATCCAGTGTGATGGCTAAATACTTGACTCGGTCTTTCCACGGTAGTGGCGTGACGAAGATGGAGATGTTCAGAACGTTCAGGTAGCGGTACGAGAGTCTTCTAAAGAGGATCGCTGCGCGTTTTTCGGGATTTACCCCAATCCTCTACATTCTGGACCAATCGCCCAATGCGTTAGATGCAGCTTTTATATATTTTAGAGGAGTCTCTCCTCCCTAGGGTTGCGTCCAGACGTGTACAGCACAGTGTGATTGGCAAAAAGGGCAAGATCCACTCGCGGGTGTGCGAAGAGAAGCGGGACCAGCACGAAGCCTTGCGTGACTGTAGCCCGGATCGGTTGACAGAAGGAACGGGTGCCCTCCACCCGTTAGCGAAAATTTGGACCGGTCAGATAGTCACGTGCAACCATTAGGCCGCGGGGGCGGTTAAATAAAAACACTAATTGAAAAAAATTGAAAGTTCGACAAAATATATTAATAAACAGTTTACTTGGTTACATACTTTTCTTTGTTGTGTATATTTTTTTACTTATTTCGTTATAAGACTTTATTTCTTGGTCAGATAAGTAAATAAACAAAATATATAAAAATAATGAAAATGTTTGCGTATGTAACACGTAGTATGACGTAATTTGATACGAGTATTCTTGTTTCGAGTACTACAGCTGGAAACGCCTGTTATCTTCTGGGAACGATGAAAGTTCGAAGTATTTAACAGTATCAGGGTAAACGAAAATGGTCACGTGCCACGAAATAGCTTTTACATGTTGCCGTAGTTTGCATTAAAAGTTGAAAGCGATCTAATTTCAATTAAACTATAACAGAGATTAAATGATAACAAACGCACTTCTGTATTTATAACTAGCGTTTTGGACGCCAGAAAGCGTCCCAGGGGATCTATTTGCTCGATCTAGGTAGATCAGAACAGCAAAGACAGGGGTTTATCCACGCTTAAACCGTACTAGAACCTCCCGAGCTCCTCCCAACACATCACGAAACACCAAAGGGATATTTGCTCGCTAAACAACTCGGCGGCGCGAACAATTTGCTCTCATTATTCGAGTGTTAACACTCCGACGTGTATTGAGCTCTACTTGCCCCGCCTGCTCCGGTTTCCTTACAAAGGGCACCTTTAATTGGAGGTTAGAGTTTTAGTAAACATACCTTAATTTGATTTGCGTAAGGGTTAATAGGTTAGCTGCCTTAGTGATGACGTAATAATGCAAGTATTTTTGTTGTCTGTATTTTTTTTCGCTGTTTATGTATTTCTCGCTGAGAATTCAAAACAATTATTACTACTTTTCATACCGAAACACAAGCTAGCCAGACGGACACAGAAAATGCTCCACCATCAACCGAAAGAAGTACCAAACCCCCAGAATTTAACCCGGGACATCCGGATGTTTAGATCGAGCATGCAGTCATTACTCCACGGAGGCGGTTAAATGAAGGTTAAACTATCTCTATACAAAACGAAAAACATCAATCTATTACAAAATTCTTCTAAAAACCTATCCAAGAAAATTCCAAGTACGTAAGCAAAATCTTAAACGTTCAAATATCTTCTTTAGGATTCATCACACAACACTAATTAAATAGTTCCGCCGCTAACGCAATTTTCCAGAAGCAGAAAAAAGCATTTCCAATTTCTTTCCGGAACGTGATTAAAGTTGGAGATGAGGTGCTTCAGAAACGTAAGCAGGATTTTATTTTGAAACTTCTTCTCCTTGCTTCTTCTAAGTTCTAAAGGCTGAGTTCAATAAAAAAAAATTAAATAACACAGTATTTCAATTTAGCAACATCTACGATTTAAATGAAATTCACTGGTGAAGTACTGAACATAATAAAATGTTACATTTGCATCAAATTCATAATACAAAATTTTATGCATGACTCCATGGTAATATTCATTTTTTCCTGACAGCTGGTGACGACGTCATGACACTAATTACGAAGTCGCTGAATGTCGAGATACTAATTAAGAATTCATGAGTCACTAGACATTGAATAATTCACTGAGGTCAAATCTCAATTAAGTAGAAAATTCCTTGACGGAATTATTTTACGACTAGTTGAAACTCAGCGGGAAAGGTTTGGAATGACTTTAATATTCAACACAGATAATCTACTAAACTTGCTGGTCATTTTGTTTGATAAAATATATGAAATATAACTTTAATCAATCTCAAAACCTGAATTGTGTGAACAACTATTAGTCTAGTTAGGTTAGCAACAAAAAGTCTTCTTCATCAAAAAACCTAGTTAAAGGAAATTTGCACTAGAATCGACAGGAGAATCAAAGGTGCAGTCGTAATCACGGTAGGTTTTACACGAACCAATTCTAGTGACCTAGGTCCCGTTACAAAAGCAAATAGGTCAAACCCGTGCCTGGATCAGAAGCTCACAGGAATTGGGGCAGGGTTGTAATTACTAACACGCTAGGGCCGAGTTCGTCAGAGCTGAAACAAGCTTTGTGAGGGAAACGGCCCGCCTGTCACAGTTTGTTGAGCAATTTCGTTGTACAACTCGGAAGTCCCCGCTCTTCAGATTTTCCCCTTTTGTTCTTTACGAGACAATAATTTTGGGAGTTTCGTGGACGCTTCACTCGGTTTTGTCTAAACAAAGTAAAAATGTTGCTGCTTCTGAGCGATTCCCTTTTGCTAGTTAAACTGCGTCGCCGTGGGCGGAGATACGCCCGAGGTTTGCATAACAGATCAATATTGGAGATGAGGAAAGAGTTTCCGCTAAAGCGGGAAAGTGCAAAGTCAAGCAGTAAACTTGCATAATATCAACCACTCAGCAATATTGAATGCAGAAATTCTGCTATTTCATTTTAGAGTTCTGACTATACTTATTAATACTGCGACGTGTTCTCGTTATTATGTAAAACAAACATTTCTCTGAGACTCTACATAATAATAAAGACATTCTCAGTTTTAATGAGTTTTCGCTCAGGAACAACACCGAATCCGTACCGTGATAAAATGGGGGAAATCTTGATAGCGTTGTTATTGGCTCTATCTTAATCGGTGCTCGTTTCACGAATCAATCTCAGGGATAACAATTTGCAAGCTCGTATTTTCGCTAATCTAACCTTGTAGGAACCCACGCGCATTGCTACGAGTTTCTATAAAAGAATGCGGTCTACATTTCATAACCGAATGAATTATCATATTGAATCTATGTCAGCCATAGTCAGCGTCACTTTATGCAGTAGTAATGATATTACATTAATCTGTGTCATAATCCTCTCTCACTGTAATATATAGTACTACAATTTTACCACATTACCCGTGAAGGCGCAGCACGCTACCTCAATTCTTTTTAGTCCATTCATACGAGCTAAACCATAACAGCCGTCGAATATCTAGACCAGCAGTCTTGAACCCTGCCTGTGTTCAATATCCATATCTAGATAAAGAGCAAAGGGAACGTCGGGAGGCCTGACATGTTTGGCAGTGATATTGTATCCAAGCAAAATTCCGGTATACGATCGACCGGTTCCCGCAGGACGAGGGGAGAGCAAGGTTGCGTTATTTAGCACGCACGTGCGACGAGAATCAAATTCAAACATCGAATGTGCTACTTGCGGAACGTTCCATTTGAATTTGTAAGTCATAGACAATATTGTTTAATTATAATGGCAACGACTGTCATATACAGCCTGATATTACAGTAGCATGTGCTCGCATCACTCAACAAGAAGCGCTGGTGCATCTCGTTTCCCACGTTCGTTCGTCTCGATCGTTGACTGAGGGTGATGTACTCCGGAGGTTAAACTTGTCCGGGCTCGTGGTTACGAAGATATAATTGAATTACTTGGCTTTTCTCTTTATGTTTGAGATACGATTTTATGCTCTCGGAATTGAGCTCTTTATTTGCGATAACTTTGATACTCTTGTTGTTTAGTAGCGACTTGACTACGCGATTCAGAAAAAACTGCAATTAACAATAAGGAATTTCCCAGGCCACGTTCATTATCGCGAAATCTTTAAACAAGTCAACAACAAAATTAGCTAATCAGTTATTGACACAAGACGCTTCTTATAACGAAGGCATAACGTTGGAAATGTCGACAAAACCGTAATTAACATTTGCAGCATCGAATCCAATTAAAGCTGACCTTTTAAATTTTGTCCACGGCAATGTATATCAACGAAATATGCCCGGAACATGTGGGGTCTCACAGAGTTGGACTCCCAATTACGGGTATGCGGTTGAACGGCCGACAAAAAGGTACTCGACGAAAACGAGACCAAAATACGAGACGAGGGTCGAATGTACTGAACTTCCCATCCAGGGATTCGGTCGGATCTCGAAAAGTTACAGGGAGCAGACACGAAATGAAAATCCAAATGTAAATTATGAATTTCATGATTAAGTGCGACAGGGCGGCGGATTTCTCCGACGAGGAATGTTGGTGAAGATTTAGTGCGTTTAATTTTCTCAACTTTACCATTGTTTTCTGCGGCGCGAAAAATTCAAATCTTGTAGTGTATGGAACGTGTAGAGGCTACTACGGAAAAAAGTATATCAATAGTGAGAAAAGAGACTACACATACTTTTAACCTTTTATGCCGTGAACTTAGACGCAACCAGGCAAACAGTTAAAAGTATATTATCTCCAAAATACTTAAAACGTGGCCAAACACAGCTGACATACAAAACACGACGACGCCATTTCTGATTTTCTGCTTCCGGCAACGACCGAGCGAGAGCTATTGTTTTAAATGCAAAAAGAACAAGCAGCGTAACTTTAAGCAATCGTCGTTTTTGTTTACCTCGGCTTTGTGCACCGATTATGCAGTCCATTGTAACATGGTGCCAAACCATTCAGTATAGATTGCTGAACGTCAGGCGAAACTTGTGGTTTATAATCCTGACCGAAATCCGCATTGCTTAAATAGAAAAATTAGCAGACGCTAGAGTCAATTTCATTGAACACCAAAATGAAACAGGCCTTGTATGACACAATCCTTGAGTGCAAGTGTCTGGTTGTTTGTACATGTCAAGACATTTCTACTTTGTACTTACATTTTTATTTGGTATTATCCTTGTCAGACTTTAAGGATCATAAATTCAGTTTCAGAGATGACGTAAACTAAATTCTTATATTATTGCCTTTTCAGGCAGACCCAATACAAATGTAATGCAATAGACACGAATATGACGAATTGAAACAGTAGCTCTATTACAATGACTTGCTAAAACTAAACAAACGGAAACCGTGACATAAATATTGTCATCCGAATCGAGTAATGACACTTCTGAATATAAGCTTCCCGCATAGACCACCACAACAGCATTAGATTTGCACATTGGGGTATACAAAATATATACGTTGTGTAGATGGGTTTGTCCTCAAAGTATTACATATCTAAATTATAAGCAGGTGTAAGCAGATGATGATTTCTAAAACACTAATTCGTCGTCTTTCACGGCACCTGTCTTGGGTCGTGGGGTATCCTTGTCTACAATTACATCACACAGTGAACGAACATCTAGCACCATTGATTTCTCTAGAAAATTAAAAAGTCAGAGTGCTCAAAGTCTTGCATTCTTCAAGTACAATTGTGCCAATGATTACATACAGATATAGCATATTTAACCCTATCAGGAATAAAGGCAGAACTGCTAAAGAACTCACATAAGATACAAAACAAACATCAGTGGTCCAATTCGGACGATGAATAAACTGCCGGCTCGCACGATGGATAACTTCTTTTATTAGATCAAACGCGGTATTTTTAGATTAGGCCGATAAAGCGGTTAAGAAACGAATAACGGGTCAAGAGTCATTGGCAGTGCTACTTGAACATGCCTTCTGAAATTACCACTACGATGAAATCGCACAATGAAAATACAATATTTACTGCAACGATAAAATCTCAACTTGTCAATTAATAACAATAATGTAATGTATAAAATTAAACTTTTATTTTTTCTATTGATTGTTTCAATCTCTTTGAAAGCATCCTGGGCCAATTTATTCAGCCAATTTCGTGCCAATCTCCAATCGGAGTGTGCCGCATAGATTATAGAGCCATGGTCCAATCAGAGCGCCCCGTGAGTGTATATTAGGAGATTGTCACGAAATTGAACGATCAAATTGCCCGATGCAGGGCACTTTTAAGCCACATTACCCGTCGACTTCAAAGATTCCTGAACGCTATAGCCCAGACAGGAAATCTTAAAGGTTATCTATAGGCATGTGACCAACGACCGGTTAAGGTTGCGGGAGGCGGCTGGATACAAGTGACTCGGGACCGGTCAAAGTCGCATACTATGAAGGATGCCAATGTCCAGCAGTGGACGTTTGCCGGCTGATGATGGTGATGTTGACGGGCATGCGTGTACCATCTTATATCGTCACGCGAAATCAGCCAAGACTGACGACACAATTTGTTCTCAGTAAAATATTTAATGTGGCGTGCCATGGGGGAGATCCATGCTCAGCAGTTGACTTTTTCGAATCATTTTTGATTAGTTTTAGCATCATTTGCATATGACACTGCAACGAACTGTCCCAAAAAGGGGGCGATTTCCTATGTCCAGAACAACCTACATACGCGACTTGCAGCCTGTCCTCTATTATCCTAAAGTCGGAACATCACGGAGTATCGATTTCCTATCAACGATACAATAATAAGAGTACATCATGCCAGCATGTTAAAAAGAAACAAACACTATTGTGGCATTGATGCCACGATGAATTCATTCACCCATCCAGCATCAATCACTTAAGCCAATTCGATTGTCAAGTTGAAAGCGCTTCAATTCCGGCACGGATTTACTTTGTAATTTGATTGCTTCTTCAATGCAAGAGCTTTGTATGCGGGCTTGTAACCCTGCAGTATTGTATACGAATGACGTAAGTGGTTGATGCTAATTTAACCGTTTTAGTGTAAAGTGCGTAAGTGCTGCAAGTGACATCTAGACGACGTGACCCGAAAACTCCCACACACAACCAAAGTAAGACAGTGTGAGGGAGTAAAGGCCAAGAACTAAGAAAATTTGCAAAACCTTTACACACATGCCAAAGCAGCTCGCTTTACAATATTTATTTATTTAGGCAAAAGTATAAGACATTTTGAAGCATTCAGATATGTTTTTGTTTATACATTTTATCAAATTAAGAACAGCCGACGTGTAGTAAAATGATGTTAGTATATTAAATAACGCAGGCATAAGGATCAATATAGGACCGTTTTTTCGAAACAATCTTCAAAAAATCTCAACGGCAAAAAATGAATTGTGAAACGCAAAAGATCGCCGCAATTTTCTAATATTTTAAACATCTGGGTCGCTTTAAGAGGCTATGTTGGTTAGACCACGTGGCCGCGTTCAAATTTGGATTGTTTTATAGCTGTCCCTATCCGAGCCCTATCCTACCCGAGTGCGTACGGTGAGACAGCATACACTACGCGAAGTTATCCACCCGTTATTTGGATGTTTCGTAGTCCAGGGATCATTTGACGGATACAGTATATTATGTAACCATTTTTTTAATACAGTATACTAATGAAATTTTAGATGTCGGTGGTTTTTCCAAATTGTTCTAAATTGATTCATACTCTTGTAAATCAGGTTCAAAGTTGGGGCTTTTTATTACCGTAAAATACAATTCTTTGACGCCCTGTAACTCTGGAAGTATATATTTAAACGAAAATCTGGCTCACCACCGACAGAGATATTTGTTTCTAGATTGTGTCTGGAAAATTTCATAGATTTTCATAGCTTAATACTCAAAATATGACTGGACTACGTTTGTATGGGCGCTTTGACACCAGCATACCCTCTTAATCATCAAGCTCAGAAAGGCAGGCTCGGAATTATAGATAAATAAAGAGGTCGATGACGAAATAAGAATTTGAAGAGGAGCCGAGTGTCTAAATCGTATTTCATAAAGCCAATTAAGAGTTTGATCAAATATTAGTATGCCATTATTAATGTTGCTCCAATTCCGAGCAAGCACTAGCGAGTGTCAGTAAATTGAACTAATGGACCAAAATTTGAAATAGTGACAAAATGAACTCAAACGAAACCCGTTCTAACAATCATATATGGCATATAATGTATGCGCATGAAAGTAAACTTTCCATTAACAAAAATCAAACTCTGGATGTAATTGTATTCGTAACAAGATCTTCGTATTTTGCCATCCTATCGCAAACAGGATGTTTTAAAAAGTGAAAGTCAATCTTTATTCAGCGTGCAAACACTGTAGACCTCAAGGATGAGCAAAACCGAGGTCAAAAGCGAGAAAATTCTAGAAAGTCTTGAGAAAGTTATTTCTTAACTAGTATTGAACTGGTGGGCCGGTCATATATGCCGAAGGACCGACAGTCGCTGGAGCACACGAGTTCTCGAGTGGAAACCACGCCTAGGCAAACGTAGTGTAGGACGTCCCCCGGCGAGGTGGAAAGACGAATTACGTAGGGTAGCCGGACGTGAATGGATGCGGAGAGCAGAGCACCGAATCGAGTGGCGCACTCTGGGAGAGTGGGAGAGGCCTATGTCCAGCAGTGGACTGCCGCAGGCTGTACATGATGATGATGAACTGGTTCATATAGCCTTGTGGAGTTCAATAAAGTTATTCCCTATATTATCCCACGGAAGACGTATGACTATGACAAAAATCCAAGAAACCAACAATACCAGCGTCTATACAAACGACTCCCATTTTATTGCAATAACCTTTTATCTTATTCATGATCAGCTTTTAACAGCCTTCGTGACCTAATGGCTACTTATAGATAGTTGAACTCTGTTGCACTAATAATACCAGTGCACACCTCACTGATCGCCAGCAGCATGTTACCTAAGTCTGCCGCCAAACAAAAGCGTTAATAGCACTATTCTGTCCAGGTAATAAAAGTAACCGAAGCGTGGTGATCATATGAAGAGTGGTCAAAAACTTTACCCCCAAAGTTGTGACATCGGGTGTCAAAGGGCGTGACTTGTCTGGCAGCTGTATATGCTCCCAGATTGGCTATCGCTACATCCTCTCGCCAGGCCAACGTCAACAGGAAAGGACACTCCCGCGCAATGAGAATAACTACTTTCTAAGTCGTTACAGTTATATGATCCTCTTATTTAGGATCTCGGCAATGTCATGCTAGTGTAATTGAGCATTTCTTATCTAGATGTAGGCTTTTACGGCAGGAAAGTTTTCCCTTTTTTCTAAGAAAACAGGCAGAATTTTTTTTACTATGACAATGTATTTAATACAGGTTTAACAGGGCCTCAATTCTACTATTTTATAACGTTTGTGTAACATGTTCGTTAAAGTTACACTTTTGGTATGTTTGTGTTATCTACGAAAGTAAAACTGTATTCTACTAACATAAATTTCATACCCGAAACATGCCCGAAACGCACACGCAACCAAAGCGCAGGTGTTAGGACAACGATAGTGCTGTCTACCTAGTATTTTGGAATAACCGGTATAACTATGTCAAAAATGCTAAAAAACCGGAAGCTAGAGCCGTAAAACACAAGAAAAAAAGCTTGAAAGATGTCAAAGTAACAACAATTCAAAATTCAACAATTATATTTTAGATTTTGGCAGAATTACGTGATTAAATGCTCCTAGAGAATTACCATGAAGTTGGTAGTTGCCATAAATATCAAGAATTGAATTGAATTCATCAGCATTATAATTGCGAATTTTGCATCAGGTATGTACAATTTGTTCAATAACTATCGACCTACTGATGTATGTTTCATGTACAACATCGAGTATATAATACTTATTAAATTTTAGGAATGGCAGCAAGAAGTAAACGGCTTCATCAGGAGCTGCTGTTTTTTTTATGAAAACCAATCACCTGTTAGCTTTGGAATGTGTAGGTTCCAAGGAACCTCTGGCGGTAATAGCCAGTCAACTTTGCTAACAACATTGAGCAACAACTAAACAACCACCTACTACTATGCACTGTAAGTAATTGTTGATCTTTTTTATCATTCATATATAGTCAATAGCTGTGATAGACCACATGCCACCTGCAAGTTTTACATGAGTCTTCTTCATAGAGTACCACAGTGAAGGAGCATTCTATGAGGGGATATATCATACACATTACACTTGGCAGGTGGACTGTCGATCAGTAGGATGATATTAGTTCATTCATAAGGCGTTTAACTGGATACTCAATATTGATAAAATAAACTTTTTGTTTTAGTTGCCTTTACAACACCCTGGGGTTAATTAAAACTCAGTACTTACTAAACTTTCCTAATCTTTTTCAAGGAATAATTCAGTTAGTGTAATATGTATTTGTAATAATAAACAAGAGTAATGTTTTATTTGTCTTTTCAGAATGTGATCGGGTCCATTGCTGATTCTCCAATCAAATAAGAAGAAAGATAGCAATGTTTTATATTGTTTCTTTTTAAAAATAACATAGAAAATACACTGTTGAATATTGTTTTATTTAAAAAAATAACATAAGATTGTGCTCTGAGAAATATGGACAAGGTCTGCCTCCGGACCCTAGTAGCTACACAGACACATAATCTTAGGTCGCAGGTTCGCGGGAGGGACGGCCCGGTACACGTTTCCCGGTACGTGGTCGCCACTCGAGAGCTCTTACTCCCCATTGGTTATCCATTCTATGAGTGATGTGGCATGGTTCCCGAATGCTGCCCAGCCAATTTGTACTCTTCGGTTGACCTCTTTGTCAAAGTTGGACCTACCTAGTTGAATGATCTAAATGAATATGTAAAAACTGCTTCTATTTAGGGTTCCGTATCTGAAAAAAGAAACCTTTATAGGATCATCCTATTGTCTGTCTGTCAAGACCCTTTTTCTCAGGAACTCGTGGAGATATCAAGTTGAAATTAATATCAAATACTCAAGTCTGCTACTATGCTTCTCACCATAACAGCTGAAAACATAGTGATATTTATCCTTCAAAGGAGTGAAAAGGGGCATGAAAGTTTGTGTGTAAGCTCTCAATGCACAGCCTAAACCACTGGTCCTATAGACATGAAATTTGGAGGGTGTTTTCTTTGTTAAGTGTAGGCATCCACTAAGAAAGGATTTTTCGAAATTCCACCCTTAACAGGTTAAATTTCAACTTAAAAATTGATCTAATTCATTTTTTGTGTGCTCGGAATACTAATTTCCTGTCAGTTGAATTGCCACAGAAAATTAATACGAAGAAACAACACCGTGATGTGACTAGAGCGTCCTCGTTTAATATAGGAGCTAGTTGATAGAGCGCGTATGCAGATGAACTTAGTTTTTGGCATAGTTGTTGTACATACATTACTTAAAAGGCTAAATGCGAACCATTGTGTATGAACTGAATTTATAATAAGAGCTTTAGGACTTCAGCAAGGTCCCTAACCGACGAAGTATTGGTTATACGCAAATACTTTTTACACAGAATTTCGTCCGTCGCCGGCCATCGCGAACTTCATCATTGTTGTTCTTCAGACGACAATTACCTCAATGGACCGCAACAATATCCTCTAAATATATTATTTGCATGATTTCCTAACATAAAAACCATATAATTTTGGAAACGTGTGCAGATCGTTGTAGAAAAAGCTACTATTTTCAGCTTTTATACACACGCTAATATGACAGCAGTAGCGTTTAACTTTCGTCATGAACAAATGTCAAAAATGGTCTAAAACAGTAGTAGAATACGACATTAGGGAGCGTGCGGGCCGAGTGCGTGTGAACATTGTTCGCACGTTGATCACGTGACGTTAAATAATAGTAGAATACGAAAATGGTCAACACCTGCGTTTATGTTACAGTTTTGTTGCGTTTTGTGCAAAATTACATTAGTAGAATTGGGGCTCAGGTCTACAGGTTCGGGCGTCGTTACATAACCCATTACACAAACACCCTTTAAAGAATTTCGTCAACCGCACTTCAGGAAAGTTGCGATCGCCACGCTACAACGTAAATTCTTGCGTAAAATCCATTGTGGTGTCATGTCAAAATGTCATGACTCGACACAGCCTTGCTACGCCTAGCTCGCTCCAGTCCCATCTAAAAATATAACTTTTTATTGGTGTTCATACATTGGCCTACGCTGCAAATTGTCGAGGTCGCGTACACGCTAAACACATTATTTTTATTGCAAACACTTAAAATTTATATAGTCTCGTGGTTAGGACGAAAGCATCTGGGAGCTAGTGGTCTGTTAAACTAAATTTGCAAGGATTTTTAATTTTTTCAAAATAATTTTTATGATATTAATTGTTATTGAAGCCAGTGAGGTATGTCAATGTCAGGAGTAAAGTCTATTCGCTTAGATAGTGTCGCCTTTTTATATGCCGCCCCATCACACGCCGCCTCTAGTCAAAAGAAATTAAAGGATGCCGTCTGCGTCGTAAGCCCGCTGGTGAATTTGGCATTTTCTCTCTTCTCGTTTTCTTTTGCACAACAATCACATATTCCATTCGGCTGTACCGACACTATCGGTGACCGGAATGCGGGCAGGACCATAAATATGTATAAAAATGTATGTATTGTAACTTGTGTTCCATTCTGTATGTCTCGTCATCGGAACCTAAGAAGCCATAGCAGAAGAATGTCAAGGCAACAAATTTTTGTCATTAAATAATTTAAAGTCACGGTGGCTATGGGAAAACATTAGCTTAGCGGTTTCCTCAAAATACATGGGAAGACATGGCTGTTATTTAATAAGGAATAATTAGTCCATTTACAAAATGAGGAAAATTCATTTAACTTTCCTTAATATGGTTATGTATGTTGAATATCAAATATGCGGAAATATATGCGTGTAGTGTCTTTGTGCACAGCAAAACCGTGTCATCAGCGTAACTAATGCTATTTACAAATTGACCATCAATGCAACACCCTATCATGGTCTTACTGAGCTCCTCAAACAGTCGATTAACGTACACACACACATTTTTTCTCATCTTTACATAATCAACCAATAATGACGTGAGATAAGAGCTATGGCTAAACCGGAGCATAACTATGGCTAAACCAGAATATGGCTAAAACTAAACATGTCAATTAAGATAATTTGACTTAATAAGAATATAACAGGCATATAATATCCCATTGAATCGGAATAAAAAGTAGCCTATATGTTATTTTCTGGTCATATGCAATATTCGTATAAAATTTTGCCTCTCATTTGCGACGTAAAGGAAGGACAAACAAACTAACATTAACAATCCTGACATAATCCTAAATCATTATTTTCTAATCAAAGTTTTACAAAATTAGTTCTTATGCAATAAATACGTTATAGCTACATCAAGTAAATTAAAAACAGTACATCTGTTTGATGTACTTAAATCACTTAAATACAAACTCATTGTTCTATCTACAACATAAAGTATTCAATAGTAATAATAAATACTTTATGCCTCAATAAATAGGCTATGCTTCAATGGCGATAACCTTATGGCTAGTGAGAAACTGGTTATGATCTGTAATTCTAGACATGATATTAAAATCTCACAGACTGTAAGACTGCTAGGGTCAAGTGTGTCAGGATGTTGTGAATCTATAAGGCCAGTCATACAGGTGAACAGATAAAAATATATTCTGACTTTTCAACAATTTCCAAGTTTAATTATAGAACATACACCCAACATCCACAACAGACACAACCAATAAATAGCCTGCTTCAGTTCTTTTCAATAATAGTACTCATATTTATTTAATCAGCACTTTAAATTTCATAACACAACTCAACAAAAATCACACTTACATGACTAGCATTATAAAAGCCATCGATTCCTTCCACATGAACTTTAGGTGGAATGTCAGTGAACTTTGAACTGGCAACTGGCCTTGATTGTGTAATCTGTTACCTATAATATATTTAACAAAGCTGTTTATTATCACTGTATAGTATTAAATTATAAAGTTGCAAGCAGATGACTTTTACATAATTATTATTCAGTGTGTTTGCATTGCACTACCTCTTCTATTGGTAGTAAGCATTATTACCTATTAGCTTTTGCCCGCGACATTGTCCATGTGGACTTCGGAAGTATCCCATGCGAACTACTTGCCTGGATATAAAGCCTTTGTCATTTCCCAGCCTTTCAACTATCCCTAAACAAAAAAAGGTAGATGAATGGATGGTCAAACCAAAGTACTTAGGTATCCCACTGGTTTACTACTAGGCTATGGAAGTGGTATCTCATTAACACTTTTTTTAAATATGATGAGGTGTTCCTCGTAAATAAATGAGAATGGGCACTTTTGTATGGAGCGTGGGCGGTCCGCGGCCACACATGATTTTGTTGTTTAATGATGTACTTAAGTCCGACTATTACTGGTGTAAAGTTTCACTGCCGCTAGATTCTTATATAGTGATGAAATACATTTTATATTTTAGCCTTTTTTAAGAGTTTTAAATAGTTTTACTACGTTTTTTTACTTCTCAAACGAGTTTTTAATAGTTTTACTAAGTTTTTTTACCGCCTAATGCAATAATACAAAGGAAAAGGGAAATAATAATAAAAAAAAAGATCTTCTCAAAAATAACGTTTATTAGAAAATATGCAATAAAATCTACTCCCGGTCTACAATAGCACTGAGTTCCCCTGCTGGTAACCTAATCTCTTCGGGTTGGTTTTTAGCCCATCCTAGGTACCATACGGTGCACATAATATGTGCGCAGCATCCGACTGTACGTCTTCCACTTAAGCAGGAGCAGTAATAATGCGTGATAGCTTCCCGACCGACTCTTTGTCGGTCAATTATAATGTAAGAATAATACATTCTTGACCTCACATGTCTTGATTGTATGCGGACACGTAATAACCAAATGTCTTCTTCTTCGATATATTGGCTTAGATTTCTTATCTGTTGCTCTCGGTATACCTCAATATTATACAAGCCCTGTACAAGGTGCTCGGCATAATAGCTGCGGGCTAGTTTTATTTGATATGTACCGAGAGCAAACAGAATAAGGTCATCTTCGGTAAGATTTGGGAAATCGTCGAAAAAAGGCTGGTCAGCTGTGATGCTCTCGAATACTGCTCGTTGCCTGTTCATATTGTTGCGAACAACATAGTCTGCCAAATGGTTTTCTAAATTCATGCGTGCGTTTATGATCTCCACAAACGAGGCTGCATGGATGCTATCCGATATTGTTGTATGAAACGCATTAAGTAATGCAGCTGCAATCTGAAAATCTTTAAACATGTGACTTAGGGCTCTGTTAAAAAAATCTTGTCGGAATAGCTTGAAGTCGCGCTTGAATCTTCCATTGACCACTTCAACCATCCAGCGACTTATTGTTACTAATCTTGTCCTATTCGCTTGTTCTGTGGTCAGTTGATCTGCATTGCGGTCTTTTGTTTCAGGCATATAAGCTGAATAACCATATGCTTCCAGATCGGGAAGAGCATCTCGAAAGCCTCGATCCAAGATAAAAATATCGTCAGCACGGAAGAACCAATGAAATGCTCCATCTTCATCGTTCAGCATTCTTTTCAAGATATTAGCATCTGAGTCAGTAGCTGCATATGGTCCACAAACATCAATAATATACCCATCACAGCTTATAATTATGAATGGTTTCAGTAGGTTGCTGAATTTATGTAGACTGTATGTCTCTCGTTGGAACGAAAAGTTCGAGCTCTTTTGAATGTAGATGTATGTTCCATCCATTACTATGATAGCTTTCCGTTCTTCTTCAGATGAGCTGGGATTTCCAAATAATGCGTTGGGCACGTAAAGATTGCGTTGAGCTATCAATCTTCGATTAGTGTGATCTAATCCCAGGTGCCTGGGCCTGAAGTCTCGATCTAAACAATCTCTTGCTTTATTTAGATGCCTTTCAAGAGTTCTTCTACTCATTTGAAAGAGAGTAGCCAACCTTTCGTTGCTCTCACCACTCCTTAGTTTCATAAGGTAAATGGCAAGAGAGTTTTTGTTGTTCGGCCCAGATAGGGAAGGCGTTTGTTCTAAGATTTGGTGAAATTCTTCTCGGCTACGACCCAGTCTAATGTGTATCTCATTAGGATCCATATCGTCTATATTGTTGAAATCAAGTACAACGCTCCTTGATACAGCTTCTTTCATAAGACTCATCATATGTAAAAAATGAGTACTATTAAAATCATGTCTAAGATTTGGACTGTCAATAATCTCATCCCAGTCGTTGGATCTTAAGTGTGTTTCACAAATTCTGGCTTCACTGGGTAAATACAAGTTTGATTCCACCAAAAGGGAAATTCGGATATTTTCTGGAATCCTATGACGTGTGGTGTTCCGACATCTGTCAAACATACAGCGCGCTGCATTGTTAGGCACTCGAGAATATTCTTCAATCTGAAGCGTACACACATGGGGTGCCTCACGATCACGGTTTGGAGCAGGCTGTACAGCACGTTGCACTCGTTGCCAACATGGTCGACAAACGTATTCGTGGCCATTATATTCAATCTGGAACAAAAAAACATACTGACTTGTGAATGTGAAGAAATATATCATGTCACAGTAAGATAGATATTAGGCGTCGTATAATCATATCCCTAGCGATAGATATATTTTAAGTCTAGTTATGCTCACGAGATAGTTGTCGAACATTAAAAACAAGTACTTACTTGTCGTGGCGCAATAGCGTCAATAATATATTGCGCATTCGCGGGATTTTCTTCGAAAAATGCATGTGTTATCTCGAATCTTCTTCTGTTCACCACCGACCGATTGCACAAAACACAAACAGGTCGATTTTCAGCCATATTCAACAAAATCCAGATCACAAAGCACAAAACGAAGTCCATGAACGTATCCAGTTGTCGAGTTAGCTGATCACAAAGTCCGGGAAGCAGAAACGGGTCAAAATGTTTATCAAAACGCATAAAATCGCACAGTACACAACGACGCAAGCGCAAACGAAGGACTGCGCAGAGGGATGGCATCGCACGCGTCACACAACGCCGACACCTTTTGTCCTTGACGAACAAAGACGCCTATTGGTCCTCTGCGTAAGCAGGTACTAAAATGAGCTAGGACCGATTGCTTCGCGGTGCTTGGGTCGCTTTAGTAGAATGATTTTTGAAAGATAAAATATTTTTAATAACTTGACTAATGTTAAATATAAAGTAATACATTAATAAAATAGTTATTATGCATTATCATAAAATAATATACAATGTTATAGTAGTCATGATATAATAAAAACCGAGGATATAATAATTATAATGTATTTTTTTATGCAATATTGCTTTAAAATATGACAGTTTATATCTTTTTCTGAAATTGTAATACAGAGTAACGACTGCTGTAAAAGTGTTCGTTAATAACAGTACTTTCATCTGATAATAAATTTATCAGTGGCCGCCATGCGCCCAAAAGTGCCCATTCTTCTTTTATCACATTACATTAACAAAAGATATTACACTTAATCTTTAAAGTACCCAATTGTATTTGCATTACAATTATTATGTCTTGTCTTGGGTAAAGTGACACATTTCAATATGTTTTTGCTGGTTTTCCTTGTGTTGTATGTGTGGTGTGATAATAATAATTAACAGTGGAAATATCTCATGCCTTTCACTTCTGATCTCTACCATAGCTATGACTGACAACAGACTATTCTATTGCATTAAGCATGGCATAAGCAAATTATTGCAATAAGAAAGGAAATATTATCAGTCAGCAAAGTACCTCCAAAATATTTGTAATAATTTTTGAAGGTGTTTTTATTTATTTAAAAAAGTTACTTATTGGATTCAACTATCAATTTCCATCACAATTGTCCAAAGGCACTATTTTGAATACAAATCAGCAGTTGACTGAACCTACAAAATCTACAAATAGAATAAGCTGAGATGACAGAAAATGCACAATTATATTAAACCATCAGAATGTGTATGTCATTTTAAGTCAATATTACAAGGAGACAAATATATTGAGCCGGAGCATGTTGTTACCATCTAAAAGAACTGAATAAACAAAAACTCTTTAACATACATTAATATTCTACATATTCAAGGACATAAATATATGAATAAGTTTTATCACTTGTTTTTTTTTTGACAAAAGTTTTGACAAAAACATCAGCCATTATGATTCTGTGAGAATCTTTTTTACTTGTAAAATTTGAGCTGTCAGGTCATTGTCAACTACAAATTACAGCAAATTAGATCTGGCCGAGCTAAGGAGATAATAAGGGAGTAAACATACACATGAATTATTAATTGCTTCTACAACCTAGTGGCTACA
This sequence comes from Carcina quercana, assembly GCA_910589575.2. Lineage (NCBI taxonomy): Eukaryota > Metazoa > Arthropoda > Insecta > Lepidoptera > Depressariidae > Carcina > Carcina quercana. The sequence continues at coordinate 11,841,479 of OU342438.1, read as the reverse complement.
CAGTTGGCTTTAAAATTCAGAGTTGTGGTTTATATTTTCAGTGTGGAATATCTCCTATACTGCTTGGTCTGCCAATGCCTCACCAGCTCGAGGTTCCCAAGTGAGCGACATTTTTGACCAGGGTGTATCAGGTGAAAAAATTCCAAGTGCAAGCCCATTGTGGAAAAGATTAATCATATTATTGATATTATCAACTAAATTTGATTTTTGTAAACATCCTCGAGTCTAATATACATATAGTTTGTTCATTTGATGTTAAACTATATTATCTAGATTTAAATATATGTTGGCACAATGACACAATAAATATGGAACCTTAATCCATTTTATACACCGTCTGTAAAAAAATGGCACAAAAATACCAGGTTTGAATAGAATAATTACGAACCTTCTAATTTGTCTTGTAAACATTTTTTTTTTATGTCTGGTGTTAACCACAGGTTAAATCTCAAAATAAATTAATTTCTGCATATTTTACAGAACTCAGCAGGTTTTCTTTTTATTTAACTTAATATCAGAGCTAAGGTAATTTTTTATCTTTATCAAAACCTTATCTTTTATTGTTTATCTTTTAGCTGTAAATTTGTATCAGCAAGTACATTGTGAAAGATAAACAGCAGAAATCAGCAGTAGTAAGTTGTAAAATTACATTTTGATTAAATAGCTAAAGAATGAGTAATAATGATCCTTATTTTGAAATTACTCATTTTTGTAAATTTTTTGTGTATGTGTGTGTCTAGAACTAAATCTCAACACAGAAAGTTACTCTTTATCCTGAAAAAGATCCTACATATTATCCATAAGAAGAAACATATGTTGAAGACTTTTAAAAGACAAAATTTATGCTAAGCTAAGAAAGGGATATACAAAACATTAAATCAGCCTAAGAGAGGAATGAATGCCTCTACTTGTCAACTTGGAAATCCAAAAATCACTCTTTTATCTTACGCCTACCCTCTTTACTTACAAATCCTTGTTCAAGCAATTAGAGCCAGTGAATGGTTGTAACTGCAGAAATACCATAAGATTTCCACTTTCCAGAGTATCGGATTTGTTTACAGGCATCAATACTTTTTCTTTGCCTATTTTGAAAAAATATTTGCTTATTAATTTTGGTTACTTCATGTATTTCTGGTATCTATACTAACAAACAATTAATGTCTTTAAAAATGATATAGGATATGTTGTCATGAAGTAAATCATCATCATCACTGTGGACTAAAGGTTTATAAGTGTTACACGGTTTATGCCTATGATTTCATGACACAAACATCTGAACTTTCGGTTAGAGTGTACAAAAGGGGGCGCTGAGGAAAAATAGTGCCCCCTTTTGTGCATCCCAACCCAACACTTTCTTTTGTATATCCTAACCAAACCGCGACCTTGTAATTTATGAAAAGATGGAAACAATATGAGATTACCAAAAATACAATTGACAAAATGTGAAAAATATTATTCTTTTTATCAAAGATTCCCACCCTAACTACACAATGGGTTAATAGCACAATAAACGTGCAATAACACCGCGGAGACCGATACGCGGCTGGCGGCTGATACACAGCACAATTCAAGCTGTTTTAATTTATATATGACGTCAGGCTAAGTCGCTGTTACGAAAGCGTACAACAAATATAAGAATAACCAAATGATTATACACTGTAAACTTACCCATCACCGACCACGACGCATTTAATCGCCTGCATTTTATGTTTATTCCGTGTATGAAGCTAAAAATCACGATAATCTCACAAGTTCACAACGTAGACCTCAAAACCAATCACGGGGTTAATTCACACACAACATAAAATTCTCGACGTAATCAATTCACATAGGCTTCACAATCAACACTCGCGTAAATGAACATCACAGTTCTTATTTTAGATAAAAATTTCATATCTCTGTTCAAGAGATAAGAATAATTCGGTGCACAAAATTATCGTTCACTTGAAAGACGTTTCGTTTCACAGTGAAACGTTCGGCATTTAAATAATGTTGCCAATTCAATTATTTTTTCACCATTCAACAGGCACTATTCATAGCTCGAAATTAAATATTAATAAATTTCCTTGTATAGTAAACTTAGAAAACATACAAGTTTTTTTTAAATTAAAGAAACATTGAACCAAAATATACTCGTTTCGTATTGAAAAATCAATGGTGATTGATTCGATCCACGCTCATAAAGGCTCCCGATTTTTAGCAAAATTTTAGCTATGGCCATACCAAGATCATAGACAATGTAAATATTTTAGCATCGGTTTTATCAAATATGATTTATTTTTGCCCCCTTGTGTTAACTAATCGACTAACATAGTAGCATTATTTTATCATTTTGCAACTATTTAGTTTATAATAGATGATTCAGCTTTTACTTTTCTAGGGAAAAAAAAAAGAAACCGATAAACAAAATGCGTTGGTTTGGCACAACACTATTCATTTCCAAAAATTAAGTTATTTTGCCTATGGCCAATATGGCTGACAGAACTGCGTGTGTTGCGCGGTATTGCGTGATACTTTTGTTGATTTTCGTTTCAAAATGGCAAAAGGTGATAAAGAACTAGAAAAACCCATTGTGAACAATGAATTACCGAACCCCGAGTGTCGAAGTGAAGATCTTGAAGACTCAGAATCCGCCCAAGAGCAGCCTTTGGATATTGGAGAGCATTATTTAGTGCGGCGTACGGATGAGTCATGGCACCCGGCTGAGATTATACAGACGCGGTACAACGCCGCGGATTCAGGGTTTGAATATTATGTTCACTATGTTGGATATGATAGGAGGCTCGACGAGTGGGTTTCCCGCCACCGGGTCATGTCCGATAGATTTGACTTATGTGAGCAGTCTAACAACAATCTAAACTCCGATCATTTGCTGACAGACAAGTCCGGCCGCAAAATAACGCGGAACCAAAAGCGTAAACATGATGAAATCAACCACGTGCAAAAAACGTACGCCGAAATGGATCCTACGACCGCGGCTTTGGAGAAGGAACATGAAGCTATTACAAAAGTAAAATACATAGACAGGATTCAGATTGGTAAATACGAGATCGACACTTGGTATTTCAGTCCTTACCCTGATGAGTACGGCAAACAGTCAAAACTCTGGATATGTGAATATTGCTTGAAATACATGCGAATGGAGAAAACATACAGGTACCACTTAAGTGAATGCACAGCTAGACAACCACAGGGCAGTGAAATTTACAGGAAAGGAACAATAGCTATTTTTGAAGCTGATGGTAAAGAACACAAAATATACTGTCAAAACTTGTGTTTATTAGCAAAACTGTTTCTAGATCACAAAACATTATATTTTGACATAGAACAGTTTTTGTTTTACATACTTTGTGAAGTCGATAAGCAAGGAGCACATCTAGTGGGATATTTCTCAAAAGAAAAAGATTCCCCTGAAGGCAATAATGTTGCATGTATACTAACACTACCTCCATATCAAAGACAAGGATATGGCAAACTACTCATAGCCTTTAGCTATGAACTTTCAAGACTAGAACAGGTAGTTGGAAGCCCAGAAAAGCCCCTTTCAGATCTGGGGAAGCTAAGTTACAGGTCATACTGGTCTTATGTTCTGCTGGAGGTATTGAGTGCAAGCAGAGGTACTCTGAGCATCAAAGATCTGAGTCAAATGACTGGCATATCACAAACAGACATCATTTCGACATTACAGTCGATGAATATGGTCAAATATTGGAAGGGGCAGCATGTTATCTGTGTTACACCAAAGATAGTTTCAGAACAGCTTGCCAGTTCACATTTCAAGAAGCCTCGATTAACCATAGATCCTTCTGCCTTGAGGTGGACTCCCCCAAATAAACAAGGCAACTCTGCGAAAGCTAAAAAGTAGTACAGGCTTACAGGCAGGGCTTAGAGAAAGTTAAATATTAGTCACTCCATGGACTTTTCTCTAGGTACAGGCCTGTTTGATTATAAAATGTTGAAAAACTAGATATTTTGATTATGTGAAAGGACTTGAAATCAATTAGGCCAACTTTTTTGCATTGTACTCAATAATTTATTGAAATGAACTTTAGAACCTATCTTTTTCTCACATAAACTAGTGTTTGAGTAAAGCAGGCCTTGGCGTAGGTCATTGATCTTTTTAAATTTTGAAGAAGGTAATTCAATGAAGTTGACCTGAGCTATTGAGTCCTGAATAGTTGGTATAATGCAGTGTCTAGATCACAGCTAGCAATACAAGAATGTACAATTAAATTTATAAATTCATATATGCAACTATTACAATAATGTAATTTTTCCATTGAATTTGTAATATTGTATTATTATTAGCAGTCATTTCCAGTGAGTTGTTATAGAAATAAAGCAAGCGCTAAAACAAGATTTAGCTTATAAATGTTATTTAAAATGCTAGGCATATGGCATTTAGGAATGAGCAACCAATATTGCTTTCTTGTTATTGAGATTACACTACAATCAATGAAAGGTTTATATCTATTATTACAACTGTAATTCTTAGATCTGTCTGTATTACAAAACATGTTTGTTCCTTTTATATTTGTACTGGTTAAAGTGATACTAATTTTAAGTTATTTCACTTCAGTTAGGAAGCTTTGAGTTTTCATTTAAACTTATGTAAGATAATTTAGTTTATAAGTATCGCTAAATTTGTTTTTAAGAAATATGTCGCTGTCATGCAGTCTATTAATCCTGATCAAAATCATACACTAAAAATAAATAGTTCCGATTTTACGAATACCCTTTTCATAAAATGTCATCAAAATTTGAGCCAATAGAGTTATAAAAGCTGAGAGGTGAATGACTCGCCCTTATAAAATCTATCCCACCTATACAAACAAGATGACTGTAAAATCGATATAGTATTTCTAAAGGTTCCATTCATATTTTACATTGCCAGTTTCCAGCGTAATACTGCTTATATATTATATAAGTTATGAAAATGAAGAGTAAATGGGAAATGGTAACGAAATTTGAGCATCAATAGCTGCATAAGTCCACTGTTGGACAGGAGCATAACTGAACAAATCCTGGTATTCTAGTTTTATTTCAGCCTATGAATGCGGAAATTGAGTGGATTTTTTTCCTGATTGTAGAATCAATTTGTCTTTTATCAAATTGGTGTATGCCCTTTAGTTTCGTATCGTTTGGATTCTGTGAATCAATCAGTTTTTACTGTTTATTTGTGATAATTCTCTAATTTTAAGTAAAAGTGTCGAAGTTGGAAATAAAGCAGCAAAACAGTGAATTTTTGGTATTATTGTTTGCATTCTGTCCTACAAGCATATGCACCCTATTCAAACTGACTGACCAGTTTCGTTATCAACAGCCGAAAAACATTACTGCTGAACATGCACAAATTAAATATTTTCTTTATATAAATAAAACAAAGTCGGGTTATAACTCAAGAATGGCATAACAGATTTGTATGATATTTAATTTTTAAAATTTGTACCCCGACTAACGATAGCTGTTAAAACATGGGATAAATTCACGCACAAAATTATCATACATTTTGCATGGAACGGCGCAGACAGTCGCGAGCAAAAAGCTTTTCTACAAATAAAACAATTCTACACGATATCTATCATTTATTTCATTTTAAGTATGTACCGTCACGTTTACACAAAATAACGAATTTCACTCTCAACATGGTTAAAGATGAATGGAAATGATCATTGCAAGATATTTTGGTAAATAGGAGCAAGATGGATCCTTCAGCGTAAAATTACTTCAATAATCTCTCAGGACAACTCAAATCTAGTTTTATACATGTTTATTGCATTATTACGGTCATTTAGACGATAAAAGTTTTAATGATACATTTCTTTTACCATGATCTTTTAAAAGAGGATAGCTGACTTTGTTCAGTAATTATCTAAAATAGGATATCGGATTGTAATATCGCGAAATGAGTATCATTAACATACAACTGCATAGTGAATCACAATTTACATTTTTTACACTATTTTTTATTATTGTTCAAAACGCTATGTAGGGACCGTTAGCTGCGTAGCGGCTATTGTAGCTGACAATAAAGCACTATAATACGATCTTCTAATTTAGGTAATTATTTACTTATCAAAATTATTCTATATGAAAAGATTATGGGCCAAAAAAAATTCCGTTAATTTTATATATTTAAGTTGACATTTATATATTCATATTTCAAGTGTCCAAAAATAAAAGTATATTACGAGCTGAAAAATCCACATAATTACTGAAAGCCTTTCCTTAGGGATTGACTTTTTTATCCATATTGCCACTGGGCTTGAATTTTATAATTAGGTACACAGCATCTATTTAACGATATTTTAAAAGTATATTTGAGGCATCTGATTGATTCCGAATTAATCTTACAGTTTTTTTTTTCATTTACAAAGATATGAGATTAAACTCACTGTAAAAAGTCAATTAAACCTCAATGCTTCATACAATAAAATACCTTTGGTAACAAAACATTAGGTACCTACTTTAAAGAGTTTTAAATTTACCGTCTAAGATCAATGATAAATATACCTAGCATATTGGGATTCTAAGTGCAATGTGTATAATTCAAACTTCACTGTTTAACTTCACTGCTACTGTAATTGTATATTAAGATGTCAGATGACAGTACCTGATTTATATTTAAGTCACTTTCCCTTGTGCTGTTTTCGTAACTATTTTCCAGATTCGTAACTGGCCATTAAATAGGAATGTAATTTCAGATATCATAATTATGATTTTCGAAAGATCTTCATAACTTTCCAAATGATGATATAGATTTGGCGTATCATAGCCATAATCAGACCTTTCTTGTTGCAAGACATGATTTTACTATAAAAAGTAACATATTGATACAAGTTAATAATTATTATTATTATTTAGCAACCAGTTATGAAACAGTAGAAAATACTATATAAGATTCTACTAGAAATTTCCTTTTTGATAACCAATTACACAAAACTGTGGAAAAATCTTTTTAATAGCTGGTTACGAAAAACAGTCAAGCCAATAATATAATAATCTTAGGCGGTATATCTTAAACAACATCAATTACATAGTATTCGAAACACACACATACATTTTAGCACTTGACTATTCCACCATACACAGAACATAGCATATCCAACACTTATTTAATACAATACTTTTTTTGAGAAGTTTTATTGTTTAATATATGTTTTTTATTATTATTATCATCAGAACAGACTATCAAACGTACGTGTTATATAATTATTATCTACAACTAGATTTTATTACATAGGTACTGCCGCTACTTTATATAGTAAGTGTACACAGAGGAAATGTTTACACTTTTGCTTATTAAAATATTGTAACAAACCTTTCTTTATCAATCATGTATTTAAAGGGCATTTCACTAAATCTAAATAAATTATTAAAAATAATATACGTATTGGGTTCTGTAGCGGTGCCGTCAGCGGCCGCTTACGTGATTTCCATAGACTATTTCTTGACACCGCTGTCTAGGAAACCACGCCTACTTGTTTTCATAGACAAAGTCTTCATGACGTCGTTCTATTCTAACTGCATTTCAAAGAAGCGATGCATTTTTTCGAATTACTCACGAGTATATCCGAATCAATCAATGTCGTGACAGTGGACTATAAACATTCGAAGTTTAAAAGTTAAATTCAGACGTAAATGCATTTTAAGAGCAAAATTAAAGCTCAACCGAGTGTCTAGGCGCGCCCTTCTCTTTTTTATTTCTTAGCAATCATATATAATATTTTCAACAACCATTCACAATGCTTGTTTTCAATTTATCGAGATATTATGGCATAGAATAAATAATAATACTACCGCGCCATGCCACTAGACTTTGGGAATTAACTTTGAATTAAATAAGCCAATTTGATTTAATGCCTTCTGCTAATACAATAAAGTCAAATATTCGGTAACAACGTAGCGCAACCAATTTTCACATTTAAATTTAAATAAAATTCCCCTTCAGTTTATGTACTACATATAAATCGGCGGCAATTTGTTATACAAACAATTTACTTTAATTTCCATAATATTTTTGAGATCAAAAATTTACATACCCATTGAAATTTTAAAACCCTACTACAAACTAAATTTACGGACGACCGTGAAACATTTCTACAGACTTCATATTTAGTCCTTAGTGAAAGAGATTTTCATAAAGGACATTATAATCGTATGTCCTTCGTCAATGAGATTTATTTAGGTGATTCTAATCATTAGTTCAATAATGGCATTTTTAACATCATTATATAAATACACTTCGGCGATTATCGATCGCGAATGAGATTTTTTTCTCGATATTCATAAAGTTTCAATCATTTGTAAATTACTTTTTATCAAGATTTTCACATCAAATATTATAATCATTTATTTCATGAATGATATTTTTAACATCATAAAAAGGAGACTAGCGTTTGCCCACGACTTCCTCCGGGTGGACTTCAGAAATATTACATTTATATACTATTTCGACCCTTCGACTATCCCACAAACAAACAATTTTAATCCTAATTCCTTTGCGTATGACAATTTTGTAGCAACATTTATAAAGGCGATTATGTAATCCTTTATTTTTCGTTATTGAATTTTTATCAACATTTATTTAAAGAAGATTCTATTCATTCGTCAATATTTAGATTACAGGTCTAACGCATAACTAAGTCTGTTGCTGAGGCATGGGAGCGGTACGGGTGGGTGTGTACCGCTCCTATACCTCAGGAACAGACTCAGTTATGCGTTAGACCTATAGGTTACGTCGAAACAGACAACCTACAATACCTACACATGCCCTTCCTTACACGACTGATATGGCGGGAGGGCGTTTTCCCAGAAGTCCGACACTTTCGACATCGACCAGCGTCAAATCAATCGACATTACTATGTATCTTCTCTCTATAGATAATCGGCTTGTTATAAAAGATGTGACTGCTGTAGAGTTTCTTTCGCAATTCTTCTGCAGAACGCATTTCCGAAAGGGTAGTAAATTGGTATTAAATATAATCATTGAAGTCAAAAAATATTAAAATTTGATTAGTTTTTACTGTTACTATTTGCATATTTTTTTTAATACGCGTGGTTGCAGTAAAATGCGAGAAATTCAGAATCAGGAAATAGGCAGTTATATATCTTAAGAGGCCATACAGCGATAGTGTCGCCTTCATCACTTTTTTCTACATTTCTCCGCAACTATACAATAATTTCAAAAACCAAGCCCGACTTGTTGTAGTTATTGCTGGTTTACGGTTTATCATTACATCATGCATTTATATATCGATTGTGTTCAGTTACTATCAAGAAAACAGTGACCTTTTGAGGCGGTTCAATTAATAATCTTCACAGAATCTAAACATGAATCCATAAGGTATTGATAAACCGTAAACCAGCAATGACTACAACAATTCCAGCTTAGTTTTTGAAATTATTGTATAATTGCGGAGAAATGTAGAAAAGAGCGAATGAGGGCGCCACTGTCGTTCTATGGACTCTTAATTAGATCACAAATCTGCCAAGCGTGGTGATCACGGGAAATCCCCTCATGAAAAGTTTCGATGGGAAGTTTACTTCAAATAGTGGTCTTATGGTCTTAAAATTTCATATTCGAACCAAAGTTTTATTTTATCTTCACAAAATGCAACAATCTAGAGATTATCAGGGGAAATCATATATATATTTGAACAAAACATAATCATTTTCTTTTATGATTATTTTTTTGCTTATAATAATTATTTTTGGGACAGTGCGATATGCTACAATAATGAGCTTGCTTGTCGATTATCGAACCAACAGTGCCGTACCAATGTAAAACGCCCAAGCCCAGATGTACCTATTTCTCATACAAGTATCTAAGCAAAAGGGCTATACGCCGAAAGTGCCAACATCCAAAACACAGTGTTACCATCGACCGGAGAAATAGTACATCAAAATTCCTAATAAAACTTTATTGCTAAGAAACTTCTTTATAACAGTGCAAGCTATGGAAGTGATAGAATACTACAGATTGATGTGATTTCAATATGTTTACGGAAAAAAATATTTATAAAACGGAAAAAGTTACATACCATATGATTTTACTTAAGTTTGTCGTCAAACAGTGTTGCCAGCTATTGGCTTAGGACAAGCAAAGATAAACTTAGTCATTGACGGCATTTCTGGGTGACCACGTATCATTCCCATGTAAATATTCACCAATGTTAATGGCTTTATTTGAAAATCTCAATATATTTAAACCGACTTCAAAAAGGAGAAGGTTCTCAATTCGACAGGTACGGGTTTTTTTAAATGTTTGTTACCTCAGAACTTTTGACTGGGTGAACCGATTTGGATGACACTTTTTTATTTGAAACGTGGTGCTTCCCGTGTGTTCCCATTTCAATTTGGCCCAGTTCTGACAACGGCATCCATGAGAAAAGGATATAAATCTTAAATTTGCCTTAGTAAAATTTTTTTCTTCTTCATCATTGAGTATAATAACGGTGATTAATGCAGAAACGGTGCTTTAGAGATATTTAATTGAAATTAGAAAAACGACACAAAATACAATTCATTTTTTCTAATATCAATTAATATTAGTGTCATACTATTAAAATCACACCAATCTATCTGGCAGGTAAAGCCAGGCTACATTCACATGTATCGTTCATTCCGCCAGGAGCAGTTTTTGTACTTCATTTTAGACCATAACGTTTAGCGACCATACCCATTTTGGGGGCAAAAATCAGCACCTATTATTTTTAGCGGAACTCCCGGGGAGACAAACGATACTTGCCAGCATTGAACAATAATTACATCTATTAGAGATAGCAATATACCTAATATCTATGACATATTTCGTTTTAAAAAAATACTATGATCTTGGGTTAAGCGCTCACTATACCATATAAAATATTATCTTTTAAAATTTATAGAATACTGAATGAGTCAGATCTTGCTGAAAAACTATATTATGGCAATAGAAAATTAATATTGGAAGCCACAGCCTATATAGGAAGTTTTTAATCAGTGGACATAATTGGAGCTAACAACATAAAAGTCCAATCGAATTTCGAACACGGATTAAAATTATACAGTAAAAGTCCAGAAAACGGTTGAGTATGAGTTGCGCAAAGCATAAAGACAACGAGATATCTAAAAATCGTCACTAGATGGCGTGATTTTAGTTGGCGTCTAATTTAAAACGCATGTCTGTATGAGTTGTGTAAGAGCTCATACCAAAATGGACTATAATTTCGCGATTTAAAGATAGCTCTGGCATAGAAACTGTACTCTAAACTGAAAAAGACTCCCGCCCCTCATCTTCTCAATAATTACTAAACTATTAGAGAATACATCACATAAGCTATACATGTTGTACGTTGCAGTAAATCACCAGAATGCTCTAGACTCTCGACAGAGTAACACGTTTACTCGTATTTACAACGAAGTACTAAATAAATACACACAAAAAGTGAACATCGACTACCGTAACGGGGTACGAAATTACTAATTTTAAGTAAGTACTTCCGACAGCTATTTTAGTAATTTAAATAGAATTTTTAAAATATCATTATTCTTAAATATTAACTCTATTATCTTACACATAGATCTAAAAATCCTAACGAAATAATATGTATGCTATTCCAAATTTGAAAACAACTTTATTGAAAATATAAAAAAAACATTAAAGTCTTTTCGACTTTGATAGTCGCCATTTTATTGTTTCGAAATTCCGCGTCGGGAACAAATATTGATATTTATTTTTTTCCCAACTTTCCGTTTAGGATTTTTAGATATTGTTTATTATAATGAGGTATGCACGACTGGAAATTTTTTACGTTTATGATTTATTTCTTTTTATAAATAAAGCTTTTAAAAATGGCACGATAAAAACGCTGATGCGATAAAAAATAATTTAAATGAACGAATTTAAAAAGTCCCAATTTATCTAACCAATCACAAGCTGGTATCATATGTATATATTGGTAGTAGGTATCTCCATATATGTTTCATATAATTATGATATTTACACATAAATATAATATGTTACAATAGATAAATGGATATAAATATTGTCACAAATATACAATATATGTATACCTACAAAGCAGGTACTTTGAAGCAATACACGGTTATATGTATATCGATATATTTCCTAATCTATTTTAAGGAAACATAATACAACGATTTCATTCATAAAAACCAACAAAAATGTATAACTAGAACTCCTACAAAACTAAAATACATTAAAATTATAAGAAAAATAAGTAGTTACTAAATGGAAGTTTAAAAAAATGATGGGGTGATTATATCAAGTAACAATTGATTATATTCTTATTTAAAAGCAAAGTGGTAACAAAGAAAATACCATTTTGGTTCTCCATTGAAACAATAAGTAAATATTGTTTGGGGTTTATGATTATCAATGCTTTATTAATGTTTAACATTGCTTTAATATTCGATATATTTACTAAATAAAACATATTATTACTTCAACTTCAAATCGAATTTGATTGACGGAAATCGAGAAAAATGTTTCATCAAAACTAAAATTTATGCCACGCGAATATTTACTTAAACAAAATATTCTCAAATGAAGAGGTGAGTTGTTTTCTTTTGTGTTGTATTTCCAAGATTTCCGCCATTCAACATAGTAACTAAATGTTATACTCAATACAAGTGGAGTATGTAGGTACCTCTAATATAACTTACTCGTACATAGAACAGAGAAGCTTGAAGCGTCTGAATGCCGCCGGCTGTTTTGTTGCGATGCGACTTAATAAGTTGGGGCTGAATAATCGATATTCCCTGGAAATAGAAACAAATCATTATATGACTATAAGGCATCATCAACAGCCTACATACATCCCCACTGCAGGAGCTCAGGCCTACTCTCCTACAGAGAGTGTATAGGCCATAGTACACCACGCGGGCTCAGTGCGGATTGATAGACTTCACACACACCTTTGAATTTCTAGACCTTACCGGACTGGTGCTGTGAGAACGGAGGCTCGCTGTACGCGGGCACTGGGTCCGGAGCGCCCGGGTAGGTGGGGAAGCCGCCCGGGCTGCCCGCCGCGTTCTCCACCTCGTACGCGGGCGCGAACGCAGCCTCCGCCCCCATCCGGAACCGCTGGAACGCGAAGAACGCGCACGCGATCTGCGACGCAATGCGCGCGCGCGACATACATTACACAAATATATTCAAAAAGTTTCAACTCACTAATGTAAAGTCACCATGGAGATTTATACTCAACCATGTACGCTTTAACTATTCATTTGTTGTTGTTTTATTTATTTCTTTTTTGTTGTTCAATACTTTGATTTGATTTGACAGTCGATAAAAAAAAACGGGATCGAAAAGAAAAAAGCCTTTGTCACTCTGAGGCCACACTCTGCCCCATCGACAATTTCTATGTGAAATGTCTTCTTTATTATATTGTGACTATCTGAATAAAAAATATATAAATAAGCCTACACAGATAATAAACATTCTTGAGCTGAAAACATAATTTTGTAGATCTTACCCAAGCGAAGATGGAGAAGAAACAGAATGCGATGGCCCCTTGCATGTTGTTTGCGGTCCCGGTCGGGGGCTTCTCGGTCTTGGCCCAAGCGTTGGCCAAGTAGCAGAAGCCAACAAAGTACAGGAACGCCCAGAAGCCTGTAATGTGACGTCATCACAATTCATAATATCTCAAACGTAATGTAACAGACTAACTATATTTTAGCCTTTCCAACATCAATAAATTGACATAAGACAGAATGAGATACATTCTATGTCGCGTCAAAATGAAGCAAATGGCACTATTTGGGTTAATACTTTTCGAAAGAAAAAAGCTTTTCTTTTTGACTGCATTAATTTATCTACATGACAAGTAACAAATATTTCAGCTATCAAAAACCGGGGCGCTGAGTTGCAAGACTTGCAAATGTGGTAATTGTCATCTCTTTTTAATACACGAAATTCTCAACTTGAAATAGTATATTACACATAATCACTTACAAGAATAAACTTAATAATTTTAAAAATGCACTGTACACGTTTGCTACTTGGCCTTTCTGTCACCTGTTGTTGAGTGAAGAAGAAAATACGATTATAAACACATAACATTGAGAATGAAAAAAGTCATTTCAATTTGATCGGAATTTTTCCAGGGTTGACCTTGATACGTGCGCTTAAACTGTTTTATTGGGACACGGATAGAACCATAACGAGGCGAAAGCTCTAACATCATTGTTTGCCCACAATCAAGTTTCATCTTACGACCTATAAAGTTTATATCCGCTAAGAATTTATGTTCAAGCACTCACAATGAAAATCAGCGATTTGAGATCTCGTAAGTTCGAAGAAGTTCAGTAGTTTGCAAAGAAAATAACAAATTTGAGAATAAGGGATTTCTTTAGTACTATACTTATGTACCTATAGGAGAATAAAGTGTAATTATATGTACTGCTAGCGTCCCACCCCTGCTTTGCAAGGGTGGACATTTATTTTGGCATAAACTTAAAGTAAATGTAACTCTTTCTAGAATATTAAAGAAATTTTCAAAACTTTCCAGAATTCTCATGTGAACTTCTTCACTCATGTTAAGTTAGACAAGGACAGATATATATTATTCACATTTTTACCACCCACAACCACCCACTTCCACCCATTACGACCAAACTCCCTTACTTTTTTCAGGAGACCAAGAGGTATTCACTACCCCAACGGGAAGTTGATCGGAGTTGTTGGTGATAGAGAAAACCCTGTCTTAACGTATTAACATTAGCTTATATATATATATAAGATTACAAGGTAGGCTTCGAGTTAAAACTTCAGGGTGTGACGATAAGGCCATTTAGATCCAACGGCCTTATCGTCGCTTATCATCAGATGAGGTGAAGGCGAAATGCAAACTTATTGTGCATTAAAAAGGTCTGAGTTAGTTCCTGGCAGACAAAATGAGTTGATTTATAGTTAAGGAAGACAACAAGTAAATGCGTTCAAAAAGAACTGTAAACCGACTTCAATTGTCAGAACTGGACCAAATTGAAATGGAAGCACCACCTTTCAAATAAAAAAGAATCATCTAAATCGGTTCATCCAGTCAAATGTTCTGAGGTAACAAACATTTTTTTCTTCATCAAAAAACATACCCGTTGAATTGAGAACCTCCTCCTTTTTTGAAGTTGGTCAAAAATTATGAAAACTTGCAAAGAAAATCATTGTTTGTACTTCTGAGAATTGATTTAAAACAATGAGAAGTTATGTTATACAGTTGAAGTCTACAAATCCGCACTAAGCCCTGGATGTGTTTTTTCTCTCGCCCGTAGAAGTTTATCTCAGTACACTGCCTTTTGTGCTGCACTCCGCATTGGAATGGTAGCTCTAAGCGAGTAATAACCCGGCACTAATGACATAAGATTAAACAAATATATATAGTTATTCCGTCTTCCAACGTTCCTACAATTTCTTTGCTCCTTGTTCCTAGTCTAGTGCTTTTATTACCTCCACATTATGTATATTAATACAGATTTCCTAACTATGTGCTTTATTTTGATTGCCAAAGATTGCCCTGTATAGAACAGTTTTAGCAATAAACTCACCTCTTTCAATTTTTCTCTGAATTTTGATGTACAATAAAGTGAAACCGAATTCAAAAGCACTAGAGACCAAACACCAAGGAGAAGCATAGTACAAGGCAAACAATTTCTGATCACACATCAGACCAATATGTCTTATAGACTTTCGTTTCGACCAGTTATAACATGGCGAAAATTTGAAACGGACCAATCAGCGTGCACTCCTCTCCCTGGGGCCAATCAGCGTAAAGGGGAGGGCCCCTAGCACAACTCATACATAATGAAAAGTTTGCGTCTGATATATGGTTACGGTTAGTATGTGATTGTGAAATAGACATACCAGAGAATCCGAGGTCAGCGAGCACATAATGCTTCCTGGTCTTGACGGAAGACATCTGCTCGAACAGGTACTCCCCGGCGATGAAGCCGATGGAAGCGATGAACGCGATCACGGATATACCGACGCCATAGTTGCAAGCGTTCGTGTCGTTGTTGTAGACGCAATACTCCTTGTTGTCGACCGTGTACCAGCCTTTAGCTGATATACAGCCCATCACGATCACGCTGAACAACTGTTGATAGTGGAAGAAACCATTATTACGTGTTAATTTGAATTATAGATCAACGCGTAAGTTAACTGGTCACACCGTCACTTCAGGCCAGGCTGAAGAGGCACGCGTATTTATGCTCGTATGTACGTCGGGTACTACTTGGAACGATGAATTGCAGGACCCTAGGTGCTCTTCAATAGCACGCAACAGGGACTAGTGAGTGTCGTAAGCTCTTGATATTTGTTTACCGGCCATTACGGCACTTGTACTTTAGATAGTGATGTATATTTATGTACGTACGTATTCGCGTATACGTAAATAATCTTATTTAAAAGGCGCTTATTATTCACATGTCACCAAGTCATAATCAAATCGACTTGCAACCTCCGATTCAAGAATGTAGCTATGCAAAAAAAAAACTGAGCAATGAAACCGTTTTCAACATGTCCAAAGTTTATTTGATTAATCATGATACTTTTTCACCCGCTACTGGGTAGAGCATAAGCAAAAATTTTCATCATATTAAATATCTCTAATACATCTCTCTGTACCGTAGTTTCGATTTTAGCCATACATTTTTTTACAGAAGATAGACCAACACTTGACCTCAATCTCAACTGAAGTCGACGATGTTATGTGTTGGTCTAGAAGTTGCCTATTTACTCTTCTTTTGAAGATTCCCAAGTTGTAATTTTCGGGGAACACGGAAACCGGTAGTGTGTTCCATATTTTTGCTGTAAGCACGATAAATGTGGAAGCGAAACCCTTGGTGCGAGCTGTAAGAAAGCCTATAAAATACCGAAAGGCAGGAAACCTGACGCCTATGTTCGAGGCTTTGGTACTTCGTCTAATGTAGCGTATCGTTGCCTATCAGTCTCATAGCTCGACGCTCCACCGAGTCCTAAGCAGCTAGTTGATAGCGACCTGAACCATCCCAAAGATGGCAGAGGTACTCCATGCATGATCTTTCTTCATGATTTAACAACTTTGTAACGAGTTTTGCGCTTGCTTGAGTATGGTGGTAGGAAAATGGACAAAATATCAACCCAATCAGCCGCCAGCAATGCTACCTTTTATGCCGAAACATAACAGTGATATAAACTATACCACTCATGTTTGGCGTCATACTTAGGTAACAAGGTAGACAGAAAATTCCCTACCACCAACCAAACCGATTACTGATAGATACCCCCATTGGGATTCGAACCCGTGACCTCGCGATTGTTAATCCAAGCGTGTAGCCAAGAGGCCACAGAGACGGTTAAGGTGTTCCATCGAATGGATTGATGTTCCAAATTTCATTTCATTCCATTTATGGACATTGTCAGAAGGGGAAGGAAACAATACAAGGGAGGACAACCAGCATTTGAAAACTAATCTAAAGTTATTATTTACATTTACTGTTTAATATTTGTTTTAATTGTTGTACAAATTATTTATCCTTTGTTTCCTTTATCTATAATCTATTCCTTTGGGCAGTATTTTGTATTAGTTTTGTTTTCTGGGTAGGTTTTAAGAAAAAGGTTAGAGGTTATGTCACCACATTTTGTGTAAAAACCTGATGTTTTCGAACTATATATATATTTTGAGTATATTTGGTAGATTTTATTAGACTAATAATGGCGCAATGGATAAGGCGCAAACTCTTAATCTGAGGGTTCCGGTTTGAAATCCAGCCGTGCACCTATGAGTTATTTTTCAATTCAAGTACATTATCCGATTGTTTAACGGTGAAGGAAAACATCGTGAGGAAACTTGCATGGCTTGAACAGACATGTGAAGTCCGCCAATCCACACTGGGCCCATGTGAAGGACTATAGACCATACACTCTCTGCAGGGGATGCCTGAGCCCCTGTATTGGGAACGTATAAAGGCTGTTGATGTGATATGTAAAGCGGAACACATTCATATTATTTCCCTATAGGATAGCAGTGGTTCTTAACGTTTTAGTGATAAGGGACCATTTGACTACATTTCTGTCCTTCTGTGCTTTCAGGGACCACTGTCCTATAGTGTAACGCCATAGCTTACCTATGTGTATGCACAGACATAGCAACTTACGAGCGCTGCTTGTAAGTCAATAGTTTCATTGTCTTCTAAGAGTTGGTATGCATATCAGTCAGTTAGGGAAGCATTTATATATATGACATTTTTTTTATAAATCCATTCAGATATATTTTTCTTATTAACTGATTTTCTTTCAATACCGATTTCCAAATTTTTAACTCCTTCATTGACACATTGGTTTTTGTAATATTTTTTGTAGAGTCACAATTCCCAAATGAATGGCAAGACCTAAGCTAGTTATGAGATGATTTTACAGTTTCTACATTATACACACAAGTGTGTCCACCTACATGTGCACAAAGTACAGTGGCATAGCTACATTATGCCATGTGATGAAGAAGTTTTTCATCTTTAAAGTATTTAGTAGAGCCTCAATTTAATTTTGCCCAGGGGCCCTCTGTTACATAGCTACGCCACTGACAAAGTATCCAAAATTAAATTATGTTACCTACCATACCACTCATTGTAACAGTTTGCTGAGTTCACCCATCATTCATGAATTGGGGTCAAGGTGATGACGCGCTAAACACATTAGTTCTACAATTGATAGTGATGTAACTGATACGACATTGTTTCGAAAATTCTACAACTTTGTGAGTCTGTCTGTCTATCCATCTGTCTTATCTCATGAACCATGATAGACAGTTGAAATTATCACAGATGATGTATTTCTGTTGCAGCTATAACAACAAATACTAAAAAACAGAATAAAGGCAAACCCATACAGCAAACCTGCATTTTTTGCCAATTTTATAGATAATGGTATGAAACCCTTCGTGCGAGAGTCCGACTCACACTTGGCCAGAAATTTTTTCACTATGCAAATATGAGTAAGTAAATAAAAGTATTCCTACAAGTATATTATCAGGATAAGTGTGATTATAATTTTAAAAATTCTGCTATATGTTATTATTTTTATTTATAATATGCACAATAGACTCTATTGTGCATAGCTAGATAATAATGTCATAGAACAATCAAGGCCAATCACATGATTCCTATTATTTCCCTGTATAAATAATAATAGTAGGTACATAGAGATTAACCTGTATGATAATTCTGTAAATGTATTTTTTCGGGTAAAAACAAGACATGTATAAACTGTGTTATGCAAATTCACACATAAGTACATACATAAAGTTGAAACCTAATTTTAAAAATGGTTTCGGAATTTTAGAAAAAACATGACATGTAAAGCTATGATGGATGTATATAAGTAAAGATAAGAGTAAATAAATAGACAAATCAAGGCAGCTTACCCAACACACTGCCCTAACGATTACTGGAGGTCTTTGGATGAAAGCCTGAGGATCGAAAGCACCCCCAGCTTTTCCGCCTCCGTATGCACCCGTGGTTTCCATTTTCTCACTCTTTTAACAACCTTTAGCAATTAATTGGTAAGGCCTCACCGTCCATCAATGGCTTATAGAATATGACCTCCCAAAACTCTAAAGTACCAATATTATCGATCGAACAACGACATTCGCAAAATGACAGTCAACTGAAAATCTGCACTTCGTTCTCGTTGTCATTTAGCTTGACATTGATCGCGCAAACTCAACTGTGATTGGTTGAAAACTATGTTGATGTTAGTTTAAACCAATCAGATGAGACCATTTAGAGATTTTGTATCCGAATGTCAAAGAAAACAATTTATATTTCATGTGAAGCTGCGTGAAAAGGAAATTTAGAGAAAAGAAGGAAAATCGGAAAATGAGCTGTTTCGATATACGCATCTGGTTGGCTTTTTCGGTTATCGTTTGTTTTCCCGTAACTCTGGTCAGCTGCTCAAAATTCGGTGGTGCGGTTAATTTTATTGCCCAACTGTGATTATAAAACTGAGATAGCATTGTGTTGTTTTTTATATTTTAAAATTATTGAATTGAAAATAAATTCAAATATCACCTACTTTACTCTGAAATGGTCTGAAATTAACAGTTGGCATATTAATTAAAGTTTTATTTATTTTCAATTAATTTGCACTACGACGATTCGGGCAATAAAAGTTTGATACTTCTTTTTTTATCATTATCTTTAAAAATATAGGAGAACTGGGCTATGTGCGCTATATGCAGAAATTATCAAAATACGAATAATGACATCCATACTAATATTATAAATACTATTTATTATAAATATTAAGTACGACGAACAAAAAAGCTAAATTTTTTATTGTAACTGAAATAAGATAAAAATATAATTAATTAATTTGCATTTATTACTTTTGTGCCGTACTCAGTTTCGGAACGAATCTAGTCTAAAAGTTGGTGTTCAGAATTTGGATGACTTTTGCTGCGAGTTTTTGATGACTAAAACGACCCTTTTCGTGCTGGAGAGACGAAAACAATACTATCATCATCAGCCAGGACACTTCCAATGTTGGACTTAGGCCTCCTCCATGGTATCCCATAAAGACAGGTGCCGAGCCACTGGCATCTAGCGACTACCCGCGACCTTAACTAGGTCGTCGGTCCACCTAGTAGGGGGACGGCCCTGTAGACGTTTCCCGGTACGTGATCACTCGAGAACTCCTGCTCCTCATCGGATATCCGTTCTTCGAGCGATGTGGCCTGTCCATAGCCACTTCAGCTCACTGGCTCGTCGAGTTATGTCGGTGACCTTAACAATATTATACGAGAACATAATTAAAACGAACCAATCGATATTACAAATATATTTATTCATATACGAACTGAACTATAAAATAAGGGATGTTAAGCTGCTTCCAATAACATATTCTATGTAAACGTTTTTATGAAATAAGACATTACCAATAGGACAGATTTAACATAATTGCCGTCACTCTAAAAACAATTTTGACTAGTTGTATATACAAAGAATAGAAAATGCTAAAATCATTAGTTTTAGAGGTGTATTTATACTTATAAATAAACATAGGCAGGGGTGGCCGAGACAAAGAAGTTAGCGTAGAGTTTTATTCTGAGAGTCAAGAAGAGGTAAAGACAATTTTACTTCTTTTTTTAGGAATGACAAAAAAATCTTTAAGGCCACCCGATCCACCTCCATCAAAGTTTTATACTAAATTTCTGTTGTCATAATCTTTTAAAATATAATAGATGGAATTGTGTAGTAACTATCTAAAAATAGGACATCAGATTGTGATATCGCAAAATGAGTATCATTAACGTACAACTTCACAGTGAATCACAATTTTCATTTTAAACACTTTTTTTCTATTATTGTTCAAAGCGCCATCTATGAACCATTAGCTACTTAACTGGTATTGTAGCTAACTATAAAGTTGTAAATTAACGATATTTATTTCATCTCCTATTTTAGGTGATTATCAAAGCCAGCTGTTCTATTTTAAAAGATTATGGCAACAGAATTTTAGTATGAAACTTTGATGGAGGTAGATCTCCGTCACAACAACTTTTGTATAAAGTTGCGTTTTATAAAAGCAGTCATAAAATGTAACACATTCCATAAATTCATTAAAAATGTAGCGACAACGTAATTTTTATAACATTTTAATTTCTAGCACCTTCCTATTGTTTGAAAATAATAATAAAAAACAGTGACGGCGTATATATATTTTAAACAAAGGAATTGTGCACAAGATCAGTCAGACCAATTTTTGCATACCGAGTAAAATTTGGGCTGTTTCTCATTCATTGTGAACTGATCTTGCAAACCATACCTAGTTGAAATATATGTTGGTTCCACGATGCGTCACATTTCAGTAAGAAACAATGTACAATTTCGTGGTGTTAGTACTTACAATACATTTGCAATAAAACGATTATTCCGATTTGAAAATAATAATTCATAATTAACAAAAGAACATTAAAAACATATGGCAGTTTGTTATCACGTTCTTTGCTATAAAAACTTCTTTCTGTAAGAGATCGTAACTTTTTGGTTGCACTTACATATTTTTAATTTAGGTTATCTGTGTCAAAAGTCTGCAGAGGTTACATATCCGAATGCCGCGTGAATATTTTGTTGTCTGTGAAAGCAGTAACCGCAAAAGCATAGGGCCGTCATAGGGCAGTATTGAATGCGATACGATTACGTTAACATACACATTCTATGAGTTCTATCCCTAATCATTATAAGAAGGACTATGATACATTCATTATGTTATAGTAACTAAATTTTCACACTAAATCTAAAACTATATTTTGTATAAATTCTAACTATTCGTACTACATTTACTCAAGTATTCTACAATTTTATTGTACATGAAAAACTAGCTACCGGATTATATATTTATCTATGACATAATTTAAGTAAAATAATATTTACAAAAATAGCCATTTCATCTGTTTTTTTGGATCCAGACTAAAATCTAATAACTAATATTCCCACGAAATGACAAATAAAAAATGATTTCATTTTTTTTAATGTTAAAAGGATTTAAGTTAAATAAGAAGGACACACACAACATTACAATTGCTTACAGTTTTAGATATTTCATGAAAAATTGTATAAAAATGTACTACAGCGGTACAAAATGCTACGCTAACGCATAGAAGTCTAGTATAACAGTAATTAAATTACCTATTAACATTATGTCATTTGTAATTCTTACATAGACAAGGAATTAAAAAGTTGTGGTCAGTTGCAAAGCAATGGAAAAAGTCACTTATACTTGATAATGTATTGCTTTTCAAATTGTATTGTGAAGTATTTTTTTTTTCATTCAAGGTGTTTCTAAAATGCTTTTTATTTGAGCCTAAAAAAAGCGCACGCGCATCTCTATATTCACTTTAAAAGTCTTTGACGGTTTCACTAAAATCTTTATGCTGGGCCCACAGTTCTTATCGCGTTTACCGGTGGGACGCAGTTAGGGCACGATCATATTGTAGCAACAATAACGATGCAATTTAGTTTAAGTATATTGCACTTAAAAGATACTTCATCATCATCAACAGCCTATATATGTCCCCACTGGAGGGGCTCAGGCCTACTCTCCTACAGAGAGTGTATGGGCCATAGTCCACCACGCGGGCCCAGTGCGGATCGGCGGACTTCACATGCCTGTTCAAGACATGCAGGTTTCCTCACGATGTTTTCCTTCACCGTTAAGCAATCGGATAATGTACTTGAATTGAAAAACAACTCATAGGTACACGGCTGGATTCGAACCCGGTACCCTCAGATTGAGAGTCCGCGCCTTATCCACTGCGCCACCGACGCTTGACGCCGAAAAGATACTTGCTTGTGCCTAAGCAGATCGAAAAGGACAATTATTCATCTATCCCAATAATATATGTCCAGTGACTTAATAATAAATCGTCAAGTCACTGGGACATAGACGAATTAATTATTTATTGTCATATGATTTACCATCGTCAGCAAGAAAATATCCTTAACAGAAAATAAAATACGAAGCCACGCAGAAAAATCTACGACTTGGCGTCATTCGTATTTTCCCAATTTGTTATTAAGTTCAGATACTCTATGTTGCAACATGGTCAATTTATTGTGATAACCAGTTGAAAATATGGACTACTTTTTTCAACATGTTTTACAATAAATATTTTTTTTAAATTATGGTCTTAACATGGATATACTATTCTGCTGATTAATTTGGCATAAATCCTTTGCCACCGCAGACCAGCTTTAAAAAAACTCACAAAAAAGTTTTCATATTAGGAACACTCTTGAATGACAACTAACTTCACAGCGTACACTAAATATCCCAATAAACCGACGAAAATGCAAGAGCAACTCTTTGGAATTTCATTTAAATTATTCGAGTCATCGATCCTATTATTTGCACCAAATTATAAATTGTGTAGACCTTAAGAATCGGCGAGGCCCTGACGTTTCTCTTCTTCCAACATGGCGTCTAGTTCATCCGTTAGGTTGGCAAGCATGTTGCCAATGTCATTTAGGACGTCTACCGGCTCTGTGCTTTTACCGTCCTCTTTATGTTCCGGTAGAGAGTGAGGGGTGGTAGGTTTTATGTCAGGAATCCTAGGTGGTATATTAGAGAGACCTAAGCCAGTTCTTCCGTAGTCCACCGTGTGGGGACGACCGCCGATTTGACTCCTATTTTGTTTTATTGTTCCAGCGTTTTCGTTCGCGAATGGGATGCTGTCCGATTCGGTGCTCGAACTTGACTGTAATGAAAGAAAAGAATACGTTAGATTAAAAGAAAACAGGTTTTCTTTACAACGATGGGATTGTACTTGGCCTTCATCCCTTCTCTTGGAAAGTGACGATAGGTTAACGAGCCACTGGCTATGTTATCCTTCATTATAAGAACACAAAATTGCTAGCAGTTTTTGCGGCAGACTTGGACATGGTGATAGCAAAAATTACTTACCACTGTGCACTGACAAGACCGTGTATACAGATAGGCATAAGTTAAATTAATTCTGATATGAATGAATCGACAAGACTGCTTTCTAGAGTCGTTATAGAAAAAACTTATTTTTAACCTTTAAATATTTTTAAATTTAATATTTACATTTTCCTTTCTTTACCTTTACAAATATATGTTTTTGTATCTTTTTCGAAGCTAATTAATAGCTAATAAAAATTCTTAGTACTAAGTTATCTACTACCTCTGACACGTATGACGTTTGTACAAGAGTAACATATTGTATCTGTACGTGTAAAATATCGCAGCCCTCAATAATGGTCGCTGCCATTATGTACGTTATTATACTGTATAAATTTCGTGTCAATGTATAAAGCAATAAATCATACCTTAAAGCTAGCATCGGATCCAGTCCTCAATTTATCATCTTCGTATCTCCTGGGGGGCGAAGAAGGAGCCGGGGGCGGGGGCAACAGTCCCGTGCTGTCCAGGGACACGCTCAGAGAGTCCGAGCTGGGGTACGCCGGCAGACTGAGCGGGAGACTCTTCTCCGGGTGGATCTCAACCGTCGTCTGTCCGAAGCGACTGAATGGAGCGTACTGAGAGCTCTGACGCTTAGGGGGGTCGGGGGGAGGCTTCCTGGCCACGTGCGGACTCGCACCGTAAGCCACGCGCTGTAACCTCGCCGAATATGCTATCTCATCGTACGCGTAGTCAGGCGATTTGTCTCTATAAGCTGGCGTTGCTTGAATCTTGGCAACTGGTCGAGGTCTGACTAGCCCCCTGGGTCGCGGCAAGGTGCCCCCGCCTTCGTAAGAGCTGTCGTTAGTAGGGGTAATGTCCCCGTCGTCGTAGGATCGTCTCCACCCGGTCCCGTAGTAGAACCCAGCTTCCGGCGAGAATGTGGTGTGTGAGCCCCTCTCAGAAGGGTCTTCGAGGCTTTCCAACGATTTGCCTCGGGGATGACGAATCTGTTAACAGTTTATTTTGAATCTTTATGCATCGGTTGAGAATCTTAAATCGCATTGCTGTGTATAATACAATGAATTTACATATAAATAGTTTTTAATAAATGCATTTACGTGAAATATTTTTAGCAAGGATGGGTTACTCGTTTGTTTTAAATACCATGCTGTATGTGTTACTTTTCGTTGCTTTGTATTTTGTTTGTTTTGTTTACGTACTTTTTTTATTAATAGGGGGTTATTAAAACTCATGCGAAATCATTCGAATGTTTCATAATAAAAATGCTTATAATTATCTGGCGGAATTAATGTGAAATTAATGCATTTTGCAGTTTTATTAGTTAATTATTTACAGTTCATTTTTGTTGAGAATACAATCAATTGTCATTTGTTGTAGTTGTAAAAGCTGCATTAATCCAATTTCTCAAAAATTCCGCAAAACAACCTTCGGGTTAAATACTTAAAATATTATTCTACCGTGCAGGCATTTTAGTACGCATAAATGGATAAACAAATAACATCAAAGAAATACCAGTCAGAACAATCAAGTGTAAACCAAAACACACATTAAATCGTAAAAACACTGCGCTCTATCGCAAACATCTGGTGCACGTAAAAGCAATGTGCTCGGGTGCATAGATCAGTTTCATCTTGTGCCAAAGGAGTTTTTAATCATACCTGTATGGGGACCAAATCAGTGCCACATAGGGGCGTGGGTAGGGCCTCAAAGTTTAGATCGGGGGGCTTATGGTAACTCCTCGTTTGTCTCTCCCATCGCTGGTAATGTAGCTCCCTCGGATATAAATCCTTTAGCCGATTTAGTCCAAGGTGCGGTTTGTGGTTTGGAAAAGAAAACAAAACAAAACATTCACATGCTGCTTCGGGCTGTGGTACATGATGTGCAGCGGATGGAGGTGGTGGGGAATGGTCGGGGTCACTACTACTGTGCGACATATATAGCTCTCAGAAACAACTTTTTAAATCAGCTCTCAGTCAGAATTTCTATTCCGATATTGAACTTTATGTCATCGTAATGTAAAGCTTCATCTGCAATGTTTCATTTTTCATTTTCGGTACCTACAGTTATTGTAAAGTGGTTTTATGAAACCGTATAATGGTTAAGTGACGTCTGAATCACTGATCTTATAATATAATCTCTCTCTCTCGTATATAAGGAGTGATAATCCTTGGATCCGACTAAAAACCAGCGCCGCGGTCTGTGTCACAGCAAATGCTGAGACCAGGGCCCATTTGACAAGCGTTTTCTTTTTGTTCATAGTTCATAGTTTTGTTCATGTAGTAATGTAAAAATTTTGTGTATTTCTTTTGTACATTTTTGTACATTTATGTGTATATTTCTGTGTCTATAGAGTTCGTCAATAAAAACTATGTATATGTCAAAAAGGGTAAAGGGCTTCGACATTATACGATATGTTTGTTAAAAATATCTTGCAATATTTTTGTAAAATATTTCTGGGATTTCTTCCTCTTTGACTACAACAATTTTAAGTAATTGTATATCAATTTGTCTGTAAAAAGAGCACGTTATCGCAGAGTAGTATATTCTCAACCTAAAACTGCTATGGCGATGGATTTCGACCTAAAGTCTAAGCGAAATCAATGGATAATTCGGAACGCATCGGGAAATTCGTTTCATTCAAATTTTGTTATGTTTCAGGCCAATTCTCATCACATTTTGTTTTCCCATGTGTCCCCATGTATAGCAAATAAACTCAGCTAGTATGCTACAACATGGAGAGCTACAAAGCCTCGTGGCTCGCAAATAATTATTTATTAGTTGATAAATAGAAGCTAAATTAAAACGCTCTTTGTTAAAATCAAGCTTTATAAGTTAGTAACATAACTGAAACATTAGATCTTTAAAAGTAATTTTTAAACTTTGTGTTAGGTATATAAAAGAGGGAAGGCATAATTGTGTCTTCGGCATCGTAAAATGAATGAATGAAATGTAATGACATGGAAAAATAAATTTAAAACAAAATAAATTCATTGATTTGAAGTGATGCTTTTTTGGAGCAAAGTTAGTAATAGAAAAATATCTATTTTTGGTGTCTATTTTTGAGTAGGAATTTATGATGGCGGACGCCCATACATATTGTGATAATCCCATCGAGGTAATAATAGGGTAGTTGACACTATTGACAATTAATTTTGATACAAAAATGTTGTTCATTTAATAATACTCTTAAAACTAAATTCGATTTTGCAGTTCTTCATATAAATTAAATTAGTCTGTCATTTGACTGCAGTAGTAAGAAATTTTCATTTAGTATACAGTGACGTCACAAAGAACAATGTTCAGTCAAAACCAGTAGCTGATCCGACATTCAACTACCATATTAGGTTTTTAAGCGTCCGCTATCATAGACATAGATTCTAGAAACTTCTAGATCTAAAACATCACTACAAACACAGTCAGGGGGTTCGTGGCGGTCTATGGTACGGACCTGGCCCGGTTGTATCCTGGTGAAGTCCAGGGAATTCTGGGTGCTGATGCTCCTCTTCCCCGCTCTGATATCCTTGACTCTCTTGATGGCAAGAAGTATTTTCTTCTGGTGGCCCAAGCGGACGATGCCCATGTCTTCTAAATCCTGGAATCATATGTATTTATCTTATTGTATTTTTTTAACCAACAACATTATTACATTCTGAAATAACAACGCCCATACAACCAACAAATGAATCTTATAACACAGTAATTTCATTATTAAAAGAGTAATTTCTTGGTACACTCGAGTAAAAAATATGTATTCACTTTCGTACCATGTCGCATTCCCTCTTGCTGAGGGAAATATTATTAAAGATGAATGTGTCATGGTTCAAAGTGGATACATATTTTTGTACTCGAGTGTACAAAGCAAGAATGTTCACTCAATCAATACACACACAAAATCAGTACAAACGAAGTTTATAAATAATACAAAACATAAATTTCACTTATCAAAATGAAACCATTAATTGTGTATAATGCTTATAAATTATTTAATTTCATTTATATTACAGTATTTAGGATTAGGCCAGTCGAGCGTGATTTTGCGAGTCACTTTAAGCACTTTTAAGTATATCATCATCAGCCGGGAAACGTCCACTGTTGGACATAGGCCTCCTTCATGGCACGCCACATCGACCGGTTCCGAGCCACCTGCATCCAGCGACTCCCTGCGACTCTAACCAGGTCGTCGCTCCATCTAGTAGGGGGACGGCCTGGTAGACGTTTCCCGGTACGTGGTCGCCACTCGAGAACCTTTACTCCCCACCGGTTATCGGTTCTTTGAGCGATGTGACCTGCTCATTGCCACTTCAGCTCACTGACTCGTCGAGCTACGTCGGTGACCTTCGTTCGCCAACGGATTTCCTCATTCCGGACCTTATCACGTAGAGATTTACATGTGTGTTAAGTATATAGTAAAGCGTAATTTTAATATTTTAGACAATGCTTGACTAAAAATCCGCGACTCAATAAGACAGGTGGGTTACTGATCGAAAAAAGGTATTTTACGTTGTATTCAAGTACGCACGGGTACAGGTCAAGCTATACACTTCCAGTATATACAGCTATACGCTGAACCGGTATCGTGTCGCGAGTCCATTCAATGAGAGGTCTGCTTATACTGGAAATGTATAGCTTGATGTGTAGCCGTGTGTACACTACACATGACTACACGTAAAGATTTAATTTTGTATTCAAGTAGACTACACGTAAAGAGCGTTCGCCGTGAACGACTATGTTATACATGTGACAGTTGTACACTCACCTCCCATGCCAGCTGGGTGACGTCATGCACAGTCCGGTAGCCTTGTGCGACGAGCGCTGGCCCGTATTCCTCCAACCGTAGAAGTCGAAGCCATTCTTCTAACGACCCCTGAAAGACAATTCAAATTTTGTCCATAAAAGAGAATATTTTTCTATTTTATTTTTATCCCAACTTCTCTGTCAACCAATCATGAGTCCAGCTGTTAAGAGGGTATTGTAGTGTATGTATTTAAGTATGATTGTTTGTTCAGTTTGAGGTTTCATTTAGATTCGTATTATTTTTGTATTCTAAAGCGGAAACCTAGGTACCTTGAGTACGGGTTGTTTTAATACAGCCAGACGTTTATAGCAGTTGGTCCCTGCAAGGTTGTCTATTAATTCACTGGCTCGGCAATACCCACTTGTTCGTTACTACTAACTTCAGCACTCACCCATGGTCCTCGTCTCGAATTGGACTTAGCAAACCAACTCACAGACACACGAGAC
Source organism: Carcina quercana (assembly GCA_910589575.2). Taxonomy (NCBI): domain Eukaryota; kingdom Metazoa; phylum Arthropoda; class Insecta; order Lepidoptera; family Depressariidae; genus Carcina; species Carcina quercana. Next base: position 11,811,814 of record OU342438.1, on the reverse strand, counting down.
AGTGTGGTCCACACCAGACCGGTAATGATTAATATAATTCGTAACTGAGAGCCAGGATCGAGCCCTGACTTATGCCCTTCCATATACGTTACCATCGCTATTTATTTTTAATCGACTTCCATAAAGGAAGACGTTCTCAATTCAACTGTAAGTTTTCCCCCGTTTTTTTTATGTTACGCGATAACTCCGCCAATTATGAATCGATTTTGATTTTTTTTTCTTTAGCAGCGAATACTGCAGGCCTCAACAAAAACCAAATATACCCATATAATTCTACCTGTACCTGAGATCAATGCTGCAGACTTTTAGGGCAGTTGAAGACGATTTCTAGTTCTTTTTGATCGCGATAATTATTATCAGTGATAAACAGTTCACATCTTTAGTTATTATGACATCAGTTATATATTCGTGTTATTTATTTGTCATTTCGTTTTATGTACTCGTATCCCCGTTGTATGGGGAAACAGCTATTCAACCGACAATCAAAAGCTCGCGTTAATAAGTGCCGTATAAAAATTATGGGCCATTTGTTCAACGTTGTAGCGTTAGGTGATACGAGTAGAGGGGGAAATGTCATGATAATCAAGTCCACGTTTTGTAATAGTGACATTATGTAACTGATGCATAATGGCCCATTATGCATCAAACCATTATGCCAAACACAATAGTGCTATCAGCACTATTATTTGTTGGCAGATTAAGACAACATGGTGGTAGATATGCATGCAGACATACAGGATAATCATCATCAGCCGAGGAATGTCCACTGCTGGACATAGGCCTCTTCCATGGTATGCCACATTGACCTCGGTCCCGAGCCACGTGTATCCAGCGGCTTCCCTCAACTTTAACTAGGTCGTTGGTCTCTGTAGTAGAAGGACGGCCTGGTACACGTTTCCCGGTACGAAGAACTTTTACTCGCCATCGGTTATCCGCTTTTCGAGCGATGTGGCCTGCCCATTGCCACTTCAGTATACATACAAGATATGTACGAGTATGTAGACATCAGTCTTACCACAAAAAAGATAAACAAGCTTTAGACACACGTTTTGAAAAAATGTTACCACAAATGCATGTTTAGCCGATGTCAGCTTAGACACTGCTTAAAAGAGGGTATGCTGTTGTCAAAGCGCCCATACAAACGTAGTCCAGCAGTCATATTTTGAGTATTAAGCTATGAAAACCTATGAAATTTTCAAGGCACAATCTAAAAACAAATATCTGTGTCGGTGGTGAGTCAGATTTTCGTTTAAATATATACTTCCAGAGTTACAGGGCGTCAAAGTATTGTATTTTTCGGTAATAAAAAGCCCCAACTTTGAACCTGTTTTACAAGAGTATGAATTAATTTAGAACAATTTGGAAAAAACACCGACATCTGAAATTTTATTAATATACTGTATTGAAAAAATGGCTACATAATATACTGTATCCTTCAAATGATCACTGGACTACGAAACATCCAAATAACGGGTTGATAACTTCGCGTAGTGTATGCTGTCTCACCGTACGAGCTCGGGTAGGATAGGGCTCGGAGAGGGACAGCTACAAAACAATGCAACCTTGAACGCAGCCACGTGGTCTTACCAACATAGCCTCTTAACATAAAACTTTAATTTGAATTGTAGCCTGTCATAACATTCTCTGCCGGAATTCGCAATAGATTTCGTAGACTTTGTTAATTTTAATGATTTTGAAGACGTGGAATTAATGGACAACTATCGTGACCGTTTTAACAGTGCGAATAAATACATTAAATTTGAACATTACAACGAGCGCAACTTTCGAAAACGCTACAGATTTAGTAAAACTTTCGGGGAAATTATTATTATTATTCATTTATTTCAGGTAACAATGACCCATAAGTATAAATACAATACAATAAAATACATTAAATTAAACTATTACACACTACAAAAATATTCTGCACACTTATTTACTATGGCACGTTAGTGCCGCTCTGGTGGTGTTGGTCGCTATCTTTCCTCTGAAGCGACGGGTCAGCTTGCAGGTCGGGACTCGAACCACGAACGACTTGAATGATGTACCGTGGCGTGACTCCAGCTGCGCCACCCTCACGGTCTAGTTGGACCTCTGCTATATATATTCTGTGACGTCCTGCATGGTGGTGGTGAAATGTAGGCGTGACAGATACGTGGCCGTGGTTGGAACTTCAGCGCGCAGCAGGTAGTTGAGCCCTGTGGGTGCGGTTCCGCAGCGGTTCCGAGTCACTCGTTTACGGTACGCCTTTTTCGTCTTGACTTTCTGAAATACATCCTCGTCCGTGTCATCAAATCGGACGCGCGTCCGCTGCTGGCTCGTGGTCGTCTGCGCCTTCGGTAACACCGGCTGCTGGGCTTGAACAGTTCGTTTATTAGCGACGGAAACCACTGAAGCAAAATCACGTCGCGGTGATTCAGCTTCTTTGTGTCCAGCAGCAAGCTGTTTCACTGGAGGCTGAGGAGGCTGGTGACGTCGACATCGTCACGGTGAAGGGAGGCAGCTTGTGCAACTCCTTCGCTACAAACGTAGGCACGTCGTCAGGATCGGTCTCTTTAAGCACAGTGATGATATCCTGCAGGCTCTTCGGTGTCCCTTCACGTCTGTGTGACATCATCTGGTCGCTCTTATTGAGAGCCGCGTACTGCAGCTTCCTCGCCGCAGCTATGTCAGCCTCGCTGAAGCTTGACTTACATATCTGCAACGCTCTGACTTCGTCCATCACATCCAGCTTCTGTTGCAGGAACACGAGGAGTTCGCCACGAGTTTTTTCTCGCCCATGACGCTGACGTCGCAGCGGCTAGCGCCACGCTTCGCAATTTATAATAAAATAAACGTAGTCACGTCCACACGAAACCACGCATGACTCGAGACGAATAATCGTTGATATAATTAAGGACGATATTCCTCACGATAGCATAAACTATAGCTCAATTTTAATATTCGATTCACAGATTCGATTGAGAGAATAAAATTAACCTGACACCTGACACTGACCTCATGTCAGTGAAAATCACGTTCCATTGGATGTATAAAATTGTTTATTTAAAAAAGTTTAGCATTGTCAATCCACCAAATGTACGGCAACAAAAGCAAGCGTGCGTTTATATATTACATAAAGTATATATTTCGTATATTTTTATAATGTAGAAATTACTGAATCAAATCAATTTGATAAATAAAAATTATGTTAAATTTAAAAAAATGCTTTCAATGAAACGTTTTCTAGAGGTGTCAACATAAAATAAAGATACGTCAAGATAAATCGTGCCTAAGTAAACAAACGTTGGATATGGTTTTGTGGTAAACAAAATTAAACAATTGTCTATGAAACAGAAAACAGAAACAGAAACTAATCTCAGCATCTGCTATGGCAGTAGCCATAGCGCTGGTTTTCAGAAAAGCCCTATATAGTATGTAAGGCATTAAATATATGTGTAAAAGAAGTGTATGTGTGACTATGCAGTGATTATCTTTTTAATACTGTCTAACTAAACTGGTATTTAACTGATGAGTTAAAATATTTTTTGTGGTAAGACTGATATTTAACACACTCAATACAGCTACACCTACCGGTATATAGTCGGGTAGGTTATCCGGCACATTTAAATTGGCGAGCTCTGCCTTTAACCTCTTGCGGTGATTGGGCTTCTTGATTCCGACGGCTGTGAGGTCTTCGGGAGTCATCCTGGTGACTGTGGGCAGGTCGTAGCCAGCTTCCACGAACAGTCTGGCGTACTCTTCCATCTGCAAGTCAGCCAGCCACGCGTGGATTATGTCTGGGTCCTGGAAAGGCAGAGAAGATGCAAGTTAGTCTCAATTTTATAAATGTAATAAGAAAATTGTTACTATTCTATGGTATAAACTAGCCCAAACGTAGTCGGAATATCCTTCATATAAGAATCCGACTGGCACATGGTTAATTATTTAAATGTTATCATTTGAGTGGTCGTCTTATATAGGACTAAATCTACTGAATCGCTCGTTCGCCGCCACGCGCTCGCTCGAACACGTTGTGTTCGTTCGTTTCTGTCGATAGTGATTGTTCCGAGATGTCAATAAATTATAGTTTTAACCGCCTTAATGGCTAAATAATGGCTGGTGGTACCTATCGGCACTCGATTTGGTTGGTGGTAGGGCTTTTCTATGTCCACCTGGCTAGCTACCACCATGTTACAAAGTCAGCCGCCAAACAGCAGTGTTAATAGCATGTGTTTCGGTATGAAATCTCATTACGTTGAGGCTTCTGGGTGCGCTCGATTACCAGCCGTATCGTCACTTACCAACTCAGCATATATTTAAAAAATAGTTGTTCTCTGTCAACTTACCGGCAGTCCCTGTGCGATCATGGCCCGCACTCTGTCGGCGGTGTCCCCGCAGTGGCACGCGGCGTGGTGGTGGTGCGGCATGCGTCCCGACGCCCGCCCGCTGTCCAGCGACGCGGACGAGTGCCGGGAGCCCGAGCCAGCCGACCCTGATGACGAGCCAGGACTGTCGCGGCCGGGGCTCTGCAATTGAAAGCAAATAGCTTAAAAGCTCATCTGAATTGATTATGATAAAACAAAAAGAACTAAGGAACCGACTTCAGCTGCCCTGTCTTCAGCATTCATCCCTTAAAATGTTCAAACTTAGAGGTATAATTATCTGGGTATATATTTTGTTTTTTGTTGATTATATCAAAAAACGCTAAATCAATTTCGATAAAATTTATATGGGACCACCTCTGCAATATGATCTACCAAACAAAAAAAGAATAATCAAAATCGATAAAAAAACTTACAGTCGAAAACATATACGAGTAATTTAACTACACGCTTTCTCACCTGTGTCATATCGATGCCCTGGTCATCACTGAGCGCTAGCTGGTGGTGGTAGTAAACGGCAGCCTTGTGCGTGAGGGGCTGGCTGGGAGGAGGGAACGTGAAGGTACCCCCGCCCGCGGGACTCTTGCCGAGGCTCCCGCTGGCCCCACTGACGCCTGACACCCCAGACACCGTGCTGCCGTAGTCTGAGTGGTCATCTGTAAGGCGGGAAAGATGTCATCACTAACTGGTTTCACAGGACCTACATGCGTATGACATGATGCACTTCAATGCAGCAGCCAAAAGCACCAAGACGTCCATATTGCCACTACAGATGATACGGCTTCCATCGCTGGAGCATGGAGCTGTGTCGTCCGTTATGAGATTGACGTGGGCGTGGGGGATATGCTTTAACTATACAGGGCTCACACCACGATAGCTCTTTCAAGGTCGCATTGAGCGGTCCCCATGGCACTAAATAATAATAACACCATTACCGTTCTTCTCACATCAATAAACTTACATTTCCTTTAATTATTAGAAAATCTAGTGATGAATATACATCATTACATACCACAAATACCGTCTTTAACTTTTAAAGATCAAGTTCTTTCGGGCAAATAAATATTCATTCATCCATTTTATTCATACAGTCATAAGGTCAGGTACATTTGTAAATATAAAATGTATGCTTGGTGAAGCACTTATTTTTAGAATTTTTCGTCATTGTCGGTATTGCGAGAATTTGCCTACTTGAACTATTTTTACTCTGTGTCAGTCAAACGCTTTGGAGATGTCAAAAATATCTCATTTGAATCTGAAGAATTTACTAGAGTTCCTAACGTAATAATAATAATTTATCTGTTCTATGGGTGCCATTCCGGATGTAATTTCACTCGCACCAAGCGATGGCTTTCTAAGAATCACGAGTTCTCATGTGAAAATAATAACCTGTCCAAGCGTCGAAGCGAAAATTATCATTGCGTCTCATACTGTAGCATTATGTCGACGTTGTACGAACAAGTGTACTTTACACATACTCCCAGTTAATTAGAACACGCGTACACGCAAACCTTCCCACTGGAGTCCAATTGAGTACTTGACACCTAATTAGTTTGGGGTTGAATTGTATTTTATACCATAACGGACATAAAAAGAAAGCCCCCAAAATAAAATTGAAATTTTTTGGAAATTACGAAAAAATATAGTTCCTCGAATAGTAAAATGCTTCTTAGATTTAGTTTTCTCATTGCATTTTGAACATTTTATTATAGGGGTATATGATACATAAAAACATTATTTTACGAGATAACTCAAAATATCAAACAAGCTTTATACATTTAACGTTCCAATATAGTAATGTGACGTCACAAAACACGCCCGATTTATATGGAGCGTTTTAGCACCGCGTAACTAGAATCACTTTTCGGCGGGTTGTGCTAAAAAAACTAGTAGTCTTATCGAAAAAAACATTATACAGCTATTTATACATATATTTATCTTTTTACATGGACTATCGAACGAGACAAACATATTTTTTAAGTTGAAAGTTTCGTAGTGGCTTTTGTATAAGCGCATCACTTGTCTTTTTTTCCAATAAATTATCGTGATAGTCCAAATAAGGTTTTTATTTCTATTTTTTTTTGTATGGTAATTATGAAGTTTATATACCAAGTAAAGGGTGGTTTGGTACATATATTATATGCAGGAGCCACAGTAAGGGCAAACATGAACGGTAGAGAAACCGGTCAAAAACCACTCATCTTCCAAATTCAAAGTTCTAGATAATGCTGACTCCGCCAAACTAATCTTCCGCGTGGTCCCCGTGAATTTTTAAAAATTTTCTATAGTTCCTCTTACCTCTCGTGTGTGAAGGGGTGTCCGGCGGTTGAGGGTAGGGCTGCTCCTCGCACGAGGCATAGCCCTGCGAGCCGAAACTGGAGCCCGAGTGGCGATGCTGCGGGGTGGCGAAGGCGTCCCCCGGCACGGCAGGCGGCGGCACACGTTTAGCTGTCGCCGTCTTACCGGCGCCACTGCCGCCGCGGGACATTCCGCCCACTGAACAACAAAAAACACCATACATTAGCAATGGGCAGGACAAATCGTGTGTGTGATCACCAGGAAATGTCGTCGATCGACTAGCGTGTCCAAAGCTTTTGTAATCAATGTTGTACAACTAATTGCTTGGACAGAATCGATAGCGCTAACTAATGGCGGGCAAGAATCTACGTTAAATTAATTTGCGATGCAAATCTATGGGGAAAAAATAGTGACGTAACTTCTCCAGTTAATTAATGAGGAGGGGAGGCGTTGATTGGAAATTCTTTGTAAACAATGAGTTTTAACAGCTTTTTTTTTTTTTTTTTTTTTTTTTACAGAGTATAGATCAACGCTTGGCCACGATCTCACCTGATGGTAAGCGACGATGTGGCCTACGATGGTGCGCGTTGGTCTAGAAGGTGCCTGTTCACCCTCGACTTGAAGACACCCAAGTTATAATTTTCTGGGAATACAGACGCCGGCAGCGCGTTCCACTCCCTGGCTGTACGCATGATAAAATTAGAAGCAAAGCGCTTAGTGCGAGCCATAGGAATGTCAACGACGTATTGGTGGAGCCCTGCTGTTCGTCTGTTAGGGAATGGGTTGCAATGTTGAGGCAAAATATCGGATTTCTCCCAAAAATAACTCCTCTTGTATATATATATGAGTAAGTACCCGAATAAAGTGAAGGGAAGACTTAATCATTATAAGTCATCATTATAATGTTAACAAAACTACACTCACAAAAAATTCTGGACCAAAGAGATTTAAATATATATAGTAGGTTAAATGTCTTTGTTCTGGACACTTTCAATATTTCTGAAAAAAGACAGAAAAAAATGACAGAAATAAGCTTTAACTGTATACGTTCTTCTGGTTAGTATAAAATTACATGTTTCTGGAAGTAAATAAATAAACTATTTTAATAAATGAATGATATCGAGAAACGGAGGTGCCGGGTTCGATTCAGGGCACTTCGGGCACTTTCTATGTCTGCTTGGCAGGCTAACATCAATGTTACCTAAGTCTGCCGATAAACAGAAGCGCTAATAGCACTGTTGTGTTCCGCTGTGAAAGGTAGCATAGCCAGCGCCTCATTAGTTTGAGGCGTCAGGGTGCGCACGCTTACGTTATCCAACGTCTTTATCGTCACTTACCATCAGGTGAGATGAAGGCCAAGTAGAAACTCATCATACATAAAAATAAAGAGAAAAGATTTTCTTGCAAAACTGGCACAATAGCCATATACTAAACTTCATGCGGATTCAAGCGATGTAATGGTCGCCTAGTCAACCTTAATATGACGTCTTCTAACGCCCGTAATCTATGAAAACAACGTCACCTAGCTTTATCACCGCAGTTGAGTGGGTGCCATAAGTAGCGACGGGATTATTTTGGACACCTCTTAGCTTTTTCATGTACCCTAAAGGCAGGTTAACGACGTAATGTGCTCCGACTAAAAAGGTAATGTCACCTAGGGGATAAAACTAGGTTATTACTGACGGCGTTAATGTCTGTTAGGACATCGACTGGAGTCGCTCCATGAACACGTTTAATGATATAGTTCTTCATTCATGGATAGATGGCACTGTCTGAGAAAAATTTATCTGTCAAATGTTTTTTTTTAAATTGAAAGCAAGGAGTTTATATACTGAAAGCCTTCTGTCGTACTCCTACCAAAGAGAACATAACTGCTGTGTAAATAAATCTGTCAAACTTGTTATCAAGACTCTTTAGGGGTTTGTGGACTAACTGTCATCATCAGTTCAATTTCGAGCTTTTCTGTGCCATCTAGCGAGTCCATAAAATACTCAACTGACAGACGTCACTAGAGCTCAGAATACATACATATAGATCGGGTGCATTCGGAAAGCCGAAGATTGTCGAGGGACATTAAGAGAATAGAAGCACATGCCTCGGATCCTACCCCTATAGCTAGAGTCTAAAGACACAAGTTCTTGATTGTAACACGATTTATGAATTCCTCAATCCAGAAATGCCAATAAAACAGTCGTAATTCATATCCAAACGTTCAGTTGAGTGGAGTTCGTCGACCACTCATCATTACACATTTACGAGTCGATATCTCCATCACGTCTGCTGCCCTATAAGGTGTTTATCATGATTGCTACACGTAGAAATCGTTAGTGATCTTGACACCGTCGCGTCGGAACGTTTATTATAATAACACCAATAAAGCGAAACGGTAGCCGGCGTCGTGTCCCGTAATAAATATGTGCCTATCTGCTAATTATACGACGATTAGTTCGCTATTACTCCAATATAAATACTATAAATTCTTTCCGTTCGATTCTAAACCTTGCGCTACGCCACATTTAAGATCAAAGTAGAATTAATATTTTCGTAATAGCGCCATCTATCACCGCACGCTGGTATTAACTACTAAGCATGTCACGATCAGCATGGATTTGAATCTGGACATTCTTGGAGCGATCTAGACCTTATTAATTCAATTATGTGGCGCCAACGTTATATCTAACGAGTAACTTTTAGATCTAGATAATTTGAACCTATTAATTTATTAATTGCAGTGTATCGTAGGAAAAATACAAGGTGTTTTTTTTTTCATCTTGAGAATGACGAAACCGCAAACCGATGCACGTCAAACACATTAAATTAGGAACAGTTGAAACGGTTTTACATTCAACACAAACCGTTAAAACTAGTTTAAGGTTTCCTGTTACTTCAATAACACATCTGACGAAGAAAATAAACAATATAAAGAAGTTTGCGGAAACACAATCGGTGCGCGGTCAATTTACGAACTGGCCAAAGTCAACAACTATCCATTACCGACAGTAAATATTTGGCAAGGATACTAAAACTGTGTGTAACACAAAAATCTGACATCTAATACAGTTTCTTTAGCTAGGAACAATTTAACTTCGGATTGAAGGTGAGCGGAGCCTTCAAATAAAATGTTAATGCAATCGATGTTTTAAGAACAGTTTTAAGGACTTGGACACGGACAAAGAAAAGGGATTGAATAATTTTTTTAATTTAACCGTCTCCATGGCAACACAATTAATATAATACTTACAATACGGAGTACATGGGTTCGATTCCCAGTGAGCGCGGGCTGGCGCAGTGTACTTGGTTAGGTTGGTGGTAGGATATGTTTCTATGTCAACATGTTATCTACCACCATGCCATTTAAATCTCAAACGAGAGTGTTAATAGCACTGTTGTGCTCCAGTAACTAAAGATATCATAACCAGCGCCTCATTCACTTTAGACTTCTGGGTGATCAAGCTTTCCATTCAACGGCCTTATCGTCACCTTCAATAAATATGTCAACCAGGATCTCAATCTGCGCACTGCTAAGAAAGAGACAGAGTCTTACAGCAAGAACTACCAAGCCAGCCATATTAATGAGCTAGCGGCAGAACTGCAAGGAGTGGGCAGTATAAATTATCTCGCCTCTTGACTGTGGACAATACACGCAGACAGAGAATATTCCAGAAATTCCTGGAAGTCAATATTCCAGATGTAGATCAGCCATTGTATTAGCTTATAGTCAGCGGAAACAGATTGCTAAGCAGCGGGACCGATATAAAACTTACCATTCCTTCCTAGAACTATGTTATTTATCCTTTTGTTATACATTATAATCGTTATGCGCGCTGTAAAAACATATAACAAAAGGAAAAAGAATCATAGTTATGGGACGGGAGACCTCTGGGGCGAAAAACCTCATTGAGGTGAAGGCAGAGGGCAAACTCATAATTCACTTTAAAATGATATGAACATTTTTATTACGTTTTACAATGAATACTGTAAACTGCGCGCGGCATAGTTCTCCAACAGCGCCCTACGGCTGTGTTATCTTTATTAATCCAGTTGCGTTCCCCCACTCAATTAATTAACAGTACGAACCCACATCTATTAGCTTTTAGCATGGCGCGGCGCATCTTAACACGCTATGGACTTTTTAATTAATGTTTGCATGTCAATAGCATTAGGTGGCGTTTTCTTTATACATATTATGTTTGATACTAAGGTATTAGCTCAGTGGTCAGTAGGATAAATAGTCGTGGTAGCTCAGTTGGTTAGAGCGTCAGTCCTCGAACAATCGATCGGGGTTCGATCCTAGCTCATACCAATGTGTTCCAATATGTTATTTGGATGAGAATGGAAAATGATAAAAATATTTACCATTGGCTTTTCGGTGAAGGAAATCATCGTGAAACCTGCAAACTCCTGAGAAGAAATTCAGAGGTGTGTGATGAAATCTACCAGACCGCACTAGGCCCGCGTGGTGGACTTTGTCCCATACACTGTGTAGGAGAGTAGGCCTGAGCCCCTGCAGTGGAGACATATATAGGCTGTTAATGATGACTAAGTTACTAGCGGTCAAATTTTAAATGCTTTATAGTCCACTGCTGAACATAAGCTACCTCCATTTTTACTTCCTACGAGGGTATTTCCCACAAACACCCTGCTTTCCAGACGAATTCTCTGCTGTCCGTCTTCTAAATGTTTTTTTTTGTTTAATCACCTTTTACTACTTTAACGGAATGATATGGGGGATAAAGTGAGTGAACATCCACAGGTGGACAGATGAATGCATGGTCAAACATGCGAAATTATAATATAAGTACGTATGTGAATAGATTTAAAAAACTGTTACTATGTAATGGTGCTTCTTTAGTCATACGCCAAAACAACACATTCAGAATTTTGGCGGAAGTTGGGCTTACATCGGACTGTGACTGGCATAACCAAAACGATTTTATATTATTCATTTTTGTTTAAATTCTAAATAGAACAACGTTTGGCCATGATTTACATTTCATTTTATCGTTAGGGTGATATACAGTGGCAGTGTCTCTACTCTAAATGTAATACCACTTCAACACAGGCCGACCTGAAAATTTACAGGTTACAGTTTGTGGAAACACAAACGCTAACTCCCTGGTGGTACTTATGGTAACGAAATTATTATTTATTCAATGTCAAGATATTCACATGTCAAAGATACATATTTTAAATTAGATTTGTTAGTACACTTAGCCTAGATTAGTAATAAAATTAAACCTACAACCTAAAGAAACACGTAACCTAACTTAACTAGCGTGGATCTGGTCCCGATCCAAAGGTCCCCATCACGCTTGCAGCATTGCCACGTTGGATGGCAACGGAGATCCTTTGGACCAGGAAAGATCCCGATCGAGGATCAGAGCCCCTCTCCCTCAGGCGGCGTCCCAGTTCGTGGACAAACGTCTTAGCCTCTAAACACCACGGTCCCCCGTCTCGACAGCAACAGGAACAAAGTCGTACGTCGGTTCCAAGGCCGCATATTTGACGTGCTTGAGCCGCTCGCGCTGTAGAGCTCAGGTGGGACTACTTGAATTTCGAAAGCGGAATCAACGTAAAGCCAACTTCTAGGCAGTAAATTACGGAAGCACATCGTACATCACTGTAGCATGACTAAGAAATATCGTAAGTGAAAACAAAGGGCGTCACTATCCCACTATCAGTCATTAGGGCGAAACAATTAGACGCACATTGAGGGCATCGCGCCGGTAATGGCTTCAATTAGTTCGAGTTGCTCAATGTGCGCTTACGGCGGCGCTGGGGCTTTGTTGGCAACAGTTTCGAGATTTTCGTTAAAAAGAATTTCTATTGAAGTGTCTTGGGACTGGTCATCGTGTAATATGCCAAGGTAAATACTGAATCCATGTAATTTTTTTTATCCGTCAATTTTCACATTTTTGTGTCCTTAAAATTTATAAATATAATTTTTACCTTACTGACTTACTTATACGCAGTGACTACGGATATTAAAAGGCCGACGCCATCTTAACTGACGTCAAACATGGCATGTCAATCGAATCCAATATAGTCAACCATGTTAGGATTACAGACTCTTCATCCAGCCGTGGAAACCAAAGGTAGTGCAGAATAATATCTGAAATGGTAACTGTTGACATTATTTAAAAAATTAATTATTTGATTTCGCTGAATAAAAGAACATCGAAGAGTGATGAATTCTCTGAGATACAAAAAAACAACAAAAATAATAGTATTTTTGGTACCTGTTCTCATACGTCGAACGGACGACGTTTGTACCTTATATACGCGCATATGTAGGTACGCGCGCGCCATATTACCGACCCTTGAGTGGGCCACTTTCTTGGGGGAGAGGTGAGGTATCGCGGATCGGTGGGAGGCGGGGAAAGTATTTTCTTCACGCAGTACTATCAGAGTACAGAATATTTTAGACTTAAAATAAATAAATTATACAATAATAAATCAATCTGCCGCCAAAAACATTCTCGCTAAGGTTTACATAAATTATAATTATGAAAGGGCAAGAGAAAGGTTAAAACTTTTACTAAACAATAATATTGATTTTGTCTGATATAAATAAATAAATAATAATAATTTACAATAATAAATAAGCTAGCAGCACGAAGAAGAAGAAAAAAAGAAATATATTACAATACTGTTTCAATAATGAACATAAATAGATAAGTGGATGCAGTTGTACATAAGTCTAAAGTAAGTTTATATATGAAACATGAATAGTAATAAAAGTGAAAGAGCATGTTGCAGTGAATAGAGACAACAATATAAAGAATGTAACAAGTATGTTGATCACTTTCCGGGGGAAACTTCCACGAGAGTCGTGGAAGATGTCCACATCTTCAAAGCTACTGTTGAAAGTGTGACGTGACACATTCGGTAAAGGGAAGCACGGCCATTGGCTCTAGTGAACCCCTAAAGTCCTTACACCAGTTATAGAGAATCTCACAGCGAAACAGTCAATTAGAGAGCATTAAACGACAACATGCACTTACTAGTACGTACATAGAAAGGGCATCCCAGAACTGGTATAAAACCAGCTCCGGTAAACTTTAAATTAAATTCTTATTGATATTAATATGCAAACTGCTCTTAAATGACCGATAAATGCATGCTCCATTACGGGGATACGTTAGACTAAGGGAAAGCAAGATGCAGCTGTCTCGACCTCGAAATATAAAATTGAAATTATTATAGTATTTGTCAACTTAGAATAATTATGTCCAAGAAGAATATAACAACACTCTCTTAGTAATTCTTATAACAATCGAATAGGTCAAAAGTGAAGGAAAAAATGTTACGTCATAGATACGATATAAATACTGCATGTTACGTGTAAGCGTAAACAACACATATTTGCGATTAGCTAGAAGATTCCGCTGAATCGTTTTCCCGCGCATTAATTTTCAGCAGTCGCATTTCTCCGCATTAAGATAAATTAAACATTTTCGCTATTACATAAAAGCCCAACCGAGAATTTGTCCTAGTTGAAACAACAACAAATTGCGCCAGGAGGGCCCGCGCAGGCTGGGGCCCGGGTAGCAATCGCCACCCTGCGTGTATGGCAGTCCGACCCAGTCAACAGTTGCAGTGAATATCATATCCATCTTTATCCACCAGACGAAACCGTTGAATACTTAACAAGCCTCATAAAGTTGATGATCAAAAGCGAGAATTGATTGGTTTATTAATTATTTGATTGTGCTGCGAGAGGATGTCAAAAAAGTAAAGTTGGTGAGCTCAATACAACTCCTTTAGTTCTTCACGATCGTAAGCAGATAAATTTTCGCTTAAGAATTGTGAAACTCTAATTTTTTCTCATGCAAAAGTATTCTCCCGTCGAGTCTCCAGGGGTCCACCTTGACCACTTTGGGAACAACTGATCTTGACCTTTTATTTACTTCTAATACTTACATGAGATAAGATAAACGTCTTAAAATTGTCTTTGGAGCAAGATTCTACGTAAATTCAATGTCAAATAAATAAATCACTAAGTATTTCAACCTTTACGAAGGACAAATAAAATGTCTAGACGACCATTATACGTTTTAACCTCTTATATTGAGATTCTTGAAAGAATCGTTTAGGTACTTACAATCTTTTAGTAAATATATAAAACGAAATCGACTTCAATAACTAAGAAGAAAAGCCGTTTAGATTTCGTGGAAACCTCTTATAATCCGCAGAATAAGACTTCCAAGAAAGCGTATTTTACCAGAGAAATACTTGAGTTGGAGTACGTCGGGACTTGAAAGCTCGGTTAAGTTAATAACTTCAACGACTAGGTACTTCTTTCCGTTTAGCTTTGCCAAGAACTTTTTGAATTAAGAATAGTCTAGATAAAGTACATTGGCATGAAAAAGAACTGTTTAAAGTATGATAATATGTCATTTTGCACAACTCACAAGTATGTTCCGAGGCAGATTTAAGTAAAGGATGAAGACAAGTTTGAGTCACCGTGTGCGCTCGGCTCCCCGTGTCATCCCGCAGGTGTCGTAAAAGGCTACTAAGGTAAACGTTCCAGAGACAAGCAGCAACATCTACCAATGTAACAAAAACATCTTACTGCGATCACCAATCCGCTGCCAACCGCGGTGATTACGGCCCCTCAAAGAAAGTGCGATGTGGCTATCTATGAGGGAGTAGTGTCCAACAGTGGACATCCGATCAAGAAGTGAATAGTTTAGAATAGATAACCTCTAAGAAGCAAGTAAATATCGATACATTTTTGCCTCCAATTACATTATTTTATATTTTCAAACCAATAAAAATATGGAGAATTTAGTACAGTTATACATAAACAAAATTAAAAGAATCTATTTCCAAAAAGCGCCGGAGTCGTTTTAGAGCTACAGCGCAGAAAAAGGCAGATGGAAAACAATATTCGCTTCCGGGGCTAAAAACAATATAAATAAACAAATGTACGGGCTACAACAGAAGCAGGCATCACGTTGGACCATCCCACTTGTTGCTCACCCATCGTTCTATCCCACGTTGCAAGGCATCGAATTATAAAATTCTCGACGCCAGAATAATATGTGGGAATAGTGAAAGGATCGAACCAGGGACCTACCGCACGGAAAGCAAGACGCTTGCTCGCAGCGCCAAACAACGAATCACAGTTGTGCGCAAAAATAAGATCACATTGATACACCATAATGTATTACAGCGCCCTCTATTGATACAGATATGAACTAAAACATAGTAAAGCAAGCAATATTCCATCTCCTTCACGCAGAGGAGTGGTAATTGTTTTTAGTGCGTATGTATGTTCCTTTGTTGCATAATATTTGATTAATTTCCTTAAATTTGTGGTCTGGTGTACTGTCTATGTAAAAAACCGAATCCTTTATTTATTAGCCAATAAAACAAAATAAAGATAGATATGATAATTGACAAAACCTTACTATCATTATAATCGCTTAGAAGCATGTTAACGAACTGCAATGATGGGCAAATTAATACTAAGGAATACAAGGATTGGCAATTTAGCTAAGTCGCGTGTCATTTGATCGACATTGCAATATCCAGTTACTGTGTTTCCAATCGGAAGCCACTGTTTCCTCCAGGCCAATGCGAAATATTGAAAGTCTGAGATAAAGCCGCGTACGCGCAGGCTGGGCGCAGATCTAGATAAGCGTGAGACCTAGCGCGGGGAAGTGAACAAATTCGACGACGACGCGCGGTCTGCGCAGACGCACCACTTTTTAATGATACAAGGGAGACTGCGTGTCTCGAAAAAATAAGGAGTGAAACAATGTTATAAACTTTTAATTTACTGTAATACAGCAAAATACATGATGTTTTCATACACTTGCACATCTGATATACTTTTAACCGCATCCGTGGCTTAATGGCTACACACTTGAACTTTAAATTCGAAGGTCTCTGGTTCAATGCCCAGTGGGGGTATCTATCGGTACTCGGTTTGGTTAGTGGTAGAGCATGTTCTCATGTACGCCAGGCTAGCTACCACCATGTTACCTAGTCCATCCACCTGCCTGATGGTCACCTACCGGGTGAGTTGAAGGCCAAGAGCAAACCCGTCATACATTAAAAAAAACTCGAATGTTTGGTCGCTCGGAAAAGTCATTAAAATTATTCTTAAGCTGACAATGTGTGAGTATATTCGATATTTTGTTATCACATTTATACATAACTGATTAGGCTAGCATAGACTCCAAAATGAATCAATTTGCGCGTAATAACTAGCATTATATTAACATTACACTAAACTTGGGCCTGCTCGCTCTCCTTTGTTCATTTGAAATTAAGAAAAACAGTGTTTTCTTTAATATATATTACAGCACGACTAAGTCGCAAGCTCGATTTTAAGTCGCAGGTATGCAACTCTCGCTATCCACGGCCAGGCACGTCCGGGACACTTTCCCCGTCGGACTGGACACCGACAACTAACAACCGCGACTTCTAAACCGTGGTAGCTGCTTAATTACGACATTGTTCAGACGGACGATTGGACAGGTTGCGCCTACGTCGTGCTCCTCGAGGAAACGACATTCAAACGTTTTTGTTTTACTTCCTCTGGGAATTTAATTGAAGACTGCCAGTTACCGGGTTTTGTCTGACAGTTTGCTTGATTGTCAGTCACCATGTTACATAATTTTTGAGTGGGTTTTTAGATTAAGTAACTGAGATTCAATGCCAAAGCAAAGGAAGTCTCATTAAACTATGCTTGTACATTCAGCAAAAGTTATACAACCATCAGTTTATCAGAGGATGGCACCAGTGTTCTAGTTGTCTAACGTGGCAACAGAAATAAATACTTTTTGTGGCAGTTGTTGTTTTATTTAGACCATCACTTTATGGGTAATAGTGCCACAATTCTACAGCTCTTGTTTTCATGTTGCGTCCACACATAAACACAAATTAATATACTCGTATATAAAAGCCACAATTTAGCCTCAATTTTGTTGTGGTTCATTCAGCTTATAATCTTTTTTAGACATAATAATATGTATGTTGACATTTTATTGTTTTTGTTTGTTGTTTAACCGTGTTTTTAGGGTTCCGTACCAATGGGACCCCCTATTACTAAGCCGCACCGCTGCACTGTCCATCCGTCGGTCTGGTCAGCGGGCTTCATCGACACGATCCGTAATAGGTAGGTAGACAGTTGAAATTTTCACATGATGTGAATGAGAATACGATTCACACTTGGCCTAGTCACTTTTTGCTACTTCCTTTACTTGCTATTTATTATCATTTATTATTGGATTTATGAAGGCAAATTTTGAGTACTTTTAAATTATGTTATGTAGTATATTATGAGCTATGCATGACTTATGATTGCAGTTCTCTGCCTGAGACTTAATTATCTAAATAACTAACTCCAGCAGTAAGTGACAGAGGCTTACGCAAATAAAACGAACCGCTACTTTGACAACTTCCTTTTGAAGTTAAATTATAGTGTTTTAGACAGTCTAGCATGCCATTAAACAGAGTGTGGACTGCCTTTTATTTACTGCTTAGTTTAATTTCAGAGTTTCATTTAAATAGAATGTACCCACGCATGCGTAAGGTGTTTTCTATTTTAAAACAGACGGGTAGTGGGAATTTAGTATACACAACGTAATACACCGCAATGTATTACGTTACATATATGTTCCGTTTTGTTTCTTAATTTATATTTATTTTATATATATTGTAGTATATATTTTTTCTTCAAAAGTTTTCCACCTTCGAAGGCATTTTACATAGAACAAAGATATTTTACAATCGAGTACAAAAATACTATGTACTCATTTATGTATATTACATGCCATTTTTACTTTTGCACAGGAACAAGAAAGGGTGAAGAGGTATATTACAAAAGTGGGTACAATTTTCTTTCAATAAATAAATTTCAATATGTAATTCTTTGAATAAACCGTACCGCCCAAACCAGTCTACAGTCTGTTTTGCTATCGGTAAACTAAATTTAAATGTAGATTATATGACGTTCCTTGTGTAAGCGTCATTTTTAAAATTTCGAAGCAAATAAATCAGATCTAACACATACAAATTCGAGACCATTAAAAACTGTTCGTTTATTTCTTGAAACATTTAAAATATGTGATAACTGTAAAGTTTCTTTCGACCATGCGTCTTAGCAAAACGCTTTCCCGAAAGTGTAACAAAAGAGATGTTTTAAATTCGGCCTGTACTTGTACACTTTTTAAAAATCAAGGAACAATCTAAAGAGATATAAAGAAAATACTAAAATTGCATTGTAGTTTTTATTTTGTTTGTACAAAACCGTTCATTTTGTACTAAGTGATAACGTCAAATTTAATTTTATTGACGCCATCTTTGTTTTTCAAGTAAGTCTTGCATATCGTGTTTTTAAATGTTTTTGTACAAATGAACAAGACCAAAAGATTCTAAAATGGTCATTAAATCACTTTTATTTGAAAATGACCTTTGAAAATTAGAAATACCCTTTAAAAGATTCCTGCCCGCGTGGGCATGGAACATTCGCGGAACGTGCTTTTTACTATAAATAAAGAAACCAGCTCCAAATAGAACAGAAAGTTTCAGCCAGTAACCATATCAACCCTACCACGATCTCGTTTCCCTCTGAGAACGTGAACGTTTCTAAGGAAGACGCGACGTGGATGGGAGCCCACTGCCTCCACTAATTGGTTCAACGAACGGTCGAGGGAGTGATATTTAATATTTATCCGCCCCTCCCTATCGAAAACAAATTTATGGGAAGCTATAAACATGTAACGAAGTACAAATTAACTTTTCGATAGATAGAAATCGACTGCGGAATGTTTTAAAGATTTTTTGTTTCTTTAAATGCCTTGAAGGTTTTAGTAAAAAGTGACCAGAGTGAGGACATTTTCTAGATGCTAATAATTATATCTACGAGCGAGAGAAAAGGCAACGCGAACAGAAAGTATCCGACAGGTTTTGATTCCTTCTACGTCGAAAAATGCGGCTTAAACAGCCGTATTTTTAAATGCGTTGATCTAGAGTCTTGATTTTTTCACAGATCTAAGGAACTGCAGACTTGCTTATTCAATTTCAATTTGACACCTCCATGCGTTCCTGATAAAAAAAGGGTCCAGACAGACAACAGAATGATCCTATAAGGGTTCCTTTCGAGGTACGGAATCGTAAAAATTACGTTAATGTTTACCAACAATTTAAATACACGAACAAATAAACGTCAAGCTATGATAAAACTACGGGTTTGTTTACGTAACCGCGCCCAGTCCCGAGAGGGTGAAAATGCGAAAAATATTTCGTTTAAATTCATTTCTGGGCTTGGCTTGTTTGTAACGCACATTTCTGTTGTATTTTGACGTTCACGCATAATTAAACATATAAATTAGACTATAGTTTCGGGCCTGTTATAAAACATGTAACTTTGCGTCCTCAATTAGAAACTTATTTTAATGCACGCTGTTACATTTCGTTTTGTAAAAATATATCTGAGCGTGCCCAAATTCCCCCATGAGCAATATTTGATTATACTATTCTCGGAAAGTAGCTGAAAGGCGTGAAAAGGAAAACCGCTGTAAAATTGGCAATTAAACAAGCCCTAGGCCGACAATCCTGGATCCAGCATCCTTTCTGTTCACCACTGCATTTAATTTACTCCCCGACAAATTAATGAAAAAGGTAATTCACAAAATTGCTAATTACCTGGCCTTTTAATGAGGTCGGGCCTCAGGCGGGCCGCCGGCAATTTTTAATTATATTTTTAATTTCGTCGGATAACGTAACATTAATTTATTCAGTTTTGAACAATTTACAGCTCGTTGAGAACGGCAGAGTACAGTGGAACCGTAACTGTGGTTAATACTTATTTATTTAGTTGATCGTGTTTGCTGAGTATCAATAGACACAAAGTTCTGAGCGATTTTTTAATTTTACTAACTTAGAATACGAATGTGTCAGAAAGGAAACCTGTTGCCGTGTGGATATCACCGATGCTTGCTCGCTCATACAACAGGAACTTACCTAGAAAAAAGAAAGATGGAATTACATATTTGCAAACAATCATGAATAATATTTAACGTTAACAAAAATACCAAATTTACTAGTTTTTACCCACGACTTCGTCTGCGTGAGTCCTACTGATTGTTCAAACGAGAAAAAAGTAGGTTTTCTTATGTCATTTTCCTCCAACCCTTATCATGCAGCCTTCATTTAACCATAAAAATTAAAATATTCCAATTCTCCATTACGTCGTTAAAGAAGGTCAAACAATCACACTTACATTCGCATTTATAATATTAGTATAGATATTCTACAAAAAGCCTTACTGAAACAAATCTTACGTTATTATGAAACGCGAAATGTGGTCGCCTTATTATAAAGCCCCCTTAAAAATAATAATCATAACCTTAGTTGATGATAAAGAGAATAAGTAACGATAAAACTTAACATAATAATGATTTATTAATACATTTCATGCAAATGCGAAGAAAAGTCAATGACAGCTCACTCAATCACATTTTGCTTCAATACAAAAACCCGCCAAGTTCTCTATCAATTTCGCACTCGATTTCTCTAAATATTAATTTTTTTATAACGGCGCCATATCTTTAACAATATTTAACGTAATATATTATACAGCAAAACCATTAACGTCATGTTTATTCGGAATCCTCAATCATTTATTACCGATTTAATGACTCAAATATTTAAACACGCGATTAGCGGTCGCAAATCAATCAGTTTTTGTTGTTCGAACATTAAAATACGAGCTCATGACAATATACTCATACATTCGACATTGCCTCAAAATCCCAATCCCTACCCGGGAAAATAATCAATCGCGCATGATGGCCGACGGTCAAAGTCAAATTTAGAATCAATCAGGATCTTTTTAGAAACGACCATTTCGATCTCCTTTATATGTATGTACAAGTAAATGCGGTCAAAAAGAACTGGAAAACGACTTCAATTGCCCTAAAAGTCTACTTTAACTAAGGCAAATTTAAGATTTATATAGTTTTCTCATAGATGCCGTTGTCAGAACTGGACCAAATTGAAATGAGATCACACGGGAAGCACCACCTTTCAAATAAAAAAAGAATCACCCAAATAGGTAACCAAGTCAAAAGTTCTGAGGTAACAAACATAAAAAAGTAGAAAAAAAACCATACCCGTCGCATTAATAACCTCCTTTTTTGAAGTCGGTTAAAAATCTATTCTAAAATATAAAGGGGTTTCTACGTTATTTGGTAGTTTAAATTATTATTAAACATTTACCCATTAGTAGACCTATAATAAAACTACTATGTGATTTTCGCTACTGGGACATTGCGCTCTATTTGGGATTTTTATTGAGATATTTTATAATATTTTTGAGAATGAAATTAAGATCAATATAATGGTTATATCCGATGGACGTAGACAAATAAATAAACAAAGAAATTGCTGCCATAGGTTAGGAATTTTGGCGCCATACAGTGCACTAATGCGCGGAGAAAGCGTGCCGGATAATAGCCGCAGGCATTACGCATTGGTGTCAACGATCTTTTTGAGACATAAAAAAATTCATTTATTTCTATGGTGTTTTTTGCTATTTATGTACGTATGAGTGCTGCATTCATTTGGATAACGGCCACAAGAATTTGAATTTAAAATTAAATTTTGACGTTGAGACGCTGATTCTTTAAACTAAATTATAATTATTTTCGGTCTTTTCACTCTATATACAAGAGATTTCATAATTGGAGATACTAACAGTTCATTTCTATAATTATTATTTATTTGAATAGAAGCAATTTGACATTTACTGTGGTAACATCGGCACTGTATTCTATTTCTTTTCAACCGACTTCAAAAAAGGAAGACGTTCTCAATTCGACTGTATGATTTTTTATTATGTTACGCGATATCTTTGCCGATTGTTTTTTGCCAAACCGATTTTGATGATTTAGTTTGTTTGTTTGGTAGAGCATACTTCAGAGGTGGTACCGTATTGTTATCGAAATTGTACCTAGATCTTTCTACCTGTAAGGGTGAAAATTTTTAAGGCAATTAAGTACGTTTTTAGTTCTTTTTGAACGCGTGAATTATCTTTATACACATTCCATTTTTAAATTTTTCCCGTATTAAAAATAAGACATCCAAACTGGTATCGTTTTCATCATACCCATTAGTTTACTCTGCCAATGATAACGGTGTCGTTCCCTATCTTTACTGCCTCCACGCAGCAATATCTTTCACCACGGTCAGAACTATTTGTAACACAACAATGTTACATAAATCTCATCTCAACGATACGGCCCAGCCCACAAATAGTACCTAGGGCACCTAAACGCGACTATTTGTCCGCGGCAGATTTTAATCGCAGATTAATGTATCATTGTGCGCTTTTTGGTCGCACAGACGCGACGCGGCGGCGTTGCGCAAATCTTTGGATCCGACTCAGATATTTGTTGGATAAATATTATGTGGTTTGTTGCAGTAGTAGATTCAATTACGAATCGGTCACACCTTTAGCTTTAGTTTGGCACGTAAGGTTCGTCCGCATTTTACTCCCCTTTGAAACCTCTTATCGGCAGAAATTTCTTAAATCTCCTTCTAAAACCTACAAGGGTTAAACAGACATCAGTAAAGTTTATAATTCCGAAGAAGAGGGCCGGGACTATATAGACAAGATGTCAAGTCCGCCTAGAATACATATTTTATACATCGAACTAAACCGAAGCACAAACACCCTAACTGACAGCCAGGGCCAATACACGAAGCATATCAAAGTCACATATCTGCAAATAGGTTACCTCGAAAAATTTTGTACGGCGAAGTTCAAATTCTGTCCACTACTTGACACCTTAAAAATTAAGTGGAAAATATAGTCGGTGGAATAATGCTACATTTCATTTTATTCATTTGTGAAGAATTTGAACGCACAGACTTGGCCTTGTTGTTACATTTTTCAAAAGCAGATTGAGAATTTTTTATTTTATAAAAGAGTATTCTGAATTTAGATATCATTATGGCCAATATTTAGACCAAATTCCGAGAAAGGCTTCAGTAAATAAAACAACAATATCTCTTGTAAATTAGCCGAGTAATAACCGTTTAAAGTCGGGGCGGGGCGGGGCGGGGTGGGGTCACTAGCGTGTAATAATTACAAAGGCAACGCGATACAGCAGTAACCCAACCCACGGTAAACAGGTAGAAGTGGTAGCCGGCTAACTGTGTAAGCGTTAACCTATGACTCTCGATACCACTCAGATGTCTTGTAAATAGCATAAATACGGCTGAGAACGCACTGACGCCATTTATAACGGCACTTACTTGCTGATCTAGCGTTTATTGTACACTTAGCTGTAAGTTGTATCATTTGCTCGATATTTTACCTGAGGATTTACTGTAACTAGCGATTCAGAATGGTGTTCGGTTTGTAGGGGAATATGAGAATATTTTATTGTTTTCGTCTCTCCACTGTGTTAGCAATAAAGAAATACTTGCATCCGAGTGTGTCTCCCGACAACAAGATTTTTTAAAGACTCTTAGACATCAAAATTACTACGAGAAGTTTGGTTATTCAGACCATAAAGAAGAAGAAAACAGGTGGCGATCGTGCGTATCAAATTATTACAAAAAATATGTTTTTTTTTTCTCGAACAAACTGATTTTCTTTAAGAAGGCACTTGAAAATATAAATCATGCTAAGATTAACAATACAGTTTGGGCAGAGAATAAGCAAAATTGTACTCGTAAGGAGTATGATGTAAAAGAACACTCCAAACCTGATTATGATTTCGGATATATCAGCAGAACTATATAATACCTTAATTGAAAGAACTCTGCGTACATTCATGTAAGATTGTCTGAAAGAAACAACCGTGGATACAGTTATCATGCATATTACATTCAGTGATTTCCGTGAAAGGCGACCAAGGGAATAGTTTCATCAATCTTGCGATCACGCGTGGTGACTATATAGATCTAACTTTGGAAGTAAATCTGCCGCCCGTTTCGTCAAGGCATTCTACAGGCTCACGTCCAACAGTGAACTTATGCAGCTGATAATGTATTAAACCATCATCAAACTCAACCTAATCTGTGGAATGAAGATCTGACACTATCAGTAAAAAGTGCAGTTTCAAATTACAGCAAGAAATTTTATTGAAACTAGATTTCAAGTAACTCTAAATGCTGCTAGCCAATATAAATCGCTATTGATTCCAATCCTGAATAGTTGTATAAACTTGTTAAGATGCGTAATCGGACACGACAGCGTGTGGTCCTCTTACTTCATTATTTATATCTCTTTTATTGAGCTCGCTGATAAAATGCCAATATGTACTTAACGAGTTTATTTTCACAATAATTTACGGCGTCTTTAATGCCCTTACTATCTCTTTTATCAATAAAACACAACTCGATTGCGAAATCATCCAGATAAAGAAATATTTCGATGTAAGGACCTTCTGACGATATGCTCATTCCAGCAAATATGACGACAGCTGTCTCGAGTTGAGAAGTTAAGTAGGTAGAAAGTATCCTTACAACTCTCTTGAGAGAAATCTGGAGGTAGCGAAGGTACACAAAGCCCTCGCAACCAAAGCAAAACCGCTTCTGGTCTCCGTAGCTATAACAATGACTGGTGACCCGGAAGTCGTGGTGCCTATTCCCAACGGGATACCATATTTGGTGGTAAAACACTTTCGTCTGCCGTTATCAATGCTGTGTTTGGACAAACTAATTATTCCGTTCTTATTTACTCGGGGTTTATTAATATATTCGATATTCAAAAGATTTGCGAGCATAATTCGTTGTATTTCAAATAGTAGAATGAAAGTTGCTTAGGGCATACAACAATTATATACGACTTTCAAATTAAATGACCAGTTTTGCAGTATTGTACTGATTGTTACCACATCATTAGCTTTTATATCCGGAAAATTTCATAGATACAGTACTTGGTAAGATTTGCAACCACCAACCCTAGGGTGGTCTTTGGTTTGGTTTTAGGATTAAGATGGTAGTGCATGTATTTATTAGTACGACATACTCCGCATCACTGGGTCTAGTCTACCAACTATCCAGTAGTCTAGCCGTTGACTATCAATACACACACACACTGGTTGTTCTCAGGAGTTATTTATCCACGCGATGATATAGTACAATACAAATTACAGAGGTTACAGATTTCTATCGTTCGTGTTTTTTAATATCCCTTATATCTAATCTATCTAATATCTATTAAATAACCAAGAGAGTTAATTGGCATATAGGTATCACTGACATCCCTTTGTGCAGAGCATGCGTGGGGGCCGTGGAGACATCCTGCTGGAGTGCGGAGGAGTAGCAATACTGTGGGCAAAGTACCTGGGAACAACACAAATAAGTTGTTGGCTTTCTGCTGGAGCTGGGGTGGCATGAGTAAGGCACACCACACTATCACGCAAAATAGGCGCATCTGACGTCGATTTGCGGAAACCTGCCTGATAACGCATACGAATAGAGTTCATTGCATTTGGTACTCATTCAGCAACCTCCGTGGCTTAATGGCTAAATCTTGGACTAAAAATCCGGAAGGAAGAAGGAAGGAAAAAATCTCTGGATTTTCTCACAAACCCGATGGACTTTTCCCTACTAGTTCATTTGATTGAACTGGCTGTAGTTGTAGCAGGAAACGGTACGGTTCAAGATCGCAGCTACAGCTCAGAATAAAGAATAAATACCCATAGACCTCGACTCCAATGAAATAACGTGTAACGTCCAACTGTGGATCAAGAAAGTACACAAACTCTGCTGCTTGTAAGCATTAATTTTATGCCCCATTTGTACAAAAAATAAAATTTACAAAGTAAGAAAGTTTGGATATGCATATGCGTTTTCATAACTCTGAAACCTCATGTAAACGTCCTCACAACAATAGTTACTTACAACATGTTCATGCCAGATGGTACACAAAGGGTCAAATGCTATCGAGCGACGAGATCGCTTTGATACTATGCCTGCACAACCATGCAATGCTTGCTAAACTTCAGACTGGACGATTTAATGATGCGCTAAAATGACACAAAGAACGATAATACGCAAATACAGCATTGCTTTGTAGTTAAAACAAGGAATTTTGATGCTTGTGTTAGGTTAATACCATTGCCTATTACCAACCAATACCAAGTAGGCATAAAGTTGCTTCTTTTTGAGTCTTCCTTGTAAGTACCATTCCATACTACAACTATATCCTCTGATGATGGCCAATGATAGGATAATCATCATCATCAGCCGGGAAACGTCCACTACTGGACATAGGCCTCCTTCATGGTATGCTACATTGATTGAGCCTTAGCCACTTGCATCCGATTGGATAATAGAAAAATAAATTCATAATAGAACAAATACACCTCTGTGCGAGTTTTCCCATAGAGACCCAAAAGTTTTAATATGAGTACAGTGTTGCTTAATAAAGTGAGTTTATAAGGATTGTGTAAAACCGGTATGTCTGTACTGTAACAAGAAAATAAAGTAAATTTTTCCTTTTTTTTAATTTTATTTAGAACATTTTGTAGCTTTCAAAGCAGTTGTATGTAGTTTATGACAAACTTACGAAAAGCCCCACTTTTGAAAAGTATTAAGTCTGATCTCTTTTCCAACAAAAGCCACACACCAAATGTACGATGTGTCGCTAGAATACCTTAGCTTCCAATATTTACGTTCGTGGTTCTGCCTGAAGATCAGTAATCTACCTGCCGTATTAGTAGTAGTATTATAGTTTGTTGATTTTGTATTATATCTACATATGTATCCAACACCCACATATCCAAGCATTGATCACACAGACATACAACCAACAACGAATCAGCAAAAATCCTATTAAAAGTTTAACACGCCGCGCGTTCCGTGCCTGCGGATCATTTTAGCGGCGTTGTTTAGTTCAATGTTTAACAAATGTTATCGACCGAACCCGGGTGACATGCCCGGTTATTAATGGTATTAGTTCCGAATAGATACAGCTCACCCGGGTTCGTTCGTAATGTCACCAAGAGTTATTGTCTATGGCTAGCTGTGAGACGGTCACGAATGCTTGACTATGTGGCGTATTATGTTCCATGATATGGGCTTTGAAATAGAGCGGTGTGGTTATGACATGACCTTTTCCTATCGATATTTTAATATTCGACATTTGACATTTCACTTTGACATTTGATTCATGTCGGTTCCTGTTTTTTTTTTCAGATATGTTTTTTACAGACCGCATGGCGAATTTATAGCGTTGATTTGGACCGGTTTTGTGTATTTAATATCTAGCTAAATATGCCACATAAGAAGTTAGTGAAAGTAATTTGACATTTCATTTTGCCATTTGATTCGTAGGTTCCTAGACTTTTTATGATTTTTTTGATGTTTGACAGACAGACAGGCTCTTTAAAATAAAATTCATATTTATTAGCACGTAGCATTAAAAAGTTTAATAACAAAAAATGTCATTTTAGTGTCTACTGTCGACTATCGACTCATCTTTCTAATTAAATTATCAAGATCGAATGAACCAACGCGCAAAAAATGTTCTTGTTTCGCGTTCACAAAAACTAGTTTCGTTTCCACAATGGCGTACAGAAGCAGATAATGATATCCGAAATAAATATCTCAACTGAACGGACAATTGGTTCGATAACTTGATTTGTTTCGATACAGACGGATTCTTTCCATTTATTTTCTGTCTCAATACATTAGAGTCTAATAGAATAATACTCTATTACTGTTATACTACAAATGACAACTTTTCAAGTTTCCACTTTAGTTACTGGATATCACATCGATTCGGATATTATATTTGGGCTCCAGAAAACGAATACATACATACAAGTTATAAAAGGGCAAAACAACACAGGGTTTTTCATGGGTGCATTTGCCATAATCACAACAGAAGGCAACTTGGATGATGGTAATGGAGGATGAAAGGATGCTACTGCTGACCGTTTTCTAGAATTTTCCATTGTTCGCATTCAAAACACACATGAAGATATAAAGTTACTTTATGAGGACCCAAAAGCATATTTATTTTTAATAAATGAAATAGGATCATATTAGAATAAGGTAGTTAAACAACATACTCTACGTCATATCTTTACTACCCTAAAGAATAAAAACAACGTTATTTCAAATAGACACAGCCTCTGAATCTGTCAAAGTTCTAAATGGTGGAAAGCAATATAACAGTGAATGGATGTGAATGCACTTTGCCAACTGAAGTTCAAGAGAGGCCTCATACTTAAACCTCGACAAAACTATCGCATTAGGCTAAACGACCGCTTGTCGTCGCTTCACTCCAGACGTTCCAATTGTCTGTACAGAAGAATTTGTGCTGAGTATTCAGATACAAAAACTATGGACATGGGACTAGGTAGATCGTCTGAGGAACATACAGGGTTGGTGTATCAATGTTAAACTTTTAAAGTGTAAAAACTAGATGAATTTACGCAGAATTTAGGACACGAAAATAATTTGCGTTCTGATCAACATATTTACTTGCATTTACAACTTCTTGTGGGTGATGGTCATCAAATTTATTTTTGGGGTTTATATGTACATGCTAATCACAGAGTTTTCTTATTCACACCGCAACAATCGTTTCATACATATCCATAGTTTTTGTAACTCACTGGTCTGTTCAGTAGAATGAACTTTGAATATGTAATAAATTTCATCTTAAAATGGCTGCAGGTCCTGAGAAATCAGTTTGTGGCTTGCGGTAGTTGCGGTCTCACTGTGTGAGGTGTGAACCGCTGCTCTAGGAAGTGGCCGAGCGGACCTGCGGTTCGTAATCATGACCCTGGATCAGATTCCTCACCTTGTTTCTCTAGCTATTAGCTCTAGCTATAAACTGTAAAGACTTAGTTCGAAGCAGGTCTTTGTATATTTTGGTATAATTCATGTTTAAACAGTTAACCAAATAGACATAGAAAATGTTTGTAAGTAATGATGTAAAGCGACAACTTCTTCATCATCATCAGCCGGAAACCGTCCACTGCTGGAAACAGGCCTCTTTCATGGTGGGCCACAATGATCGAACCCGAGACACTTGAATCGAGCGATTCAGGTCGTGGGTCCATCTAGTAGTCCCCTATCAACTATTTTGTATGTGTAATAATTACAGAAGAAGAACTATCGACGTGTATTTATAAACGTTGAAAAGTATGATGATAAGTCAATTTATCATCTAACTGTGAAAATCGATAATCTGTCATAACAAATAGAAGCTATTAACACGGTTGATAGAGTTGCTAAGATATTAAGACATAACGATAAAATTAATCCTTATATTTCTACCCATAAAGTCAAACTTCGACGTCTTTTATAATGCGGTTGCTGTCAATAAAGCTACAAAATCACCACAATTTACACCTCAGGTGTTAAACCAATGGCTATTTATGCATAGAGCCAGTATTGCAAATTAGCAACTATGATAACTCAATATGTAAAGAAAATATGAGTAGGTAGTCTAAAATTTGATGTATAGTGTTAGAGGCGCCATGTTGCAAAATGGCCGTCGCGTCTAAGCGCGGTTTGTTAGCGAGCGAAACGTGTGCGCATTTTCAACATGGACGTCGTTACTCTTGCATTGCATCTTGCCGCCACGGCCCACTCTATAACTGATATTGTACAAATTTATATCACTATCTCCACACGACGTAAAGCAAACTGATGAAATATTCCCTCTGATACATATACCCTCTGTTGTATTCGAGATGAAGCTCAGTTGTAAACATATTTTAGGGATACACTAGCCTCTAAAATTTTATCTCCATTTAATCTTCGAACAATAGTACTTACTGTCTTTGCTTTGGTCTAGAAAGTCAGTTACAGATTACCAATACTCGTACATAGAGGTAATAAAGACCATCTTTACCACCATTCAACCAGTTTCAGGTCAGTACTGTCAAGTTTATCAAGCGAAAACCTTCAAATGTTTTACGTAACCAAGTACGGGTGATCTAATTTATGTCGTCTTGGCAATCATGGCATACGGTCTTACTTGGGCAATGTGCTCACTTAACTTAGTACTTGCATTTACATTGGTTTCTTACATAATACTGCCAAGCAAGGAATATTAATTTCAATTTAAGCGTTTGGGTAGGTAAGTTTAATTTTTTTTACTAGCAGACGGCTAAAACCGTATTTGCGAGTACGATGCGTATTCATGTTCTATAGCATATTTGTGGGCTTTCCATTGTATATACTCGTAATAATAGGTACAGATCATTCTGACACAGAACATATACCAGCTTTTGCCGGAGACTTCATCCCCATAAACTTCAGAAATTATTCCACTGTATTAATTGGTCTATCACTATAAAAGGTGTCCTTTTTCGGCCCTTCAACTACCGTTATAAAAAAATCTAGTCATGCTGACTATCCATTGCGACGTAAAGGAACGACATACAAACTTACTTTCACATTTATAATATTAGTAGATGGCTGGATGTATAATCAACTTTATTTTAAAATGACTACAGAATTAAGAAAAACTTTAAAACTAGCAAATGTAGAACCATAACAGATTTTACGAGTACGTGTAATGAGAGCAGCAATAGATAACGCTTTTCAAAAATTAAATTTAAAGAGATTCCATTAGATTTCAAATCAAAACTGCTATCTCTTGGTTACTATAATAGTGGCATTAAAAGAGATCCCAACCCACATCAAACGATAACACTTCAAATGTTTAACTAAATGCTGATCTAGTAATCTCACCGTAACTTACAATTAAGTGTCAACATTAGCATAAGTAATTCTAAGTTTAACACATCCACGGCCAAGTTGTACTTGGACAGGTGTTGATTTAAATGATACATGCATAAAACATGTTATTATAAATCAAGTTCGAAGTATGAAACGTATTACGTAACTTGTAAGTGTGTGTTTAAACTGACTTCAAAGATGGTAACATCAAAGCGAAGTGAAACATTGCTTTCTCACTTATAAACTCATCTATTAATTGAATGCGCCAAATGATAGAAATCGTTTTAAATCTTACTATCAACGATTTAAATCTTCGAACGCCATTGATAGCCGCCCATAAACCAGACACATTCCCAATTTCGTAGTGCAGGCGAGATGGTTATACACCCGGCTATGTACTCGTAGCGAGCTATACTATGCTGGTATAAGTAGGTCTAGCATCTTATAGGCTTTCTATACAATGGGTTCACATGGTGGTAAAGGGTTCAGACAGCGCGACGTATTTTTTCGATATTCAATATACTCGTAAGTTACCTATATTATAATGTGTATTTTTCGTATCACGTGTTTTTGACATTCATTTGGCTAGAAATTTGTCATATTAATGAAGAATGTGACATTCTTATCGCTGATCTATAATGTTATTCCTGCACGATAACAATATATATCAATCAGATCAAGCGAAGCCGCGAATAACGAACTTGAGTATGAGAAAATGACGTGAGGATTAGGAAGTAATTGATTTTTGGTATATATCATATGTTTGTAGTAATTACGTTTGCATAATATATAAAAAACTACTACAACTCGTACTCATTTCTTTACAAAATGGCTGACCTAATCCGCCATTTTGCAACCTTTTTCACTGGTTCTACCAGTCAGATTTTTATTTTGATCAATTCGCTTAATCATAACATGTAATAGAGTACTTTAATTGTAATCAAATGAATTGTAAACCGATACAGTGTAAAGGCAAAGAGTCAACAGTGCACCGGCCACCGACAAATAGATAATAAAAAATAATCGCTCCAAAGGGTATGTTTTGTTTAAACCCCCGATGTAGATCGGAATCGAATAACTGTATGTAATTGGAGCGGACTTTATTTTCGTCCGAAGCAATTCTCATGCAAAGTGGAGCCTTTATGACTTGTGTCGTGAGTCCTATGGTTTTATTTGTTTGTCTGAAACAATAGTTAGGCGGGCCGTTATAACTGTTGTAGAACCGTTTTAAATTACCTATTTTCTAACTACTAAACATTATGTTAGATTTTCTTTCCTTTAGTTATTCATAGCCCAAGCTGTATATGTTTTAGTGTAGTTAGAGCCTTCATTACGTAGTGTAAAGAAAATATTACTGTGTCTGTGTTGATTCAAGCGCTAAATTTTAACACAAAATACACGCCC
The DNA here is from genome assembly GCA_910589575.2 of Carcina quercana. Classification (NCBI taxonomy): domain Eukaryota; kingdom Metazoa; phylum Arthropoda; class Insecta; order Lepidoptera; family Depressariidae; genus Carcina; species Carcina quercana. Next base: position 11,779,067 of record OU342438.1, on the reverse strand, counting down.
GTTGCGTCGTCGCCACACGCCAACGTTTCACATCAAAAACGTGGTCTACGAGTGTCAAGTATTAAACTACCCTTCGAGCTCTGAAATGCTAAATAATCCAATAAGAAAACTGAACCATCCACATTTCGCAGCAATTTATCGCGTTCTATTCCGTCGCCACTCACCGTCAAATCCAGAACCCCCACATAACAACTTGCAGGCATAATGCAGTAAGATTGCGCAGTTTAGCATGAAGTGCGCAATTTACACCAAATAATTGAGGCGTAAACGCATGGCAGTGCGGGTGGCGGACGGTCCGACTACAACACGCGCGGTGTCTTAATTGATTGGACCGGACTATCATGCCCCATTGGCTTTTTGTTTAGGGCAGGGTGACCAGGAAACTGGGAGTAAATCATACTGTTGACCAGATATAATTAATGCGTTAAAAATAACTAAGGAAACGACTCCATTAGCCCTCGAAGTCTTATAAATAGATGTAAGTGAAGATAAGGCCGTGGGATGGAAGTCTGCTAACTAAACTTAAAGCCAATAAGGAGATTAGATATGTTATATATTATGACCGAGTTTACAAGTTTTATTGAAATTTATGTCCCGCCTTAGCAACCTATTTTAAACACCCAAAACAAATAATAATTACAATCGGTTCACTATTGGTGAAGATAACAAAATTCAGCCGAATCGAAAACCTCCTCCATGTATAAAAATCACGAATCCGTCTTACCAAAAGTATACGCACTGAGTTGCGTCTACCCTCCTACAATACAAGACAGTAAACCTACTCCATTTCAGGACTTAGCATCCACCTGGTAAATCCCAACTTTTTAACAAAAAAGAAACTACGTTGAAATAGGTTATGCCAGGGATAGGCTTTTAGCTTACCCGTTTTTGAAATTCGGAAAAAATGGTATACAGTATTTATTATTCGTCGAAATCTGCAGCTTGCTCTCTCTGAATAAAGAATATTTCAGAAAACATCTATAAAAATCTTCGATTTCAACACAGGGAATAAATCGTCATGGTCATTGACCCATGGAATTTGGATCTACATTTTTGCTTGGTAAGTCCTAGTTACCCATTTAGAGTTGGTCACATTACTATTGGGGCTCCATTGGATGTTAACTTGACCCCAGACGTCGTAAATTCGACCACGTGTTAACATAGCTTTCTCTTTGTTTGTGTTTATTTGCCCGGTAAATTAAATTGCTTCGTTCATTAGTCGTCTTTCGAAAGTGCAATTAAGTTGGTCTGTCAGTATGTCTGTATGTGCAGCTGTGACCTATAGTCCGGGTCGGATTAACTAAATATAAGCTCTGGGTCTTAAGAATACAATAATTACATACAGCGCTTGTTAGTATTGAGCAGTGAGCTAGAAAGCACTAAAATGTTATTCCAAAGTAGAAAAATAAAAATTGAAATTTTTCGCAAGACCACATTCTGACTTTACGGTAAGTGACGGTGTGGTCGATGATAGGATGTGTTGATCTGTAAGAGAGTACTCACCTTCATCCACTACAAGGGCTCAGGCCTACTTTCCTACAGGCCATAGTCCACCACGTGGGCCGAGCGTATTGGTGGATATCACACACACCTTTGAATTTCTGCTCATGAATGTGCAGGTTTCCTCACGATGTTTCACTGCTTCACCGAAACGCCATTGGTAATGATTTTTATCATTCGTAAATAAAGTCCAAGTGACCTCGATTTTTCAAGAACTGACGTACCACGAGACCCAACCGAGGTACCTCTCTCTGATGACTCTCCTTAATTATTGCCAAACATCTTCATTTTTGAATACACATTCTGCAAGTGAAGATAATTTCCGTCGCCAAAATGACAGTGGCAGATGAAATAGATAGCCATGCAAGTATATAAAAAAATTCAACGATCTTCATAAAGAAATGTTCGTCGCTGGATTAACTGAATGCTTTACACGTTTACAGCAACAAAATTTAGAAAATACTTTAACATTTGCTACACATGTCTAAAGAAATACACGAAGAACTGACAAATTAACGTTCACACAGGGACATAACTAATGCATTACGTGAGGTTTTCGCCAAGGATGTTCAGCTCGCCGAAAGCACGTCAAATTTGGGCACGGGACATAAATCTGACACGCCCACGGCGACGTAGCTTAATGTTGCGTAGGGCTGAGTCCTTAGTGGGGGATTAGGTTCTGCACTTTAGACAAGCTTCAGAAAGCTATATCTGAGAACATACACACTGTCATGTCTAAATTGTTAAACACCTAACGAGCGCTCCTTTTGGTTATCTACTTCATAGTCTACTTGGAGTTCAACTACGAATGATAATAACCACAACCATTGATTTGTTGATGATCTCAAGGTAAGTGACAATGGATTCGACAAGGATAAGCCTTGGCCTTGGCCAAGGAGTGATTTAAAAACTATCAAATAGTAATAATATCTTTCCAAATCTTCACTGTGCACAATATATACCTGAAACAAAGCTCTTGGTGTAAGCTATTGGAATATAGACTAAGGAAGGGATGTTTTCGTTCGTCCTACATTTGAACGGTGAAGGCGGAATAAAAATTTACGGCGTATACTTTCTAAAACGTATAATATAAAATATGGATAAGCATACTCTTTGACGTGTTGAAGGTGTTGAAGTTGAACTACTGTAGTTCCGTTTTTTTAAAAGACAATTACTTAATTACATATTAACCGAATTGACGTGAATACTAATATGTATGTTAAAAGTTACAATGAAGCTATATACCTTCGCAAGCAAGATGACATTATTCAGATGTAAGAAGATAACAAAAATGAGTTAGCTTTATTGCAGTTGACATCCTTATGCAAGAGAGGCGACGCTTAGGGTTGACAAAACCCGTTTATTTACGACGCCTTCATTATGGATTCTGCGCGTCGTTTGCACGTGCATCGCATCCCTGTTGCATTGTACAAGAAAGAAACGTGCTGTTTTTAAGATGCGCCGATTTAAAACTGTGACATGTGAGATGCGGACTGAATTAAACTTTCTGATTGAGGTTTGTTTGACTTTCAGATTGACTGTGCAGTGCAATATGGACGTGAAAGTACTTGTGAACATCGGTATATGATTCAGTATAATACTATCATTTTTAATAATTTTTGAGTGTATCGCTTCGATTGAATAGTCCAGAAGAAACTGTACTTGAATTAATGTTAGATTTGCCAGATGATACTTTATATTACTTTAGTGAAACTGAGAAACAACTATTATGTAACGGTTTAGCATTTAAAAAGTTAATAAAATCAATAAGGCAAGGATCATACAACCTTGGCGTACACCGAATGATAACTGGGATATTTATAGCCATGTAAAATATATAAATTATGATTTAGGCAAGTTGAGTAGATCAGAAGGATAGAATGACACATGAATAAGAAATTATTGACATAATTCATGTCTACAAGAGCACTGTCATATCTCTCTTTTCTGTTCGACACACTCAATCCCTTCAACGAAACCCTTTCACCGTTCGTGATTAACAAAATTCCACTAAAATTGCCGTTTTCATTCCCTTGACGTATAACCTCAAATAACCCATTATAAAGTTAAAAATTATTTTATCTACCTTCAGTTAATAATAAAAAAATTCAAGAAGTTTCGCCGAAAGCCTGCCGCCCGAGGCGCACTGACAGCTTGATTTACCCGGCCGTATGATTTGTTACAGTTTGTTACGTGTTACCAGTTGATTTGTTACACTTGTTATGTACTTTTTAATACTTTTAACGAGATTGAAATATAAAGGGCTACTCCGAAATTGTTACAAGTTTCTGAGCTCCGTAGCTCGCGAAGTTCGAAGAAGATACTTCAATAATTTGATATATTTACATTTTACGAAGGCAATTAGTTCTGTGTCCTTCATTTTTTTGTATCTCAGCCTTTTATTATATTGTATTTATATGTAAGCCTCAAACTAACGAGATGCTGACTCTGCTACTTTCTTAACGGAACACTGCTGTGTGGCGGAAAAATGGTTGAAGCTAGCCAGGTACGAGTAAACATAGAAAATGCCCTACCACCAACCAAACCGAGTTCCGATAAGTACCTCTACTGATAATGGAACCCGAGACCTCCGGATTGCTATACTCAAGCGTGTAGTCATTATGGAGGAGGCGGTAATGAAATTTGTCCGCTAAACATAATCAACTAAAAAGAAAGTAAAACAATAACTATAACTAATAAAGCAATAATACTTTACAATAAACATATAACGAAGTAAATAATATTGTGAGAGAAAACCGCGGATGTAAAGATGTAAGATTTTTTCATATAAATGTGAACGACGTCGACATATACCTCTAAATAAGATCAACAGACCTGCCTGTGACCACACGAGTGGTCAATGACAACCGATCGAGCTCTTAATAAACTCGCTTTTTGACTCCACTAGCACTTGACGTTTAAATGTCTGTACAGCAAAATATTGGGTAATTTGAATCTTCAAAAACTTCCAATGTGGTAAGACGAAGAAATTCATAAGGCGAAAGGGGAATACATTACCAAGAAAACATGAAATATAGATCGTGGTTGAATTGAGGTAGAGCGAAAATGGATATTGGTTAGCGTATTATTTATTAATTACATTAAAGATCTAGAGGTAGGAATTTATGGGAAATTATTTATATAGAAATAGATTACGTACGAACCTAAATTTTTTACATTCAGTTATTAAATAAGAAAATTTGTGTGGCAGAGATTTGTGTCGATTCTAATAACATTACGATAATCCAAAAGTTATCTATGCTGATATATCGATGTAATATATTACAAAGCAAGTCATTGAAGATACACGTATAGTGTATAATATTCAATTCCATTAACACCTCTACCTTTCATCAAAATCATAAAGAGTTTCTAAAACCCCAATCGAAATACAAAAAGCGTTTGAATTCTTCAAGAGTCGTGAGTTTTATTTCAAATGGGACACGAGTCTCGACTTGCTTAGGAATATTGATGAACTTCATAATAATAATGCGATAATAATAATAGATGACAAACGTTGGAGGTGGCCGATAGCGGCGAAAGCGTGATCAGAATTTAATATGAAACTAATAACAATAACGATGGTAATTGAAATAATATTTTATAGCAAACTGCATAATAACGTCAGTTTGACTTCTAGGAATGCTGAAGAAACATATTTAATGATGTAAATGAAAGATAAGGAACAGTCATTGTACAAAGATGAAATGCAAGAGTGTACATATTTTACTGCGTCATGTTAAGAATAACTTAAAGGTGTTTGTATTCATATTTTGTAAGCCTAACCTGGTAGATAACACTTAGCAGGAAGTGGTAAAATAAGAACATTATATACGAATGGATGATGGTCTTAAATAGGAAGAAATAGGCATTGCCATTCCACGTATATATGAGTTAACTGTAACTTTCGTACGCAATAACTTTATAGCAAGTGTAAGGAAATATTTTATTGGATAACCACGTTATACTCATAAAACGCAGTGACAATTGTTTTATAACGAGAAAGGCCTTTCTATTCAAATATTATCTTCAGTCAGTTGTGACCCTTAGCCGGATATTGTTTAGTCGTCTTCATGTAGACGCCATCTTTTATTGACTTTCCTAGTTTCTTTAGGTTAATAATTACGACCCGTCAAATTACTAGGTACGTATAGTTTTCAATTCTAACGTTGTTCATTTAAACTGGGAATGAGTGGTTGACCTTTAACCATCTTTAATTTTCGATCGAGTTTCATAAAAATATTGCCGAAAGTTATTTCTAAGTAACTTTTAGGCCCTCCATTAATTTGACACCTCCATATGACTGTTTATTGTTTGTTTGATTGCACATGTAGATTAGATCGCTTAGATTGGCGAGGATTCACATTTCGGACATTCTACCTTAGGGTAGCGAAACATAGTCCTTGTTGATCTAGCATTATGTTGATTTACAAACTGAGTCCATCAAACCAACATCAAAAGTCCCGAATTCCACTACCATCATGTCATCGACATAAACAGTTACAAATTATGAATTCTGATGAGACAGTACAATGGGAAGCAACGAAACGTGATGATGAAAGCTTCCTCTACAAAACACTATTTAAACTTTAAACTCACTTAAAATTACAAAGTATATTTCATATGTCACTTTAGAACATCCACGTCACGCTTGTTAGAACGACTGCGACTTCCTCTAATCGTTATATTTTAACGGTTATTATGAACGTTACATTAATAACGTTAGCAGCGTAGCTCGTTAACGTTAAAATAACTAATTATTTTAGAGCCAAGTCTAAAATGAGGGAGCCGTTGAGATTTTAATCGGTGTTTAGTGGAGATTTCCTTTTTAGAGGTGAAATTGAAAGCGTGATCGAATCTGTTAGATGATTCGTTGGTTTTTATGTGATTGCATTTGTCCACTAGCCAAGAACTTTAGTAACATGAGAAATGAGTTTTACAGTTACAAAACTGCATATTTTTGTTTGGAATCTTACATCGCAAGGAATATTCGCATAATTATTATTTTAAAGACATTAAATTTCAGTCTCTCAATAAAATTTTTGTTGTTGATTCTGTAACTTTTTTGTGATCATTGTTATATCAAAATCATACTGCCACGCTCTTAAATATAAATATTACAATACAAACATCCAAATAGGGAGTCAGCCAATGTCCCTCTTCTGATTTTATTTTTCACCTTTTTTAATTTTGTAGATTTCAAACACGATGTCAAAAATTAAAATTTCAAGAACTGACTGTCAAAATTGCCCATTGCCAGTAACTGGGGATCGAGTATAAAATATGGGATATGGTAATTCTGTAATAGCACCGAGGTTGCGACCCGCTCGAAACGCCATACAGTTTTATGTGAGGCCCCATAGATGGTACCTTTGGTCTACTGACACGGCTATTTGCTATATAGGGAAAGTTGAATTTACGTCGTTTATTGAATATTAATAGCTATTGTAAGGAAATGTGTGGTTTCGGCTTAATAATGGGATCTTTGACTTCCCGAGAGTGTCGTTAAAGACAGCCAATTGAGAATATAACACGGAAAACAGCGTGTACACTCGAGTACAAAAATGTGTATCCACTTTTTTACCACGTCACATTCACCCTTGCTTGTTCCTGTTGTATGTTGAAGGAAATGTCAATTAAAAGTGAATGTGACATGGTTCAAAAGTGGATATATATTTTTGTACTCGAGTGTACCTATTTGTCAATCACCAACATCTTATAATTGCACGATTTACGGTCGAAGAGGTAGGCTGCGATAACGACACTGTCAATGTCAGTGACTCACAATAAGACAACATGAATGACATCGAGATCACATTTATTATACACACGCCTCACACTATGATTAACGCCGATTAAGAATATGTCCGAGATTTAGAGTAAAATTTGAACAATTGTATGCAAGCTAAAACACAATTTAAATCTGTATAACGAATTGTATGAGAAACCTATTCTTCGTATATATGCCTACCTAGCTGCCTACAATTTGCAATGATATCTTAATACCTCTCAAACAGTAACAACATGAGTTGTTAATAAGGGTCGCGAATAACCTGATATAACAAGACAATCCAGTGGAGAAGGCACCCAAAGGAATGCGAAAGTTAGTATTGCAATTTGATACAAACATTCCGTCAACAAGCATCTAATTAAAAGAGCTCAAATTAACTCTAACGGAATTGATTTAGCTCTAATTGCGGACAGATGTCGTCCATGACACAAATATATGCATAACCAGAAGTTTTTGTTCCACACGGAGATGACGTTTAAATGTCTCAATTCGAAGTAAATTTTGATTTATTAGAGTTGCCTTTTAAGTTTCATCCTTGCTGTTGACTAATACATTTTTATTGTTTACTTGTGTCAAAGTTGACTTTTGTGTGCTTGACGAATCTGTACATATTTGTATGTATCAGGTCATTGAAAATTTTTTATTTTTCAAAGCTGTGATTAGAATCTCTTCAAATCTAAATGAACGTTCCAAGTGAATAGCCGCAGCACTCAGCGTATAACCAACGACTTCATCTCACTGCGATCACCAAGTCATCTGCAATATGTATCCACTTTTGAACCATGTCATATTCACCCTTGCTTGTTCTTATGCAGTGTGTTGACGGAAATGTCAATTAAAGGTGAATGTCACATGGTTCACAATTGGATACATATTTTTGTACTCGAGTGTACCAATATCAGAACAATGATTTCCATAGAACGCTAGGCATTAGTTTTAGGTGGAGATAAATAAATTGCCTACATTTCCTTACAAAATTCCAGGCCATTAGTCTGCGGCACGGCCTCGATGTAAATCGCGTATGTAGGACAAGAATATAAAACTCATATAGGCTAATGTTTTACGAGATGACCTTGGGGTAAATGAAATGTAGGCCGGGGACTGCGGCCCTGCTGGAAAAATACATGAAATCTGCTCTATACAAACAGAATATTTTATTGCAAGATAAAATCGAGACAACGCCCGAAAGTTCGTGGTCGGCCTAAAAATTCACTATTTGTACTTGTAGCCTTTTTGGTTGCGCAACTCACGAATAGGATCACCCTATTTAATTTCATGGTGGGCGTCGTTAAAAGCGACTAAAGGAAAAATCAACATCATACAGCGATCACACACCGCTGGTGAGTATGCAAAATTTCTTCACAGAAAGTCCGACATGGCAATGAATAAGAGAGGCCCAACCAGATGATTATGGTTATATGGTTATATTATTATGGGTATAAAGGGTTCCTATTGGATCATTTTAGAGCGTACGACGTCATATGAAGTCACGAGAAAAAATTTCTATATGTATGTTGTTCTATAAGTATACAAGTCCTAGACAGAGTAACTAGAAAAACTTCATCAATTTTAACTACGTACCTCAAACCTACTCCAAAAATCATACACTTCCACACATGCACCCATCATATGCCCCTGAAATTCTTACGTCTCATCGAAGCGTGTAGCAGAAAGAAATACGCGGCAAAAACGTTATTCGATTACGCCTCATTAGCGCGTTTAGGACAGGCGACGGCCGACTTGACAAATCGCTCCTGGCATACGTCCAACTGTGTTTTGAAACATTTCATTCAGAACGCTGCTAATGTAGATGCATCGCCAATCAGAGCTAATACCAGTATGTCAGTCAGCCTCACTGCCTCGAGGACTTTGGGATAACGTGCAATCAACTAACAATCAATGACGTTCAAGTCCACGTCACGTCGGCGGTGGAATTGACATGTCGGTATTGAGTCAAACGTTTCCAACATCTACGTTTTCATTTTCTTCAATTCACAAGGACAGCTTCTAACTACATTTCGAATAGTCTACCAGTTCGTGATCTCTGAAAAGTGGTCGGTTTGGCACTTTTCTGTGGGCTGCTTGCAAGCAAGCAAACCACCTGATCATCTAAATCTGCTCCTATACGTACAGCTGTGTTAATAGCAAGGTGTGTCCCTACAAGTAGACACTAAAAACCGTAATTAGGAACGATATGATACAGATAGGCAGGCTGCTATATCGTTAAAACCTGACCAGGAACGAGAGAGAGCTACTCTGGAGCATGGATAAGAATTAAATCTGTTGCCTACGCCCTTGCCAGTGTCAGAAATTAGTTCAAACGGAATTCCGATGAATGGCGGCAAGGCACCCCATTAATTCCTGGTCAGTCTCTTTACACGCGATCTCAGTAGAATCCCTGACTCTCTGATACAAAAATATACATAAACCGAAATTAAATTCCCAGAAAAATCTAGTCTCAAATCCTCAGAAAAAGGTAACATTCTTCAGGGTGAAGGTCCCGTTTGACGGATAATGAAAGAAATATCACAAGCGCCCGTCTACGTCTGTCTGGCTCATTTTGTCGAAATTAACTTTGGGTAGCCTCTGACTTTATAGCACGCCTTTTCTGAATTAATCAAAATAACTTGGTAAAAGGTTTTGTATTCTATATCCTTTACAACAGAAAGTGTTAAGTTTAGGGAGGTCTTGGAATAGGAATGGAATTCGGCCACCGCTTAGCGTCGAATTACTCTTTGAGAAAGTCCAAATAGTCTCCAAATGGAGGTCAATGGTTTTACTAAAGTATTAGATACTGATAAAAGTGTTTGAAACAATAAGTCCGAACAAGAGATTATCTTGAAACTACTAGATAAGGATCACCTTATATCGATTTCTGAATTAATGCAATAATGTTATTACAGCTAAATAATCCCATGATACAAAAAAACGTTCCCCATGACGTATTTTAAATTTAAGGCCTAGTAGCCACTTTACATAATTATTGTATTCTAGTTCATCGACACATAGGCCTCCTTCATGGTACGCCATATCGACATCAATACAAGTAAAATCACGCGACAAGCTTTTATAGCATATAATTTGTGCAATGTAATCAATTGAGGGTTTGACTTAATTTAAAGTTTTAAAGATTTTTTAGAGCATTTAAATAAAAGCTTCTTTATGATTTTTTAATATTAATTTATTTTGATTATCGTTCAAAACGCCACCTAGAGACTATTGGCTGCGTAAGGGCAATTCTAGCTGACACTAATTAGCTACACTATATTTCGATATATTTTTAGGTAATTACTTATTAAAGTCGGCTAATCTATTTTGAAAGATTTCGGCGAAAGAAATTTTGTATGGAAGCCATCTGAGCGGTTTTCCGTTAATTAAGTGAATTTCCCGGTGCATATTTCCACAGACTACCGTAATACAGAAATCTCCACCGTAATATCTCTCCTCTATCTTAGATTCCCTTCCTTAAATCCAATTACTTAACCCCCCCAAAAATAATTCATTCATGAAAAGATAATTCTTAAAGCATTCGTCTCATCTCGCCTGGTAATTCCGCGACGCTGCACGGAACGAGAATCTGAATAGGTCCCCTTCTCACAAACGCCCGTAATAAGATTTTAAATGTGAAATTCTGTCTAAATGAACTCCAGGGCATAGATATTATGAAGATTTACTTGACTATCCTCTATGTTTATTCAAATAATTTTCGATTGTAATTTCTTGGGGAATTGTTTAGTTCCGGCTATCAAATAAATATTGAGAAATAACTCCAACTTCCATCACTTACATTTTTAAACAAACTTATAAATAAACATACTATACGAGTATAATATAATTTATTTGTATTTTTGTTTCATACTCAGCTAATGATGACCTTTACAAAATTCCTATTTAACTCGCTTCCTAGATTTAGTCTCTCTCTCTCTCTCTCTCTCTCTCTCTCTCTCTCTCTCTCTCTCTCTCTCTCTCTCTCTCTCTCTCGATCCTTTTTTAACACATTACCTCTGAAGATTCACACGTATCTTTTTTACGATGGCAGGCTTAAAATCTTGGTCTAAAACTAGTAATACTTTTTAAAATTTTATTAGTAGTAATAAAATTAGTAATATTTAATCTCAATTTACACGGACTTTCTCACGATGTTCTTGACCTCACTCCAAAAACCACAGATAGCGTTTTATCCATGTTTTATCGCTTAAATAACTCAAACAGGATACTGTAAATAATTTTTTGTAAGTCTGTTTGATAAGCCTTAAAATACATCTTTGGCTGAAGCGGACATATTGACTTACAAAACTATAGAGAGGCGACTAAAACAGTAAACTTGCGGATATATCTCTAGTGACCTTATTTATGCATTCACAATTAAACTATGTTATTGGTTTGTGGGTTTAGTATACATTCAAACAAATGCCTATGTGAATTATGCAGTTCAGGGAGTCTAGCCGAGAAAGTAGATCGCAAGGTTGGTCACTTTTTTGATATTATTAGGATATATTCAAATATAATTTTATGGTCAGGATATTGAAATTATCATATCCTGCGGTTGTGGACAAAACAATTCTAGTGGAAGAAAATCTCCTGCAGCCCTATCGTTCGCCATCAATGTTAACTGTGAGTTGAATATACATTTTTTGTGTAAGACGTAGATCGCTACGACGATTTCTCGACAAGCGTATTGATGGTCTCAAATGTCTGCGCTGCTTGCTTATTCTTTCAAATCGTCAACAACACCTAAGGAAGGTTCGTATTCAGTCTCTAAGACAACAATTTATATTAGGATTAGGGCCAGCCTATGTTCGAGACGTACCTAACTTATTTACATTCTCACTCCCCCAAACTATACCAAGATTGTGTCCGGTCGTAACTTTGGCCTATCCAATTTTATACAGGCCTCGCGAAAAAGAATATTTTACAGACACCTAACCTAACCTTCGAATTTAACAAACAAGTAGAAAGTTTTTACATTCATCGTAGACCCGTAATTTAACGAAACAATAATAAAAATAATTTTATTCACGCCCCCAGACCGCAAGATGAGGAACAGTCGAACAAGGCTAGTTATTCAGAAATAAACATTCACAAAGCGTGCAAGCGTGAAACAGGCTGAAGCCTACGCATGCAGTTCTACGAAGTGCCGGCGAAATGAAATATGCGAAGAGGCGAAATAATAAAAAGGCACATACACACCGAGAGGTCTCGCGGGCCTTATTAGAGCACTCCTACACGTTGGCGGGGATTATAATACGGATTGTTAGGGGCAGCGTGCACTGCGATCTGTTACGACCAGTCCCGAAAAGGCATACATCGCTATATATAGTTAAAACACTTTTAATTAGATAATAATACGTGCCAAATACAGATATGATTTGGAATACGCAAATGTTTTCTGTGTTTATTGAAAATTACATTCGTCGGGAGTCTTCAAATGAAGATTGTCTAATAAAGCAACGCGAGGCCTGTACGCGTTGGCAACGCGTTTCAAATAAATAATAATTCTCACCTGTCTGTCTCAAATACTAAACTGAGGGTCGTCCTTGTATTTTAGTATTTGCTGAGATCACTGCCAAGCTTTTTGTATTTTGAATTTTATCGACAATTATATTAGAAATGCGCTTGTTCCGTGCTCTCGTTTGCGCGCATGGCTCAGGCGGAACGTGACACTTTTTCGTGCGTGCAGCCGGCGTTATTATTTATAAGACGTTCTCAAGTCACAATAAGTATAGGTGCAATGTGCATAAAAATCATATAGCTTCATTTCGCCATGACTTCATCATCGTCGTCGTCTTCTGACTGACATTTTCATTAATTGATTTTCACGTGAATTTGTTAGCGTACATATATACACAAATGTTCGTGCGAAAAACATAAAATTAAATCGAACAAACTGTACGCAAGTGTATTCGGTTATAGTGTCAGTTTGTTGTGAGCAACAAATTATTGCTAATGTTCTAGCTCATAAACCATGAAGATTATTCCTACTCTGTACGTTATATGAATTAATGCAGTTTAGTTTATCGATTTCTATAAATTATACAAAATTACATAAACGCTATGAAATAATTTATTAATAATAAAGAAATAAACATGGCAATTCAGCAGTAGTGTATACTATGTATAGTTAGTTGTATCTAAATTATTATCGGCTTACGACTATGCCTTTACAATCAACGATTATTATTACTACTACTATTATTATTGCTAGCACACCTACATCTTTACCTAACATTCGTATGTGTAATCTAGACCGCCCTCTGCCGGCTGTGAGGGTAATCACAGATTTAATATTTTCTGGATTAAAATATATGATCCTTTTGATGCCAGAAAAACGGATTGCACGCGAACGCTGTTGATATCGTATCGTACAAAATTTGTCATTCATTGGCATACATACTTGAGTGGAATTTCTAAGTAATATATTTATACTCTTTTCTGTTATAAAAATTAAATATGCTCTATGAGCGCCGTTCCCTACCTTGCTCCGTTCTCTACCTTGAGACGGCTAGGGAGTTCTCCGAACGGCCTGTAAACGTTTTTTCTCCGTTTCGTTTCGATTTTACGATTCGAGAGAGCGTTTTAGAATTGCTTTTATGTGTTCCTAGTACCACTGCGGGCCTACATCTGAATTATTAAATTGAATTTTGTAGAAAAGGCCCCTGCTCGTGAAAAACATAGTTTTATTTGTGCACCGGTTATTTATTTGCTTCGATTTCGGTAAAAGGTTTTGGCTTAAGAAAATGGTGCCGTTGCGTCAATCAATACTCACGTAAGTTTGATCTACTCGTATCTGCCCGGCCGCGGGCCGATTGGATCCATAGATAGCTTTTTATTCAACTTACCTGAAAAAAACAAAATATTAAATTAATACATTTGTTTATTTTTAAAGGGAAGGGACGTAATATTTCACATTGCTAATAGTTTTTTTATAATTTAATCTTTACATATTAATGACAAACATCAAACAAATATTTACTTTAATTATTACATTTCGATCACATTAACTCCGAAAGATATACATTAACGAATTGGTTACGTTGAATGAATTTTTGTATAATCAGCATTTGGGTTTAGATTAGAAACATAAAAAAATCATCAGTTTTTCAATACATTTCCAACACTCCAAAAATAATAAATCAATATCGCCCAATCAGCATGTTGTCATGTACCCATATCACCTTGATTTCTATTGACAAATGTCGAACAAGACAAACCAATTTATTCTTTAAACTACTTATTTAGAAGTGGAATGCTCAAACAGAACTACATTAATTTGGAAGGTATTAGCCGACATAAATCCCGGGCGAGGTGTATAATTAGCTGCCCACGCGCCACGGAAAAAGCTAACCGAATTTCATAATCTGCTTTCCGCCTACAGCTTGTCCATGCCTTAAAATAAGTAAGATATTTACTCTGGTAATTACTTTTACAGTGATCGAATCAGCTAGCGAAAACCCTGCGACTTTACTTTTTGATTGGGAACATGTTTCAACTCGTAAGTTTTTACTTAACTTCATATACAATGATACTCTCGGTGCAGTATAAAGGAGTGTGAAGATAGTCAAGAAAACAATGTCAACGATGAACAATGATGTCGGGTTTGTCCGAACACTTATAACTCGAGAACGGCTGGACCGATTTCGATGGTTTTTGATTTGTTGTATTTGTCTTTGTCCCGAATATAGTTCTAGAATATAGTTCTTTTGTATGTATGTATCGCACATCTCACTTAAGGGAATGTAAACAGATTGTTTTTTTGTTTTGTTTTTTGTGTTGTTTTTTTGTTTTGTTTTATGTATGTATACCAATGAGTAGGAGCCAGGTCCAGCTGAAAACCAGCGCTGTGGCTCTAGCTGCAGCACATGCTGAGCTGGTCGCCTTTTCGGCAACAAATTTTGTATTCCTTTCCTGTTTATGTATACTTATATTCTGTGCCGAATAAAGTCTTTTGAATTTGAATGAATAACATACGATAAATTCACACACAAAAATTTCCTATTTTAAAGGTAACGGTAGGTGCAGAAATATACCAATTGTACGTGGTTAACAAAAGTCTTGTGCGCACTGCACTACTAAAAACGTTTTGGAATGTTTGCTCGATGCCTAAGACCTGTCAAAAATACACCGATACGTCAGTGCAGTAATTAGAGGCGTGAGGGAAAGAATTGTGTATTCGTAGTCTATTCTAGATATCAATATAATAAATTTGCCTTCGACTCTAAAATTTATGAAACAATACAAAACAGCGAAGAGAACGTAAGTACACAACCTTATTCCATAATCATAAAATGAGATTGAAACCTAAGATACAAATCAGAAATATCAAAAAAGTCGTAACTCAGAAAGACAATTAATAATATTAGTATAGATAAATTAAAGCAAGGGATTTGCATTGACGCGATAAGAGTATAATGAGAGGTGGGAGGGCTGGCGCCGATAGATCACGGTAGATGGCGCCGGCTGGCCGCCGTTGCGCAAACGCGCGCAGTCGCCGCGTCCGCCATAGATCACACGAAATAGCAAGTGGAATTGGAGTTTGCGAAAAGTTTGCATCACTTATCTAGTAGTATCAAGGATAATGGCAAGGCTTAAATTGTTTCGAGGTGTTTTATTAGTGAAATATTGACTTCGCTGTACGAGCTTACAAATCTCAGGACATATAGAGTCAGCGACGCCACATTTTGATAATTAGTATAATTCTAAATGTGAGGTTGGATAGGTCGATCTAGCTTTTTGCAATATTTTATCGTTCTGATATCATCAGACTACGCCAGATCTCTTAATCTCTTGGTCAATGACAAAGGTAACGGAATGCTTTTGGACAATCGACACGGCACTGTTTGACTGTCATCATGTTGTAATTAGAAACAATGATTAAATAACATCTTAGGAATTTAAGAAAATCGAGCTATTTGATTTGAAGATAAATCTCATTTAAATTAGGTTTGACACAAGTTCTAGCTACAGAATAAGGTGCGCGGTCGGCCGGCGCCTGTGCACAGTGGGCGAGATCCCTGACCTATGCGAGTGACAGGTCCGCTGTCCGCTACAGCCTAACTTGCTTCAATTACGTCATTCGGAACGATAAAACGGCTTCAGAGACACAGTATATTAGACGATATGATCAGTCAATATCTGTCGGCGGTAGGCGAGCTAAGAGTAATGTTTGGGAGATTGATTGTACTGAATTGCAATGCATTCAACTTGTTGGAAGACCAGGTAATCTTGCAAGCAATTCACTTCTGTTGTAGATGAGAATATTGTGTTCAGTGTGATTAATTTGTATTTATAGTATCGTATTTATCAATTTTGACAACAGACTGTCAAGCTTAACGATGTCATTAGACCGTGTGGAGTAGGTTTTAAAAAAGGCAAGGAGGCACCAGGGAAACACTTTGCACTGACAAACCTTTGACACCATACTACGAGTACCACCAAACAACTAAACGAATTGGTAATAATGATATAACCTTACATGAAAAGGGCGTTCTCTGTGGCGTGGCGGTTTACGGTGAACCTGATATTCAACTCGCAAATGATGATCCGCACTGTTTATAAACACTCCTACTCCTGCAGCAGTAGAAGCGCAGCAGAGTAACAAAAAGAAAGGTGACTTGTTGAGGGATCCAGTCAGCCAGCAAGGGGAGCCAGTCAGTACCCATCAAAAACCAAGTTTAGAACGATCATGTTACGTGTATGCTGAGTCTCGGCCTATTTGACCAAATTCCACCAAATATTTTAGACCAGCGTGTGGTCATATTAATTCCCAGCACTTGTATTGCGAATTCCCAACGTCCTACCTCGTCCTCGACAAATCAAAATGATAAAAGCCAGCAATGTTACTGGGGCCAGTTTTACAGGTTCCAGACTGCATATATTTGGTATTCACTTCGTACTCGTATCTGGCGTGTCACTCCCACGATAGCCTGCTCTTATAGAATTGTGGGCGGAGTGAAGGTACCTTATTTGTATAAAAATATCACCATCCTTCGTTTGTTTTGGTGACGGTTTCGATAAGCTTTTTGTTTAACTTCGGTAACAATTTCACAGGGTTCAATTATACAAATACTAACTAAACCTAAATAAACTATGACAGTTGCGAAAATATTGACATCCTCGATATGACCATCTCCGTGGCCTAGTAGTTACACGCGTGGACTTTCGATGGTCCGTGTTAGATTCCCAGTGGGGGTACCTATTAGTGGTTTGGTTGGTAGGTAGTATTTTCTATTTCCACCTGTCTACGAAATTCTGTCTGTCATCAACGAAACCGCTGCTTTCTAGGCCGGGATGAGACGGGGCCGGACTGAACCGGGGACTTGGGATGGGTAATACCATCAAAGATATCGAATATATACATATACTTTTCTTCTTTATTGTATGTTACAATAAGTGAATAACTTACGACAGAAGGATAAAGTGTAGCAAACGCCTACGTTGAAATATTATCTTGCAACAATATCGATTTTATTGTTCAGATAAAAATGGACATAACCAATGAAATCCAATAATAATGTATGAAAGATTACGACCACACTGGCGTCCCCAGAGTCATTTTTAAAATGACCTTAACAAAAATAGCCTGACCTCTCGTAACTGTTGGATCTAGTATAAATGGAAAGGGTAAAGGTGTATCTAGCAATACCGGTCAAGATATCTAAGGATGTTACCTCTATAAACATGAAATAGATAAACATTTACAGATATGGTCTGGATAACTAAACTCGGTTTGTTTACGTAAGTCGCAAAGATAAATGAAGAGATGGCTTAGACCAAAATAGGCTTAAACCCATTGCCTTAGAATGCACAGCAGATACAAATTATTAGATGCCAGGTGATAGATGGTTGGTGGATACTAGAGTGTCTACATTTTCCAATTTCAAGGGGATAATTTCATATCATAAGGAAATCGAGGAAATCAGTTGTGAACTTTATAAAAACACTCAAGAAGAGCTGTTTTTTTTTAAATTTATGTAGATATATTATTTGGACGAAAATCTTCTATTTTCTATTTCAGTGCTTGTTGCTTCCTTGTATATGATCGGCTCACTATCAATACGAGTAATCCAGTAATTAGGCGGTCAGTTTCATTTATTGGATAATGTTTGAAAACTTCATCAAAGTAACTATTTCTTTATCTTTGTATTCTGTGCGATTGTTTTTCGAACAAGGAAAGTGTCAGAGTAACGTATTCCTTTTATAAATTTTAGATGTTTGCACTAATTTAAAATTCATCATCAGTTGCATTAGAGAATCCTTAGACATAATCCTACAGGTCGCTGCGACGAATCGGCCTTCATAGAGAATATTTAACCTTCATAGAGAGGTTGATGTCTGATCACAGTTAGATGTTCCCCTTAGAGGGAAGTATAGAAACCCACGTGGTATCCTATTCTAAATGCGAGACCACAAAGTCAAATTTTCGGTAATAATTCGGTAGGTATTTTACAATACCTTAACACGATGTTTACATATTCAAGGTAAAAAGATTACGTTAAAATTCCAATTTCTAGTCTCTTAAAAGTTTCCAGTATGTTTGTGGTTCCCCTACACCGGCTGGCGCCCCGTCCTGTCCACTCTCACGACTCAGTCACCCACGCTCAACTCTGCCTTAGATTACATCCATTTACAAGTTTAGTGTTTCGTTGGGTTTGGTCAATCGACACTGCAACCTGCAAATGAGTTCTAGCAAAGATTTACCGCTAAATTGGTCAAGAAAATAATTTAGAGAATTAGTCGAGTATCCCTGTCTTCTCGAGGATATAGTTTTTTGTCGAAGTACAGAGGGATTTATCTCTATTTCATTGCGTATTTTGGAAAATTCAATGAAAAAAACCCAGCTTAAACGACTTACTATATCGATGATCTGGTAAAAGGTGAGCCGCTGGCTGCAAGTGTCTCGGAATCGGTCATTGTTTCTTACAATGAGGGAGGCCAATGTTCAGCAATGGACGTTTCATGGCTGATAATGAAGTACTTTTTGACTTTCTTGCCATTACTACTTTTGTAATAAACCACAATGCGAAACTAGCTTCAGTTACATTCTGTATTATCAATGTTTTAAATAAACCTTTCGGTTAGCTACAATTTCAACCATGAATATTAAACAATATTATCGTAGTTATTAACAACAAAATTGCGAACAATATAGATACAGACAAGACAACACAACCATTTGATTTAATAGATAATATAATCGAATCAGAGACCGTCAAAGCGGCTCGAACGCAAGTGCAGGCGCATGCATTGCATTATTCAACGAGCGACACGACGCAACTAGCTCGGCGTAATTACTACGTCGCATGCTACAAAGAGTCTGTGATCAAGTTTAATGTATGGATGATAAATAAGTATGAGAAATTGATTTTGTAAAGGGAACACTCGGACGAGATCGTGATTTTGCACCAAAGAGATTTCATGGAGGTTACACATGGTCACGACCAAACTTTAAAGTTTGAATCGTTAGAGGTAAGAACATCAAAACAATGAGGTAAAGTACCAACACTTATGAAGCGTTTATCCGTTTATTATACTCGTACTTACTTCTACTATTTCTAAACAAAACCCGCTAAGTTTCAAAGAAACATCAGGTAAATAGTCAAACGCAAGCCCATCATTCAATAGCTTGTTAACAAAACTACTCGTATTACCACAAAGGAGGTTACCTAAAGAAAAGTGAGAAAATATGTAATGGAAACAGGAAACCTGAATGACTGTAATATTCAACCTGTATTAGACAGTATACTGCTGAGCTGGTTGCTAGTTACTTGAGCTAAAGAATACGAATGTATTATTACTAAAACAGACTAGACCAATGAGTTTGAAGCACACACAGCGACGACTATCAAGATCGGTAAGGTCACAAACACCGTACACAATTAATTCTAGAAGAAGGCCTACTTAAAGTAATTTATAAAGCAAAACCAGCTTAATATGACGCTACTAACGACTCGAACAGACAGACGTCTGACAAACGGTATCATTTAAACAGAGCCAGCGTTACGGTAACAGTAATCCTCTAAGGGGATTATACTGAGCTTATATGGGGAGGTTACGTAATATGACAGTGTGGGAATACGTGAGATACTGAGCTTCAAGACGGATTCAGAGGTATATTTAGTAGTTGGTAGGAGGATATAGCTATCCTAAGCAATGAGTCCATCATGTAACATAAATACTCACTTGCCACAGAACGATTATGTGAATTGCGGGGTTCAAGTTCCTAAATTAATATTTGTAGTAGGTCATCAATCAGTTATGTTTATTAGATACCAGAAGATTTAGTCTAGTAAAGGTAAAATAGCTACTGAAGCGGATTAAACTAAAGCATTAGAAATATAGGATAGCCAATCGCAATTCTACAGCATGCGTTGTTTGAACTTTAAGAGATTTGCCTTGACCTTCCCTAAATGCGACTCTGAACGCATTTCTAATAGGACTCCGAGGTCGTTAAGAAGAGTAATACGTGAAAGTTGTACATACGTTGATCGATATGAGTACGGCACGCCTTTGTTTGGTAGAAAGTTCGAATTCGCGGGCATTGTGCGCGCAAATGAGACATCGTTTCCTGGTAAGGCCTTAAACGAACGTGCAGACGATAAGGACGTGGACGTTTCGGATAAAGAAGCGTTGGCGGGTAAAACTGTAGAGAGTTTCCTAGTTAACGTAGCACTGATATACAACAAAGTGTACTAAGTGTTAACGATGATGACTCAGGCCGAATTCTAGCTTGCCAATGAGCATTGACATTGTACATTTAGTATATAGTCTAACAAACAAAGATAAGTGGTGAAACGATAGAAAGGCGACGCATCCACAATCAGTAAGTACATCTAACTGTAATACTTTTTACTGTAGGGTTTGTTGGTATAGTTTGGAATTGGAATATGCTCACACACATGTAAAGTTAGTTTTGTGAAAGGTCCCTAGGGAAAAATTTAGAAGTGACTCGTAGCAGCGTATATCCATCTATGTACGAGTACGAATTACATCGTACTGAGACCACCAATCAATCTGCCAAACGTGGTGATGATGGTAAATCTCCTCATCCCCTAAGGATCTTCAATGTGGCGTTCTATGAGGGAGCCATACTCCACAGCGGACGTATGCAGCTGATTATGATAGAATACAGAATTGATCATAATATTAACTGTTACATAACATAACACAAATGTAAGTTACTGAACGTCTTACAACTTATCGTGCAACTGATCATATCTATTGATGATAAACAAGTTACGCCTCTTCATGAACATGAACATTATCAAGATATCCTTCTTTTCAATAATGATTTTCTGCAAAACACCAACCAATAGATTCAGCAGTATATCAACACTAATAAGGTTTACAGCTAAATCAATGCCATCTTGTGTCAATAGACGTTTGAGTCCCGCTTCCGCCTCCTCCCCAGGCGGTATGTGAATATTTGTCGTCTGAATAGGGAATGGCCGTGTCTCCACTCAGGTGGACGAGAACACGTCTTTACATCAGCCTAAGTGAGTAACGACTGGGAACGTTATGAGGTTGTAGTAAGAGCTATATTGTCAGCTGCGTTTGATTTGTGGTTGCATTCAGGGATTTTCAGTACGGGTACGTGCACGCCCAGGACGCCACGCATAATTGCTTTACAAACTTGGTAGAGAATAGCAAAACATTACCATATTATGGCCAGTGTTTTAGATACAAATAAGAAGCGCTTCCAAATAAAGATTTCGTGGCCCTTTTGGTTTTAGTTTTATGTTGAAACAAAACCATTTTAACTTTGAGATTAGAGAAAGGTTAGATGATTTAGAGAAATTCCAGAAACAGTTAGGAACTCTTTAGAATTCAAAATGTCGTAATCACTGCTATAACACGTATTTTCTCAATTGATTCCAAAGTAAGTGCTTTTTAAGGAATGTTGGGTTGACTCGATAAACTAATGCATCCAATCACACTTCAACACGTTGTCTTGTAAGTTCCAATTAGACATGCATCGGATAATTCAACTATAAAATGGCGTAACGTGGTCAGCTAACAGTCACTTGCATGCACACCGGCGGATTATGTTAATATGAATTGAACCATAGACTAAACATAAAATTGCAGACATACTAGTGTAGTGTAACGACTTAATAACGCATAAAAAGGCACCCAAGACTCTTTATCTCACTGAACGAACGTACCTTGTGTTTACGACCATTATTGTGGAAAGCTTTCATAATAAAATATAATACTGCTAAGACGAATAATTTTTGAAGTCCCTATTTACAAGAAACAATTTTCACAGAGAATATGGGTAAACACCAAACCGAAGGCAATTTTCTTTTAGCATCACTTTTACATCTGGTTTATGTCAGCTGGAAAATAACTACTACTAATTATCAATATTTAGTCTAAATTTTAAGCAGCCAAGCTTTTAGTGCTCGCTGCAGTGGACCCAAATACGAGTTCAAATATGGAGGCGAGGCTGCATTTAGGAACCATAATGTACCTAATGAGGTTTTACAGCGAGCTAAATGGAGCTTTCACGCTAGAACGGTATTATTTACTTTCGGTTTCACAAAGGTGATAATGGTATTAAATGTTACAACATGTCGAGCAGGTACTCGAAGTGACGTAAATAAACAAATTAAAATTATTTTCTTTTACTCCACATTTTGACAAAAAATATGGGAGACTGTAGCGTAAACTAGATCAAACTGCCCTCTCAATTTCATTTAAAAGGAGAGAAAGAGCAATAAAATGTTATTTAGATCCGATTAGACGTATGCACTAGTGCGTGTTGCCAGTGATGACATACGGAACCGAAACGTGGTCTTTTACTGTGGGCCGAATAAACAAGCTCAAAGCCACTCAGCGAGCAATGGAACGAGCTATGCTCGGAATTTCTCTACGTGATAAGGTCCGGAATGAGGAAATCCGTAGACGAACGAAGGTCACCGACATAGCTCGACGAGTCAGTGAGCTGAAGTAGCAATGGGCAGGCCACATCGCTCGAAGAACCGATAACCGGTGGGGAGTAAAGGTTCTCGAGTGGCGACCACGTACCGGGAAACGTCTACCAGGCTGTCCCCCTACTAGAGTCGCAGGGAGTCGCTGGATGCAGGTGGCTCGGGACCGGTCGATGTGGCGTACCATGAGGGAGGCCTATGTCCAGCAGTGGACGTTTCCCGGCTGATGATGATGATGATGAGACGTACTATGAATATCTTTTACAATTTAGAAACAAATGCTCTGAAACACAATTAGTACAATTTACGTTGATGTAGAAGTCGCATTTTTCACAATACAACCTTTTGCCTGCGATTTCAGATAGATTTCCTACAGAAATCATTTCGCGGGAACCATTTTTCGAGATGAAAAAGCTATGTCCCTATTCGACATGCTATATGCGTGACAATTTCATCAAGATTCATCCAGTCGTTTACTTCTAAAAAGGCAACGAGCAAACTGTCAAATTAATAATCGTTTCACTGTTAGGAACAGTACAATTAGACGCCAATGTTTGCAAAGCGCAACTTTTAGCAACACCAGCAAAGCACAAAGCCTCTCCGCAACTAAGTAGTACTGAATAGCGTCATATTGGTCCGTGTATAGTTCGCACTTTGCATTGAAAGCACGTGGAATGCTGTAGTGCATAAAGGGGATTAGTTCTGTATAAATTGGTCGGATTCTAGCAATAACAATGACATTAGCGCCGAGTGTGGTCCGCCCATACAAATACTTATGTGAGAGAAATGTCATATCGTAGCCTTGGAAGTATTATTGAGTTGCGGAAATGTATTTCTTTTGTATTCTTATAAAAAATGTTTAAAAAAGGCTTGGGCCCATGTTCAGTTGTGGACGTTTCCCAGCTGATGTTGATGATGACGGCCCTAAAAATTAACTCTAATTTTTAAAATTATAATATCAGTTTCATACTTTAAGAAATGTACGCGATCTGTACTGTTTTCGTCACGCCATAAGCAAAAATTGTGAGCGGTAATACGAAATTCTTGACCTTTTAAATGCTATCTCTGTTCAAAAGTTTGCTTTGCTGTTTTGTTTTATGTGGCAATTATTATTTGAGTACTCCTCTGAAACAGTATCCTCTTTTGTATTCTATTTAACTATACGAAGTTGGTTTCACAAGTTATTAAGAGGGTATGCTGATGTCAAAGCGCCCATACAAACCTAGTCCAATCATATTTTGAGTATTAAGCTATGAAAATCTATGAAATTTGCAAGACACAATCTAGAAACAAATACATATCTGTGTCGGTGGTGAGTCAGATTTTCGTTTAAATATATACTTCCTTACAGGACTTCAAAGAATTGTATTTTACGGTAATAAAAAGCCCCAACTTTGAACCTGATTTACAAGAGTATGAATCAATTTAGAACAATTTGGAAAAACCACCGACATCTGAAATTTCATTAGTATACTGTATTAAAAAAATGGTTACATAATATACTGTATCCTTCAAATGATCCCTGGACTACGAAACATCCAAATAACGGGTGAATAACTTCGCGTAGTGTATGCTGTCTCACCGTACGCGCTCAGGTAGGATAGGGCTCGGATAGGGACAGCTACAAAACAATGCAACCTTGAACGCGACCACGTGGTCTAACCAACATTGCCTCTTAAATCAACCATGCATGTGTTTTCGTATGCTGGATAATATATTCTTTACTGATTTCATGCAGGATTTATATTTAAATACCATTATTGACTATGAAAGTACTAAACAATATGACTTCTGTAATTAGTAATATTAAAGTACATAGCAACTACGCCGTATCATTTATATGTTAGTAAGTAAATATATATATGTGATACAGGCAACCGTAGGGAACATCAGTGCCTCGCCACAAATGGGTTTCAGCTGTTGCCCGACGTTGTCTCGATACCGCATTCAACTACATACTCACATCTACTGGTATTCGGAGATTTAGATATCTGTTTATTATTTAATACATCCTATATGTATATACATTATATTGATTCTTTTGACGATATAATGTCCAAGAGCTAAACTCACGTCAGTCACGGGCAAAATGCTAGTTTCGTGATGAGAGAAAAACATACACAATGTCTTATTCTATTACGAATTGATTTCAAGTATTTTTGTCTTTGAACAAGGGTCATCATCAACAAATCATAGTTGTTCACTACAAAGATTTAGTGCTTTTAGTGACGATCTGAAATACACTTCATTTCTGGTTTCCGTCATCAAAGATTTTGAAATAGGCAAAAAACATTAATTAGAGCTGCCGAACGTAATGAACATGACACGGTCCGAAACAGCCTAGAATCCAACACGGCGCCAGAAAAGACCGTTGCCTCAACCTGGCTATGCTAAATTCGATATTATCCCAGTCGTTTGCATAATCTGCCTATGGACGGTATGGACCGGGACTGGGAATCTGCCTACAGGCAAATTATACCCTGACTTACGAGCTTGGCAGGCTACCGTTGATGTCACTTGCCTGGTCTGTGTGGTTAGCGAGTTGGAAGATGAACAAATACTAAAGGCACTTGTGGACAGTTGTTCATATTTCATGTGTGAGGAACAGCTACGTTAAAGGTCTTGTCATAGCTTCTGGATATACTGAAAGTACTGCAAAAGTTTTCTGACTGCTGACTGCCTGCCTGCTGGCTTTTCTCTTTAAAATGTTAGGTATCTTACGAAGAAACTCACAGAATGACAGAGCCACGGCAAAAATTCTAGGAATATCTGTAAAGCACTTTTCTTGAATCTTTTTTATTTTAATGGTTTGAACTTGGCCTTCATCTCACCTGATGGTAAGTGACGATAAGGCCGTTGGATGGTAAGCGTGCGCACCCAGAACCCTCAACCTAATGAGGCGTTCGCTATGCTACCTTTCATACCAAAACACAACAGTGCTATTAACACTGCTGTTTGGCGGCAGATTTAGGTAACATGGTATAGCTAGCTAGCTAGGCGGACATAAAAAATGCTCACCAACTAAACCGAGCACCGATAGGAATCGAACCCGGGGAAATTTAGTCCCACATGTGATGTAACATCGTATTGCTTACCAATAGGCGCTTAATTAAGGAAACGCATGTCAGTGGTGGTCAAGTGAGTAAATAAGAAGTTAAAACGAGAAAAGCTATAATGTATAACGTAATTGGCGGTAGGTAATACACATTTGTATGCGTGCATAAGATTGCTACGTTATATAATGCCGACAGTGTTTCCTAATGAACAGCAGCATGGCAGTAATTATATCAGATGCTATTTTAAGGTTTTTTTTTCTTCATTTCAGACGAACCCCATTTATTTATAAGCTTTGGCTAAAATTACACGCAAAATATGGTCACTCATTTCGAACTCTAGAACTTAACCGCTGTGGTGAAGTGGTAAATTGTTCCACTCTTTATGGCTTGTACTTTAGGTTCTAACCCGGGTCAGAAAAAGTTTTAGTTTGTTTTTAAAGAACTCCGAGCAAAGCTCGGTCGTCCAGATATTTATTATTATTAACAGTAAACCCACACATAGTAATATTGTCAAAAAGTAAATTAATTAACTAAATATACTATTGTTCTCTTGCTAGTCCCAGCTCTCTCTCTCTACATACTCGTAGTCTGTCACAGTGCTGGGACTAGAAAAAGACTCTAGATATCGAGCGGCTGAGAGGAACCTCGATACCGAGTCATGGAAAACGTCTACCGAGTCATCATTGGTGACAGTTTTACTAAGCAGTTGTAGGACGCAGTGGAGCGTCAATGTAGAGTGCTTTAGTGGTAGCTGTGGGATCATGGAAGGTGTGATGGGGACGTGGGTTCGGCCACTTAGCCACGGTTGCTTTCTAATGACTGCCTCCGCGGTCTTATGGTTTGCTTAGTGGTAGAGCATTTTGTATGTCCGCCTGGCTAGCTATCACTATAGTACCTAAGTTTGCCACAAAAAATCAGTTTTAATAGCACTGTTGTTTTCCGGTATGAAAGGCAGTAGAGCCAGTTCCTCATTAGATTGATGCTCTGGGTGCGCACTCTTACCATGCAACGTCATTATCGTCACTTACTATCAAGTGAGACGAAGGCCAAGTGCAAACCCATCATACATAAAGTTGATAGATCAGAAAAGACGTTTAGGGTCCAAGTCGACATAATTTCAATGAAGAGATATTTTCTATGACCTCTATTACACATTCTGAGTTCTCACATTAAACAGACACAAAACACCCAGGAAATAACATTTTCAACGGCCCATAACCCATAATTTGAACCTGTATTCAATATGGTCGATAGATTTAATACAAGGGGACACCCTTCGCGACGCAATATCTTCTCAGCGGGTATATACCCATAACTCTACCACGGGTCCGCCTGGCAGGACGCCATTAGCGAGTTTGAACACAATGTGAATTATAACCTGGGTTTGTAAGGGGTTTGATAGGTGAAAACAAATGGTAAGGGAACTCGATTCATAAGGAAATTAAGTTGATATTTACACCGACAAAAAAGGATTTATTGAATTTGAATTTTATGAGCTCATGAAATAAAGATAAACACTGTCTCATATATTCTGTTTCGTACGCGTTGACATGGAAAAGGTTTGCTTTCGTTGAAAATGCTATTTCTTACTATTTACGAAATATATTATCATCACCCTCAACTGAATAAGGCCACTGTTGGTGGCATACAGTGATCTTATATATCTACCACGCCGGCAGGCGGATTGGTGCAGTAATATGTTATATCATATGTATATGGAAAATGGATTAAAGTGATCAATTTTAATAAAGATTTCATGGTAGTATGACAAATCTAAGGCCTAGTTTTCAATTTCAAAAACCAACAATAACGTATGCCTATTTAGAGACATTCGTAGTCGTATGTTTGTCCTGGTCAACGAAGTGGGGGGAGATCTGTCTCTGGCTACCGTCATATCGGTGATGCTGGAGAGGGATTCTGCATGGGGAACAGTGGTCTCCTTCTGTGGGACGGTAATGTTGCAGAAGGAGACCGCAGAGCGGGAGCGGGAAAGAGCCGACCCCGCTCGGCTGCAGTCCCACCACTATAGCCCCGGTTGTACAGGGCTGGGGACCGAAGACAGACAGAGTTGGAGCTCTGGATGTCTTTCCTCGATCCCGAGAGGGCAGCGGAAACGGTGTGGCCCTTTTTCCGTTGCGAAGAGATTTTAAGGGCTGGCACCTATGGAACTGCGATAGGCATCGTGCTAGGGGAGGCTACTGGAGGCGTTCCTTTGGAGGACCCAGAACTCTCCGACATGCGCAGCTGATGGCCAGCGGAGGCGTTTCGTAGGTAAAAATCCTACATAACCTATATATCTTTACAAAATTCCCATCCGTATACAAAATAATTATTACATTTAAAGCTCGATGTTGAAACTTTAAGCTACCCAAATATAAAAAATATCTTCTCTCCGACGAGATAAAAATATCTGAGAAGTTTACAAGACATCAGGACATGTACATAAATAAATATACAATCCTTATACATTCCCATGGTATAGAGATGGTACTAACAACGGCTACTCAGTGCAAGTAAAGTAGGCAATAAACAAGCAATTCGTGATAGAACCCGGTTCCACCAGCTCGGGGCTGCGTGGGCGCACGAGAGACGGTGTTTTTCTTTTTATACCATTTTTATCGATCGTTTTGCTAATAACATGGTACTAGTGGTAGTGCACCTGTGTGTTACTACTGTTACAACTCACTTAAAACTCGAAGAATGATAACAAGGATTAAAAACGCCAGCAGCTTTGCTCGCATGGAAATTAATTCCTTAGTACATAGTTCTCTAAATCGTAGAATGTGTGGTTCGATGTTTCTAATTTTAAGGTAAGCTCAAGTTTTGCCGAAAGTTACCCTTTTCTATCCCCTTCGGAGTAAAATTTCGTAAAATATTTTCTTAATTCTATACTCGACACCCAAAGAGATTGATTCAAATTGTGAGTTGCTAATTCAAGCTGTGTGCTGGGCGTTATTCTGACAATCAGTCAGCAACAGAGAACTTTCGCAACAACGTACGTGGCGACGGTAAACTTTCGCAGTAACGTACATCGCAGCTATAAACTTCGCAACTATGATGTACACCCATTTTTATCAGATTTTTGGGCGGTCGATAACAATGCAACACCATTATGCTGCGTAATAACTGAATCTTAATAAATTTAGTTATTTTAAAACAGTCGATTTTATAATTATTGATTCGATCGAGAAGCGAGTGAGATTGGGGACATTAGTAGAATCCTGAGTTCAATAAAACTTCTATTTTGCTTTATTTTTTATTGCTTTTGATATCTATAGTAAACCAGTAAGAATGTTCTTACAGTTGGAAATGAAATGTTATGTGTGTCTGACTGTCTATAAAAAATATGTGTAAATGGAGTATAGAAGTATAAACAGAGCGACAGAGTGGTTACGCAAAAAGGGACCTGCAGACATTGGATTTTTTTTCTCATGAATATTGATCCTATGAGCTTTCAGCTTTGTTTTGGTCAAATCAGAATATTCTCACCCCGCGCTTTAGGCGAAACTCATTTAGAGTCAAAACTTCAAACGAAATTTATTTGAAATGAATTATTTTCTCTTGAGGATTTTAGCGTATCCACTCACAAATGATGTTTAAACAGTCGCTCACAAGAGTGAGTTCGTGGAAGCGTTTTATTTGGATACCCATTGCCGCGGCCGTAAATCTAAAAAATTATAATGAACAGCCGCCGAGAAAAATTCGCTAACCAGGACAGTAGGTGTATTTTACAACTATGGACCATCCATAAAAGATTTATTGATCTATAAAAATAGTCATAACTGTCAATTAAATGCCGTGAAATTTTTATTTAGTGTCTTGATGGCCACCGTCACAGCATGGGGTGTAGTTTTAGACACGCACTGTGTTAAGACAGACATAGGTTATTATTATAAATTCATGGTATTTAATTATATGTTTAACATAATGGATGTAATCTAGAGAGTTAATGAATATTTTTTAATTATATTAATTGGTTTGGGGAACGTTATTGGCAGCGTGGAAATCTTCGATATCATAAAAGGCTAGATATATTAAGAGATGAGATTTGTCGAACAATTCATATTAATTAAGGAGATATAGTTAAATATATGTTTGTATTTATAATGGGTTTGCACTTGGCCTTCATCTCACCAGAACGCATGAGACGTGAATGGAAGCGTGCTCACCCAGAATCCTGACACTTTCATACTTGAACACACAGTGATTTTAACATAGCTGTTTGGCGGCAGACTTAGGTAACATGGTGGCAGCCACGCGGACATATAAACAGTCCTATCGCTAACCAAACCGAGTAGCTATAGGTGCCCCTACTGGGATTTGAACCCGGACCTCCTGGATTGTAATTCCAAGCCAATATTTCACGGACTACTTTCACAGTAAATAGGACACGAAATCTGCCACGGTGCACCCCGTGTGGTTCTTAGCAAAATACAATTTATTTACTAAGCCTAAAGCTTTTTGGCATATTGTCGTCGGTGGATCAATATTTTAAATTTATCAATTTTTAACCGACTTCAAAAAAGGATGACGTTATCAATTCGACATGTATTTTTTTAATTAATTCCGCCAATAATGAACCGGTTTGGATAATTCTTTTTTTGTTTCGTAGAGCATACTTCATAGGTGGTCCCATATAAATTTTATCAAAATTAAATGATTGCTCTTTGAGAAAATCAACAAAAACCAAATTATTAAGGCAATAGGGAAGATGCAACCAAATTAGATTGGGTTGAATTGTATTTTATAGCTTAACGGACATTAAAATAAATCCCACCAAAATAAACACACGTAAAAATTTTGCTTTTTTATTTGGATTTCGCAAGGACTAAATGTCACAAAAATTTAGTTCCTCGAATAGTAAAATACTTATTAGATTTAGTTTTCTCATTGCATTTTGAAAACTACACATGAACGAGACATTTTACGAGATAACTCAAAATATCAAACAAGCTCCATACATTTTAACGCTCTAAAACACGTGTGACGTCACAAATGTCACCAGATTTATATGGAGCGTTTTAGCACCGCGCGACTAGAATTACTTTTCGACGGGTTGTAGTAAAAAAAGTATTAGTGGTATCGGGAAAAAAATGGTTGAGGTATTTACCTTTTTACATGGACTATCGATTTAGACAAAAATATTCTTCCATGCATCTTCCCCATTGAAGTCGGTATTAATTATTTTTGAACGCGTTAATTACGATCACTCTTTTCTACATACACTCATGTCAAACTAGTCCATGAAATTCTTGCGTTGACGTTAGGCCACCGATCCTTGAGCGGGTCACTTTCTTGCGGGGAGAGGTGAGGTACAACGGATCGGTGGGAGGAGGTGAACTTCCGTTCTGTACATAGTCAATTCTGTGGCGGTGTTTATAAAATAATCGTGCCGAGTTTATGTAGTAGTTAGTGCAGCGTTTTATTTTAAAGTAATATAAGTACATACATATACGTAAGTAAGTATATATATATATATATGCTGCCGTAATAGGTATTAACATACATTGGTGTCAATGACGAACTTATTTACTGTAATTATATACAGGTGTGCAATTTATTCACCAAAAAAAAGGTTTTCTTTCCATCATCGGAATCAATTCACAGCTAAACTTGAGTCTCTCTCATAGATACCATGTCTTACCATTCTATTGTAGCGAAAGACACAGCTAACATTATATTATCATGCATACAGCTAGGGAGTGGAACGCACTGCTGTCCCGTTCCCGTTCTGTCTACTCTCGAATGTTCCGCAGCCAGTACTTCTTCCTGCGACCAACTTGTCGCTTTTTCATCGATATTATATTTGATAACTACTTTATTCAATTTGATTGCATATATGATCAACTAATTTGTAACACTCTGTATCTGTGTACATGGTATGACAGTAATGTTCAGTCTCCTTATAGGGGGTCTGGGCGATAAAATGTACATTACCACATAAATAAGTAGAAATAACATTACATAATGAACACCGATTTGCTACTGAATAAGAACGATCCATTTAAAAAAAGTTTCTTATTTTTATTCAAAATCAAAATGAGTATGCATCAAGTCTTTATAGCAATAGCCTGGTAAGTGATGACTGTAAGTCAGGGACTCTTCTAGGCTGGAGTGTGGGTGCCATTTCATGTCGTACCATCCTCGATTAAATAATATCTGAGATCAGAGATTATGGTAAAACTTAAGTTTGAGCTTGAGCGTAACTAGAAAAATATAAGTACCCTCTAACAATTACAGATAAGAGATGCACATGAAGGTTTTTTCCGGGAACTATCCTAGTCTCCTAATATAGCTAGCATGTCCAACGAAACCCTTCGGCACATCTTAAAGAATTAAAGTAAACATTAAAAATTTCCCGACAAACAGATAACGGTCATAAAAGTCTGTCGTTGAGATAAGCCAAGCGTTAATTTCTTAAGAAAACTATTAAAAGCGGCCCCTTGTGTTAATAAGGCGGGGTTTATGAGACTTTCACCGCGAATTCGGCTGTCCAATGGTCCTGCTCGTCATTTTTGGTAACGTGTTTTAATTTGAGATCATAGGTCGTGAAACACATGACGGCGCTGTAAACGTTAATTGAACATCGCATTTAGAGGAAATCAACGAATACAGTTTTGAGCAAATTTAGGCCAGTATTTATCTCTGTTAATTAGATTGTAATCAAGATACTCAAATCTGAGAAAATATACCGAAGCTCAAGTAATGTACTTACTTATAAGACACCTACTCAATCTTGTGAAGGAGAATTATAATCAGATGCAATAGTCTACGGTTAGACATGAGTCTTCCTTATAGATCGCCACATCGTCAGATTTTTCCACCACCATGATGGATGAGGAAATTTGTGATCGGAGTAAGATGTTATTGATACATAGATAGTTAAACGCTGCTGCTCACATGCAGATTTTTCTCATAGTCGCTTTTTACTGACATGGGTGATCATATTCTAAAGCTAAAACACACGGCTATAATGTAATTGAAAACTGACTGTTTCAATATGCCTATTGAATATAAAGCAATTTTGTACTTCATCAACCAAGTAGTTCCTAGTGAAACAACATGCATTAATGAACGAACGAAACATTAAACGCGTAACAACATGAAAACAGAAACTACACCCATTCCAATTTACATAAAACATCCGAAAACGTCACTCCCGCAGTTGAGCGCGCTTGTGTAAACGGAACACGCACGAAACTCCCACGGGTATGTCACTAAACGTCATTCGCGTTCTAAATTCAAAAATTGTACACCGCATTTCACTTCACGTTCCGATGTATTGTTTAAAATCGACATTTTTTCGGGAAAGCTAGTCAAATTAGTTAATTAAGCTGTCTCTTCTACCACAAAACACGCTGAGATTTGAATTTTTCTACATTGTACTACTGTTATACAACTGATTCAACATCCCTTCCGATATTTGCCTGATACAAAAATTTTATTATACGGAATACTGTAGTTAAAAAAGATATAATCATATATAAAAAACACTTGCATAAAGTGTCGTTATACGTCACGCAGTACGCTGCACTATAATAATACTCGTAAAAGATCAAATAACGTATAATAATACCGATAAAGTAGAAGCCGGAGTTGCAGACAGGCCTGCCGTTGACAGGTTAATTTTGATCGGATGAGAAAACCGTAAGATCGGATATAATAACGGCTGAGGCAAGCCTTTGTAGTTGGAAAATTATTTTTGGATTTCTTTATGAACAGAACCTAGCCATAACCATAAATAATGATTAACTATTTTTGGCCGTGAAATTAAACCCGCGTTTCTGATACTTACTTATATTCAGATTCTTAGTGAGTTTTCAGTTGACCCTGAAACCTTACGGACTGTAAATTTAATAGAAATTTTCACGTTTGACATATCTTGAGATCGATTTACTTAAACTGATCTTAGAGTCGCATTAATATCTGCTCAAGACTGATTTTATTACAAAATTTGTTGAATGATAATATTTTCTAGATACTATGTCAAACGAGAACATTTTTACAGAAATACGGCGTTACTGTACTAGCTTACAAAATGTTACAGAAACGAAATGAATCTTCACAGTCACATTTATTTCCTAAATCTACCACCAATGTCAAAATTAAACGGATCTCAAGATAAGTCAAAAGGTCTACTCAAACTTGAGTACCGTTTATTAGCCTAGTAGTGCTCCTACTACGGGTTTAATATAAGAATTCCTTAAAACGTATTATCGTTCACATTACTTTCACAGTTTATTATGATAAAAGCTAAGGTCATGTTCATAATGCGTTTCAATCTTATTTGGACCCAATATTAAGACATTATGGAAAAGTTGATACTTAATAAGTACCCGAACCAAAGTGGGATCTGACATAGATTTAAAAATCAACAGATGGAGCTTGTATTTGTATGTAATATTATTGAACAATGTATTTCCGGGTTATGTCTTACCGGAGGGGTAAAAGGAGATTTAAAAGGACGAAACATTATCACTCTTGTTCGAAGTTAATTGTAGCCATTTTCGTTACACCACGTTTGGATTACTCTGGTATTTTATACATATCTAAAATGAAAGTTTTCCCTTAGCATGTTACTTACTAGGTTAGTCGGCATTGCAGCCATATCTTCACCT
Organism: Carcina quercana; assembly: GCA_910589575.2. Classification (NCBI taxonomy): domain Eukaryota; kingdom Metazoa; phylum Arthropoda; class Insecta; order Lepidoptera; family Depressariidae; genus Carcina; species Carcina quercana. The sequence goes on along the minus strand of OU342438.1, from coordinate 11,744,173 downwards.
TACCGCATTCTCATTTAACTATTAATTGAGATTGTGGTCAAAAAATATTAATGTTGGTTGGTAGGGTAAGGAAATTATGACAGTCAGTCAGTGAGGCATACATTTAGAAACGTTTTTCTGACTACAACAAAACTTTAAATCTACTGGTATATTTGAGAGCAGAGTCATGGCAGTGTCACTGAGAATAGCCGCGATTTCCCTCTTAGTTGCTATCCAGCAAGCATCAGCCGCTTTGATGTTTTTAGTCACAATTTCTGCTGAAATAGCAGAAGAACTAAAAGCTGTTAACAATACTAAAACCGAATAAATGTTACCATTTTGGAAGTGTACACATAGAAAAACATCTTTGTCATCCGGAATTTTTTCTTAAGAACAAACATCATTAAAATTTACCATGACGAACGAACTTTCCATGTGGGCAAAATGGCACATGGAAAGTTCGTTGAGGGTTTTGTTCAGGATTGCAATTTTCCGATGGCGTTAGGTTCTTTCCGCTTATATTCAATCACAGGTCAGGGTTGGTGATCGCAGTAAGATTACAGATACAGGTACATGATCACGTTGCTGTATCTTCCCTGGATTGTTTCCTCCGCTTACACCCACATAAGACAAAATCATCATTTATTCGTTCATTTATTGTAACTGTCTATGATCTGCCTTTAGTCAGTAACGCTGTAGTTTAGTAAGTGTCATACACACATACGTAAACAGGTACTTCTTAATTTGGTGTAGAGCGACGGGTGGGCAAGACCTCTTACGTAGGTGTCCACAATATGCCGTTTATTGCCTTACATTATCACGTAAGCGACTCGACTGTTAGTTTAATAAGTCGATATTACACTTCTGGGTTTATAGTAGTGGCGGTGTCGATTGGGTGTAGAAATGACGTAAGTTAATACATTGTTGCTACAAAAATAAATGGAGACTCATTTTTTAAATTTCCATTTTTAAACGATATTTCTAGTTTTATGATTCGTATTTTGAGTAGTCCACCAGGGTTGATTTCCCCTGGTCCACGCATTTTGTTCTTGTCACTCCAGCGCCTCCCCTCCGAATTACGTTAATTTATAAGAATTTCTAAATCAAATATTTTCAACATACTTAAAAACTTAACTACCAAGTAAATATTAATGAAAGAGAGATAGAGAGTCGGTGTGTCACTCACACTCACCCTGAGTGTGTGCGGATGCGGATTTTGTTTATCATTATAATGTTTGTTTGTTACTACTTCTTGGCACGCACTAGCGTGGAGTGGGGTGGGACACATAGGATACTTTTTAGTGTTCCCATGGGATAGTTTATAAAACGCGGACAGAACTACCAGGAGTACATAAACTATAACGGATCTCAAGACTTATATCCCAGTTCCGACTTAAGTACGAGATGAAATGAACAATGTCAAAATAACTGTCCATTCCACGGATGTGAACGCACAGTGAAAAATATACACCTCGGCCCGCCCGATATTCAAGGGTCAATATCCCATTGTTTTGATCTCCTTTCAAAACGCAGCCATTTATCTTGCATATGTCGCGACTTGGAATTGCATGTCAATTCTACAGGAGAGCCAAACGTCTGAGAATTCCAAAGATTTATGTGAATATTGTAGCTTGAGTAATAGTTGTCTAGAGATTGTCTTGGATATGTTTAATGGTAATAAATATCTTTATAGTAAACAAAGTACATAAAACAAGATAGAGAGCTTTATTGGCATGACGGAACGAATCGCTGTACTAAAAATGAAATGGGAGGAGGCCTTTACCCAACCTGGGGACCTTGCTAATTAAATATATGTATTAGAAAAGTATGAAATCAAGCAACATTTAAATGTAGCAAGATCAAAATAAAGGCTTTTTATTATTATTTATTTATTTATGTTTAATGGTGGTTTGTTTAAACAATAGCATGTTGGAGCGTAGGCCTGGTTTCTTGCCAATTTCCTTTAACTGTCTTTCGAATGTTTCTAGCTAATTGAGACACCTAGGGATCATTTTTCATAAAGGCATCAGGCGTGACCATTTTCAAAGATATACTTGAGACGTTTTTAAAAAAGGTCCGAGGGCAAATTGAGTTGGTCGGTTAACAAAGTAAATATGTACTCTATTTTATTTTTACCTGACAACGACATACATAATCATACAAAAAAAGTATACTATCTAACAAAATGTGTCGTTGAATTCATTAGGATTCAAAACTATCTTAGGACGTATTATGAAGTGGCAAGTCCCAACTCATTATGTACTAAAAGGCTAATTTTCATGGACGTTGGCTAAGCAAGAAAAACCTTCTATGATTTATTTATGAATGGGCTAACAAACTAGTTTACCTGATCGTCTACTCATAAAATCTGTGGCTCGTGATTTAATACAGTTTCCATTAGAGAAGACGACACGGCAAAACCGCAATCGAGAATGGCGTCCGATTTCGAAGAATGAAGTTTGCACAGACATTGGTATTTCCGATACCTCCTCATTTGCTTGAACAACCACGTCATCAGAAGTTGTTTTTGTTCTAACCACATATTTACTTTGGGAATATGATTTAAATATAAATACATCGATGTATATTTTTACCAACAATGTCGCTACAATATAGCTTGACAGAAATGTCCTTTACGCGAATATATTTACAGTTTCCAATCCATCGTAGAGTGTTTACTTGTTTTATTGATATAAAGCATTATTATTATTAACATATTTATTTAATCGTTCTTCTCCCACTTGTTTCAAACCCATACTTCATTTAACCATCAGATTAACAGGTATTAAAAATTGATGTAATTGTGAATACGCACAATGTAGATCTTATGCAAAGTTTTAGATAGAATTGCTCTTTTCTCCAGCCTACAAAAAGTCCAACACTGGCAGCCTAAACAATAGGTACGATATGTTATTAGAAAAGGAGAGTTTTAGGTCGCACGGACGGACAGTACCCCTTTCCGAGTTTTGTGAAAATTCTACACCCTTAGTTAGCTATTTTTCATCAAAGCTCGTAGTTTCAGGCATGGAAACAATGATCAGTCAAACAATGGCTAAAGATAGCAGTGTCAGTAAATTAGTCATTTTTTATTAGAGGAAAATCAAAATGTGTTTAAAATTTTACATATAAATTATAAAGAAATCGTTGAAAGTACTAAAGGTCTTCCCAGATAGATACAAACTAATAATGTCGGGATATCTATATCAACAAAGATTTGAACAATTAATTTTTAACAAAAATACATCGATTAGATAGTGTATATTTGCAAACACATACAATGGACACAGGAACAGAACAGGCTCGGCCATCACGTCTTGTTTCTTGCCGATCTAAACAGGCTCCCGGCAGGATTCTCCGAGCACGCAGCTCTTATATCAAAGTTACGTTTTTGTAGCCCGCCATTATATGCGATGGACTCAATCGTACGTGGACAATTACCACGCAATGTCCTTTGAAAACTTGAAGTTACTTCTTAGAAATGAGAACCTACTTTTATCCATATTAATGTTTAAAAGTTGGTTTGTCTGTTTCTTACCTACAAACTTGGTAACTTTTTGTACAAAAAGGCCTTACATTGCACCATCATCTGTCCTGATTTAATGTGATGATAAGGCCTATGATAGAAGCGTATTCACTCAGATGCCTAAACTTGATGAGGAGCCGCGCCGGCCTAACACTGCTGCTTCACTTAAAACTTGGATAACATGATGAACCAACTGAGTATAAGAAATACTGGATTGTTAAAAAAAAATTGACGGATTTATAAGACACATTGCCTTAAAAATGTTCACCCTGAGATGTAGAATTATCTGGTACATATTTGTTTTTTGTTGATTTTCTCAAAAAGCTAAATTTCGATAAAATTTATATGGGACCACCTCTGAAGTATGGAAACAAACAAAATCGTCAAAATCGATTCACAATTGGCGGAGTTATCGCGTAACATACATAACAAAAAATGCAGTCGAATTGGGAACGTCCTCCTTTTTTGAAGTCAGTAGAAAATAGGTTCATTCGTTTTCACCTCGACGGCACATAATTAATATATTTCGTACTATCGATGGTTCGTGCCAACTCAGCGATAAACGCTATGATCTTAATTCAATATGACCATTATGGAGTGAAAAATCACGCAACGAGATTTGTGAAACAATTATTTATGCTCCACTTCGTATTTGGAGCAGTGTAATGTGACTTAATCTGAATAATCCAGCGGAGTAAGCTTCACTCATTTATTATAGAAAATGTTTAATGACAAAAATACATAGGTATTGATTTCTCGCTTTTGCAAAGTTTACACTCCCCTATAAAACACACTTCAGTTTATAAAGAAGGTAAACCAGAAGCCAACGACGCAGCCCCGTTAAGGTACCAATTAAAGAGTAAAAAACACAATTATCTAAAGAAGGAAGCATGTAGGAACATTGGCAATGGAGAAAAGATAAAACTGCAACAAATCGCACGTCATGAACTCCCCATACATGGCAGAGACACCATGGTACCCACCGTTATGCATCCATCGACATCTTTACATTTACTTAATAAAAACCCGTGCAAATGCAGACTTAGGCTCCCCACAATAAAGCTGAAGGTACTAAGAACTGATGGTAAAAGCGAAGTTGTTCGGAAAACGACGAATTGGGCATGCAGTCTTGCTTGTCGGCGAGGAAGCGGATAATGGAAACGATTTGGCTCGATTGAATGCATTTGGAGACAGCTTAGTCGAATGTAATTAAGATTAAGAACATTTGAGAGAAAGAAATGCAATCTGCATTGCATATTGGTATTGTTAGAACATATACAGCTAAATTAGCAAAAATCTGTTTGTCTATTGCCAAAAGATTCTGCCGTAATCTGTTTTTGTGTCAGTACTTTTGGAATTCGTTGCACCGCTTTGCCAGTCGCACCTTGCTTCTCCTTTCTCCGCGTATTATTTTTTAACGAATAATAAATACAGTAGGACCCGATATCTCGAACAATTTCGAAGTATAATAATTCCACGTTCTGGTGTTTGAGTATATATTTAATTTTTTATGGTACCAACATTCATATACAAACATTATAGGTAAAGATAAGAATGAGAATAAGAATGATAAGAGAGAGAATACATCCAAAAGCGTCTGTAAACTATTTTTTTAAACTTGATTTTTAGCTTACAGTGTCTAAGCCTCAGAGAGCAAACGGTACGTCTAGCCGCCAAAAGGTACTAAATTTAATGTTCAGACTCCATAGATGGAGTGGATTCATATTTTTTTTAAAAGCGAGAACGATGGGGTGAGCTAGCGATTAGTCCTACAAGACATAATCACGATGTTGAATGCCAACAGAATACCTACGACATATCAGCGGCGTGCGTGCGGCGCCACCAAGGAACCTTGTCTAGACAACTACGCACCAATAACTACTGTTGTTCACGTACCCTTTATTTTTATAGTGGCTCCTCTCCCTCAGTTATATCTTCTAACGACTTCATTTGAAAATGTATCATCTATAGATTCAAAATTAACGCTTTTGCGTGCATCAGAGACTAGTGTATAAAACTGGGCTGCGGGTAACAGACAGAGTTTTTCATAAATTAATAAAAAAGCGTAAGCCCGATGTACCTTACTAACATTGAGAATGACATCACCTATTTTATTAAAATTTACTGTAATGCGTAGCACAATTAACATCAAGGCATGTTTGATATCAACAATTCTGACATTGAAATGCACTTGTAAGACATGTGTTCAGTTCAGAGTGGGCTCTCATTAAAACCGCTGCAGATAGGTATGCCGTCACAGGCCAGCCGGTCAAACCGATACTGTGTCGGGGCAATACGCTGCAATTAGATATGACGTGAGCCCGCTAAATAAACCTGTGGCCTAAAGTAGAAGAATTCAGCGGGAAGATGCACTAATTGGTAGTAGTACAATGTTTCCGATTTGACTCAAATCATATCAAACACACACAAACAAGGAAACAAGGAAGAACTAAAGCTTTCGACACAAGAGACGAATGTCGGATATTATTATCAACCAGTTACATGGATGACAGAATTAAAAACACTTAATGGTGTTCATATGTTATGACCTATAAAGAAGACGACGATAAAACATACGAAAGAATCAAAAAATAAAACAACAGCTACTTGATAAAAATAAGAATCAAATAAAATGGTGATACAAAATAGAATACGTATCACACGCTGAACATTCCTAACCTAATCCACACTGTAACTGTAATTTAATTGACGTTCGGTTCGAAAACAAAACAAAAGGATCGCAACCGGTCTCGAACGTTTCTGAGTAAATATTTCGCAAAGCGCAACGTACTTACGTGAGTCGGAAAAAAAACACGATAAAATTGTAGAGCGAGGCCACTTACCTGCAAATAAAAGAGAACACAAACATTAGTAACTGTATTTAAATATATTTTTGCACACTAGTTGCAGAGAATTTTGCATCCGAAAATGAAAAGCGGATTCGCATAGTTGCAAGCTGTATACACTTCCAGCAATCTCTAGCAGGCTTGATGCACATTCAATCATCAGCGATTTTGGTTTCGTATAAAAAGTCGATTAAGTTAAAATTTACTAAAAACATTTTTATAAAGTTTTGTTTTTGTAGTTTTTAAAAAAAGTACTAGCGTTTATTTTCGACTTGAGTGCATAAGCTTCATCAATCTGTTTAGGATTTATGTGATCATTAATAGTATGTTAAACTTTGCGGCAGGTTAATATTAAATCAATATCAAAAATTTCTCATCAACTCTTCGCTAGAAGTTATTTTCTGTAATTTCTTGTACGTGCCATTCTTTGCGAAATTCGTCTCCCGGTTTTAGCTCATCATAACTTTACTAGATTAAAGTGCAAGATTTTATCAAAAACTTTAAAAATAGTATTTTTTAGTTTTACTTAGCAAGTTTATTTACATAAATATCCTACCCTACTAATATTAAAATTGTGAAAGTTTGTGAGTTTTATTGTTTGTGATTTTTTCACGCATTTGCAACTAAACATATTTGCACAAATTTTAGCACACAGATGGAATGCACGAGAATTCCGGATAAACATATATACTTTAAATCCCACCATTCGATGCGGGTGGAGTTCTGGGCAAAAGTTAGTTTTTAAATAACTTACAAATCTAAAGGACACAAAATTGTTTGAAAATTTCCTTTATCACAACCCCGTTATTCAATGTTATCTGTATTGTGAGTTGTTTTATCTAACTCATTTAATTTTGCATCTTGTCTTCGAGTAAAGCTCGAGGTCAAAACGTTGATGTTGAACATCGTGATCTTCCATTTCTGTATCAATGGATGCGTGGTGAGAACATCTGGCTTGGATCATTGTATTTAATAGCAGTCAAGGTTGGAATTAATAGTTATATGGGTATTATTACATAAACAGATAGCGGATCATCAATCGTGGTATGTTAATGTTGCTTTGTTACTGTGCAAATAAATACTAAAACATTATGTAAGAAACTCTTTAGAACAATCTTTTGACGATCGAACACTTTGTTTAAAATGCAACAATTTGGTTGGGTAGGTTTTTCCGTTAGAATATGCAAAGGACGGTACAGTACTCGCACACCAAGTTTGCCCCTCTGAAGTTAGCTCTCCGCAATTTCAAACATGTACAGACGGAATGTGTGTGTGTATTATTTTCGATAATAACTATCCCTAGATGACATTAAACACTAGGACATTTCTTTGCACCCGCTAACTTGCCTTGCCTCTCACTTATACGTTAATAATTGATACTTCGCGGTCTTTTGTGCCTAACTTCAGAGGGGCAAACATAGTTTGCGAGTACTGTATCCTTCATTTGTCAAGCTTCTCAACAATTTTCAAAATTAGCTTTTACATGTAGTTACTATTGGATTCCACTTAATATCCTGACACATTCGCGTGTTCAATTTAGGCTGCTCCTTTCAGTTTCTGTACTAAACTAGATTACTCATTGTTATGCTCGCTGTATGTCGAGTTCGTATTTGTATCAGAGGTTTTGAATTTCAGCATTTTCAAGAAACTTCAGTTCTTTCGAAAACTGCATTCACTGCGAAGTCTCAAGTTAACGAGTTTTTGTCGGACACAAAATCAATGGTTTGTAAAGAAAGGGCTTCTTTCGAAAGAGATAATTTCGGTGCGGACCTACACGGGTCGTAAACATAACATGGTAGTCGGCAGAACGCGTAAATTTTACAACGTTTTCATTTTACGAGCTCGATTAGGGCAGCCTTACAATTACACCCTTGTACTTACATACCGAACATAGATAAAAATATAGATAAATTTGTTATTTTAATTGATAGAAATTTAGTTGTTTTCACGTGGCGTTTGGCGTGGCGGTGACGTTTTCATCTCATCGGTGCGTCTACCATGAGTTTACGCAGGTGGTAACGTATATCGAATGCTATCGGAAATGCTGCTCAGTAAAGATGCGAGTGACAAGGACAGAGCGATATTTAACGATACACGTTATCATAAATACATACCTATCATCCAAATCATAGGCACAGGCCGGACACTTCAAACAAATAACGTGATAAGGGTTTCTATTCTCATACAAATACGTCGAACGGATGACGTTTGTATAAACGCGCTTGTGTAAGTAAATTCGCGCGCGCCACAGTACCCATCCTTAAGCGGGTCACTTTCTTGGGGGAGAGGTGAGGTATCGTGTATCGGTGGAAGCGGTGAACGTCCTTTCTGTACGTAGTACTATATTAATGCTGTGTCATAGGTCTCTGATATAAAAGTATTTAAAATGGGTCTCTGTATGTACAAAGCCTAAGGTTTCTTCCCAACAATAAAACATGTTGGTGCTTTTACGGCTCCAGAACGTAAAACATTCCTTTTAAAGTGATTTCCAACAAATATCGCCAAGAGACGGACGGAAGGTCGAGTCAGAAGCGACTGATGTACGAGTATGAGTACCGAAACACAAGACCCTCTCACATGACACAAGTGTCGGACAGTATGCAATAATTACATAACAATTACAACTGCATTTGTTGCGCTGTTGTTAGAGGTCTTATTTGCAAAACAAAGTAAACAAGTGCAATTTCAGCTGACAATATGTGAAGCAACAACTATAATCATTATCAGCAGTATGCATACATGTAGAAACCAAAATCGAATAATTTTGAAAGAGTAATAGAACTTGAATTAAGAAACACAGACGAGGGCGTTAGTCAGGTAAATTATTGTAACAAAAGCGAGATATTTAACTGTCCTTATAAGAAATCAGCCATCGGGAACAAACTATGTGAGCTGATGTATGTATGTATCACCACAAAACTTAATAAAGTCAACGCAGTTTAAACCTTATACAAATGTAATCGAACACGAAGTCAGCGCTGCAATGGGATTCCAATAGTCAAACACAAAGCCTGAGGTTGATAGGCCTCGAATTTAATGCTCGCAGGCGTAGGTAGTGCATTCCTACGTGGGCCAAAACATAAGGCCGTAGTCGCGGGACCTACATCAATCTATAACATGCCAATGGAATTGCCTCAGACTTTATATTTGTCACCGTATCTCATTTATAAAACATACACGTCAAAGCCAATTGATGTTATCAGTAAAATTACAGGTAGCGGGAGAGTTGTCGCGGTTAAATAAGCTGAAAAACAGCAATTTGACATTATTTTCTCGGTTGTCCTGAATAGCGGAAATTTTCGGGAAGGACTTGAGATTCTACTTCAAACCGTGATGCGGTGTGGATGGCACTTTTGTTGAGCTTATTTTGACTTCTCAGGATGAACCCAAAATCGTTCGAGAGATATTTATTAGCGGCCCTAGATACTTCCGCTTCGCTCGGAATTTATAAAAGGCCGTCCGTTTATGGATGGCAAGGGAACTTAGATGTTGACAAGGTGTTGATTGATATCTCTTTCACAACACATAATTGTTTCGACGTTAGTTTATCAGATATTGATTGTGATTATAGTGTTGGTGAACTGCAAGATTTATAATTACTTCCGTGAACATATCCGCGTGGACTTAAAAACGTCTGAGCAGCCCTCTGGCAGTTTACTAATTGTCGGTCTTAACGATAAGGACAATTGATTTTTTATGAAGTATCAAACAAATGTAGTGTGTATTTTTTTTAATAAATTTATGTACATTTTACTAAATGTGGTTATAGATGAAATGTGTTATGCACTGAAATTTAATGCCAAAATGCTAATTTGAGAAATTCGGGATACCTGACAAAAATATAGTTCTGACTTGCCATTTTAAAAGTTTATTGTGGTTGGTTTTGAAAGTTTTTAGTTGTATGTTGTCTTAATTAGTTACAATAAAATTTTATGTATATTGCTTTCGAGAACAATAATTAGGTTTACGTTCAAAATGGCTCCGAATCAAATATGAAAAATGGCTTTTCGACTTTTAATAGTTTGATTTTATGTCCTTTTTAATAAATACACCGGGTGACATCGGATTTTATTGCATTCGAATTCCAAAGATGCCAAACCGCAAAAAAAGGGAAAAAATGTTGCACAATGCTTTGTTCGCTCAAAGATGGCGGATAGTGGCTGTCGCCGAGATGGCGGGAGATAGCGGGTTCGACTCCAGACCATACAAATATTTCCGGCTAATTACAAGCGCTATTTTCAGTTTTACGAGTAACTCTTGGAATTAACATAAGATAAGAAAGGGTTTAACATTTTGTTGTACAATTTCTTACTAGACGGCGATTAGTAATCACGTATTTTATAGTGTTCTTATACACTTACTTATATAGAGGAAAAACTATACAGACACCATACTTTCTTCTAAGTAGCTTAAAAAGAAATCAATTTTTCAATGAAGTTTGAAACGTAATTTGCAGGTAAAACAGCTCATTTGTCGAGCTAGTGGCTTCTACAATGAATAAAGTCTCCTCTACAATGAATAGATCATCAAAATATACAAAGCTATTTTTCACCCTCACTCGATCGAATGCGAAACCCAATTTCGGTTCCTAATAGTTATGAAGTAGGCAATGGACCAGAACAGTCTGAAAATGGAGAAATGCCATTAAATAAAGGTTTTATTGTCGGCCAGCGACTCTTTTACTCTGCGGAGAATAAAGGACCATAAACGTTGATTTTTTATAACTCCAAGCTATTTCCTTCGAATATAACGTCAGATGGGTTTAAACAGTTTCGTAAAAGTTTATGGGCAGTAATCTCTTACAAAACATAAGTTAATTACGCTACATACTGTATTCTCAAATGTGTATCAACGTTTTAAAAAATCAACTATTATAAATGTATAAATTTTCGAATTCAAAATGTTTCCTCATATCTTAACATTACCTACATAGTTAACATTCAACAAAACTGTTCAAATCTGTATTCAGCCATTTCCTTGTTTCAGTTCCTTGAAAACATACTCGAATGATACACGATTTGGACAGTCATTTACAACGACGAATTTTTTAACCACCTTTGATTGATATAAATCGCAGTACGTACCACGACCACATTATAAAACGGCGTCCATTAAAAGGCGTATTGTTGACACTGAAATGCGTGTGCGCAGAATGACAAGTAACCATATATTTAGGACATAATATGAGACACAAACTTGTATAGAAACTAACTAACATATCATTACTGATATGTAGAGAGATAGTTATATTATTTTGTCGATCTGTGTTCAACACAGAAAGAGAGTCTTTAGAAATTTTCAAGAAACGAGATTAAAAAAGTCTGTAAGTAATTATAAAAATCGAGACACTCCGATCCTAAGTCTAATATTTGTTTTAAATATATAGTTCTAACTGACAAATAACGAAATTTAAAAATGCAACTGGCAGTCAACGTATAAAACGGTAATTGATTCTGTTGCGACAAAAATGTCTATCAATATAAAATTAAATACCTGGCCTACCTATAATAAAATAAAATAACGCTTTGGTTTGAATTATTTCCCAACGGACAATTGGTCAGTCTTCACAAGACGAAGCCGTGTCGTCATACCACACACAACCAACACATGTGATTAATTCGTCGAGGCGTCTCGCGACAAGTGTGGCTGGCGCCGAGATTGCTAACAGGCCAATAAAACATCAATAAAAGGTAAAAGTTGTACAACTAAGGGACATCAAGTCGACGCCGTTCCAACGCCCATTGCCTACGCGGTAGTAACCTATTATTTCACTTTCTAGCGCCAAAGTAAACTTTCTTTGATGGGATGCTAATAAAGTTGTCATTTATCAATTTGTTGACTTACATCTGTCAGTGTAGGTTGGCAGTAAAGCTTCGACAGTGGTCAATGAAGTATCTTGATTCAGTTATTTAAATTCACTATTTTTGTGTCGGGAGTCATCCAGTATGCGCCGCACCCTGTAAGCCTTCCTCTTCTCTTCAAAGTTTTTTCCTAATTTTTGCTTCTTCCATGTCCGTGTTTATATACAGGTATTCGTAATTGAAAATTTCTGTGAACTACATTAGAATACTTGAATTACAAGAGACACTACTTCAGACAGCTTGTTTAGAAAGCCAATTGACATCCTCTTTAAGTTATCTTGTGCGCCGACCAACTAAAGAAACCGTCCAAGAATGCGACACACCTGATGTTTCCTTATTACAATTAAATGTAAATGGTAGTTGTATAGTTAACTGGGTCCATTTTAATAGTCGTTTAGCAGTAATTGATTGAAACAAACGCATTGCGGCTTGTTGCACCGGCGCGGCGCCGGCGTGACGGCCCGTGTGGGATGTACTACCTGACTAGCGAAATAACTGGAAATAGATAAGTACAGCTCACTACATACCTGAACAATTACAGGTTACGTTTAGATTTATGAGGTTTTAGTAAATGCGCCAAAGAAATAAAATAGTGGACAGTAAGCAATCTTAAGCACTTTATTACCCCCTGCAAGCTAAAGCATTCCTCAACTATGTGGTAGGTGCTTTGTTCCCTTCTCAATCGTCACCTGGTGAGACTCTGCAGATTATATTGCATGGCGCTACTCCCTTCTTTACCCGTTTCAGTCCCAATGGCGCGTCGATGGTATACCTAAATCAATAAAAAAAAAAAAGAATAAACCCAAGGACACAAATCTTAAATCAAAACAGACTCAAATGTACTTTATAGCAAACACTTTCTAAAGGAACACTTAGGAAACAAATCCAAAGAAAATTAAAGACAACAGATGTACAAATGTCGATCCCACATCAAGCCATTATGTATTCAGTCAATCCATGTCTGAATCCATCCTCGTCACGGCAATGTCTGTATTATCAAAAAGTGTCGTAAAATTAAAGATTTCCCGCATAAAAACGTCGTAAAGACAGATTTGGTTAGTAGGCGGCCGTTTATGGCATTGTTCAACGACCACGTATTGTCCGTGGACTGTTATTTCTTGAACTTTACGAAAGTGAGGTAAGCGGGAATCCGACTAAAAACCTGGGTTTTGTATTTGTTCTTTTCTCTCTCTTCATAAATACGTTTTATATAAATAGGCTCGTTTATCAATTAGTCAGTTTCAGGTAACAAAGTAATCCTTGGTATAGCTTTTAAGGTTGCAAGTACGTTCATCAACATGCATAAACTAACATATGTACTCGCATTAGAAGTAATGATCCTAAATCTAAATTGGTTTTTAAAGCGATGTGGCTCGCACATTCTTGTTTCTACAACTCAACATATTTATAGTTCTGTGCTTTCAACGGATCACATCTTTGTCTGTACGAATTCTTAACAGAAATCTTGGACCCTAAGAAATGATTACCGGATTATAAGAAAATGAATTCACTGACAAAGTCATACGTGTTCATCTAGCTTCATGTGTTGAGGATCTCTAAAAAGGACAGAACGCTTACTTAACAAATGATCGGAGATCCTATTAAAATGGTTACAAATCGTTATTCCCTGAAGAAAGTCAGCGTAGGAGTGAAATTGTGTGTGGCGAAGGATCCACGTAAAAATCAAACGGATTTTATTGAAACATTTTTTACGATAGAGTGATAAAATTGAAACCTTTTTGCTAATCTTCGAATAAATCCTGTTAACACCGCATAAATTACGACAACAGAAGATTTCATTTGATGATACGTCGTGTTTAAACGACCTCCATTTTGTCCTCGAGCCGTTCTTTTGTTGATGGATAAAATAAACTTATTTCATTTCGTCACGCGCTATTTTTTTGACACGATTTAATTATTAAGAAAACCTTAGCTGCAACACTTTACGATATCTTAATTACAGAACGGTTACGCAATCAATTTTTGTTAAGAACTACGCATTGTCTAAGGGGTTTGTGATGAATGATTAAGATGCAAAATGAACGGGCAATAAATTGCAAATTTTGACGTATAAATAAACAGAAAAAGGTCGATAATTAGTATGTACATTGATAAGATGAAGATACTAGTTAAGAAGGCAATTCAAGAAAGACATTTGAGTATAGATTTTCCTGTGGAGGAGGAGGCTGGAGTATTACACCCATTATTATAGCATATATTAATATATATTTGGATTACAACTGTGGGCACTAAATAACCCACTTTTACTATTTTGTGTGAAGCTCGGATACCCGTAACGCTCAATGAAGCTTAAGAGGCTATGTTGGTAAGACCACGTGGTCGGTTTCAAGGTTGCATTGTTTTGTAGCTGTCCCTCTCCGAGCCCTATCCTACCCGAGCGCGTACGGTGAGACAATATACATTACGCGATGTTATCCACCCGTTATTTGGATGTTTCGTAGTCCAGGGATCATTTGAAGGATACAGTATATTATGTAACCATTTTTTTAATACAGTATACTAATAAAATTTCAGATGTCGGTGGTTTTTCGAAATTGTTTTAAATTGATTCATACTCTTGTAAATCAGGTTCAAAGTTGGGGCTTTTTATTACCGAAAAATACAATACTTTGACGCCATGTAACTCTGGAAGTATATATTTAAACGAAAATCTGACTCACCACCGACACAGATATTTGTTTCTAGATTGTATCTTGAAAATTTCATAGATTTTCATAGCTTAATACTCAAAATATGACTGGACTACGTTTGTATGGGCGCTTTGACAACAGCATACCCTCTTAACTATGACGCAATTAGTAAAGTACATCATAAAAGGAGTGACGTCACTGGACCCATATTTCTCAAAACTAATTTGGTCCTGTGATGAAACGCCTCACAGCGCAGTGGCACGTAACATTTTCAGGGCGGGTTCAATTATTGCGAACGAAAATAATACAGCTTTATCGACGTTCAGAATTTGAGGCACGTCGCCCGTTTACACCGCCCTGTTTATTTTAAATAAGGTTTCGCTAAGTAAAAGTAAACCCCGGGGGTTTCGGCGCCACACTGAGCTGAATGAAAAATTAAGGAAAGTATTCCTGTTACGCTCCCGGGGGCGCCTTGAAATGTTTTCGACCACTGGCATTGTGAAAGCTGTTGAGAATTTCAAGATAAATAATTAATTTGACGAATAGGCAGAACAGTGAGAAATAAAGTTTATTTGTTGATGCTGACGGATGGCCTTGGAGAGTGGGCGAACAGACACCGCGGGACTTCCAAGTGGACTCACAATGTTATTTTAAATTTAACGGAATGTGAAGTAGAAGATCCATAGACACAAAATATAACTAATTTGTGGAGTCTGTCTGCACACTCTATAATATCAGCTGCATTACTTACAGCTCTATTACTAAACTACTCAGCATGAGCCTCCCATGACATGACACAAATAGCCAAAACGAATTGGATTTTACCTACCAATATATATTAATTAATTGAATGGGAACCCTAGTTTCATTAGCATGAAATGTATTTTCAACAAAATTATCACCATCAATCTAATTGATTTTCCCCCTTTAAATGTCAATGTCAGAAGCACCCCAGATTCAAATCAGCGACCAATTGAAGTCCCGGAAAAGGCCCTCATTAGCAGAACCAAATCGTCTTCAGGTGCGGCTGATTAAATTAGTGATAACAAGGTTCAGGCCTTGAGTAGATTTCTAGACAAAACGATTTATCAGAATGAACGCTATCCCAAAAACTATTCATTATTCATCTCCGATGTCGGTGTTAAAGGATCTAATGGAAGGGTTACAGTTGGTTCCGTAATCAATACCGTTCTATACACAACTGGATCTAAGTGAGTACCATGTCACATTCATCTTACTGGACACGACGTACTATGTCTGGAAGAAGCGACGCTCAAATGTTAATGTGACACGGAAGAAAGTGTTTGGATATGTCGTTGACTATACAAGTGAAATAAACTGTAAACATTGTATTCTTTATATTATATAGGTCTAAATACCTGATATTTTTAATTTAATTAAATGAAAACATAAAAGGCAAGATATGCATCGAAATAAACTAATGCGAAAGAATAAAAAATACACTGGAAATAAAACACAATGGCCCAATAAATTAACTATCTATCAATAATTGTAAGAGATATTTTTCAACGTTGACAGTAATAAATTACATAGTAAATAAGGTATTGAAAACTAATTTGCCCCTGTTACTGCTGGTAATGAAAGTAATTAGTCTGATGATGTAAATATCAGTGAGACGGAGACAATATCAATAAATAGAGGGCTATTAATCAAATAAATACAGAATTACAACGATGATAGCGTTGATACGCTAACAGTCATTCATTACGGAAGTACGAGTAGCAGTGATTAACTAGATAGGAATTATTAATAAATAAAAAATACTGTAAAAATAGCATTCCCATCCACCATTTAAGAAAAGAAAATAATAGCGACAGACCAACACAATTTTTGACCTCAATAAAACAATGACATCTCGTTCAAGAAACAGAAATACAGGAGTGTCGAAACCAACACAGAGCACCGTTCGAAAATTCATTAGCAAAGATTCATGGCTTGTTTATGGCATTTGGCACATGGCACCAGTGACTGTGTAAAAACACAGCAAGACCCGATTTCCCTCGAACACAAAAGGATCGATAACCATTGTGATTCCCCCTTCGACATTAAATTATATCCAGGAGGGTGTTCCTACGACATCTGCCAAGTCGATCGGCTTTGCCTTTTATCAATATTTGCTTATTTTATCTTTTGAAGAAAGCAAAATTGTGTTTGCTGTTCAATGGATTGAATATGTGGCCTAAATTACGTTGAGGATAAATTTACCGGCTGAAGTTTTCGTTGACATGATCAATGCTATTTCAAAGTAAACATTTACAGTAAAGTCGTGCTTAATTTAGATATCAAATTAAATTGCGAATCACAATCCAACATTTTCAAATAAAACAACATGATCGTTTTAACGAAATTTAATGAAATACCCAATCGAAAATACATATTAATTTACTAACAGTACTTTTCATCTTATTCATAAATTTATAATTATGAAGTTGCGTAAAGTCATAACAGTGATATAGTTAAGTTACAAGACGTCTACAGTTTTCAAACGGCATGCTTATCGCAAGGTCAGAATCAATACGTAGATCCTTGTCGGTATCATTAAACAATCACACAATTGAGGTCAATGATCCATGTATCACATGATAGATCGATGATCAATTGGACTTTCAAACGGTATTTCGTCGTGTACAATGTTACACTATAAATATGCATGAAAAACTCAAACAATGGACGACTTTAATCAAGTTTGATGAGAAAGCTTAAAAGCCTGAAGATAAGAAGCTTATTCGGATATCTGATATTTTGGAGGAATATGAGGCGTGAGGTGGAAGCTAGTATAGAGGGAATGGCTTGATCTGGTATCGAAAGATATGATCCACTTAGGATCATACAAACAGCTGAGTAAGTTCACAATGTAATTAATGTTGTGATAAATGCTTATTTGCAGGTGAGCATAATATATTTTGGAACATTACTTGTTGTCATTGACTGAATCCGGCAATGAATAATAATGATGAAAGATCATGCAAATACAAAAAACATTCAAAGGCAAACTTGCAGTTATATAAAGATGGAGGCCTACATTGCAAAACAATGGAATTTTATTTTACGTGCTTGGTTGTCTGTAGGAGGGAACCGCTAATTTGACCTTTATACCTTTATGCGCTAAAGGTATAATTGTCCTAAGTACCGAATGAATGAAGGTAAAATGTTTGAGGAAGCATCGTCTCGAACCGTGCCCCGGTTTCGTTTGATCAAAAGAGAACGTTAATCACGACCCATCAAGAACGTCTGTATCTTGTCATCCGCCAACCATAATATCTATTTCGAAACCGACTTTAATAAAGATTCCGAAGATAAAACAAACGTAATTGCGATAAAAAAATATATATCTCCAGCCACATCTCTGGAAGGAAATCGGAGAAAACTTTAATTAAACGATAATAAAGTTGCTAGCGATGACAGACAAGTTGAAAGGTTGTAATTTATTACAAGAAAATATTACGGAAGGCATCGGCTTTTCGTAAAAGGCGTAATGTATTCATTTTTATGTTATAAAAGTTCTCGGAGATGAGAATGTTATGACAAGAAACTTTTTGAAATTAAAATGAAGAGTTAAGTTTACCAGGTAAACCTGGTAAAGTGGGGCGATGAGTACTCTGATGCGTACAGGCTGGAATGCGGCGTGAGGCAGGGGGGGTTAACCTCACCATTGCTTTTCAACCTGTATGTAAATGCGTTGATTGTCGGGCTCAGCGGCATGTATGTCGGCTGTCACGTGGATGGAGTTTGCGTCAACAACATTAGTTACGCAGACGACATGGTGCTGCTGGCCCCGGCTATCAGCGCTCTCAGGAAACTCATGCTGGTATGCGAAGCGTACTCTTTGTCACATGGGTTGCGCTATAATGACAACAAGAGTGAACTAATGGTTTTTAAGGCGGGTAACAAATGCCCAGCGGAAGTTCCTCCTGTTTTTCTGAATGGCGCCCCTCTTAAAAGAGTGAATTCATTTAAATATCTGGGGCACATTGTTACTGACGATCTGAAAGACGATCAGGATATGGAGCGGGAGCGCAGAGCATTGTCGGTGCGCGCGAACATGCTGGCTCGCAGGTTTGCCCGGTGCGCGGACACAGTCAAAATCACGCTTTTTAAAGCTTACTGTACCTCACTGTATACCGGGAACCTGTGGGTCAGATATACACAAAAGTCCTACAATGCTCTGCGAGTCCAATTCAACAACGCCTTCAGGGCGCTGTTAAGGCTTCCTCGGTTTTGTAGCGCATCAAATATGTTTGCGGAGGCGCGAACAGATAGTTTTAGCGCTATCCTAAGAAAGAAAGCAGCGTCGCTGCTACGTAGAGTTCGAGGAAGCACTAACAGCGTTCTGAAGGTGATTGCTGGTAAATTCGATTGCCCACTGATGTGGCATCTTATTATGATTACCAAATCTGTAGTAGAATATAAGTACTAACATAGATAATAAGATATTACTAACAAAAATGGACCATGGTTGTCTGAATATTTAATAAATAAATAAAAAAAAAAAAAGGAATTTAACTGGTAGCTGTAATTAAGTCGTTGCGTGGCTCAGAATAGAACATCAAGTTTTAAGAGGAACCCGAAGTAATACGTATGATTCCATCAGAAAATAATCAACAGCTATAGTTTCTGCTGTCGAAGACATGAAACGAATAAGACATTACGTTTATTGAGCGAAAAATAGTCTTTTCTCGGGTACTTTTATTGTGTGCACGGTTGTAAAATTAACATGTGCATGGTGTTAATGCAGCGATTTCAAAATTAATACCCTAACGGTAAAGACATTAACGTCTTAATTGATTGCCGACACCATTTCATCAAAATAAACGGAGGTTTTATAACATCTGTTAAATTCAGCTATCAATATGGTTTTATCAAAATAAATGGAAACATTAATGTTTCACTTACAAGTGTTACACACTGATGTGTAACACTTAGGTATGGAAAGGAATGTACATAAAGTTTAATTTTAAAAGTCCTTAAGACAAAATTAAGTGACAATAAGACATACTGTTTATAGTAGGGGAGCCCAAGCGGGGATTTCGGGATTTACTAAAGCGCGGCAGATTAATATACAGGGGGATACCTTGTACCCGGTTAAGTACCTCCACAAAACATGAGGTCCATATATAAGGCCGCCCGTGAAGGATACAGGATCAGATTAGTAAAAAAAAATTGACCATCAGAAATTCTCGAGCGCGTCAGATTAAGGTAGGGTGAGTTAATTACATCCTAAAAAGTGTATATTCCACTAATCTGACAATTTGAGAGTGACGTAAAAAAAGGGGAGGGCAACAAAGTTGTAAAAAAAAAACGTCATCTCGACATTCTCGAGCGTAGCTAATTTTTTATTTATTTTGAAGGAAATAATTCAAGAATAATGAAAAATATATAATCTGACGATTTCCGCAAGCCGAAATAACAAAAATTCGTCGATAAAGTTAAATGCGTGCAGCTGCGTGATGCCTACATTTCCTTCTAGAAGCATTTAAATTTCCTTCTCCGCGTTTCTATTCCTCTCTCACTCTTTCTCTATCTATTACTCTCTCACTCCGTCCCCACTCTGGTTTCTGTTGCCATGACGCCATATGATCATAAAGACTCGTTCGTGGCATACTGTTTACAAACGTTTTGGCTTTTTTTGCTATTTTAATATTATTTGTGTGAATTAAAGTTTATAAATATTTAACATGAGTGATATTAATTTGAAATGTGTATTTTGTGGTGAAAGTACCTTACTCAAATGCATAGAAATATTATTTCTTTGAACTCAGCGAGCTCAAAATATCACATAAATTATATTTTGAGCTCAAAAATGTCATAAGTACAATTTTAAGCACCCAGGAATGGAATTAGCGGGAAGTTGCAGGGATGGCCTCTAAGGTGAACCGTTTTTCTAATTTTTTTTTGTCAGATCAGGCAAATCCCTCTAGATAATCGTCAGATTATGAGACAGTACGTTTAGAACATCAAGATGAACCATATATATCTTAATCTGACGCGCTTGAGTATTTCAAAATGGCGAATTTTTTTTGCACGTTATGAAAATGGCCGCGAGTTTGCGTCCCATCGAAATCGTCAGGTTAGTGAATGAGAGCTTTTTTTTGGTGCACTTAACACTCCCTTAGAAAATCTGACGCGCTCGATTATTTTTTTATTTTTTTCATTTTCAACCCTTAAATACAACCACCCCCATCATGCAAACGATCAGATTAACATACGTACATTATTAAAAATACGTAGGACATTGATGCTATCAATATCTGACGCGCTCGAGGATGTCCATGCAACAGTTTTTTTTTACATATTTAAAAATCTATAGCCGCTTCCCCCACCGATGTAAAGGTATATATCATATAACATTTTTTTCTTCTTATCATCTAAGCTTTGCATCCCAATAGGTCTCTACGACGCTCGAGTAAATCCCCATTTAGCCTCGTGGGCTCCCCTACTATTAATACGAGTAATTCCATCACAATTGGCGACCACCTACATTTTGTGTCTTTCACTAGCTCTTTTATCTACTTCGATCTTAATAGTATTAAAACCACAAAAAAGCATGCAAACATAATCTCGATATAATATTTTATTATATAGAACACATAGGCAATGCTATACATCAAATAAGCGTGGACTATTACTTTTATTTCCGGTTGGGGTCTGAAAACGTTTTCTTCTTGTAAGAGATTGGGCAGGATTAGAGGCATTAGGAGCTTGTATCAAACAAAGGGTCCAGTAATAGACGTTTTGTATGTCAAGAGGTAATCTCTTACGGGGGTGTCTGCTTTGTTTTATATGTTCACAAACAAGTATTCTTTCAGTGGGCTTCTATTAAATGGATGGGAAGGTATATTGATTAGACAAGTACTACCTTAAACATCTTCGTTTGAGGATTCGGAATGTGTCTCACCTACAATTTGTGTTGCTAAAAATTTCGAAGATATTTAGACTTAGTAATAAAGTGGTTGATAACTCTTCAATTTCACAGTTTAATTTCGTAGTAATTTTGATGTAAGATAGTTTTGTAAAATTGATATATTTTTTAATATTGTTGAAGAAAAAATATTCGACACATATTTAGTATAATCTCTTGCAGAATGACAAAAGTAGTCAAGTTTTCTTAAGAGTAATCTTATAGTCAACATCGCTTACGTTTAATTCCCAGCTTCCCCCTCAACTACTCAGACGCAGGTGCGTGAAGCAAGTGCATATTGCTGAAGGTAATTTTATTTGAAACGGGAATTTATTGTCTTCAATATTTCATGGCCTTGTCTCTACATTGGCTAATCAAATATTTATGTCGGTGTCTCTGTCAAGAAAGTTATGACATCACAAGACGGTATGAGGGGTATACTTAGTTATATTTAAGACTTTTTACTTCTCTAAGAAGACATCGGTGTACACCCAAAAAGTGAAGAGTAGATTGGAATCATGGGTGACTACTGACTATTATAATCACAGCGACAGCTTTTCTTTACTAATCATAAACTCAACTAAGTATATAAATGCATTTGTCAGTTATGCGACGAGGATGATTCAATTCAATATAATAGAACTATATGAAGCAGTGATTTGAAGAGACTGATACTGATTTATATCTGTTCAAACCGTTTTAATTTTACGAGAAAAATATGGATTTGAGATAGTAAAGATAAATGTATAGAAGGGAAGACTAAATAAGTACACTTAACACAAAGATCTAAAGATATCAATAAAACCAATGATTTAGCAAAACATATTTAGGTAGAATACCTAGAACATAGCAAAGGTCAGAGCTCAAGGCAAACATAATGATTGCTTTAATTAAAAAGTGCTAGAAACTAAATGGAAGAATTAATAGCCTCCACCAAAACTATGTGTCAGATTACATCATAAGAGCCCATTATCATCAGAAGCGATTGTCATGCCTCCATTCACAACTTAATACGTTTATGGGAGCTACTTACTCAATCTTCATTTCCATCCATCTGCTCAGTCCGAAGGCTATAAAGATAATCGACGTTTCCGAAAGCGTCAAAGCAAACAGTTCTAAACACGGCAGAGACGGGTTTATCTGTCGGACAATATCTTCGGGGCTCGTCATGGGCGGAGTGGATAACCCTTCGCTGGAGCTGCGTACTGGTGGTGTAAGTCACATGCGATTGTCCAGTAAGACACTTGATGCACTGTTATTTGGCACTATAATAGCTGATATTTGAAATCGAAACTTAATTTGCTCCTACCTAAACGTTCCTCACATTCACAACTGCTTCGGAGTTTTGTTAAAAAACACGTTCATACTCGTAGTCTCCATAAATAAACTATATGTTCTACTTTCATGTCATTCAAAATTAAAATCGTTTATAACATTATCAACATTAGGTTAGTATCAGCTATCATTATAAGCAAAAAATAATAATTTAATTTGCTACAGGCCATTTTAAATTTGATACTTTAATTTCATAGCCACAGCTAAGTCGAAATTACTGTTGTAGGTTGTCTAATTTCATCATTTCTTCCTCAAAATCGCTTTACTGTCTACGGTTGAGTATGACAATAGGAATAATTTCCTCAACAACTTCTCGCTACATCTATATACTTTCACCGTCACACTATCCGGCGCCTACATCTCCCATAAACATGAGATGACGCCGATAGCTCCGTGCACAATGTGTATTTACAATAATTACACAGATTACACCGCTGGGAGGTCAGGTGTGCCCCGAACATTTGACGACCGGTGATTGGTGATATGATAACTTTGCTGAAGGTGGTTGGTTCTGAGATTATCTGACACGGTAAATAGGAGCAGACAGAGCAGCAGATTACTCGTATGAATAATAAAACAATTGCAGCAGTAGACGCTACACCAAATGAAGTGTAATTGTAAGCACAGCTATATATAAGACAGGAAAAAACGAGTTGACAAAAAATCCACCAACACTCACCTGCCAAGAGTTTCTTCTCTATGTTGCTATGTGGATAATATATGAAACATTGCAGTAGTAGAAACGAGCAAAGATTACCATAACGTAAAATTTAACACAAAATCGACTAAAACTGACAATAATATAAGAATACATTTGGTTCTTGTCCGACTTCAGAAAATATTTAATTGTTGAATTCTAATAGTATAATTTTGTAAGTAATAATATAATCTTGAAAAATAATAATACAACTAATTACAATAAAATGTGACAAGACGACAAGAAAGCTTGATCTCTAAAAATGAAACAACGAGGCGAGGCAATTCAATGATTGCTTACTTGTACTTGTACATTACAATGACATCAATAAGAATTCTAAACTGCACTTTTTAACATCTCAATACGGTCGTACTAGAAAGGCTAGTTGCAAAACAACAATTTCATTTCATTTCATATGTATTCATCTAATACGTAAAAGTAAATACTCACACGAACCGGAAACTTGTAGACCAGAAACAACAAATTCCCGCTTTATTGTAGGAACTCTAACGAAACAATGTTACTTACCTGTAACAATACAAAAGAAATTAAATAAGCAAACAGATTTAACCAGCAAACAACAGGGTTTATGCCTTCACTCTTTGTTTTAACTTAGGACATAAAAACTTCTTCAATGGTTTGCAAATTTTCTAAAGAGAAACTCGTAATCCCTGATCCATTGTAAGCTCGAACACGTGTGTCGCCCAACCCCAGCTAATTTTGCTTAATAACTGCGCAGGAGTGTGCAGATTGAAGCTTTAAAACGCAGGCGCTAAAGCTTGTTTTGTTTCTGATAGTATAGACAAAGAGAGTCCCTGTTTCTATGAGGCTAGACGTAAACAATGGAGTCAAACGGGCATAAATCATTTAGAAGCTTTTTGCGAAGCTGAGCTTAGCTGTGAACTGAATAGTGTAGAAACAGGATATAATCATTAAATATTAAAAATTGTATATGTGGAAAGTTGTCGTCGGATTTCACTAATATAACCTGATGTTGATGATGTACATTTAAAAAAAATGAATAACAGAAAGCCTTAGATTACACAATCCACGTATTAAATTGTCTAGACTTATTTAAATCGATGATCAATGAAATCAATATTTCAAACATGTAACCACCAAAGATAATTCTAAAGCAGTTAAGCCCTTTCGCCGCAAACAAACTGGAGGGCCGAACGAAGGGTAGATACAAAGGGACAAGGCGTACCCGGCAACAATGCAGGGCATTCAAAGCGTACTCTGGAAAGGGCATGCGTGCTTTCAAATAAAAGGTTGAGAATTCGAACCAGCGTTCCTTGAGAATTTGTAGGGGGAGCTTTTTTGTCCGATTTGTCGTCTTTCTTTTGAAACAAATGTCCTCGAGAACGTTTGTTTGTTTCGTTAATTGAATGGTATAAATAACTTGGATATATTGACGAATTTGTAAAAAGTATCCACTACAATGATTAAGCTATTGACACCGACGTATTTGAAGACGCTGATGAACTTTCCAATTGGGAATGTATTAATATGATTGTTAAAGACACAGGTCTATTCGCAATCCACTCATAATAAGATTGTAAACAATGTTGGAACGAAGGAATCTCTAGGCACTCACAGAGTAACTATACAGAAGCCAGAAGAACTATATAGAAGAAGGCTATTCAATTCACATCCATCAAAGCAACTTGACCTTTTTATACGGATGAAGACAAGCATTATTTATAAACCATTACTAACATGGTCTTTGAAAACAATTAGTCAATAAATTCTCCGCATATCTGTGTTTACCATTGAAGGTATACAAGCGATGTTGTCTCACAACCCAGGGCCATTTAATGCAAATTTCGGTCGCATAGAACGAACAGTTCTGGACATAGAAGGGACGTTCGCAGAATTAAAGTATGCTCAACTTTTTACAAACATTCGCACGACCGTTTTTGTGAAACGTCTAAATCACAAAGGAGGGGGGAATTTGGGGGTCGTAACAAAAGGGTATTCCGTATTTATTAAAATGTTGTCGAGTTTTTTTGTGGTTAGTCTCTCGTCAGGAGGTAGGAAGTCGGAATTAAAAAGTCGTGGCTTGACAATGGGCACGTCATTAATTATAAAGCTAGTCTATCTAAGAATACGTTTAATCTTAGGATCGTTTATTCGCTTCTTATACATCAAGTAAGGAATCTTATTTCAGGTTTCTTTACTTAACCAAACAATCATTTCTAAACTTATATTCCACGCTTATACTCGTATTCATATCAAAACCATTTAACTCATACTAACTATAAAAAACAGTCGGACGACTAAGCTAAGCAAGCAACTCACAAGAGCTGGCTATAAAACTACACGATCGAAGTCTATAATGAAGCAATATTTCGAAGTTATTATTGACACAATTGACAACAAGTACCAAATACTTACTCACGAATGCATAATGTATATACTTACCTAGTTTCAAGTACCTCATGACGCCTATGTGTGTGGTTAACGTTTCCCAAACAATTTCGAAATTCAGTAGCTTTTCAATAAATCATAGTAAACATCATTATACTGCGTCGCTGACTCAATTCTCCATATAAGTGTCAATTAAATTATATGAGCTTGGACAATACGCCTGCTGCGGTTTTCATTTCAAGTTAAAACGTAACGACGTTTAAACCAAGGATCTAAAAATTGAATCACCCATTCTCTTGCTCATTTATTGAGCACAAAAATTGCTTTAACTTTTCCTATTATTTTCGGAAAAAAAGTCAACGCGGGATATAAGACCGGGTGAAAAGCGTGCTCACACAAAACCCTGAAATAAAAGAGGTGCTCCTTCATTCGCAGCGCATGTTTCTTTCTGTGAACGATCATTAAGACGACAGAGTCTTTTATATGGAGAATCATCATAAGCAAATAAGAAGACCTCTGCTGAACGTTGGTTTCCACGAATAAAGCTTTCAGAATATAGATAAACTTCTTCTCGTGGTTTTCGAAAATGGGATAACTATAGGGCATACGAATCAACGTCGAACTGTACACCTCTGAAACCATAATGCCTTTACTAAGCTTTTCAAGCGCAATCATCATGACGAAGCCTCTCATGAAAAGCTCGTCGGATCAATCCAACCCAAAGTTGAAAGTCCGTACGCTAATTTCCAGCAGCAGAAAAGTCAAGCATGGAAACATATTGCGATGACACACTGACGCTGTCTATTAGATAGGTTACTATGCGAGAACCTTGTCACTTAGTGGCATATCCCATCTAAATATTAAATCGTGGGTTTAAAACGATTTAAAAGTAGGATACAGCGATAAAGATCATCGGAAACAATGCCTGTTCAACTGTTTAAAACGACACTACTCTGTCTTTTATAATGCAGAATTATGTTTGAATGTTAGAGTTGAGTGCTTGTCCCATAGATTGAAACGTACGTTCAATAACAATTTAGTTGGCAATAATCGTTAAAGTTGCAACGTCTGGTTACTTCATTGTTGCTGAGTCGTGGACGTTTCTGTTGCTTTATACAAAACCGACTAAAATGGATTTGTCAAGTGTGTTTTGACAATTATGTGTTGCGGCCGCTACGGCTTCGCTTTTCCTAAATCCTGTCATCCCCTTGGGTGTCGACTGTAGAAAAAGGATGTAAGAAACAACACATATTCTACTGCGAATCCTTATCCGCCTGCCAAGCGACGTGATTTTGTAAAAATTCCTCATGAAAACTCCGAAGTGGCGATCTATGAAGGAGGTTCATGTCCAACAACGGTAGAATTATGCAGCTGATGACGATTTTTTCGGTGGTAAATTTATTTATGTGTGTCAAGTGACAATATGAAGTTAATTCGTTTCAATTAGCAGTCTTCCTTTCGATTGACCCGTTAATAAGATTCCACGTTCCAACGATTCTCCGTTCGACTTTTAAAGCGTGTTTTTTGGTAACAGATTCAGATCTTTATGTAAATGTACACCGAATGTTTCCACACGCCCTTTTATTCTGTAGCTTTTCGTATAAATTTAGCGAAATGCCAAGACAGTCGTGCTAAGTTATTGCATCCTTTGGCCAAAGTACAATATCGCAATTCTTCTTTTTTAATTAAATTAATTAAGTGAAATGAGTTGCGACGCCGTTCTGCCTTTGCGTCACATATTTAAGAAGTAAAGACACAAAGTGGGTTGATTAAAAGATGGAGTTTCATGTAGGATTAAAAGGTCTGTTGTTTTTTGTTGCAGTTTTTTATGTATCAACTGATTTTATTTTCCAAAAAATTAATCTCGACGGATAAAATAGAACCGAAAGAATACAAAATGGTGAGACTGTCTGCTATTGTTCTCTAGTAGTGATGTCACTTAGTGACAGTCTTAAATTCAAAGGTGAATGGAAATGATAAAACGCTGCATCCTACAAAGTTATTGGTACCGCTCTATAAACACCCAGTCGTGTTTCATTGGCAACATTTAACGATGCAAAAGAGTTCGTTTCAATCTCAGTAATAAATAAACAATCACAAACTTAGACCGAAAAAACAAACTGACTATAGAGCCTTAACGGTGTCAATGTATATTTCTAAGCTGATTAAAATAAAATTTGAAAACTTAAAAGTGTTAAGTATTGTCAGGTTATATTTTTGTGCGTTGCTGGTAAACATGATGCTTCTGTTTGTCTATGACTATTTATATGGATAGACACAAACCATAGACAAATCTTGCTAACATTGTAAGCAACTACATTCTTCCGGCTATCGTAGGCCCGTCAATCAGACGACAGCGCAGTGGATTGCATCACGTACATAACAAACATTGTACTTTGGTCCCAGCACCAACAAACTGAGCAAATATAAAATACCAACACAGCGAACACTAACGATCATGTGATTTACCGTTATTACACACGATTTATACTAAATTACTTGGTAATTGACATTTTCCGAGTCGGCGCAGAGATATAATTGATCATATGCCGTGTCTTGTCTGAATGCTCGAATCGCTCGATAAATGCTCGTTCGTTATGAATTGGTTCAATAATACCCGACCATTACATAGTCGGAGCTAACAAGATTAATATTCTGCTTGAAGGGAATACTAAATAAGTTTCCAGTATTGTTGTCAATAATTCTGAAGCGGGTGAGTGAATCAGTCCTATGATAGGCCGACCGAATAATGTAAGAAAAACTGTCGGGAAAGATCAAATGCCCGGTTAGTCGCGAATCATTTCCCCCAGAGGTAATTCGTATCAATTTATTGCTACTATACCTTTTAACTAGAACTATAGAGAATGGTGAAATAATGCAGGAACCGTAGATGGACATAGTTACCCCTGGGAGAAATGATTTAGGAGCAATATATTGACTAAGCGCAAATGCCTACAGAATGCCTACGAGCTAATTTCAGAATTTTTCTTTCAATATGCGGTAACCAACGAAAAGTTTATGATGCCTCGCTTCCCCACTAATAATAACACTTACGGGTGAAAGGGTGAGAAACAGCGCGCTACATCGACTCTCGTATTGATCGACAGCTTTTTGTCTCAATTATTTTATTAAAAAATATTGGCATAAGATACATACATTCTAAAGCCGTCAAATTATTATTGAACTGATGATTGATTTTTCAACTTAGTCTCATATGGTTTAATTAAGCGTTACTTTGGGATTCAATTGTATCGAGCGAAGTACTATGAATCCTGTGTGGACATCTGTCTTATCACAGATAATATCCTTAACTATGTGTTTTTCCCACGTCTGCAAATCTAAGGCTTTTTCTTAAAAGTGTGATAATGCAGGGGTCATGGAAATTTTTGTAGTTGTGCTCTCTTGTCAGCTCGTCGCTCCCCACGTTGAACGGGTTTTGCATGAGGTGATCGTCATAATAACAGTCACATCTGGCAAGCGAATTGTTTACAACGATGTGTAAACAATTCGCTTTTTCGCGATTGATACACACGCCCGCCACCTTTTGTGGCACCCAAGGGATGACATCACTACTCATGAATTTCTAAATAATCTGTTCCATAACAAGTTCAATATTAAAAAATTGGTTACGAGGTTTTCAATTTTAGTTTGTAGAGGTAGATTGGTCTATCGAATTTTTTTCCGCCTTCGTGGACTACTGTTTACACGCTTGGACTGCCAATCCAGAGGTCTCGGGTTCGATTCCCAGTGGGGACACCTTTTAGTAGCCGGTTTGGCTGGTGATACGGCTTTTCGAAGTCCATCTTTTCTTTTCTTTTTTCGAAGTTTCTTTCTATGTTCGACGCCTTTCACTGAAGTACATACGTCACT
The DNA here is from genome assembly GCA_910589575.2 of Carcina quercana. Classification (NCBI taxonomy): domain Eukaryota; kingdom Metazoa; phylum Arthropoda; class Insecta; order Lepidoptera; family Depressariidae; genus Carcina; species Carcina quercana. The sequence goes on along the minus strand of OU342438.1, from coordinate 11,714,122 downwards.
TTGTCAGAAAGTGATCAGAAAAAATATTTAAAGCTTCAGTCAATTAAAAATATGTACAGTTTATTTACAGCGATTTTGTAACTAATATATTTTGTTTTAAAGACCTGTTCAATTTCGATCCATAAAAAAATAAAACTACAATATAAAAAAAACGAATTTATATAAAAACCGAACATATGTCCAATTACTATATTTTAAGGTCCCTTGAGCACGACAATAATAAAATTGGTACTTTGTATGTACCTAATTGGGTCGAGAATTAATCGAAGCGAAAAGCAAGTACTTGATACAGACTTGCGAGAGTTTTTCACAGAAACTTGGATAACGATCAAACGACTGCCAATCACCGGCGCAGTGGCGGAAATATATGTAGACGTAATGACAGTAATATATCTTGTATTTTTAATGAATCAAGAAAGCTATGGCAATAAGAGATCAACAATCTATAAAATAAAAGAGAAATAATATTCGCGCATCACAAATCTCAAAAGCTCTTACGATTACAAACATGAAAAGCAGTCAATTTAAAATTAAATAAGCCTAAATGTCATCGTATCTCAGAAGATTCATTATCATCAACAGCCTATATATGTCCCCACTGCAGGAGCTCAGACCTACTCTCCTACAGAGCCATAGTCCATCACGCGGGGCCAGTGCGGGGTTGACTTTAAACATACCTTTTAATTTCTTCTCAGGAGTGTACTGGTTTCCTCACGATGTTTTCCTTCCTTCACCAAAAAGCTAATGGTAATGATTTGTATCATTGGTACGAGCCAAGATCGAACCCAGACCTCGATTATTCAACGACTGGCGCTCTACCCAACTGAGCTGCCACGGTTATTACCTCGTTACCCCAGACGATCACCTTGATTAAAAAGCAAAAAAATGTTTCAGCAACAAATATAATAAGAGAATTCGCATCGCTCCCTGACATCCAGGACTCTACAGACACCTCATCTTCTTACACACTTATCGTCTGTCTTTTTAACTCACTTATTCCAAATCCCCACATGTAAACCCTTGGTTGCGCAGGGCATAAGAAGGTACATCGAAAATGACTCCCAATGTTAATACGGGTTCATCAGTTCAATTCGCCGACTGACAATGATGTTGCAGAAAAGTAAAGAGAATCAGCGAAGAAACAACACCATGAACAAACATTCCTAGCTACTTTTCTATTTATAGATCGAGTTCATATAAATCCAGTAAGAACATTTAGCTTCCATGTTCCATTCCATCAAAACAATGTCAGCCGGAAGAAGATGGAACGCCATCGATTACTCATAAAGCGAGGGTTCAACGGGAATTAGGAGCGGTTGTGCTCAGTTGTGTTCAGTTGCTGGCGAGGGTACCTAACACGGCACGCGGATTACAGCCATTGTCTCGCTTTATTGTTATAGGATGGAATTAATTTGGATAGAGGCTTCCTACTAACTTGAGAACGTCATAAATCTATGGAGGCGGGTAGAGATGTTAATAATTAAACTATGTTCGCTTGAGTTGTACGTGGTGACGTTATTACGTATTGTCTTACTCAAACGAAATAGGCCACTTCTGAACAATTTTCACAAAATTAATAAGAGATAAACCAACGGTAGACCTCAATCTCACCTGATGTTAAGTGACGATGAGGTCGACGATCTTACGCGTTGTTCTGGTGCCTATTTACTCTTCTTTTGAAGATTCCCAAGTTTTTATTTCATTGGAACACGGGAATCGGAAGTGCGTTACATACTTTAGCTGTACGCATAATAAATGTGGAAGCGAAACGCTTGGTGGGAGTTGTAGGAATATCTACAGTGAACGGGTGAAGATTTGCCGTTTCATCTGTTTCACCGGTACTTGAACGGTGAAGGTGGTATCAACAAAAACAGCTCCTGCGCACACTCTTCAAAAATACATTCTTTAAAATACCGAAACGCAGGCAGCCTGACGCCACAGTACAATACCCGATATTGTTTCTAGGTCCTCCAATTTTCGGAATCTTCAGGAACATTCGAGAGCCTTCACACTTTCTTTTGTTTGCTATCCGAAACGAAGGAGATAGATCAATTGGTCTCCCTTTCGCACTTGACAATCCATATGCGATTATTCGAGAGCTTTCAACGTTAGTCATTTGTTTGCTATCCGACACGAAGGGGATAGTTGGATCCGCCTCTCTCTTTTCTTTATCTCTAGACTTTTCGAGAAGCTCCGTGACACTATGTGTGTCTTTGGCATAACAGATAGCCACGATATACAAGCTTTTTCTGAGGGAATGTGGCATAAACTCAGCAAGCACCAGCCCACATTGAAATTGTCTTGTCCCTTGCATAGCAACAACTATATAAGATATATCAGAAATAGCGTCCCGCGTCCGTCCAACCTACACCTAGTCATAAACACGGACTCACGTAGCACGGAAAGTCGATAATGCGTCCGCGTGTACCTTATTACGAGCCTGTTGGCCGCAGTGAAACCTGCCAGACAATTGTGCGCTGACCCCATAATCTGTGCACGATCTGCGTGTGCAGTGTACACCCGGCTTTATTGTGGTGTAAGGGATGGAAGCTGACAAAGACTAGGGTACGATTCAATTATAGTTCTTTCGTCCGACGTTAGCATTGCTAGGATACAAAGTATCTTATGTCCTTCTCCATGCCATGTTACAAGCATGTCTCATTTATTAGTATCGGTTGTGCCGTTGAGGTATTAAATGGTAACTTACAAACAAATTCCCTTTCGCGTTTGTTATATTAGTATGATAGTATGAATTGATTAATTATGGTATGATGATACAATGGGCACATCCTACATCTAGTTTAGAATATATCTAGCTTTTTAGGCGCCCTGGGTGTGATTTCGCGGCTAGATTCTTTATACTGTGTGTGAATAATGCAATGTTTTCGTTGAAACTTTGAAATACTGCCTGAAACTTCTTGTAGCACGAATAAACGATTTTGTTGTATATACTCGTAGTTCAAAATATACGATACAAAAGTTTGAAAACCACACCAAACAAAACAACAGTGATGCAATAAATCTTTGGAGCAATTTGTTAGAATAAAAGTAACTCTGTACCTACGTAAACCTGACCTTGTGACCATGTGGTTTGATCTCGAGGTCCGATCAATCGGAATAAGTGTAATAATACCTGTATTTTAATAAAAAAATTCTAACAAAAGACATGCACACAAACATTGTACTAAGCAAACAAACTTACAACCATAACCTACGAAACAAAAACTATTTACAACTGCGAGGACCGAGAACCAACTACGGAAAGAGGAGTATTTTGTTTGAAGGTGTTAAACTGTTCAATGGTCTTCCAAGGGAACTACAATAACGGAAACTATCTGAATTCAAGACAAAACTGTTAAAACACATTCAAGGATAAATATTAGTTTTAAAAAAATATATAAATACTTAGTTATAATGTAAATTTCTAAATTTCTGCATGCCCTTTTACTGTTTGTTTTTACACACTAATTATATATATAGTCTTAATTTATCTATAAGTGAAATGTTAATTTCTTTTGAGAAATAAATTATTCTTTAAACCGAATAGCACTTATGACGAGTCTCAATACTTCTCATACTCAACGTATAGTAAATTTTTGACGCCAACGAATCTTCCATCATTTAAAAAAATTAAAAAAGCGTTTTTGTGGAATAATTTTTTCAGTTATTTCGATAAAACTTTTGCGAGCTCACAAACATACAACCCTAATCAATCTTGATCCGCAACAGAATACCTAAATCAGAAAATTTTAGGAACTTAAAAATTTAATTAGATATGTCAAAGTCCAAACTGTGGCACATAATGTAAACAATTACCACAACAGTACAACGGGATGGAAAATACAAATAAATATAGTATCAGGAAGGCCAAAAATCGTATAAGGCATTTATAGGTTATATGTAGAGTGGGCATTGGGAAACTTTTCGTAGATGAACTTTGATCTCGCAAGTCAACGGTGCGTCAAAAGTCTTGTACAAGATCGTCATGTTAAGCAGTTGACAATAGTTTTCATTGACAAAGACCACCGCCTAATCTAATCGATATTGTCTTTAGTAAGTATTGTATTAACAATCTAGCAACTGATATCTCCGCTCGCCTCATAGCAAACAGTGTCGAGCATGGCCTACGTGCTAAGTATATAATGGCGGCACGTGATGCCAGTACCGACCCGGACAGATAAAAACATATCAGCCGCTTTATGACCCACAAGCTCTGCTACCGTCGTGACTCCGCATGGTCACTGATCTGTTAATATACAAGGGACAGCAGAATATTCATAGAGATTGTTCTAAATATTGGATTATCTATCTCCTATTTACAAAGTAGATTATCTATTCATTTACGAACGCGTCTCCGGCGCAGCTGTATCTTAAATAACAAAAGAAGCAGTCAAGTAATTTGGTCGACCATTAATCGTCAACATGTAAATCCAGCCAGAAACATGTCTAGACACTTTGTGAAAGTGAATCCAGATAATGGAGAGCTTTGTGATTTATCACGCAAATTTTTTACATTATTTTTAAAATATAATGAATAACTAAAATTTCAGTTAAACCATCGTAAGGATAATATCTATTGCTGACCTTTATAGATCGCAAACGCTGGCATTTGACGGTTACATCAAATTGGTCAGTTGGTGTCAAAGTAAAATCATCATCAACAACAGCCTATAGATGTCCCCACTGCAGGGGCTCAGGTCTATTCTCCTACAAAGTCCACCACGCGGGCCGAGTGCGGCTTGGTAGACCTCACACGCACCGTTGAATTTCTTATCAGGATGTATGCAGGTTTCGTCATGATGTTTTTCCACCGGAAGCCAATGGTAATGATTTTTATTATTCGTGCATAAATACCAAAATAATAAAGTAAAATTCAGTTGATTCACGACACATTGTACAACAAGTATTGACACATCGGGAGACTTGTAACCCTTCACTGTCGCACTCCACAAAATTGCCTTTTATTTTACCTCTGTATTTTATTTTACCTTTGTATTTTATTTTCATGCAAAGGCATCCCATCCCGCCTTTTTACCTTCAATCTCAAGTACAAATAAGGGTTAAAACAAAGGGGTGTTATTGTCAACATCTGCAAGTTTTATATTAAAAAGTCTGTAAGTAGAAAGTAATACAGCCTTTAATATCAGCAGAATTTAATACGAAATCTGGGAATTTCGGCGGAACATTGCGAGCACCTGAAATATTTCGGGCGAACATAAAAGTTTGCTAACTTTTATTAAAATGTTGCGTAACTTGTTTCCTTGTCTGCGAGGAAGCGATTCGTTTTTATGAACAAAATACTTCCTCAGATAAATATTTCAAAAAGTTTTATGATTTAACTCTTTTACCTAGACATAACTATTTCTTTTTAAACAAAAATATTCGAGGAAAGAACAACAATAATAGATTTAATTTAATGTATGAATGAGGAAATCCGTACACGAAATAATGTTATCGTCATTCGACTCGACGAGTCAGTGAGAAAAAAATATATATTAAAAGATCGGTGATGAAATCTAATCTATCTATTAAAATCTACTAAAATCCTTATCTATCTAGATGGTCAGCGTTCAACTGCTAAGGGTTGCCGCGTCCTCAAAGATTATAAATTGATGCCGTGCGGTCTTAGCTTTAGAATAGCGCAAGTGTCGTGTAAAGCGACTTAGGGAAAAATATTTAGGAGATGGACTGCATGTTACACATACTACTGCGATCACCAATCCGTCTGACAAACCTGGTGATTATGGCAAATCACCTGCATAAAAAGTCGGACAACGAGATCAATGAGGACTCGTGTCCAACAGTGGACTAATGTAGCCAATAGAAAGAATGTTGATAGTTTTATACAAGCAGCTTTGAACTCTCTTCTTGAAACTTTTTAAAGTCTTCAAATAAAGATCTCACTAATTAGTAAATGAAGAAGCTTTATCAAAGCCCCTGTCCTGGCCACTTCGGTTCCCCGCTCTACTGGAAATATTACGTGTAACACAGAGGGGAAGCTGAGGGTTGTCAGAGATTATTCAGCACTCATTGCTGATAGCGAATGACGGGCTAGAGCGTTTTAGCGGGATTAGTTCGAGGGTAATATTCGTAAATATATAGAGACTGAGCAATAAGCATTATCAGCATCAGCATTGCTGTGACAACCCCCCCCCCCCCCCCCCCCCCCCACACACACCCACACACCCACACACAAACACCCTTAATTATATACAAAATAAAAAGCCTTGGGACCAGCCTTGGCATATAACCTATCTGAAATGAAATCTTTATTGTGTGTGAGTTTGAGTACATATAAGCTGGAAAACACATACAATACAGTTCAGACCAAACCCTACCTTTTCAGATGTACACACATTTAAATCCTTAAATCTATCTAACAAAAAAATAATTCAAATAATATACAGTTTATACTCGTATAATATATTTATTATAAAAGTCTTGTATTGTTATTTTTTATTGTTACGTATTTATTTTGATTTATTCTTTAATATTTGTAATTTTTCCATTTTGTACATGTATTGTAGGTCTTTTTAAAGTTTATTTTCTGTATGAAAACTTCAGTGTAAACGCCGGCAGAAATTCTCACCGTGCATTTCTTTATCGTGAAATTTCATATTTCATATATTTCAAAGGTCCTCCTTTTCCGAAATCAGATCAAAATCAACTGTATTACTATGATCCGTAACATTACAAAACGACCATAAAACAACAAGATTTTGTAAGGCGATGAACCTTCGAAACGCTATAAATGTAAGCGCAATATCAAATTAAAACTACATCGAGCAGCTGTTACGATCGCGTGCACAATATCTAAAACATTGAATCTACTAAAAATGGGATACAATCAATTTAGAGAGATCATTATCGATTGTTATGAATATGCAATTGAGTCGGGTTACACATGTGTTTGCTTCCTACACGGTGAGTAGGTGGAATGTTTCGACGAGGCGTACATTTACAACAAGCAGAAACAACCATGTAAACGGGTCGTTATACTAAGTTGCATCGTTTGTTTGGAACAAGTAGGTATTATAGAGTTTATTCATCGACACTATTACACGCTTTGCACATGCTTGCGCTTGTTTAGCAGTGTGGTCTCGGCTTTAACATACGACCACCCCATGACTATCCATGACATCCCGCAGGGACTACGACTGCCAGGTACTGATTACCGAGGAGCCGATTATGATCACTGCTCAGTCGCAACTTTATTTTGCATTTATATCTTTATGTATGTATTTATTTTATTTTATAGGTTGCCAACACAGCAAGCATCATTACAAACCAATTACACACACACACATACAAATTCAGTTAGTTCTAAATGCTGCCGCAATTACAGGCACCTCAGGCTTACACAAAAAAAAGTATCTGAATAATAACATTTAAAAAAATGTGCCTCAAATTACAAACTGTAGGCACGCTTATTATTATGTATAAGATCACAGACATATCTCGAAGAGGCAGTGAGCTGAAGTGGCAATGAGCAGGCCAAATCGCTCGTTGAATGATAACGGGTGGCGAGTAAGTTTTCGAGTATCGAAACAGGGAAATACTTATCGGTTTTTGTCATACATCAAAGTATTCAAATATGACAAAGTTTCATTTGCCGTCGACACATCGCGATCGCTCGCTCGGTGGTATGATAACCGGCTATGAAAGAGTACGCCTACGAACAAATCCTTTCCCCCTAAATATTTGGACATTATGTTGTGTGTGACAAACTAACAAGGCGAATGTGCTCAGCAAAACGGATAGCGCTGAACAGTTAACATTATAAACGTACTAGCTTTCGCAAAGTATCCCACACACGGGAAAAACGTACTCGATCGGGATAAAAGTGGCCTATGACCTTTTCTGTCTCTTCGACTATCCCTATACTATAATGACGTCATTCTGACTCTCCCTTACGACGCGGAGGAAGGAAAAACAAACAAACTCACTTTCACATTTACAATATTAGTATAGAAGTATATATACTTCGCACATACAGTGACACAACTGCATTATTTCTATAAAATGCAAATATAAACTTTTACGTGCCTTTAATACGAGTAAATAAAGATCATAACAATATTTATTTTTATTTTATTTTATTTATTTTATTTTATTTTACAATTTTTGGGAAGACTAACAGTTTATAGTATATAAATAAATAATGTATCTTATGAGTAGCTATAAACTAATAATAAGTCTCCATATAATATGCATTTAACGTACATACGAACTACATACATACAATTGGTAATAAGGAGACCTGTGTCATACCATGGGCGAGGCCTATGATCAGTAGTGGACGTTTCCCGGATGATGATGATGACACAAGAACATGACAAGAAGATGACAAACAGCCCTCTCTATCATCCGACATCAATACATACAAAAATACTTATTGTATGCACTTACGATCAACTGACGTCGTCTTTCATTTCAACCCGACAAGAAAGGCTTTTAACTTTTTAGTTAATAAGTTTGTGTGTTGATAAACAATAAATTCTGAATTCCAGCCATCATATGGTAAAATGAAAAATTTGCTAGTGGGAATATACGAGTGCACACCGCCATGCTGCTACGTCGACCTTTTCTTTTCCAAACTTGGCCGACACACTGCCCTGCGACTAGATATAAATATAACATCTTTTAAATGTATGATGGTTTACACTTGGCCTTCATCCCACCTGATGGTAAGTAAGTAAGGACGAAGCGTGCGTACCCAAATAAAAAGCCAAGCAAGGTAATGAGACGCTGACCCCTGGAATACAACAGTGCTATTGGACGGCAGGCTTAGGTAACACGATGATAGCTCCAGGCGCACATAGAAAATTAGTAATTATAAATTATATCGATCTATCATGCTTCTGCCTATAATTGTTTGTTGCCACTTCACAACTGCACGGCTGAACCTATCTTGATGAAATGTGGCCACGCATGTAGCCTAAGCCATGAAAAAGGGAATAAGCTACATTTTATCTCAATAACGTTCCCATGGGATTATTCTTGAAGTTAACGCAGACAAAGTCGCTGGTAAAAGCTTGTCTCACGTATAATGTTGCTATACGTTGTGAAGTTGCAATGTAAAGGCAACAGGTAATTGCTGTTTGCAATGTATGCAAATCGAATTGTGAACATTGCAGATAACTACCGTAAATTTTAATTTAATTAATGAGTGAATGGTATTCCATTATTTGAGCAAATATACTCTTAACATCGATGAAATCGTTGGACATTGCAACGACTGATGTCATTGTTGTTTTACCAGACTAAATTGCTTTGAAAGGAATATGTGTTTGTGTTATATAATTACTTGTTGCAAAATGATTATTACTATCATGTAACATTCGTTTGTGTACGATAAACAAGGTCTTTTTAGATTCGTTTTTATTTTAATCAAATAATTTTTGTTTATGAATCAGATGTAATAATGAAGTGATAATTGCCGTTAGTGATTACGATAAATTTCAAACTACTCGTTTATCGATAGCTCATACATATTGATAATATTTGATAAGAAGAACAGGCGTCCTTTGATTCAGAAGTGTATACAATACACACCAGTGTATCCGGGACATACAAATTTTCGTAAGTGGTAAATAGTGAAGAATAATTAATCCACGAAGACTTCTTATAGATTCAATTTTCGATATTACTTTTATTTTTTCTACACTCATATGATGTCAGTACAGGCTTAACTGCCTCAATTTTTTTAGCGTATGAAGGGTTTTCACTTGGCCCTTATTTTATGGTATGGTAAGTGACGATAAGGGCCCCTTGGACGGTAAGCGAGCGCACCCAGAAGCCTCAGCTTAATCAGGCACTGGCTCTGCTACTTTTCATACCGGAACACAACAGTGCTATTAACACTGCTGTATGGCGGCAGACTTAGGATTGATTGTATAGAACATGTTTCTGAGTCACTAGTGTAGGTGTCACGGTTCGGGTAATATTAAACTGTCTTAGTAATATGTAAAGGAGGCACAATATTAAATTTTACGACCAAAATTGATAGTGTAGAATGGTCTAGAAACCAAAGCTGGGATCATCATGAGTACTGAAGTGAACCATAGACCCTAGCTTTATAAATTACAACATCCACACAAACAATCGGTTAATTTACATAAAAGAAAGCGTTTAATTCAGTTAAGCTCTGCGGTTAATCACTGGTTTAAACTAACTAAGCTCCCTGGTCATTTGTACCCGTCGGTCCAATAATTAACCTAAGCAAGACGGGCTCGGTAAACGGTTAACTAAGTTTTAAATAACTAAATAATGAGAAGCAACCAGCTAGTGAAAGGTTAAATTGTTTACGCATTGATTACGTTTTTAAACTTGATTAATGTCGATTAATTTCTGATCAAGTATTGATTACACACGATTAATTAGAGAGTGATTAAGGAAATTAATATTCCGCTAGGCCCGTTGATGGGAAAACTCCAGGATCGCTAGCTTCAGACTGTAATATTGCCGCCATATTAATAAGTTATAAGTTAATCACGATTAAAATCGAAGTCATCAAATCCACCGAATAATCAAACAAGTTCTTGAGACTCACATAGGAGGAGGTTCTTCCAACTGCCGCCGAGGGCTCGAAGACATCGGTGCAGGCGTGGGACTGGAGGTTGCGGGGCGCGGGGAGGAGTCATCCTCACATCTCCTTCTGAAGAGCTCCTGGCCAGAATCGACCCTCTGTCTCGAGACAATGACCTGCGCCGTCCAAATGGAGCGCCTCTAACGGTGGCGTAGCTATCCTCAGCTATGCTGAAGGTTTCTAACGGAATAGCATCACAATGATCTCGTCTGCTTCTGACAGAGAATGTTCTACGAAAACCATTCGCTAGGCCTTCCATTGTTTTCCTTTTTGGCTTGATCTCCTCAGAGCTTATAACAGTAATATCATCCATGTCACGCTGTTGTAATGAGTAGGTCCTGTGCCTTGGCTCCATGGTGAGGTCTTCGATTCCGCCGTAGCGATGACGTAGAGGTCTGGCTCTGTCAATCACTCCCAGTTCATCGTAGCTTCTGTAAGTCGACGAGGCACGTCTTGGGGTAGGCGGGAGTCCGAAATCAACCGTCATTTTAAGCCGAGGTCAAAAGCAGATACCTGGTGGGGAAAGTCTTTGTTATGGTACCAATTGATTTGGATGCACTGGTCTTGGCTTGCGACGAAAATCAGATATTTCGTGAGCAATTATTGTTTGTTCGTCTTCAGCTATTTCTCATTGTAACGTAGTGCTTCTAGATTATTCCGCTGTTGATTCACAAGGTATCAGCAATAACATTTTGACTACCTAAAATTACGTTTTACAGACCAAGAGGTAGGGATGAGAATGAATGCGTGTCCCACAGCAAGTTCCAAAATGTTGCCGCCATCTAAACATTCCCAGGCATATACCGAAATCACTTTCGCCCTATAAATCTAAGCAACAGTTACATCGACGTTATGAGGGACCGGCAGCCATAACAGTTTGCTTAGTGTCGTATTTGCGTGTACAGCGACCGTTTAGCATAACAATCTCGTGACTTGTCCAACTTCTGTGCTTACATCGCAGTAAAATTTGTTTACCATCGAACGGCGCGATACAAGTTGGGCCCGCATTGATGTTCTCACGGAAACTTGGTACTGTTTTATATTATTTGGATTATAAACCTTAAAAAAAGCAACTGTTTAAATTTTGCGATACGATAGTTATAAAAATACTAGAACTACCAAAGAACTACTGGATCAAGTAACCACTCAACGAGTCCAAATTTCTCACTCCTATGATAAAACAATTTACTAACAATAACATGATTTAGAATCATATTATGTACCGGATTGAACTTAAACAGTTTAAAATTAAACGTAGGCACTTGCCAACTTTTGTTTACAATTAACAGACTCAAAAAGAATTAAGCTCAGTACCAAAGAAAATGGAATAGGAAATAATTTAATATTCGAAGACAAAGAAACACAGACACAATGCGAGACTAAACTGTTGAAGGCAATCTAGATGTCTACCTCAAGCGATTCAGATAGAAGTTACGTGTTTAGTCGATTTTGGTTTAAACAACTTGAGTTGACTCAAAAAAGTTGGGTTCAATATTAAATGAACCGATACTAAAAATGAATGTTTCGAAACAAATACGCAAACAGTGTAAGACCAAATTTACTCACAACCAAATGTTACTCAAGTTTTTAAATATAACTGAGCAATGTTAGCAATGTGACAACATAGCGTAACAGACAGAGCGTGTGGCCAAGAAGAACCCGAAAGCGAATTAAAGTTGCTAATCGTCAAGACAATTGCAATTTGCGGTAAGGCAATCGCACTAGTTTTGACCATATTCAGGAACTGTAGCAGTATACGAGTTTTCGAAATGTGTTTTGTGTATGTTAATATTGAAGCAGATAACCCACATGATTGTTACAACAGCTCATCTTCTAGATAAAATGTTTCATGTAATAAATTGATAAGAAGTAAGTGATATGATTTTTTATATTTTTCAAGGAATTAAGCGCGATTTTGACTACAATTACTATAAAGAAATTGTGAGAGAGTTGTGACTGAATAAACATTATAACGACAAATTGATTACAGACAAATGTACTGTAGAGCCTAAGCGCACTGTAGAGCTAAAACCCATCACTAATAACAATGTCAAAGGACATTCAATGAACACGCATAGGTCTGTATAACCGACGGTTCTGACCGGCTCGAAAGCATTACGATTAGAGCGGCGGAATTCGAACAATTATCGAATTAGGTACTGTTTCCTGCTCGGTCGGTCGTCGAATAGGCACTTAAATGCGGATTTGTCCCATTCGAGGGTATGGAACTTTAGGTGACTTCTTTCTTTTCATTTGGTATATTGTTACCGAGGCATAATTCTATAAAAATGAAGAATTTATAGCTATGGCAAAGGATGACAATACAAACAAAAGTTACAACCTACAGAGAGAAATTTAGTGCGAATAGCAAATTTATGAATATACATTCTACAATAAAATATCTGTAACCCAGACAAAAAGAATTAGTGTGCCACTAAATCACATGAAGCAACTTATTTTGAAAAAATCATTATTGATAACAAGATTACCAATTTAAACACATAGAGATAAGCAAAATTTTCTTGCAAGGTGGACGTGTTGATGTGAAATTAACATCAATCGTTTTTTAAAATTGAGTCGAAGGGGAGGCGCCGACATACGTTACTAAAATTTGTATATTTCATTAATTTTTGATGACGTTGAAATACTAGTCGACATTGAGCGAGAACTGACGAGTTTCGATCGCATGTCGCGAGTAGATGCAAGTAACATTGGTGTTGTTCATATAACTTTTAGAAAATCTTGAAACCATTTAAAAAAAGAATAAAATCAATGTGACATCAACGTAATTAGCTAACATTAGCTTCCTTACTGTCTTCCAAAGTACATTTTCTCGGGAAATTTTTATGGAAAACCGCATATACTAATCGTTAGCGCATGACTTGCGGCAACGAGCTGGGAAAACAAAAACAAAGCAGCAACAGTCACAGACACGATTCGTGCAGAAGCCTTTTTAGCACAACAAAGGGCTGTAAATAAACTTTTTTGTCAATCCCAAACCGCATAACTCGTGCGTGAAATGGCGTTATAGGCAACAATGGTGTTATGGTATCAGGGCTTGTTGCAGTTATGTAAACGTAAACAAAATCAGTTGCACGTACTTAGAGAAAGGTGCTGTGCCCTTGGTATCGGGCACTCGAGTTATCGCAAAAAATCTGGTTGGTAGTGAAGAAAGGCTCCGAGCCAAAACCACGAACAGGTTTTGTGTGAAGTAGTTGAACATAATTACTGATGTGGCTCATTTTTATAATTGACACATTTCACTATTAGACATAATTTTATAATGTTTTAGGCAACATCTATGGCACAAGTTGAAACATTAAAAGATAATGAATTAGTAAAACAACCTGGATCATTCTAGACAGATATGTACAGAACTTGGCAAATGACATATATTAAATTTGGTCCAAACTAAAGCAAGTGCTGACATCAAACCATATAACATTTTCTCCAAACAACATCAAGCTAAGCAGCTTACAGAGCTCAAACGGTACGGATACTAACATGAAATTAAAAGGCCCTATTAGAAGAGTGAACACAATGGAGCAAATCCTAATATGGCGGCAATAATGATGATAAATGCCGTCATATCAGGCAATTACTTCCGGCGTGGGCTTGTCATAAACCTGCATGCGTCATTGAGCATGGGTAACGGCTCCGGGAGATATCATAAAAGTGCATGAAAACCGTACATTTTGGTAGCAAAATAGTTAGGCCAATGTCACTAGAAAGACAGAAAGTCTAAAACTATTTTACAAGAAAGTCTAAGCTATTTGATAAAGGCAGGGTAAAGTAATGATAGCCTATATCGACGAGATGCAACTATTTGTTTGTAAGAATATCACAAAACAAAATTAATTTGCGACAAAAAACACTCCTTATATTTGAAGTATAACAAATTTACCTCCTACAAACAAACGTGATTTTCCACTTTCATGATCAAGATTAACTTTTTCTTTCTAAACATTTTAAATGGCTCGTTATTGTCACTTTCTTCAACAAATACACTTTTTATTTTCAACTCTCAAACACTTTGCTGCTTATTTCTGTTGACATTTACTTTGTCTCTTTGTTACTAAAGTTTTGAAGGTTTGTTCAAACACTTGATTACCACTTGTAATTTCAAACCGTAAGCTACAGTTAAAATTAGTCTCTAAATATGGAGTGCCTCTCGACTCTCAAGACTAAACAAATCAAGAGTCAGAAGTGCATGTTTGAACAAACATTTTAAACGCTAAAACAGGAAGCTATTTTGATTTGTTAAACAGTGATTAGGCGCCAATTACGCTTTTGTAATTTGTTTACTAAACAACTTTGCAGTCGATTCTAGGATTGTGTAATCGAGATGAACAAAACTTGGAGTATGTAATGCATAAAAAAGAATCTACTGCAAGATAATGCTGTGGTCTTAATAAATGTTTAAAAGATGGATCGAAATGACGGGAGGATCAGTGGGTAGAAAAAATGTAATAATAATAACTTTTCTTTTGGAAATCATATCAGTACATATATTCTTGAAAATAATATCGATATTATTGTCGATGTGAGAATTTTCTTCATTAATTAATTACTAAACTGTAAATACCAACAAACTCAACGATAAAAGATATATACGAATTAAATTAAAACAATCCGTATTGAATAAAAAAGGCTTCAGTTATGCAAGTTATAGCAAGCAACTGTATCCATTAAGTACAGAAAGAAATTTAAGTACGTCAAGATGCATGTGCGAGGTTAAGCAACTTTGGACCGAATATGGCATGGATGGTCGAGAGAGAGCGGAATTCATTAAAATAATCGTCTTTGTAAGGCGTCAACGCAAGCATACTTTTTTGTAATTTCAGAAGAATTTGATTTAATCATTTCATAAGGCTATTACAAAAAATATGTAACGAAATATGGTTGCACATCTTTCAAAAGTAAAATCTGTTGCATGCAACGTTTCCTTGAGGCAAAATATATGGGGAACAATGATGATTATAAGTTCAATCTAGGCACGAATTATCAAACACTTTGTGGTATGGTATTAAGCAAGGAAAACAAACAATAGAAACAAGAAACAAAGCACGCATATACAGAAAATTCACGTTTCGCAAATATGTTGCATCGACAATCGGCTGCATTATGCAGGCTCCACGCTTGGCAGGCGGATTGGTGATGGCAATATGATGTTATTGTCACATAAATGTAGATGCTTCTGTTCATCTCTTGAATCTTTTTCTTTAATCATGGTTATTTTGATAAAATTAACGCTATTTCTTTCGATGCTAAAAGTTCTAATTTACCTACAACAAAAACCGTTTTCTGGTTGGTATGGTACACTGAATTTTTAACTTTCTGTCATTACGTTGGTTAATAGGAGTTATTTATTAACTGCAGTTAAATAGCGTCAATAATCAGCAGAATTTTAACTTGCCAAATTGTTTGCGCAGTAAAAAAATTAAGCAATGGTTGTGCAACTAAATAATCAAGTTGTCGATATTATCATTACAAAATTTTGTACGCATCGACAATAAATTAACTAGACGAGCAGAATACCCAAAAAAGTAAATAAATTTGCATTACCATCAAAAACTTCGCCGTGATGAAGTTCGAGTTCATTAAAGGTCTACATTAAGGTTGACAATGTTACGGTGTTAACCTACTTTGCATGCGATGTGAATGAGAAAGAAGAATAGCGTAATAAAAATGACCGTGTGAACTGGTTCGTCTATTCACGTAATAATACTGGTCGGTAACTCACCGTGACCGTAAAAGTGACGAAGGCTATTGCAATAAATTACAACGAAAGTGTAGACGTAATACAATAGCCAGTATCAAATAGCCTCCTAGAAGTAGTTACTGATGATCTACAGTCGAAAGTCCTCTGTATATTATACTTCTGTTACTAAATCTTTGTTACAATTTAAATACTAGAAACAAATAGAAATGTTACTAGGAACATAATTATGTACATTAATCGAAGTAGTCCGACACATTTAAAAAATACTAACTTATTAAATAACAAACAAGTCTGGACTTGCATTAAATATTATTATGTACAATGGTTTCATTGACAGATTAGTAACACTTAATCTCAAAACTTTGATCAGTTTCGAGTTTTCGTAATTACAAAAATAAGACGAATCTAAAGGCAGGCTATCAATCAATAAACACCAATAAATAACCCTTACTCGATCACGTATTATTACTAAAACATTAATAACAGATTCAACACTTAACACTAATGATGTCAGCGTAAATACTTACAAAGGAGCAACTAACCAAGCAAACCATAAGACAAACAAGATAAAGACACGACAAAAACATGTACAAAACCTTGCTAACGAGACGGGGGCAAGTGCAGGCCATCCATCAGTGAACAGAGAAATCTGCCAGACTGATAGCACTAAATTACCTGGAGTAGGGTGGCCATAACACCTCAGGTTCCAGTGGAGACAACGTACCATAAAGACCCGAACAATAGGGTAACACCGCACGAAGAGAAAGCCACCATATAAATTGATTAATAGCATTCTCTGTACACCCTGCGGCTACTCGATAAGAGGCCGGTAATGTGGTTGGATGAAGAACCATTGGAGGTAGCGATAAAATATTGTCAACTAAATGGCTGTTTTTCGCTTGGCGACAGCATGATTAAGATATCTATTCGATATTAATTGTATCGCAATATAATTAAACAGTTTCAAAGACACATCTCCCACAACATCAAGTTATCGAATCGACATAATTGTATAGCTAAAAAGTATACCATATTTACACTACAACCTAAACTAAACCCTTATCGCTGAAAGCAACTTCTACCGGACGTCCTTAGAGGAAGAAATGTTGAATAATATTTATTTGATTGACAGAAATCGGTCATGCCACTTACATTTAGTTTGCATAATCAAACGTCCTTTAAAACGTTAACTTTGCGATGCCTCCATAGTCTACTTCCTCTATGGCAACAACAGATGATACCGACAACCATAATTGTATAATTGAAAATTCGCAAAATCGACCGACTGAGTAATTGGCAGTTGCGAAATTACAAACGAATTTTGTAGTGAAATCCTCTCGAAAATTGAAGGGTTAAAGCAGCTGTCATCTTGACACATTAACGAGAACTGACACAGACCGAGTTGAAACACAGTCATCTGTGGATGAAACTTTAAACACGGGCGATGAAAGGGAAACGATTTGTGTAGCTCGAAAGAGTCAAGTCACTTGCTGAGAGACGAGGTCACTCGCTGGTGAAAGCGATGATAGCCCTAAATCACCTGCAGCTACAAGAGGTCGAAAACCCTATGATGGCTCGACAAAAGGCATCTCCGTAAAATCGCAAATCATTCGTCAATATATAGTTGCAAACGACCTCACCTGTGATCACGACATTGGCACAGATGCGAAACGCGACGCTAGATATGATTGATGTGTTACATTAGCGTATCATTGTGTCTTTGAATAGTCGAATAGTGATAATATTGTACGAAATGTGAAGCCAAACAGATATTACACAAAAGCTATTAACAGAGGTACAAACTTGAATTGTGTAATAGTTATTGAAAAAGCTTTGAGCATATCTAAAGTCACAGGTGATAATATTGCCGCGATTTAAATCTAATTTAAACCCAGCATGTTACTCCTTTGATTTCAAAGCTTTGTTCTTAAAGTAATATACATTCCTGGACTTGTTATTGTACACAGAACTTAAGGATAAGTAATCTCCGGTGTTTGTAATTCACGTAAGTACGCTCATATGGCACAGTTTGGATGAATTTTGGCAAACTCTCTCAACTCGTTTGCATTTCGAGTGCACGAAGTCGAAAGGACCTTTTATTTTATCTTTTTAACGGGCAGGCTGTTTAAAATGAATGCCAGTTTTTGTGCATTCCTCTCCTTTTTAACGAGATTTCCCCTGACAAAACACGATTGCTTGACAGTTATTTAAACATTCTCTCATCTCTTTTGTTGCGTTTTGTTTTTGTGCTCTTCCGGGTAATTTGTGTGAGGTCGCTTCTGATCTCTCAATGGCCTCTTTATGTTTTTAAAACACTCGCACAGTGTATTATAATACTGATATTTATCCTTCCCTATTTCGAGGAAGTGATTTTCGCACGGGCATGTGAACATCGGCGCTCGAGGGGACCGAGTTAGTACTCATTAACGAATCGATGTCATTTACAAATAAGTACATTCGTCTGTTGACTATGCGACGAGGCACGAGCAACATCATGTCTAAGACATTATCTGCTAGCACACTCAACATAATCACGACCTCGGGTCAAGAATTTAAATACAAGACCTTCTGTAAACACTGTAAGCATCATATTTTAACAGTTATTTCTTGGTTCTATGACCACGCATTACGAGTATACACAAACGGCAGGTCAAACATGACATGCAAATTGAAACGAAATTCCCAAACGCTCATGACGTACTTATAGTTATTATCTTGATAATCAGATATGCTAGTACGAACACTTATCGCAGCAAGCTAGAAACCTCTGCATCACAAGTTAGAAAGCCAAATTAGAATACCGTTAAAATCCGGAGCAAGTTCAATAGCGACAAGCTTTGAAATATTGGCCTCGCATTATAGTCGTTAAACCATAATTGCAGATCATGCAAAAACTAGGACCGGACGTGCAAAAAACAATTTCACCTGACCGAATACATTGTACAAAGTAATGGTTAGTTGGCATAATTTTATTTGCATTGATTGTATAGTGATTGATGGGTTAAAATGTAATCATCCCGTTGCTTCCCATGGCTCTAAATATGTACTCCGATTCTCTGCTAGTCTAATTAGAGTCTTATTTGTGGCCTTAACAGTGACGTAAGAGTGTTCTCTTGAAGATGTATTTTATACCAGATATCTTCAGCATGAATCCTGTTCTTTTTGTCAAAGTTTCTGGACGAGGTATACGACCGAACGAAGACACTCAATTTGACCGCATACTCGTACATTGTTCAAAGCATTGATTAATATAAGATTTATTTGTTTGGATGGTGAACGAGTAGGGCGTGATTCTATTCACTCATCCGGTTATTGAACGGCCGTTGACACGGATAAAAAGTATGATTGGATTGGAGCCAGTAACTGTGGTAGTACCCGCGTTTGATGGATTGGCCTGTCATGTCGGGACCACGTGTTGTGTATTAGCTATCGACAGGGATTAAGCTCACTTGGAGTCTTTTTCATGGAAATAAATGTATGCATAAACATGAAGCTTGGGCTGTGCTGAAAATATGTGATTGCTGCGGCGACTACTTGATGTATTTTTTTCTTCTTCAAAACTATCAACATAATACATAAGAAAGAGGTTGTTTGTCGTTCCTTTACGGCGTAACGGTGAGACAGCATATCTAGATTTTTGTTAAGTTATAGTTGAATTTATATTTTGGCAGAGGTGCGCCACCATAAGAACAAAGGTCTTCTGCTCCAAGAACGAACTCGTGCAAGTGACGCGAGCATGGTGGGCGAGCCCCCTTCACAGCATGTGGCAGAATTACCATCGACCTATCACTTGATACTAATTAATTAATTATTCGATTATTTTAATATTCGACATACTAATTTAATTTGACATAAAAAATTTTTAACTTAGACAATTTGACATCATACATAATATCCCTATCGAAGAAGTTGTTTCCGTAGGATAAACAGCAACGCATCCGAAGTCACGGGGGAAAATGCTAGTGTTAATTAGTTGTAAATGGTGTCTTTTTAGATTTGTCCTTCAGGAACAGAGTGACGCATCGAGATGATTTGGCATAGTCTAGCATGTGGTCCGAAGAGTGGTCATTATGAGCACCCTCACTAAAGTGTACTTTAGTGCACTACCATAGTAGTGGTAGTATAATATCTGAAGCACACACTGACGACATAGGCAAAAGACAGTCTTTCAAAAGCTTCTATTGTTTGAAATCGTTTCAAAGCACAAGGCTGACTTAATAGGTTCTTTTTTGATGCGATAGACGATTACATGAAGTATTTTGCAAATGTCCTTCATGTCCTTTCATGAAAGTATTTATCATAATCACTACATTAGGAAGAAAGTTTGGTAATCGCACTAAGATGTATATGATGACGAGCTGATACGACGTGAACCTATTCTAAAGCTGGAGCCACACGGCCGCAGCAGCGAGATATACATAACTCAATTATCTATGTAGTAAATAAAGAAAACATTGAGATTAATAAAACGAAATTAAATGAGAAGCATAACAAAGGAAAGTAAAGTCAACGAACAAGCAAACAAATTACATTTTATGGACGGATGGATTTACACATCCAATTTTTAAAAAGCCATTAATTTATTGGCTCGAAATTAATAACGTCGTGCTTGATATTAACACACGGTAAACAGCCAAAATCTCATTTTAGTAGCGGTATTGTTGGAGACTTTAATTATGATATTTCCAAGCGATGCCGGGCTATAAAACTAGTCGTAAAGTATGGTTAATGTAGACTGTAATCTGACTACAGCTTTATTAAAAGGCTTTAATTGATTCTTAGTTGCGTTGTATTTCGAATAACGGATTCGAGAATTTTTAAATTAGCGGTTAGTTCAGCATCGATAGTTTCCGGTTCTTATAAATATTGTGATCGTTAACAATCATTGAAATACTTTCAAATTAAGCTATTCTTCACATATCACAGCAGATCACATAGAAATTATACAGTGATATCTATTAATCATAATTAAATCAAAAATAAAAACTTAATGGCTCCATGAATATCCATTTATTTATATGATAATGATACTCATTTCGCGATATCACAATCCGATGTCCTATTTTTAGATAATTACTGCAGAGAGACAGCTATTTTATTTTAAAAGAATATGGCAACATCAATTTAGTATGAAACTTTAATGGAGCGGGATCCCGTCAAGTTCAAAATCTTACCATAAGACAAAATATCCTAGTATCTAGTGGGTATACAAAGAATACTTTTTTTAATTTTCCTAGCTCCTATTATTATTAATTTAATTATAGTTCTTAGTTTAGAGAACTGGACTACGAAGCTCGTGTACCGTTCTGAGAATCCAAACCTGTCTTTGAGACCACAAATTATATCGTTCCCAGTCGTCGGTCACTCGTGGCTGAGTATACTAATTTATAAATGCAGCTCGATGACAGATCGACCGATGGTATCGTGTTGCGACGCAGGCGCAGCCGCAGCCAATAGCGGTGTGCGTAACTTACATGGTGTTCAGTGTTTTACCCCGACTTCAAAAAAGGAGGAGGTTATCAATACGACTGGTATTATTTTTAAATGTTTGTTACCTCAGAAATTTTGACTGGATGAACCGATTTGGATTATTCTTTTTTTATTTGAAAGGTGATGCTTCGGCATCCATGAAAAAAAGATATAAATCTTAAATTTGCCTTAGTAAAAGTAGACTTTTAGGGCAAATGAAGTCAGTTTCCAGTTATTTTTGAACGCATTGCTTGCATTGCAACGCTTGGTTCGTCAAAATGGGGTACCAAGGTGAGACATTTTTGGGCGTCTACATACTCGTATGTCATAAAAATACCTCTAACATAAACAAAGAATATTGCATATATTGCTTAAGATTCCTTAGAGGTGTTGCTATTCAGCAAAACGAATTCAACGGATTTGTGAGTGCCATGTTCTGTTCGTCTTTGTGATGTACACAAAGCAGAGCTTTTAAAAGATAAAGAGTTCTAGTTCCAAAAAAGTAAGGCTAGATGTTACTGAACATACTGTACAGTGTACAGCTCCGTGATAGTCCGATGCTAATCACCGCGGCGGTTGACACTATCGCCACAAATAAATTGACTATTCAAATCCTATGCGCGATACATAAATCTTTTGTAACTCACACGGCGATTCCGATTACTAATGCTTCATACATTTGTCTGCGGCGCGATTGTTTCTGTCTGCGACTGTACGTGATGTATGGTGTGAATTCGGGCTGGCAACTATTCTGCTCTCGCTTACTTTGACAAACAATAGTGTGAGCAAGATAACACGATATAATGCGACCAGGATGACGAAGCAACTATTAGACCAGGAATTCTAGACCAGGCACGGGCAATATGACTGCCGTCCCCTGAACGAGTTTTGTTAAAACGATGGTTTTAAAAATATATTAGATATCAACGTCATTAACAACGATTTTTTTAAAGCTTAGCTCTTGTTTATACTTCCTAATAGAAAGCATACATCCATGCAAAACAGAGCTTTAATGATAAACACTGAAGGGAAAATCTGCACCAACATCGTTAAGAAAATCTATTTGAGACAATACTAATTTCATTATCATTATTGTAAAATGTGATGTTCCATACACATTACATTTACACATCAAAACGACATGATTTAGAGACGTTTTGTAATCTTATTATAAACACAAACAAGCTTTTCGAGAAAAAAAACGAGAATAGCTTTTGTCTAAATTGTGTAGTTCATAAATAAAATTGTTTTAAAGGTTATAATAATACATAATTTTTAACACAAGCCGGTGGAACAACAGTAAAAAGTTTCCATTCCTTTTTTAACTAGAGTTCAGGAACTGTTAAAAATAAAATATATTTAACTAAGTAATGCTAAGTGTTTTAATTACGAAAAGCATTCTGTGGGAATGTAAACGTTAATAGCATTTAAATTGATCTATCACAGAATATCAAGCTTAATGCACTAAATCCCGATGCAACATCTCATCATAAATCTGCACAAATTGCTTGATTAACATACACTGGCCGTCATAACTTTCATAATTCAGGTGTTGCCCACCTGTGGGCTTCGCGTGTTATTTATAACGTAGTGGACAAACTTACTGCTTCACGCCTCTGATATATGTCCCTTGACAGTATAGTGTAGCGGACCACCGTGTACAATCGCTGTGAAAAATGGTTTCCTAAATGTTTTATGTGTAATGGAATAACGAAAAGGTAATGTTATATGAAACTTTTTGTCTTTTTGAAGGGTGTATTATATCAGTAAAACTGAATCATACCGATATATTGTTTTTGAAAATGCATACGAATTTTATTTTTAAGTGGCCGAAAGAGATTTTAAATTTTTAACATGTCGTCTCGCGATTAAGAACAGGAGAACTTTTTGTCATCCCGTTAATAACTATTGCAATAACAACAGTTATTCAACTCGGTTTTAAAGCTTTATTATAATTGGAAAACCAGATTTGTTGCCTACATAAAAAGTGTTCCATATTATCATTCTAAATATATCTCACAAAATAAAACACGAAGATGTGTAAAGCAAACAAAATTCATCACCAAGGCCTTAAGCTTCATGTTCACAAGTCATACAAGTAATGATAAGTCGTCGAGTGATTGATCATTTCCTTCAATTAGAGCGTGAAAATTAACACTTAAATGCATGACCGTACACAGAGGGTCGTGTCTTGATTTCGTAACTTTAAAAGTGTTTAAAATAAATTTAAATTGTAGTTATTTATGTTCTTAAGATTGACACTAGTTACCGCTCTGTGGATATGTTTGGGTGCTTATTACACGCATGTGTAGGTATCTACGGTAGTATTTTAGTACGTTTTGTGTTCGTCATGAAATAATTAGTAAATATAATATGACATAATATATGCCATCATGTAACCAACAAGTCTACTTAGCAGTAGTTTAAAAAATTCCTTACTTTAGTTTTGTAGAATATAACTGTGTAAGTAGTGATAAGGAAAGAAACAAAGACCCATTTGAAGACGAAACTTTACTTGAGGTCATACATTAATTTCATACAAATCTACCTATTAATTAACGACTTATGTTCACCAACTCTACAGTTTTATTCCTCATTAACGTAGGTAGATTCATCTCGGGCACCTCAGACAACACAGTTCAAATGGAAGCTCGTTTACGTAGTGGGACTCAGCTTGATTTATTATTGTACAATTGACAAATCGTTTGAGATCTTGTCGTTTGGGCTTTTTAAAAATGTAAGAAAGAAGCGTTATTTTAATTGCTGGGTTAATCATCCAGATAAGAGTTGTTTTTGGACTACATTTTTTTCTTGTTTTGACTTTTGATCTATATAAATACTAAAGTGACAGAGATACGAGTATACTAAACTAGATAATACAAATTGTATTTAGCATCATAAATCAACAGATATAAAACCTTTAAACTGTCTTCGCAGCCGAATGGCTACACGTGAATAAATGGTACTCAGTTTGGTTAGTGGCAATTAACTTTTCTATACGGGCGACCTACTAGCAAAGACGTACATTTACTAGAAATCGATGCAACAATCATATTGAACTTTCAGAACAAATCCAAACAAAGCAGTAAAACATTAAACTTCAAATCTAAAATCAAGGCACGCCGTCTTTAGCATGTTATTATTACAAACATACAATTACACAGTCAGAAACACAAAGAAAAAAGAGCGTGACAGCTAATTGTAGAGTCAAACTTGGCGTTGAGATTACACCAAGTGTCAGGGTCCAGATATGGTGCGCTCGCGCTCCGAAAAGGGAAACCTTGACTAATGCCTCACCACGCCACGAGCGAGCTAAATAGGCCCAAGTGAAGATATTCTACACTGCGGACACGGCAGAATGCAATAATAATACTGATACTCCTGTAGCACCAAAACTTGGTACCATCACTCAAGTAAATTATCTATTTCCTGATAATACACAGCTTACAATGGGGAAGATGCATGGAAGAATATTTTTGTCTCAATCGATAGTCCATGTAAAAAGGTAAATACCTCAACCATTTTTTTCCCGATACCACTAATACTTTTTTTACTACAACCCGTCGAAAAGTAATTCTAGTCGCGCGGTGCTAAAACGCTCCATGTAAATCTGGTGACATTTGTTACGTCACACGTGTTTTAGAGCGTTAAAATGTATGGAGCTTGTTTGATATTTTGAGTTATCTCGTAAAATGTCTCGTTTATGTGTTATATACCCCTATAATAAAGTTTTCAAAATGCAATGAGAAAACTAAATCTAATAAGCATTTTACTATTCGAGGAACTAAATTTTTGAGACATTTAGTCCTTGCGAAATCCAAATAAAAAAGCAAAATTTTTACGTGTGTTTATTTTGGTGGGATTTATTTTAATGTCCGTTAAGCTATAAAATACAATTCAACCCAATCTAATTTGGTTGCATCTTCCCTATTCTTACGCACGTCATCAAACAACAAGAGGTATATATTTTCAATCACAAATCATTGATACTCGTAATGTAAAATAAATAACGGGAAGACTGGAATATATTATTATTTAACTAGATAAAATTCTGCCCTTTCCATTAATTAGCTGTGCTTTTAAAAACATTCTTTAATGTAACTGAGTTGCTAAAGTTTCCCTCTCACTCGAACGTGTCCATGGGTCCCTAGCAAATTGTTGTTGATATTGTGAGTGCGGTTTGATTTTTGCTTCAATGTTAGATTATTTCAGTACCCATCTAACCATAGTACCTGATTTACATAAAGAGAGCTTCTAAAGTAGGTGTCTTTTTAAATCTTAAGCGTTACAACGGTACGACACGTCTACATTTTTTTAGGTTAATGGACCAAAGCGATGACGCTGCTTCACGCTTCAAAACTGTTAAAAAATTCTATAAAGCCTTTTTAAAAGTGACGTAGAGAGAGTGTCGTTAAAAATTATGTAACAGCCTCGTGAATAAGTCGGCTGTAGAATTAAAAAAGTTAACTGTGCGCCCGTGTAAAGTTAAAATTGAGTGGTTTTGCCGGGATATTCTGGCGTTATTATTGCTAGCTTAACAAACAGACAAATATAATTATTTGAATAACTACGAGTATAATAATTGTTGTTATGTAAACAGCATGTTGAGTTCCGGTATGACAGGTAGAAGAGCCTGCGCCTCTTCAGGCTTTTGAGTGCGCACGCCATGCACCCATCCATCGACCATATCACCGCGTACCATCAGGTGAGATGAAGGCCAAGAGCAAATCGTAAATACATTTTCTTTAAATTAAGAAAAAAATTATACTATGATGGGCTGTATTGGCCTTGTGATCCCGAAGAGGTCGTGAAAGACGACAAAAGGGAAAACACCAATTCGCTACCTGAGCTTAATGATTGTAACAAATAAGATAAACATGTGTCTCTGTTACTTATATCACTTTATACTTTACGTGTACACTCTTTAGTAGAGTCATTGTCCTAAAAAAATATTTGTAAGAACTTTTCTTTGAAGAAATATGTTTTGCGTTTTTACATATGTCGCATCCAACTATATATGTAACCTGTATAATGTATATGAAATGCCAATGATTAAGTTTGAGCACGCAGTGCCTCCTCGTGTATACAGTAGTCAACTGATGCATCCGTCCACTTGTCAAGAGTTGCAATAATCTCGACAGCAGAGACAGTAAATGGCAGTAAATCAGGATCAAGTGTGGGGTGTAAATTGCAGGTGGGCCAACGATTAACGTCATGGACCGTTGCCAACTCGCAACAAGTCTGTTAGGACACTTGACTGGAGGATTACCTGGGTATAAGGATTTATTCTCAGCTTAGCCAGCAGCAGGGCTTTAGTGTTGTTCTTAGCCAAGCAAGTATAACTTACTATTACGAAGCACAAGTATTAACGACGGCGTGTCCATCAAGTTGTCATTTGATTATTTTAAACATCCATCTTGTTGACGAGTGGTTTCCGCACATAGATATGTTTTGGCCAGTGTGTCTAACGTAAGTGAAAGTGAGCTGTCAATTCAAGCCAGCTGATCGTCTCCTGATGTGCTGGGCCTGATCCTTGATTGTCAAGAATATTTTATTGTATAGCCATGCTCTGCTGCAAATCTATAGTTAGTGGCAGCAGTTTCATGCATTCACAGGGGACTATCCGCAATGTTCATTTTGAACATGGGAACAGTAAATGTTACTGTCCTGTCAGCAAACCTAAAATTCTGCCTAGAATTTCCTCAACATAATCATAATCTTACGACAGGTTATCACTGAAACTGAAAATTTATATAAAAATTTTCGAACATAGAAGGCGATTCCGTAAGTATGTTAAAACAACATTTACAAAGATCAACCTTGTCACGTGATAGGGGTAAAATACTTTCAATAATGACTGTTCGCACCAGCATAAGTTAGAATTATTGTGCAAAAAGTAAATTCAGGGAAGAAAAGATTAGACTAGATATGTGACGAATCTTGCGCGTTATTAGCGATACTCTAGTTCTCCAAGTAAGCAAATATGATACCTCTGATAAGATATATCCTATCAGCATCATATCGCAAGCTAATAAATCTATGGATAACGCTGAAGACTATCACTGGAAACCGTTATGAAAATAACAAGGTAAGGAATCAACAGAGTGCAGATGAGAAATTGAATGTCACGTTTTCGGATCATAGTCATATCGTTTATTGCTCTCCATGAGTTTGATTGAGGTGTTAACATGTAGGTGTTCACATCATGGAACCCAGGCAGGGTATTGCAACATTGCACGTACTTAAAACTATACATAACATTCACTTAAAACTAAATAATTTCATTTACAAAATGTCAATAATTAATATTATCTAATATGCCAAGAAATCAAATTATATTAAATTCTACAAGACGCGGTCTTGTAAACCGTCCATGAATTACAAACTAAGAAGTCATTTCATTTCATAATTTCATTTATATAATTTGTCAATTTTTAAAATTTATCGTCAAAATATTCTGTCATTGTATAATAATTCTTAGTCTTTAATAATTTATTTAGTTCTTTGTCAAATGTTTTTCCTTGGAGGGCTTTAATTTTGCTGGGTAAGTGGTTGAATGTCCTGATAGCCATACAAAATGGACTGTTTTTATACAGCGCAAGTCGTGCTGTTGGCAACACAAGATCATTTCCGCGGCGGCTGACGTGACGTCGTGGGATATCCGCGATGCGCTTGAAGTATTGCTCATTGTTTATGATGAATCGACACAGTTCCAAAATGTAGACCGAAGTAACCGTCAAAATTTTATATTTGTCAAAAAGCGTCCTACAAGTCTCTCTTTGTGGAGTGTATGTGATGATCCTAAGGCACCGTTTCTGCAGAACAAACACACTTTGTATGTCGGTTGCGTTGCCCCATAATACGATGCCATATCTGATCCAAGCAGCAGCGTGGCTGTGGTATGCAGAGAGTGCACAATTTTTGTCTGTACTTTTCCTGAGTTCTCGTAATGCATAGGAGAATTGGCTAAGTCTGCTCACAACTAGTTCGACATGATACCTCCATGACAAGGTTGGGTCTATGGTGATACCGAGGAATGAACACTTATCGATTTCTTCTAGTATCTTTCCTCCATGATTTATGTTTAGGGCTAGCGGTGTTCTTTGATATGGTCGAAACTGCATTATTTTAGTTTTTTCGAAATTTAGAATAAGACCTATTTCCTCTAAGTACTTTTCAACTTTATTTAAAGAGTCGGTTATTAAATTGTGTAATTGTTTTGTATCGTTGTAGTCACAAATAAATAGCATAGTTGCGTCGTCCGCAAACATAACTATTTTATGTGGTACAACGGAAGGGAGGTCGTTAATGTAAGTCAAAAATAAAAGGCACCCCAATACACTACCTTGTGGGATCGACCCGGTTACGGATTCAATGGAAGACTTAGATTGTTTCAGTTCTCTGTTTGCTGTATTGTAGTGTGATATCTGTACAAATTGTTTTCTATCAGATAGATACGAAGTGAGCCAGTTCTTTACTTTCCCACGTATACCCAGTGAGTCAAGCTTTCTTAGTAAAATATCATGAGAAACCCGATCATATGCTTTGGACATGTATATCCCAGTAATATCGAAAGGATCTAGTTGAAGATGAAATACAATAAGCTAGAAACTTTGTTAATTTGATAATTAAATAAATAATATTATGATCTGAGGTCACAATAAAACAAGATTCACGAAAAAAGTATTTACCTTTGCCTTGAACCGTGTCACCGGAAAATATAACAAAGTAGGCTTGGGAATTTATCCTATAGGTAAAAAAACTGGTGAACCACTAATTGGAACAAAACACAACAAAAACAATGACGGAGGGTTCTTCGTAAAAATACGAAATAGAGGAAATTAAAAAAGCGACATCTGGTGCGATCACTCAATCCCCTAAACTAATTTATTCTGTACAAACAGGATAACAAAAACGCGGCCGGAGCTCGAGCTGTGAGAAAGTTTGAATTTTGATTAAAAATCTCTATATCCTAAAACAGCTTCGCTTATACACAGCCTATGTTCTGTTTTTACACAAATTTCAGTGCTAATGATATTACTGGTTAGTAATGAATTTCTTTCGCACGCTCTCTAAACATCACAACTATTTAGCGCATATGCACTATAAAATAGCAAACGCCCAAATCACAATTTGTTTGATTTATTTATAAAACTAAATTCAGTCAAAGGATATCGACGAGAAAACAACGTAAATTAAAGGCGACAAGTTGGAATCACAAGTATGCGTGTCAATTTAAAGAAAGACTTATTTAAATTACAACCAGCCGCTGTCATTTATCAAGTGTATTGGCCGCAATCTCTGTATCCATTCAAATTGAAAATCAAAATTTTCACCAAAGAATGGGAGTGATTAACGACGCAGTGTCACCGGGTCCGCCCCTCGTCACTTGGTGCAAGTCATGCGATATAATAGCAATATTGTACGAGGTGCCGTCAAGTGAATTACCTTCCGATGTAATTAACAGGAGTAATGCGTTTTAAAAAGCTCCGGTACGCCGCAATGCGACCCTTATAATAGTCGGTGCACTGAATGATGAAATTACATAAGCTGCGAAGAAAGCAAGAACAAACTCATCACTCTCTACTCGTGGGGATGATACAGATACAAAATAAAAATAAAATATCATTTTGATTCAACATAGCAACACCGCACTATCTGTACATTTCTAATTAGGACTGACATTCAAAGTAAAGTTTATATCCACTGTAAATAATAAAATAAAAGTCGTGTACAATCCATTCAACATACACACATTATTTTTATGACTCAACAAAGTTATTTACACATTATACTAAAATCCTTGTTACATACATTTTTGTATGAAACAACAACTTCAACAAATTGATGAAATGTTGTATTGTAAAGCGAATTCTACAGCGAGAGTACTTACAAACAAAGCGACTGCTGGAGGAGCGATAATAGCAAATTAATTATATTTTATTCAAAGACACCCTAGACATGCGTTTCATAAATTTTTACTTCGTATAAGTATTGTGCACTGTAGTAACTATGGAACAAAAATAATTTTGCAAATGTATGATCTTATTTTTGAAAATCAATATCGAAAGCTTCAAATTAACTTACTATATCTTTTGTTTGTTCACTACTAACAAGCTAAGGTCATAGAATTGTTCTACTGCTGTCGTATTCAACATAATATCGTAGTCATAGTACTGTGGAAACACGTTCCAACATATTGGAGCACAGGATATGGTAATGGAGGTAGAGAAATGGAAGGCGTATAACGCTCGACTATTTTAGTATAAGTTCAGTGTAAGGGCGATTTATTTTCAGCCCTATTTCCTTTCCAGACGCCACAGGGGCGTGATGTTAGACGTAGCTTGATCAAATAGATGTGTAGGTAGCCGTGTAAACATTTACACATAAACAAAAATGTACTACGAAATATATGATAGAATCCGGCATTATCAAAAGCAGTATTGATAAAAGCATCTTTTACATAGGTGTAGAGGCGTGGGAAGATTATTAAGTTTTCTTATTAGACTCACTCAAAGATGTCACTGAAATTAAAAGTCCTAAAAATGCTTCGATTACTCTAAGAGCAAGAGTAATATCACCTGATGAGATTAATTTACGTTAGAAACGGTCCTCCCACTTCCTACTAAAAGGTCCCTACCCAAGGCACGTCCTAAAGGAATTAATTTCGACATAATAAATGAATTCGTCAAGATTCCTGAAGGAAATTAACTCGGAACGAAATTTGCGTAAAGTACTCCCGTAATGGAGATGGTTTTCTTTGTCAAATACCTCTCACAAATTGTTAAGTTTATATTTCTGGACCCGCGTTTCAAATCATATTTCTATAGAATAATTGGTAGAAGCATCATCACGAGTAATCCTGTAAAAGGTATTATCTCAAGACAAGTTGAAGGGTTTATAATAACATAAATAATTTTAGTATTGAGTTACGGTGGAACTCCAAAGGAGCCAAGCGCATTACAGCCCACTTCAAACTTCAAATCCACCATCTGCTTATTTGCGAGGGCTTCCGAGGGTAGTAATTTTTGTAGATTCGGGCAGCTGTCGGGCAGGTGGCGGGGAACGTGCCCAAACATGTTAGCAGAAGGATATAATGTTAATAATTTAAACTAATCATTAATATCGTCTCGTGAAGTTTCTGTCATTATATTTGGCATCTTAATCAATATTGTTACTTTTGGGTTTTTAATACCATCGATTTATCGATTTGAGTAAACTTTACACGAGGTTTAAACTTGCTTTTTAAAAGATGTTAGTCATGCTCAAGCACAGCTATTTTATGAAGCACATTGTAACTAAATCCTTACATCTCAATAATTTCTTGCACGGATTCTGCATTAATTTTGCGTCTACGATTGCACGCATTGGCTCATATTAATATTCATGCAGTCTCCTCTTGTTGGTTGTTTCACCTAAGAATATTGTCGTTTACAATGTGTTTACACGGTGACATACGACACATAGGTCGCAAATTGAAGCATTGTACTACACGTTTCTGTTTTATCCCTAGCTGTTACTATGTTTTACTGGCGTATAAAACGAAACGTTTTATTGCTGAAGTAATATTTCATCTCGTCCAAAGCTTTCGTTACGGCTAATTTTGCTCCTACCATAGATGTTGAAACATTATTCTCTTTGCACTAACGTACTCTTATACGAGGAACCAGACACTCAAGTTTATTACACTGATGATTTCCTCTCTTTCGACCATAGTTTAAATTCCAGCTAACATTTTCCCATGAACGCCCGATCGGTATGCTCTCAATTGCACCGACTCGAATAAGGATGGAGAAATTATGAAAACACCTAGAGAGTTGATAGTTATCTGAGAGAGACCGATGCTGATCGCGACTATCCCACAGTTGTCAATACTAAGTCGAGGCAAGTGCAACATGCCGTAAATGGCTATGACTGTCTACTAGATAACACTGATCATAATCGATGGAAAAACTCGGTCCTTCGAGCCGGACCTGACCTGTTTAGACCTTAGGCGCCCATAAGTGCAACATTGTGTAAAATTAACACAGTCTTTCATAAATTTAAGAACTAGTAACAAAGCTGCTATATAAGTTTTTTATCGTTTTTTGAGAGTGTCAAGTTCCTCCTAAAACAGGAAGCACATATCTTTTTTTAACAAAAGATTATATCCAGTCCCTTAAAAGCCCTGTAAGCTTAACTGCAGAATAATGGTGGTTATATCTCAGCTGCACGTAGGGTTGGCGCGATGGCGAGATAAAGGATCATGGTCGGGATCGCAGGCGGCGGGCTCGATGCGCTCGCGCACATCTGCCGGCCCACGTGCCGCCCGCGCAGGTTTCTCTTTATATTTTTATTATTATTATTTCTACAACCAGCACATTCATCATTCACAACACATGCGTTCTGTAATAACAGGGCTACATTGGGTAATTCATTGTTTAATTAAATTTTATACTCCCTATGGATTTAATTTCTCGTAGGCGTCTGTCTATTCTTTTTGTTTACTATTAAGTTCCCTTTGTTCTATAAATTGCCTTGTATTTTTATGTTGGTTGGTTCTCGGTGTTTTGTTACCAACATATGGGCCGTGTGAGTTTGTCCCAAATTTTGCCGCATGTGTGCGGCAAGGAGTTCTGTTTTTTGTCAGCTAACATTTGAACGCCTAAAGGCTGTTCCGCAACATGTGCAAAAATAATGTATCGACACAGGATGTTAGAGAATGTGGGGCTTCGTCGTATAGAGCAGTTTATTACGATAGAAGAACATAAGTTGCTAAATCATAGTTTCAAAGCGATTTATTCTACTGTGGTTAGTGACATCTAAGATGTTAATAAGGACTTCTCATTTAAAGATCATACAACCGGCATGCTTCTAGCTTTTGTTGTGTAACTTGTAAGTCGGTGATTAAATCTCACCATTATTATTAACTGGCTCCATTCAAACACCCACTGTAGTTCTATAGTCGAAGAGAACTATGCCGTCCACCCACAGAGGCTGGTCCCGTAGGCGCAACAGGGTCACACACACACAGCCTCCATCATACAGTATCGACTTCTAAACGCACCATGTTCGATTGTTCTGCTAACTCAAATTTACATTCGGAGATTCAATGTCGTCTGCGACGCAAGGTCTGCCATTGTTTTGGCCGTTTTGGTGGTCCGGATGGAATATCGTCGGGCTCATTTGAATATTTTAATAAATATAGCCATGTCCCGAGTACGGGAGATAGCCCGTGCAGGTGTCCCGTTCCAACCACCGACAAATGTGTGTTTGTTTGTGTGTCGTGCAAGCCAAGACTATCGTGTCATCCATATAAACAATACAATACACTGACATATGATACAGAGATCATGCAAAATACTGAAGGACATTACCATTAATTTTCATGTTACTATTCAAGAGGACCATCGGCACGAATTACTAGAACCGTTTTATTGAAAACTTTAGTTCTGTCACAGCAGAATTCACATATTCATGGTACGTCACTGCACTGCAAATAATCCGGGGATGCACTGAGGTTCACTGTGAACTAAGTTTCTTTTCAATCCGAGCACAAGTTTCAGGGAGCACAAGTTGAGTGTCGCCGACACGTACGTCTGTGCGGTGTCCGAGCGTCAAACTGAATCGAACCGCGGTGGCGTGGTGGAGCTAGCAGCGAGGGGATAAGCGGCACCGGCTAGCGGCGACGCGCGGTAGCTGCCTCTCCCCTCCGTCCCATGCACCCGACAAATCTGGCGACGCTGTTCGATGGAACTGTCGTGACTCGGCGATAGATTAAACCCACCTTTTGTATGAAATTTCTTCGTTTTTCACGTTGAGATTTGAGTAGATCCGGATTTGACGGGCGCGCTGGGTCGCTCTCGTGTGGGCGACGGCCCTGATGCCCGCTCGATAATGTAATAAAGCGAGATTGTAAAATTTATTTACGCTGCGATGCAGCACCGTTATCTGGCATGTGGCACTCTACAGCGCATCGCTGAACGCATCGATAAAGCGATATCATACGACACAAGCATTCTCGCTCACAAAGCTGTTAACACATAGGGTTCAACAGAATAACGCAACTCGCTAAACAAACACTCAAAGAACCACTTTGTACTGGACAAATGTGGTCCGATAGAGAAAGCAGTGATTGATGGACTTCAATCTCGTACTTAAACTTTAATACACAAGCAATAGATAAATCATCACGCTACATTTGGTCGAACGAAGGGTCAATAAATTCAACAAGTATTTTTTATACAGATATTGACAGACAGTAACAGTTCAAAGCTTAGGCGCTTCGGAGAGCAATCATTATTTTATTAAGTAACAAATCAAGTCATATTAATCAATCGGGCTAGAACTTTCGATATCGCTAGTCGTCTAATAGCTGTAGGGTTTCCCCCCTATTACGCTCCTTATCACAGGGCGCAGCGATTTTGCCCAGCGATTATCCGTCTCGAATCGACGTGCTAATTCCCTCTGATGAAGAATTATTGCACTTCACGCCTAGCCCGCATTTCTGTTCCGACTTATTTCCACCAATAATCATTCCAATGGGCGTTGTAATTATAACCCTTACGTAGTCATCTATCAAGTCACTTTCTTTTAGTATCGCATCAAAGAGTACGAAACCTTCTAACCCTTTCAAAATTAAGGCACCGAAGCCTATAATTTTCGTATTATCCTAAAAGGAATCTTCTCGACAGGCGATTAGATGCATTATCCTGTCCGTATATGCAGATGGTCCGGGAGCGATAAAACGTAAACTAGTCGGGCTAACTCGTCCATCAGGTCTCAGATCCGCTGGTTTCGTCTTCTTTTTTGAAATAATTCTGGGAAGGTCGACGCACAAGGTCGTCAAGTATGTGGTTTCATAACTCATGTTTTTATTGTTGTGTCCGTATGAATTATGTGTAGCTTTGTAATGGCTGTTATAGAATTACGATCACGATTTTTAAATTTGAAGTCGTTCTGCTTTATTTTAAAGCATTCTAGTAAATAATTTGTGTTAGCTTGTGGATTTCCTCTACCATGAGTAGAATCTGGCATTTACTTGTTTTCCTAAAATTATTGTTCAAAATTTGAAACTTTCAATTAAGACGCCTCGAGAGCTCAATCAATCAGAGTCAATAAAATGTTGTAAAACGTCGGTATCCCCAAAACTCCGCCGAAGAAATAAATGGGAGCGAAATGTTCGTATTTCAGATACAATGTTGCATTCCTGTGCAGATTTACTTTCCAATTATGACCGTAAATTTTTGATGTTGATACTGACCTGTTTAAAAACGAGTTTGTGACTTACAATGTTGTTAAATTGAAGAATTAGTAGCGGACATTCTACACAAACAATTATTATATGTAAATCGACAATTTGGCAAAGCATGCCGTAAGTATTTAAATACTAAGATGTTATTAAGACACATATAATTATGAATGCTTTTTTTTTAGTTCGAATGGATTATTTAATAACTATCTATTTTTTTCTGTCTGAATACCATTTCAAATGTTCATTTTTGTTGGTGATATCTATGTCTACCAAAAGAGGTACCACCATATTAACTATAATTCTGTCACTATACTGTGTTTCGGCAAGATATAACATTGCCAGTACCTCATTGAATTGTGTCTTCTGAATGTACCCACGCTTCATCAATACCTAACAGAGAGGAACTGAAGACCATGTGTAAACATTAACGACAAAAATTTACTCCAAAATAAACCACTGATGATCAGAAGTTTTAGATTGGTCAGATTAGACGATATCAATGCTTTTGCGGTTGCATTCAGGTAGAATTTATGTCGTTACTTGAATTCCTCTCTCATCCTTATCCTTCTCAGGTGTACCGTTACTTCATCGTAGTTTTTAAAACGAACCGCGCCAATATTTCATCGTCTCAGGCTCGTAATGGAGCATGATTCCTCCTACGCATCACTTGGCTGTAACCCACTTGTTGAAGCCCACTCGCTTTGTCTGAAGACTTCCTATATCAAGTTGTATTTTATGTAACGTTTTCTTTAATTCTAGATCCTCCTTTTACTAACACTACTTCCTAATACTAGTGCGTAGTTATCTTCGTTTTAGTGTCTTAAATTACTAGATTTGGACTCACGAGCTACCTAGATTAAATGAAAGTAGCACTTTCTGTAAATTCACTTTTGCCTTGAATTTTTTCACCCTTTACATGTTAATTTCATCAAATCATCATGGCCGTCTCCTTCTCTGGGCGTCTTAGATGACCAAGGGCAAATTCCAGCCGTTGGGCAGATAGAGCATCCAAGACTGTATGCATATGAAAAAGGCATTTTGTTTGTTGGGGAACTTTGTAATTTGCAACAGTATTATTTCTATAATTTTAGAGTAAAATGCCTGTGAAAAGACGTCATTTCGTTATATATAAATATTATCGTTTGACAGTCATAAGCCGCAGTGGCTATTTGTAAGAGCCGAGTAAGTGATTAATCAAATTTTTTATTTGTTCCGATCGGAGGTAATTTAAGGTTTTGTCGGCGTTAAAACATTTTTAATTCTTGCTGATGCGAAAATAAAATAGCACTAAGTGGTTTGGGTGTCCTCACAGATATAGCCGTTGAAAAAGAGATAAAAGACTGATTAGGTATCAATTAAAAGAACAAGATGTGTCGTTGGACGCAGGAAAAGTGCATATTTTAAACAAATTTGTATTAGACATGCTAGCATGTACATATTTTGTGTCGTAATGAAGAGTCAGAAGGACTTGATTTTTGTTTAGTGATCGCTAAACGGTCGGGGAAAAAAGCTACTTTTATAAAAACCGAACACTTAGTTCCCGTGGGATAACTTCTGAAGTCCACGCATACGAAATCGCGATAAAAGCTAATTTATATTTAATTTGTGACCTCTCTCTCTAATGTTACGCATTGTGTGCTCTGTCTGCCCACTGACTGTCAGAACTGAACACCAAGTTTGTTGTCACTAGAAGTTACCCTACAATTCACAAAACAAGTTACCTACAGATATAAATTAAAAAATAATTAAAATGTCAAGCCGTTGTCCGTAAAGCACGGCAAGGTACGTTAATTATCGATATTTTTTGTACAAATTTCGCAAAATAACTCACGCTGTATTTGTTTCTTTTTTAATTGAGAACGTAATTCTTCGATTTATTGCGTTTTTAATGTAGTTTCCTTTTAATAAATTAAACGGGAAAGGATACAAAAAAGTTTTATAAATGTATCGTTTAATTAATGATTCAACCGGTTTTCTTTTCCACCGGTTGACGATTTTCAAATAAGAGTATTTTTTGGAAATATTTCTATTAACAAATTGTATTTCGGATGTATCTCACTCACCTGATAGCATGTGAAGTGCCAAGCCACGTAGACTCTTTTTAAAGTAACTTTATAAAATAAGAAATTACAAAACCAAAAAGGAAAACATCGTGAGGAAACCCGCATGTCTTGAACAGGCATGTGAAGTCCGCCAATCCGCACTGGGCCCGCGTGGTGGACTATGTCCCATACACTCTCTGTAGAAGAGTAGGCCTGAGCCCCTGCAGTGGGGACGTATATAGGCTGTTGTTGTGAAACTATGTCACATTTGTCATTTTTTACGTTTTCGTTAATTCTGATTTTAAATTCATAATAAAACCTCCTTCATTCAAATAGAATGAGATATATTTACATATACATTTTTTCTCATCCTTTAATGTCATTCTGTATCAACCTTTTTTCTGTGTAACCGGCCAGTAATTACGATGTCGTTGACCTTTATGCAGATCCCTCGTGTTGTACCTACCCGTGTTATTTCATATGTAAATGGACCCTCTGGCCTACCTGCCAATTATTTCGTTTGTTTGTCCAAGAAAAGCCGAGATAAAAGCCACAAGGAATAAGCGAACGAAAAAACACACAATCTGTTTTTCAAAATGTGTACAAACGTAAGGACGACGAGAAATAGACGATTAACCCAAAAAGATTTCATGTTTTGTTTGAACACTTAATAAATAATAAAGTATCGAATCGCATCGAATTTTTAAATATTTTTATCGATATAAAACAGTTAACACTTGTACACACGGCTACATATCAATCAATCTTTACATTTTCAGTATACATGTATGTAACAAAGTTTTTTTTCAAATTATTTAATACTCTGTGCATAATTTTGACGGCGTAGAATTTTTTGAATTGATTTCGACTTGACTCTTAGTGTCAAAATCAGCAAAAAGTTTAGAACAATAGTCATAGAGGTTTAAAAATGATTTCACTTAGCTTTTATATTTTTTATTATAAAAAGTTTCTCATATATTTATTGCCAACCAACCACAAAAGCAAAATATAACAACCAAGTAAGAGAAGGCTGGCGTATGGGTATTGTATTCTAAGGCCAAAGAAGAAGACAAAGATACCGTTATACAACCAAAGATTTCAGGCCTATTTTGAATCCACTGATGTGACGGGTAATAAAAATCTGTATATCCCAGCTTATCATCTTTCAGAAGGATTATCAGGATTATGTTATCGCATAATCTAGATAGATAGTTGAGGAGTTTATCCCAATGTTAATATCACAGGAATCTGGTTGACAACACTTTCCCTAAGATTTAAACAAAGTAGTTTAAGAAAAGGTAAAGTGAGTTATGTAGTAGAAAAAAATTCTAGCAAGAAAGAGTAGAATTTGTTTCAAAAAAATAATTTCATACTTTTATAATTATCCCTGGTCGTTTTGCGGCCTCAGAGCTTTAAAATTTAAATGCACTAAGGAATATATGAGTAAAACATTAGAGAATGCCCAAAACCATTAATTCGCTTTTTGAAATCAATTATAAGAATAGGAAATTACGTAAATAATAAACGAAATTGTTAGCATTCAATTTTTGAGACCACGACTTTAATTTGCAACGAGCAATAAAATCTTTTCAACTTGACACTTCACAAGATTCTAAATATGAGTGCAAGTCAACGTCACACTGAACTTTGACTGCCATAAATTTAAACGTAACAACAATAAGTACTACAACCAATAGTAAATATTCCAGAGCCAATAAACAAGCAGATAAGCTGTCGGTGCCGACGAGTCTACAAATATTGTACATACGTTTGTTTACGTTGAATTATGAAAAATGGAGCACTTCGTTATTTACTTGTGTGTCGAATCGATATCTGCGTGATTGATCGTCTCTTGGAGTCTTATCTTGGCCGGATAGCGTCGACATGCCATTATAATACCTTTTATCTAAAATGAAACTGGCTAACCTATTTTCTAATATATTTACATGTGTGTAATTTTGGCTGCTACAAGATCGTCTTTAACACGATTCCAACGTAGCCCATGTTACATGACGAAATGGTAACGAAAGTACTAGTATAAAACACTTCATTTTATCATTCTAATATAGAGAGGCTATGAACATTTTGCAGGTAGATAAATAAATATGGTCTATATTCAACTTGGTAAATTATCCACTATTATTATCTTCTCGCAATCGGTTTAACTTGATCAAATTAATACAGACCATGGCTTCCGGCTTCCTCTATTCCTTCCATATTAATTACGACATTTTTAAAGGAACTAAGTGGTCAATGAATGTTTTTCATGGCAAATATCCTACTATAATTACTTTTCACCAGTTGTTTCTCTATGATTTTCGTACATCTCCTGTTTTTTTTCCCATAACTAAGAATTGTTCTTTCGCTTACCAGCTCCTCGTTTACATTTTTGTGAATTTTGTATTAGTTGCTCCTAGATGAGTCGAAATTTTATTGGCCAGCACGCGACAGTAAAAATTATTGTTGGATAAACAAACTAAGGAAGACTGATATACTAAACGGTGACTTTATTGAACAGTAAACTCATACATAAATTACATTTCGGTCAATGATAAGTGTTGATATGGAAAACCAGGTCACGCTTCTTAGCATGGTGAACAGTGGCCCATCATAAAGATAGAGGCTTGAAATTGCCTTTAATAATATAAAACTTTACAAATATTACCCGAGAGGTAATTAAATCAGGCCTGGATGAAATATATTACTCATCAAGTACGGTCAACATTATTCATTACGTACGAAGGAATAATTTGATTGCTGTGAAAACCAAGTCGTTCAATGAAACTGATTAGGTATTTATGAATGATGAAATGAGAATCTTTTTCTATGAAATTACAATATCATTATCAATTTACATTTCAGGCCGAGGTCCCAATTCGTTCAAAAGTTTTCGAACGAAACGGCTAATGGCTTTTCGGCATGAACTAACAAAACAAATCGACTTATAGCATTTAAAATGAATCCAGACAAATATTATTATTTTCATTGGCAACTTCGCGTTTCTTTCAAAGCTCACGTAGCATTCGACTCGTCGGGTCCGCTCGATACAAAAACTGTAACTCGATACAAAGTTTCCCGCGCCTGCTAATTGGCCGTCGTTTGAAGGGTAGGGTTACAGTAGAACGACTAAACGTTCATCTGACAAATGAATCTAGAATCTATATCATATGTAGATTAGACATACAGTTGATGCTTTAGGTAGCTTATTGGGATGAGTAGCGTCGTCCATAAACAAAATACATGCAATGATGCATTTTCAGAGACGTATATCAGTTGAGTAATCAAAGGTATCAATAGATGGCGTGTAAGAGGCAGAAATTTTATTAGGTTTACGACAGTTTTAATAGCTTTGCATCAAGGAATTTAGTACATAAACTCCTTGTATTCCATTCACACAAAGAATATATTTGCCAGTTAAATTTTGCCATCTATCCATGAATGAAGAACTTTTTTGTAATTCCTCATTATCTTCTACCTATGCCTTAATAAACGGCCAAGTCTTGAGTTTGTGGTAAAGGCGCATTCCATTGTTTAAAACCTTGTCAGATTTTTAATTTTAAGAAAACTAAGTTACATCTTTCCGACAAACGTAGTGAATCACCTATGTCTTTCGGTCTGTTTAATCTTCTTCTATCTTCTTCTTCTTCTTCTATCTTCTATACTATAATAAATCTGTAGAATCGACGTGTCTGTACATTGAATTTTTTTGTCAAAAACTGATTGAGGGTGATGTAAGAAGTGTAACAGAACACAATAAGACGATTTTTAAACATTTTGTCTGTCTGTCTGTCTGTCTGTCTGTCTGTTTGTCTGTACCGGCTAATCTCCGAAACTACAAAACCAAATTTGATGCGGTTTTCACAATTAAATTAGGCGTAGGTCAAGGCAACATCTAAGCTTTATTTCATCAAAATCGGTTATAGCAATAAAAAGATATCTTCAAAAACCTAAATCAACTTACCTGTATATGGAGAATTGACGTGTCAATCTGTACATTGAAAATACTTGCCAAAAATGGTTTAAGGGTATACAGAATACAAAAAAACAGCCAAGTGCGAGTCGGACTCGAGCACCGTGGGTTCTGTACAGAATAACTACAATGCCTGATTAATTTCAAATAGCAAAGACAAAAGAAAGTGCTTTAGTGGTTAATGTTTAAAAGTGATTTTAAAACATTACCTCAGTGTTTGAAGTGACTGATTGATTTACACGTGTTTTTTTTACCATAATCTTACCTGATGTTAAGCGACGATGATGTCTAGGATAATTCACGGTTGCCTATAAATAGTCTATTCACTGTGGCCTTGAAGTTATCTTAATGGTATCGCTTAGGAAACACAAAAGCCGGCAGGGAATTCCACTGCTTAGCTGTAAGCACGTGGTAAGTGACAATAAGATAGAAATTATGTTTAGCCAGGAGACTCAAACTAATAGAGGTACTCAGGTGCTCTGCTACCTCACACCTGTAGAATGGCTACAATGCCTGACTAATTCCAAATAGCAAATACAAAAGAAAGTGCTTCAGTGGTTAATGTTTTAAAGTGTTTTTGAAACATTTCCTCAGCGTTAGAAGTGACTGACTGACAGACGAAACCATGTATTGTAATGAGATTTTGCAAATATTTTCTTTTTATGATAGTTCCGCAAAAAGAATATGTGATGCAAGTTTGTGTTAAAGTTTGCGATTGCCGTGTAACTACACATTAAACTATGATTGGATTTGCAACAAGCACCACTGTTGGTAGGCGGATTGGTGATCGCAGTAAGATTTTGTAGTTACATAGCACCTATACAACTAAGACCTAACGGAATGTGAGGTAAAATTAGCGATGTAAGTTTGTATAAAAAGTTCGTAAATAGTTGTTTTTGTATGGGTTTGTATTTGACCTTCATCTAACATGTTTTTTTTACATTCGATAGGCTTCCGTTTTATTACAATCTCACCTGATGTTAAGCGACGATGGGGTCTAGGATCGTTCACGGTTGCATAGAAATAGTCTATTCACTCTGGACTTAAAGTTATCTAGGTTGTATCGCATGGGAAACACAGCCGGCAGGGAATTCCACTGCTTAGCTGTACGCACGTGGTAAGTGACAATAAGGCCGTTGGATATTGGCTCTGCTACCTTTCATACCGGAACACAATAGTGCTATTAACAATTCTGGTTGGTGGCAGACTTAGGTAACATGGTGGTAGCGAGCCAGGCAGACAAAAAATGTCTTACCACCAACCAAACCGAGTACCGATAGACACTGGGAATCGAACCATAGACCTCCGGATTGTGAATCGAACATTTATTAGCAAATAGATCACGGAGGCAGTAACTAATCTAATTTTAACGAAAAACAATACAATTCGAACAATATTCACATAACAGACTAAATATAATAAAAGCCTTCACCATCATCAACATTAGCCAGGAAACGTCCACTGCTAGACATAGGCCTCTTTCGTGGTACGACACACCGACAGGTCCCGAGAAAATGCCTTACCGCCATCCAAACCAAGTACCGATAGGTATGGGACTTATGGTCAAAACTGTATGCCATTTTTAAGACACGGAGGCAGATAATTTTTTAAACAATAGATATTTTTTTAGGTACACATTTTGATTGGAATCTTATATAAAATTCAAAGTCCTGACTAATTGACTTATAAATCAACGCAC
This sequence comes from Carcina quercana, assembly GCA_910589575.2. Taxonomy (NCBI): domain Eukaryota; kingdom Metazoa; phylum Arthropoda; class Insecta; order Lepidoptera; family Depressariidae; genus Carcina; species Carcina quercana. Next base: position 11,670,399 of record OU342438.1, on the reverse strand, counting down.
AGCCTAAACCATTGGTCCTATAGCCATGAAATTTGGAGGCTGCGTTCTTTGTAAAGTGAAAGTATCCGCTAAGAAAGGAGTTCTTGAAATTCCACCCCTAACAGAGTTAAATAAGGGATGTAAGTTTGTACGAAAGTCCGTCATTTTTGAAGATAAGTTTGTATGGGAACTCTGTTGTTTTTAAAGTCAATATCATGAAAATTGATAAGCAGCCTTATGAAATAAAATTAAGAGTGACGTATTTAAGCGATTTTGAAAAAATCAACCCCTTAAAAGTGGAAACAGGGATACAAAATTATTTGAAAGACAACCATTTTTGAAGATAATGCTATGAAAATTGATATGTGGTTATATTCACTTAAGAGGGTATACCGGTGTCAAAGCGCCCATACAAACGTAGTCCAGTCATATTTTGAGTATTAAACTATGAAAATCTATGAAATTTTCAAGACACAATCTAGAAACAAATATCTGTGTCGATGGTGAGTCAGATTTTCGATTAAATATATACTTCCAGAGTTACAGGGCGTCAAAGAATTGTATTTTACGGAAATAAAAAGCCCCAACTTTGAACCTGATTTACAAGAGTATGAACAATTTGGAACAATTTGGAAAAACCACCGACATCTGAAATTACATTAGTACACTGTATTAAAAAATGGTTACATAATATACTGTATCCTTCAAATGATCACTGGACTACGAAACATCCAAATAACGGGTGGATAACTTCGCGTAGTGTATGCTGTCTCACCGTACGCGCTCGGGTAGGATAGGGCTCGGATAGGGACAGCTACAAAACAATCCAAATTTGAACGCGGCCACGTGGTCTAACCAACAAAGTCTCTTAATGGGGATGAAAGGGGGGATGGAAGTTTGTATGGGAACTCTGATGTATTTGAAGTCAATATCATGAAAATTGATACTAAGTAAGTGGCTAGATTCGAAACAAAGAAATACGTGTTCCACAGGTTATTAATGGGAGTGGTTCATTTTGTATGATAACTCTGATGTTTTTGTAGTCATCAACATGAAAATTCATACTCAGTCTTATGAACTACAGTTAAGGGTGACGTTTTTTGTGTTTTAGAAAAATCATCCCCTAAAGGGTGAAATCAGAGATGGATTAAAATTAAAATTTCAGTTCCTCATTTTTGAAGATAATAACAAGAAAATTGTTAAGTGGTTGGAGAGTGGAAACAGATAAATTCGTGTTTCCGCATATTTTTAAATGGGGGTGAATAGGGGTTGAAAGTTTGTATGGGAACTATGTGTTTTCCGAAGTCATCAGCATGAAATGGGTAGTTAGCCTTACTGATAAAATTAAGTGTGACGTAGTTTCACACATAATGAAACAATCTAATATATAAAAATGACACGGTTTTTGTGGTCGCACTGCTGCGAAACGGCTTGACCAATTTTTATGTGTGAATCTTTCACCCTCTTACCCCCACCTCTTACCTATATTTTATATCGATTTTAGAATTGCAGTATGAATAATATCCAAATAATTATTCGTTGCCGGAAAGCGTCACGTCAGTTTCATATTTGTTATGTAGTTGATTTATCCAATGAGATAAATCCTAAAGTCCACGCGGGCGAAGCCGCGGGCAGAAGCTAGTATGAAAAATAAACACTAGAATAGAAATACTTTATTCGGCATTTATACAGTTATTACAGTTCATACATATATTCGTATTCGTATTTTAAACAGCTGATATCTTCAGACTCATTGTCACGCCATGTAGAAACTCCCGGATTGACATCCAACATATGGTCATACGAAGCAGCGGCATCCTATTACCGAGGGACGGCTATTTTCGTCAATTTTATTTCCATATTTAACGCTCGATTGATAGGGGGTGATCAATTTAGGAAATTGCCTGCTCGTCCCAACCAAACATAACTTTATTTTCGACACTTTACATACAAACCTCGCTGTACAGTCAACATACTTTCTTACTCTGTGTAGTTTTTACCCGACTACGCCAGAAGGAGGATTATGTTTTTCGATAATATGTATGTATGATCATTTGGCACGCTCTGTGGTCTTAACGGCTCGATAGATTTTAGCTTGAGAGGTGTCGTTACATTCGTATTTATTGTGAGAGTGACACTGTCTATCTCAAAATTATAAAAATTAAAAAAAAAGCAATCGGGTTAAAAAAAATTCTTTTCATTCACTTGTTTCTCGTAATTTTGGACCAATATTTATTTATTTAAGAAGTTTTACAAAAATAAATGGGCAAAATGATTTGATCGGAACGGTTTGTAACTTTAATTCTGATCAAGGTGATTAACAGCGATCTGATGATTACCAGCACCCATGATTAAATATATTTCAAGGAAGCCAATTTTTTTCCAAATAACTTTCTACGGCTTCTTTGAAATTTAAAACGGTGAAAAAAGCCTGCCCGCCTAAAACGAATTTAATTACAGACCGACAAAACTGTCGCTCGCACATTTTACAAACAGTTAATTACTGTATAATTGTTTTGTATTTACTGACTACTTTTCACAATGTCTTTGTGGCCTTTTAATGATCCCTGAACATAATTTGGTGATCGTTGTGTAGTAGGCAATTATGTTTTATTAGATTAATTATCAAAGTATTTATCTTGTGCGTTTAGATTATGAAATGCAGTACAGGTTGCCGGAAAAACTTTGGAAACGAAAATAAACCTTTCTTGTCTTTCGATCTTTTCCAGACGCCTTGTAAGCGTTATCTCTATGCCATAGACTTCGACTACGTTTTGTCCCGGTAAGGTGTTTTCGTGTGATCATTTCTGAAATACAGACGAAGTCATGGGAAAAAGCTCACATTTGGTATTGTTATCGACTGACCGAATTTAGCATATAGTGGTCCTCTATAACAATTTGCTTTTGTAAAGGTAAGCCGAGAAATTGCTACTACATAAATATCAATTAAAAAACTGTACTGTACTGTTCGTTTTCTTTAAAAAATTCATCATCATCATCTGTACATAGGCCTTCTCCATGGTATGCCACACTGACACTTGCATCCGGCGACTCCCTGCGACCTTAACCAGGTCGTCGGTTCATCTAAATTAGGTTATCCTTTACGATGTTAAGTTCTAAGTTATGGAAGAGCGAGGTCATCTGACACAGGTTGTATATTTAAAAGTCGATCCCGAGCCATATCTATAAACGAATTTCTAGTGAAAAATAAAAAAAACCATTTTCTTTTTTCCCTTCAAATAAAATTTCAGGACACGGCTTTGAAGCAAGATATCGCACCCCGAATCTTTCAAGAAACAAGCGAAAGCATCCCAACAAAAAACAAAGCTATTTCAACACGTGGAAACGACACGTGTGGCTGTCCTAATTATAATAATGTATATTATTTTTACACACCCGACGTACCCGGCATTCTTCCTGCGACGAAGGAAATAGACTCTGACATAAACAGGAGAGAAGCGGAACAAGCGAAAGAAATATAGTCCGACATAAATTACGAGAAAGAGAGGAAAGTGAAACAAATTCATGACGGCAAGGGTATTTTATGAGGGTTTTAAAACTAGATTTCCACCGTAAATTGATTTGAGTTAGCTTTTTTCGTCGGATGTTGTTCCCGATTCATTAGTAAAAATGAAGTTGGATTAGAATGAAATCGGAATAAATGATATCTAAAAACATTGAGGTATTAGAACATATGCCTCAAAATGCCTAAAACCCGGTTTTGTTTGTGTATTCTTCTACTGGCAGCTACTCGTATGTGCAAAGATCAATAACTTTGACATAAGTAATGTCCAGCATTTTTCAAAGTATTCCTATTCTAAATTCAATTTCACAGAAGAATTATTGGATTCGTTGACTTGCGCAAGATTGAACAAGCTAACCGCTGGCGTATTGACAAAATTTCTTCATAACATACCATAAAATTAACTTAACACGATGAAATCAGTAGATAACACCCCAGATTGAAGAGATTTAACCACACCGCAAGGCTTGTAACACTATCAACCAATAAACAAGCTGTCGCCGATAGCTGTCCTCATTAACAACAATTAAGTATAATCTGTTAACTATAAAAATAAAAAGTATCGTGTGAACAACCAAGCTTCGTCTATGGCAACGAGCATGTGTACTGCGACCTTGGAACATGTGCTCCGGGTGCTCTAGTTTCATCCAGCATGTGATTGAAGCATGTTGCAGTTGTAAGCTGAGATTTAAAAGCTACTATTAAGTATAATACATCTCATTCTTTTATAATTTGATAACTTTTTAGTTTTCGGCTATGGAATGCGTTACTAGAATCGATAAGGCGTGCTAAGACACAAGAAACGTTGAAACGGTAGCATGTTTTCTATCGTTGCAGTTAGGTGTATTTTGATTTCATAAAATTGTATATTGACAATCTAGATAACTGGAACAGGGGCAGACCTAAAACAGTCCCTTGAGGTACACCAGAAACCACTTACAGAGCCCGTTTCGCAGAATAACGAAAACAGCACACGATTGAATTCATCGATAAAACCTAGTCGTTTCGATGATGAGCTTCTACGTTTCTGTCACAGGTAGCTTAGCTAAATTAGAATAGTCTAGTCCTGATAATGACACTTGCGAAAAGGACTTTTAGAGTATTTACTACAATTACCGCGTTTGTCAAGAAGGCTATTTTGGTAAGTGATTGTATAGGCATTATAGTATTACGGCATATCACATAGCTGTTCGCTTCTACCCGCCCGTCTTCTTACGTACGTGTATATTTATGTGCGTCGCAGTTGCAAACAACACCAAGCTAAAAGACGAGAAATTGTGACTGCAAACGAATAGATTGTGTGGTTCCAAACCATGACAACAGCATTTTTATATATTGTTAAATAAAATCCAACACCATGTCAATTTATATCCAAATTGTAGGAAGCATATTTTTATTTTTATACTTGATTGACCATAATCATAATGACATAATGATAAAATATGGTGACAGAAGGTGCCTATACATAAATACTAAATTTAATTTTCAGCGAATATGAAAGCTGGATAGATAATAAGCGTCCTTATTTTGAAGCTGTCTACGTCATTAGAAGTCGAGTGTGTTTACACTAGATTGACTATTTGAAATTTGACACAGTTCTAATTTATGCCCAAAGTTATTGCATTTCATCGCTCTGATAGTGTGGCGTGGGGCGACAGTTTTTCGTTACGCACTCAACGCGTAATCCAGAGATCCAAAGCGTAAAGTCAAAACATTGTTATACAAAACGTTTGTTTTTAAAGGAGGTTGCGTCACAGAGCGCTAGTGTTCGAAGCTACAAGTATTAATGGGGCTCGCACGTGACCGACGACGGTCGTGGAGCGTCGCGGCTGTGAACAGTCTTAATGAGTTGTGTTTCCTTACCTAGTGTGAGACATACAGCATTCCAGACTAACGGATCTTAGCACTGGACTTACAAGGCCTACATTTCAATATAGTTTACATATTTCCTGAACAATTTTGAAGACTTCTTTCTTATCAAGAATGAATCTTCTGGCAAGAGCTAGACTGATTTATAGCTCAAAACTTTGAAGTCTGTATTTTTAACAAGCTTCTGTCTGTTTAAGATGAGTCTTCAAATCAAGAACAAACAGACATCACAAAGCTAGCAAGACCAATTCGTAGCGACAATTGTCCACGTCAGTACTTGGAACCCTGTGTATTTTCAATTAGCTTCCATATTCCCTGTATGATTTGGAAGTCTTCAAATAAAGAGCTAGAGCAATGCATATCATATGGCCACATCGTAATTTTCCGACAGGTTAAGATTACCATCATGCGCATAATTTTTTATTTGCTCTTAGCACGCCTGGGGGATTAAAGTTAGATATCCGCCGTGAAGGTAGACGTTCCTGCCAATCCCTTGGATACACCAACGGGTTGGGTTCGGTGCTTTTGTGTTTTACATAGTTGGTTGATAATTATAACATGTTTTAAATTTTTGGGATCAGATTCATCGTGAAATTCTAACGAGTAATCTCATAAAAATTCACTAAAATAAAACATTACAGCTTATACAACATATTCTATGGAAAATAATTATTTTAGTTAAATATAATTCCTTTTTGAACATTCCTAGATTAGAACGAGCATTTTAATCCGTTGGCTATCCGCAAGGGCCGTGTGTTACTCGAGTAATGAGTTGTATTTCCTCAGCTAAAGCCGGCACGCACTATGAATTCCCTGTGTTCGGCTACAGCTGACTGATACAAGGAGTCCGGCTTTGCATACTGAAACTCTGTAAATAACCTGTAACGTGAGAGCGGAACATTGACGTACAAATGAACCTTGAAATTTAAGTATCGCGTAAACAGAAAAATAATACCTAATTACAAACGTTTAATTCAAAACAAAAAGACAATTAATCACGAACGATTCGGGCTCGCATATGGAGGCTTCCGAATTTAAGTTTGGGTTAGTATAATAATAAAAATACTAAAATATACATAAGATCTAACAATAAAACTATACTAGTCCTATATTTGTATGGATATAGAATATAGACGCAAATAAAAAGTGTAAATTTGTAAAAGTTAAAACTCAATCATTATTTAACATAATTTAGGTTAAGAATACAAACAGTGTACTGTGAAAATTACATATTTCAAAGCATTCTTCCGATCTACCCGTCTCAAAATATTTTCATAAATAGAATTATTTTTTAAGGTAGCCGACTCCGATTGAGTAGCGGGGTAAGACCTAGCTGGGATGATGATAATTATAAATTTGACTTAAATATTATTAAATTTACTCAAAAAAACTAGATTCACCAATTCTTTACAAGCCTAGTACGAGAAGTAGACTCCAAATAACTAAAGAATATAGTATCTGTTAAAAACCTTTAAACACAAACATCAGAAAAAAAATTCGCATAGGGCTTATAAAATAAACATTGAAAATATAACGGCAGCAAAATTCTGAAGCGCCCTTCAGTCTACCGGTGTGCTTCGACCTAACCGTCCATTTCATTACCATACCACATTCAAATCCTACAAGAAAAAAACGGTGTCTTAAGAATAGCCCCCCCTCCTTAAGCAAACACTCGACTGGAACCTATGCAGGGCTCCCCCATTCATTTGAATTTCATATCCCTCGCCGGATCGCGTCAAAATCAACACTCGTCAGCCCAACAGCCGTGAAACAAAGGCACTTGCGCGCCAAATTGAAATTCATCCACTCCAAGTATGGCGAATCTAACCCAGATTAAAAACTATGGACACGCCACTTGCAGTAGCACCAAACAATGGTATCTCTAGTACTAGTCCTTAAATTTACCGTGTCAACATTAGGCCGTATTTAGCTACTATTTTCCTGATGGTTGTCGTTCATCTATAGGTAGCTATGTCTACAGAAACAATGAAGGATACAAGTAGATAGGGAAACGCTAAACGCTAACTGAATTTGGCCTTCATTTCACTTGATGGAAAGTCACGATAAAGCCGCTAGATGGAAAGTCTGTTCACCCATAAGCCTCAAGCTAATAAAACCTCGTAACAACTGGTAAGTGGTTGAATTAAATTTCAAAATGCTGAATGCAGTTTACTGCTCTGCCCAAATATTTGTATTAACTGCACGTCCTGGCGCCTCAGACGAACGGTCACCGATATACAATCATCATCATCAACAACAGCCTATATACGTCACCACAGCAGGGGCTCAGGCTTACTCTCCTACAGAGAGTGTACGGGCCATAGTCCACCACGCGGGACCAGTGCGGATTGGCGGACTTCACATGCCTGTTTAAGACATACAGGTTGCCTCACGATGTTTTCCTTCACCGTTAAGCAATCGGATAATGTACTTGAATTGAAAGACTACTCATAGGTACTCGTTTGGATTCGAACCCACCGACGCTTGATATACAATAGGATAGTTGAATGTTAAAGTATTTTTTTATCATAATGTTGTTGTCAGAGATGCACTACCTATTTATTTTTCGGTAAACATGAGTGATTAGGAGCTATTACTAATTTACGGGACCTACTTTTGATTAGTCCGGGATTTTACACTTATAGTGTGTCCGTGGTTAGAAGTTTAGTCTAAGGAAAGAGCTAAAAATACATCCGTCTCCTTTAAGGTATATGCGAAATGAAATTATAAGCGACGTAAAAGGTTATTTTTTTGCAACGGTACGAGTGCCTTCGTAGTTAGATAAGAGATTCCAATCCGTGTAAAATATAAATTAAAATTTTAATTGAATTCACGTTTCGTTCATATTCAAATTAGCTTTGAAAAGAAATCAGCTTTTAATTTCACGTCTGAAAGGAAAACTTTTCGTTTTGCATCCTCACGTTACCTGCCTGATGGAGAAAGAAGGATCGCGGAAGAACATCACAACTTGGTTCTTATTATAACTTACCTGAAACAAAACAGAAAATATTTCGTAAATATCTGAAGACAAATTGAACAAAAAAGAATTTGATTAGAAGTAATTGTTCAAGTTCACTGACAGCGGTTAGATACGAACCCACGCACTTTCGCACTGGTTCTTAAAACCAGCGCCTTAGACCACTCGGACACGCTGCCTCTCCTAAGAATCGACCAATTTTACATTGGCTTTGTAAGACGCTAAAAGTATATGTCAAATGCAAAAAGTACTCAAAACACATCTTTAGATAGCTAGTAATTTTTTTGATTTTACGCTATTTATAAACGTCCGCCCATTCTGCCTTTACAAGCTTCACGCTTATCCATAAAATTAAGCATAGAGGGTATTCATAAAAGTTTTAAATCAGAATGCTAACATTTACCCACTATATCTGTCATCCCACGCTAGTCGCATTACCACCAACGCATGCTCCAAGATCAAGACTCAGTAGGGTAGTTATCAACAAATAAGATTGGGGTAAGTTGTATTTTATACCATACAGAGCATTATAAAATTCTTGAAAATATCTTCTCCTTTTTGGTGGATAAGTCGTACTGAAAAATATTTGGCAGATCTTTTAACATGGGTTCTCGAATGAGAGCATCAATTTTTAGATAAGATTAAAATTAGAGTAGAATATAAGCAATGTCTCTAACGAGAAATCATCAAAAACCTTGACAAACAAGCTTAGTTCTGCAGTCAGGAAAATGACCCTACTTTGCATATGTTAGTCTGTCCTATCACGCAATCTGTTCTCTCTGTCCGTGAGCCATTCAATTGCAAGTGACGCGGCTCATTTGCACCAATCGCCGGAACGGTCACTTATCTAGGGGGCCATCATTACGGATTTATGCACGATAATAACTCGATAGTGGACGGGTTACGCCCACCTGGGCACACGGGCTGGGGCTAATGGAACTAATGTGATCATACTATTTAGTTATTGATAGTTTGTCAGACATACATCATTTGAAGATCGATACACGAACATGATATTTTTTGAAGGCGTTAATATTTTCGAATAGGACCAGCCCATCTACACCGCTAGCGGGTGTCATGTATGACGACAAAGTGAAAAAATATTCAGGAGGTGGGCAGCAGTATCTGTCTATGTAACAACGACATTGTCCTGCGATCGCCAACTCTCTTACCAAGTCAGGTGAATATATCAAATGCTATCATGAGAGATGCTCATGTTTAGAGTTCAGTATATCACCACAATAGAAGACTGAAGTTAATCAAATGTAATCGATTTGGTCAACTGTAAAAAAAACTAAGCTTAATTTTTAGAGTTCCGTGCCTCAAAATGAAAAAGGAACCTTTATAGGATCACTTTGTTGTCGGTCCGTCAGTTTGTTTTTCTGTCAAGACCCCTTTTCTCAGAAACGCGTGATGGTATATCTTTTTAGTCTTAAGTCAAACGCAATGTATATTGTTCACGACTAAATAATCTGAATCTGAATATCAATTTGAAATTAATATCGAATACTCAAGTATGTCGTCCCTTGGATCTGTGTAAAAATTAAACTTATAGGTCAACACAATACAAATATATAGCTGTATTTTAGACCATTTCCATACAAAATACAAGGCAACTAAAACCTATGGGGTACATCCATTAACCTAGAATCCTAAAATTTGGCAAGAAGGTTTACATAGGAAAACAGCATTACCATAGGAAAAAATCTGAAAACCAGGATTTTTCAATTATAACACAGTAAAAATAACTTTTTTTATATTTTCAAACTTAACGTTGTAGTTGAAAGCCATACATCGGGTATGTAATTTAGCTGCAAAGTATAGGTTCAATCAGAATTACATTTTCGGTAGAGCATTGTTGGGTGCATATTACCGTACCTATTATTTATGATTTTCAGTATGTCAATTATTCATATTCTGTACGGAACCCTCGATGCGTGAGTACGACTCGTACTTGACCGTTTTTCTTTTAGTTTACACCAATAACTTTCACATTTACAGTTTCAGTATCCAATTGGGGCTAACCGTTAACCGATAGCTTGACATTTTAAAAATGAATAGACATGGCCTTAATTTGTAAGTGACTCATAGAGTTTCAGCAGTTGCAAAATGGCAAATTGTCTTCCTTCCTACGCAGTTCAACGAGGACTGAATACAAACACAAATTACGAGACAAACTTATTACGAAACGTAATAATTATACGACTTAATATGATACACTTTGTCGTAAATCAAATCACGAAATTAAACTCAGCTTTTAAGTCAATCACGGTTAATAGCTATTCGTAAATATATCTGACATTCGAATAATTGTTATTATTTAATACTGAATTCCAATAACAAAGCCACTGTAGCCTAGTCAGCAGTTCCTATTAACTTTTCTGGCCACGGAACTTAACGGCAAATTATTTCTACATGATTTATTGAACCCCAAACAACAAAAACATTAAACATGTATAAAGACTACAGTGATTCAGCGCATAATGTTCGGATAGATGTAAAATTGGCAAGGAGTTAAATGAATCTAGGCACTGATTAGTGAACCCATGCTAACTTTTTACCAGTTTAGGAATACCTAGCCTGGTCTACAGCTACCGGAACCAACTTTAAGACTCCCTGGCCTAGTTGACCGACATCAAAACTCACTTTAGAAACTAGCTTAGGGCAGCGAAGCCCACTTTAGGAATCCCTGGCCTAGGTAACGGACAGTAGAACCCACTGTAATATTATCTATGATAGTCAACAGACAGCGGAATCCACTTTAGGAATACCTGCTCTAGTTGAGATAGAATCGGAAGCAGGCCTGTTTGTAGCAAATGAATCTTAAGAACGAATGCTAATAGTTAGCATTCTCTTTCATGTGAAAGAAAGCTTAATTAATTCTTGAAGAAACCAGCTCATTCGTGAGAAAAATTCCAAGGTGTATAAACTATAAAGTCCACCAAACCGTACTGGCTCAGCGAGGTAGCCGTAACGTGGGACGAAATAGTTTCTGTTGGTATCCTTTGGCTGCCACACTGTTGCTAGCACGACACAAATAAAATTAAAAACATCAAAGCACAATTTACTCAATTGACAAAGGAGTGGAATATTGGGTTGGTTGACTCGTGTGATGTTTATGAAGTTATATTAATTGAAACATCATATCAATTTATCAAAACCGATTGTATTGATAAGCTTGCGTAGGAAAAGGGCAAATCTGTTTAAATATAATCTGCAAACGCAGAGATCGTGGCCAAGCCTTGATCTATATTCTGTAAAAACAACAACATAAAACGACATATCTTATACAGGATGGGTCCTAAGAAAACATACACGTCCTAATCCCATCAGCTTCATCAGTCCCTCGCCCAAGAAACAATGGAAAGGTGCTGAAATACACAATTCTATTGAAAACTCGTAGCTCTGCAGGCTTCATCGAATAAGGGGGAAGAATATTTATAAATCAGTGGTATACCTCAATGAAATATTTATTAATAGTAACAGAAACGAAAAACAGCAAAGATACGAATCAAGTTAATCTAATCTGTCTATTTACTCAAATTGATCTAGTGCTTTAAGACTTGGCTATTTAAGTTCATATAGTATTTCTGTAATTTGACAGATTATAGTAGCTGGACGCTGCCGTGCGTACGTTGCGAAGTTTATTAGCTCAGGAAAAATGACTTACTAATGAAGTAACTACTTCACACAATAAAATGAAAGTCGCTGATTCTAGAAAGGGCTGTACATGTACTTACACAAAATCTAATTTGTATGGATAGAAGTTCAATACTGAAGAATACTTCCTCATACATAGCCAGGACAAACGAGCTTTTACAGAAGTAATTTGCCATTATCACATCGCTTATCACAAAGCTTGGCAGGTGATCGGTGATCGTAGTGGTAGATAAGCGAACGATGCTGCTAATTTCCTGTAACTTTCCTTAACTCTTAGTTGCCTTCTACGATACCCACGAAAAGAATGCGTAATCCGATCAAAAGCATAGAAATCTCTTCACGATCATACCTTCTTTTTACAGGTCTGTTGTGAGCAACAATGTCAAATATGAATTTGAAATTGGAACTCCATCAACATGGAGATTCCTGTCTCGTTTGAACAACAAAAATGGCCGCCGCACAAAGGACGAGCGGAGCTGCGTCGAACATAATTTGTGGGCGCTACGTCCTATAACAATAAATCCGGGACGTAAGCAGATTTACGGTGCACTATAAACATGCAATATCATCGAACTGAATTAAAGCTCTTAGAGTATATGTTAAGTTGGCAACGTCGCATTATCGCAGATAGGATGCCTTTGATTTAATTGACAAACACAAACTCATCAATCACCCGCAATTATCATCAATCTTATAGGATTTATTTACTTTAACAATTATAAGCAAACCACTACAGAACTGTGGAAAGTTGAAGGTACAGGAAAGCCACAATTTGATTAGTAGAATGAAATTATTCCTTAAAATATGTCTTCGGGATATCCGGGCTATTATAACCTTCATGGACCGCAATAAAGAGCAGCATACCTTTATTCATGTTATGGCAAATTTCATCACTTTTTGGTGTGCTGTTGAGGTACAAAAAGATGACCTAAAAATTAAGCCTAATTAAATATTTCAAGGGATTGGCTGGCTGCAATAGCTAAAGTAGATTGCACAAAATAACTAGTAAAATTGAGTAAAATACATCGTTGCCAGATTGAGAGTTGTTGAAACATAAAGTGAATGAACGGAGAATGAGATTTTTGATGGTATGGCGTGATGTGATGACCCCACTCACTGCCTGCCCTTACAAATGGCATCAAACAGCCATAAACACGGCGCTAAAAATAAAAAAATCTAAAAAAGGGCTTAATAGGTATGTCGTGAAGATTGATAGCTGTCTGTACGTACGTGGCTTCTAAATGAAAGATTCACGTAAGCAACCCCATAAAAATTCTAAAAATTTAAAATTCTGATAACCACTTTTTTACATGCGATACATATTATCGAAAAATCAGTTTACACTGATTGTGACGTCAGCGACATCTGCCACAACTGAGGCGGAAGGGGAACATTCAGGGGAAGCGCTGACCTCCTAGTTTTAAAATATTAATGCATCTCTGTGTATGCTGTATTTCAGTACACGTTTATTCCTAGTTACTTTCCAAGCTTTCCAGTAAACTTTTTGACCGCAATCCACCCCCTTTTTTGCGTGGCGTCGGAGATACGCGAATTAGTCTGCACCATCGGGGGCGAATTTTTGTGGGTCGCCTTCGGCCGCTCGTAAAAAAAACGTTGAACCACCCGCCGAGGGCATTAGTTAGGTTAATGCAGTTCCTAAAGACACGCCCCGATATGAAGTGCTTCCAAGTAGCCATTTGTTTAATAAATCTCCTTGTCTAGTTCAACGTTAATGGTTTCATTTGCTGAGAGTAATTTTTAACTTGGAAAGGAATCTTAATACGCAAAATGAATTTTAATCTTTTATATTTATAAACAATAATTACAAATGGGGTTTTTGATGATGGGGATTCCATGATAGGACCAGCAGGCGGATGCGTTATAGCTGCTGCTGTCCATTTCTTGGTCCACCGTCACAATAATTTTTATTTTATCAATTGTTTCATGAATCGCAAAATATTAAAAACCGTCAATAAGGTAGTTTTATAATTTTCAGCTACATACAAATATCTGAAGAAATATGTATAATAAAAGGGTGCGTTCCTAATTCATTCAAATCTTTAGTATCCCATCCCGACAATATAATGAAATTCCTAATTTCGCCCCAACCATTCCTCACCTCACTTCAAAGGACTGAAGGCACAAAATATCCTTTTGCCCGCGTCAAAAAAGTCAGTAAGAATGGCCCATCAACAACACGCATGATAAAAGCAGGGTACGAGTGTGATTAAAATAAGTGGGGATTTGGGCGCGGCTGCCCGTAACGGGGGGTCAAAAAGGGGGACGAAAAGGGAGCGAAGTGGGATGAAACCGCCCGAAATGAGTTACCACACCCAAACTGAAATAAAGGTAGTCAAATTACCAAAACACTAACTACACGTATTTTGAAACTTCATGTTAATAAAAAAAGTCAGGACGATAGCTGACCTCAACTGGAAGGTATTGGTGACCCATTAAGAGTATACTTTAGAACGCCCAGCAGCGAAGCAAGTGTTTTATTCGATGAAGGATTCGATTATTTCCAACCGAAAGGCGATTTGTGACATAATTATGTAATCAATTCATATTTCATATCAAATTTAATGGAAATTAGATAAACTTTCAAAGAACCATTTCAATTCAACTTATTCCTTCAATCCTTGCAATCGAAATCCGTCATCTCTGATGGCGTTCAGCAACATCTTAATTTTAAAAATCTTCCAAACTCTTCCAACATGTTAAGGATGCCTGTTGCGTCTTGTCCTATAACCTGTTGATTGGATGGTCGTTTAGGGACTTTAGGGCTTCTTTCAAAGCCCGAGGACTTAGGTCTCCGCCAGTGTCCTGTGATCGAAGTAATAGCTCCACACACGATGGCGCATACCGAAATTATGTGGGGCAATCAAGACGGATCGCTGCGGGGCCCTCGATGGACGCTATCTGCCGATAGTGCGGGTCACTGTCATTAATCACCTCCCGTTTAGTTCGCCGCCCTTATTGGTGAGGACAGACTGTTTAGGAGACCAGGACTCATAGACTAAGGACCTTCTAAAAATTCCCGATTCTGGTTGAGAAAAGATGAATTTTACTTTGAAGCGTGATTGAAGCTTTTTGGTAACGGATTACAATGCTGGAATGGTTGTCTGACCTGAACAAAGTATGGTATGAGAACTGAGTCAAGTTTGCGAGGCGTTAAAGTCTTGTTTAAGTGGACAGTACAGCACATCATTAGATTTTACGCATCCGAATGAAAAACGGAATTGCATTCGCATTCACTTTACCGAATTTTCACAAATATGCTGATGAAATATTATTTTTTCGGAAGGACAACCTGACTGCTAACGGTTGTCTTTGATAACGGTATCTCTAGTTTCCTAGGCAACAAGTATCAATATCGAATAACGTCAGCAGTCACCCGTGAGGTTGTAAGAAAGTTTTTCCTTAGTAAATTGCACCTCTGGTTCTAATTAAGAGTGTTTTGAAGTTGAAGCTCAGCATGAACATTGGTTTCCTTTCGCCATTTGTTGGATCTGTTTGCTCTCTGAACGGGTCGTCTGTGTGTCAGAGCCCACGTATCTACGATCAACGTTCCCGTGTGATTACTCTAACAAATCTGTTGCTCGATAGCAGAGCTCTACCCATCTACCTACACGATGTATCAAACTTTCAGATCGACTGCGCATGATTTTCACATTTACATTTCCTTAGTTTGTACCGTGTAATAAGCCGTATGGCCTCGTGTTTTATTTATTTAAGGAACGATGGGTTTGCACTTGGCCTTCATCTCACCTGATGGTAAGTCACAATAAGGCCGTTAGATGGTAAGTCTTGTCAAGTACTCTGAACTTGGTGTGTTAGAGTCAGCAGTCGCCAAAGTATAAACACTTAATAAGTCGATATACCTAAAACTCAGCAACTTTTTATCGTTCGAAACCCTCGTCTACATACAAAACAGATCAATACGTCAAGGGTTGCCTACAAATCTTTTATCTCCAAACACGATCTACCTTTTTCGGGGTTCGACAACACTCGATAAGCCATCTACGCGATATAAATCATTTTTACGGCGTCTGTGCCTCTCTTGTCTATGCGACAGGCTTTCACGGGGCCTGAATGGCGGTCTTTATGCCCCGTCGGCGATACACTGGAGCATAGACAATTTTGCTGGTGGTGACACGTTTATTTTAAGGTGGGAAGGTTTATTTTTGAATTTTTCAAGGACATACCTTGTTTGATACTGGCAGTCTCCTCGACGGAAATGCCTAAACATGGCCTATAAATATCATATGCAGTATAGTTCCCAACAGGAGCATGGGGAATAGATAAGTTTCAACATAGAGAAACATACATCTACATTGTGGAGAGATTTTACCGAAAGGTGGATTGAAGTTTTGTTGGAAAGTAGTATTTGTAAGATGCACGAAATGGATGGTAGAACTTTCTTGTTCAAGACCATGCAATGTTGCTGAGCTGTGGCAATGAACAAGTGAAATGCGCGTATTTATTCCGAAAAGATATAGATTTAGGATGCTCTTATCTCAACTTCTAATAAAATAATCCTTTTAAATTATCACTCAAATAACAAAATGATCACACACAATCGAGCCGCAAAAATGTTTCTTTGAATGTTCATAATAAATTAATGAATAGTCTACAACGAGTCTACGATGTGATGTAAAAGCTAACGAATGCCACATTGTCCAAACATACTAAAATGTGGGTACAGAAAGTTAATTTGGTCTATCTTCTCATATGTATTAAATTAGATTGAGTGAACTAATTGACTTTGGTTTTGCTTACAAAACCTAATCATAAGTGGATGTACTGTGTACGTACATCCCCTTTTGATTTCACACCAGTTACATATACAATGTTGTATCTATAATGTATTATGGATGTTCAGACAAATCTACAAAACTGTGCTTAAAAAATAAAAACCTTTGACAACCAACCATCACAGCGAGACCTATTTAATCCCATGGTATTTCCTAGATTTCCCCCAAACTGGGGAGATCATTTTACACCAGCACATTCACAATCGCATAGCTTCCGCGCGACATCCAGTAATGTTTATTTAGGATACGTCCCTAGTTATTTACATAAAGATACGAATTCGAGGGAAACTGAATCTTAATTATACCCCCAACAAGCCTGAATTTCAATTGGCGTGCGTGGGCGCACGTGTCTCGCGGTAGCATAAGGTAGTCTGTGGATTTAATGGGCCATTCTCATTTGCTCGCGTCGTTTTAGTTATTTTAATTTTATGTGACTATAAAAGCAACGTTAATTAGTAAAGTCTGAAATAACTGCTCAGAATAGATCATTCCTGTTATGCTCTAGACACGCTTACATATATAACTTGCATAACGATGCATTATTGCTTGCTTGCCAATGAAAAAAAAATTGATTAATTTCCCCTTGAATGCAGTATTTGCAGTTGAATGAATAACGTAGAAGAACTTTTAAAATATACATTGGTAAATCGCCTCATTTAAACCTGTTTAATTTCATTCCACTCAACAAATAATTTACTAGCGAAAATGAATATTAAAAGTTCAGGGTTCACTTCCACAAATTACAAAACAATTTAAATATAGTTCAAATGGCGAAAACTAAGGGTAATTAGGAGCAACCCTGTTTCAAGGTAGACCCGTTTAATAGTTCCACGTGTGTTTATTCGGAAGGGTTTATTGACCTTGGCTTTGAGCCAGATTCGGTGGGAGAGACACCCTTGAATCGATGCGGTTGCGACGTACTGCACAAGAATTGTTCGGCATCTACACTGTTGGACATACATAATAAGCCTTATTCATTGATTGTCACTTTGGTCCCGTGTTTCTTGCGGTTTCCCATAATTACCACGCTTAGCAAGTGGGTTTTTAAAGGCATCAACGAACAAGCTTTTTGCCAACTACTTCACCTGCGTTGAATTCATAAATTAACTCGTGGGAACCTTTTATCGGAATAAAAAGTACTTTTTTACTATACCATAAATGTGCGTGTCAAGTTTCATCTACATCGTTTCAGTCGTTTAGTCTTATAAGGCACCCAAAAAACCTCATGATCTTCTTCAACAGTGGACTTTTACAGATGTTGATGATGATGATTAATCGGATTGATTCGTTTTGGGTAGTCATAATACCCATTTGCAGTAAAGATTAGATATATACTACTTACCAGATTTTTGAGTTTCTATTTTAGTTGTTTCTATGAAAATCAAAAGTATAGGGTATACACACTGTATATGGTCCTTCTGAAATACATACCAAATCATTTCGTATAACTATAGTTACTTTAACAAGGTTATGTAACAATTAAAATACTATTTTTAGCCCTGAAGGTATGCAAACTGAACCGTACCATAAAGATTTAACTGGTCAGTTACGCCATAACAATGTTAAAATTATTAACTAAATATGGTAGTCCCGGCTCTACCGAATACTTGACACTAAATTTTCGGTCAATCACAGGTGCAATTTTAAAATTAAACTTAATTTTCTTTACGTCAATCAAGCCGAACTTTAAACAGGATTTTTCTCATAAGAAATACTCAACATAACGATAAAGTTATGCAATACGAGTAAGTATCTTACATTCTTGATTTATACATGTAACGCGAAAAGTTTCACGCGCACGTTTGAGGTATACAAACTGATGAATCTAGATGATTACAATATAGATCTCCTTATTATGAAACAAATTACAAGTCAAAAAAGGCTCCTGAAATACACCTGAACACTGTAATTTAACTTAGTGGCATAAACAAGGTGTCTATAAGTGGAGGGTGAATAGGCACCTTTTAGACCAACGCGCACCATCGTAGGCCACGTCATCGCTTACCATCAGGTGAGATCGAGGCCAAGCGTTGATCTATACTCTGTAAAAAAAGGAGTAATAAGTTGTGACTAAAAAGAATAAATACAAAATCTAATCACACTGACGAAATCAGACCTAGCTAGAGCTCATCAGATGAAAGCAAATTATATTCATGATAGCTATGAGTAAACAGATCTTCCGACTTGTCCTTATAAACACAGTACACAAATCCGCCACCTCAAGAACACCCGCGACACCACAAAATTGCCACGTCAAATTTCGTAAAGTAAATTTGTTTATGCTAAAAACCAACTCCATGTGAATGCAATTTAAAATTCATGACTGTGGAAACGCACTTTATCTCTTTAGGGGCAACGTATAGCGAGCGGGGCGCCTGGCGCTTGGAACGCCATCAAAGAAGGTTGAGTTTCACAGACTAATAGAATCATCGCGAGAAAGAATTCAATTATACTATTTTGGTGGAGCAATTATTCAGTCAATGAGCAAGTTGTTTTGGTAGATTCGTTGTACTGTATAGGTTGACAATGATTCCCATTTCTGTCAAGGAATCCCACCTGCACCTCGCGTTTTACCTAACAAAGCCGAAATGCGTAAAAAACAATATTTCCTAACAGTTCCTACAGTTATACTCGTACGTTCCTTTGAGCGTGATAACTGTAAATTGCGCAAGAGTCCGTTTCTAATTCTAGTCTAGAAATCTAATACACGTTTACGTATTTCTAAGTATAATAAGATAACAATTTGCTAGTGCGTGCACGCAACGTCCGTCTTCGCATTTTGCCTTCCGCTCGATGTTGTTTGTCCCTTATTTAATCCTGCAACCATTCAAAATAGCTGACACCCTTCTTAGTTGGAAACTTTGTGCTAAATAATTGATTGCCTTAAAAGTAAGACTAGGAGGCTTAGAAGTTTTCTGAAGAAGACGCAATAACGATGAGCTAAATATTTAAGGGGATAGGATTAATAAGGGCCCTGGATGTCGTTGAAGGACAAACAAGACGACTTATTTAAAACAAAAGACAAGCTCAATACATCACTTGACGCCGATTTCGCTCGGTCGCCTCCGTCTGCTATAACGTGAAAGGGTAGAGACGTTGACGTGTTAATTTTCAAACGTACATCTTTTGTGATGCTAATTTACCCGCCACGCCTTGCTACGTACAACGAACGCATCGGGGACTTAATGAGATTGTATTGTTTTGAGACTATTCGTAAAATACAGCTGTAATATTAGAGCAATCAGTAAATGATTGAAGCTAAATTTTAGTTTCCGAAGCCAAAGAAATTCTGCTGATAAGAATATAGCAGTTGGAAAAAAAATCATAGAAAAAAATGGCGTAGCCTTGTTCACTGGAGACGCCATATATGGTTAGCCATAATGTGATGTGCAAAGTGGCTATGCTCTGCCGTATACATACACAAACAACAATTCGCCGACGAAAAGTTTATTTCATCCGTGTCACTACGCTCATATGTTTAACACACATTCAGCATTGAAAAACAATATGAATACACATGAAATCCCAGCTCTGGACAATAATTATAATCGACTGCATAATAGTGCATAAGTCCACTGTCCACTTAAACTTCATGCACCCATTGACTCACATTGGACTTTCCATGAAGGTATTTACATTATATAAATTAATAAATTATTGTAGGTGATTGTTCATGGAAGTCGTTGTATTGATCATCGTTTAAAAATTTCCGGCATTCGCCTTTTAGCATACCTGTAAGAGTTGGTCCCTATGAGTTGTTTATCCCTTCACTGGCTCGGCAATGCCCACGAGTTCGGTACTACTAAACTTCCACACTCGTCCACGCCTCTCATTCTCATGACACTGCCAATCATAGCTACTTTGACAATAACGTTTAGAAAACCAACCTATAGACACACGAGACAGTGTGACAACAAATACAGGCATTACAATCCTTCCAAACCCACACGTTTTTTGGTAAACATTTTAGCGAACATTAAATACATCAAAATGAAGAAATAACAACAACTCTTCATTATAGCAATAATTTATTAAAACAAAATCGGCTTGTCAAATACATTACATTTGAATACACTCTAAAAATCAATTGTAATATATATGACGATATGATGGTCTGCCATGAGCAACCAAGTAAATCTGGAGCTAAATACGCTATTTTTATTGCTCGTGCATTTATATTTCATAGCAAGCAAAGGTCACTATTAGCTCCCTCGGCCCTCTTTTGTCTGGTTCGTGACAAACGCCAATACACCTTCGTCCTGTGGCATGTCGTACGATATATCCTTAATTGGACGCCACTGTCCACTCCAAAATGAATGAACGAAAAAAATAGAATGGAAAAAGCTTGTCTTTGAAGTCTGCCAGTGATACAATTGCTAAGTAAACTTTGTATTAAGTAATTGTGCTTTTATACTCAGTATTAATTATGATTATTTCGTTACAAAGGACTAACATTAAGGTCGAATATTGTCTGGCATTAGGATATCAATCTTCATATGTATTTAGACACAGAAAAACAGCTCAAATGTTTCAGCCATGGTATGTATTGTAATTGAATCTATTGGTAATTTACTAGACACTAAATTTGTTTGTGTAGAAGCTTCTACAGCTGACGTAGTCCTCCCCATTATACCCCCAGACTTTTCACGAGTTCTTTTAAACATAACAAATATTAGAATTAGGTACACAAAATCATAATAGAGTACAGGTTAGTATTGTAGTCTTGGTTTTAGAATAATACTACCCTGTATCACCTCAGGGGTGTCGGAAGGCGTCATAGGTCTTACTGTGATCAAAAAACCGCCTTCCTAGCACGATGATAATAGCAAGATCAACGATTTAAGTGTGAGAACTCATCTCCAATAGAGGTATTATGCAGCTGAATTAAATATCAGAGTATTGGAAGAATTGAATTCGGTATGTCCATTCATTTTGATTGCACGCAATTTTATGGTTTACAGGAACTCAATTCCGGGCCTCTTCGTTATTGGGTCACACTAATATTTGGGAATGGCTTCATCAAAATCGATTGCTGCCATTCCGTGACCGGCAGCGATCCACTTTAAAATTTCACGTTACGTCTTTTGTTCGGAACGTAACTTCAAATGAAATATTGTCACAGCCGATTACGTTACAAAATGTTTTGCTCGAGAGCGGCATCTTTTAGGCGCTTTGATTGCTTGTAAATAATCAGTCCTAGAGATTTCATAAACGATAACCTGAACCTGAAACCGTTAACGTGAAGTTATGCATACTACATAGTATATACTGTATTGAAATATAATTCAAACTATCTGATTGTTTCGTTCTTGTTAGTAGTAACCATAAAGTCGTTTCTAAAATAAAAAGGTTTCATACAAAATTTCTTCAACCATATTGATCGACAATGAAGTTTATGAAATCGGAAAAAAAATCCGGGCGAAAAATTGACATACTGTATTTGTTTGTATAAAATCGTACCAATTCACCGAAGTTTTTAAGCCTGAACATTATCTACAGTCTAAAATAGCGTTCTCTTGTTGAGTTACATAGATATTGTTTCAAAGTCAGACTAAGATAGATACAATTTTTATCATTCGGAAGCCGAGCTGAGTGCACGAGAGTGCAGGTGGGTCCAGACCGGCGCCGCTGCATCCGCCATAGATGTCTACGGTATAGTCTGTGACGCTACCGACGCATCCGTATTTCAATCTATACAAAGTAAAGCGAATCGGAGTCAGTGTATGTACGTTTTATCGAGGGAGAACACCCGGCGAGATGGACGCCAAGTGCAAACCGTTGTGATGTATATTATAACAACTTATAAAGAAAGAGGGTAATGAATATGTTAGATGTACGAGAATGTAAGCTAACTTGATACTAATACTTACTATAGGAATATCCGTAAGAAATTATTAATTGATTTTATATCGATATCTATCGTAATTTCGTCGGTTCGCCCACATAGTGCCACGGTGACGTCATCATTGCTTTTACGTAATTTTTGGACAAATAATGAGAGAGATTTTTATCTGTGTCGTTCAGAAGCCAAAAATTATGACAATTCAAGTGTTTTCCATTTCACTCCACTTCCACTTTCCTCCGTGGCCTAATGGCTAAATGTTGAATTTACAATCCGGAGGTTCCGGGTTCGATTCCCAGTAGGAGTATCTATCGGTACTCGGTTTGGTTAGTGGTAGGGCATTTTATATTGGCCACCACGCTACCTAATTCTGCCGCCCAACAGCAGTATTAATAGCACTGCTGGGTTCCGGTATGAAAGGTAGCAGAGCCCGCGCCGCATTAGCTTGAACCATCTGGGTGCGCACGCTTACCATCCATCGGCCTTATCGTCACTTACCATCAGGTGAAATGAAGGCCAAGTGCAAACTTATCATGCAGCAGGTTCCAAATTTACAAACTTTGGTTCGTAAATATACGTCCACTACATGTAGTATTATACCTCTCTACCTTTCTAAAATCAGCTGAGAACAATAAGAGCTACTGATGGACCCGTATGTACTCGTAGTATATACGTCTCATAATAACCAGGGGTTCTTACGACTTACGAATATATGGTCACTACGAAAATAAACCTACGCGGACAGAGCCACGGGACACCAGTAGTAGTCTGTGTAGGAACGGGCGCATCCGTCGACTTCCGTAGTTCGCGCATTGCTCAGCGGATCCGTTCATATGGAAGGCGTGCACCGTATATCCCGCTTCTGATTTTTGCTGCTTATGAATCCTACCCTACCTACGAGTAACTAAATTCAGATTTTTTAATAGCTAATGGACTTCATACTGTATATTTCATTGTCTAAATTAAAGTGCTGATTCCAAATAAATTTTTGGTTAGGTTAAAAGACTAAACCACAGTTTTTGAAATAATTCATAAAAATTAACGCATTTCATAAAATGCTTCCATTACTGATGGCACCATTCTTATATACGACCACAGAATCTAAGTTAATGGGCTCCTAGGGCTATATGTTCTTTTTGCATTGCCAGCACATGACAGTGCTATTTGGAGGTAGACTAGAAGTGGTAGATAGCCAGAAGGGCTTAGTAAACCCACCCCTACCACCAATCAAACCGAGTGTCAGAGATAGAACGCACTGGGAATGGAACCCGCGACCTCTAGATTGTGAGCAGAACTTTGTAACAACTAGGCCACGGGGGCGGTTGATCGAGCAAACAATGAATGAATGTATTCATAGTAACGTACAAAATGAATCCCCTCGTTTTCTTTTTATAGTCCAGGCGCTCGTATACAAAAAGAACAGTACACAATGCTAATTTCCCGTTTTCAGTAGCCGGCTAATAAACCGGCGTTATTTCCATTTGGGACCATTCAGCCGCTTCATCCAGCGGTGAATTAGACGGTTATTGTGCTAAGCAATCGCCATTGAAACGTGAAGCTATTAGATCGCTTTGTGTCCGAGCGCTAATGCTTCATTTCGCATGTAAAAGCTGGGATCGTCCGTGCATTTAAACACGAGTACGCGTACATGGTTAGGAATGTTGCACTAATGAATATTTCGTATCATCTTCTATTTTCCGAAGGAAATAATTCAAACGAGATTTTGCGAGCAGTAGACGTTTTTTATGTATGATGTGGTTTACACTTGGCCTTCATCTCACCTCTCTCAAACAGTGCGCACCCAACCTCAAGCCAATGAGTCGCTGGCTCTGCTACCTTTCATACCGGAACAAAACAATGCAGTTTGGCGGCAGACTTAGGTAACACGGTGATAGCTAGCCAGGCGGACATATAAAATGCCCTACCAACAATCAAACCGAGTACCGATTGGTACCACTGAGAATCGAACCCGGGAGCTCAGGATTGTTGGTCCAACATTAGACATTAGGCCACGAGGCGATTTAAGGTAAACAGTGTTCTGCCAGATATTATTGATGTCCACTACACCGCTCTGTCATGAACTTATGGTGGTAAAATTAGAGGGAAGCCCCATCTAGCATTCGCACTTAGCCCCGTCCTTGCCTCACTACTCTACACTCAATATAAAGTTTAATCGAGCTTTCGATTGTATTTGCATTGCCTCGAGTATATCCCACCACTTGAACATCAATTAGACTATAAAATTGATAGTTTATCGCTGCGTAATCTTTTGTCGCTCTTGTATTTGCATAAAAGACTTTCAAGTCTAGCCCCTGGAGTATAATTATAGACCGGGCTTTCACTTCGGTTTTATTGACCGAGTGACTCTGTCAACAAAGCTATAAGAGGATGGACCCCAAACTATAAATACTCGCAGCAATTATTTCTTTGTGTAAATTCCAGTCAACAGCTGTAACGATCTCTGTCCTCTACTATGAGAATCATATAATTCGTATAAAACATGAATCTTTTTCTATAAAACTATTAAGTATTTGTAATTGGGATGCCTAATTTTATCTTATGCCTAGCTTTTGGCCTCTCTAAACACATTTTATATTATAAACTACGAATATATTTAATAAATAATACAAAACATGACCCGAATGTTGGACGAGACTTTCACACAGTTAAAAAATGTAGGCATCAAAAACTACACCACTATCGAGCTGAGAAAATGTATTGTCGGTGTCTCATTAAAAGTATAATAGAACAAAGGACATAGCTGTAAGATTGTTTTCGAAAAGGTAATGATTTCTATTCACCGGCCTCGGTACAAATTATTATTCCTATATGAGCTGGTGGCCTGACCACGAGTCGTCGATAACTTGACGCGGTGCTCGTCGCCTCTCAGTCGGCGCAATTACAATAATTGAATCAGGAAACTGTTCCCCTTCGAGAGCATAGACTATAAATAAATCAAAAGCCCTCTCATCGGCGGACCGGACGGACGGACGTGGCTTATTTATTTAGAGAATGTTGCCCCCGTTTACGACTGAAATTATTATATTCATTTTAGGGTTACGTGACCGAAATGTGGGCCCTAGTGAATTCTACGACGTCCACACTTGACCACTATATCCAATGTTTTGTGTGATGAATGGCCATTAACATATAACAACAATCAACAAATTTCGGGATCGTAATTCTTTTTTTTGAACTGTAAACACGGACGCGTAAAAAATATACAGACTTCACCTCGTTTAATAATGCGTGATATCAACAAAAATACACACACCCGTGTAACTGACGATGACATGCGCTTCATACAGACGGCCGAGTGTCTGACGTTTGATGTACTTTTGTGCTGTGTACCTTGTCTATAGAAACGACAGTGTCTGACCTAGACTACATCCGCGTTAATTGGAACACGGCCTCTGGATGTTCTGATCTCTGTAACTTTAAATAGATCAAAGAAGTCACAAGCTCTTATCTATCTTTAAAATTGAAAATAATAATGATGTGTCGCAATTTAAAAATAGATAGAATATTGACTGATATTTTACGCTACTCATATATAAAAAAATAAAGGACACACACGTGAAAAGGAATCTTTAACGTCCACACTGGACAAAGAGATTTAAGATAGCAAATCTCTTTGTACACACTACATCAAAACACCTGGGTGTAGGGGGCGACACAATGATTATTCATCCCAAAGGAGCTCTGCCGTTTTCCCGAGAAAAAAAAACGATCGGCCTTGTATCCGAACGAAATCCGCGCAAACAAATTTATGCGAGCGGAAAAAGTCGCGGCAAAAGCGCGCGAATCAAGGAAATGGCGGGAAAGTTACAACAGGAATATGGCGACGCATGCCGTTATTTTTCTGCAGTGAAAACTGACATGATATATATTTATATTAATTTTTTACCTTTGTTTGTCTGTTTCTACGTATGTTTGTCTGTTTCTACGTATAAGTTTCAAAACAGTAGCACAAAAGTATGCAAAAACCTAAACATCATTATTATTATCAACCTATTACGTAACTTCATAGATCTAGTAAGTACCTTTTCAAAACGACTACCTGAATGTTTTCAGTTTCAATCAAGTGCCGATACGCATAAACAATACAAATAACCCTGCAAACCTATGTAAATAACAATTCAAACTTCATTGTGAATGCTAACTCCTCTGGATTGTTATTTAGAAGCATGCTGGGGTACTACACTACGCTATATAACAATTTATGACAAGCCACTCAATACAAATATAGCAAAATTTTGCATCCAGGTGAGAGTTAACTTTCGCTAGCGAATATGGTCATAGCGAGTTTCGTTTCGACATAGTATCGAATGGGCCCATATCTTCAGTGCTCAAGTTACTTTTAATTGAATGTGAGATAATTATGAACGGTGCAGGGTTATGTTTCAACGGAGGGACTGATTCATTATATTTATGATCGAGAGGATGAAGTTGGGTGTGATTAAGTTTATTATTATTTATTTATCAATTTAAAGCCTTGTAACAAATGGCACTGTGGCTGTCATTGTTATTTATGGATTCCGCCCTATAGATTTTTGATAAATTAATCTCCAAAAGTATGTTTAAGTATATTTAGTTAGTTAAGTCCTCGGAAAGACTGTCACTCGATAGCACATAAAAACTGCCCTCACCAGAATTCGAATTCTGACGACACTGCCCACATACCTGCAACAGAAAGGAAACGAAACATTGAAGGATATAAACCACTTACACAATACGACAATATATCCCCGACATAAAGCCGTAAAAACACAATAAAATCAACTAAACGCGTAACCCACGCATACATTTACTTGAAAACTAAACGTAATAAATGTTAAGCGTAACCCTCAAGAATCGCGTAAGGCCACACAAGACCCCAAATATTGGCCAAATAATAAAGCTGTTCATAAAACAGCGTCGGCGGCTCATAAAGATTTATGAGCTTCAACCCTCTATAAATATAATCATTCGAGAACTTTCTATACGCCCGCGTGTCTCGTTGACAGAAATGTATCGTCGATACGAGTATAAAGCGATTACATTACAGAGGTACACAATGCGTACCAACATTACAACGGAAAATTAAGGGAAACGGGAAAGTGCATTGCATTGATTAAAAGAACGACATAGCAGTTAGAACTCGTAGTGGCTATCGGTTAGGTTGGTGGTAGGGCTTTTGCAAGTTCGCCTGCAGTATTAATGTTGTGGTCCAGTAAGAAAGCTTGTGATATCTAGGTGCGGCTACCATCCCACGGACTCCTCGACAATTACCATCAGATGAGATGAAAGCCAAATGCAACTCATTATGCATTACAAAAATCACTTGCATTAGCAATTCAGACAAATGAGTCCATAGCAACTTACTATCTCTGTTTTATATTACAAGAAATACGGTTTCAAATCAAAGTACGAGTAAACAATTAATATCAAAACATATCGTGTACAGATTTGGACAGTCCCTAGCGTAGAAACATAGGGAACGCATTATAGGACTCGTATGATCCCTCAGGCTATCTTTGATCAAAGCCTTTGGAACTTAATAGTCCTCAAGTTTAATCCTGCCCCCGGATTGAGAAATGCTCCACAAGGAATTAATGCTGAAACCTTTAATTTAATGAAGCTTTAGATATGTAGTATTTACACTACTGTTTAGGGAAAGCCTACCACCAACAACGTTTATTTCAATAAGTACGGAAGAGTAAAGGTTGACTGTTGGTTGCCTGACACATTTATGTGAGTTCTTACATGTATATGAAGTAGTTATTGACCTTTAAAGATTTAAAACAAGTCAACGTGGCTCGTTTAAATGAAAAATAGCACGATTATGTGCTTGGCGTCCATTTGACTCGAGAAAAAAATGATGATTATACACTGCATACAATTTTATGAGCAGCGATTCGCTACGGAGACAGGTTTAATGCAGTTGTTTTGTTATATCTACAAGTGTACAAAGAATTCAATGGTTACATTTTTATCATAAATACTATATTTTCTTTAAAACGTTACACTTCCTGACAAATCAGTTTCAATACCTTTGTAGCCAAAAAATAAAATTAAAAGTCTGAGTCTCCTAATCATCATCATCAGACAGAAACAGTCCACTGTTGGACATAGGCCTCCTTCGTGGTACGCAACATTGACCGGTTTCGAGCCACCTGCATCCAGCGACTCTCTGCGACCTTAACCAGGTCGTCGGTCCATCTAGTAGGGGTACGGCCCGGTAGAAGTTTCGTGGTCGTCACTCGAGAACCGTTACTCCCCACTGGTTATCGGTTCTTTTAGCGATGTGGCCTGCCCATTTCTCCTTCAGCTCACTGACTCGTCGAGCTATGTCGGTGACTTTAGTTCGTATATGGATTTACTCATCCCGGATTTTATCACGTAGAGAAATTCCGAGCATAGCTCGTTCCATTGCTCTCTGAGTGACTTTGACCACCGAGCAATTGAACGAGCTATGCTGCTGTATTGAATATATTAGTTTCTAGGTCGAAACGTTCGAACGAATTTTCCATGTGATAGCAGAATAGAATCAGTGCTACAATGTACTGATTCACCACTGAATTGTGTGTTCTATAAGTCGCCTTCTTTGTTACATGGGTACGTTTTGTTTATAAAGTTTAATTGTTAACTTTTCAGAGGAACGGCACAACCAATAGTAATGAAACTGGAGAGGGAGATAGGTTACTTTTTATTCTGATTAAATTTATAGTGAAATAAAAGTCAACAAGTCAATGTCGCGGTGAAAAACTAATTATACACCTGTATAAACATGTTTTTGCAACCCATGTAAACATAAGAGTGTTGTGTCATTTTTAGTATTTAAGTTCATCTGAATGTAAACATGAGTCATAAAACCATAAATAATGCGGTAGAGCTAAAGCTATCTTCTCACCCTTATTAAAATTCAATTACGGACAATTCAATATTACAGCAGTTCTGTTTAAATTTTAATTAAAATTTCCTAGCCTAGAGCCAATATCAAAAACGAATTCTCAAATCCAAGCGGAACGCACAGATGCGATCGAAGTTCGAACCCTCTGAGTAGACTGAATCCGCCATTTTGTATAAGGTATATCGCAAGCAAGTATAAAATGGCGACCATTTGAAATGTCAATTTCGTAATTGAATAAAACACCATTACAGCTTTAACATTTAACCTTTAAATTGATAAGCGGCTAGATTAGATTCTTAGTATTGCAAATAATTTATTTTATTGACACGAAGCCTAGACGAATGCTATTAAAAACTTTGATTTATATATGCTATAACGTGGAAACTTCAAACGCCAATAAGGAAACTCGTAATTAACTGACAGCCTCCTAGGGACCACTATAGGTTGTCGTTGTCACTTTCTCACAAAATTGTATCTGCGCCTAACATGACGCGATGTGAAAATGATTTACGTAGTGGAAAGAAAACCGGCCGATTTCCTTCTACATAAATTCAGGCCCTAAAAGAGTTATAAGCGAATCACTTTTTTCCATTCGCCGCTTTCCACTGCGTATTTCATCACAGCTTTGCGAGTTGATATTTTTCCTGAGCCTAATGTGTGCCAGTCATATCGATTTATAAGGAAAAGTAAGTCAACATTTTGTGGCAAAAAAGCTTTTTCATGTTTCTTCTTAGATGAGTTTCCTAAATGTGCTGTGCTGTTTGATTTTATTATGAAAATAATTTAATTTACCAGAGCTAGAGCTAAAGTGGATCTTGAATTTTAAACAAAATTTCATTCAACCATTACAATATTCGATGTGATTTTAAAATCAAAACAATAGTATTGGATTGAAATAAATTGATATCATTATGAGACGAAAAACTTCCACTTCTGAACATATGCTTGTGCCATGGTACACTGTGTGGCCTCGGCTCGCCCCATATCATCCCGTGGGTGTCCTAAAAGGCGGCAAAGCGAAAAAAAAACACTCTCGCAGAATAATGGTCAGTATCGTCTTCCTTTGAATCACTTCCACTTTACTGCTAACACCGCTAATCCGCCTGCCAAGTTTGGTGATTATAGCAAATCTTCTTACGGATAGATACTCATGTCCAAAGTCTGTATCAGGCATGTAACACGAGAAGTCCTTCGAATACTGTAGCTTTTCCCTCATCGTTTTAAAAACAAATGGGTCACATTCAAAGCCGATAAAACTACTGTTGAGATTCGGAATCTTTATTTTCAATGAAAACAGCTTTCGGAGACCAATTCAGGTCACAAGAGCGGAACACAAATAAACTTCTGTTTTACTTCACTGGCCATTGTGGAAACGGACCGCTTTTGTCTTGAAGTAATTTATGTGTCTCGTAAAAACAAGCCCTTGAGTTTGAGTTACACTTTGGGCTCAAGTTTCTCAGATTAGTCTAACTAAAGCTTAGGTGATGAGTTGTGTCAAGAATAGAAACATGGTATGAACATAATCGCTGGTAGTGTAATAGCAGAAGAGTCGGAGGTTCGTAATCTAGGCTTATTTATGGATGGTAATCTGAGATTTGAGACCCATGTTAGTAAAAAAATTGCAAAGTGCTACGCATCACTTAAAAGTCTATATAAATTGCGACCAAATATAAGTGAAACTGTAAGAGAACGTTTAGTAGAGTCCCTTGTCCTCTCTCACCTGGATTACTGTGACATTGTGTACGGCCCCTGCTTGTTTAGTAAAACGGAGCGGCGAGTTCAAAAAGTACAAAACTCTTGCGTTAGGTTTTGCATAAACGTCCCAAAGAGGGCTCACATTACACCTTTCCTTAATGACGCGCAAAAGCTCAACATGTCGAATAGGCGTTATCTTAAACTGTCAGCACTTGTATACAAGTTAAAAGCCACTCAGACGCCCTTTTATCTTGCCAATAAATTTAACTGGAAAAAAGATCACTGTACTAGAGAGTTAAGGAACCAAGATGACGAAGCGATACTACCTCCGCCTCGTCTTGAAGCATTCAGGGGAAGTTTTCGATATGCTGCGACAAAATGCTGGAACAACATACCGCCCCCTATTAGAGCATCCAAAACGTTATCAACGTTCATTAATAAGCATAGGCAGTTCCTTTTAAACATGCAAAAACAATTCAGCTCCTCAGCAGAAATACGGCTATCGAAAACTTCCTCACGGGCGCTGTGGTGTGCAGGTAAATAGTATTAAGCACATAAGTACAACCGCTCATTATTATTGTTATTTAAGTACTGTTAGTTAATTTAGTTTTAAGTTAGAGCTTAAGTTAGTTAAGCATAATGTATTATTGTGCTACCAAGGCAATAGCAGAATAACAGCGTCTCTGCGGTGCTCCACCACAGAGACACAATGCTGAGCTATCTGCCTTTTCATCATTTTCATACCAGGTTGATTTGTAAATTAATTATTTATACTTGATTGATGAATAAACCTAATTTTATTTTATTTTTTATTTATAATACGGATACTTATCGTATTTACAATCACAGTCATCGAAATATGCAGAGGCCAATGAACACGCCTGATGGAACTAGGTCAGACACTTTCGTTAGTTATACACAAGGTGCACACAACAAAAGTATACCGTACGTCATACACTCGGCCGTCAATGTGTAGCGCATGCCACGTGTGTTTGTGTGGTTTGTTTCCTTTACCTTGCGCTTTATTAAACGAAGTTCCATCTATATATTTTTTTACGAATCCGTGTTTATAACATAGAATGTTTTAAATTCGACACATATTAACGTGTGCGTATATGAATCTATGTACTTACCTCGGATATCCCTACCCCCCTACTAGGGCCCCAGGAGAATGATCTATGAAATTAATTTCCAACATCAAATGCCTTAATAAGGCTTCAAATTTAATTAAAACAAGTAACAATCTGTCGGTAACTTCAGCCCTGTTCGATCCGTATCACAGTGGCTGGAATTACTAAGAAATTGGTTCGATTCTATTACCTATTAGGAATGTAATGCTGCATATTGAACGAGCTTTTTTGGGGATTGAAAATAAATTGGTAAGAAACTATGGGTATTAAAAACATCGTTAGGCACAATTGAAATTGAATAAGAAATCTAGCATGAATGACTATAGCGTCAATCAGACCAGTTACAAATAGTTAAGTATTAATATAAATTTTATCGGTATCTTACCACGGTTCATTTTTTATGCCTGTTTTTTTTATATATTGCAGACACAGTGTTACACAGTAAGATACTGTGATCACGAAACTGCTGCCACGCGTGGTGATAATGGCAAATCCCCTCATGGAGTCTCCATATTCCCTGATACAGCTTATTACTGCAGCTCAAGCTATTTAAAAAACAACAGCTTTCGGTTAAAGTGTAAACATTAAAGCAACGAGTAAGTGAAAACCATCCGATAACTTTTCTAGTGCGAGTTCGTCGGCAATGTTGTGTAAATGCAGGCCGGGCCGCGTAACCGGGAGCGGTAATTATGTTTCTACAATTACACGAGCGATAAATAAACCGAGAACGCTGTGAGTTTGTGCTCAGTGAGTTCAATTCGAGTTGCGTTCGAGTCCATCTCACAACAGTCGAGATGAACTTATTCATTTAAATTACCGTCGATCAAACTCTGCGCCGGTCGTAGAAGGCGACTTAAGGAAAAATTCAGAATACTTAAAAAAAATAGACATATGATCTAGGATGGTTCACGGTTGCCTAGAAATAGCTTATTCACTCTGGTCTTGAAGGTATACAGGTTATAGCGCTCGGTAAACACATAAGCCGACTGGTAATTCCACTCCTTAGCTGACTTAACTAAGTAGTTGTGGAACCCAGCTGTTCTTCTGTTTGACCTATTGTAAAATTACACCTCTACAATGTTACGGCAATTGCCAATTCAGAGCGAAGCAGTTTAGGCAAAACTGGATAAGGATCGCTGACTGTTCCAAGTGGCGAAGAAAAGAGCGCTGATTTGTCGTATCGTGTTGATCACGCATAATAGCGTATTATTATTTCTTGTACTGTACATGATACGTTGGTACGATACGAAGATACGTCAGCGTATCATAATATGCCTACAACGTTTGTAGTTGATACTAAATCGATCGAGAAAGTGAACTATCTAGACTAAGTGCAGCTAATGAAGAATTTTTAATACGTCCCGGGAAGCGAGAACAAGTTTAAAATTGAATTAAGTTGTTCTCAGCAGCGGGTAAATAGCTGCGGTATTAATAACTTGAAGTTACTCAGGTTGTAATTAAAGCTCTCTAGGGTGCTTGTGTGGCTGCTGATATATGAAGCGGTCAACAGAAAAAAGAACATACATTACTGTATGATGATATTTTTTCACCTTACCAACTCTTTGGTGGATGATTACAGTGTCATAAAACTACATTTTGCTCGAAAGAGAGTCAAAGTGTTTTGAATTACGAATTGTCACGCGGTCGCTTCTCTACACGCAGACTATTGTTGAGCCGTGATTGAGTTACAGCCATTCAAACATCTGAACTTTTATATTTATTACACTGGAATTGTGGCAAATTATTAATTTACCTTAAATTGTATCCTAGGCAAAGCTAACAAATTATTTCTAGCTCGTGTTGCAGTTTTATAACATGATCACCCAATGTCCACCTTTATTTTTCGAGTTGAAAATCTTCTAAAATACCCGACTCCTTAGGAGAGAAGCCGAGTTATGTGAAATTTTTATTCACTAAAACCACCTCGGTGGTCAACATCCGCGCAAGTCGAAGAGCCCTGGGATCTCTTAGGAACACACCAGAGCTCCTCTAGCGCTTCGCAAGCAGTCCTCCCCTTGGCCAGTGAGCCATACTGTGGGTGTAGTAAAAGTACTAAGTGAGTAAAGTGAGAAGAGGAGTAGCAGCATCTATCTCTCACTAACAACATCTTGCTGCGATCACCTTATCTTATAGAGGCTAATGTCCAATAGACATGCAACTATAACAGCTGGTAAAGATAAAACGAACTTAATCGAACACACTTTTAAATATTGATTTAGCAAGTGGCGCAATTAGTCAAGGTGATTTACAATTATATAGAAATTTGGGGGAAAAATACTGTGTACTTGTAGGTAATTTACTCCCAGAGAATTAAGACGCGGTTCATTGCCTGTAATCCAACGGAACACATCCTGATCCCACCGCGGAACCCCTCAAAATTACACCCATCACTCACGCTTCGTAAACTCGAGAGATATTTTCATATCGATTTTAATATTAGTACAACTTTAACTTTCCGGAGTTCCAGCTATAATCTCCTTCGCTGCGAATAATTCCGCTCGTTTCATTTCGGTTATTGGATCTCGAGAAGTCCGCCTCGACTTGATATTTGTAATGAATTTTTATATGCCCGCCCCCCTCTCTGTTTTTATTGTGCCTCGTTTGTGTTATTCCTATCTATTTAATTGTGTACACTTTTCTCTATTATTTACGTATTTGTCGAGCTGGGTTGCCTGGATTTGAGCTATTGACGGTAATATTTTTAGTCTATAGGAAGGAAACAAGTCAACGAGTAAATGTAACAAGTTCGTAAAAACCTCAGTGAACTTTAAATAAAAAATAAAAAATCATTTGAAATATAAAATGATAAGAAAATTTTCTAACACTTATTCAATACCCCACTTATCGTGACTCGTCGACTTTTTTTTCTTTTTCAATATGGCTTCTTGCTGTCGCCATATTGAATTTATCTTCGGCCAGTTTGGTCTTTAAACCGCCACAAAAGAACAAACATACATAGTCTGATAGATACGTCACCAATCCTTTGCATACTATATATTTTTCTAGGGTTTTGTATTATTCAATGTTTCGTTTTTTGGACTAGCTAAAAGCCTTGGGGAGCTGAATTGATCCATAGGCGAATGTCGCTAACTCACAATAGAAGGTCACACTGACAAGCATCCCTCATACCCAAATAAGGAAACGGAAAGTTCTGTGACATTTCATTTAGCAATTTTATCGCAACTCACATCTCAAACTCTGAAAGTGAGTAAAGCAATGAACGCCATTGAAGCATGATTTTATATTCATAGTTTGCGTCTACATATAACCAACGCCAACATTTCCGTTCCAGTCATGTGTATCTATCCCGTGGTCTCAAGAATTTACCACATACCCGTAAAGATCATTTCCGTCTTGATCTTGGTTACATTCTGCGTTGCATCTATTACATCTGTCATCTCTCCATTGTCGAAAAGGTAATTAGCTTTTAGTATAATAACAACGCCTATTAAATATTTCTTATGTTTTGCTGTCGTCTAACTTTTAGCTGTTAGTGTTACTTTCGTCATTTCTTCTTTTCAGAAAGCTTTCCAGAAACTGTCGGTAAATTTATTGACATCAAAAAATATATATTTGTAACAAATGTGCTTTGAATAACGAACTTTAATTTGAGTTGACTTCTGAAGAATTTGATGTCTCGGTCGAGACCACAATATCCAACGAACTTGTCATTATCTTACGAATGGATTTGAAAGTTAATGACGACCATCTCGGTGTTACCTTATTAGTCGATATGCATAATTAATCGATCGTTAACATCCTAATTAATTATGCTAAAAGGACTAGGTTATCAGAAACCGGCATCGGTATCCTTTTAAGAACATACTACTAAATTGGTAGCCTGATTCCCACGATGCGTTTCCGAGTCATTTACATATACCTACATAAATTTAAAAAATCTCAAAGAAATCTTCGAATAAATCCAATAAAAACTGTAGTCTTGCATTAACAATGACGTAACAAATTTCCTTCGAATTAATCTTACATACAGTAAAGTGCACCTACAATGTTGCCCATATGGTAATAAGTTAATAACAGACAATTACATTTACAACTACAGATTAAGAAAACAAAGCAGACGAAATACATTTAAAAGATACAAAACAAACAACAGCGAAGCGTTTGACTAACAAGGGGACAGAATCTTGGGAACGAAGGATCCCGAATGGCTGTTGCACTTGACCTGCAAATATTTTTTTGGTGGATGAGTGAGGGCTATTTTTTTCATATCTATTGCTTCTTTTTTCGCTAAAGGGAGTCAGTAGCCTGAAGCAAAGCCAGTGAGTATCAAGCTGGCCTAATTTGATACTCTTCACGTATATACAATTTTGGCAGTAGACAAAGTAAAGTAAATTGGAAAGCTTGCGTCGGGTCTTTCTGTTACAGTGTTTCATCCATTGCAGAATCTCCATGATTTATTTATACATATCCACAAAAGAGCTCAGCCTTCAAAAAGATGTGATTGTGTGGATCTGTTAATTGTTTATAATAATAGTTTTTAGACAAATTTCCTTAATTCTAACACATATACATACGCTTTTGTACACATCATTGGTTAGTTTACCTTTGATGGTATCTCTGCTACTTTAGCAACTATAAACTTGATATCTATTCAATGTAGAAATTGCGTGGCGAGTTTATGAGTTAATGGCTGACGTTCTTTTAGTCTGAACAATGCCAACATGGCAAAACAAGTTGTCAGCTGTTATCAGTTTCCACTGAGTGTGTCGGGAGAAACTGTTAATTACAATCGTTTAATTAAACTATGTAGGGTTGTTAATACGTTAGTTTGGACATGCTTTCTGTTGTGTAAGGGAGTGCCGCTAAAAGTAGGTGCCCGTGATCAACTACTACACTACAAAAGCTGATAAAATAATAACTACTGTGCTTTTCTAACAATTTATTCGTACTCGTAGATAAAAGGATAGTGTAATAAGGCATTTGTAAATTTATTAAAATTGCTTCTTCTAAAAAAAAGGCTGTCATCGATGAAGTTTTGAAGAATAATTTCTGCAAGTATTCTTGCGTTTGGAGCTTTCAGAATTTTTATATATATAACAGAATTGCGAGCGACATAGACAAAGCGTTGATCACTCACTTTGTGCATCTCAGGTAATATTATGTACTCAGTAGTGCTGGTGGCAACTCTTAACTTTTTGTAGGTGAATGGTGGAGGCGGATTAATAAGCACCCGCTGTCGATGGTAAGTAATGAACTTAATTGTCTTGTCGCCGTTTCCTTTAATGTAAGTCTTTGAAAGGTAAATGAGTCGGTTAGCGAAAGATAACAAGTGTGTTCCTTTGACGTCTACACAGCTTACGACTGTTGCAGAAAACTTGATAAGCCTGTTGTTGTTGTTGCGGCGAAAGTTACGCGAACACTAAATAGGGATTCATACACTAGTTCCAGAGATGCCAAATTTGAGAATGTGTACTTATTCTCAAATTTGAAGATAAGTCACTCGTAATTGATATCTAGAACGATTTTGTATACTTCGAATCTTGAAATTTGTTGCAAAATTCATAAATCACGTTTAACATTCCAAGGGGTTATTAGACACCAAAATTATAAATAATCGATACATAAATGCGTGGAAAAAATGTATTTTTATCTAGTGTTAGTGTTACCAACTACAGGTCTAACGCATCACTGAGTCTGTTCCTGAGGTATAGGAGCGGCACGGAAGAGTATTTACGGAACGTCAAACGACGCCCGTTCGCTAAACTACTGAGCCTTATTGCTGACTATGATTGCTTCTTACCTAGGAGGCTAGAAGTAAAGACATTTTAATAAATTAATGTAATAAACGCATGCATTCAGGGTGAAACAGCATTAAACACCATGTAAAAAATACTTTCCGAAATAGCATTATTGACAAACACAGCACTTAAAATGCGACAAACAAAAATTCGAAAAAATAAACTACAATGAGAGCCCAACTGTGACTGTGAGGGTGAGGATTCTGGGAACCCTTGTGAGTCACTCATCATTCGCTCCCTTGCAATACATCATATCATGTGCAGTGACAACTACACAACCCTAAAGACCCACATTAATGTTGAATTTCAACCGTATTCCTATAAACCATAGGACTATCAAGTTACTTTATGGAAAGAGACGGAAACTGCAAGCCCCTCGCTACAGTACTTCACGTCCATCGTCAGTAATAGTCCACTTTTTCATTGCGGATATTTTCTATTATTTTACGGTTTCGTTGCACCATGAAGATTGTTATTGCAACTGTCAAAGGCAATTTCATGTGACAAAAGAATGGTCTGTATCATGGAGGAAATGTGATGTAATATACGTGTGTGGTTGAAAGGCTTCAAACAAGTGGTGAAACTGGAGTAAAGTATTCAAAGAAACCGTGAGTCATTTGAGGAAGGTAGAGTTGAGGTCCAAGTAGTTTACCTTGAGGAACACCTGTTTAAAACTTCGTCCGTATAGTTCGACGACATTTTTTCTGCAGTAGTAACAAGTTTACAATTAAAAGCAAGTACCTATACCTACAGATAAGAAAAATACGATTGACAAAAGAGATATTCGTACTTAACGATTTTTAAATTGGTACCTCGATTCAATTAGTTCACATTAGTTTATATTCAGTAAGGGACAAACGAGTATTATCTTTACCTACTATCAAATATCTATCTGATAGTAGAAATCTAAGCAATAATAGATATAAGCTTACAGATCCGAAAACTAATTCTGCTCGAGTGTTACCAAATATGATTACCAAATAAATATCTGATCAAAACATAGACAATGCATCGAATATTCTCTTTAAATCTCCGAAATTGCAAATCCTCTCATAGCATGTTACCCTAACACGTGTATGTAATGACAAGTCAACCCTCGAAACGCTCAGACGCGTAAAATGAGCGTACTTCAAACGTATCTCCCCAGCCGTCCGCCCGCCCGCGCCCCTGCGAATGCATTTAGTTGCAGGTGCTTACTATTTTTCTTCCCCGGCAAGTTCGAATGGAGTGCTTAGGTACACAGATGTCTTTGTACGACAGACGATGGGTGAAAAATTCCCTTTTCATGTGTTACGTTTCAATGTACGATCGATGCGAATGATAAATGGAGAGTGTTTTCTTCGAATATCTCTGTTACTTTAGGAATGTTTCTTTTCCCTAAGTGATAAGTGTGGTTCGGTATCATTTTAAATATACAGATATTATATTATTACTTTGGTGTGCGAAAACTTGTGCATAAATCCTGAATTTATTAACTTACAGGACACTAATATGATTATCTTTTAACTTGCTGTATTAAAATATCAAATGCATCATTTTCTCAATTTGTACATGTATATTGGTAGTTATTTGTGTATATTGGTAGAGGTGTATGTTATTAATATAACATTGAGTAAATGTTTCAAGGTCGAGATTCAGTCGACCCTCAGATCACTCACAAAAAAGACGATCCCAACCTGCAGCAGGTTACACTAAAATGTGAAGGAATAATTGACATATAATTTTTCTAAAATAGCATTTTGGAAGGTTTAAAAGAATTTCTACGAGGGGCATACCGAAATGATCGGGAATATAAAACAATACATACAGGAAATAACTAAATTTATTTTTATTGCTTTTCGAAGTATTCTCCGTTGCAGTTAATGCACTTTTGCATTCGTTCGAACCAATTATTATAGCAGCAATTCCAGTCCGAAGTTGACATGGTCAAAATCGTCGATTTGTATGCTTCCACTGCTTCTTCTGGACCTTGAAACCGCTGACCACGCAATAAATCTTTGATTCTAGGGAATGTAAAGTAATCATTGGGACTCAGATCAGGGCTGTATGGAGGATGATCCATTAATTCAACGTTTTCCTGCTTCAAAAACTCGCTTGTTTTCTGAGCGGTGTGAGAGCTCGCATTATCGTGATGGAGGATTATGCGTCGTTTCGGGTTACCTCTACGGAGTTCGGATATCATCTGTGGCAAACAAACCGTTGTATACCAATCAGCGGTAACCGTTCTCCGTTCCTCTAAGGGAACTGTGACTACATGTCCTGTTTTCGCGACAAACGAAGCGACCATTTTCTTCGATACGCTGCGAGAGCGGACAACTTTTGTTGGCTTGATCTCACCTGCGAAGACCCAGACAGCCGACTGATGCTTTCTTTCTGGCTCATATGAATAGATCCATGATTCATCACCAGAGACAATGTTATAAACTGCTTTTGACTTTCCTCCGTTGAAGCGTTGCAGAGTAGACCGGCACCAATTGACACGAGCCGCCTTTTGCTCTTCGGACAAATTATGGGGCACCCAGCGGGAAACTAGCTTTCTCACTCCCAGTTCACCATGTAAAACAGTTTGTATCGCAGTCATACCTATCCCTAAAGTAGCCCGAATCTGCTCATATGTAATATGTCGGTCATCCTGTATCATTCGGCGCACAACAGCGACATTTTCTGGTGTAACCGCTGTTTTTGGCCGGCCTGTGGAAGGTACGGTGCCAAGAGAAGCACGTCCACGCCGGAATTCAGAATACCAGCGATATATTGTCGTCTGGCTAGGCGCTTCACTCTTGAATATAGATATAAGCTCAGCGAGACATTGTCCCTGAGATAATCCTCGTCGAAAGTTGTAAAAAATTATGGCACGGAAACTTTCTCTTGTAAGCTCCATTTTTTTATCGACCTATCAATTTCAAACTGATATTGTTCTTTAAAAAAATTTTTTTTTAATTCTGTCAATTGTATTCGATTTTCAACTAACCAGTGTTTATTCATCAAAAAGAGTTTTTAATCTAATTAAATCGAAAGTACTCGATTACCGATCTTTTCGGTATGCCCCTCGTAATGACATTTCAAAATTAGAAGTGTATAAGGCCGGGGCGCCATACGTTCCCGTAACGAGTCTTTTCATATTATATGGTAAATATTGACGAGGTCTTGATGACACTTGGGTGGGAACATTAGAATAAAAGAACAAAACAAGAAGAGAGCCAGACATCACTCGATAGTCGACTTGTTTAATCATCAGAGAAAAATTTGTACGTATAAAAATTCTTGAAAATTTCAATTGGCAGCACAAATGGAAACAGCAGCAAAGTCAGAGGTTCATTAGTGTAATAGATAACTAGCTCCTCAAGCATCGTCTGAGTGTTCAAGCACTCGGGAACGAAACTATTTGTCTCGAGCACCTCAACCAGACTCGTTCATGCTAATTTTCATTTGGCAAATATGCTTTTCACAATGGAACTTTGTTATGAAATTAACCAAGTTTCTAGTTTGTAATTGGTTTTGACGAGCAGAAAATTGATGGTGGGTTCCACTGAGACAGTTTTTACTTAGTTTTAATTTGGTTTAGTCTTAGTTGACGTATGAATGATTCAGTCTCCCTAAGAAATACATGCAAAACTTTTGCCAGACATCTTGCGCAAGATAAATAAAGCGTGTTACGGGAGCAAAGCAAAGCAAAAATTAATTTTAGGCATTCAATTACTTAATAACGATAAAGGTTATTGATCAATTGATCGCATACATGAAAATCATTTGCATCTCCTAATGTTGCTTAGATGTTTCAAGCGTGCGGTAACTGCATTGCGAGAAAATATCTCAGCTCATATCCCAAAGTAACAAATTATGGAAGTGGAAGATTTCTATCAAATTTCGGGTATTCATATCAGCTGCATTAGTTTTCTGTGCATAGCCTTTTATTAAATCTTGATTTACTATAACTGGTGAGGGTGATACGCCCGCTTCCACAATGCGTGAGGCGTTAACGGCAAATGAACTTCTTTCATCTCATTCGGTCTTTATTACTTTAATTTTGATGTTTCATGTTGTATTAAATTATACCGTTTTTATTTTATACCACTATTTTAGTGGTAAGAATAAATATAGTCCTACATGTGCGGTATAATAGCAAGAAACATTCTAATGCTTTTTACGAGGTAATAATCGAAAGCAAAACTAGATACAGCAATAGGGCTTTACTTTGTCAAAGAGCTTTGTTAAAATACAGACCCTTTAGAACGTATTTCCTGTGCAGTACAGCGTACTATTGAATCTTGATTTAGTACACCGTGCAGAGGGTAGATACAGCCCGAAATGCGTTTCGTAGGGTTACCTTTATCTTTAGCTTTGGTGGTTTCACATTACATTAGTTATTGATTTATTCGTATCTATTACCAACACTGCATTGAACTTTCACCCCCCTTTTCTGTATCATTGTGATGCAGACTTCACTGTATCTCCATGATAACCCCTAGTTTTTCATTTTAAGAGACAAGTACTTTCGATTTTCTAAGCATTGTTGGTAGAGTTTCCCAACAGGTAGGTAGGTTTGAAAATGAACATGGACAAGACGAAAATCATGTCAAATGTCCATGTTGCACCTATGCCGGTAGTGGTTGGGAAAACTACAATCGAAGTTGTAGACGAGTATGTATACCTGGGACAGATCGTTCAACTAGGTAGGTCCAACTTCGACAAAGAGGTCAACCGAAGAATCCAACTCGGCTGGGCAGCGTTCGGGAAATTACGGCATATCTTCTCGTCCAAAATACCTCAGCGTCTAAAGACAAAAGTCTTTGATCAGTGCGTGTTGCCAGTGATGACATACGGAACCGAAACGTGGTCTTTTACTGTGGGCCGAATAAACAAGCTCAAAGTCACTCAGCGAGCAATGGAACGAGCTATGCTCGGAATTTCTCTAC
This sequence comes from Carcina quercana, assembly GCA_910589575.2. Taxonomy (NCBI): domain Eukaryota; kingdom Metazoa; phylum Arthropoda; class Insecta; order Lepidoptera; family Depressariidae; genus Carcina; species Carcina quercana. The sequence goes on along the minus strand of OU342438.1, from coordinate 11,627,343 downwards.
GTGATAAGGTCCGGAATGAGGAAATCCGTAGACGAACGAAGGTCACCGACATAGCTCGACGAGTTAGTGAGCTGAAGTGGCAATGGGCAGGCCACATCGCTCGAAGAACCGATAACCGTTGGGGAGTAAAGGTTCTCGAGTGGCGACCACGTACCGGGAAACGTCTACCAGGCCGTCCCCCCACTAGATGGACCGACGACCTGGTTAGAGTCGCGGGGAGTCGCTGGATGCAGGTGGCTCGGGACCGGTCGATGTGGCGTACCATGAGGGAGGCCTATGTCCAGCAGTGGACGTTTCCCGGCTGATGATGATGATGATGTTGGTAAAACATGACCATAGACCGAAAAACCAATGGCGTAGTTGACATACAATTAGGTTGGGTCTGAATTGTATTTTATACCATAAAGGGCATTATAAAACTTGATCGAAAAACACTTCTTAGGATTAAGATTCGTTTGGCCATTAATTTTTGAATGTTTAAAATAATGGCGTAAAAAAATGGCGACCTAAAAACTTTATCTCATGAGATAACTCGAATATCGTTAGAAGCTTCATACATTTTAACGCTCCATGGCGTGACGTCACAGCGTGCGACCGATTTGTACGTAGCTTTTTTTGCATCACGTGACTAGTGATTTTTCGACGGGCTATATTAGAATAAGTATTAGTCGTATTGAAAAAAATTGACAGGGCTATTTATCTTTTCTAACGATCTCTCCAACGAGAACTTGCATTATTGTTGTATTTTTAACATGAACTGTTAGAAAACCGTAGTCTCTGATAACCCTGTCAATTTACACACCAAGGCAAATGATAGACCGTTTGTGAAAAATGACCTAGCTGGAGCTATTTTACCGTAATAGAACACCGCATTGTAAAGAGCCAAATACATAATCGTGTTTTGAAATGAACCCGATGAAAATTGGGAGCAGTTGAAATTTAAACGCACAAATCACAATTTATACATGTTTAAGACATTTCCATTGATATAATCAATTAATTTCAAAACAACGTGAAGGACGACTCGAAGCGGTTACTTATCGAAATTTATTACTATCGCAGCAACTCATTAAATTTAATAACCTCAAAAAGATTCCATTCGCAAAAATCATTAAAAAAGACATAAAATCCTGCACGATCATGATAAACTTACATCGGGTTATCAAAACCAAATACAGTCACGGTTTGTTTTGAGACATTTATCATTGATCTTATTATTAACAGATTTACTTTGAAGCTATAGAGTCCTCATTATTATGTCGAGTAAGTAGTTTATAATATTTTTTTAGAACAAAGTTTGACGCACTATGATACGCGATTATACACCTTAAATTTTACTCTTGACGTGTATTTATTACTTGTTTTTGTACTTTGCTCATTCTTTGTATCTCCTCTAGGTTACATTTTACTCATGGCGTGTATTAGTGGTTGTACATTCTGTACAACACTAGGTAAAATTTTACTCGCGACGATGTTGTGATGTCGATTTCATGGGTCTTTGTTCATTCATGCATTTAGAACACAACAGAATATGAATTGGGAATGTACTCGTATGTGGCATCAGTGAACGAATTATTTCCCATTCAATTTTCTCCACATGTATAAACGCATTGATTCAAATGGCTGACATGTATACCTATTAAAGTAATCAAGTGCAAGTATACCCTTAGATAGCACTTGATGTCTCTGTCACGTCTTTTCGAAGAGATAAACGCAGAGTGCCCGGACAAGTTGTGTGCTCACTGAGTACTTACCTGCCACCGATAAAGGTTCAATGATCTTTGGTAAACTAATGTCTTAATGGCTGCCGACGATAAAACCCTGTTAACTAAACTGCTGACCTGAATTTCCACCAGTAGTAGGTTTCAAATTTTGCTGTATGGAGTTTTTGTTTAATGGATTGGTGTGCTTGAGAGTGCGGGCCGGGTAGAAAGGAAACGCCGTCACTGCTACTATCTACGTTACTAAAGTGTGGTAATGTCATACAATAGCATAATTTGTCAGCTGGGACACAGACACTATTCAATAAGACCTTCCTTTTACGGAAGTAGTGACTCTCATGTATCATTATTAGTCAATAAATTTAACTAAACATAACAAAAATCTACGTAATTTCCAAACGAAGCTAAGAACCACCGCAAAGAAACTTGCTTTCACGTACAAAAACCGATCAAAATCGGTCCATCCGTTCGAAAGCTATCGTAGCTACAGACAGTCAGACATTAGCGTCAAGCTTATAACACCCCTCTTTTGCATGGGGGGTTAAAATGGTCTGCTTATGAAAATTAATAGAGACATACTACATATCACCATATAATTATAATTCTTGGATTCAGTGGCTTCCCGCTACAAACTAAACTATAATCACATGCAAACTTAATCCTGGGTACAAACTTAATAGGTCCCTTCTACACAACAACTCCTAATTAGTAGTGAAATTAGGTTACGTTGTTTTATTACAGAGAGGCACAGAACATAAGCTTTATCATAATACATGTTTTATACGAATAAGAATCCTAAACATGTATATTTTGTACATAGAAGAGACCCAGTAACGACCGCACCCTGATCGACGTCATATCAAGTGCGTGTGACAGGTGACAGCTGTCAGATTTCCCGCACAAATGTAAACATGGCGCTCACATAATATTGTATGTTTGTCGTTCGTTTTTATGATGATGTTCACCAAATATTTGGTGTTGGGCCGATATTCGATAACGTATCACTTTTAGCTTGATCATGTAAACCAGAGTTTCTATAGATTTTGTTCCTTAGAAATGCATTTTGTTTCTGATACTTTTTCTGTACCTATAGAAAGAGTGGACACCAAGTTCTAAAGTCACCAATATCTCGCTAATCTGTTTGATAATGTTTATGGCTTCTCTGTTCATTACGACATAAAATCATTAAATTTACAACTATTGAAATAACAATAAATAGTTAAATAATATAGCCATCGACTAGATTTCAATTTACAACCTTGTGAGTGCACAGACATGTTCACTGTCTACATAAACCTAGTTTTAGCACCGTTATTATTCATAGGGAAATTAACCAAATCAATAAGCTTTCCAACCGGATTTCTGGACGCGATCCTGGTTTGGAGTTAAAGTTCACCGATTGTAATGTGTAATTCCTCAACCTCCTATCTGAAGCGTTTACAGAAATAAATTGCCGCTCAATGAAAACAAAATTACAACGGGTTGACAGACAACTTTTACAATATTAGGAATATAATATGAGCAGAAGGCCAAAGAATATATATAAGTACTACGACCTAAAAAGCCAAAGCCAATGCAATAAAATAACCTCGCAATAGAATTAAATAAACGCTGGTAGAATTAAATTATAAATACAAAATAATTGGCCATTGCTAAATTGACATTTTTCAGGCCATTAAATGACGGTTACAGTGCTGGCCTTCCGTGGGTTCATGTCTTCTACACAATCCTGTTTCGCGCATTCTCCGTTTACGAGTCCGCAGCTCAAATATATCCAACAAATCATCTTGTAAATTGATAAGATGATTTAATACAGAAGTATTCAAGTGCAGTAAGTTTATAGTTGGCACTACAGGATGGTGCAATAAAAGTAAAGATTACTAAATCTATTTCATTTCTTTCTTTCCTAAAATTGGTTTCAAAATATATTCAAATAAGATAGTCGCAGACCACGGGGAAGTCAAATGTAAAGAATCTTTTCACTGATCATAATATAACATCGTCGAAATCATCGTCACTTAACATGAGGTGAGATTTGGGTCAAGCGTTGATCTATCTTTTAAAAAAAAACCATTGATATTTAAAAACTTTATTTTATCTCACCAGAATATTTTTCCGGTATTTGAATTAACTCAATAAACACCCGTGTCTAAAGCTAACCAACATTAGTTAGCTAAATCTAATTGTTCAATTCAATCATCACCAGCCTATATATGTCCCCACTGGAGGGGCTCAGGCCTACTCTCCTACAGAGAGTGTATGAGCCATAGTCCACCACGCGGGCCCAGTGCAGATCGGCGGACTTCACATGCCTGTTCAAGACATGCAGGTTTCCTCACGATGTTTTCCTTCACCGTTAAGCAATCGGATAATGTACTTGAATTGAAAAACAACTCATAGGTACACGGCTGGATTCGAACCCGGTACCCTCAGATTGAGAGTCCGCGCCTTATCCACTGCGCCACCGACGCTTCAATTCAATAATACACCAAATTCACGAAATTCAAATAACAAAGCTAATAAACAAACAGAAAATTAAAGCAAGTCATCTAAACCGGTCTAATATCGAGCGAGTGACAATAGCGCGTCAACAACTGGTCCGCTGGGAGTTCAATTAACTCTGTGATTTGTGGACGGATGCGGAGGACAGACGCCGTATTCCGCACCTAAAGCTCTATCGATAGCATAGCAGCTTTCTAAGGCCGAATGCATATTGATTTGAGGTGCAATTGAAAGTTGCTCGAGCCTGAACTGCAGATAGATGATTTGTTTTGCGAAAGTTAGCGGAGAGGTGAAGTAGATCGTTTTGACAGCTCCATCGACATGTGTAAAGGTTTGTAGGATTATCTGAAGTGCTACTGTGGTAAGGAATAAATGTGGTCCTATTGTCAACCTTGCACGAGCCCTGAATATTCTGTACATACAGGCGATGTTGTATTTACTTTGTACACTCGAGTACAAAAATATGTATCCACTTTTGAACCATGTCATTCACCTTTAATTGTCATTTTCTTCAACACACTACATAGAAACAAGCAAGAGTGAGTGTGGCATATTTTTGTACGCGAGTGTACACTCTTAGACTATGACCTTATTTTATTTTAGCAAAAAGTTAATTAAGTCAGAGCTATTTGTCTATGTCATAGATCATCTGTTTATGTTGTATTCTGTTTTTATACGGGTAATTTTCACAAAAGTGTAATTTAAAACTAGTACACTTCTTATCTAGTAACCATCTCTCAAACGGGTTGCGCACCCGTAATAAGAGTTTAGCAATAATATGCCTGACGTGAATGGATGCGGAGAGCAGAGGACCGCATCGAGTGGCGCACTCTGGGAGAGGCCTATGTCCAGCAGTGGACTGCCGCAGGCTTTACATGATGATGATGATGAATAATATGCCTTGGGACAATAAATAGTAAAAATATTAAAGGGAGGCTACACTGAGAAAATAAGGTATGACACCGATAAGGTTCCGGTCACATACCTTATTAAGAAATGAAAGCTACAACCAAAATTTGCCTTCAGTTTAATATTCGCAGCAAAGCACTTGTTCGCAGCTAAGTATCAGATACGCACTTTGTCAATAAACGCATGGTACCTGATACGCATGTTACCAAACACGCAGATAGCCAAATAAGCGATGTACCAAGTCTTAATACGCAAGTGATAAAAACGCATTTGACCAAAAATAATACGCGGGTTAGCAAAGTATATTTGTTCTTGAAATATTATTTTTTAAAGTGTCCCGTGTTTTTACAGCGCAGAACAAGTCTATTGCCAATTTTTCATAAATTAGAGGAACAACAATCAAGACAGCCAAGCGCACAATCTAAATCTTACACCTTGGTTTATGTCTTTCATTGTTCCAACGATCGCCTCGTTACGGAAACCATCGTTCTACGATCTTACGAGATTTATCGTTGGTTTTAGTGCTGGACACTGATGTCGCTTATTGTAAAGTCGGCAGTGATTAAAATGTACCGCTATATTTTACTGGTGTTCTCATAGGAAACTCATTCTGAATGTTCTAGAGGCTCAATTTCTTAGAAGTAGTTTCGGTCGGAGTGTTCACATACAGATGTACCAAGTGGCTCAGGACTGGTCATTGTGGTTGCATACCATAGGGAGGACTATATTCAGCAAAGGACTGATGATGATGATACTACAGACAAACTCTGCGAACTGGAAACGACTCTCAAACCCGCACTGACAACTCAAGTATTGGAAGAGGAACAAAATAAATACAGACAGTATAACCAAATGTTAATTATTGAAAAACAAGTATGTTTTGTATGGTTACAAGATTAAAAGGATTGAAGGATGCCTGTATTTAATATGCCTATGGATAACGATCACCGGCTATGAAGATGATAATTAACTCTACAAAAACTGACTTTTCTGACAAACAAATAAAAAGAATAACATATGTATTTGTTGAGAAAGCAGTAACTGGCGTTAATGAATTTTGTGCAATAGCTAATTTACTGAAATGCGATTTTCCAACTACTGGTCATAAAACTAATTATCAATTCACATGTGCTCAGCACTTCTTGATGACTCGTAAAACGTGCAAATTACAGGACGGGTTATATTAAAATTGATATTAGCAATTATGTCGTAATATTATTACACATTCGAAATGTTCAAGAGATCGACAATCGACTTATGGAAGAAAAATATCATTCTCATCTTATCTCCAATGTGTGTAATGGAAAAATCTGAAACAACCTTAGTAATGCGGTCGAATTAAGTGCTAATATAATAACACCCTTTCATTCCATTTCTTCTAAGGTACCCACGGGACCCTTGGTGCGCGTTTCTGACTCGCACTTGACCGATTTTATTTATTCTTTTGATAAACTGAGACAAAATGAACAAGAAACCTGATTTCAAGACAATCAGGAATAAAGTTTAATCTGGACTAGCGTTCCACATGCCACGTAATAAATTAAACGTGATCATAGGCGTGTTGTTTGTTTGTTGGGCCACTTCGAGTTTTACTGTTAATTAATGTAGGGGGTGTTGCTGTGTCGATGTGGATTAATTGCTCTCAGAATAACTAGTTGGCAGAGTCGACTACTACTAGCATGCGACTAATCAACTAACGCAAGTGTATAATATAGTACCCCGAGTAGAGCGATGCTTGTATTCTGTGGTTTTGCCTCACCCATGTAGATGTACATTAGAAGATTGATTGATAGAAAATATTTATGACATCTCCATAAATACATTAACATACTATAAACATACTATTTTAAATTTGACATACTATTTTAAATTTTGAATTTGACATACAATTTTAAGTTACAAACTTGACATCATTCATAATTGTAATTATTTTTTTTTTTAAATATGGACTGATGGTCTGGATTAAATGATTTTCATTTCATTTCATAAATATAATTTTTGTAGATTTCATTAACGTTACGTATTATTTATGAATTTGTATCAAATTTCAACAATAATTTGCCCTAGACAAAAAGTATGATTGAATGTGATATGGTACAGAATTATTTTTTAATTTGACTGTAATTTATAGGACATATGCGACAATAACAGTACGAGTACGATCTACGTCTAAGACTTTTTCAGAAATAACTTTCTAAATAAATGTTCCCACATTGGGATTGAATAAAACGTAACATTGTGTACAATTCCTAAGAGAGCTCATCTTGTAGCTATAACGACGACACAATGAAAGGTGAGATCAAATAGCATACCACCTGATTCCGAAAGGCTTTAATTTAGCGATAAACCTCTGGCGACAAAGTGTGGGACGTTTGATGGGTTCCGAACCGATGATTAAACTACAAAACATGGACTCACCACACTTGGTTTTTGACAACACTAATGTTTGGCTGTGTCAAATCACGATTACATTTCCTTGCTTTTATTATTTATAGTAAACCGTTACCGTTAAAACAAGAAAGTCTAACAATATGACAAACTATATTTATGCACCAATAATTATTTATTTCATGAACTTCAGACAAAATTTCGTCGATATTTTGTTAAAGCATAATACTGAAAATTGATTAAATTTTCTTGACAATTTTAAATTAATGACCTAAACTCTGAGTCTACTGAATCTTGAATCATCAGCAGCCGGGAAACGTTCACTGCTGGACATAGGCCTCCTGAATATATCTTTCAATATGTTTCATAAATAAAACGCTGAATAAGACATTTGTCAAAATTTTCTGGAGGAACTGAATTTCGTGGTCTCTCCTCAATTTACTCAATCTTGAAATCTATCTATAGAGGTAAATACAGTGATGATAGAAGACGAGGACCCAGTTTAGTGAGACACTCTAACTGTGTATGGCGAGTCTATTGTTGTTTGATCGAAGTTATAAATGCGACATCTAGCGGGATCGATTTCTAAAACAGGTTTATTGTAACATTCGAATGGTTCCAACCGTTCAGTTTAAATGGTCTTCAAGAAGAGTAGGAGGAGATAAATATTTTCAAGGTATTTCAACCAATAATCTTGGACTACACTATCTGCAAGACATAAACAGATAGTGTAGTCCAAGATTATGCGTTGTTAATATCAAGAAGATGGATTATAAGTGTTGCATCAATATGCAGACTAGAACCATACTGTCATTCTTGGGCATGGACAGCAGTATCCATCTGTGTAGAACTGAAAGCAGATCTGGTACATAAATTAGTCTGTGACAGATCTCTTACGTAGTGGGATTCAACTCGGACCTTGGACACTTCATAAATGTGGATCTTAACACCATCATGATCAGCTCAATTGCTGGGATAATCACCACACTTTGCAGGCGAGTGATCTTCAGTTATAGTGATACTCAGGCTGCCTAGATTCCGTTAGTTAATTGCAAACTAAAACTTAAAATGTTCCGTAATCACTTCTCTTTTGGTAGGTATACTTGTCAATTCCGAAGCCATGTTGAGCCAGCTCGGCCTTCATTTCACTGGTCTTACGACAGCTCTTAAAGGTGCTGTTTTACAGCTGAAGCAGTAAACTACTGACGAGCTGCAGCTGCGAGTGTGAGTTTAGTACGACATCATTAGTTTTCTTTCTTTCCATTTTAGGAATTATGTGCTTCAAGAAAAATTGGATCCAACAGCGATAATGATAACGATGAAATATAACTTCTCTACAATGTACATTGACATAATTAAGAATAAGAATAAATTTATTTATAAAAATGTACAAAATGTTTTCTTAAATCTAATTGGCTAGAATATTTGATTAAAAACGAAAGCGTCTGCAGCTAAACTAAGTTTTAAAAAACTTGTATTTTAGCATACAGTGCCTCACCCCTCATAAAAGCAGACGGAACGTCTAGCCGCCATTATAAAATAGATCCATTTATATTTAATAAGGAAAACCACTTATTCTAAGTTCCACAGCACAGTGGAAGTGAGTCCTCTCTGTGTGCAAGGTGAAATTGTGAGTGTATGGTGTGAGAGGGTGTGTAACAGTAGTAGGTTTTAATTGATTATGTCAAACACAAGGTAAGAGTTAAATTTTTAAGAAAGGTGAAAGCTTTGTTTGGGATGGGAACGGCCTTTAATTAAAGTAGTTATTCTTTATTTGTAGTTGAAAACGCTAGGGCACGATCTCATGTATTTCCAAACACGTTTTTTCTCGATTCAAAAACAGTGTATCTCTGACACTGGAAATTAATGTATAATTATTATTTTTAGGGTTCCGTAGTCAAACAAGAAACCTTTATAGTTTCGCTCTGTCCGTCCGCGGCTTAGCTCAGAGACTTACTACCAGAAAGCTGTAATTTGGTACGGGCATACATATTGATCACGCCGACAATGTGGTAAAATAAAAATCTTGAAATATGATTTTTCCCATACACCATACGTGTAACTTAGGGATGTTTTTACAAGATTAATTTTCTTATAATTTGGAGTGATCTGTGCTAGGTTCAAGCTAGGTTCATATAAAGAGTGGGTAAGTTGCTCAAAACAAAATCTTTATACCAATAAAATTTTAAAAGAAATACCAATTTAATAAAAACTTAAATAAAACTAGTAAATTAAAGTCAGTTAATTAGACCGCCGTCTTACATCTTATAGACTTAATAGTAAAAGCGTCGGTGGCGCAATGGATAAGGCGCGGGACTCTCAATCTGAGGGTACCGGGTTCGAATCCAGCCGTGTACCTATGAGTTGTTTTTCAATTTAAGTACATTATCCGATTGCTTAACGGTGAAGGAAAACATCGTGAGGAAACCTGCATGACTTGAACAGGCATGTGAAGTCCGCCAATCCGCACTGGGCCCGCGTGGTGGATTATTATGGTCCATACACTCTCTGCAGGAGAGTAGGCCTGAGCCCCTCCAATGGGGACATATATAGGCTGTTGATGATGAATTAGACCGCCCCTGACAGTGCACTGTATTATTTCCCTGGTTCCCATTATACTGACCGGATTTCCCCGTTTGTATAGCAATGGGTAACTTTATAATAGTTTTATAGCCTAATTGTAGTCTTTGAATACGTTCCACAAAACATACGCCAAATAATGTACGTGATTCCGATTTATAATATGTTCGGAGCCCGAGTTACACGAGTAAACTGCCAAACGACCGAGTTTTTCAAGAATTAATTTATCCCGCAAGCCTTGAGCACACTGGCACTGGCGCCAAACTTTGATTCAACTATACACATGCATATTAATGTAAGTTATTGTTGCAAATAAAAGCACGAGTATAGAATCATAATAAAATTGCATTATCATAGTCAACATCGGACATAAGGAAATGATTGTGAAAAGGAACTCTGGCCGCGACCATTAACAACAAGTCTGTGATTGTGCATCCAGCGAGCGTCTTCATTAAATAAATCTGTAGGACGAGTCACGATTCATCATATTCAAACGTTTGGTACGCTACCTGACCACACACGTGTGCGTAGTTCCAGCAGGACCCTAGTTTCACATTATGAATATCATCATCATCAGCCAGGAAATGCCTGTCCATTTTTAGTTAAAATATTTTTATTTCTCTTTACAATGTTATAGTTTACGTAAATTATCTCTGATAAGTAAGAATATATTCTCTAGTTTAATTAGTTAAATCCTAAATTCCAAATGACATTGTGTTTTGTTTTACTATTTCTGTTGTATGTTAATAAACTATGTTAAAAATCAAATTAGAAAACCCTATGTTTACATTAAATGTTCATCCTGAATTAACATAAAGCACAGTTTTTATCCCGTAAAAGCGTATTCCACGCGAACAGTCGCGTGAAAAGTGAGTAATCTCAAAAAAGGTATGAGTCCCTTCCTCATTCATAGCCGGCTTCCTTCGAATACGTCAAAGAATGTGACCGCAAGCCGCTTGTGTGCGCGCGCGCCTGTTTTGGTGATGCCACATTATTGAGCAGCTAATTTCCAGAAATTCCAGAATTTCCAGAGATTGCTCCTCTTATGGTCTCAAGATGCGCAGAAAAAAGGTAAAATTTTCTCAATAACGCTCTCAGAGCATTTACTTATGACGTTGAGAATATTTTAATCATTTTTCATCCTAGTGTCATAGCCAGCAGGTTGCGGGTTCAATTTCAAGCTGGGTACTCGGTTTGTTTGGTGACAGGACACTGCTGTGGTCGTTTCACTACTCTTACCTACTTTATCATAAGTTTGCCACTAAACAGCATTGTTATGTTCCGATAAAATTAACGCGGTCAAAAAGAACCGACTTCAACTGCCTTAAAATGTTCACCCTTAGAGGTAGAAGAAGAACCCTTAAAGGTAAATAGATTTTGTTGATTTTCTCAAAAAGTGTGCTATCAATTTCGATAAAATTTATGATTTTATACCACCTCTGAAGTATGCTCTACCAAACAAAAAAGAATCCTCAAAATCGGTTCACAATTGGCGGAGTTACAATAGAGCATACATTCAAAAAACATACAGTCGAATTGAAATTCTCCTACTTTTGATGTCGGTTGAAAATGAAAGATAATGTAGGTCTTCATTGATACCTCGGGGTGAGTACGGTTCCATCTTACAGTCTTAATGACATTTACTATCACGTCATACAGACTTTACTTAGAGTTTGTAAAACCCATGATACATAAAATCCATGCTAATATTATGAAAATGTTTGTTCGCTTGCCCTTCGTTCACGTTGTAAACAGAGAGTCAGAATGACCTAATTTTTGTAAAGGATTAGAAATTAGAAGGATATTAAGATCCGGAAAAAACCATACGCTACTTTTTATCCTCCCTATTATGAAGTCCACGCGGACGAAGTTGCGTGCAAAAGATAATAAATAATAATTTCAACAACTTCTGTAGAGAAAACACAGGAATATTTCAACGATGCCACTTGTACATCAGTGGACATATTCGGGACGGAAAGAATGTCTAACTTTTGACCTCAGTCCGTCCAAACGACATATTCTATCTGGCTTCACAGTTGAGTTCAGTATCTCATAAAATCTTCACACAATAAACCTAGAATTGAAATGCATGAAACCTAAAATGCCAGCACAGATATTAAATAAGTTGTCTCGTTATGTTTAACTCCAGTTTGCATACAATAAACATGAATGAATTAGTGAACTATGCAAGTACACAGACGATGTAAACATACTCTTAGCAACATTGCTGCATACGACTTCAGACTTTCTAAAGAATAACTTAAAGTTAATTTGAAATTTAGTTTATGTGACTCAGACTTTGCGCACATAACATATTTTATTGGGCCGTAAACAAAATCAGGAGCAATGGAAATAGGTGAAAAGTAGAATTTTCTGCCCGCGACTTAAAGAACGTGTCTACTTCAAATATAATCCCACGGGAGCTCTTTATTTGGACAAAAAAATTTGAGTAAAAAAACTAAACACGCTTTTGTCAGTAATGCACTAAAAAGTAAAACTCAAAACACACAAAAAGAGTTCAAAGTCGAGGAGTTTACTAGTAGCCCTTGAAGAGTTCTACCTTCTGTCTCAATCACTGATCCATCTGAATCCTCGTCATTTCGTGTAAGATAGCCTACTTGGTTCTCCATGTCATTCACGTTTAAATTTTATCCAGAATGATCGTCGTTATGTAAAAAGCTAACAAATAGACAGAGACGGAAACATAAATTTAAAAATATATATTGATTAGTGTTGTTTGAAGTATGATTATATTATTTTTCAGGCACATCCATCGTTCGAATAGAACTATATTCACATAACTATTATGATAAATATGAAACGTGTGAAGTGTTTGGTTCCCAAACATATTGAAGATGCCCATGGGTTCTTTCTTCGCGAATGCCTTTTTTGGAAGTGGCATATTCAGAGATGTACTGTTGTATTTTTATACCCTTGCGTTATTATGTAGTGTGTGAGGAGAAGTCATGACTGATACATATAAGCAGATATGCAATACTTCACGAGTATCGATATTATCATTATTTTAAGAGCTCTCGCCGCCATGTTGTAACCGATTTTAACACCATTTCCCCCGCTGGATAGGCGTAGATACACACGAATCTAGTGCGAGTCATCTAGCTTTTGATTTATCTGCTTCAAAGAGTCTAGCGGCCAAATAAAAGTTAGCTAATTGTAAACATTACTTAGCCAAACTTCATCTGTTTCAACGAATGTCTTCTCAACGTTACCTGAAAACAAACGAAACAATATTTAGCAAAAATCTTACACATACTTGTCGATTCTGGATGCGAATGCTGATCGTTATTTAATAAATTAAAATTAAAATGTTGAAGCTTCAAGCACAAAACTCCACGGTCTACCTTCAATGAAATAAGTCTTACTTTTTAAATTTGTTTAACTATTAGTCAACGAACCTACGGCTACTTCTACCACACGTATGTATATATTCATTCATCAACAGCCTATATACGTCCCCACTGCTGGGGCTCAGGCCTACCCTCCTACAGAGAGTGTATGGGCCATAGTCCACCACGCGGGCCCAGTGCGGATCGGCGGACTTCACATGCCTTGTTCAAGACATGCAGGTTTCCTCACGATGTTTTCCTTCACCGTTAAGCAATCGGATAATGTACTTGAATTGAAAAACAACTCATAGGTACACGGCTGGATTCGAACCCGGTACCCTCAGATTGAGAGTCCGCGCCTTATCCATTGCGCCACCGACGATGTATATATAGAGCAGTGTATATACGTAGACACCCATAACAATCACAATGCCGCATCAATATACTACGTCGTCGTTCGCTTCAACGCACTCCAAGTTTGAGAAGGATGCGATAGGAAAGTTTCCCGTAACTATCCCGCGGGAGTCATGATTTGACCGCACTTTTCCGAACTTTCCCCCCTCTTTGTTACCCACCTTGACGTCCTATAACGCAGATTGCCGGATTTTATTAGGAGAACGCCAGTTGGCAGGAGTAGATGGCGTACGTTACATACTCTTTCGTCTTGGTTTCGCTACGTGATACCGGCGAGTTGGGAAGTGTGATAATTGGAAAGATTTGGCTGTTCATCAACGCTTTGTTGTGAAACTTTTGTTCCGGATGTTATATTGGGGAAAACGACCATAGAAGACAAGAAGTCACAATCCAACACAAGGCAGTTGTCTGAGCTTTGGGAAAGCAATATTTGTTGCAGCAATATACCGTTGTTGTTGTTTTATTTGAAGATTTGTGTTTGACGTAGAGATGCATATGCTTCCCTAGAAATAGCCTACTGAAACCAACCGGCACATGATGAATGATATAATGATCAACAACGGAAGTTCTGGTTCGCGAATTCATCTCCGTGGACTTTAGGAATTATACCATGGGAACTTTTTAGCGGGGGAAAGAGCCATAGCCTAGAAGTCTTTCTCTATACCGCAGACTACGTGAGTGCGAATTTAATCGAAATCTGTTCATTAGTTTTGCTGTGAAATGGAAATAGACTTTCATAGGCATATAGTTGTTTTTCACTTGCGAAAGGAACGCCCGCGTAACATCTATCACGTAGAGCAGCTATTTTTTCCGATATACAAGTGTAATATGTCCTTCCTCATTATGCACATTATTTCTACGTGGAATATCATCAAAATCAGTTCATCCATCTAGTCCTGAAGAGACAACAAACAGACATAGTTACTTTCACATTCAGATTATTGGCCGATGGACCTGGCATGGTAAGAAGAACAAGACGAGCCCTTACTAAAAAGGTTTAGTTCAAAATCCGTGTTCTTGTACATAAAATGACATCCGAATGTAGGATTAATTGCTACGTTCTTCGCAAAGCACTTTAGATTTGTTACTACTATCGTTATATTAGAGGAAGAAAAAGAAACGATTTTCCGCTCAACTTCCGCGTTCCAGGCGAGTTTCGAGTAGGCGCTGTTTTCAATAGCACAATACACAATCATTGAAACGTCCAGCGACCCTGCAAACAATATTTCCTACTTCCCAACTGAGCAAAACCACAGTATCCCGAAGTCGTGCCGTCTAACCATCGATTTTCCTTCTCTGGCTTCACTCCAATTCTTTCGACTGCCTAATTTATTTGCGAACGCGAAAAGCCTTGTCCAATTGCGTTACAAGAAATACACGAGGTTTCTATTTGCGGGTTCGCGAATTATATGAGAAATACGCCAGTCAATCGCATTGTGAGATATTGGGAACTGATAGATTGATAATATTTTCTCGAAGTAATTTCGAAGGAACGAGGTCGAGAAGGTATTGGCGACTGTTGCAATAAGATTGTCCATAATAGCAAAGAATGGCGGAAGGGTGATTTGGACCGCGAAATGCAAATTTATAAATATTTTAGTAGCGGCCTTTGCTTTTGAACCACAGTTTAAAGGGTATTCGTTATAAATCTATCATGGAGTCATCATCATACAAACGGGAAACGTTCGCTGCTGAATATAGCCCACCTGCAAAAACTGGTCACGAGCCGCGCGCATCCAGCGGCTCTCCGCGACCTTTACCAGATCGCCAGCTATCTAGTGGGGCGTGTCCCAGTAAACGTATCCCGGTACGTTCAGTTATCCGTTTTTAGCTATGTTTGTGACTGAAGTTCTTCTATGGGTAGCATTCGTTTTCAGATATGATGTACAAATCCAAAAGGTCTATCTTTGCAGACGATATGAACGCTGACAACAAGGCAGCTGCAAAATTGTGGTTCAAATTCATATAAATAACTCAAATGATGTTGCGCCTACTGCTATCCAACTGCAAACCTCACTCTTTTGTAGTCGGTATGTCTTGGCTCAGAGCCTTCCCGCCTTGGCAACTAGTAGAAAGGATCATAGACGAAATCACACTTTTAATCTTCACATCGTTTATTCATACCGTAGAAATAAAACGTTTTCCCTTAATATTACCATCATCTACATAATTTACCAACATCTAATTACCATATCGGCAACATGATAAATGCCACAGTCAAGATCAGAGCGTCATTACCGTCGTCATTGATCATTTCTATAATCAATACTCACCCGCCTGTAAGGGGTTCTTCATTTACGACGTGATGCTTAAAGAGGTGAAAAGTGATCATAAAGTTAGTGACAATTTGTGACAACGTAAAGGGACAATACTACGCTTTAATTGTTATTGATCACAATCTGATGGTAAGTGGAAATGTTTTCATGTTAGTTGCTGATTTAAAAATTTACTATACAGGTATAACCTCGTTTTTAATACATTCAAATGAAAACGCTGCGGTAACAGTTTACGTTATGAAGAAGAAGAAAAACGCCCAAGTCGCTATCTTTAACGTTAAGAATGAGCTGAATTAGTTAAATGCATTGAAAGGACTTGGATCCTTGAATAAAGGCACGCTCTTGTTGAAATTTGACACAAATACATAAATAAAATCAATACATAAATAAAATCAATACATGCTGTTAATGACATTTAGAAAAAAATCTATACTTATTGAGATGTCGCTGTAAGCGCTATGTACTGTTCATGAATTCTTTATGTATTTGTATCAAATTTGATAGCCGTAAGAGGATTAAGGACATTCACAAAATCTTCAAATTCAAGACAGACAAGTCCATGATGTTTGCTCGTATGTGAAAATATGTGACGATGGGCATGGTTCAGATCACATGAGTGACACGATGTATGTATGACCCCTAAGCATGAATTCACACGACGCTATTTATCATGCGATGCGAAGGGCAATGGTCTCAAGCTTCGTCAAATCACGAGCCTTTTCTGGCACATGGGAGCTAGGGAGAACGATGACCTTGGGAAACTATCGTATTTTCAATATTGTTGTGTAATTTCCCAAAGTAAATAAGCCGTTTTTTATCAGTTTGAATGTCAATATGTATCAAATCCGACGATTAAATTAGTTTTACACTGCGCCATGGATTTTTGGACTTCTAAAGATTAATTACAGTTAGAGAGAGATACAATATTTGGTGAGCTCGATGCCAATAAAGAATATCATAAAGTACAAACTACTCACATTCATTTTCATAAAATAGACCTCTTAGATGTATGTTCCCAGAGAGAGTTTTAAATTGCTTTGTATTGCAAGTCAGTGAAATAAAAACACGGGTAAATGCTCCATTGAACGAAACAAAACATCGATAAGCTCCAAATATTCAGTGAACAGTGCTTTGAATCCAATGAGTGTAAAGAATACTTTTCTGAACAAATGTAAAGGAAAGAAGTATGTACAATACCTCCAACACAGATAGCTGTCGAACGAGCAGGTTGTAATTACGGCTTTATTTATGAAACGTCGGAAGTTCTAAGAAAGTTTTTCAATTCGGGAAAGTCTCGCTAGGTTTTTTCGCTTCGACTGAACATCCCAACTACGTCCCACTTGATAATTGGAGCGAAGAGGGTAGCGGGAAGATTCAGTTACTTTTAAAATGCAGATAAATCAGGATTTAGGTAGGACCGATTTCACTGAAAAATATGGTATGGAGCCTTATTGGCACGCAGACAAGAAAAACCAAATAAACATAATTTAAATAAAACGAAATAACATTTGTAAATAAAACTCACTGATATAAGCAAGGCTGTACTGTCACTGTACAGTCGAGATGTTCAATGAGTACAAAGCATTTCACTCAGCATTTTCTACGGTCCGGGCTTCAGAAGCAAACGTCACGAATTCACCATCTGACGAAGGCAGTACACGCACAAAGAAACCAACTTAGCCTATCAACACCTTAAAATCCAATCAGAGCCCACCTCATATTAAAGGGTTTTAATTAGGTCGTACAATGGCGATGGATACGGCGTCACGGATAAGGGGAGAGACAAAGCATCGCCGGGACGTAGCGACGATGAATTTTAATTGTGGACGCCGGCCGTGGCAGGTATCAGGGGTGATATGGGTCTATCTTCACGTTCATCGGACTTGTATAGCATCGGTGATTTAATTCGTGTTCCAAATTTTGAAATGACACGAAAGAGGTCAAAGTGTTTGCGGATTACGAGACTAACGTAGCATAGGTACGAGTATGTTATTTGCCAATTTAAAATCACTTTATTATTATAAATAGTACAATGTTTGGCCACGATCGTAGCTGATGATATGGCAAGAAGTAGCTACGTAACGGTACACTGATCTAGCTAGTAGTAATAATACTCTTTCATTTAACCACCGATTGAAAGACTCCCAGCTTTTGGCAAACACAGATGCAGTGCGTTGTACGTGTTCTAACACTCTGTGGTTATGCTCCCTGGCTGAACGATTGATAAAGGTGTATCCGTATAGAAAGGCACGGCGATGTCAAAGGTGCACTGGTGAAATCATTGTTTGAATATCAAGGGCGAAATCATCATGAGATCTTGCGAACATTAGAGGTATTTATAAATTATTCAGGTCAGGTTTTCAGAGTAAAAGAGTTTTTTGGTGGAGCGACGAATTAGGAACTTATTGCTACTCAATAACATTTACGAGTATATAACACACATACTTGACTAACAAAGAAAACATTTACATTGAAACTAAATGTGTTATAGACTTTAAAATCATTTTCTTACTGCAACTAGCATTTCGAGTCTGAGTTTCTCACAGCTCACTTGTAATCTTTGGCTACAGCCCAAAACCAATAAACGGCGATGTGAACTCGACAGAATGAATGCTGATTTCTTTTAAGGCAAATATCATAAAGATTCACGCAGAACGTGTCGAGACGTACAAAGGAATCTCTGTAGGAGACCTTATCTTAGTCTAGGCAAGAGAAATGCAAATATTTAAAAGGCAAGGGATGTCCAAGACTACGGCGCGCATACAAAAAACTTTCACCGTGCAGAAAAATGTTGGGGAGCACCTTTTATGGAAACCTGTGCCAATCGGATTTGAACGAAATTCTTGAATGCTTGCTAAACGACCAAAGAATAATTATAGCGATGTATGCAACGATAATACCATAAAACTTACAAACAAATCATACGAACAATGTTATACTCGTTAATGTCTGGTGAGACCGAAATAATCGCTCTAATTGAAAGGAAGCAACCTTGATAGGGCGTTATAAAATACTCAGAGATAAGAGGTTGAAATGCAATTTAGATTCTCGTGTAAGTACAATTTATGAAGTGGGCCCATTTCCATTGATTACTGTAGTATAATCTCTAACTGTAACCATGAAATATGTAATTAGTGCACTGGGTTGCCGTGCAAGTGAAATGAACTGAACTGGTGAAGAATCGTTAAAAAGATCGTTAACCACAATATTAACGCGAGTTCGTTAGGTTAATTTAAAAGCTTTACAATGCTCTTTATTTTAATTCAAGAAACTGTAACTGATCTGATAGATATTGTGGTTATTGATAAATAGCTCTAAAAATATTTACTTCATCAAATTTTACGGAACTGAAAAAATCAAAATTACATTAAGTTTCAGCAAGTGCATCATGAGTTTCAGTAAGAAAGAATTACATATCTTGTAGAAGACGAGAGCAGAGACAAAGTGCACAACATTCACTGTGAACATTGTAAAGGCAAATACAACTGCAAATGTGTATTTCACTACTCCAAGAGACATGCAGAAATGTAAGCTCCCTCGAGTACTACAATTTGTCAAAACATTGTATGAGAAAGGCACTTGGACAAATATGCGAGTTTAAAAGGTTTCCCGATGCTGTAAAACGATATTGCACAAAGTCTGCACACAATACGGCAATACTCGTTCCATCGGTTTCTTTTGGAACTGACAATACGTATTCTAGACGCGTAGACTCGCCAGATTTTCCACAAATTTCATTTTCGTTAGTTCCTTCACACCGAATGGGTTACTGACTGGGCTCAATAGCTCGACGGCGCCGACAAATCCAATAAAGAAGCACGGCGCGAACAAATTTATGTTATTGACCGGATTATACCTACTGACGTGAGGAAACTCGCTACAGGTCCGACACGTGGACCTTTAGCTAAGGCTTCAATTATTACCTTGTTTGGTGGTATGTAGGGAGCTAGAGCTACAAGTGTTAGAACTAAGCTCTTCGATTAGATTGAGGCTTTGGATGCGCACGCTTACCATCTAGAGGCATTATCGTGATTGACCATCAAGTAAGATGAATGCCGGGTACAAAACCATCATACACAAAAATTATGATAGTACATACTTTTGAATACAGACTGTATGTTTAATGCTATCATTAAAGCGTTGTTATTAATATCAGTTTGTCCTTAATTGATTGCAACGAGTTGAATATTGTTTTCCAACGCTAGTAGAACAGCTGGTATGAAAGGAAACCGCTTCTTTTCTAACCGGTTCCATTACATGCCACTAGCACTTTTCATCTCAAGTGAAATTAGTTTGAACTTTTTGAATGTCAGGGGTCAAAGTTATCGGTAGCGTTATTGATTGTAACGTCGAACACCTTTTTCAATGCGTCAGCTACCGACCCCGCTAAGGGTCTGCTCTACATATTACGTGCTAAACGGTTTCGGATGCGGCCCATCATCTTATTTGATTTATTGCTTTCCCAATATGTTGATGTTACATTTTATTTTGTGCTGTCGTATTCGTTTTACGGATGTTTTAGAATTTCACGCCCACGCGAGTATCGCTAACGAATTAATAAAAATGTTGATTTATTTGACAGATGAAATTTTATAAATAATTTTAAAGAGGGCAGCAATAAATTTAATTTTTCTTTATTTTTATCTTAATTGGGAAAGTGAAAACGATGCTACGCTCAAGAATCAGTTTGAGATAAAGACTTCAGATCTATCAGTTTCATAATTCAAAGCTATACATATTTGAAATCAAATGTGGATTGTGTAGGTAGATCTGACATAGATGTATTGTCTGTAAAGTCCTTCAGAGGGACGTTTTAATTTCCAGTTGGAACCCATACGAACGAGCCCGATAAGTCCCTAGGGGGTTAAGAATGGAGATTGCTCCGCAATAAAGTTTCCCGGCACGGGTTAGGCCCGAATCCAGGTTAAATTGTATGTCTTGTAAAGTAGGCTTGACACAAAGTAAAGTCACAATTGGTGTTTACATTATTCCTATAAATGTAATATAATTTTGTTTGACAGACAAGAAAGTCCATTAGAATTAGTTTTCTTTATTATAGATCACCACTTTCCATAAAAATGTCTTACCAAAACCTTAGCAATCTCAGTCACTATATTTTCAGTTTTACATACACATTACAATTTTGATTGTTGCATTTTTTTTTGCATGCAAAAATCATATTAAATTTTTAAAATATCAATTATAACAGAAGTAACCGGGAGTAAATTGCAATGTAAATGTATTTTTTTAAAAGTAAACAAGGTAAATTCCCAAATAATTAAGACAGGCAGGGAAACCAAAAACCAATAACAGATTCAAAAAAGTCAACGCTGAATAAATCTAGAGCCTGTAAGAGTGCCTGAGGTAGTTCAAAGCATCCTTTAGGAAGGAAGCTAGACTCGTTGAAATAATTAAGGCTAACAAAAATAATGAAAACCTAAGCTTAATATTTCCGAAACAATTTCCTACCAGGATTCTGCGTGAAGGAAAACCCCTTGAAAATATAATAAGAGCCGATGAGGGGAATATCGAGGGATCACAGCGTAAGGATCCCTCTTAGGAAGGGTTTGTCCCGGAGCCCGCTTTCATCGACGCCGCGCCACGCCGGCCCGAGGTGCCCAGACGTAATGGTTTGTATGAGGAGAAGGCGGAATCGTTTATTTATGGAATATTGAATAGGTCTTTGTGTGGAATTTAATTCCGCTTTTGTTTTATACGTTTTTGTGACCGATCTATTGAATTTGTTAGTTTGTTGTTGTTACCGGTTCATATTTCATTGTTCATATTTATCGCATTGCAGTACAGTGCGTTGAAGTGGCAATGGGCAGGCCACATCGCTCGAAGAAGCGATAACCGATGGGGAGTAAAAGTTCTAGTGGCGACCACGTATCGGGAAGCGTGTATCGGGCCGTGCCCCTTCTAGATGGACCGAGCTGGATGCAAGTGGCTCGGGACCGGTCAACCGGCAGTTGATGTTTCCCGGCTGATGATGCGTACATTTTAAATATATACTTCTGTTTGAATGAAACAGACAATGAAATACGTTATAGCACTATTTGAAAAATTACGTTTCTTCTGTATCAATTCATTTGTCCTAGTAATTGTAGAGGCGTCACCAAAATCCACACCTATTCCAATACTGTATTAAAGAAAGTGAAATTTCTCTGTGAATTGTGAATGAGTGAATTCTCCCATTCCTTCGCAGTTTCTTGTTTCTACAAAGTTAAAACTAAATCCAATCTAATAATCTCTAGATTAACAACATTAATATGTCCTCCGTTCTCATCCGTTTGATCTACAAAATGAATCAAATTACCGTGAAAATCATCACCAGTTAACTTTCCGTGAACTCGGTTCCCTTTTATCAGACTGTAGTTCCGGGCATTTGGTTTATGTATCGCTGCGTCCCGTAAATCTTGTGCCTTTGATCAGGTTCCCTTCCATACGCCCTCTAGGGAAAAGGGACAGGACTCCCTCCCGTTGTCGTATGCATTCAGACCTCTGAGTGTTGCAATATTTGTTTTTTCTTTTGTTAAATCTTCGGTCGATTGGGACTTTGGATTGATTGGGTTCTTTAGTCGGAGAGATTAGAGTGCTTGCAACGTACAGCTGGATGTTGGTATTGGTTGAATATTCATTGGAGTAATCTGTAGGGAGTAAATTTTACAGTTAACGCTTCTTTTTATCATATTAAAGCTTTAGTTTATAAGTAGTCCTCAGTTTGAACTGTGCAGTGGGTCAGTTATTATTATTCATAGTCATCAACAAATCCTCCATAACAGATGAATGGTTTCCACGTGGCATATTGGCATAATCAACACACTTGGCAGGCGGATTAATGAACCCAGTAAGATGTACATATTTGAAACATAGATAGATACATGCTGCTTTCGATGCTGCTCCGGAAACTGTTCTCTTAGTCGCTTTTTGCGACACCCAAGTTCTACCCAGTTTTGGTTGTTATTCGTTCAACAAGAACACTGTGGTTTATAATATTTCACCATTTTTGAAATACTTGTTTTTCAAGTTCGCAATTGACTTGCACCACGCCATTATTCCACTGATAGGTGACGATAAAATCTCAGGATAAAGCCTAATTAAATTAAGGCTTCCATAATGCGCGCACTGGATGTGTGTTTCTAACGGGACATATAATAGTGGCGAAGGGTCCATACAAGCCGATTCCCACCGGGTTACCTTTCAAAAATCCTTTCCACATATCATTAATGTAATGTACTATTAACTTTTATACGCTCAAAACATTACTACAAGAAACGCCTGCGCGCAATTAAAAAGCAATATCAATATTAGCTACTACAACTTTGAAGCCGCGGTATTATCTTCATCGAGATTTTTCATTTGGTACCACTTTATGCCGCCATTTTGAATGTTATGTGACATAATATAGCCTGCGGACAAACAATGATTTCAATGACACCTCATTTGTCAAAATATAACGAGTGGTATAGTCGATATAAGAGAACGAATATACTTTGGCTTTGCTCTACTCGGGTAATAACTAGGTACATATTAATTGTATTGTACTCGTATACATATACATTAATGGTAGTTGGTAATTGTATTCAAGGCAAGCCCGCTAATGCAGCGAGTTCAACAAATTGAAAGCAAATAATCTCCGAGTATTAGTTCCCATCTGAGCGTTCACCACTGCGATTATGTTGCAAATGAATCGATAAATCGGTTGCCGGTAGATTGTTCTGACGCAACGGTGCTCTATCACGACGTACCATTATGGTACTATCGACGGAATGGACAACAGTAAGTAGCCAGTTTATGGTGGGCTATGGGCCATGGATGGTGGAAGAATAGTGGTACGACTGACAGGCAAATTATTAAGACGACACACAATCTTCTCACCATCTACCATGCCAAAACAGACTAGTGAAATCCTACGCGAGCCAAGTCGCGGGCGAAAGCTAGTATGTACGTATACGCAGAGAACGGTGTACTACATTTAAAATGGTTAAATTTTCAAAATTCGAGGATACTTCATTCGTATGTTTAATGTATGAAGGGCCACCTGATGGTAAGTGACGATAAGGCCGTGAGTGGTAAGCGTGCGCACCCAGAAGTCTCAAGGTAAAATCACTGGCTTTGCTAGCTTTCGTACCAGAACACATCAGTGCTTTTCACATTGCTGTTTGGCGGCAGACTTTGGTAACATGGTGGCAAGCCAGGCGGATAGAAAATGCCGTACCATCTACCAAAATGTATACCTATACATTATTTGCACATATGTAATAACGAAAAAAAAATTGAGGAATAAAAAATCTAAACCAAAAACACACATTACAGATAGATACTTTATAGAATCATCACATTAGCTTTATGGATCCACGAATACCATAGAATTGTAACATTTTGTAATAATTGAAGAATTATGGAACAATCGACGGTTCTTAGTCCACTGGTCTACAACATAGAAGAATGCAGCATTTTGCGAAAATCACAAACGCTTCAGGGAGCACGTTCGAAACAAAACATTTATGTGGCAATGTTGTATGTAATCATCACTAAATATCCTGTCGTGTGAATAAGCTATTTGTAATCAACGTCAACAATATGCATAATGAATTTGGTGTGAAATCCTACAATGACGTGTTATGGGGTCATGTAGGTAGAGTCCGTGCCACAAAAGAAGTCCCGCGGCAAAACTGTTAACTAAAAACTGGCTAAGGTGCGATTCGGACTCGCGCACGAAGGGTTCCGTACCATTATCTATAAAAACAGCAAAAAAATCACGTTTGTTGTATGGGAACCCCCCTTAAATATATGTTTTATTTTAATTATTTATTTTTTGAGTGAATATATAAATATTCTGTTAATATTTCGAGAAAATACCTGTTGCCGTTATCAATATCAAGCAAAAAAGAGCAGAAATATCACGTTTATTGCATGGCCCCCTTAAATATTTATTTCATTCTGTTTTTTAGTATTTGTTGTTATACTTAAATACATCATCTGTGAAAATGTCAACTGTCTAACTATCACGGTTCATGAGATACTGCCCGGTGACAGACGGACAGCGGAGTCTTAGTAATAGGGTCCCGTTGGTTACCCTTTGGTTACGGAACCCTAATAAAAATGTCAGTTCCACATGTTGTAGTCTTCAGGTTCTTTGAGGTTGCTTCGGTTCGAAGTTTTTTTATCATATTTTTGTGTTCAATCTGTAGTGTACAATGCCAAAAGCAGTGAAAAGTGGAGGCCGAGAAATGATTCTCAGGGGAAAGAGTTTTGTGAAGCAGAAACGAAGAATAAGAACGTTTTGATCCCATTAAAAATTGTTCGGACACGAATGGCTGCAATGAAAGGTATTATACATATTTGAGCTTGCCCTGTCATAGTTTTTTAGTATTTTTAGTATTCATAATTATGGTTTAACTTCTTTAATACAAATGAAATTAAACGCACATTGTTATATGGATTTAATTGCGGTTTCAGGTATTTCGAAGAAAAATTGGTTGCCTGTAAAGTCGGTATACGGGCGAAAGTTTTACGTGACAACGACTTTGAGTGGTAAAATAATTTTAATGTGAATATTCATTCAGGGACGCGTGCCTTTCACTTTTTATGTCTATCTCTCTCGCTCTTAGGCGGGCTAACCATGCCCGAGTGGAAGGGACGCGTGCCTCTCACTTGCTCTCATTGTGAGCGCATAACGTGAGCGGAGCGTAACGCAGTTTCTTGAAGTGTCACCCGGCAAACCAATTTATAAGACGTTGTCACGTCAAAAAAAGTTCGTAGCCTGTCTAGAGGAAAGAACTTGAACGTTTCAAGAGAAATAAATATATCTATGAATTATTTTTTGGATATCATGTGTCAAAATGTTACGAGTTGTTTCCGGGTCCATTGAGCGAGTGGCGCTCTCATTTGATCTTTTCTATATTTCTCCGAAATTATATAATCATTTCAAAAACTTAACTGGAATTTGTGTAGTCATTGCAGATTTACGGTATAACTATACACCATTAATTGATATATCGATTGTGTTCAGTTACTATCAATAAAACAGTTAAAAGTGATCTCTTGAGGGCGCTTCAATTTATAATAACTACACAGAATCTAAACATGAATCCAAGATCCGGCTTGGTTTTTGAAATTGTTATATGGTTTTAAGAAAATATAGAAAAGAGCGACTGAGGACGGCATTGTCACTCTATCGTCTTTTGCAGTATGGTAATGCAGTATCCTTGAGCACTCTGCCCAACGGACAGAGTACGGTACATTATGTCTGTTCGTCTGTCACAGCTGATTATATCAGGAACTACTAATGCTATCGACATGAAATTTGGAATCGTTATTGGAAATGGGTCACCCACCTTATAGAAATTAACTTTATATGTAAAATATATTTAGGTAAGTTGTGGATGTAGCGAAACTATTTTTGTTTGTAATAAACTCCCCAAAAATAATGAAGTCAAAAAAGTTGGCACCCGAGATTTAAAAAACCAAATAGGCATAGGCAGGTCTTTGTGTAAATATTACAGGAAAACCTAAGCGAGGTATCTCAGTTCTTGAGAAATCATCAGAAAGCCTTAAGAGGCTATGTTGGTTAGACCACGTGGCCGCGTTCAAATTTGGATTGTTTTGTAGCTGTCCCTATCCGAGCCCAGCATACTAATGAAATTTCAAATGTCGGTGGTTTTCCCAAATTGTTCTAAATTGATTCATACTCTTGTAAATCAGGTTCAAAGTTGGGGTTTTTAATTACCGTAAAATACAATTCTTTGACGCCCTGTAACTCTGGAAGTATATATTTAAACGAAAATCTGACTCACCACCGACACAGATATTTGTTTCTAGATTGTGTCTTGAAAATTTCATAGATTTTCATTCAATATATTATATTAATATTTCAAAATATGACTGGACTACGTTTGTATGGGCGCTTTGACACCAGCATACCCTCTTAACAAACGAAATTAGTTTATGCGGTCGAGACAATAAACCTTATTTCAAGGAAACACAGTGTGTACGGTACGCTTCATTCCATGTTCCGAAACCGTCTGTGCCCAAATTCCACTTGATCATTTAATCATTTATCTTAAATACTAATGCGTATAAATGTGGACTTTGATCTTCTTTATTTTTGCCAAATTTACCCGACACCAAACAGGCCAAATATTTGTTGTCTTAAGTGTGAATCCAAGGCCGGCGCATGTTTACACAAACGACAACAATTCAATATACCTTTATTGTACACCACATAAAGTTACTAAACTTAAAATGAATGTATAAATATCGCCAGAAGTGATATCTACATAACACCTTTTGGGTAGACGTACAGAACGAACGTCACCGCGCAAGAGACGGCTCAGTGCATCTACCATGAATTTACGCAGGCGATAGCTATCACTCTGTCCTTGTCACCCGCATCTCGACTGAGCAGCATTTCCGATGGTATTCGATATACGTTACCGCCTGCGTAAACTCATGGTAGACGCACTGAAAACGACCGATACGTATGGCGCGGGCTAGTCACTCACACATGCGCGTGAATACAAACGTCATCAGTGTGCCGATATCACGACATTTGTTCCAAGTGTCCGGCCTGTGGTAGAGGAACGAAATAATAACACTGTTGTGTTCCGGTATGAAAGATAGTAGAGACAGCGCCTCATTAGATTGAGGCTTCAGGGAACGCTTACCATACAACGGCCTTATCTTCCAGTGAGATGAAGGCCAAGTGTATACACGTAACAATGCAAATACATAAAAATCTAAATCAAAAGATTAGATCCTAAGAAGATTGAATGAAGCCATAGATTTGGCTAGTGTAATATCCTCGAGAAAGAAATTCAACAACCTAACGCTTCGCAAGGTCAATGAGTCAGTATAGAGGACGTTGCGACAGGAAGGATGTCTCAGAAGCAATTAGGAAAATAGACTAGACGAGCGGAAGGTGAAGCGATATTGAAGGTAAGGAGAACAGGGACTGAACAGGGACTAAACATGAATAGCGACAGAAATATCCGTCCAAGTGTGAGTCGGACTCACGCATGAAGTTTTTCGCGCCATCTTCCTAGATTTAATACTACGGAGGTGCTTTTTTAACAATAGTCAAAGGTGAATATTTTTTTCAGCCGACTTCAAACAAGGAGGCGGTTCTCAATTCGACGCGTATTTTTTTGTATCGAATGAATCGATTTTGATAATTCTTTTTTGCTTGTTAGAGCACACTTCAGAGGTGGTCCCATATAAATTTTATCGAAATTGATTGATCGCTCTTTGAGAAAATCAGCAAAACCCAAATTGTTAAGGAAATTGAAGTCGGTTTTTTGTTATTTTTGAACGCGATAATTATTTAATGTATCCGTCAATACTGATATTATTTATTAAAGCCAAAAACACGTATCTAGTAGGGTTGTTATAGTGCCAACAGTAATACACATTCTGTGAAAATTTCAACTGTCTACCTATTACGGGTCATGAGATACAGGATACAGTCTGCTGACAGACAGCGGAGTCTTAGTAATGAGGAACAGAGATCAACTGAATAATTCTTCTCCTAGATATGAGCCTATCACAATCCGTCATCCGTCTTTCAATTGTGAGATTTCCCGTAATCACTACACTAGTCAGGGTGGTTGGTGATCGCAGTAGTATTTTGAATCCAGCGTAAAAAGTTTATGACAAAAAAAATCTTGGTGATACATAGTGGTACACACGGCATCGTGCGGGAGTCCATTCAATGGGAGGTCAGCGTATACTGTAAATGTATAGCTTCATGTGTAGACGTTTTTACTTGAGTTATAATGTGTACGTGATAGCTCTCATGTATACACAATAGCTACTACCACTCGGAATGACAAATTGGAATCAATAACAACTTCACTCACTCTCTTATCGTATTTGTATCGTAACAAGTATCGCTTATAGAGCTACATACATCGTTTACGATAACCAAACCACTGATATTGTATCTTACATTCTATCTAAGGATCACAGGCCCTTGTACATACATCACACTCTAAAAGTGATGGAATCTAATAAGTGATAGGATATATCTAAAAGTGAAATTAAAAGTAACATGACATTATAATTATTATTTTGTGATTCAAAAAGAGATGTTTGAAATCCGGCCTGAACTTGTACACTAGTTAAAAAATCCAGGAATAATGTAAAGATATTAGAACTACATTTTTGTTTGTATTTCGTGTGCGAAAACGTCAAATGTCATTTCATTGACGCCATCTTTGTTCTTAAGTCTGCTTGTTTGTGAATTTTAAAATGTTTTTTTTTTTACTAATAACTATACAAAAATATTCAAAAATTGCAAGTAATTAAATAACTTTGATTACCATTTAAAATTGGAAGTGTACAAGTCCAGGCCGAGGCTCCATAGATTCGAGGAATGTCAAAAAACTTACTTACTCGATTTGGCAGTTGATAGAGCAATTTTATACGCTCGTCTCGTGAGCTATAAACATATTCATTCACTCCTGAACAAAAGCCTCCAAGCGCTACTACAAAACGTCTGTCTTGAGTTCTGCTACGATCACAACCTTGTCACGCATGTTGGCTATCGTATTGATGTCGGTGGTAGTAGAACTAGCTGTAGTAATTCGCCATTTACGACTCCTATTGGTAAATGAAGAAATGTCTCGATAAAACTATAACGACAGACAAATCTCTTAACATTTTCCATTGCTCCAATAAAAATTAAGAACAATCTGAAGGGCAATCAGATACCATCTATGAGCGACTTTATCGAAGGAAGTCATAATTTTTCTCCTGAAATTGAATTACTTGGCTGCCGTAAACTTTAACAAGAAGGACTCCAATTAATTTTATGTCAGACCACTCCCAACGTTTTTACGACATTGTAGGAGACATTAAAATGTCCAATTATAATTTCTCCATGGTACTATCAGCAGCGTTACCTTCTATGCAAATTGTGAAATCGATTATACTGGAATTATGGATTAAATTACAGCGTGTAGCCCGTTGGCATTGGACACAAAATCATATTCAAATATCTTAGAGAGTTTCACAGTATGCGGAAGTTGCAGGTTTGATTCCTAGTTCGGGGTTTCTTAGCCGCCGACACTGTTGTACTCATCTGTATTCGCTTTTCTTACGCACAATACAGAAAACAACGATTTCAACAAGAGCCGTACAACTGTTTCTGAAGCTAAAAAAGAAAGCAAAAAAACAATTAAATGATTGAAACTAAAATATAATAATTGTTAAACAAGGCTAACTTATGACAAATCAATGTACTTAGGTACCTACTAGCTTCGGACCGATCGGAGGTCCTTCACCAGGGTGAGTGGTATGAGTTCGCGGTCGCGTCCCGTCGATAGTCCGAAACTCGTCAGTACCTACACGGATTTTGAGGTCAATTAGCCGTATTTAACAATTACTATAGTTACCAACAACAATGTTGACTTGAAATGATTTTCGGGTGGTGTCTTCAATATTTTATCAAAAAAACTACAAGCACTTTTTATTACTTGCCCGCACTAAGGAGCGACTCGTAGCAAACGCTGACATATTTTAGACCAACAGGTAAGTACCAGCTAGTTAAGCTAAGACTTGGTCATTCGACACTTAACGATGCCAGTAAGATGGTACTAATGGTTTTATTACTGCTCATCAATTTGAAAGTTACAAAACGTTTGACAATAACTCATTAGGGGTCAGAGAAAAGCTCTGCTGGTGGCCCGAGGGGGTCCTATTAATAACTTAATTACATGGTACTAAGGGCTTGGGACTTGACCTTCGAAGGGGCAACTAGGGTGGCATAGTAGAAATATTGAGGCGACTTTAAAGGCGTGAACTGAATGGTTTGGCCCGATTATTGCTTTTCATAGAATCACGAGTACAATTATATAGAAACGAAATACTTCTACGGCAGACAGTTCATGCGATATGAAGAATTTCTAAATAGTGTAAAAGATGATCAAAATCATTTTGAAATGATAGTATTTACCGAACCAACCTTCGCCGATTTCATCATCACTTATCGGGTGATACGAGTCATCATCATCAACAGCCTATATATGTCCCCACTGGAGGGGCTCAGGCCTACTCTCCTACAGAGAGTGTATGGGCCATAGTCCACCACGCGGGCCCAGTGCGGATCGGCGGACTTCACATGCCTGTTCAAGACATGCAGGTTTCCTCACGATGTTTTCCTTCACCGTTAAGCAATCGGATAATGTACTTGAATTGAAAAACAACTCATAGGTACACGGCTGGATTCGAACCCGGTACCCTCAGATTGAGAGTCCGCGCCTTATCCATTGCGCCACCGACGCTACATACGTGATACGAGTATTTAGTCGAAAACGTTAAAAACAGATCGTTTTAATTTTTAAACCATTTATCTCGAAGGTAGTGAAGAGAGCAGATCATAAGCTGATAATAAATAAATAACAATTGATCATGCCAATTGGGTATTTGATATAAAAAATATGTTTGTCTCATTCGATAGTCCATGCAAAAAGATAAATAGCTCTATAAATTTTTTTCTAATAGTTTTTTTAGCACAACCCGCCGAATAGTGATTCTAGTCAAAATTTAATGAAAAAATGAAATCTAATAAGCATTGCACTATTCCAGGAACTGAATTTTTCGCAATTTTTGAGACATTAAGATCTTGAAAAATTCAAATAAAAAATTAAAATTATTACGTATTTTTATTTTCTTTTAATGTCCGTCATGGTATAAAATACAATTCAACCCCAATCTAATTCGTTGTCAAGTACCCAATTGAAATAATTGTTCCGTTCTTACTTTTGTGTGAAAGAGGCGTAGGTTAATTCACTTACATCAATTGGCAAACACTAAAATCAAAGTAAACGAAACTTCACACTGGAACTTTATGTTTTCCTTTACCTGTTGTTACAAATGAGCAAAGCAAGCATGTTCCTCTTACCTTACCTCAACTCAAACACGTATGTTTACCGCAAACTAAACCGTCTCAGGTGGAACTGGTGGTACAGAGGAAGACACTAAATAACTTGAGAATGATCAATCGAACAGTGATATTTCAAATGACCTGATGACGCGTATCAACGGCATTTCCTAAAAAGTATCGTCCAATGCGCGCTCAATATTAAACCGACGGATAGCAACAGTATAAGTTATTAACCGAAATATAACGTTACTAGCTTTTACCCGCGAACTACCCGTTCGAAATGGACAAAAAGTAGCCTATGTCCTTTCCCGGCCCTTCAACTATCCTAATACAAAAATCAAGTCATTCCGAAGCTCCGTTACGTGGTGAAGGAAGCACAAACAAAGATACTCACTTTCACATTTATAATATTAGTATGGGGATCGGAATTATATCGTTACAATCTTAGGACTTCAAATAAAGAAAAGGTTCTCACATCTTCGGCTTCGCTGTAAGCTGTAATTTTTAAAATCAAAGTTTTTCTATGAAAATTTTCAACGTCCCTCTCTATTCCGATCGCTATATTTCATTCCTCTTGGGCAGTAATGGAGTAAAATAAGTAAACCGTATCACTCTTGTATGTACACTGGCCGGATGTATTAGACAGGGGCTTCTTAGGGAATATTTTGTGATTTACGCCTCTTGCTCTCGCTTATAATTATCATAATCGATCAAGGTTAACCTTAAGGTCTCGGCTAATGTTGGATTCAATTAATTGTAGTAAACCTGCTGCATGCATCGGTACCAACGACCGTCTGCTTCAATTTATTGTTGTTCTTCGATTGAATTTAATTTCAATCGTGACTTGATTGTTTTATACCTTGCCTTCGACCCGAGCTTCGTGATATGAGTATATGTATCTTATATACATGTTCGCTTTACGCCTCCGTTTTTGTAATACGAAAGGTAAAGACCTTTTATGTTCTTTTCTGTTTTGTTTTGTGTGTGTGTGCAATAAAGACTATTTGAATTGAATTAATAAAGAGTTTTAACACGTTCTAAACATTTACAAGTGAGAGTAATTTTAGTGTTAACTTATTGCAGCGTGATAAGATTTAAGATTCATTCATTTGTGACATTCAGTCACTAGATAGCTGCAAGTCCAGTGTTGGGCAAATTTACATGAGCTACTCTCAAAGGTCGAAGAGTGAGAATTTTCATAATGACTCTTGGCAGGCGGATTGTTGATCGCAGTAAGATGTTGTTTTTACATATTGGTTAATGCTGCTGCCCATCTCTGGCATAACTTTCCCTTAGTCGCCTTTTATGACATGGGATGGTCCTATTTAGAAGCCGAGACCATAAGGCTTTTAACGTCGTCTTTTTGTATAAGGGTAGTTGAAGGGCCGGAATAGGACTTAGACTACTTTCTATCCCGATCATATAAATGGTTCCCGTGGGACAATTTCTAGAGTTCAAGCGGAAGAAGTCGCGCGGCAAAAGTTAGTACTAAATGAAAATACGTTTGCTTAAAAGCTAACTGAGGAACTTAAATAATACGTCATTTTATACTCGTATCCTTTATGAGAACACAACACAATTAAAACTGTAGCATGTTTTATACGAGCTAATTACGTCACCAAACAAGAGCAAAACCCGAGCATTTTTGTTCAGTTTGCTTCTCGTTAAAGTTCTGCAGCGATTTATCACGCGCGTTATTCTAGTCAGCGAGACAGCTCGCAACGGTTTCACGGCTAAAAAAGCTAGTCCAGGAGCTAGGCACCGCGAATCGTGTGGACACGCCGATTTCTAGGGAAAGTAGACAACGACCAGTTTAGATATGTCTATCCAATTTGTTATCTTATTGCTTGCCCATTAGATCAGTTGGAATATAAATAAAAGCTTTTAAAAATAGAATATTATGGTCTAATGGAAAAGTGGATTCAGACAGATCAAACTAGTTTTTAACCACCTCCATGGCCTAGTGGCTAAATGTTAGACTAACTATCCGGAAGTCCTGCGTTCGATTCCCATTGGAGGTACCTATCTGTACTCGGTTTGGTTGGTAGTTACCACTGTGTTACCTAAGTCTGCCTCCAACAGTCTTGTTTCGGTATGAAAGGTAGCAGAGCCGACGCTTCATTAGGTTGAGGTTTCTGGGTGCGCACGCTTACCATCCGACAGCCTTAACGTCACTTACCATCTTGTTATATGAAAGCAAAGTGCATGCCTATCATGCATAGCGCCTTTGCATTGATGGACGAACGTTTTTCTTCTTCAATAAACAACAAGCCAGCTCGAAATTTAAATAAAGCCTTTGATTAGTCACCTCCTTGGTCGCAATGTTTCGGAGTAAAAGATCGTTAAACAAAATACAACTTTTGCCGGCCGCTGCTCGCAATTTCGATTTATCTCGAAGAAGGTTGTCGATATAATGCTCAAATTTCCGAGCATATTTGAGAAAAATATTTTAATATACACAGATATATATTTCTAGATCGTGTCGAGAAAATTTCGTAGATTTTGATAGCTTGGTAGAACACAGACAGGATTGAACTACGTTTGTATTGAAATAAGCAGGGCGACGCGAACACTTAGTTTTTGTCGTATCGTTCGGTCACTTATGACAGAGCGCTAATTTGAACGGTCCAATCAGCATGCATTTCTCCAATTGTCTACCTGTACACTTCATTACTTTGACCATATTATTTGTATTAGACGTCATGAACCCCCTAAAGATCCCTCTCTTGGGTCTATAGTTCACCTGCAACTCTGAAGTAAATCTATATAAAATTGTAACCAGTAGTTTAAGATAATCTACGTAGCACCAGCTGGTATCCAAAAAGCATCGTATTCTCATCGTATCGATTACGTAGTCGTTCGATTAATCTCAATTACATAGCTTTATTGAGCCTTAACGACTGTTACGATAAAAACGATTACCGAAAGTGATAAAAATTCGATAGTTGTGTGCAGTCAACACTAGCCAAAGGGTAATCTGAGTAATTTATATAAATACAATCATGACTTTCTAAAATTACGACTTTATAACAAGCGTAAAGACGCTATAAAAGTTTCTACTTATTGTTTGGATTGAAGAGATTTTGTTCTCTTCGCTGTATCTTATAGTCATTTACACCCAGGCTAATGTTAAGTCTTTTGGTCTTGGACATCTTATCTACTCCGTGTCATTTCGTAGGTGTAGAAAAAGGCGTCTAAAAGATGAGATGCAGTTAGGATTACAATATACATATAAAATAAGTAATATACAGAGCGCCTATCGCCAACAAACTGTTCTACAGTATGTCGATTAATATATTAAATAAAAATATGTATTGTTTTATAATGAAATAAACGTATTATTATAAACAAAATTATCATCTTACTGCGTACATCGATCCAATCGCTTTATGGCTGGTGCGATGTAAGTGATCCATGAGTGAGGCTCATGTCCAATAGAGGGTTTTTGTAGCTGAGAAACGAATCTAAACGAATGTGTTTGAAAGTGTGTTTGCACTTAGTTACAGCGTTAACGAAGTAGGACGGTAGCATGCTCATTGATCGACAGAACACAAAAGAGATGTTTCAAATTCGACCTGCACTATTTTTTTTTAAATCAAGCAATAATCTAAATATGTGTAGAAAAATACTAGAATTACATTTTTGCATTTATATTAATTGTACTAATTCATCCTCTTTTTGTACTAAGTGACAGCGTCAAATGTCATTTCATTGACGCCATCTTTGTTTTCAACGTCAAGTATTCCCTGATTCGTGCGTTTTATGGTTTTGTACTAAACCAAAATATATAAAAATTATAACTAAATCATTTTATATGATAATGGCCTTTTAAAATTATACGTGTGTGCGCCCAATCCTAAACATAAACGAAATAAAACAAATAAGGTGCCCTGGCTTAGACCGGTGAGCTTCGATTCTTAAAAAAACTGTTAAATTGGTATAGTTAATTATAAGTAACTAGGTATACATTATTAATTATAAAAATAATTACCATTAGCCTTTCCTTAGGAACCCACCATAAAGAAACTTACACAATCCTGAGAATGAATTTAATGAAGTGTGCCTACGCACCTCGCAATGGACCCGCGACCGCGTGGTAAATCTTGGTCTAGGGATGGGTACCATCAGCACCCTTCTCGATTCCCATGTGTAGCTCTAATTGAACAACACCTAACGGCACAAATGAATGAAACAAACGAATTTAGAAACACTCCCATCAGCAACATTAACAAAACACAACCACACATGCACTCTTCCACGTCAGTTGGGTAAAATTAGACTATCAGTTATCCGCATGACAGTTGAAGAAATCTCGTCCATTTTCTGTAATACGAACCGATCTAGTATCATTTGACGACGCAAGCAACAGTAATGAGGTGTGTTACGTACGTCTTCCACAGGTGATTCGTGACGGGGAGTGCTAGCACTTCCCGGAGAAAGTACCGTGGCGCGAGGTAAATCGCAAATTATCCTTGCTTCTACGACGGTGTAAGGAAACGATGTGAGTGTTGAGAAGCAGCGTACAGAGACTTTAGTTGCGCTTCGGGCAGAGTTTTCCTACAGACGTTACTACGGAGGCGTAGAACTAACTATAAAATCTCGTCAATTTGCTCTAATTCTAACAGCTGTTTTCACAGATTAGCGTTAAGTAGTGTGATTGCGACAAAACTGCCATTACGACGACGTTTAGTACATTTCATTTTAAACGCGTGCCGTTCGATTTGAGAAACGCGCCGTCTACGTTTCAGCGTCTCATAGATAGGCTCCGTTCTGTCACTTCTTTAAAGGATGTGACGATTTGCTGGTCTTTTCGGAAGGTTTTTTGACCAACACATCAAAGATCTTCGTGCCTTTTTAGCGCTTACGTTTGTTCAATTTTTAATTGTGAAAAGTGCATTTTTGCATGTCAACGGCACTTGGGTCATGTGACTTGTACGCTTCGTCATTAAGAAGAATATAATTTTCTTAAGAATTGCACTGAACCGGGAGGTGTTGTTTTGCCACACTAAATAAAATCTCTCCTCATTATTATTCATCAAAAACTAACACAGATAAAATTTAACCATCACAGAACAAAACTGCAACGCCTCTGACTTGATTCAAAAGCGTCGTTGAAAAAACATGATCGTCAAGTTATTGTGTGCTGTACCCTCGGACTCTTATCACGTGACGCTCGTGTCATAAACATTAGCTGACGTCGACAAAATGATGGTAATGAAACTCAGGGGAGATAGTAGAACGATGAACTGTGTGTCGTGTTGTCGATCCCATGCAGAACTTTTTGCTGCGAGATTCCGACTTTACAATCGAAAAACTTGTACAGCGCGCGTTCTTCGGTGTACTAGCTGAAATCTAACTGTCTTCAGGATTATGTCTCTCAGTCTGTTAAATTTTCCAGCCACCTCATGTATATAGTTGTTAATTCTTATTTAAAGGCTTATTTAGCTTCACCGTAATATTTCTTTGTTAATTTGCATCAAATCTTGCATCTGGATTTTCGACCCAAAAAATGTCCAATGTGGCCATAGATAGATTAAAAAATTTCGTAGTACATATTACATGTTTGGTGACAGAACAGTGAAGAGTCTGTATAAAAATCAATACAAAATCTATTTTTACATGTGTCCGAACGGATACGGCCATGTTTTGTACCAGTGTAATGGGCTAACACCTTCAGACAAATGATTAATATGACAGATTTACAGCCTACCAACATAATAGCACCTGGAGGCATGAATTGTTTATTGGACAGGTTTCTAACCGTTAAAATAGTTGTAATATTTGTGAATATGTAAGATAACAAGATTTCCAATCCACCACCAACCAATAAAGAGATTGTTTGTTCAGTGTACTTTTTTGTTTGGGCAATGGAATCCTCTCTCGTTAGCGAGAAAGGGTAGTTCTCAAAATGATCCAGTTCTTTCCCAACAGGTATCCCTACATAGCTGAATACAAAAATACCAAAAGTGTTTTTTTTTCTTCAAGAATGCAAGTTAACAGCTGCATGTCCACTGTTGGACATGTGTCCTCTTCCTCGTCCCGACATCGGTGTTTTCATGAAGGGATTTGCTATAATCACCGCACTAGGCCAGCGATAGATGACAACACTTTCATACGAGGCTCATATTTCAAGCTCCTTAAGAAAGCATTCTTCGAAATTCAACCCCTGACGGTACTACATTATAATACATTACTGCAATAAATTGAAAAAAGTCTTACGAATCATCTAGTTTGAGCTGACCCACTTGTAACAACATAAAAGAAAAACAAAACGTACTGAAATAAAACACTTGTGCAATTCAAGACTATTGACAAAACTTGGTCTTGCAAAAGAAAATGACCGTTCAAGGAAACTGCCAACAATACACTGCGATACCGTAGTTCCACTAATATGGCGACGACACTTGACAAACAAAAACAGATGAGGAACAGGAATAAACTAGGATTTTATGCTATAAAACTTTGAGTAGAAATTCCAACGGCAGCCTTACGGCACTTACGGCTCAAAGTATCAACAGGGTTCGAACGGCGTATAAGGGGATCAATTACGCATTACTAGTTCAGTGAGTGATCCGGGTAGTTTATGTCAAGTTAATAATGTGAAACGCATTTCACGATTCGAACGTAGACAAGGCTTTGTACATGAGCCGTAACAAACTTTCATTCAGGACAATTTATATGACCTGGGGAAGTTTGAAATGTAGAAAGCGCGTACCGGGAGACTAGTCCACTAGGCCTTGTAATTTTCAAAGTAATTTCAAATCAAAACATAAAACAAAGCCCCCGCCGCGTCTGTCTCTCTATTAGAGATAAACTCAAAAACTAGTTCATCGAAAACGCTGAAAACGAGGAGTGGGGGGTTTACTTGTAACATCTCATAATTGCGCTAGTTGTGACACAGAAACAATCCAATACTAACAATAAAAACTCGAAAGTAACTCTGTGTGTTCCTGTGTTTAGTTGGTTGCATTTTTACGACTATACAGATCATGATAAAATTTGGCACACACGTAGCACGTGGATATTCGTAAGATACTTTTTATCCAGATAAATTGTCCCCCTTCGATGAAATCGCTGGCAAAAAGCTAATAGATAAATAAACGTTTTCTGAATTGACGGTAAGTGATGGTGTAGCTGATAGTTATAGGTTTTGGTCAAGAAGTTACATTCGATTTTGTTGCGCGATGAACAATTCCAATAAGTCTAAAATAACTATCAAAGTTTTCTAGCACCACGGAAAAGCACCAATAGAAAGTGCGTTCGAAGCCATGGCTGTCAGTGAAAAGCTGCTGCGAACCTAATTGATATGCGACCTCGCTATCAAACGTCGATCTTCAGGCGCAGACGCAAATAAATTGTCCGCTTCTAGATGGCTTTGAAAGACAACAGGGGCACCGCACTGCTTTATCCGCTTCCTATATATACCTAACATTTTGAGGAATAGTTTGCTACCTGATGCAGTAATATACGTTATTTGTATGCAATGCAAATGCAACAAGATACATGGACAAAATACAGAGTTCCGGCCAAGTGCGAGTTGGGCTCGCGCATCGAGGGTTCCGTACAGCATATGAATAATTAACATACTGAAAATCATAAATAATAGGTACGGCAATTTTCACCCAACAATGCTTGCGGAAAATGTTAATCTGGTTGGAAAACTAACTTTACTTTGCGGCTAAATTAACTGCCCTATGTCTATGGCTTTCATCTACAAAGTTAAGTTTGTAAACATAATGAAGATATTTTACCGTGTTATAATTTAAAAAAATCCTAGTTTTCAGATTTGTTCCTATGGTTGTGCTGTAATACCTTCCTTTTCTTCGCTTTAGATCGCTGTTTACTTAGAGACCTGAACTGCCGTCGAAGCCCAGTCTGCGTCTTACATACCGTTCTTTTTTGACGTATCCAGAACCTTAACCAGGACCGACCTTTCATTATTTACTTCGGGAGTTTTCTACGTATTCCTCGGGTTTCTAAAAACTTCGCTACTCAACAAGAAGAGGATAGGTAGATAGTCCTCTCTTTTCACACTCGTCAGTCCTTATGTAATATTCGAGAACCTTCCGCGCTATTCCTTTGTTGCCACTCGACACGAAGGAGACAGGAGATCCGCCTCTCTCTTTTCTTTCTAGACTACATGGTGTCAACCATGTATGTACTAAAATTTAGACCACTATTTATTATTATTTCTGATGTCTATACAGATGACGTTGCGGGCAAAATGTATACAGCCAAAGCCTCATTTCAGTGGGCCCCTATTCTACGGCCATACCTTCACTCACTAACCTGTGAGATGAATAAAGTTGGAGAAAAGCTTCTCGCTTAATTAAAATCAATATCATGTTCTATTAATAAAAACAAATTAGACGACGAAAATCAATCACCCACTAATACTCATTGAACGATCACAACACGACATCCACCCGGTCCAATCGTACGGCGATCACTTTCGCCACTAAATCCCCTCTAATTTAAAACCAATCGCCAAGTGATTTGAACTGACGAAAGCGATAGCGAAAGTCATTGGTTTTAATTGTTGTTACGGTAGGTC
Organism: Carcina quercana; assembly: GCA_910589575.2. NCBI lineage: Eukaryota > Metazoa > Arthropoda > Insecta > Lepidoptera > Depressariidae > Carcina > Carcina quercana. Next base: position 11,586,766 of record OU342438.1, on the reverse strand, counting down.
AGTGGAGCCAATTACCTGTTCGTAGAGGTAAACACTTGAGGCCAATTAATTGGGGATAACGAAGGTCACGTGGTTAAGTACATAAATTAACGAAAGCTTTGCGTGACTCGACCAACCTGTCAATGGAAACGGTTTTTCTGGTCATTTGGGAACGGATTTTGGTTGGAAAGTAATACTGTGCTATTGAGACTTTTGTCAAAATAGTTGGGATTAGAAATCGATTCGATGACGAGTGATCAGGGTCATATTTAATTGTATCAGAATCTAGGTTTGACCATTTATTTGTAGAAATTAAAAATAAAATGCGTTAATGGAATTTGTTTGAGTTTTCAGCTATTAAATAAAAATTAGTTAGAAATACCGGGAAACATGTGCCAGGCCGTCCCCCCACTAGATGGGCCGACGACATAGTAAAGGTCGCGTGGAGTCGCTGGATCACGCGGCTCGGGACCTGTCATTAAGGAATATCATTGTGGAGGCCATGTCCAGCTGTAGACGTTCCCCGACTGATGATGAACCTAGATGTACAAAAACTACACATCATATATGAAAATATGTATATGAGGCAGGGATCTACATCAACATAATCGTGTGAACATTTATTTCCCCTTGCCCGTCCGTTTGACACATCCGTCGCTTTTAATAAAACCGACCATACACAGCTCTACGGCCGTAGAGACGCGACCCTAGCGAAAGTCGATTGTTTTGTAGTATAGTGACTTTTTGTTAACATCTAAAAGAGATGTTTAAAATACGCCTTGCACTAGTACAACATATAAAAAACCGGTAAAGTGCGAGTCGGGCTCGCGCACCGAGGGTTCCGTACAGAATATTAATAATTAACATACTGAAAATCATACATAATAGATGTGATGCACGCAACAATGCTCTACCGAAAATGTAATTCTGATTGGAAAACCTACTTACTCGTAACTTTGTAGCTAAGTTACATACCCTATAATTATATCGCTCTCAACTATATTAAGTTTGTAAACATAAAAAAGCTATTTTTATTGTCTTATGATGAAAAAATCCTGGTTTTCAGATTTATTGCTATGGTTGTATTTTTTTATTAGAATAAAATACTCTTTATTATGGAAATAGGTGGTACAATGTTATTGGGTTTGATACATTCCTAGAATCTCTATTTCCTACCCTAGATCGTATATTACAATATCTTATTAAAGTAATTATTCTACGGTATGCAATACTATAACGTGTCAAAATAATAGTTCAAAATTTATATATAAAATATTCTTGCGTATTATAAAAACAATTCTTAATTAAAATGTCATACAATCTGGTTTTAAATAATTTTACATTGAGATTGTCAGGTAAATGATTATACAATTTTGTTCCATTTACATAGAGTGCTTTTTTAAATTCTAACTTTGGCTGGTTAAGTGGTATTAAGTCAAGGTTTTTTCATCTACCTCTCGATTTTTTGTTTGTTTTATTGTCATAATAATGTAAGTTACTCTTAACAAATAAGCACACTTCGAATGTATATAAAAATGGCAGACATATTATTTTAGCTGCTTGAAAAAGTCTCTACAACTTTCCTTTGTGCTGCCTTGCTGCATGCCTAATTTCAGGATTCTAGGTCAACGGGAAGTAAATACCTTATAGGTTTTGGTTCTTTTCCTTTTGAGGTACGCAACCCTACAAATCAAGAAATAAACTAAAGATGTAAACAAAAACACTACAATTTCATTGTTGTATGTATTTCGTTTGTACACAATTGGTACACAATCATTCTTCTTATACTAAGTGACAACGTCGAATTTTGACATTGTCATTTTATTGGCGCCATCTTTGTTTTCTATGCGTGTTTAGTGCGTTTTAAGAGGCCATATAGCGACTTTCCTACATTCTCCGCAGTTATACAATAATTTCGAAAACCAAACCGAACTTATTGTACATATTGCTGGTTTACATTTTATCGCGCGGTCAGCATCCATCCATATCGTCACTTACCATCAGGTAAGATAATTGTAGTGAATAAGGATACATTTGTTAAGTCTTTTTACTAAACCATGGTATCCAAGTGATCATTGTAAAATCAATTTCGGGGTCAATTAAAGGCCAATTATTTACGTTGGGATGTAAATTCATTGAATAATTCACCATTCCTCTGCCGCTATATTAAACATCGATTCAAACACTTTTCAACGAATTTTCTGCCAACCCTACTCAAATTGCCATACAAACGACCTACGTCAGGACATAGCAACACAAACGAGCGGACGTCAGGGTTGACACCCGCGATTTGTCCGCGACTTGACCCCCGCATCCGGTGCCGGCAATTGGCACATTTGTCATTCTTCGGTAGATACGCTCCTAGAGGTTTTTTAGACGATAGGGACCTTAATAATATTTTACCTGAACTAATCAGCTGAAGGAGGCCTTTGTCCAGCTGTGGACGTTTACTGGCATTTGGAAGTATTAAACTATCACTATTAAATGATTTGCTTCAAAATTTAGTGAAAAAAAGATAGAGACCTAATCTTATACCTTTAAACGAGCAATCCTTGTGTGCATAATATATATATTTGTATAATATGTCGTTGGCAATTACTTCCGGTGAGAAGGCGATGCACGCTGCCTCAACCAGCTCTGTTTATCTAATTTATAGGAATAATTATGTATTTAAACAATGTGAACATTTAGTAACAAATATTGTATATAATTATCCATTTTAGAATTTCAGTATTAACGTAATTGGTTATAGGGGTTAATTAATATTGTATAACTGTGCCTGTTTTGATTCACGAAGTTGTTGTTTTTGAAGTAGGAACTGACGATGGTGGTAGCTATGAAGATCGTATTATAAAACTGATGAACACGCATTTTGTAAACCATTCCTGTTGTAAATTCTGTTGAAATAGTACTAGTAAACGTTACTCTGCCCAACTGTGTGTTGAGAATATATTGAAGAATATACAATTATACATGCCTGATGAATTGAATCAACTAAGGGTTTTATTACTGATAATACTGATGCACACACATTGTTCCTGTATGTAAAAGATGTCAATTGGTAGTGGTTTTAAAACAAATTAATAAGAAATTGTGTAAGATGTGCAAGACGAACCCCCACTGTTTATAGACTTTAAACTTACTTAAAATTTCACGCAAAATATGGTAATTTCGAACTCTACTGCTTAACCGCTGTGGTGAAGTGGCAAATTGTTCCACTCTTTATGGCTTGTACTTTAGGTCCTAACCCGGGGCAGAAATAAAGTTTTTGTTTTTAAAGAACTCCGAGCAAAGCTCGGTCGCCCAAATATTATTCTGTTCAGACAGATGTTAGCGTTCTTTACATTTTATCGGCAGAATTGAATTCAGAGGTGGCAACACTATCCGGGTGGCGTGACTTGTCTTCTGATAGAACAACCAATCAGAAGCCAAGGTGCACTATTCAAAACAGCCAATCAGAATCAGGCACGAAAAGCAATAAAATACACTAGTCGGGGCAGCTCGACTCCGGGGAAGGCCGTTCTGTTCAGGCGAGCCGTGAGGACAAGTCGTCCAAGCCCTTCTGCCAAAATTCTAAAGGTATATGTACATTTATTAATATAAGTGAATTCAAGTGCTAAATCGTTCCAAAGTGTATTTTAGTCTTCAAATAAACAACTCCTAAAATACAAGATTAAATTTCTTTTCCTTTAACAGTTATAATGATTTAAAATAAATAGCAGCTTTTATTTGAGTAAACTAAATTTATTCACAACTTACTTATTACAGTGTTCTTTTCAATTTTATTTCTATTGAGCATTTCATGTATTTCTATTAAAGATTTACCTCTAGTCTCTGGTATATATTTTCCACACAAAAATGCCATCATCAAGGAAACACAAGCAAAAATATAAAATATGTTCTTCGCTGTTAAAGTATCTAGCAAATATTGAAATGATTTGGTTGATACAAAAACGCAAAGGGCATTCACAATATGAATTAAACAAGAGAACGTAACCTTGACATCAGGGGATATTAGTTCATTAAAGACACTATAAAGAACAGAGAAATAACCGACACCTAATGTACATCGATGTATTATTGCTGAGCAAATCGTCATCCATTGTAAATTTGGTTCGTCATATCCCAAATCTAATAAATGATAGTTCCAACCCCATAACATATCCCCAAAAGTCAAAATCAAAAAGCTCGTGAATAGAATACTAGTTCTATCATATTTGTCTATTATAAGAATAGCAATCCAAGTACTAAGCAAACAAGCTACACTCATTATAATCACCGCAGTCGATGGATATACTATATCCACTCTTGCCTGACTAAACATTACCTCAGCATATTCCCATACAGTAAATGCTCCGCTTAGCTGTGGTAAATTAAATATAAAGATAATTTTGATAAAGGTAATTCGAGTAACTGGATCATGTAATTTCCTTAAAGCTTCAACTATCGATAGTTTCGGATTGGACTGACAATATTCGACAAGCTTATCAATTTCTTGTGTGGGGTGTTCATCGCGTTTGTACCATTGAAGCGATTTCTTAGCTTCCTCCAGTTCATTTCGTTCCAAATGATAATAGGGAGATTGAGGAAACCAAACGAAAGAAACTAGAAAGACTAAGGTGATGACTAAATTTATGGAAGCAAACAGAATAACATCTTTAGTGCCTAACACATTACCCAATATAACACCGAACGACATGCCCTGCATACAGAAAGTGATAAGACCACCACGGATGTCAGGGGACGCTATCTCACTAATGAAAACTCCGAAGTAGCACGAAATCATCCCCGAACCCACTCCGTGAAATATAAGGCTTCCGAAAAGTAACTGAATAGAATCAGCAAAAACTAAAAATAGCCAACATACTAGGAATGCAATTCCAGCTATGTAAACTACACATTTTGAACCGAATCGCGACGCAATGATCATTCCTGCGATTGAACCAATGGGCCTAGTTAAGCTTCTAAGCGATGCTAACCATGTTGTATCATCTAATGTTGCTTCGAACGGTGGGTTGTCTCTCATCAATCTGGCTAAAAACGGCGATATCCAGCCGACATTCGCACCAAATCCCAAATTCAAGAGGAAAACTGAAAACATATTCAAATAGCAAATCTGTTATCTGTATTTATTATATTTGTGTCTCCTTCTTAGGAGTTAGTGGGAGAGGGAGTGGATGAGGTGTACTGAATACTGGCAGGAGTGGTGCACATTGAGAACAGCAGTGGAGAGTTACGAGCTGATAAGTCAAGAAAAGTATGTCTAGCAAACGTTCGCCATTTCGACCCACTTTAGAAAAGGCGATTAAGGAAATAGTCAAGAAGAAAATATATTCAAATCAAATACATTTTTATATTAAAATATTTAATCGTATAGCAATTTATCTGTACCGTTAAGTCTGCAAGGGACAATACGGTAGGCGAATGCTGATATGTCGATGATCTAGTATTTAATCACCGTTGAAAAATATTGACAGTGTGATAATATAATAATTATGTAACTTACCATCGAATGTTACAAGCCATTGAGGCCAGTAGTGCTATTCTATAAGGTAAAAGTTGGTTCTCATCGATGTCTCACTTGGTGAGAATGAAATTTGCGATTCCATACGCAAGTGAAAACTATGTCGGTGAAAATTTTTGTGAAAACTCAAATGAGTGAAAACTTTGACATTTTTACAGGCGTTGACGTTTGAAATGCGATTCCATACCGTGTTTTACAATATTTTGCTACTAATCTCGAAAGTCATCGGTGAAATCTTATGTTAAATTAAATATTCTTGGTGAAAACTTGATGTAATATCGTTTTGATTGGTTTAGTAAGTGTTTTAAACTTGATTGACTGGTTTTAGTCTGATTTAATAGTAAAAATGTCTGTTTAACCAAGGAGACTAATAAAAGCTCTCGAAAAATTGTATATAAGACACATTTAAACGCTAAGCCACATGCAAATCAAAAAATATCCACCTCCGTTGCCTAATGGCTAAATATTGCATTCACGATCTTGAGGTCCCGGGTTTGATTCCCAGTGGGGGACCTATTAGTACTAAGTGTGGTCGGTGGTAGGGCATTTTCTGAGTCCATGTTACCTAAGTCTGCTGCCAAATAGCAGTGTTAATAGCTTTGTTCCGGTATGAAAGGTAGCATAGCCAGCTACTCATTAGGTTGAGGCTTCTAGGTGCGCACACTTACCATCCAACGGCCTTATCGTCACTTACCATCAGGTGAGATGAAGGCCAAGTGTAAACCTATCACACTTCATTCAAAATCTTCATGTAAAGGTTATTTTCACACAGAGAGATTTAAATATAGTAATAGGTTATAGAGCGGGCATTGGAAAACTTTTCATATAAAAACTTTGATCTCGAAAGTCAGTGGTACGTTAAATGTCTTGTATGGCCGCGTGACGTGACGTGAGACTGAGTGAGTCACTTATTACTAATTGGTAATAAGTTTGAGATCATAATTTAGTTTGCTTTGTCCGTTCTATAACTATAATGTTAAATGTCATAGTTTTCGCATCACAAAAGTTTTCATAAAATGAAATTTGCGATGCTATACCGAAATACAAGTCCGAGTGAAGAGTAATGAGATGTCAGAAAGGAAATGAGATGAGTAGTGATGTACCATGACCATACAATCTAAATCTATATCATCGACTTAGGTTTTAGAATCAAAATACAGCATCATAACTAGTAAACAATAATGAAATGTGTATTTTATTGAACAATTTTTATGGTTCCGCGTTGGTTTAACGTTTTTAACTACGAAAATCTATAAAACCGGCAAAAATATCATATACCAAGGCTCTACAGCGAACTATCTTTGCCCGCATTCATAGACGATATAAAACTGACATAATTGTGTTCTAAGTAATCTGTGGTCATAAATCATAAAAATGAAAAAGAAATTGAATCGAATTCTTGGATATTATACACTAAATACTATATTACTAAATATTTAACTAAATTACTTTTATATTAATTAATAAAAAACATTATTTGACAATGTTAAAATGAAGTAGACATTTTTTATAATATTCGCATAGAATAAGTCGAATGATGTCAGAATTGAAGGAATATCATCAGGGACGATTCAGCTAAAGATTCAGCTAGATTTTAGACTTATTGGAGACGAAGCCAGACTTGTCTAAAGGGTTCTCCAAGATTGGTACAGCAAGGTTCAGAGTATTGTGTTTTTGTGCGTTTGGAAGTTACGATATACTTTTAAAAACGGCTGTTTTTTCGCAACTTAAGCCAAGTCCATGCATGAGACTGACTCGCTCACCGAAGGTTCCGTACAGAATATGAAGAATTTGCCACTAATTTAAAAAGCTGGACATGAGCCTCCCTCATAGGTCGTCATGTCACACTTCCTGTGAGTTGATTTGCCTAAATCACAATCCTTAGCAGACGGATTGGTGGTCGCAGTTAGAAGTTGTTATGTTTTTTTTCCATTCTTGTTTGATTAATTACCATACTTGTGCTGTAAGGTCTTGCTTCTTGACAAATTTGATAGGATTCTAGGTCAACGGGAAGTACCCTATAGGTTTTGATTCCCTTGCATGGCAAAAGAAATAGTCAAAAAATGCTGCTTAAACATCAAAATGTGTTTATTGCGTTGACCTAGTAGTGTAATTTTTTCACAGCTCTAATAGATTGCAGACTCGAGAGAAACGTCCACTGCTGGGCATAGGCCTCCTCCATGGTACGCTACATTGACCGGTACTGAGACACTTGCATCCAATGACTCCCCACAAATTTAACTAGGTCTTCGGCCCATCTAGTAGAGGGACGGCCCAGTACACGCTTCCCGGTATACTCTCCATCGGTTATTGGAATCAGACTTGAGTATTTTATATTAATTTCAACTTGATGCCTACATGAGTTCCTGGGGAAAAGGGTCTGACAGAGAGTCAGACGGACAACGAGTGATCTTATAAGGGTTATTTATTTCCTTTAAAGGTATTAATAGTGCAGTCCTAACGAAGCTTCCCAGCGAGTGGGTCTGCGCATGAACATGGACAAGACAAAGGTTATGCACAATGAACACGTAGATGCCACACCTGTCATTGTTGAAAGCACGATTTTGGAATATGTGGAGAGCTATGTCTATCTCGGCCAGTCTGTCCAGGTTGGTAGGCAAAACTTCAGTAAAGGAGCACACCGCGGAATCCAGCTAGGTTGGGCTGCGTTTGAAAAACTCCACCATATCCTCAAGTCCAGTATACCGCAATGCCTTAAGACCAAGGTGTATAACCAATGCGTTCTCCCGGTCATGACTTATGCAGCAGAGACACGGACGCTCACATTGGGGCTTGTTCACCGCTTCAAATTTGCACAGCGAGCGATGGAGAGGGCTATGCTTGGAATATCCTTGCGCGACAAAGTCAGGAATGATGAAATCCGCCGACGTACAAAGGTGACCGACATAGCTACTCGAATAAGCAAGCTGAAGTAGCAATGGGCAGGCCACATCTGTCGACGAACAGACAAGCGATGGAGCAAAAAGATTCTCGAGTGGAGACCTCGGACCGGGAGACGCGGGGTGGGACGGCCTCCAGCCCGCTGGTCTGTCGACCTCAAGAGGATAGCGGGAAGCGAGTGGATGAGGACGACGGAGGACCGGAAGGAGAGGCGCACTTTGGGAGAGGCCTATCTTCAGCAGTGAAGAGACACGGGCTGATAACTGAACATCCGAAACTGGAACATTAAGAATGAAAATACGCAGAATACATTTTTTCATTAATTTCTCTCTATTTCAGGAGACCATACCTACTAGAAAAATGTTTCCAGCAGGCTGCCGAGATATACATGGAGAAGCAATGAAGGCTGTACCTGAAACTGTACCCAAACAAATATCTGTTTTATTAAGTTGTTATTCGTTGTTGTTCTTTATTGACAAATATATTTTCTTTATTTCTTCATTCAATGACCACTTATAGTAAATCAGTTGATCTTATTTATTATCAGCTGTCCACTGTTGTACTCGAGTGGCTCTCATTGACCACCACGTCAGAGTTATCCCAACCCCTGATTTGACATAATCACCACGATAGGAAGCGGTACATACGTCCTAAATAACTGTGATATTTGGTCTTTGATATATACATAACATTTCTAAATTCGTTTAAAAAATCTACATTTCTTGTTACAAGTTACAAGAAACAGTAATTGTTTTTTACGTTAAATAATTCCTTAAAAAGTGAGTATTTCTACTTTCATTATCCACATTAAAGTCAGATAAGAGATCGGCTCAAGGACACATAGCTGATAATGATGAACGCGAATGCAACTAAATCGTTCCTTTCATCAACGTTATGTCCCCACAGCAGGGGCTCAGGCTACAGAGAGTGTATGAGCCATAGTTCACCACGCGGGCCCAGTGTGGATTGGTAGATTTCACACACACCTTTTAATTTCTTCTCAGGAGTGTCCAGGTTTCCTCACGATGTTTTCCTTCACCGAAAAGCCAATGGTAATGATTTTTATCATTCGTACATAAATTCCAATTAACAAATTGGAACTTATCGGTATGAACCAGGATGGAACCCAGACCTCGATCGTTTAAAAACTGACGCTCTGTCCTAGCGAGCTCCTGACGAGCTACCATGGCTTTTGCTATCGTTCCTTTAGTACCCCAATAGTGTATGTCTCTGTACTGTAGTTCTTGCAGTAGCATTTATAAACTTTTATTACGGAATGTGTAAATAAAACGGGTACTTCTTCCTTTGGCTCGTTTACTATACAATCTGCCATTTCAGGCGCGTAACAAATACAGTGTCGCGAGTTGAGGACCACGTTATAACGTGCTCTCGGTAGTTTAAAAAAGAATACAGTTAAACACTCGTTTAAATGATGTGTAACAATTGTAACATCTTGTTACAGTGAACCATACTGCCGCTGAGAATAACCAGAGTCCCCTGAAAATAAAGGATAAACTTATTAAATAATACCAACAAAACCGTAACTTAGTATATTAGATTTTAATCTCCTCCGTGGCCTAACGTCTATATCTTGGACTCACAATCCAGAGGTCCCGGATTCGATTCCAAGTGTGGTGCCTGACTTGTTTTTTGTCCGCCTGGGTAGCCTGCTATCTAAGTCTAACGCCAAACAGCATTGTTGTGTTCCGGTATGAAAGGTAGCAGAGCTAGCGTCACATGAGCAAACTAGCGCCTCATTAGCTTATGTACTGAGTGCGCACGCTTACCACCTTATCGTCTTACCATCATGTGAGATGAAGGCCAAGTGTAAATCCATCATGTACACAGGTAATAAAAATCAACGGATCTTGTTATCAAATATTTTAAATACTTATAGTAAGTTTTTCTGTTTGTTGCTTTTTCACGACTTGGCCGATCTTGATGAAATTTAGCACGCGCAATGTAACCTATAGAGTGTAAAGAGACGTTATATAGTTTCTGACGACGTACATTCTCCACCCCGAGAAAACAAGCGTCTTTAAAAGCTTTGAGCTTTTTGAAAAGTAGCGGCAATGTCCAACTCATGAGTACGAGTAACATCGCAGATTGAGCCATCTCTTACAGTATTCTATGTAAAAAAACATTAAAAACATTGTTATTAAGAATCCGACTTGCACTAAATTTACAATTAAATTTAAAGCTAAAACCTTTTCAAAGCCTTCTCATACAAAATTGTCACCAAAGTTTTCAGTTATATGAAAAACTGTTTGAATATATACACAATATTTACACTTTATTTTATACTACCTACTATGTAAAAACTATTAGAGGCACTGTTATTTTCAATTTTATACACAAACCACGACTCAAACCTTATAAATATCAAGAAAAACTAGTCATTGATATGTCATTAAGTTCTCACCAAGGTTTTCACCAAGGTTGGAGTAACCGAGTATTTTGACATTAGTTTTCACCGATGACTTTCGAGATGAGCATCAAAATGACGGCAAAACACGTTATGGAATCGTAGTTCAAACGTCAACGCCTGTAAAAATGTCAAAAGTTTTCACCACGCAATACTGACGCAGTAGTTCTCACGCGGTGGTTGTCATGACAACCGTCTCTACTTTTGCTTAACTACGGCGAATTCAAAGAAGGAATTGAACGCTAGTAGAGGCAATCAAGCGTTGTCCAAAATAATATAAGTTAATAATACAATGTTTTTGAACAAATGAAAGATATTTATGACTACCGAAATATATGTATATATTTTATGCATAAAACATTATTATTATTATTATATCGGTTATATAAGTACAAATAATAATAAAGTACCTATATATATAAACAGTACAATCGAAGTTGTAGAAGCTACGGCATATCTTCCCGTCCAAAATACCTAAGCGTCTAAAGACAAAAGTCTATAATCAGTGCGTGTTGTCAGTGCCTAAACGCGGTCCTTTACTTTATTTTACTTAAGAAATATGTACTGTTAGTATCTTATAACAAGAGAACACAAAAGTTTTTTATTTTTCAAAGAAATGTTATGTATATATCAAAGACCAAATAGCACAGTTATTTAGTACATATTTATCGCTTCCTATCGTGGTGATTATATCAAATCAGGGGTTGGGATAACTCTGACGTGGTGGTCAATGAGAGACACACAAGTACAGTAGTATACAGCTGATAATAAATAATCAACTGATTTACTATCAGTGGTCATTGAATGAAGAAATCAAAAAAATATATTTATTTGTCAATAATAAATAACAACTTAATACAACAGATATTTGTTTGGGTAAAGTTTCAGGTACAGCCTTCATCGCTTCTCCATGGCCAGCGTAATCTGCAACATCATAATGTGTCTCTCGGCAGCCTGCTGGAAATATTTTCCGAGAAAATATGGTCCTAGCTCTTCACATATTACACTCAGGAAATTCTTAATCACTGATCAACTGCAGCCCCCGGCGTTCGACTCATCTCAAATTCTTTAGTAGTACCTCAATAGTGCCTGTTTCAACTTGATAGTCTGATGTGAAGAAGAAATTTATGACTTTTGTCGTAGAGAAATGATCATGTACATCCTCAGTATCCTGAAATGTAATGTAATAATAAAGTATATACTGAGTAATGTTCTAGTTTTAGTTTAAATTAAATATTCTAATAAAATTGATTTGATAAAGTTGGCTATGACATCTCTATGAAAAATGCAGAACTTGAACTTGTTAAGCACACAAAAAACACTATACTCTAGTAACAATCTTGGATAATTCCCTAGCCAAGTCTGGTTTGGTATCCAACATATCTAAAAGCGTACCATCAGTCTGCGGCAAGGGGCAAGGACATCCGACTTATTCTATATGAATATATTATTGATGAAACCACTACTTCATTTGAATACTGTTTTATATTTAATTTAATTTAGCATTTAGTAATATCGAAGCGTTTTTGCAATCCAATTCCAATTGACTTTTTGTTTACTTTCTGTTATTATGACTTTTTATATCTTCTATGTATGTGGGCGAAGACAATTTTCGGTGCAGCCGGCCTTGCAATAATTTTGCAGGTTTCATAGTTTTCGTTAGTTTAGAAACGCGAAACCGTGAAATTGATCGAAAAATACATATTCTCATAGTCTTTAATAATTATTTCGTCGTATTTTATTAGTAAAACATTAGTCGATGTGATCGATTTAGATTGCAAGGGCATGGAACCACCACTGTCTCATTTTACTTCCTATTTGACATCTCATCGAGCATCACGCGGACTTGATTGTCGGTACCGCATCGGTAAAAATTTTTTGTGAAAAGTTTTATGAAACGAAAATGACTTTCGTAATGAGAAATGAGAAAAAAATGTTTCTTATGGAATAGCACTACAGGATGAGAACAATGATGTCGGTCGCACACTTGTTACAACCATGGCGTATGAAGCAACAATGAAGAATTCGTGTAATATTGTGTACTCACAGCATGTGGCTACTGTTTGTTCGATTGAATTATTGAAGTATTAATTACAAAGGTCTGCGAATCTTATTTTTCCAAAGAATGTTTTTTTTTCCTTGTGAATGTTCTACGCAGAATCGAAGAATCCAACTCGGCTGGGCAGCGTTCGGGAAATTACGGCATATCTTCTCGTCCAAAATACCTCAGCGTCTAAAGACAAAAGTCTTTGATCAGTGCGTGTTGCCAGTGATGACATACGGAACCGAAACGTGGTTTTTTTACTGTAGGCCGAATAAACAAGCTCAAAGTCACTCAGCGAGCAATGGAACGAGCTATGCTCGGAATTTCTCTACGTGATAAGGTCCGGAATGAGGAAATCCGTAGACGAACGAAGGTCACTGACATAGCTCGACGAGTCAGTGTGCTGTAGTGGCAATGGGCAGGCCACATCGCTCGAAGAACCGATAACCGGTGGGGAGTAAAGGTTCTCGAGTGGCGACCACGTACCGGGAAACGTCTACCAGGCCGTCCCCCTACTAGATGGATCGAAGACCTGGTTAGAGTCGCGGGGAGTCGCTGGATGCAGGTGGCTCGGGACCGGTCGATGTGGCGTACCATGAGGGAGGCCTATGTCCAGCAGTGGACGTTTCCCGGCTGATGATGATGATGAATGTTCTAAAAGTAATATAAAACAATGTTTATGTAAATGTTTTTGATTAAAATATTTGGAGCCAACATTTGATGAAATAAATAATAACCAATTTTACAAGAGAATAAGAACAATAAAGAATACACTTTTAAAAACTATTGTTTTATTGTAGGGTTTCGTCAAGTATTTCGTTTTCCAAAATGAAAGCGAATGTCCAATCAAACAACCTTTTGAATATAGATTTGCTTTATTCGTAACTTGGGCAGCACTTCGTCTTACAATGTTACCGATACGAATGTGTCACTCCGAATGGCGGAGCGACTATTTAAAGGCCCCACAGAAAGTGTTGCCACTTTATAACATAACTGTTTGACAACTACACAGAAAGTGTTGCCACTTCATAAACATTGTTACCCACGATTCCTAAGTTAAACTAATTGTATACAATAATAAGGTGACTGTTACATCCGGCCATCCGCCTCAAAACGAGTCCTCTCGTTTAACGCAAGATAGAGAGTTTTTTTTTATATATATAAAAAGGTTGATTATATAATATTAGGTGATTCCAATTTTACTAATTTCAACGATTTTATTAATCTAAAATTTTTAAGTATATACAATAAGGTTACTGATTAGAACATATTTACTCATGCTAATTTAACTCAATGATACAATGGTAATATTTATATTAATTGGCTTCACAAAGTTGCTGTAACCAATGTTTCCAATTAACTGTAATGGACTTACCTAGACTATATTTCTAATCAATTAATCTTTAATTAGTTGTAATAGTTTAAACAAACGACTACTTATACATCTTATGCTCTACATTATAACTAAGATGTTACAGATCCGTCTGTAACATTCCGACACATCATTGTGCTCCATGTCATAGTCGCATTCGACCATGCTCAGTCATAATCACATGTAATGTGATCATGCTCAGTGACAATTGGTGTGAGTCGTGATCAGTCGTGATCACAGCCTAATGCGTTCCAATGAGTCAACATATGCTATGAATATTAATTATACACAATTGTCAGAATGATGTATGTGAACGCAATAGCTCTACCCGAACAAAGTGATTTCTCACTCTTCTTCACTAGATGAAACATTGGTTGGATCATTGTCAAAGCTTAACCATGGAAAAATTTTGTCTATCGCTACTATATTTTCATACCGCCTGCCTTTCTTTGTTAAGGGAGTGTCTTCTACTACGAAACGATCATTTGGTAATATTTTTTTAATCCGATACGGCCCTTGACATTTCGATTCAAGTTTTTTTGACTGTCCAGAGCCAGAAACTATGGCTCTTATTATCCGGACCAGATCACCTACCTTGTATTGAGTACATTTTTTTCTACTTTTGTCAAACCTTTCCTTGTTTTGGTTTTGATTTTTAATTATTAGGTTCCTAGCTTCTTCCCTAACCGAGTCCAGATCAATATTTATTGCTTCGCTGTCTAAATCTTTTGTAACAAAATTTAGTACTCCTTGAGACGGACTAGTCGTTTTACGTCCAAATAGCAATTCTGTCGGAGACTTTTTTGTTACTTCGTGTATGGTGGAGTTTATGCCCAATTGGACATCTTGCACGCATTCGTCCCACCTCTCAGGCTCTTTACCGTGAGACATGGTGCCAACCGAAGCGAGAATCGTTCGATTATAGCGCTCAACCTGACCATTAGCGCGAGGAGTGGCGACTGAATTTAAGACATGTTTGATCCCTGATCCCTGTACAAATTTTTTAAACTTCTTACTAGTAAAGCTGGTTCCCCTATCAGTAATGAGACGTGCGGGGGTCCCAAAGTAACTGAAAAAGTTCCTGAACACTCTAATAGTCTCCTTAGTCTTCGTACAACGAACCGGTGTTAAATTTACGTATTTTGTAAATGAATCAACTATCACCAGCAGGTAAGAGTTTTTATGCTTACTTCGCAAAAACGGTCCCAGATGGTCTGCATGGATGGTGTGGAACGGGATTTCAACTTTCGGGATTGGGTGGAGTTCACCCTCTTTTGCCCCTGATGGAATTTTGTGATGCGCACATTCCAAACAAGCTGAAACATACTTTTTTGTAAACCGACGCATTTTTGGAAACCAGTAGTATGCACGCAAACGTTGCAGCGTTTTCTCTAATCCGAAATGACCCACATCGTCGTGATTGGCTTTCAACAGTTGCCAACGCACTCCTCTTGGTACTACCCAGCGCATTATGTTCTCATCGATAACTCTGAATAGGCGTCGGGTTTTTCACCTTGTATTCTTTATGAATGTTTGCAATTTTGGCAGTTTCTGGATCTTCCAAAACTTCTTTGATGCGTCTGATTTCGGAGTCAGCCGATTGTGTTGTCACTATCCAGTCTTCTATATTAACGGACAGTACATCCAAAACATGCACACTGTCTTCTTTCCCAGACACTGGACTCCTACTAAGTGCATCTACGTGCGCCATTTTGTCACCAGGCCGGTATTCAATTTCACAGTCATATTCAAGGAATTGTATCCACCACCTAGAGATACGTGGTATAAGATCGCGTTTGGTAAACGTTGTTCGTAAAGCGTTGCAGTCAGTGACAATTTTGAATTTAATGCCTAGCAGGTACACTCTGAACTTGTTAAGTGAACTGATAACGGCTAAGGTCTCGAGCTCAAACGAGAGAAGTTTTCGTTCGTCACCAGAAGTTTGTCTACTATAGTACGCCACTGGTTTCCAGGGGTTTGCCCCTGTACGCTGCATTAATATTCCTGCCAAACCCATTTTGCTAGCGTCTGTATGCAATTGAGTCTCCGCATTATAATCATACAACGCTAACACAGGTCTATCGGTAAGAATGCGCTTAAGAGTTTCGAATGCAGTTTGCTCTTCAGAACTCCATTTCCAGGCAGAATCCTTCCTCAGGAGGTTCGTTAGTGGCCTAGCTATTGAAGCGAAACCTTCAACAAACCTCCTGAAAAAACTGGAAAGTCCTAGAAACCTTCGAACTTCGTGCAGGTTTGAAGGTGTAGGAAACTTTGCTACTGCCTCAGTTTTTTGTATGCCAGGCTTAACGCCTTCTTTACCTATTTCAAACCCTAGAAACTCTATGGTTTCTTGAAAGAAATTATACTTTTACATTTTTAAAGTAAGGCCACTTTGTTGCAGTAAACTGAGTACTTCTTCCAGGCGCGTTAATCCCTCGTCAAATGACTTAGCATGTATCAATATGTCATCCATATAGACAATTGCATATTTGACTTTGCCTTTGTCTAGGATTTTATGCATTACCCTTTGGAAAACAGCTGGTGCATTTGCTAATCCAAAGGGCATTCGATTGTATTCGTACTGTCCGTCTGGAGTGACAAAAGCGGTTTTATCTTTAGACTCTTCCGAAATGGGTATCTGATGATAACCAGATGCTAAATCGAGAGTTGTGAAGATTGTTTCACCAGACAGTCGGTCCAGCAAGTCTTCGATCCTTGGGAGGGGGTAATGGTCCCTTCTAGTTTTACCATTGAGTGCGCGATAGTCTACACACAGTCTCTTCTCACCAGACTTATTTTGCACCAATACTATTGGGCTAGCGTAAGGTGAATTCGATTCACGAACTATACCACACTCAACCATTTCATCGACCTTGTTTTGTACGTATTTCCGCTCAGAATGAGACAGCCGATATGGTCTATATACAACTGGATCAGAATCTTTTAATTGTATGACCATTTCTGTTTCCGTTGTATACCCCAGATCATGCATACCAGTCGAGAAACTATTTTTGAACTTCTCCAACACATTATTTAATCTTTGTCTTTCACTTGAAGTAAGACGTTCACCGCATTGGACACGCGGTTTCTGATTAAAAGTGTCATAATCTGTAGTTACACTCAAAATACGTTTTTCTGTCCCTATATATGTACCTCTAACTATTAACGTGCCTTTAGGCAAAGTTATCGGTTTTATGCTTAGACTCTGTACCAGAACTAGATGACAGTACGTGCATTTGATAATAGGTTTAGGGCATCGTGAACATGGATGTCCCTTTTCTTTACAATTAAAACAGATAATTTCTTCTGGGTTTTGGCGTTGTTTAACACGGTTTACGTTTTCCGTAAATTTATTTAGGCGGACGTTGGTTTGATTATTAGCGGGACGTTTGTCTCTCCTAACATCTACATTAGTATCTCTCGCTTGGTTTTTGAGGGTTTTGAAGAATTGTAACACTTCTTCAGGTTTTCCGAATTTAGCTGCTTGAGCACCTACTCTAACTCCCCTATCATCCACCCCATGAATAATACAGTCTATTGCTTCCCTCCCGAAAATCTTGCAGCGGTTTAACAGATTTACTTTTGAAAAATAATAAAGCTCAAGAGATTCACCGAATCGAGCTCGTTTATTAAGCATTTCAGTCAATAATTCTGCATAATTCTCGGTGGCAGGGAATGATTCTGCCAACAGAATTTTCCACTCAGACCATGTACGTTTTAAGGATGGTAGCCCCTGGTACCAAAGTTTAGCATGACCCGACAGTTTAGGTAGAGCGTAGTGGATTGTTTGTCTGTCATTCCATTTATAGATTTCTGTGCATTCGTCAACTTTATTTAGCCAGACCATTATGGTCTGTTCCTTGCTCATGGGATCGAATTCGGGGATGACATTGTTTAACGCAGGGAAACTATCACGCTCACACACCTGACCCTTAAAAACTTTTAAGAATTCATTAAAAAACACAGATGTTGACTCATACCTGGGCCTCCTGGCTTCATCATTGTCCTTACTCGGACTCAATCTCTGTTCATGTAACTTAGACCGTCTGTACGGTTCGCGTTCCTCGTGCCTCCGCAGCCTATCTCTTTTTAACTGGCTTTCCAAGGCCATTCGGCATTGTTTTTCCAGCTCAAGCTCCTCTTCCTTATCCTTCAAAACACGCCTAGAACTCCGACTTCGTGTCCGACTACGGTCACGGAGGCGCTCATACCCTTTACTTTTTAACTGAGTTTCCAAAGCCATGCAGCGCTTCCGTTCCAGTTCAATCTCTTTTTCCTTGTCTTTCAAACCACGCCTAGTGCTCCGGCTTCGTGTACGACTGCGGTCACGGAGACGCTCATACTCTCTACTTTTTAACTGACTTTCCAAAGCCATACGGCGTTTTCTTTCCATTTCAAGCTCATCCTCCTTATCCTTCAATACACGCCCTAGGCTTCGGCTTCGGGTACGGCTACGGTTCCGGGAGCGCTCGTACACTTTATTGCGTTCTTGGTTGCGGTCTCGAGTTCTGCTACGCTCTTGGTCACCCTGAATTTGCTCCGGAGTATTCAAGACTCGGCGTGGCGTGCGGCTACATTCGCGACGATCGCGAGACCCACTTCGGCGGCTTGCACTGCGCGTCCGTCGACTTCCGCGACTTACAGTCTCCGCACGTGTCCCGCCACTACCATTGGTGTCCATAGTCTGAAACTCAACCCAAAAATATGAGTGCGTGTTGCAGTTTATTAGTTTTATTAGTATATATGGTAATAACTTTCTATTTGCAATAACCTCTTATAATAATTGAAATGAATTGAAGAGGAAAAGGACTTCAATATATATGTGAATGTTTGTTGTTGTCCACGTAATGTGTTAAATCTATATTGATAATCATTCTCGCACCTGAATTACCTTCACCATGCTAGGGAATAAGAACCGTAATATTGTAACGAACTCAATCTGCAGCTTAATGTCTAGATTAGATATACCATTGATGCCTAACTTGAGAATAATATGAATTAGATGCCTAAAATGATGCCACAGCACATTACAATTAGGTTTCAATTGAAATTAAATAAAAATCGCAACGGGTCGTTGGCGCATCGGCGGCAGTCAGCAGCACGACGGCATCCCAACGAGATATTTTATTCTTTTATAATACTTTTACGCTTTGATAATTCTAGTACTATAAAAATCGATCAGACACAAAATAAATCGGCATTTGATGACGGTAATGATCACTGTATCATCAGACAATTTATATTTAAACAAAAAATTATAACATATTGCGGTCCGCGTTTCTATAATAATAATAATAATATTTATTTATTTCTCTACACAGAAAGTTCCTAATTAAATACATTATTCACTTTTTACGGTGCTATATACTGTCTGTGAGAGACTGGTGCCTGAAATAGGTGTGACCCTGTGTTACAGGTCGCCAGGCTCTCACCCACGGCGCTTTGGATGCATCACATTCAGGTTCAAAAACTGTCTGTGGAGCATAGACAAAAATAAAATAAAAAGAAATATAAAACAAAAACAAAAATTTTTTAAACTACAATCTAATTAGCTCTAGTACGTACCAAAATACATGTATATTTCTTACTGTGTTTTCTGTATGTGTATTGTGTTGTGTATGTTCTTAAATAAAGTTGTATCTATGTCTATATTAGGTGAGAGTTTGGTATGATTGCGGTAGTAATGTATACATTTTTTTTTACATAGTGTTCGTACCATTTTTGTTTTCAATTTGCTATTTTTTTTTATATTGCTGCAATCGAACATATGTATGTATTAATATCTTATATTGTATTACTGTTATGGAATCATTGTTAATTATTCGTGTAATAACAGAGTAATAAATAGTAACATATAACATGTGCTCATGATTGAGTAGCCAATAACTCTTCGGTTTCGTTGTAACGCAAATCCTTCAACCATGCGCTAACCTTATTTTTGCAGGCATTTTTCGGTAGTTCATAAATCGTAACTCTGGTGTTGATCCTGTTGTAGAGGAAGTTTCCCAAGAAACAGAAAAATCGCTGAGCAAACCTGGTATTAAACTTAATAGAAGGACATACGGTGCCTTGTCTTCGTCTGCTTGATAACCTTGTTGGCTCATAGGTGAGGCTAGTGTGTTTCCTGAGAACTGTCGCACGGATGAAAAGTTGTCTAACAGTAAGGACGTCCCATAACTTATATAGTTCAACGGTAGAGAATAAAAAGGGCAGGAAGGCACTAACTTTGAGGATGGCTCGCTGAGCTCGCTCTACTTTGATTAAGTGTGTTTTGGGTGCCCCGCCCCAACAGGAGATACAATATCCTATAATTGACTGACTTATCGCGAAGTACACTTGCTTGATTACGTTTCTCTCAGCCACATGTCGAAGGTTCTTAAATATAAAAATCATTTTTCTTAACCTAGCACTGAGGGCATGTATATGTGGTTGAAAGCTTAGGGAGGAAAGCTATGATTCTATTTTACCAACCTCAGTTGTTTAACAAGACCGCATAGCCATTGGTTAACCAGTGTTATTTTGGTTACCGCCTCTAGGGAGTACCCGGCTACAGCGAAAGACTTCCAGTAACGTAATTCCCCATCATTACATACAATGTGTGACTAACGTGTGTGCTCCGTAATGTAATCGTACCGGAGAGTAATACCGGCAATACAATTACAAAAAAAAATGCGTGACTCTAATGTGTGTGGCATGATCAACCGCTGCCAGGGAGTGCCCTGGCGACAGCAATTGACGTTCAGTAATGTAATTGCCCCGGAGAGTAGCCCCGGCAATACAATTACAAAACAATGCGTGACTAAATGTGTGTGGCATGATCAATCGCTTCCAGGGAGTGCCCTGGCGACAGCGATTGACGCTCAGTAATGTAATTGCCCCGGAGAGTAGCCCGGCAATACAATTAGAAAACAATGCGTGACTAAATGTGTGTGGCATGATCAATCGCTTCCAGGGAGTGCCCTGGCGACAGCGATTGACGCTCAGTAATGTAATTGTCCCGGAGAGTAGCCCCGGCAATACAATTACAAAACAATGCGTGACTAAATGTGTGTATTGTATAGTATAAGTGATTAATTCACTCACTGGTTAACCCTGACGTATCAACCATTTACATTTTAAATAAAATAAACGCACTTTTTGAACTATGTAAGTTTTAGTATTAAAAAAAAAATTACGTACCTTTACACTTGTGGGTGGTTATCCCTGCTTCTGAAGATGAAAGCGAATGTCCAATCAAACAACCTTTTGAATATAGATTTGCTTTATTCGTAACTTGGGCAGCACTTCGTCTTACAATGTTACCGATACGAATGTGTCACTCCGAATGGCGGAGCGACTATTTAAAGGCCCCACAGAAAGTGTTGCCACTTTATAACATAACTGTTTGACAACTACACAGAAAGTGTTGCCACTTCATAAATATTGTTACCCACGATTCCTAAGTTAAACTAATTGTATACAATAATAAGGTGACTGTTACAAAAAGGGTTCAGTTACCAAAAAAGACTGATGACCGCTGGTCTACATTATGGAAACAACCTGCTTGCAAAATTTCAAGGTAATAGTAATTACAAGTAACTAGGCTTAATAGTTTCTGCTTGATCATAAAATCTTCGATATCATGCATGAACCGAAAATTAATAGGAAAAGAAGTCAGGAAGGAATAGATAGGATTGTCATCAAGTTAAAAACTTAGTTATGAAGTCGGGAAAATTTCCAGGTATGTATGTTTATGTTATGTTTTATGTTATGTCCTTGGTACGCGAGTCCAATTCGCATCTCGCCGTTCTTACTTAGGTACGCTCCTAGAGCTGTTTGTGTGACAAATTTCCTATTTAGAATCCCTTGTACTTCAATAATATTCGGAAAACTAAATTTTAAATCATGCCCATACCTTACCCATACATTAAATATTTATTAGTTTTTTAAGGAAATACGATTATTAGATTTAGTCAAATTAATGAGATGCACAAAATACAAATTCACTACGCTTTCGCTAGCTCGAGATTTAATACAGGAACTCGCACCAAATTAGAACTTTGCTCACTTGATGAACAAACTATTCATTATTTTGTGTGTGCCTATGCGTTCTATTCACAACTTACTTATTACAATATTCTTTTCCGTGTTATTTCTATTGAGCATTTCCTGTATTTCTAGTAAAGATTTACTTGAAGTCTTAGGTATATACTTTCCACACACAAAGGCCATCATCATGGAAATACAAGCAAATATAAAAAATATGTTTTTTGCAGTTAAGGTATCTAGCAAGTATTGAAATGGTTTGGTTGATACAAAAACGCAAAGGGAATTCACAACATTACTTAAGCAAATAAATGTAACCTTAACATCAGGGGCTAACAGCTCGTTTTGGAGAGTAGAAACAACGCATAAGTAACCGACACCTAATGTTATTCGATGTATTGCTGCTGAGCAAATCGTCATCCATTGTAAATTTGGTTCGTCATATCCCAAATCTAATAAATAGTAATGCAAGCCCCAAACAGCATCCCCTAAGGACAAAACCAAAAAGCTCGTGAATAGAATACTAGTTCTTTCATATTTGTCTATTATAAGAATAGCAATCCAAGTACTAAGCAAACAAACTACACTCATTATAATTACCGCAGTCGATGGATATACTATATCCACTCTTGCCTGACTAAACAAAATCTCAGCGTAGTCCCACACAGCAAATGCTCCGCTTAGCTGTGGTAAATTAAATATAAAGATAATTTTGATAAAGGTAATTCGAGTAACTGGATCATGTAATTTCCTTAAAGCTTCAACTATCGATAGTTTCGGATTGGACTGACAATATTCGACAAGCTTATCAATTTCTTGTGTGGGGTGTTCATCGCGTTTGTACCATTGAAGCGATTTCTTAGCTTCCTCCAGTTCATTTCGTTCCAAATGATAATAGGGAGATTGAGGAAACCAAACGAAAGAAACTAGAAAGACTAAGGTGATGACTAAATTTATGGAAGCAAACAGAATAACATCTTTAGTGCCTAACACATTACCCAATATAATACCGAACGACATGCCCTGCATACAGAAAGTGATAAGCACACCGCGATTGTCGGGGGACGCTATTTCACTAATGAAAACTCCAAAGTAGGTCAAAAATAGCCCTATAAAAAATCCGTGAAACACAAGGCTTCCGAAAACTAGCTGAATACAATCAGCAAAAACTAAAAATAGCCAACATATCAGTGATACAATTCCAGCTATGTAAACTACACATTTTGAACCGAATCGCGACGCAATGATCATTCCTGCGATTGCACCAATGGGCCGAGTTAAGTTTCTAAGCGATGCTATCCATGTTGTATCATCTAGCGTTGCTTCGAACGGTGGGTTGTCTCTCATCAATCTGGCTAAGAACGGCGATATCCAGCCGATGTTCGCACCAACTGCCAAATTCAAGAGGAACACTGAAAACAATAACAAATAACATATCAAATCTTGCAAAATGTTTTATTCTATTTTGTGTATTTTTGTTAGAAGTTAGCGGGACAGGGAGTGTATAAGGAGTACTGTGGAAGGAGGAGCTTTGTTCTTCATTTAGAAGACCGGCCACGACCAGATTTTGAAAAATCTCGTTGGCGCCTCTTCTGTATAGCTACAACAGGTATGTATACTCGTATGTGTTCAGGGCGTTGTGTAGATAACGAAACTGCTAGTTGAATTTTGTTGTTGTACGTTGTACACTTTCTTTTATAATACACACACACGCGCGCGCGCGCGCACACACACACGCACACGCACGCACACACGCACGCACGCACACACACACACACACACGCGCGCGCACGCACACACACACGCACACACACTCGCACACACACACGCACACGCACACACACACGCGCGCATACACACACACGCAGTCAGACGACTCACGACTCAGCTTATGCTGCAGACAGTGCTATAGCACTGATCTTCCGTCAGAGACAAAAGAGAACTAGTCCACTCCTCAATACGGTTAACAAAACTACATCCTACTAATATTATAAGTGTGAAAGTTTGGATGTTTAGATGTTTGGATGTTTGGATGTTTAGATGTTTGGATGTTTGTGACGCTTTCACGGAAAAACTACTGAATGGATTTGAATGAAACTTTACAATAATATAGCTTATACATCAGAATAACATTGAGGCTATAATTTCTAAAGACATATTATGTAAATTGTCCAAAATAACACTTATAATATTAGTGGGATTACATGGGAAATTTTGGCATAACAAAAACGCGTTGCCTAGCAACCGACCATAGAATATGTAAATTTGTATATGCAAACTTCCGCGTTTATAATATTGTTGTGAAGACTATTTGAATGTACTACGTCAGATATTGACATTTATTTTGTTTCTTTAAATTATTAGACTACGTAACAGAATAAACACTATTTTGTACCTTATGCTGTATAATAATTTGTCATATACGTCACCTGTGCCTATCGAACAAGTAGAATACATCCTGAAATACACGCGGACAAAGTCGCGGGCGGAAGCTAGTAATAAAATAAGAGAGATATATTAAATAAAATAAATTGAAAATGGTTTTATTTATATTAACAAAGTTATTGACACAAACAAGGTTGAGACCTCTCGTCGGTATAAAAATAAATTAATATAAAAAATTCCTAAAGAAGCTTTTATTTAAATGCTCTAAAAAGAAGAAAATTAACTTGAAATCTTTAAATTAAATCAAACCCATCAATTGATTACATTGCACAATCTATATGCTACAAAAGCTTGTCGCGTGATTTTACTTGTATTGATGTGGATTAGATTGGGTGTAGCATGAAGGAGGCCTATGTATTGATAAACTAGAATACAATAATTATATGTAAACTTATCTAGAGAAAAAAGTATGCACATCTACATTAGTAAATCACGCGAAAAGCTTTTGTAGCATATAAATTGTGCAATGATCTAGTATTTAATCACCGTTGAAAAATATTGACAGGGTGATAGGATATAACTTACCATCGAATGATACTAGCCATTGAGGCCAGGCTGAGAACAATGATGTCGGTCGCGCACTTGTTACAACCATGGCGTATGACACAACAATGAAGAACTCGAGTAATACTCGTATTGTGTGTGTACTCACAAAATGCGACCTATGTACATTGCAAACTTAAATGTACGAATTATATGTATACATATATTATGTACGTAAAGGGAAATCAATAGCAAATCGTCAGCACGTATTGTAGCACAAAACAATGTTCAATCAAAATAAAGGAAGGCCACATATGTTTTGTGTGTGTATGGTAATATAAGAAAATAAGTTACGAAAGAAATTCAATCACTCACGGTAAATCGATATTAAAAATTATAAATAGTATATTTATAAAAGACTTCGTGAGGATATCGGTTTTAGTTATGTTCGAACGTATTTTGTACTTATAAAAAGCTTCATCATCATCATGATCATCGCCATAATGTACGTACAGCCTGCGGCAGTCTACAGCTTGACACATGCTGTCATAAAATAAGTACATTTTCGTCCGAGTAACCTACCTACCTACTATATATATTTAAATCTCGTTGATGTGTTCCTAAACTACACTACGTTTTTCTAAACGTAGTCTAAACTTGAAGACTCATCATCAACAGCCTATATACGAGTATGTCCCCACTGGAGGGGCTCAGGCCTACTCTCCTACAGAGAGTGTATGGGCCATAGTCCACCACGCGGGCCCAGTGCGGACCGGCGGACTTCACATGCCTGTTCAAGACATGCAGATTTCCTCACGGTGTTTTCCTTCACCGTTAAGCAATCGGATAATGTACGTGAACTGAAAAACAACTCCTAGGTACACGGCTGGATTCGAACCCGGTACCCTCAGATTGAGAGTCCGCGCCTTATTCACTGCGCCGCCGACGCTTTTTTTTGAGGACTCATCCAATGAGTGGCGCGTTTCGGCTCTATAAACGTGGGGACACACCTGCCTTTGCTACTCGTATTCTGATCTACCTAGAATTACCTAGACCAGAAAAGAATCCGGGTTGACCGCGTCACACTTACCGGTCGCCGGGCTTTTTTGATTTGCACAACTGCAGGCGTCCTGAGGCAAATCTCTCTTTCTCTCTGCTGGCCGGCTTCTTGCTGACCGACCGTGCTTGACGGTGCGGGTAGACAGGTGTGTCTCGCTCGATCGGTACATTTTGTATGTCTATATACATTTTGTTGCATTCTAGCCTTCCGAACTCCGGATGATCTGGGTAGATCAGAATAGCAAATACAGGTGTGTCCCCACGCTAAATCATCATGGGTACAACGCATTAATTGGTTAAGGCTGTTCCAGTATTTTTAACGTTTCATGGCTTCGCACTTGGACTTCATCTCACCCCATAGTTAGTAATGATAAGACCTTTGGGTAGAAAGCGTGCCTACCAAGACTTGATAAAGTTAATTCCTGTTTACCTGAAATATGGTAAGAAACAAGGGCTTTCAAGGCCGGTATAGGAGTAAATATCGATCCAACAGACGAACAGCAGGGCTCCACCAATACGTCGTTGACATTCCTATGGCTCGCACTAAGCGCTTTGCTTCTAATTTTATCATGCGTACAGCCAGGGAGTGGAACGCGCTGCCGGCGTCTGTATTCCCAGAAAACTATAACTTGGGTGTCTTCAAGTCGAAGGTGAACAGGCACCTTCTAGACCAACGCGCACCATCGTAGGCCACATCGTCGCTTACCATCAGGTGAGATCGTGGCCAAGCGTGAGCTGTAAAAAAATATATATCTAAAAACCAAAATTGTAATTATATCACATAAAAATATATTTTAGCGTTCCGTAGGAGACACGTCCACTGTTGGACACAGGCTATGGTATACTACAATGTCCGGTCAATGGCCACTTACATCTAGCGACCTTTACTAGGTCGTCGGTCCATCTAGTAGGGGGACGGCCCGCTCATCGTTCATCGAACAATTGTATTCATGATAACATATCTTTAGCTAGGTATTTATGTCAATAGATTTCATATTTCTTAGTAGCAAAGACTGGTAACACGAGGTGCATTCTCTTCTTTGCTGACGTCATTCGATATTGATCCTCAGTGCCTATGAAACTAAATATATCGTCAGAAAAGTCATCCGTGAGCCGTGATGATTTAAGGATGTTTCTTAGTGAATCGCACACGTGGCCCCTGTTTCATAAAAGTTACAATTGTCACTGACAGGTGACAAGTCGACAATTTGACAATTGTACGTTGCATAAAACTTTTGGCCTGACATATTTGCTATCGGAAAACCCGACAACTTTATTAAATTGTCATGACAATTCGACACTTTAGCGTTTCATAAAAATTTACAAATTACAATGAAAAACTGACAATTTGTCGAGGATTTTCCGACAATTGTCTTTTACTAAACGCATAATTGTCACTACGCTATCACAAACTTGTAGAATAGTCGCAGATTTTTGACAGGCACCCTTGGCCTGTGTCAGGATGAAATGAGAAATGTCGAGTCACATAGATATTCGATACAACTAAATTATAGCAATGCGATAACAATTATTTAGTAGAAAACAGGCGAAGGAGAGAATTTAAAGAAAGAAAAGAACAATTTGATTTAAGATTAACAACTTATTCGCCTCCGTCATGTTTGCGTCTGATGTGACGTCTGATGTTAGTGTATGTTTTGATGGCAGTTGTGTATAACTATGAAGGTAGTAGTTAAAAAGTAAATTTAAACTTATCGCCTACAATTATTTACCTGTCACTGACAAGTTTTATTCAAGACTTGTCGTGACAATCCGACAATTTTCATGATTTCTGACAACTTGTAGACTTGTCAAGCTTTATGAAACAGGGCCCAGAACTGAGGCACGGTGCGAAGGTGTCTCGACTATTTATTGGCACCATTTTTTATTGTTAAAATGTTTTATTATTAAAGACGAAAATAAATACCAGTTTTCTAACTTGCAGACACGCTCCGGTAAACAATAAAACATTTCAAAATGTCTTACCTATTCAATTCATTTTGAGGTTGTCGAAAGTTTTGAAAGTTGATTTCCTGAGCGTTGATGTTTTTATCATTCTTACCTGAAACAAAAATTTAATTTATTTTAATCGTTTCCTCCAAAACAGTTCAACGTGTTTTGACAAGTGATGTATCATTGGAAGAGTCGTAGCACACAAAATCAAACATAATAATAATAAAAGAAGTTTAATGTTGTGTTTGGTTTTTAATTCCGAAGTACCTATATATATATAATATTTTACTTTTCTACTTTTAAAATATATTCCTATAGTGCCTATAACTGTAATAAATATCCATATAGATCCAAAATTCAAATAAAGTAATTCCGTTTGTGAATATTGTATTATAATTCACTATCCTAATAAACTGTTTTACGACCATTAAATTTATAACACAGATTAGAAAACGGTCAGAATTTTCACACCATAAAAGCATTATAGCACTTTCGTAAATAGCACCTCGTTTCCCATAATTTCTCTTACCGGCACGGCTATAAAAACCTCATTATCTGAGTTCAAGGATCATTTTTCAATGGTATATTATAAATAGGTAATCAAAAAGGTACTGCGTTTGAGTTGTGATGAAACCACATCTTTGGGTAATACGAGGACGACGTAAGTATAGAGTGACGATATACGCATCGATAATATGTTTTGATTTGACAAATATTAATATTAATGTACAGTATGGAGTAACAGAACTGGTTTCAGTCACGAACAATATCTTACATAACAATATTATAGAACGAAGTCCCCCGCCGCGTCTGTCTGTATGTTCGCAATAAACTCAAAAACTACTGCACCGATTTTAATGCGGTTTTCATATATCAACAGAGTGATTCTTGAGAAAGGATTTAGTGTATAATAAATTAAGATTTTGTGTAAATCGGTTGAAATATGAAGTTAATTGTGGAGGAGGTCGGAAAAATCAAGCCGAGTGAGCTGCCTAATCCGTTTGAGAAACATAACAGTAACCTAGTTTGTAGACAGCAAATAGGTCAGCTATATATTTAATTTATATGTATTTATTATAATCTATTATATTTAAGTCAAGATTAATCACAGAAGATTGAAAATAGATTATTTTTTGTAGTCCATAACCATATACCACAATCAAATTTATTTTGAAAAAAGGAACCCTTATAGGTTTACTTTGTTGTCCTTCTGTCAGTCTGTCAAGACCCCTTTTCTCAGGAACGCGTGGAGATATCAAGTTGAAATTACTTTCGTTTTCCGTCCCTTGGATCTATGAAAAAATCAAACTTATAGGTCAACCCAATAAAAATATATAGCTGTATTTTAGACCATTTCCATACAAAATGCAAGGAAACCAAAACCTATAAGGTAGTTCCCGTTGACCTAGAATCCTGAAATTTGGTATTACAGTACAACTGTACGAATAAATCTGAAAACTAGGATTTTTCAATTATAACAAAATAAAAATAGTTTTTTCTATGTTAACCAACTTTACTTTGTAGTTGAAAGCCATATACATTGCGTATGTAACTTAGCTGCAAAGTAAAGTTGGTTTTTCAATCGGACTCACATTATCGGTAGAGCATTGTCTGGTGCATGTGAATTATTCATATTCTATACGGAACCCTCGGTGCGCGACTCCGACTCGCACTTGACAGGGTTTTTTCATTTCCATAAATTCATTCATTTCAAGACATAAATAACTATAAATAAATGATACACTCGCAAATTTTTTTAATGTAAAACAAAGTACAAAACTACACCTTATTCAGTTCAGATTAGACCCACTTTTCAACAAGCACGTGACAGCAAACAACAACCTAGGAAAATGTCAATGTTACGCCAATACAAAGAGATTTAAATATATATAGTAGGTTTAAATGTCTTTGCGCCAATACAATACAACACAGCCGGTGTGACGTCACGTCTGCTTGTAGACCAAGGGCGTTTCTAGAATACCGTCTCGAACAGAAGGTGAAGGCTTGTTGTATATTTGTAAACTATGCTTCTTTCTTTTAAATATTTTGCAGTAAAAATGACGTTGAATTGGAAATTAAAAACTTACTCGCATCGAGAGTTTAAATAATTAACATTTCATCATCAGTCAGGAAACGTCCACAGCTGGACATAGGCCTCGTCCAAGCCACTTGCATCCAGCGCCTCCCGGCGACCTTAACTAGATCGTCAGTCCATTTAGAAGGAGGACGGCCCGGTAGACATTTCCCGGTACGTGGTTGCCACTGAAGTAACTGCCACTCATAGATATTCCCCCTAACAAAGCTCTAACGCCTGACAAATAGTTACACGCAATTTCAAATTAACATATTAAGATAATTAAGAACATTATTATTATTATACGCATAGGCGCTAAAAGTGATATCCTACTAATATTATAAGTGTGAAAGTTTGGATGTTTGGATGTTTAGATGTTTGGATGTTTGTGACGCTTTCACGGAAAAACTACTGAATGGATTTGAATGAAACTTTACAATAATATAGCTTATACATCAGAATAACATTTAGGCTATAATTTCTAAAGACATATTATGTAAATTGTCCAAAATCACAATTATAATATTAGTGGGATTACATGGGAAATTTTGACATAACAAAAACGCGTTGCCTAGCAACCGACCATAGAATATGTAAAGGGAATTGCCCATCTGTGGCCTAGGTCATCCAAGCAAAGGCCAGAATTGTGATATACACAACAAGAAATAAAAAATAAAAAAAAGAATTTTCATCTCATGATCACTACGTAATTAACTCGTAGGAAAACCATAAAACAATAAGGAGTTTATTTTAGATTTTAGTACTATACTAACAGATCTTTAGGACTTTAAAATGGCGTATCAACAGTGTTGCCATTAACTAACAATTTATAGAATATCTATTCGATTTAATCGATTCATTTATCTAAGAAATCGATTACCGTGAGTAGTACACATTTAACTATCGTTACTCGAGTGGATAGCAAAACTATCCGAATGGATTGACAAAAATAGCAACAATATTGGTTTATTTATTTAATACTTGATTTAGTTCACGACTCCGTCGGCGCATTTTATTTTTCTGATATTAGTTAGATATATTTTAAATCAATCATAGCTTTTCAATTTGAATTAATCCAATCTATGAACGACACTACAACAGCACTGTGTATTGAGATCTTTAAGAAAAAGGTTCATTTCAAATATCTCAACAGTCATTTAATAATTATCGTAGACGTATTACCTATATGATGAAGAAAAAGTTATTCAATCAAATGAGATGAATATGTAGTTGTATGCAGTATGTATTGGAGTTCATACTGACATGCATGCGTAGAAAGTACCGTTTTGACTGTATTTTATAGCGCGACACGATCCTTACGCACGATCGTATGTCTCGGCGTACAGCATTAAACAAACGCGTTGTGTATTATGTACCTATCGCGTTCAGATGTTACGTCCGGTGCTGCACCGGACGTAACACCGTGCACACACGTGCACCGGCGGTGCACGGATGCCCTAAGCATATATTCGACATGCTTGTGTGAAGAAATGACATAAATGTAACGCGTTGTTAGTCCAGACGGACCATCCGTGTTAACAAAATCGAAAATACCAATCGATATTACCAATTGATTTTTAAATGGCAATTGGCAACATTGGCGTTGACGCTGTTTGACATTGACAGAGTTAACCTAGTTAACATCCATTACATATCTGTCGTTTTCGTGCCCTTTCAGTGCATTTTCGTTGGGTTTGAATCGTTTAATGATTTCGTGTTTTTTGTATCTATTCTCTTCAAACGACCCTTGTTTTGATAATGGACCCTGACGCTGAACCGAACCTTGTTGACCCGGGCACGAATTTGGACACTGTCTCTACTTATGACGAAGACCCTGGGGCTATGTGAACTTGGCACCCGACCTTGAAAAAATTTAATTTTTTTTGCGCTATTCGATAGATTTACGTTTGTAGTTGTTTGTAGTGAAACTATTTTCGTTTGTAGTTAAACCAAAAAAAAGTTATGACGAGTCAAAAAAAAGCTGGCACCCGACTTTGAAAAAATTAACTTTTTTTTGTGGTTATCGGTAGATATAGGTTTGTAGAGGTTTGTAGTGAAACTATTTTCGTTTGTAGTTAAACCAAAAAAAAGTTATGACGAGTTAAAAAAATTCTCTCAAACTTTAAAAAATTAACTTTTTTTGTGATTTTCGATAGATATAGGGTAGTAGAGGTTGGTAGTGAAACTTTTGCGCTACTACAAACGAATACGAGTAACTACAAACGAAATCCAATCTACTACAAACGATTTTGAGATACTACAAACGAATACGAGTTACTACAAACGAAATCCAATCTACTACAAACGATTTTTAGCTACTACAAACGAATACGAGTTACTACAAACGAAATCCAATCTACTACAAACGATTTTAACCTACTACAAACGAATTCGAGTAACTACAAACGAAATCCAATCTACTACAAACGATTTTGACCTATTACAAACGAATTCGAGTAACTACAAACGAAATCCAATCTACTACAAACGATTTTGACCTATTACAAACGAATTGGAGTAACTACAAACGAAATCCCATCTACTACAAACGATTTTGACCTACTACAAACGAATTCGAGTAACTACAAACGAAATCCCATC
Organism: Carcina quercana; assembly: GCA_910589575.2. Taxonomy (NCBI): domain Eukaryota; kingdom Metazoa; phylum Arthropoda; class Insecta; order Lepidoptera; family Depressariidae; genus Carcina; species Carcina quercana. Next base: position 11,553,884 of record OU342438.1, on the reverse strand, counting down.
TACTACAAACGATTTTGACCTACTACAAACGAATTCGAGTAACTACAAACGAAATCCAATCTACTACAAACGATTTTGACCTATTACAAACGAATTGGAGTAACTACAAACGAAATCCAATCTACTACAAACGATTTTTAGCTACTACAAACGAATACGAGATACTACAAACGAAATCCAATGTACTACAAACGATTTTTAGCTACTACAAACGAATACGAGTTACTACAAACGAAATCCAATCTACTACAAACGATTTTTAGCTACTACAAACGAATTCGAGTTACTACAAACGAAATCCAATCTACTACAAACGATTTTTAGCTACTACAAACGAATACGAGTTACTACAAACGAAATCCAATCTACTACAAACGATTTTTAGCTACTACAAACGAATTCGAGTAACTACAAACGAAATCCAACCTACTACAAACGATTTTTAGCTACTACAAACGAATTCGAGTTACTACAAACGAAATCCAATCTACTACAAACGATTTTTAGCTACTACAAACGAATTGGAGTAACTACAAACGAAATCCAATCTACTACAAACGATTTTGACCGACTACAAACGAATTCGAGTTACTACAAACGAAATCCAATCTACTACAAACGATTTTGACCTACTACAAACGAATTCGAGTAACTACAAACGAAATCCAATCTACTACAAACGATTTTGACCTATTACAAACGAATTGGAGTAACTACAAACGAAATCCAATCTACTACAAACGATTTTTAGCTACTACAAACGAATACGAGATACTACAAACGAAATCCAATGTACTACAAACGATTTTTAGCTACTACAAACGAATACGAGTTACTACAAACGAAATCCAATCTACTACAAACGATTTTTAGCTACTACAAACGAATTCGAGTTACTACAAACGAAATCCAATCTACTACAAACGATTTTTAGCTACTACAAACGAATACGAGTTACTACAAACGAAATCCAATCTACTACAAACGATTTTTAGCTACTACAAACGAATTCGAGTAACTACAAACGAAATCTAACCTACTACAAACGATTTTTAGCTACTACAAACGAATCTAGTAGAGAGTTTTAGTAGAGAGAATTTTTTTTAACTCGTCATAACTTTTTTTTGGTTTAACTACAAACGAAAATAGATTCACTACAAACCTCTACAAACCTATATCTACCGATAACCACAAAAAAAAGTTAATTTTTTCAGAAAAAAAAAAATTAAAACGAAAAAATTATTTATTTTTTTTCTGAAAAAATTAACTTTTTTTCGTGATTTTCGATAGATATAGGGCAGTAGATGTTTGTAGTGAAACTATTTTCGTTTGTAGTTAAACCAAAAAAAAGTTATGACGAGTTAAAAAAATTCTCTCAAACTTTAAAAAATTAACTTTTTTTGTGATTTTCGATAGATATAGGGTAGTAGAGGTTGGTAGTGAAACTTTTGCGCTACTACAAACGAATACGAGTAACTACAAACGAAATCCAATCTACTACAAACGATTTTGAGATACTACAAACGAATACGAGTTACTACAAACGAAATCCAATCTACTACAAACGATTTTTAGCTACTACAAACGAATACGAGTTACTACAAACGAAATCCAATCTACTACAAACGATTTTTAGCTACTACAAACGAATACGAGTTACTACAAACGAAATCCAATCTACTACAAACAATTTTGACCTACTACAAACGAATTCGAGTAACTACAAACGAAATCCAATCTACTACAAACGATTTTTAGCTACTACAAACGAATTGGAGTAACTACAAACGAAATCCAATCTACTACAAACGATTTTTAGCTACTACAAACGAATACGAGATACTACAAACGAAATCCAATGTACTACAAACGATTTTTAGCTACTACAAACGAATACGAGTTACTACAAACGAAATCCAATCTACTACAAACGATTTTTAGCTACTACAAACGAATTCGAGTTACTACAAACGAAATCCAATCTACTACAAACGATTTTTAGCTACTACAAACGAATACGAGTTACTACAAACGAAATCCAATCTACTACAAACGATTTTTAGCTACTACAAACGAATTCGAGTAACTACAAACGAAATCCAACCTACTACAAACGATTTTTAGCTACTACAAACGAATCTAGTAGAGAGTTTTAGTAGAGAGAATTTTTTTTAACTCGTCATAACTTTTTTTTGGTTTAACTACAAACGAAAATAGATTCACTACAAACCTCTACAAACCTATATCTACCGATAACCACAAAAAAGTTAATTTTTTCAAAAAAAAAATAATTAAAACGAAAAAATTAATTATTTTTTTTTTGAAAAAATTAACTTTTTTTTTGTGGTTATCGGTAGATATAGGTTTGTAGAGGTTTGTAGTGAAACTATTTTCGTTTGTAGTTAAACCAAAAAAAAGTTATGACGAGTTAAAAAAAATTCTCTCAAACTTTAAAAAATTAACTTTTTTTCGTGATTTTCGATAGATATAGGGCAGTAGATGTTTGTAGTGAAACTATTTTCGTTTGTAGTTAAACCAAAAAAAAGTTATGACGAGTTAAAAAAATTCTCTCAAACTTTAAAAAATTAACTTTTTTTGTGATTTTCGATAGATATAGGGTAGTAGAGGTTGGTAGTGAAACTTTTGCGCTACTACAAACGAATACGAGTAACTACAAACGAAATCCAATCTACTACAAACGATTTTGAGATACTACAAACGAATACGAGTTACTACAAACGAAATCCAATCTACTACAAACGATTTTTAGCTACTACAAACGAATACGAGTTACTACAAACGAAATCCAATCTACTACAAACGATTTTTAGCTACTACAAACGAATACGAGTTACTACAAACGAAATCCAATCTACTACAAACAATTTTGACCTACTACAAACGAATTCGAGTAACTACAAACGAAATCCAATCTACTACAAACGATTTTTAGCTACTACAAACGAATTGGAGTAACTACAAACGAAATCCAATCTACTACAAACGATTTTTAGCTACTACAAACGAATACGAGATACTACAAACGAAATCCAATGTACTACAAACGATTTTTAGCTACTACAAACGAATACGAGTTACTACAAACGAAATCCAATCTACTACAAACGATTTTTAGCTACTACAAACGAATTCGAGTTACTACAAACGAAATCCAATCTACTACAAACGATTTTTAGCTACTACAAACGAATACGAGTTACTACAAACGAAATCCAATCTACTACAAACGATTTTTAGCTACTACAAACGAATTCGAGTAACTACAAACGAAATCCAACCTACTACAAACGATTTTTAGCTACTACAAACGAATCTAGTAGAGAGTTTTAGTAGAGAGAATTTTTTTTAACTCGTCATAACTTTTTTTTGGTTTAACTACAAACGAAAATAGATTCACTACAAACCTCTACAAACCTATATCTACCGATAACCACAAAAAAAGTTAATTTTTTCAAAAAAAATATAATTAAAACGAAAAAATTAATTTTTTTTTTTTGAAAAAATTAACTTTTTTTTTGTGGTTATCGGTAGATATAGGTTTGTAGAGGTTTGTAGTGAAACTATTTTCGTTTGTAGTTAAACCAAAAAAAAGTTATGACGAGTTAAAAAAAATTCTCTCAAACTTTAAAAAATTAACTTTTTTCGTGATTTTCGATAGATATAGGGCAGTAGAGGTTGGTAGTGAAACTTTTGCGTTACTACAAACGAATACGAGTTACTACAAACGAAATCCAATCTACTACAAACGATTTTTAGCTACTACAAACGAATTCGAGTAACTACAAACGAAATCCAATCTACTACAAACGATTTTGACCTACTACAAACGAATTCGAGTAACTACAAACGAAATCCAATCTACTACAAACGATTTTTAGCTACTACAAACGAATTGGAGTAACTACAAACGAAATCCAATCTACTACAAATGATTTTTAGCTACTACAAACGAATACGAGTTACTACAAACGAAATCCAATCTAATACAAACGATTTTTAGCTACTACAAACGAATTCGAGTTACTACAAACGAAATCCAATCTACTACAAACGATTTTTAGCTACTACAAACGAATTGGAGTAACTACAAACGAAATCCAATCTACTACAAACGATTTTGACCGACTACAAACGAATTCGAGTTACTACAAACGAAATCCAATCTACTACAAACGATTTTTAGCTACTACATACGAATACGAGTTACTACAAACGAAATCCAATCTACTACAAACGTTTTTTAGCTACTACAAACGAATTCGAGTAACTACAAACGAAATCCAATCTACTACAAACGATTTTTAGGTACTACAAACGAATTCGAGTAACTACAAACGAAATCCAATCTACTACAAACGATTTTTAGGTACTACAAACGAATTCGAGTTACTACAAACGAAATCCAATCTACTACAAACGATTTTTAGCTACTACAAACGAATTCGAGTTACTACAAACGAAATCCAATCTACTACAAACAATTTTGACCTACTACAAACGAATTCGAGTAACTACAAACGAAATCCAATCTACTACAAACGATTTTTAGCTACTACAAACGAATTCGAGTAACTACAAACGAAGTCCAATCTACTACAAACGATTTTTAGCTACTGCAAACGAATTCGAGTAACTACAAACGAAATCAAATCTACTACAAACGATTTTGAGATACTACAAACGAATACGAGTTACTACAAACGAAATCCAATCTACTACAAACGATTTTTAGCTACTACAAACGAATACGAGTTACTACAAACGAAATCCAATCTACTACAAACGATTTTAACCTACTACAAACGAATTCGAGTAACCACAAACGAAATCCCATCTACTACAAACGATATTGACCTACTACAAACGAATTCGAGTAACTATAAATACTCGTATTCGTTTGTAGTAACGCAAAAGTTTCACTACCAACCTCTACTGCCCTAAATCTATCGAAAATCACGAAAAAAGTTAATTTTTTAAAGTTTGAGAGAATTTTTTTAACTCGTCATAACTTTTTTTGGGTTTAACTACAAACGAAAATAGTTTCACTACAAACCTCTACTGCCCTATATCTATCGAAAATCACGAAAAAAAGTTAATTTTTTAAAGTTTGAGAGATTTTTTTTAACTCGTCATAACTTTTTTTTGGTTTAACTACAAACGAAAATAGTTTCACTACAAACCTCTACAAACCTATATCTACCGATAACCACAAAAAAAAGTTAATTTTTTCAGAAAAAAAATAATTAATTTTTTCGTTTTTTTTTTTTTTTTGAAAAAATTAATTTTTTTTGTGGTTATCGGTAGATATAGGTTTGTAGAGGTTTGTAGTGAAACTATTTTCGTTTGTAGTTAAACAAAAAAAAAGTTATGACGAGTTAAAAAAATTCCCTCAAACTTTAAAAAATTAACTTTTTTTTGTGATTTTCGATAGATATAGGGTAGTAGAGGTTGGTAGTGAAACTTTTGCGCTACTACAAACGAATACGAGTAACTACAAACGAAATCCAATCTACTACAAACGATTTTTAGCTACTACAAACGAATACGAGATACTACAAACGAAATCCAATCTACTACAAACGATTTTGACCTACTACAAACGAATACGAGTTACTACAAACGAAATCCAATCTACTACAAACGATTTTTAGCTACTACAAACGAATACGAGTTACTACAAACGAAATCCAATCTACTACAAACGATTTTTAGCTACTACAAACGAATCTAGTAGAGAGTTTTAGTAGAGAGAATTTTTTTAACTCGTCATAACTTTTTTTTTGTTTAACTACAAACGAAAATAGTTTCACTACAAACCTCTACAAACCTATATCTACCGATAACCACAAAAAAGTTAATTTTTTCAGAAAAAAAATAATTAAAACGAAAAAATTAATTATTTTTTTTCTGAAAAAATTAACTTTTTTGTGGTTATCGGTAGATATAGGTTTGTAGAGGTTTGTAGTGAAACTATTTTCGTTTGTAGTTAAACCAAAAAAAAGTTATGACGAGTTAAAAAAAATTCTCTCAAACTTTAAAAAATTAACTTTTTTTCGTGATTTTCGATAGATATAGGGCAGTAGAGGTTTGTAGTGAAACTATTTTCGTTTGTAGTTAAACCCAAAAAAAGTTATGACGAGTTAAAAAAATTCTCTCAAACTTTAAAAAATTAACTTTTTTCGTGATTTTCGATAGATATAGGGCAGTAGAGGTTGGTAGTGAAACTTTTGCGTTACTACAAACGAATACGAGTATTTATAGTTACTCGAATTAGTTTGTAGTAGGTCAAAATCGTTTGTAGTAGATGGGATTTCGTTTGTAGTTACTCGAATTCGTTTGCAGTAGCTAAAAATCGTTTGTAGTACATTGGATTTCGTTTGTAGTAACTCGTATTCGTTTGTAGTATCTCAAAATCGTTTGTAGTAGATTGGATTTCGTTTGTAGTAACTCGAATTCGTTTGTAGTACCTAAAAATCGTTTGTAGTAGATTGGATTTCGTTTGTAGTTACTCGAATTCGTTTGTAGTAGCTAAAAATCGTTTGTAGTAGATTGGATTTCGTTTGTAGTTACTCGAATTCGTTTGTAGTAGGTCAAAATTGTTTGTAGTAGATTGGATTTCGTTTGTAGTAACTCGAATTCGTTTGTAGTAGCTAAAAATCGTTTGTAGTAGATTGGATTTCGTTTGTAGTAACTCGAATTCGTTTGTAGTACCTAAAAATCGTTTGTAGTAGATTGGATTTCGTTTGTAGTAACTCGTATTCGTTTGTAGTAGCTAAAATAGTTTGTAGTAGATTGGATTTCGTTTGTAGTAACTCGAATTCGTTTGTAGTAGCTAAAAATCGTTTGTAGTAGATTGGATTTCGTTTGTAGTAACTCGAATTCGTTTGTAGTACCTAAAAATCGTTTGTAGTAGATTGGATTTCGTTTGTAGTAACTCGTATTCGTTTGTAGTAGCTAAAAATAGTTTGTAGTAGATTGGATTTCGTTTGTAGTAACTCGAATTCGTTTGTAGTAGCTAAAAATCGTTTGTAGTAGATTGGATTTCGTTTGTAGTAGCTAAAAATCGTTTGTAGTACATTGGATTTCGTTTGTAGTTACTCCAATTCGTTTGTAGTAGCTAAAAATCGTTTGTAGTAGATTGGATTTCGTTTGTAGTTACTCGAATTCGTTTGCAGTAGCTAAAAATCGTTTGTAGTACATTGGATTTCGTTTGTAGTATCTCGTATTCGTTTGTAGTAGCTAAAAATCGTTTGTAGTAGATTGGATTTCGTTTGTAGTTACTCGTATTCGTTTGTAGTAGCGCAAAAGTTTCACTACCAACCTCTACTACCCTATATCTATCGAAAATCACAAAAAAAAGTTAATTTTTTAAAGTTTGAGGGAATTTTTTTAACTCGTCTTAACTTTTTTTTGGTTTAACTACAAACGAAAATAGTTTCACTACAAACCTCTACAAACCTATATCTACCGATAACCACAAAAAAAGTTAATTTTTTCAGAAAAAAAATAATTAAAACGAAAAAATTAATTTTTTTTTTCTGAAAAAATTAACTTTTTTTTGTGGTTATCGGTAGATATAGGTTTGTAGAGGTTTGTAGTGAAACTATTTTCGTTTGTAGTTAAACCAAAAAAAAGTTATGACGAGTTAAAAAAAATTCTCTCAAACTTTAAAAAATTAACTTTTTTTCGTGATTTTCGATAGATATAGGGCAGTAGAGGTTTGTAGTGAAACTATTTTCGTTTGTAGTTAAACCAAAAAAAAGTTATGACGAGTTAAAAAAATTCTCTCAAACTTTAAAAAATTAACTTTTTTCGTGATTTTCGATAGATATAGGGCAGTAGAGGTTGGTAGTGAAACTTTTGCGTTACTACAAACGAATACGAGTATTTATAGTTACTCGAATTCGTTTGTAGTAGGTCAAAATCGTTTGTAGTAGATGGGATTTCGTTTGTAGTTACTCGAATTCGTTTGTAGTAGGTTAAAATCGTTTGTAGTAGATTGGATTTCGTTTGTAGTAACTCGTATTCGTTTGTAGTAGCTAAAAATCGTTTGTAGTAGATTGGATTTCGTTTGTAGTAACTCGTATTCGTTTGTAGTACCTAAAAATCGTTTGTAGTAGATTGGATTTCGTTTGTAGTTACTCGAATTCGTTTGCAGTAGCTAAAAATCGTTTGTAGTAGATTGGATTTCGTTTGTAGTTACTCGAATTCGTTTGTAGTAGCTAAAAATCGTTTGTAGTAGATTGGATTTCGTTTGTAGTTACTCGAATTCGTTTGTAGTAGGTCAAAATTGTTTGTAGTAGATTGGATTTCGTTTGTAGTAACTCGTATTCGTTTGTAGTAGCTAAAAATCGTTTGTAGTAGATTGGATTTCGTTTGTAGTAACTCGTATTCGTTTGTAGTATCTCAAAATCGTTTGTAGTAGATTGGATTTCGTTTGTAGTTACTCGTATTCGTTTGTAGTAGCGCAAAAGTTTCACTACCAACCTCTACTACCCTATATCTATCGAAAATCACAAAAAAAGTTAATTTTTTAAAGTTTGAGAGAATTTTTTTAACTCGTCATAACTTTTTTTTGGTTTAACTACAAACGAAAATAGTTTCACTACAAACCTCTACTGCCCTATATCTATCGAAAATCACGAAAAAAAGTTAATTTTTTAAAGTTTGAGAGAAATTTTTTTAACTCGTCATAACTTTTTTTTGGTTTAACTACAAACGAAAATAGTTTCACTACAAACCTCTACAAACCTATATCTACCGATAACCACAAAAAAAAGTTAATTTTTTCAAAGTCGGATGCCAGCTTTTTTTTGACTCGTCATAACTTTTTTTTGGTTTAACTACAAACGAAAATAGTTTCACTACAAACAACTACAAACGTAAATCTATCGAATAGCGCAAAAAAAATTAAATTTTTTCAAGGTCGGGTGCCAAGTTCACATAGCCAGACCCTGGCGCTAACGTGGACCCTGCGCCCGCTTTATACGATAACCCTGGCGCACTTTTGGACCCTGGACCTTCACATAATGTCAACCCTGGCTCGAATCTGGAACCTAGCACCAATTTTCGCTGCGTGAATTGCAGGGTAGCTATGAGGAAGTTACGACGTCATATTCTAGAAATTGTAGAAGTGCGATCGTTTACACAACAATGGCTTCTTCCTCAAAATGTAAGTACACTACCTACTAGTATACTTTTATGTGACAATTAGGTTAGGGTGTACACTTTTATGTGACAATTAGGTTAGGGTGTACAAAGGGGGGCGCTGAGGGAAAAACAACTTAGAAAAGTCCTGCCTTAGCGCCCCCCGGGGTGTAATTTATTGATACTTTAGTAACCTGATGAAGTAGATTATTTGATGGTAAGTGATGATAAAGCCATTGGATGGAAACTACTTGGCAGCATACTTAGGCAAAATAGTATTAGCTAGCTTGATAAATGTAGAAAAACGTGTGATATGTGTACATATGTGTGTGTCACAGAGACAATTAACTAAGCCATGAAGGGGTTATATAATAATGGTGGCAGTTCCTTTATCATGATATTGATTTTATTCAATTTTTCAGGTGCATATTTCAAGTGAGGATTATGTTTGTCATTCCTGTTGGACTGCAGCGTGGAATGTGGAATGAAATTCACCGACCACCGCAGGAAAATTCACCCAGCTTTTCTAGTCACATACTTTTTTGTATTTGCTGTGGTTGCTACTTACGAAGAGCAAGGTTTCATATGCTGCGAGGAGGTTCTCCTCAAGAAAATCAAATCAGAGATATTATTGCTCAGCAGATGACTTAAAGACAGGTAAAAAAGCTTTTTTAAATGGTTTTTGAATACACATACACAGCAATTCTAGTCATAATTCATGAAATCACTTATCCAGTTCCACTAATCAAACATTGTATTGTATTTATAAATATGATTATACCTTACACTCGGAGCTGGTGGGGGGTAAAAGTTCTCGAGTGGCGACAACGTACCGGGAAGCGAGTATAGGGTCACCCCCCTACAAGGTGGACTGATGACTTTCTTGAGGTCACGGATGCAAGTGGCTAAGGATCGGTAAATGTCGCTTATCACAAAGTAGGCCTATGTTCAGAAATGGATGTTTCCCGGCTGATGATGATAATGATTGAAAGAGTTTCAGTTTAATTAAAGTATGCTGTATTTTTTCAGGTGCAGAACTCTGATCGTGTCTGTCATCCTTGCTGGCAGATAAGTGTCAGAGCAGCTGCACGTGCAACATCAGATGTACACTCCGTCACTTCTGGTTCTCAATCAGCGGAGCCCTCAAGTGCTCCTTCGGTAGAGACTGAAAGCACTCGTTTATCTGAGGCATCATCTTAAGTCGGTGCAGTACCTACGATTGTGTTGCCCAATTATGTTAGAGCCCCTGACACTCAAAGACGCTGCTGTTTTCCTGGATTTAGCAGCTCTAATGTTCCCCCTTCCATAAGAGTGCGACTATTTTGTGATAGTATTGCGGTATTAAGTCCATTTTCAGGTTTGATGATCACAATTGATAAAACTATGCTATTTTTGCATTAATTGGTATGAATCAATAGTTAATGGTATAGTAAAAAGTCTTTGTTAAAAAATAAATAAATATTTTTAGTAACTATAGAAATATGGTTTTATTTCTTAACGGCGAGTTATTTTGTTAACCGATATTGGCCAAAAGGAGTTGATAACAATACATACTAACATTTTAAACACAGGTCAGGACTGGCCACTGAGGGCCGAGGTTACTATGAAGAGTGGGCATTGTCCTTTGTATATGCAAACTTTCGCGTTTATAATATTAGTGTGAAGACTATTTGAATGTACTACGTCAGATATTGACATTTATTTTGTTTCTTTAAATTATTAGACTACGTAACAGAATAAACACTATTTTGTACCTTATGCTGTATAATAATTTGTCATATACGTCACCTGTGCCTATCGAACAAGTAGAATACATCCTGAAATACACGCGGACAAAGTCGCGGGCGGAAGCTAGTAGTTTAATAAGGTTATTTTTATTATTTATTGGTATAGCGACAATAGAAATACACACTCCGTGAAAATATACGTATTACGGATCACGAGATATAGCCCGCTGACAGATGGACGGACAGCGGAGACCTAGTAATATGGTGCCGGTGCCATTGGTTACACTTTGGGTACGAATCCTTAAAAACTGTCAAACATGGATGACTACACGCGCACACGCAGAGCTCGTATTCTAAATACCGATCGCATAATAACTGCAGACCTCTGCCCGTATACAGTAGATATTCTTAAATAACCTACTATGTATATTTAAATATCTTTGTTCTTAAAGCCTGCCTGTTTCCGTGTTCTCTTAAAATTACAAGAGAATATAATTACAGGTACATTTCAGCTAGACCAATGCGTAACATCGTCGCGACCTCATAATAAATTGTGGTCAAGCGTTGATTTATATTTTATATAAACAAAATACTGCCGATGACTCGATTTCAACGTTTAACAACAAGACTATTTTGCTATTGCTAGTAGTAGGGTAATTTCATTCAAATTCCATGGCATGCCACGTCTGACTACGAGTACCATACAGGTGACATTTTACATAGGAATTTATATAGTAAATTAATGTGGACAAACATTTACAAAGCAAATTGAAAGGTCTAAAGTAAAACTAAGAACCTCAACGTTATCCCTCTGCTAATGCTTCCATACTAATTTCTGTTGCCATTATCTGTGAAAATAGAATAGCTGGCTTTGAGAAGTCTAAAAATAGGAGATGAAATTGTAGTGTCACGAAATAAATATCAGTAATTTACAACTTTATAGTTTAGCTACAATAAATAAAATAAAAATAAGATAGTTTTTTTAAGTTTAGCTACAATAGCAGTTACGCAGCCAACGGTACGGTACAGCGCTTTGAACAATCATCGAAAAAAAGTGTTTAAAATGAAAATTGTGATTCACTGTGAAGTTGTATGTTAATGATACTCATTTCGCGACATCACAATCTAATGTCCTATTTTTAGATAGTTACTACACAAATCCAGCTAGTATATTTGAAAAGATTATGGCAACAGAAATTTAGTATGAAACTTTGATGGAGGTGGATCGACTTATCAACATAATTGATAACTATTTTATTCCCGACATTCTCTCAATGGTAAACAACTCCCACGCCCAGCAGAACGAAATTAGACGTTAAAAGAATTTCCAAAAAGGTTTGATCTTGTTTGGTAGCCACCCTTAGGGGCCGTCCATTAATCACGTGATCTTTTTTTAAGCATTTTTTAACCCCCCCCCCCCCCCCTTGGTGATACATGGTGAGGTTTAAGACTACCCCCCCACCCCCATCCAACATCACGTGTATTTTTCGTATCTACAAAAAATCTTAAATTTTTTAGAACTAGAATTGTCTTGCGCGCGCAAGGGCGCGTGTTGAATTTATATATTAATTAGGTATCGTATATGTCATGATATATTTTTGTGTCATTTTACTATAATACATGTAACTGTCAGCCAATCACAAGCCTGGAAGCTTGGCTTCACATATATTTGATCTCCTTTTTATGTTAGGATATTTTAGAATATTATCTTAAATACATGTATAAAGTATAATCTTATTTTATTCTGAAATTAAAGACCATGATAAAAATGTCTGACAGAAAGGTTGCAGGTTGTTTTTGATTGGCATAAAAATAATAATAAACGAATGGTGTAATCACCCACAACTCATTAAATTCTTTCTGAGCGATACTAGGTTTTTTCCTTTCTTATACTCTGCAAAAACGTCTTTATACAGATCACCTACTTTAAACATTGTTTTAATAATGCAAAACGTACTAAGGTATTATAACCGTTTACGCATGTATTCGGCGCGAAAACAACAGAATAACTGGCGATTGGCGTGCCGAGCGGGCGGTCGTCGGCGGCGCGTGAGAAGGTACTTCGTTCGTTGTCTAGCAACGGCGAGTCAAGGTCACACTACACGCCGCTTTTCGATTTAAAAATCGCGCGTTTGAAAAAATAATGAAAAAATAAATACACGTGATATCTTACTACACCCCCCCTCCCCCCTTGTGACATTTCGTGATTTTTGTCAAACCCCTCCCCCCCCCCCCCCCCCCCCCCCCCCTTTCAAGCCTCACGTGATTAATGGACGGCCCCTTATCTTGTATCTCCACGCACTTGGAAAGGAATCCAATATGGATGTTCAGTGGAAAGATTCTTACACGAGTATCCCGTTACCTTGAAATATTTTTACTGTAACTCGAATTCAATTGATAGATTTGGGTTTTGGTGTAATATGTATTTTGCATTACATTATTAAATATTACTAGATATGTTCCATTATATCACCACGTTTCAGCTCGCGACTCCGACTGCGCTACCCACGGGAATTCTTTATCATGACAAGTAAATGGGTTCAAAAAGGAAACCGACATCAATTGCCCTAAAAGTCTACTTTTACTAAGGCAAATTTAAGATTTATATCGTTTTCTCATGAATGCCGTTGTCAGAACTGGACCAAATTGAAATGGATCTACGCGAGAAGCACTACTTTTCAAATAAATGAAAAAGTATCATCCAAATCGGTTCACCCAGTCAAAAGTTCTAACTGAGGTAACAAGCATAAAATATATTTTTTAAAAAAATACCCGTTGAATTGGGAACCTCCTCCTTTTTTGAAGTCGGTTATTAAAAAGTTGCCGCTCCATCCTTCTTCATGACATAGGCTAAGTGCGCGAAAAAAAAGTGGCTTTCCATGAACTGATTGAAATCATCACGGATCACGAATTTCACAGTGAGATGCTACTTCCCGTAGTATAGCATAAATATAGCATACAAATACACACACTGTCTCGTGTGTCACTGTGTTGGTTTGTTAAACGTCAGAGTCAGTGTCGATCACTGGGAAGGTCACGAGAACGTTGGGCGAGTGTGGACGTTTAGCTAGTACTGAATACTTAAGGATTGTGGAGAAGTCAGAGCCCAATGTGGGATCCAAACCTCTGCCACATTTTTGCTATACTTGTGTCCAGAATAAAAAATCTCCAACTGTTAAAATGTATCACAAGATTCAACCCCAACGTAACCCTGTTTTGTACACTGAGTTATATTGTTACAGTGAACGCTGAAGCGACAACAATAAGCTACAGAACCTACGTATGATATACATAAAACAACCGTTCTTTTGTCTGTAGGTCACGGTACGGTGCTGAATATTACTAGGGTTTACGAAGTCGATGGTTACTCGAACGAAGATAAGCTGGACAGTTTTCAGGATGAAGTTAGCTTGTGGGATGCTATATAACTTTGAAGATAGATAGCTTACTGGCAAAAATTAGACTGCGATCTGTAAGAGTTCGGTTATTGTCATACCCGTACTGATATTATACACGCGAAAGTGTATTAAATGCTGTAATAAAATGTCGAGTATCCAGTATCGATAGAATTGTCCAACTTGAAATGATCTGTCTAGGTACATTGTACCACAGATTATAATATAACTTGCTACGCGAATATCGCAGTTGAAGGTTGTTATTTTCATAATTTTCTTAAGTGTCCGCTTTAATAAATACCTGTAAACATAGTTTAATTAACGTGCCTAGTTAGTATAGTAGGCCCGGACACAAGCCTTAAAACTGTAAGTGCATTCCGAACTGAAAAAGATTGGGATCTCGTAATGTATGATAGCATATTGATATTGAAATAATATATGTGTTCGGAACCGAAACGTGGTCATTTACTGTGAGTCGAACAAACAGGCTTAAAGTCACTCAGCGAGTAATGGAACGAGCTATGCTCGGAATTTCTCTACGTGATAAAATCCGGCATGAAGAAATTCGTAGACGAACAAGGGTCACCGACATAGCTCGACGAGTTAGTGAGGTGAAGTGGCAATGGGCAGGCCACATCGCTCGAAGAACCGATAACCGGTGGGGAGTAAATGTTCTCGAGTGGCGAACACGTACCGGGAAGCGTCTACTGAGCCGTTCACCTACTAGATGGACCGACGACTTGGTTAAGGACGCGGGGGATCGCTGTATACAAGTGACTCGGGACCGGTCCATGTGGCATACCATGAAGAAGGCAGCAGCGGAAACGTCCAGCAGTGATCTTAGATGTGTAACTACTACAGACTATCTCCAATTCTTACCCTAAGGTGCACAATATTTTAAATGTCAATATAAATTAATACAACATTAATAGTTACAGAAATAATACAAATACAGCTAACGTTATTTGCAATAAATGTCCTACATTTCAGATGTTGAAATAAATAATTCTAGATCACACATTTAGGCAATATTTTGACATGCAAACCGTAATTAAAAGTAATAATATCGAGCATTTAAATTATATAATTCTATTAAGTCAAGACACGTACGTACCTACTTGATATCTATACCTATGTCAATTAATATTAGTCAAAATGTTATACATAATAAAATTATATTCGTAAAGCAAATTAAAATTAACTGCTATCTATTTTGTCCTAGCTCGAAAAATTCCTGAACAGAATAAAAGTTGTTAAGAAGAAGCCACTCGTGTAACGCCGTTTTGAATTTGTTTGTGTGTGTTTAAAAGGTGTTTAATGAATTTATAATTTACAACTATTTGTTATAGATAATAAATAATCGGTTAGCGAGGATCTACTGTAAACGGTGCACGGGTTAACAAAAGAAAAAAATTACAATACATACTACATGAAACAAGGCACAGTTCCCTTCTGCTTTTCATATTGTATTTTCATGAAATAAGATAATGAGATTCAGGTTGATAGTACAGCCATATTCTATATTAACTTCCAGCTGGGAAACTTGCTTTGTTAGCCTCTTCAGGTACCCTATGCAGGGGCTAGGCAAACTGAACGGCTCAGTTCAGGAACGGCTTCTATTAAACTCAACTTTATTGTGTGGATAAAATATTGCTTGCAAGCTAGGGTTTTTGTTAGAGTTCCGGTCGGGCCTACATGTGCTATTTTCGCTTATCAGATTGTCTGGAGGTCAAGCTGCGAAGTAATCGCTTTGGTACCATGAAGCTTATGTTTCAAA
Source organism: Carcina quercana (assembly GCA_910589575.2). Classification (NCBI taxonomy): domain Eukaryota; kingdom Metazoa; phylum Arthropoda; class Insecta; order Lepidoptera; family Depressariidae; genus Carcina; species Carcina quercana. Next base: position 11,537,817 of record OU342438.1, on the reverse strand, counting down.
CAAAGTAGGCTCCGTAAGAATCGGTTTACAAAGAAATGTTGTTTAATTTAATTCTGGCAGTCAAGACTAGTAGATTTTTGTAAGGTCTTTTAAATACAGTTTTTCACGTAGTAGAAAGAAAGAAATAGTTAAAACGTTGCCGTGCTTTTTATGTATGATGAGTTTGCACTTACCCTTCATCTCACCTGATGGTAAGTGACGATAAGGCCGTTGGATGGTAAGCGTGCGCACCCAGAAGCCTTAGCTAATGAGGTGCTGGCTCTGCTACTTTTCATACCGGAACACAACAGTGCTATTAACACTGCTTTTTGGCGGCAGACTTAGGTAACATTGTGGTTGCTAGCCAGGTGGACATAGAAAACTCGATACCAACAACCAAGGTAGGTACCTCTTACCGTACCGTTAGGTACTACAGTACATATAACGTATAAAAGTACTTAGGTCTATAGTACCGTTAGGTACCTCTGCTGGGAATCGAGCCCGGGACCTCCGAGACCAATTAATTTGTATTTTATTTTAAAGAGTGTTTTCTAATAAAAATTATTATACGTTGAAATAGGTCTCGAACGAGTATTTTTTTGGTATTATACGTAAATCAAGAAAACAATATACGAAAATCGTAAACGATACAAATTGGTCGTATAACAATGTCTGTATGTTTCTTTTCATTGCGCGAGTCGGACTCGCACTTGGCCGCTATTGAAACGTTTCATTCCGAGAGAACTAATGAAAAGAAATGCCCTTACATATTATACCTGCAAGATATTTCCAAACCTACGGCAATACAGAGTACCTAGCTCTGTCGTTAACGAGCCTTCAACTTGCACAGCGGTGCATTTTTTACGCGCAACGTGACAATCTGTACCGACGGACGAGCGACGACGTGATTTCTACAATACAATTTTGCACCTAAAGTTTTGTATTCGCCCAGTTTTTTGCACGAAATTCAGTCCGCGGGAATTGCTTTCCGAAAAAAAGTTTCGCTATAATAGTCTAGTCTAGATGGGACGATTTTGATGAGCGAATTCATTTGAGTCGATTGAATTTTTTGTGCATTTTCGATTGGCTTATTTTTGCTTCGAGCAGGTGTGAAACTAGATACCTTAAATGCTGCAATAAACACATCAAATGGGGGCAGCAATCGCTCGTGTTTAATATCCTGTTACAATGGATGGTAAAAAGTTTCGTAGCGGGAGAAATACGAGTACAAAATAATCGAGCCTGTGTCCAATGTAGATTGCTCAGCGTTATAAATATGAACATGTAAGAAAGCACTTTTAGGAGTTGGTCACTTCACTGTCAGTCATCGACACTTTGACACTGTATTTGAGCAAACCAACCCATAGACACACGAGACACTGTGGGTATGCATATTGTTGTGAAATTACATTAGGTTTCTATGTTTCACTAAGAATAATGGACGTCGTGATATTTCCGGCCTACTTACGTAATTTATAGTTTGCTCTTCTACATCTTTTTCTACTACCTTCTTTACTATGGCAGATTTGTGTGGCTTTCTTCTTTGTTTGATGATTCTTTGATGATGATCTGTCGTATGAACTCAAATCTGAGACATCATAGTATTCAAACCCGGGCGAAATTAAACGGAAACTTCGACAAGCAAGTTATTAGATACAGTTGTGGTTAATATGGGACAAGAATAAGCAGCAAGAGTCCGTTGTGAGACCCCAAGAAACTTCTGGAACGTCGTTTGACCGTACTCAGGGAATAGTTGTTGAACTACCGCCATTTAGCTGGATAGAGCGGACGCGATGGAGATAAATCGAATTGCGTGAATTAACAGAGTAGTACCATTTTTTATACAAACGCTCCCAGACCGAATTCCGAGTCATCGCGCTCCTAATGCTTTGATAATACAGATCTAGAATACACATCAACAGCCTATATATGTCTGTCTGTATATGAGAGAGGAGAACGTTTTTATAACAGAAGCCAGATTTCATTGATTAAAGAGAAGTTAAAAACAGTAAACTAGAAGGAACTCCAGACGAAACGTGAAATTAATTAATTACGTAATATTAAAGCTAAGAAGTTTAATGTATCTAGACGCTAAAGGGACTGAACGGCGTCGAAGCCCCACTCGTAATTGGCACAGACATAAAAGGCCATCGTTTCAAAAACGTGTATTTTGTCCACAGATCCCACATCAGGCAGTAACCAATGTTAGCTAGCCTCTCAAGCGCCGAATACTCCAGCCAGGAGTGCACCTGACATTAACCTCGGCCACCTCGGCCGAAAACTAAAAAGTTTCATGATGGATGGATGGATGAACTGGGCTAGGAGAATAATTGATTTGGGGCCAGGGCTATTACCATGAATAACGACCCACCGAAATCCGTTTAAAATTCGAATTTCGCATTGATACAATTTGCTCCAAATTGGAAAGCAAGACGAAACAAACGAAATAACATTGGCGGCCCTGGTGATTGCTTTATTTTGGCTAAGTAAGTAACTATTTAATAAAGCACCTAAAAGTAGACACCAATAGATTTGTTATTAAACATTTTGACATGCGCCGCACGTCTAATTTATTGAACATCGCCCGGCCCGCATAGCGGATAAATGTGCCACGGAGAGATGATAGTGAACATTGGTCTAAATTCGTTTGTTATTGGTATTGTTCTTCCGACGTGAATCCCATGATGCCCTGGTACTATATCAGGCATGCTCACATGCAGTCTGTAGGGCACAAAAGTTGCTTCTCTCGTTAATAAATAATAATGCCGTCACACACCTGTATATTCTGATCTGATCTACCTAGAACGGCCCGGAGCGTTTCATGCTTTTTCGGATCGGTTGGTGTGTGAAGATCTGTACATTTTGTATTGCATTCTAGCCTTCCGGATTCAATTATCCCTACAATAGTATAGAATCAGGTTTGGGATAGGGCAAAGTTACCACGAAGTCCATGTTCTCCCTTGGTCACATATCACGACACCCACGGGACGACATGGGATTATCCTATTCCAAAGCCAAGATCACACGGTCATACAGACTTATTATGCCTAGATGTTAAACAGTTTGGCATGCCCCGCACGTCTCGTCGCCTTGTTTATGTTACATCGCCGGAGTATGCGGGCCGAGGAAATGTGCCACGGAGAGTCGATAACAATGGTATGCGTCCATTTGTTATTGATCTTCCGACAGCTCGCACTCTATCATGTCCTGGTACCAAAACTGACATGCTTGCACCTAAACACGTTTGGATCATTTATATAACAATCGTTGTCTTTACTATCGTTTACGTTTGCACAGTTGCTCCGTGATCATGGCACTTCTAACATCGCCGGAATATCGGAAACTCATAAAAAACTAACTGTGGTAAGATCCCGGTAAATGTATCAATTTAAATATAACAATAACCACGGTAATATGAAAACATTTATGATCGTCTGAATAAGTCCACAGAAGGACATAAATACTTGGTAGAACATTGGTCGTCGCTGTTAGACGTTTTTGTTACATATGTGAATACTGCTACCCATCTCTTGACTATTTATCCCATTATTCGCTTTTGAGTCACACACGGTATGATACAGTTTGTCTTCACAGTGCTATTATTAGTGTATTTCATCATCAACAGCCTATATACGTCCCCACTGCAGGGGCTCAGGACTACTCTCCTACAGAGAGTGTATGGGCCATAGTCCACCACGCGGGCCCAGTGCGGATCGGCGGACTTCACATGCCTGTTCAAGACATGCAGGTTTCCTCACGATGTTTTCCTTCACCGTTAAGCAATCGGATAATGTACTTGAATTGAAAAACAACTCATAGGTACACGGCTGGATTCGAACCCGGTACCCTCAGATTGAGAGTCCGCGCCTTTTCCACTGCGCCACCGGACGCTTCTAGTGTATTTAGTCAGTCATAATTATTGCTAAATTCAGTAGACTCCACTTCAAGAACAACTGTATTTTGTTATAAATAACCAAAGACTATTAAGGATGATAAGGCATACGTCCAGCAGTGGAAGTTTCCCGGCTGATGATGATGATTAAGGATGAGGATTATCATGCTTCCTACTCTACTACTAACACACTCTATCAACCTATATGCTCTGATCATACACCTGTAGGCGTTGTGGGAATTCATATAGAACCGCTCTCATCACAAATGGGATGTAGAATTTCAATTCCCCTAACGGTAATTTTATAGCAACTCTGAAAAATACCGATTTGTAGAAGTAATTTTCTATAAATTTCCAGCGAAATGTGAAAATTGCACTTTGGAAGTATACGTAGACGGGAATAAACCCAAAGCAATACGAGAGTTAGAAGAGTTATATTAGCATTTGGAACACGGTTAAATCTAAGGAATCGATTCCAAGTTTGTCGGTTTAGTTTCATGACATTCAGCGGCATCGTCGTTTGGGGACAGTGACGATAGCGGACCAGAATATTGAGAATTTTTTACGAATGAAGGAAGATTTTTGATACCTTAAACACTTGTTTTAGAATTGTGCTCTTACACAAACGAAATATTTCTTTTAAAAGAACTAATGACGGTTGTTGGCTAAAGAGGAAGATACGCAAATTAGGTATTGTAAGTTCGCAGTCGAAGGTTTACACAGTCGGTGTAACAAAAAAATAGTATACTTTGGCTGGTTGTCGGGCTATTCATGTCAGGCGTCGTCGTGGCAGACCAAGAAAGAGACGGCGGGATGAATTGGACTCGTGCCTGAACGACTGGACAGAGAGAGCTCTTGATAAAGCTGTAAACTTTTTCTAGCAATAAGACAGAACAGGATTATAATAACAATAAAAGTTACGACCACTAAGAGCATGATTAATTTGAATTCATATTTTTTCATACAATCATAGATTCTTTTTACTATAATAGCGGCTCTGAAAGCTCCTCTATTTACTCCAACTATTTTGAGCATTTTTAAATTTGACAATAGAGGTAATATAATTAAATGATAAAGTAAAAGAAAGACTAAGATAAGTTATGGAGATGAAGTACAAGTTTCTAATAAATCATACAGACCCCAAGAAGAAAGCACCTTAGAGAATTATTGCTAACAGACCATCGCACAAGTCAATCTGGGCAACAACACGGAGATGTTTAATTCATAGCGCAGACAGAACTCAACAGGAGCGGTACAAAAAAGGCGTAAGGAGAATGCTATCACCATTTTGGTAAAGCTCTCCCGATAGCGAACACAGAAACTGGCTAAGAATACTGAGTGCACTACCGTAAATGCGGTAGAATAGGCTGCAACTAGCAGAATACAGCAGACAGTTCAAACGGAAACTTAGATGGAGTAGATTATGATTAGATGGCCTAATGGCTACACGCATGGTTTGCACTTGGCCTTCATATCACCTGGTGGTAAGTGACGATAAGGCCGTTGTATGGCAAGCGTGCGCCCCCAAAAGCCTAAAGCTTATGAGGCGCTGGCTCAGCTACCTTTCATACCGGAACACAACAAGGCTATTAACACTGCTGTTTTGGCGGCAGACTTAGGCAACATGGGAGTACCGGTAGTTACCCCCACTGGGAATTGAACCCGGGGCCTCCGAATTGTTAAACCAACATTTAGCCGTTAGGCCACGGAGGCGGTTAAAACTAATACTTTCTCTGTGGTTTCTTGAACCGTACAAAATGCGTTACTTCTGTACCTTTCTTCTAATCTTCTTAAAGATCTACACTGGATGGATGTACCTTCAATTTGATTTAGAAGAAACGTCTGTCTCTTATTTCCTTTACATCGGTCTTTGGTTAAATGGTGATGCATAACAGACTACAAATTAGAATGTGGTTTATCATCATTCACGCACCATCATATTTTTCATTTATCGGGATATTTTATGCATTAAATACTTTTATGTAGGAATGATGTATGTACTGCCAAGAATTTAATGAGGTCCTAATGGTTAGTAGTTGAAGCGACGAAAGGTTAAATTATCATCTTCATAAGTCTACTCTCCAAGTGGAGCTTTGCCATAAGACCGGCGCACCAAGAGTTCCGTACAACATATGAATCATTAATAAACTGATCATATTGATCATAAATAATACGTAAGGTAACAATCACTATAATTTTTTTAACTTGGTCGGTCGGCTTGCGGTTTAAACAGTCGTATATTTTTATTGCGATTGCAGACTTGAATATATGCCATTAATTTCAACGTCATACCTTCACAGACAGACAAACAGACGAACGGACGGACACCAAAGTAATCGAAGGATCCCTTTTTTTCCTTTTGAGGTACGTAGCCTTAACAATGGCATGTCACTGCAGCTGACCGTTAAGACAAAAACAGACTACACAAGTTACGTATACGTAGCAAAATTTGCAATCCACAACACCAAACATCCAATCAATCAATCAATATCTCGTTCGTACAAACGAACTGGAACTAACGATCGAGGTTCTGCTTTCAATCAGATTCCATTCAGAAGATCGTCTTGATCAAGTGTGTCAAAGCCTAACGATGTTCGGAGGAGATCACTCGCTACCTCATTAGTCATTACTAGGTACTGGTGAATGAGAACGAAGATAAAGAGGTCTACACGATAGGAAGCTACAAGAACGAGGGTCCTCAAACAATCTTTTCGCATAATAAAAAGTGCGTATACACCGCTTTAAAAAACCTTTGAAAGGAAGTAACGAACGGGGACAGCACAATGTATTCTTCGTCATGCACCCTTCACTACACTGACGTTGTAATATTTTCTTCCGAGATGGCAGAAATAATATCATTTACGATTAAAGCACATCGAACACTTTAAAATGTACAATAACAATTCAAAATTAAGTGTAAAGGAAATAACAAAACAAAGAATAGTAGAAGACGCATATCATAACCGAAAAGTTATTAGTTAAAAACTAGCAATAATCAAAAAGAACTCTCAAATTGAAAAATGAATACTTTAATAAGATTTAAAATACTTCCAAATGACAAGATAAGGAAAGCCCAAATGTGATGCAAAAGGAGTTCATCTCAAGGGGACAAAGCTTTGGAGTAACAAAACAAAGCACAGGAGAAGCCACAAATAACAGCACAAAAGTATTTTAACAACAAGCAACAATCAAAAAGAACACACAAAATAACTAGAGATACCGCCGACGAGGGAATATAACGAAAAATAGGCTCCAGCCCAAATATTAACATGTGAAGCAAACTGATCGTAAATTTTTATATTCGCGAGGGCATGTCAAGGTACCATCATGTAGGTTGACGGCGTACGCGTTATTTTTTGCGGGTATCGCGTGACACCCCATCCCCACCAACAGCATTAAGGTGTTTTTCGCGAAACAAAACACGCACGATTTGAATTATTATTTGTTCCGCAAACATGGTAAACAAGCGGGCATGAAATGATAAACATCGGTTGGCTTCAGTCTGAATTTCTTCGCGTTTTTGTAACAGTTTCGAGTTGAGCGCGGAAGTCTGTGTAACACAAATCAGTTTATGTTGTCTAACTTCTATAAGTTTGAAGACTTGCTTACGATGAAAAGATAGCTACAAGTAAGTTCGTTGCTGACAAGTGTGATGAAGTTTTTTGTTGTCATTTGATATTTAATTGGGGTACAAAAGATACATAAAAATGCATACTATACTCTTTCACTGTCATTATCAACAAAAGCTGCAAAAGTCAACTGTTGGACCGGAGTCTCTTTCATACACTGCCACGTGGAGCTTTCTATTCGCGGATTTGCCATAATCACCACGGTTGGCAGGCAGATTGGTGTCCGCGATAAGATGCTGTCCATCTCCGTAATGTTTTCCCTCAGTCGCCTTATACGACCCCCACGGGACAGGCAGTTATCCTATTCTAAAGCCAAGACGAGGAGGAGGAGCTCACGGTCGAATATATTGAGATAACATAGAACGTTCTATGAATGAATGGAGCCCCAGTCTGGACTTATAATATAGATGTACAAAATTTTATAACGATTTTTGAAAATACCGTATTTCGTTCTTTTTATACACAAAATTAATAAATACGCACAAAATGGTCAAGACGACAATAAAATTACATTTGACGTTTTTCACTTCCGTAGTATCTGTGGCAGTACAAAAAGAATGATTTCTAGTATTGTTAAAATGATCTATTTATTTTCCTTGATTTTTTAATCAGTCTACTAAGTGCAGTCCGGATCTACGATATATCTTTTTATATTGCAATTGCACACAACTATGATTGAAAACTCACAACCATTCCCCCGTGTGAACTTAGTCGTTCAGATATATACATTTAATTATATTGACGCGTTTTTGTATTTATAATCTAACGTACTAAATCAGACATCCATTTGCGTAACACCCATCGCCTGGACGTAAATTATAACCGCGGAAAAACATAAACATGATCCAATTCGGTTCACGACCGGAGTGAACCATAAACAACAGTACCACACCGTCAAACTTGATTGTCTATTCGCCACCATAGATATTTTTCTAACGAGCGCTGACACGGAACACGCGCTCGCGCAGCCGTGACCGCAAACGGGTTGTCTGGATGCAGTCGCGCCTTTTTTGGAACTGGTCGCGGCCCTTCGCAGAATTTAAAGGCACGAGAGGTACCTCGTGCTGCTCAGTTACAATACCAGAATGTGGCTTTGAAAGTTTTTGTGCCTCTGGCGAAATAAAACGTGGATCAAGACGAATTAGTTTCATACAAAATTCATGTTAGCGTAATCTATCAAATTTGATGTCTGACTTTGTAAAGTTAGTATGGAAAACTCTTACGAATATTTTTAATTTAAAAGTGATATTGTTTGTTTGTTACCATTTGGCGCCTTAATGACACAACCAATCGTTACAAATGCGTTGCATGCACGCAGCCTAAGGTATTAAGAAAAGCATATATAATTTGTACTACTGGTTCAGTCTAAAGTCGCGTGTAAAATAACTAGTTGGTGGTTTGTTAAACCCTTTTTTGATTGTTAACAAATAACGTCATATAACGACATTTAGCTGCGTAACAGATGTTTATTAATAACTATGACGATAGTGAAATTACATTTCCGGGTAGATAATTTTCACACTACTACTGACACTTCACCTCCCCCTACGTCTGTCGCCCCTAGGGAGGATCGAATATGAACTTGTACGACTAGTCAGTAAGGTGACGTGGCAAGGGCAATAGGCAGTCCACAACACTCTATACTAAAGTACATAAATAAATAAATACAACTGAATTCAAGCTCGCCGCTCTCAAGTACACATAACCAAGTGATTGATTTTGAATCTACGGCATTTTGTATTGTAGAGATTTCAATTCAGCAATTTCGATTTTGCCACATAGATTTGGCTTTAGGTACATGGCCAGTAAATATCTAGATGGCTAATTGTTATTTGGGAATGACGAAGCAAACTAACATATTCAACTCAACAAGTATATGTTCATTGATTTCGCACGCCTATAACAATCCTGCCGTTACATTTTCTCGGAAAGAGTCAAGAATCTGCCTACGCGCCTTTCCATCGATGCATACTAGAACCCGACACTGCTATCTCTCATTACAATCGCTAATCAGGTAGACACGCTGCAAACAAGATGGCTGACTTCATCTGCTAGGTGTCAACGCGATAGTATCTACTATTGGTCTATAGGTACCAACTATTACATTGAAAATAAGAGGTACTGGTTTAGAGAGACATCTCAGTGTCGCGAATATTATAATAATGAGTAGCTGTAAAGTATATAATACGAGGGGCATACCGAAATGATCGGGAATATAAAACAATACATACAGGAAATAACTAAATTTATTTTTATTGCTTTTCGAAGTATTCTCCGTTGCAGTTAATGCACTTTTGCATTCGTTCGAACCAATTATTATAGCAGCAATTCCAGTCCGAAGTTGACATGGTCAAAATCGTCGATTTGTATGCTTCCACTGCTTCTTCTGGACCTTGAAACCGCTGACCACGCAATAAATCTTTGATTCTAGGGAATGTAAAGTAATCATTGGGACTCAGATCAGGGCTGTATGGAGGATGATCCATTAATTCAACGTTTTCCTGCTTCAAAAACTCGCTTGTTTTCTGAGCGGTGTGAGAGCTCGCATTATCGTGATGGAGGATTATGCGTCGTTTCGGGTTACCTCTACGGAGTTCGGATATCATCTGTGGCAAACAAACCGTTGTATACCAATCAGCGGTAACCGTTCTCCGTTCCTCTAAGGGAACTGTGACTACATGTCCTGTTTTCGCGACAAACGAAGCGACCATTTTCTTCGATACGCTGCGAGAGCGGACAACTTTTGTTGGCTTGATCTCACCTGCGAAGACCCAGACAGCCGACTGATGCTTTCTTTCTGGCTCATATGAATAGATCCATGATTCATCACCAGAGACAATGTTATAAACTGCTTTTGACTTTCCTCCGTTGAAGCGTTGCAGAGTAGACCGGCACCAATTGACACGAGCCGCCTTTTGCTCTTCGGACAAATTATGGGGCACCCAGCGGGAAACTAGCTTTCTCACTCCCAGTTCACCATGTAAAACAGTTTGTATCGCAGTCATACCTATCCCTAAAGTAGCCCGAATCTGCTCATATGTAATATGTCGGTCATCCTGTATCATTCGGCGCACAACAGCGACATTTTCTGGTGTAACCGCTGTTTTTGGCCGGCCTGTGGAAGGTACGGTGCCAAGAGAAGCACGTCCACGCCGGAATTCAGAATACCAGCGATATATTGTCGTCTGGCTAGGCGCTTCACTCTTGAATATAGATATAAGCTCAGCGAGACATTGTCCCTGAGATAATCCTCGTCGAAAGTTGTAAAAAATTATGGCACGGAAACTTTCTCTTGTAAGCTCCATTTTTTTATCGACCTATCAATTTCAAACTGATATTGTTCTTTAAAAAAAATTTTTTTTTTAATTCTGTCAATTGTATTCGATTTTCAACTAACCAGTGTTTATTCATCAAAAAGAGTTTTTAATCTAATTAAATCGAAAGTACTCGATTACCGATCTTTTCGGTATGCCCCTCGTATACTTCTTTGAAATCTTGTGCCTGTCAACCACATATACGAGTATACGTCATCATCAGCCGAGAAACGTCCACTGCTGAACATTGTCCACCATGCTACGCCACAATTTCTGATATCGAGCCGCTTGTAACATCGGCTCCCCACGATCTTCGCCAGGTCGTCAGTCCATGTACTTGGGATTGGCCTAGTATACTTTTCCAGTAATTTATCGCCATTAGAGAACTCTTACTCCCCATCGGCTATCCGTTCTTAGACCGATGGACCGATTTTGTAGCACGATGCCTATTATCGCCCTTAGTTAACTTTACAATAATTTCAAGCAATCGGTAGCGCCATGCCTACTGTATGGAGCCTTCATACATACATAACATCGCACTATGCCTACTTTTTTACTTTTATCGCAGATATATCGCACTTTGACACATTAGTGAAGAATAGAAACTCGTTATAGGTCTATGATAGGTATAATGCCTACTTAAGTATTATTGTGCTCAAAAGTGTTATACATATCCTTGCCACTTTAGAACACTCGTCGAGCTACGAGTATGTTTGTGACTTTACGACTAACTACAATTTTCTTCATTCCGGATTATATAATATTAGTGTGAAAATTTCAGTTCCATGCTTCCAGAATTCCTTTATAGTTATTTTGATACATGTATGCACGCAAAGACAATGACTTTGTCATCTCTGTCAAGATCCATATATGTATAATGTTTACACTCTCTGTAGCAGAGTAGGCCTGAGCCCCTACAGTGGGGACGTATATAAGCTGTTGATGTTGTCAGTTTATCCGTTTGTGCGGGTCTTGCTTGCAGTGCCAGAGATGCTGACTAATACGGGTCAATTGATGATGGGATACAACAATCACTTTTCAACTTTCATATGTGTTAATTAGAACTTTAAATTGCATTCAATTGCAGTCATCACTTGAATAAACATTGAAAAATGTGAGCTGGACGGTTCTGAATAAGACTAGCCAGATGCTTCTTGGCATCGAGAGGTTTAGAAAAAGATATAGTTCATGCATGAACGGAAGCGTGATAAAAAACGAACAATAAAAAGTGTGTAAAAATGAAAATCGTAATTAACTGTGAAGTTGTATGTTACTGATACTAATTTCGCGACATCACAATCCGATGTCCTATTTTTAGATACTTTCTGTACAAACCCAGCTATTCTATTTTAAAAGATTATGTTAACAGAAATTTTGTATAACATTTGATGAACCGTTAATGTAAAAAATCCCACGGTTCTGAATCTAAACAAATACTTATTTTAAACTTTGCTCTGTGCACAAATGCAATTCAAAGGAATATTTTAAAATATTCTGTAGTAGGATTACAATACAATAACCGGTTACGTGTCAGTATCACATGGGAACTGCAAATATGCTAATCCAATATTATAGCAAACGTAAAGTTGGCTACGTATTGTTTAAGAGCAGTGCGCTTGCATGTAGGCAGACTTTTCTGTTCGTTTTACTTTTTGTTAGGAGTTCTTTTAAAAGGGTTCTCAGAACAGAGTAAACGACTTCGAACAAGACGACATCGAACACTCTTATTGGAAATTCTTTGTGAAGGTTTTACTTGTGTTTATTCTAAAATGCATTTTCACGAGCATATTTGCATGCCAACACTTAGGTGGAATGTGAAATACTCAAACGCATGACATGATTTATCATGTAGATGTAAAGAAAGAAAAGCTACCATATACCTAGGAAAAAGACTTGGTTGTGTTTTGAATCTACGGCATTTTGTATTATAGAGGTTTCAATTCAGCAACAATGTCTTCTTATTTAATCTAAAAATGTAGATCGCCGGTATTGAAAAAAAAACCTAATTCCTCAATTTCAATAATAATACTATGTAAGGGATCATACATATTTAATAACGCTGGGTAATATGAAGTATTTCTGATTTAAATAAATATTTTATTATACATACTCGTATGCTCAATACCCGCAACGAGAACAAACCTTCATACCCAATTAATTTCTTCACCTATTCTTTTTATAGGCATTGTTTGAAAGAAGAAAAAATAGCTCATCAATCATTGCCTACTAATAAAATAGAGTGTAAAATTTTGTGAGTTTTGTTATGGATTCGGAGGACAGCAAAGGAACATGTATAACTTTTTCATAGGCAAAAGCTAGTAGGCCATATATAATATTTCAAAGGTCCAGCAGTGGACTGCTGCAGGCTGTACATGATGATGATGATGATGATGATATGCACTAAAGCAATTTATCAAGTTATCGATATGTTTTTTGAGTTGGAATATAAAATAAGCAACATTTTCAAATCATACAGTACTAGCTTTTACACTATGTAATGAAACATTATATGTGTGTCAATATGTCGTCGTTTAGCTCAGCTAACCCATTTTGGCGTGACTGATTCACAAACACACACAACAATGCCAACATAACATGTAACTATTGATGGAATGGAAACCAAATCCAAAATGTCATGGAAAAACACAATGGAAAGATCAATGACAAGCACAAACCCATCCTTAAGATAGGCTCGCTTTCCTAAATCGCTACAAACTTTTCAAGTCCTTGTTTTCCTTTACAAGGCTCAAAACGTTATGACCCAAAACTTTTCACCAACAAGCCACCCTCATAGTTACGCTAACTTCCCAACAGTAATCTTTCCCGTTGTTTTTCATCCTAATCCCGGTTCTCGTGATGATCTCCCAGTCCTTGATATATAATTCAGGGCGTAAAAACTCGGCTTTCGTGAGGGACACACCGTTAGTCCCGGAGGAAAAACACCTGTCGCCGGGAAAAGGATGTGTAGGATCCCGCAACGTCGTACACAAGCATTTCCTTAGAAATACAACTGGTTAGAAATAGGGACAGTTACTCTTAAAGACAAACTCCGCTTTGGCTTTTGGGTTCTAATCGAAAGTAATGCCTTATGGTTAGCTGATCGAAAATCCTTTTGCTGTAATGCACGAATCATGCATTATACAAAATAGGGTAGTAGCATATTGTGGTGGGCAAGCGAAGGTAAAAAAATTTCGGCGACGGTATGCATTGGATTGGAAAGGTGCTTGCAATATACTTCTGCAATAGACTTCTGTTACACTTTTTTTACGCATAATATTTAGAAAAGTCAGTGATTTTATTCTAATTAATTTCAGATATAACTCGACGCCACAGCGAGACCAGAATACTCATATTGGTTTTATTCAACTAAAATTAATAGACATGGCCGAAGTAATCTATTCTTGTACACGAAGTCACGAAAAGAAAACACCACTCACAGTCCATTTTTCTCGTCCATCTCTTGAAGATATTTGTTGAACAAACAGCAAATAAAACCCAGTTCTGCTTTGTATTTGTAAAGCTGATTCTATTAGTGTTTCCATTTAACAACGGTTTCGCTATATTCGCTATATTTTGAAGCACGAAAACAATTCCATTTCTACGAAGAAAACTATGGGATTTATTTTATTTGCTCGGGTTTTTGATTAAGCATACTTAATTGACCACATTGACAAATATTAAAATATTTGGAATTTTTACAAAAGTATCGCAATTTGTAATGTGCCAAACACTACGTCAAAGATTTATTTACAGAACAGTCTATAGGGTTTTCCTAGAGCAAAACTCTCCTGTAGGTTCTGATACTCAAACTCTCGTCACTCTGGCGAACTATTGACCAAGAAACTTAGCATTATCGGTAAATGTTGCGAGTATTTATCGCGCAGAAATCTTAAGTAAATACTAACCGCTTCCAAACAGTAGAATTTATCCAGAAAAGAGACCGAATTTATAAAGTGTCTCCACAGCTAAATTCCACGAAGACGTCGTCGAAAAACACGAGCAAATTTTTCAATTTCCCAAAGTCGTCACAATAATAATAGAACGGGTCCATATCTTTGTCATAAAGCCCAGACGGTTCTGTGCAGAGAAATATTCTATAATAAAAGGGAAGCCACCTCCGAAGAGTGGGTCTGAGAGGAAATGGTCTGCGACAGCCGCCATCGCTCTGGGCACATAACTCAGGCTAGAGAGGACAGGAATAGAGACGAGAAAAGTGCTTGGGTGTTATCGATAGTTATGTTGTGTACGGACTGATGCAGCTGTCGACAGTAGGACTAGGGCGTAAACTCATAAAGCGCCGTTAATAATTTCAGTCTTAGGAAATTACAAACATTACATCTAGGTATTTCTCTCTCAATGGAATCACAACCGGATCGTTACCAAATTTCCTTCGAAATATGTTTTTTAAGGAAAAATAATTCATATCACCGAAACTAGTGTTTTCCCATACTTGCCTCTGGTTTCTTCCTTCAAAATGACAGTAGGAACGCACCTAAATGTAAAGTTAATTCAATCTCAACTGGAATGTCAGAAAGTGTAATCCGTAAAACAACATCGCGTGCACAACAACAATAGGGATTAGGTACATTCAAATTCACACGGGGACTCCCGAAAATCGATATGCGGGTGCGGTCAGCCCTAGACGGCATGGCGCCGGTAATTCAATCCGGTCAAGAAGGGAGGGCGCTTATTGCTTCGCCCTTACATACATTACACCTCTCACTCGCCTCGGTCGGGTTGTATCGCCCGTGACTTTCGCTCGCCGCCCCCTGCCGTCATAAATTCTTCCTATCCAAAAGTAACCGCCCTAATTAAGTTGGGATACTTTTGAATATTTCAAACGGCCGGGACCGACGATCGCCGCTTTGAAGCCGGCCAAGATCAACTATAATCATGGGACAGTAATATTTCAAAAGGCGTGGTGTGAGCTTAACAAATTAGGGAGCATGGCGGATGAATGAATGGTTCTAGAATTAAAGGTACTAATTGAAAAAAGATAACGCAGCAATTCGAAGAAGAAAGTTATCCAAACGGTCAAACAAAATATAAGATTGATGAACTAAACAAAAAAAACTGTATAGAAGAGACAACGACGAAAGAGAATGGAAAGATCATAAAACCATTAATTACATCATCTTTTTTCTTTAGAATTAATTCGTGCTTAGGACTGACATTCGATACTGTTCTGTCTCCAGAATCAACGAAAGCACATTGTATTTGTTAGTATTACATCCCGTGGGACATACGTATCTGCTACGTCTGTACATCATCCATATGTTACTGCTACGAGTATCAGCAACCTTGTTCCAATCGTAGTGATATATATCAAATCCTCTCGCATCTATGAGAGAGCTCATCTCAAATGGCAATGATTAGATAGGGACATTCGCGCACTTTGCTTTAAGGCGATCCACCTCCATCAGATTCATACTAAATTTATGTTGCCATAATCTTTTAAAATATACTAGCTGGATTTGGGTAGTAACTATTTAAAAATATAAGATTGTGATGTCGCGAAATGAGTATTATTAACATACAATATCACTGTGAATCACAATTTTCATTTTAAACACTTTTTTTCGATGATTGTTAGCTGCGTAACGGCTATTGTAGCTAACTATAAAGTTGTAAATTAATGATATTTATTTCGCGATACTATAATTTCGGCTGATATTTGTAGGTAATTATTTATCAAAGCCAGCTAGTCTATTTTAAAAGATTATGGCAACAGAAATTTAGTACATTTGTCTAGTTCTAGCGCCAGTTGTACAAAATTGATTGTACAGTACACATGTGTTTTATAGATTTCTATGTCATTTTATGAGTTTCAACTCTTTGATAACATTAAACTCCATCCAAATGAATATCCGTAATTTAAACCGTTAAGAATGTTTCAGTTTCGGTTATATTATGTTATTTTATTATACATCAAACATTATTTAAAAACTAAAGTAAAAAAAACATTATACTTATATATAATAGAAACTATCTGTATCTGTGTAATCACTATGAATATTATCCTCAAATTGCCATTACATACCAGATTTCTTCGGACGCAAGCGATTCGCGACCGAGTATTTATTTTATATTGAAGATAGACCAACACTTGACCTCAATCTCACCTGATGGTAAGTGACGATCAGGTCGACGATGTTACGTGTTGGTCTAGAAGTTGCCTATTTACTCTTCTTTTGAAGATTCCCAAGTTGTAGTTTTCGGGGAACACGGAAACCGGTAGTGTGTTCAATATTTTTGCTGTACGCACGATAAATGTGGAAGCGAAACGCTTGGTGCGAGCTGTAAGAATATCTACAGTGTATTCTAGCAAACCATGAGTGACTATGTTCGATAGTGGAAGTTTACCAGCAGATTTTTTATGCATATTGTGTTTGGACTTGGCCTTCATCTCACATGATGTAACTGATGAGAAAGCCGTTGGATGGAAAGCATGCGCACGCAGAATCCTTAACCTAATGAGGCGCTGTCTCTGCTACCTTTCATACCAGAACACAAGAGTGCTAATAAACCCTGCTGTTTGGTGGCAAAGGTTTAAGTAACTTATGCTATTGGTCTTGCCTGCAACCATTACGGTTTCACCCCAAAAATTCTGGCCTAACAGCGTTAGCTTGGACTCGACCTGGGCTTGGGACTGTTGCTTGTGTTGAGGACCGGATAAAGTAAAGAAGACGCTCTGTCTCGTGACGTAAATGACTCCCTAGGGCAACCAATACATCATCGCGCAATAAAGGCATAAATTAGAGATCCAACCTGCATCGGGTAATATAATATCAAGTCACAATTCTATTTCACTTCGCAAGGAGATGCCACTCCGAGCAGACGTCATAATCGTCATAAAGAACTCGAGGTGAAGGACTCCTTCGAATCGCAAAGCTCTTTGAACTTCTCTCGCGGCGTTTCCGCTTCCTGTGTACAATCGATAACAATATTTTCTGTCGGGTGACATAAAGTGCTATGGGGAGCGAGAAAGGTGCCAGCGATTGGAACATTTTTCATTAGGTACCGATAGTAAGTTAGAATTCTACCGATACGTTCGCGGAATGACCGATCAGATTTATAAACTTCCTTAGTTGTTGCTGATACTGAATGCTTATAAAATACCTCAAAGACTAGAATTAAATTCCCGCAAGTTTAATAAATTATACATATGTACATTTAAAGTGCTAACCAAGTGGAAAGTTAAAGTAGAAAGCAAGGATTCTTACATGTAGTTTTAGTAACGCCCGGGCCCTAGAATCAGCCAAACAGAGCATTGATAAGCAAACCGGGTAATCGAACCCGCGACCTACCTACCTATCTACGAAGGCAGTTATTCTGATATTGAAAACTCAAAAGTATGATCTAAAATTGAAATTACAAAAGTCGGCATGATCACGGAGAAATTGTATAAATGACCTACTTATCATAAGCACATACTGAAACCAAGTACAATTTTACCGTGTCCACTAGTCATTTACTCGTACTTGGCAACAGTACGCTACGATGGAATTACACAATAGTAAGATCATGCGATAACGAGACCCATAAAACTGTGCGGCATTGTTTTGTTATTTTGCACGTGGTCACAATCAAACATCGGAAAAGGCTTGGATTCAACCTTGATTGAGCCAGTACTGTACCATTGCATACGCATTGTAACTACATAATTTAGCTGTTGTATTGTAACATAATGCAAGGGTACCAACGGCGCATTGCGTGCTATATTTGATTAGGTTAGATTATATCTAGAGGTAATGATCATGTTCGAAAACGTTATAAATACATATGTAGAAAAAACAGACATAAAAATATAACATCTCTCCTATACATATCTGAGGAAATGAGCCTGTGGTTCAGCTCCCGAATTATGGTGTTGCCACACGCAACCAATCCTGGTCATGAAAGACGCATCCCGATGTCTCACGATGTTAATGAATGTGTTCATCCTCGCCTCGATGAACATCCTATTGGAGAAGACCCATTCACTGCTAAAGGTGTTGCTATATTGAACACGAATACCATCGTTGGACCTATTTTCGTGAATCTGGTCCACAATTGGCACGTGTAGACTGACAATAGGTCCAAATATGTACCGAAGATAGACCGAATGAAATGGAGATCGATGGACGAGTCATATGTTACGGAGCACCCAATAAAAACAAAACAAAGTTCTGACAGAATGGTACCCTAGAGATTTTTAAAAAAACCATCAGGAACATCAACAAACAGTTGCTACAAAATCCTCTAGAAATGCATTTCAAGACAAAAGACCTATTGAACAATCTAAAATGTATTTTCCAGTATCGCTTATTTATTAGAGATCTAGGAAAGAACAACGTTTGCTATATTGTGGATATGACTCTTGTAGTAGTGATGGAAAAGATGCGTGATGTAATCACTAAAATGATATGATTATACATAATCAGTATAAAATAAAATACATTTTATTTCAAGATCTTATCAGACTATAAAAGAAATTACTTGTGTAAGTGAATGTAATTTATTTTGACACTTGAAGTAGTGTGTATTGGTGTCAGTATGGCGTGATATTGAATGCCGCCCGCAGCAGAGTGGATAAGGTAATAAAAACTATTTCGCATAGTCTACGTAGAGTAAACGGTAGAACGAATGGTTTTTTTGTCACAATCGTTTAACTGTTGAGTTGTGTGAAACTTCGCTGTGTGAAATAAAATTAAACGTTGTGACTTTCTCAGACGAGTTACTTTTCAACCCTCTGACCCTTACAGTTGTAGACGGTCGGGGGTATTGTTCTGACGTGGAACTTTTTTTGTCGAAAACCTTTCATCCGAATCTTGAGATTTGTCTTAGTATTTTGCCGCTGTAAATGGTCGTGCCTAATTAAAACAGGTGTCAAACACGCATTTAATCATCGGGTAACGATCTTACTTTCGACGATAGATAAGTTTATGAGAGTAAGGAAAACTCACTGTCGTCGTTCAACGCACCGACGGACCGATGCTGCGACACCAGTGTCGTCATTACATGCACCAGTGTCCCAGTATCATGTCTTACGTTATATTTAATTACTAACATAGCACTAAGTTTACTAACACTATGGATGTATATCTGATTTAAATAAATAATAATAATAAAAATGACGTTCAAAATATTGTTTTATTTTTCTCATGCATCATTTCATTGATTCTTCATGTAAATATTGCTCCAAGAAATTCGAATTACTTAACCTAAAATCAAATCTTAATACCACAGTTTTCGAAACCAATGTTGAATTTCACGAAAATGTTGCGTTGTGACTGGTTTCTTAATCATACTGTAATTACATAGACTTACCTACGACATACCCAACTAGGTAAATGTCGATTCGCATAAAAATATTGACATTTTCAATCTTGGGATACGACTGGGATAGCTGGTTCTGCGACGTACTACATTTTTAATTCCATTTTCAAACGCGTGCAGGAACGACACCTCCATCACGCACGTAGCTCACTTTCATATCCCTATTCTCATAAGCTGAACATAAAGTAAGCCGATCGCGTACACATTCAATACATACCTCGGGGTATTATTAGCGCCATACTTCCTCTCGAATCGACGTTTTTTTATAAACTCCCACTTCGTAGATCTTTTAATATTGCAGGGGAGCAGATGTTGAAAACCTTTTACCTATTCGAGGCTCACATATCACGGGGGAGGCCTAATGTGAGCCGAACGACATGCAAGCGCCTCGGCTAAAGTGCTGAAAGCGTTTCAACGTGAACGCTTGGAGCGGGGCGGCCGTTTTTCTGAGTTATTATATGATTATCTTATGAAGGTTGTTATAAGCAAGTGCTGCTTTAAATTATTGATGGTTTTTAAATTTTCGTGCAATAAGAGTCAGATTTTTCAAAATGTGAAAATTTATAGTGATATTAACAAAGAGATTTAAAATATATATTGGATATTAATAACGTTAGCATTAGATGCTGAAATTAGGTTTATATATAAGTCTAAAAGAACTAGAAACTGACTTCAACTGCCCTAAAAGTATACCGCAAATTTAAGACTTATATTGTTTTTTCATGGATGCTATTTTCATAACTGAATTAAATTAGAATGGGACTACACGGGAAGCACCAGCTTTCAAATAACAAAGAATCATCCAAATCGGTTCATCCAGTCGAAAGTCTTAGGACTTATAACAAATATTTTTTATAAAAAAAAAACAGGAAAAAATTTAACCCTCCGAATTCAGAACGTCCTCCTTTTTGAAGTCGGTTGAAAAGTGTATTGTCATCATGCTCAATAAATGTCATTAGGCATTACAAGTAGATACACAGTTCTGGAGCTAAAATTGAGGTTTAAGGCTTTACTCAGCCGTGGGATAGAAGACAATAAACTACTCGATTACGAACAAACGAAATGCAGGCCAAGATCAAGCCCACTCTGAGTAAGTAAATACGGAAACCACAGAAGTATCGTTTGCTCAGGCATCGACGACGTACATCCATAAAGTGTATCATGCCGTGGAATTGTAGTGATCGCTGCGGTTAACACCGTTGAAAAATTCACCCCGCGCGGCTCGACCAACTTCCACCAATCCAATTACTGGCGCGGAACTCTGGAAATTCTAAACCGATTATACTGAATTGAAAACATTAAGTACTTTACCGATTTCAACTGCCCCACAAAGGACATTGAACCTTATTCCCTGAAACGGCGAGCTCGATTCTCAAAACGCCTAAATGTGATTACGAAGTCAAAGATGGAATTTGGATGGAAATTATTTACGGAACTCTTATTTTGCAAGCTCGGTAAAGGAGGTACTGATTAGGAAAGTTTGATAGCTTTGCAGTTTTAAAAGACACATAGCGATTCGACAAAAACGTGACTGAAATTGTTCGATATTGAATTTACGGCGAGGATAAATCATTCCGACGAAACGAGGCCCCTATCTGAACACTCCGTTGTTTATCTTTAAAGCCGACACATTTGCAAATCAATTACGCAATGTAACCTACATAGCAAACCTATTGAACCTATGTAATTAGCAAATAATGCAAGACTAGAATATCAATACACTGACTGGCAATTAGAAAATGCAAAACGAATTGAAAACAATTAATCACTTGTTCTGCAAAAGAGAATTAAAACTTAGACACGGTCTAATTAAAATTTTGAGGCTGGCAATAGCGGTCCAATTAAGGAACGGAGGGAAAAAGCGTAAAGGATCATTTTTAAACGAGTACTGAAATCTGTTTCTTTTCGGCCAAACAATGAGTAAAGGAATCAAATTAATTAAAGCTAGCAGATGCTAAAGGTACAGTTATGACAATAAATGCGTTTCGTATCGACAAAAATGACAGATCGAAAGTCTATGACAAAGATATTGGTTGCGGCTGTCAAAGTTGACAGGTCTAATTGATACCTTAAGTTCACTTATTGTAAGGACAATAGTTGATTGTGTAGGGATTTATGACAGTAAGCTATTTACTGGCGAAGCTAGAGTCGTCGGGTTGACGTCGTGAGGCGCGAGCACGACTTGAAAGTGACAACTCGGGAGTATTGTACACTCAGGTACAGTCATGCTCGAAATATGTTTAAAATCAATTCCGTCACAACTTAATTGCTTTCGTATTTAATTTAACATCGTAAAAGCTACTACATTACATTTATTACACAAACCTGCATGTCATACATACGTATGGCAAGAATGCATTTACTATGTGCATACTAATTTATAATAAGCTACCTACGCATTTAAAATTATAAGAAGGAAAGACATTTAAATAATTGATATCAAAATGTTGAATCCGAAATTCAGAATTGTTTTTTTACAGCATCGATATTTGCACAAAGATTTTCTATAATTTAAATAATTGTTCAATATGTTTAGAAAAGGTCCTAAAATGAAAATAGTAGTGTATGTGGACAAATTGATATTGATTATAATATAAAAGTGTGCACGACTGCAAGCAGGTCGAATACGACTACGATCTATAAAGGAAAAAGTAAAGTAAAAGTAAAAAGTGTTTATTTCTTAAATAACTTTTACTGAGTTTTGCAGGGGCCTTCCAGAAAGTAGTCTTTCGACACTTGGAAGTGCACCGCGTCTATGTCTATCTATGCAACTAAATTTATAAAATATTATGTGAAATAAGCGATTACTTACTTCTACTTAATGATCGAACAACTTACTTTTTCAATTTAAATATGAAACTTAATAGACTCATCTAAAGCTAGAGTCGGAATGTTGATACTATCTGGTACATGGTTTAAATTTTTTTGGTGTCATTTCTAAAACTACATTCTGTTGTGCCTTCTGATACTCAAAGAACATTTATGCTTGTACTCTTTTACCATCAGCCGCCATCAGATAGATGAAGGATAAGTACAAAATCATTATAAAGATACAAGGCACGTCATCTGTTATACAAAGAGAGTCAAACTTGTCATCCAGGTTCTAATAAAGCAGATATTTGTTCACGACTGTACTATACTATAAGCACCCTTAAGCTACATAATAATGTGGTATCTACGTCTTCTTAGTACATAATCGTAATTGATGGTATATAAGCTCCTGCACAGGCTTGTAAAATTCTGGTTACTATGGCGACATAACTCAGATTTATAGACTCTACTTACTAATGTTGGATGTTTGTTTTATATTTGTCCGTCCTGTCCAGATATGATGGGCTCGACCTCCGCTTAGGGCTGTTGTACGGAGTGTGCCGATAGCAACGGAAGGTGACAATTTATTATTCGGGATGTGTGTTTTTGTATGGATCGGTAAAAGTGATCGGATCCAAGGCACGTACTTCACACTGTTCGGTTGCGAATCGCTTGCATCCAAAGAGCGATTAGGACGGTCAGCAGTCAGACTAGATCTAGAGCATTTAGAATACTAGTGTATGGTAATTATTGGTATCAAAATGAATGACTATACTTTCGAATGAAACATGGAATCGTAAGTACATTTTCAAAATAGCATGTATACATATTTCAGATCGCTTTCACGCGAAGACCAGAAAGAGATCCGGACTATATAGTTATCTGCATATTTTGTATGCGAATGTAGATTAAATGGCAAGTAATTCATTTCGAATTGCAATCAAATCAATAGGCTTGTGTCCACTAATAACAAATGGCTTGGTTTATAGTTGCTAATTATAAATGAAGACACGAAGGTGAGAAAAAACCAGTCTATTTCTCAAAAAAGTTAAAGATTATTAATATTTTTAGAAAATGAATTCGAAAAAAATAGGCATTAGGTCACGTGACAACGAACACGAAGAACGCGGCGCAAGAAAGTGTGACGTCACGCCTCGCAAAACATCATTGTTGTTGTTGACGTTTTCATATCACAGAGCAGGTTATTTCGCGAGCTGTGACGTCATTCAAGACGCCATGACACTATTCAGCGTTTTCGAGGGAAATCTAAATGGCTTTTTTAAAATACAAAATACGTAATGTGAATATTGATTTTTCTTTAAAATATAGTTTTTTTGGGATAAAATAGATATTAAAGTATATAATTAGCCAAGTTTTCAAATTTAGTCAACTAGCCTATTGACTGTGCCTAATTCGAATATTATTTCCATTCGCGATTTTGAAATAGGAACTGGTACATCGTTTAAATCCTGTGAATGAAATATTCCATGCATTCATAGGAGAAAACATAGCTAGTTTTGTATATCCGAGTCTTATCAATCAACAATAAATATATAATAAAACAGTAAAACCAGTGTGTCTGTACATTGAGTATATTAACCTAAAACTAATTGAGGGCGATGTAAAAATAGTAACAGAATAGGAATCTACGGCTTTTAAATTTTTTGTCTGTCTGTTTGTACACGCTAATCTCCGGAACTACTGAACGGATTTGAATGAAACTTTTTGTTGTTGTATAGCTATTGAGTCTGGGCATAGTCTGGGCATCTACTAGGCTATAATTTATTCTGAAGATCGGAATACCTGACCTGGAACCTTAGCAGTACCAGTCAAACTATGAGAGATATGATAATACTGCCTTAATAAAAGTTATTCAGCGTGATGAGCATTTCCTATTGACTTACAAAAATTGGAGGTCTGGAACAACTGATGTGGAACTCCAGCAGCTCAGATAAATAATAAAGAAAGTGGATTACTATATATATGTATAAATGTAATATATAACTTTTGCATCTAACTGTACAGTACGAGTATGAAGTATTAATAGACAACCGTTACAAGAATGATACGACTAGAAACGTAAGCAATACTGTTGCGCAAGCGCATTGTTTTTAGCACGATATTAAATTGATCCGATTATATCTCGTACACTTTCCACCTTTTGTTTTTGTTATGTGAAGAGTAAAAGTAAGTCATATCCGGTGCATGTGCTACACTAGGTCTAGATAAAACCGTACAATGGTTTTGACATTTATTATTGACATATACAAGTATTTTGCCCGCGACTTCGACTGCTCCGTTCCATGCAAAATCTATATCAATTTTTTGTGTGGATTTATCTCATGTTTTAATAGTTTTTAACCGACTTCAAAAAAGGAGAAGGTTCTCAATTCGACGGGTATGTTTTTTAAATGTTTGTTACCTCAGAACTTTTGACTGGGTGAACCGATTTGGATGATTCTTTTTTTAATCGAATGGTGGTGAATTATTTTGAAAAGTAGTGCTTCCCGTGTGGTCCCATTTCAATCGCTCCAGTTCTAACAATGTTATCCATGAGAAAACGATATAAATCTTAAATTTGCCTAAATAAAAGTATACTTTTAGGGCAATTGAAGTCGGTTTCCAGTTCTTTTTGAACGCATTTACTTGTTCTGCTATTCGGGGCGGGGACAAATCAAATATCATATAAATCGGTTCAGCCGTTCTTGAGCTAAAGATAGTGTAAACTGACGCGACTTTTGAGAGGTTATCAACGTTAGAAAGTGATCCATCCGCAGGAAGGTAATTTTGTGAATTACGATCGAGTAATTTTCATAGGAAGTACGATATCAGACAATATGTTTTACGTAGTAGTGTGACACAAAATACGCGACCGAAATTACGGCCTCACACGAACTCTTCTGTTTTCAAAATCTGCATTGTAATACCGAAAATCACTTAACCATACAACATCGGTATATATCTCCGTTAAAGCAAACACAATTAATTCCTCATCTCGTCTTTACATAAGATATTCGAGTTCTGAAGCCTCGTGCATTGATCTTGACCCCATGTGCACGCCGCCATTGTTTCCATGAAGGCTTGAACTTAGGTTACGGTTGTGCACCGCAATAAACCCTTTTATTACAATATTACTTGCATGGTGTTGTTACTTGTAAGGCGAAGTGCTCGCGATAATATTCGTAGAATTTTCGACTTATCCTTGCAATAATACCCTTGTAAAAATGGACACAAAATGAAGTTGATACTCCAAAACTGACTGATACTTGGGTGTGCATATTAAACTAATATTAAGAAGTAATATAAGTCTAATATGTAATCCACTTTTCCATGCTACGTAATATTATAAATGAAAAACTAAGTTGGTTTGTCCTTCATTTACGTCGTAACGGAAAAAGACAGGTAACTTTTTACCATAATCGAACAAGTATTTTTGGTGGGATAATTTCTGAAGTTCACGCGCACGAAGTTGCGGGCAAAAATCTAGTTAATAAATAAAAACATCAAATGTTTTCGTTAAAATGCGACATAAAAAAACTGGTAAGCCGTTATAGAGACTAAATAAAGTTCGGGTTAGTCCAATATTCTATTTGAATGTAAACAAAGGAAAGCAAAAACAAGCAAAACAGCTATAGAGACTTTTTTTCGAGGGGGAATTCTATTAAAGATTCCCGACATCTTAGGAGAGAAATCGGGTTATGTGGAACTTCCATCCACTAAAACCCCCTCGGTGGTCATCGTCTGCGCAAGTCGAAGAGCCCTGGGAACTCCACGAACACTCCAGTGCTCCTCTCGCGCTTCGCTCACCCCTTAGAGTTTCAGACACAACAACTCGGCAGCTCCAGGCTGCAGCGGAACGGGACCATGTCTAGACGACGATAAAGTATTTCAAAGCTAATTGCATTTGAATTTGAAGAGTATGAATTATGACAAATGTGTCTATGGAAAATATGTCGAACGAATCTGATTTATTAATACAGACATTCAAATTAATTAAAGCTCATCAAACTTTTAAAGATGTATTACGAGATAAGCAATGAGCTAAAGCAAGACTCTGTAACTCTATATACAGTACAGGATAAACAGGTACGCCATAATTCCATGAATATTAACTCGCTTTAACAACGTTGACAATGGCAACAAGGCACCATAGCTTGCGTATATCCTAGAAACACAAGACATACTACACTGTTGCCAGCATATCTAATTTCGCCTAGACTTGGCTAATCGACTACGACCTTTGGACACTAACTCTATTACCTAAAAATGTTAGATATTTTCAACCTACTTCAAAAAAGGAGGAGGTGTTCAATTCGACTGTATGTTTTTTCTTATGTATGTTAAGCGATAACTCTATATTTAGCAGCAGTTATATAGAGCATATTTCAGAGGTGGTCCCATATAAATTTTATTGAAATTGAATCAGCGGTTTTTGAGGAAATCAACAAAAAGCAAATATGTACCCAGATAATTCTATCTCTTAGAGTGAACATTTTATGGGATGAATGCTGTACACTTTTAGGGCAGTTGAAGTCGGTTTCTAGTTCTTTTTAATACGGTAACCGGTCTGTGGCGGTATTTCGATTCAATAATGTTTTCAATTAATATTATAAAGGTACTTCATTATGTTTATTCAAACGAAACATTAAAGTTTCTACAACAAGAGGAAGCGATACCAAGCAAGAAAGGAAAAGATTTAAATTATGAACATGTGTAAAATAAATTATTATTCTTTCTTTTGTGTGGAAGCTGGAATAGTCCAAAAGACAACATGATCCTACCTTATGCACCGCCGTAAAAACGAACTTTCCGTAAGAGATTTTTCCACATCCGGCACGCTTCTTTGGAGATCAGGAAGATTTAAACGGTACACAGATTGATATATCCAGGAAGAGACGAGTTATGTGATACTTTTACCAAAAACCTTATTTTCGAAGTCCGCCACCATATAGCAGTGTTATGCACACCCAGCACCTCACAAACTTGAGGTTTCTTGAGAGCCAAACTTCCATCCTTCGTCCGTATTAACTATCAACTGAGAGAAAGGCCGAGTGCGAACCCTTTGTAAGTTAAAAAAACACATCATCATCATGATCAGGCGGGAAACGTCCACAGCTGGACATAGGCCTCCTTCATGGCATGTCGCATTGACCGGTCCCGAGCCACTTGCATCCAGCGACTCCCCGCGACCTTAACCAGGTTGTCGGTCTATCTAGTAGAGGGACGACCCGGTATACGCTTCGCACTCGAAAACTTTTACTACCCACCGGTTATCGGTTCTTCGAGAGATGTGGCCTGCCCAGTACCACTTCAGCTCACTGACTCGTCGAGCTATGTCAGCGACCCTACTCTACGGATTTATAAAACACGAAAAACAAAATACTGCCTGATTCTAGTAGTAACAATAACACTTTATACAATGTCACGACGCCACATCTCTAGCTCTCTGGATTCTAGCCACTAACTAAGGCCTACAACTAGTTGGCAACACAACAGGCTTAGGGTACACCGAGGGAGTTCCAACTAGCCTGTCACCACGTGGGATGTCGTTGAAATATACATGACATGATGCCCAGGCGCAACTCTCTCTCATTACCATTGAAATCGGAGAGGATGTTTGAAAACAATGCCTATGTTGTTAGTGCATCGGTGGCCGTGCTTTGTACAGTTAGATTGTTGTCATAATATTTTGGTTAATAAGATGAATGGAGCGGATGTCAAGGTGCGAACACGGTTGTGTTATTCAAGAAGTGAATATACTCGAATACGACGAACCCCAAAATGATTCAATGCAATATTCATCATCATTAGCCGGGAAAAGTCCACTGCTGGACATAGGCCTCCTTCATGGTATGCCACATTGACCGGTCCCGAGCCAGTTTCCTCCAGCGACTCCCGCGACCTTTGACTAGTTCGTTGGTCCATCTAGTAGGAGGATGGCCTGCTTGTCACTTCAGCTCACTGACTCATAGAGCCATATCGGTGACCCTAGTTCGTCTATAGACTTCCTCAGTCCGGATTTTATGACGTAGAGAAATTCCGAGCATAGCTCTTTCCATTGCTCGCTGAGTGACTTTGAGCTTGTTTATTCGGCCCACAGTAAAGGAACACGTTTCGGTTCCGTATGTCATCACTGGCAACACGCACTGAATAAAGACTTTTGTCCTGGTTAGCCCGATCGTTGAACAAGACGACGCTCTTGATGAAATTTTTTATTTATTTATTTAAACAGTATATTGTACACGAAAAATATTTACTTAACACAAAAACAGAAAAATATATACAAAGGAACAGAAATTTAATACAAATACATAAATAATTAATAAACTATACACCACATTAAAACCTAGAAAATTTTGACATTTATTCAGACGTCATGAACTAAATCAGTGCATAGTAAATTTTAATTTTTAAAATTTCGTGCAGTACCTTCTTAAGAGACGTGATTAGATTTGGTAATTAGTTCCGAATTTCTTTTGAAAAAGAACCCCACGGAAAGACGTGGTTAACAGATATCCACGGTATTTTTATTTGACCGACAGTACCTGAGAAAACTGAGATTAAAAAGTGACGCACAAAAAAAATTAGCCAACCAAAAAAGATGACGGTTCAAAAGAAACATAAAAGCTTCCTTCGACAACATCTATTTCTAAACTATTGATCACTATTCCTTAAAAAACACCGGTGAAGAAACAAACGTCGCAATCAAATTAGACACGGGTATTACATCAGGTTTAAATTCGTTTCCCATCTGTGATGTCAGTCACACCAACACGGAACGGCTGACAGACAGGATTTCCTCGTCCGACATCAAAACATAAATTTTTACTAGTGGTTTCCAAACTATTGTACCCACAGAACCTTGCAAAATAACTAAAGCAAGCCCATACTAAAATTAAAACAAAAACTTGTGTCATCTGTAAAGTTATCCCTAATCTCCTTCGTGACCTAAAAACCATAGTTTTCATTCACAACCGGATTAGTCGTTGTCTTTGCATTTGCGAACATGTCTGTGAAATGCAAATTGTATTGTAACGATCTTTAACTAATGAAATAAACATATTGTTTGTATTTGGTAATGAAGGCAACAAATAAGGCGCTGAATTTTTACACCTTGTACCATACCATTGGCTTTTGAGCAGCTCGGGTAGAAGCCCCGAGGTTCTGCACAACCCACTTTTAGAACCTCTGATCAGAGACGAGCAGAACAGCATTGTGAACACAGTAGCAAAGGCTTTCGACAACCTCGTGACTCACGATCACGACCCACGCTTAATCAACCTGGAAAGTCATACAAAATGCTTATTTATTAAGCCAACATGACCTAGGGGGCCAGGAGTGCATCCATGCAACCCTTTGTTCCGTGTGACATTGATTTTCCCATCAAAATACTGGCAGTTGAACACTATCGTGTAGAAATTATTTATTATACACAACCTAAAAGAAGAAAGCTGGCAGGTAATAACAGTTATTAATAAAATTATAGTTTAAAAAACTAAAACACGCTTTACGAGTGTCGTACTAAAAAGTTTTTTAAATCCTAAAACAACTTTTATACGAGTACGTATTTATTACTCACACAGACTTTATTGTAGAGATGTAGGACGTACCTGCAGGCGTCAACTAGGAACTGTTTTCATTTTTTAATTTCTATCTCCTATTTACCTTTATTCCGCAAATTGGTGCATAATTCCGCAAATAGCGGTTGTTTATTTTAAAATTCATTGGTGAGATGAGACCACGGTGAGACGGTCGGCGATTTCACTGATGTTTCCGTGACACTAGGCTGCTGTGTTGTTTTGTCAAAAGCTTAGTGTACTTTAAGCGGTTCTAGGTTTTACCTAGTTTGTTTAAAAACATTTTTTTAAATCAATATATGTTACTTGTAAATTTGTAGGTTATTTATTTCTCGCTGGACAAATACACGAGCACAAGTGACAGCGACGTCGTCCGAAGAACTGTCCTAGGAGCATATAATCACTGGAACTGTCAAACAAACTATGGTTGAAATATAGATGGTCAAGATTTCTAACAGAAGACAAGAGTTCTTTTTTTTAAATCGAGGGCCCAAGGTAGAATTTTTCCATCCAGATCTGATTCCTGGTCAGATCAGCTCGATGGTGCCAAATTATTGTATTGTCATCCGAATTAGATCCGAATTACATATAATTGCAAAGTTTCAAATCGCTACGACGTTTAGAAGTAGCTTTAAATTGACTTGCTAGATTTGTTTACATACATTGTTAGTAAGATACTCGTAGTTATATACAAGTGAACCTAATATAAAGCGTGTAAAAATAAAACAAAATTGTCCCGGTGCGGCGGGGCCCTGCTGTTAGTTTACAAAAGCGGCCATATTTCTTCATTTTGTACACATACATAAAATAATAATTAGGACATTGCACGTGAATAAAATTTGAAAGCTTGTAATCGGCACTAGGTTGCAATATATTTTGTAAAGGATGCTTTAAGCACACTTTTAGTTTACCCAAAAATGCAATTTCACCTCCCAGTCTAAAACATACATAATTAACGCGTTCAAAAAGAACTAGAAACCGACTTCAAGTGCCCTAAAAGTCTACTGCATTCACCTATTGCAATTTGCATTCATTTAAAACTTATTTGGTTTTCTCATGGATTGATGGATGCCATTGACAGAACTGGACCAAACTGGACCACACGGGTAGAATCTTTCACGGACAGCATCATCATCACCAAGCCCAGCATGGTGAATATGACAAATCCTCTCAATGGCAAGCATTTTAATAGAATCCGTTCGATGTCTCTTATTGTCGTTAATGTCATGGCAACGTAGGTAAGTTTCGCAATTATTTTCATATACTGTATCTTATGATAAGACTACAAACACCCTTTTCTTAACAATGATGAATAACATAAAAGGCGAAACAAAGTAGACGACTCTATTACACTCATGCTCATTAAAATCGCGTTAGGAGAGAAAGAGACCGCAGACGTTAGAGGCTTCTAGGTGAAGGTCAGAAGACGGGCAGGAAGCGTGTGTGAGGCCACGTGCGTGACGTCACATCCTGGGCCGATGAACGACTCACTATGCTAAGGTATTCCGATAACTTGTAAAGTAAACGGGTTCAAGACTTAACACTTGCTAATCCTAGCTTTACTGTTAATTAACTACTGGATTCCTTCAATCTCCACATCCGTATAGCCTATTTGGTTGTGGGTTCGATTACCGATGTGTTTTATGTGTAATTCCCCACATAGGTGCTTGATTTTGGTGGTAGGGGACTTCTCTATGCCCCGCCTAACAAGCTACCACTTCGTCATAAATCTACACCCAAACAGCACTGCAGCAATGTTAATCGCATCGCTCCAGTAATGAACGATAACATAACCAGTATCATCAAGTTAGACGAAAGCCCAGTGCATGTACATTGCGAAAACAAAACAAAAAACATTCATGGGAGGCATTGGAGATTTTCTGAACAAAAATATTTTAAACCAAAAACACTGATGTCAACAACCTCATTGAACAAGAACAATTTGCTTGTGTTAAATATAATAATGTCTCAGAACACAAGAGTACCGTAAACACGAGGTTATAAGACATCTTGAAATCTCCCGAGAGCAA
The DNA here is from genome assembly GCA_910589575.2 of Carcina quercana. NCBI lineage: Eukaryota > Metazoa > Arthropoda > Insecta > Lepidoptera > Depressariidae > Carcina > Carcina quercana. Next base: position 11,505,267 of record OU342438.1, on the reverse strand, counting down.
AGGAATGACGGAATTAAGCGCGTTTAAGCAAAATTACATGAGCCACGTAAAACTTATCCAGTAAAGTGGTAACATAATGCGTCTGTAACATATCTCGAGTTCCAGTGTAGATTGTGCCTTTTGTGGAAGTGTTACCGGCTGCCTTCCAAGGACACGGGCTAAAACCTGCACAAATAAGCGCTAACTTTTAAAAAATGAGCAAAATGTTTTTGCCAGATAGATAATTTTAAATGTCAATTTGGTCAATGTGTATTTAAAATTCCCTATCTATTTTTATCATCCAAAACGTCTACTCCGACTATACAGCCTCCATATATCTCCACTGCTTTAGTCATTGTGAGGCCATGTTAGAGCATTGGCGTCGTTTACTCATCGATTTACTCGAAAGTCGAAAATGTATCTGTTTGGATTCACATTTGCCCAAAAAAAATATCCAGCTACATATGTATTAAGAGCTACTATAGACAGCGCTAAACTTTCAGGTGTCTGCCGCAATACTTTCAGGTTTCCTTGTCTTATTGTGCTCTTAAGGCACGTGCCCGGGCATCTGGCAATACCGCATTCCTGATACAATCGATTGGACGTCAATTCTGAGTCGAAATTTACTTTTATTGCTGATCGGAATACGAGACAAATAAATCTTGCGTGTATCGATGTCTTGCTTTATCTACATCTTGGAGATTCTACCTTCGCAATTTGTACGCTTAGAGTTTGTAAATTCTCTCTAGAGAATCAGTTGTATTAAATTCAGGTCACATGTGTAGGTAATAAAATGTTTTATGTAAGAGATACCAGAAAACTTATTCTCAGCTACATTATCCTCAAAGTGGTTTTGATCTAGACACCAAGGTTTCGTAGGCATTCTTCTCTCATAGCTGTCTGTACTCCTGGTAATTTGATACAATCGTATGATAGCCTGTTCGCTTAGTTAGATAGTGTCGGTAAACCCGAACGGAATATGTGGTTGTTGTTTAAAAACGATTGTTAAACAAGACATATATAATTTAATTCAGACAACAAATATAATTTAATCGGCAAAATATGGATGACACATGACTTTTGACTAATCAAAACCGCTTTGAACAAAGACGACACTACCTAAGAGAACTTTTTAACCCAAATTTTGACAAATCCATCAGTACTCTGGTTGATACTAACAAAATACCAGCATGTATATTTTTACCTGCATGTACATAAAATACACCATACGGTAATTTTCGAATACAGATCCGGATTGGTGTTGTGCAATCGAGCGCGGTTCATCGCCTCAAGTTTATCGGCTTCATAAACCCGTAAATAGATCGAATGCAGTAAAACGTAGAACGATGCAAACGAGCCCTGTTCACTCGCTGCTTTACACTCGTTGCATTTGGTTCAATCACCTAAATTCTAAAGAAAACACGGTGCGGGAAAGAACGCTCTCGACAATTATGTAGGGGTACGTGAAATCAATTTTATTTGCCATTTTTATACGAGTTGCTACTCCTGGAAACTTCAAGAGTGTTTACTCAACATCTGAATGAACTGTTACCGACGAACGGACCGACAGGCAAAATTTAGAGCCTGAAATTTTTCCTGAACCTCAATGCACACGGAAAGAAGTGTCAGGCAGTGTTTAGCATTGTAGAACTGGGGCATTCAGGATGCAGACGTTGGACCTTGATTGTTAACACAAAACCGATAAAAAAAGGTTAAAGGAACAGTTGTATCTGGGAAGTAATTTGCTGCGAGTATCGGAAACATGTCAGCAATGTTAATGAGATAATTGATTTATGTGTTCTTTGTTTACAAGGAAATCTCGTAAGCTTAGCTACTTTGATCATAAAAATTCGTAAAAATCCCGGGAGTGCGACAAGGTACATACGCACATACCACTCACACCTTTGGTATCCCTTTTGGTGTAGATAGAGAAGCAAACAGTGACAAACTCCGCTCCTGGACACGATTGATATAAAATTGTGTGTGAAACAAAAACAAAGCATGTCAATTATAAACTCAAAATGTCCACCTGAGTCCTAAAATTGAGGACACTTCAATCTAATCCATCTTTTAGTTAGATCAACATCTTATAGGGCCCCAAATCAGTTTACCGAACGCCCTCAGTGGTTCTCAATCCAAGCCCTGAAATGAGACAATATTCCGAAGTTCACCGACACCGTATCAAGAGTGCTCCAGATAAACGGATCACGTTACTTGATTAACAGGCGAACATCCCTCCCCTTATCACCCCCGGGAATATTTTAATGGGCCCTGAATACATCACACCACCCTCTCCGCGTAAGTGAGCCGGCTATGTAGTGTTTACCTGCGCTTTACACTGATGGATGCAAACCGATTGTCTATTCATTACGTGAATGGTGTTTATTCCGCTGTCTGAAATAAAAACTTTTTATTTCAATAAAGTATGCATATTTGTTGCAAATAGATTATATTTCCTGTTACCTCTGTCTTGTAATATTGTGTATTTAACTGCTCCTCATTGCATTTTATAAGGATATATACGATCAATTAAACAAACACATGCTGTAGAAATATTGAATGCGCAATCAGATTACTGTTGTGGATATCATTTCATACTCGTAAGACGCGATATTGGCAAATACAAATTAGTATAGAGTTAATTAGTCGATATCGTTCAGAATCATTTCGATAAAGAAAGAAGAAAAGTTCTCTTGTTACAGGTATCGCTTTGGAAAAAGCATAGTCGTTTACAATTAAATACATCATAGCCAATGAAAACCGTCCTAAAGGACTTCAGTTCCTGACAGACAACCATCAATACGAATTCAGTTACAATAAGAAGATTTATCGCGACATACACTTTCTGATAATCTATCCTATTCAGCCTTTCCATCGGGCTTACCAATCCATGTGTTAGATGTCAACTGTCAAACGTCGGAAAGTGACATTAGCGGTAGGTTTTTTCGGACGATTTTTCGGGACAGGGTTCGATTTTTAGTAGAAGAGAGAGTATTCTTTGTTTGTCACATCGTATTTCTTTGTAATATTACACCTAACACATGTGTCTAGTAAAAGTAGTGAAATTCACAATGGTGTGAATATTATGTACAGTACACACTTAATTAGCAACAGACAAATCGTATTACTGTGGTCAGCGGCTTAGCGAAACTTCCTGCTAGTGACAGTGAGAAATATATTCGCGTCACATGCGAACTGGACCGACAATTTGTGACAGTCGGGACGAGCGATCCCAATCAACATGGCAATCACGCGCGTCGAGCCGCAGCCACAACTACTGCTAATGTTCCGATATTGAAAATCAGCATTCATCGCTGAACATTAACGTAAAACGCCTGTCTGTAGTTAGATATCTGACACGGTAACATGTGTAGCAAGTATAGCAGGCAGGCATGGTTGTCGCGGGTGATTTACAATATCAAAAGAAAGTAAGCAATAATATAAAATGGCCGTGGTAACGGAAAATGATATCAAACGTAGGTTGTAGGAGAGATATACAGTATCACGCTCGTATCAGTTGTTAGGAGTTAACGCAGTAACACGCGCAGGAGAGAGCAATTACAGAAACGCCTAAGAGTAAGCACAGAAATAAGGCTAGCAGCTAACACGTAATACGTCTAGTAGTCATAGGTAGAGATAAACCAAAAGAGAGCTATCACAGTAACGTCTAGGAGCGACGTAAGACAGTTAACAAGTGTAGTAGCTAAGTGTAACATTTCTAGAAGCATAGAGTACTGAAGAACACTCACTGATGCCGTGCGCCCGTGCCGACTTATTTACGACCTTTGTAAGCGATAACTTGTTTTGACATCTTTATCACAACGACGACCTAGCGTATCATGTGTCGTTCGAAACACCTATTATGTTTTCGCAAAACTGTGAGGTTGTTTTCTTGACTTTACTTCGAATTTTATAGGTAATTATAAAGATTTGACTTATAAATTAGGTGGCAATAAATGTAGGGAAAAAATCACACTTGTCCTTCGTGTAGTGTAAGGCCGTAACGTGGAAGCGTGACACAATTAACTGGTTATCCAAAGTAAAATAACAGATATTGTTGTCTGGCGAGAAATTTAAAAATGTACCATGTCTGTCAGCAAGGCGAACAGGCGAAGGCGAGAAAACTACAACTTATGAGTACCATCAACCAAAGGTTTTTATAGGTCTTTAGAGAAAGTGACAGAACAGGATCGATAGTGATAATAATAGTGCTTTGAAAAATTATATTATCTACGAAAATTTTAAAAAACACCTCCCGTCTCTTTTTTTAATTATTTATCCAATAAATGATCGATTATCCAGCCTTTACCCCGGCAAAACTTCTTACGTTTACGAATCCAAGTCGCGGGCACAATCCAGTAAATGATTTGATAATCATCACAACTAAACAAGGTCGTGGCAACAACACCTAACCATAAACAAAATGACTATCGCTAAACGCGTTATTTAACCACCCGGCTTAGTCTACTCATAGTTAATTACGTGTAAATTTAGAACGGAACGCATGAAGTGTTTTTGCGACTATAAATCCTGTCAAGATCCTTGTCTTGAGCAAGGTTGCAAACTCATTCACAAGATCAAGTGGCAAAAAACTGGAGCAATGAACTGGGAGTCACGTAGCCTCCTCATCAACACTCCCAACACGTACCACCGTCTAAACTACCTCTCATTGTCAATATTGAAGTGCTGTTCCGAACCGACGGCAAAATCAATAGAGACATTAACGGCTATTGGACGTATGATTGCTTGCAATTGTTTTACTGTCTAATGAATGCAGGCAAACATATGGTTTATAGATTCTATATTATAACGGATGACGATTAAGTTACTTTTACTTTATCTATATTTTTTTCTTCTTCACATTTTTCCTTCTAATCAAGAACGTTCAATTCAATTTACTTATTTACATAGATACAAATAATACAGTGTAGCAGAAGTGCCAATGGGCAGGTCACATCGCTAGAAGCACGGATAACCGATGTAGAGTAAAAGTTCTCGAGTGGCGTACAGGTTCCGTGTACCAGTTCGTTCCCCTACTAGATGGACCGACGACCTTGTTACGGTCGTGGGGAGTCGCTGGATGCAAAGGCTAGGGACCGGTCAATGTGGCGTACCACTGAGGAGGCATATGTCCAGCAGTGGACGTTTCTGATGATAATGAATTACATAATAGTGTTTGAATACAAATGTTCAAAATACTAACACAATTACAAGTATTTGATACTTTATACACAACCCTGAGTTATTCTTAAGGCTAAAATCTCAGGGCTGGAGTGTAAAGTGAACAGAAAGCTTGTATGAAAACAGTAATTAAAATTTAATGAAGCCGGAGTGAAAAGGGTTAATGAAGCAAGGGAGGTATGTCAAGAACATTCAGGATCGTACGAAGTGGCGATCGATTGTTTCGTCTCTCGGCCTACGCCAGTGGCACTAAACCGTGAGATTATTGTGTGTGTGTATGAATAGTTGTATGCAGATTGTAATATGTATGAAGGTTTCCGTGTGGGGCCCTACCATAATCATTAATCACACACTTGACTGGCAGATTGGTGTTCGTGTGATGTTCGCTGATAGTAATGTTTGTCTAGACGCAGCTTTATATTTCTTGTATTTTTACTATTTTTTACCTTTTACGCCACTCAATATTTTCATAGTAGCTAATATACTTGTGTTTTTTTCTTCAAGTTTATCAATACTCTCTGAATAATAACAAATGCTGTTATCCATCAACAATAAAGAGTCGATATGTAAATTAAACAAGTTTAAATGAATTGTTGCTGAGTCAACAACCTCGAGTCGACTCGGCTGAGTAATGGCGGCGAGCAGTTGAGCACACAGGCGGAGTGCAAGCTGCGAAGTGCATCGACGATAAACCGGAGATGAAGGCGGGTGTTTATTTGACTTTCGGACGTTACGCAGGGATAATAACTTAGCGTGGGCCGTTCCTGCAGGCCCTTACTGGAGCCAGGGCTCTTACAACGTGCGAAATTGCCGCACTGAAGTCACGTCAAAATATTATTCGTTAAGTGAAGTCGCTAGCGACAAAACGTCAGTTCAAGGTTGTTGGTAGCTTAGTTCCGTCCATGGGAAACGTGGTAGGGTATTATAGACGTTAACTCCTGCGCACGTAAGCAACACCATCCGTGGAACAGACTATCACGCATGCGGACCCAGTGCATGGTAGACTTCATATCACACACTTTGAATTTCTTCTCAGGAGTGTACACTGTAAATGTTAGGCTTCCTCACGATGTTTGCTTTCACCAATAAGCCAATAGTAATGATTAGATAATAGATAGTTGGATATTGATTATGCAGATGGGAACTCACTTTGACAACACTAATAACAAGCAGCTCACTTCCAATCGCAAATACTATCTATCACTGGCCCGTGTTAGGTGTCTTCATTCAACCGCGTTATTAATACAAATGGATGGTCTAGTCTAGATGTCTGTAGCAATCATTGAACGATATATCTTGCAAGTCGTGTCAAATGTAGGCCTCACAAATAGATGCATTCTGTATTTGAATTTAAATCGATGTTCCACGAAAACTATTGGAACGCGTTTTATGATTCGCAATACGGCCGTCGTTAAACTCTTCCGTTTTGTTTGGGAAAAGGCTAGAGCGAAATGTTTGCTTCTGTATGATTGAAACTCGCCATTGTGTATGGGATGTTGTCCTCATTGAGGCATACAGCATGTGCCACTGGCGAGTATGGGGTGATTTTAAACGATGATGGTTTCTTCTATAACAGGCACACAGAAATTTAATGAAAACTTCTGCTCAACACCGAAATTCTAATCTACCATTGTTGTCCCACGACCAATTTTTCGATACAATGTTATATTAATTGATGCTAGTATTTATGTAAACAACCACCCAACAGTCACTTATTATTCGGCGATATGCAAGGCAAAATCGTACCAGCTCGTTACTGTATTAAAAAAAAACTTGCAACGAACTTGCTCACAGCTACACAGAAGCAACTAAGATACACAGAAGATTCGTTACGTCTTCTTTTGACAACATCGGCTTTGATGTTTTTGAATCTATTTAATATTCAAAGGTCATTGAACACTCATTGAATGTTGTTGCATAATGAATGAACACGTGTCCAATGTTTGTTTGTTTACAAAGTGACGCCGATCGCGCTCAGAGTTCTTCACTGCAGCTTCAACTACCAAGCCAGGTAAGTTTCCCAGTCAAAATACCGTTTCACCTTTTACCACTCCACAAAAACATATGTAACTGATGTACTTTTGGCCAAAATTTAAAGGAGGAACTAATCGAAGCCAAACGTCGGAAAGTCAGAATCCAGAATCGAATAGAACGTTTCTATCTCCACCATTCCACCAGTTTTCATTTGTTCAGTTTCTTAAAATTACTTAGTAGTTCCTGAAATGCGATCAGAAACCATTTACATACATGTAGTCAGAACATATGTCTCCATTTTTTCTTTATTTGTTTATCATCGCGTTATACTATAAGGTCCATTATTATTGTATTCTTTGTTAAAGTTTACTTCCGAGTGCGCGACGAAACGAGATAGATTGAATGCAACACGGTGTAGCTCAGCGGAACGTGTTTTTGCGATATTTTATAATTGTTTTATATTTTTGTGTGGTGCAGCTGCAGCCATTATGCGACGCGGCAGTCCCTGTGTCGTAATGGTTCGAGACTGGCCCATCAAACATTGTCGGATTACGTTTATGGACCATTTGTATGGGATCTGCTACGGTTAATGATTTCGGCCGACTTGACGCAACTCTATTCTGAGACGTACGTACATAGATAATATTTGACTTTTTATCGTCACTTTGTGATGAATTGTTGCTTGTAAGAATTTTCGTCACGCACCACTTTATTTATAATGGGTTTCGAAATATTATATTATAAGGTATTAGTAGTATAATATTAACGGAAATTTGCTAAAAATGCTTCCATACACAATTTCTTTGTCTCTTTCTTTTAAAAGCTGGTTTTGATAAGTAATTAAGTACCTAAAAATAGGAGATCGAATTATAGTGTAGCGAAATTAATTATTATTTATATATAAAAATTAATATTCCACAGCGTACAAGTTATTGTCAGTGCTTTGTGTTGTCAGCAATAATAACCGTTACGCAGCTAACGATCCGTTTTGAACAATAATCTAAATAGTGTGTAAAAATGAAAATTGTGATGTGATGTAATGTTAAACATTAAAATCCAATGTCTATGAAACTATTATCGGCTGAATCACCTCAAATGGATTCTTATTTGAAATTCCTTTCAGAATTTTTGCTGCTTGCTGTAAAAGTTTCTTATACAGCGAGGCGACCGGTTTCGAAACTTTAATCTGACTGAATCATATCCGGTAATTAAAATAACCGATAAACAAAAACATTACAATATCCTGACATATGCCCACGTGTATTTTAATTATATAAATGCAACACCCAGACAATACAGTATGTTTTATAACCGGCCTGGTATTATTAACAAAGGCACCCCTATTATTACAGAGCTCCCAGCCAGTCCCCATACATGCTCCTGACATCAAGAATGCGAACTTAAAAGGTTACACGTGTGTACACGCAATACTAAAAACATTAATGGTTGACGATTATTCTTGAAAATCTTATCCCAATTTCCTTATCGTTGTCCACTCAACAATTCGGTCACTTTTTACTGGTTTCTTATCTGGTCTGAATGTTGTTAGTTTGGTGAGGATGCAGGTTCTAAAGTGTGCAGACACGCTTTTTAATCCTTTTTTAACCCTACGGAGTATCTTAGATTTACTAACTTACCGTTTATTTTCCTCATTGCCGGCCCTAGACCTTCGCTGAAGTTCGCTGCACCGTATCCTTCCTGCCCTCTTGTTTCGGCGATAACAAACACTCACAGACGCACAAACATTTATTCCACAACGCACATTATCGCTGCATCCAATAACTCGAAACTTAAGTTAGGTACTTCATGTAAACTAACTCGATAACACTGATTTGACTATGATAAGTCAGAAAAACACTAAAAATGTTTATCACGAAGCGATCTACACCAACGCAAACATGTTGCAACTCGCGTCAACGCCGCGTGACTGCAGGCGTGTCGCCGGCTGACACTTTGGCGCTGCAAGCGGTGGCGACAGCGAGAATCACATGCGTTTTAATATTTTATGTGGATAGATGGCACTGTTATCATCTGTTTTATTCAAGTGTTTACGATTACCGCAATGGTTTATATTAAATAAATGGCACTAAACTTTAAAAATCAGCCCTAAATTACTCGATGCACATTCATGTTTAAGTAAGAATAAATTCAGACTATAAGAAAACATTTAAATAAACTTAAACGGTAACATTTACTTATTACCTATTTTTGTTTATTTTGTTAAAACTTACCTTTATTTAAACAATCCGCAGGAAACAATTTTCGATGACTCTTCTATTACAAAATTAAAAACAAACACTTCACTTAAATTAACAATATATTTTACTTAAAACTTTAAAAGTAGCACTCAAAAGCAATTCAATTTATTGTACATAAAATCCGCATTGAAGGACAAGCCGGCAGGTGTGACATATAATTCCTGAAAGAACACCGCTATAACCGAATGAGTATTGCTACTGGGTTTTTCACTACACACGTACACAACATTAGCACAATTTGAACATGGTTCACCATGAATAGCGACCGATAACACTATCCATCACCCCATTATCCGACGCGACTTGAAGTTAGCAGCGAGCTGGCACGTCAAAATATACCATAAATAACACCGTACGTATCCGGGGTGGCAGTCACGGGCCACCCCAACCCCCGACTTCGATCGGCGACGTCAAAACAAACGTGACGAAATCGATTTTTGAAATATCAAAACTCGGGAAATAAAAATAAAAATCGATGCCGGCCGGCGACGCCAGCGTGCGTGACCGGGAGACTATTCGAATCTCGAGTAGAGCTATGGTGTCGGCGGAGACTTGTCTGGAGCGAGCGAGGGGGAGGCGACTCGTTATGCGACTATACAATACGTTAAATCGCCTCCAGCCCTCACCGACTGAGGCCGTAAAGCGGCGGGAAGTTCTCGCGACCACCCCTACCAGCCTCTCGACGTGTACAGCCAATTAACTTGACTTTAATTACACTTTTCCATTATACAACTTGCCGGCTTTTACAGTTTCACTGTGGCACTGGCACGTGGCGAGAGACGAGGCGAGAGGTTATTGCCCTTGCTAAATTGGACATAAATTATTATTACCCTTTTGTACCTTTTCAAATCATCGTATTTCAAAATACGAGTAGCATTTATTCATAATTTTAGTATCGATTTAGATTAGGCAGGGACCGCTCGACAAGTTACAAAACTAAAAGATCCAACCAAAGAAGGACCAAAACGTCAGTCTGCATCTAACATTCATTCGTAAAGAAACGCGCTGAAAGGAAAAACCGACAAAGGAAGCCTTTTTATGGACACACGGATAAGACGCGATGCGAAGAAAAAGGAGGGCGACAATTTTTCCGGTTCATATCTTTCTGTACATTTCATTACTTCCTCTATGTATGGACGTAGCTTTCGGCTTCAGTCGGAGGCGTTCGGGTGTGTTCGTCTATCTTCGGTCCATTTCGTAGCACTAATCGATAGCCGTCAAGCATGTTACGTTACGCTACGGCTACGTACGACAAGCTGACGTAGCTCGTAGCTACTACGAGAGTCTACGAGTTGTACGTACCTACTAGTATTCACCAATGAATGGTAGGTTTTATTTTTTAACAAGTCCTCGCACAAAATAAAACCTCTTTTCTAGACTCAGATAAATTGTGGAAAATAGAATTTTAAAAACACAAAATTCAAGTAGGATATCGATCTACATAATTTATAAATATATGTTTTTGCAACTTTTTCATATTTTATTTTAATAATAAATAAAATGTAAAACCAAGAATTACTCATGATATTTAAATTACATTTTGCGTTACTCATAAAATACGTAACGTGTAATAAAAATGAACCCAAAATTCTAATAAGTAAAATAACAGGACGCGTGCTAAAATGTATTTTGTCCATAGCTAATATTTATTCATCAATTTCAGTATTATTATGCATATTACAGATAGCATACTGATATTTTAACTACTTTACTTACTTAGTTTCAACTACCCCGTGTGTATGTGGGTGTGTAATAAAAATATAATCTTACAAGTTAAAGGTCCAAGTTTCCGGTGTTCGATTGACCTGATGTAAATCAGAAGATGATTCAATATAATGTTGTCACAGCTGGTCTGATGATGGAGCCGGAAGGTGAACACAGGAACTTTGTAACAAACCGACAGAGCACCATCGAGTTTGGGCTGGTTTATAATGCGCTCTGTCAAAACAAGTCACTACCACTATTGCATGTACTCACAATACTACATTTTGGGTCAGGACAAAGTACCTTATAAAAAAAGGAAAATATACATATTTCTGGTATGGGTGACCTCATGCCTAAGTGGCGCCCGCTAACGGTAAAATTTTCGGGTAAACCCTAAACATGGTGATACTTTTTTAGGGTTTTCGTGCCCGATGGGATCCTATTACTAACCCTATTACTTAAGCCCCTGCTGTCCATCCGTCTGTATTACACAGGGCTGTATCTTTTGATCCGTAATACTGGTAATAGTTAGACACTTGAAACTTTCTCAGAGTGTGCAGTGTGTATCTACTATTATAAAACAATAAAAATTAAATGCAGACCGCTTACAAGAAACCGAGGCTACATGTCGTCACATGAAATCCAAAATGGCGGCTTGTAGGACACATAAAATTCTACCAACAATTATAGTTAAAGATAAAAATATCGTGTTTAATATCAAATTAAAGATATTAATAGGTATAGTCCGAAAATGTATAGGTTACATACAATCTAACCTAACCTACTATGTATATTTAAATCTCTTTAGTTACATACAATAAGTTCTTACACATAGACAAATATCTAAACTATGACATAAACCCCGGGAAATTTTATTTTTTATTAATTCTACGGATTTACGTTTCTTGTACACACTTAGTAGTTGGGTTTTAGTTTTTTTACTTTCTTCATTACTCCTTTTTAATATATAAAATTTTGTCTTGATAAATAATTTACATTCTGTCCCCAGTTTTACATTTTTGACGAGAATTCCAAAGATCAGCCTAATTCCTGGTCAGCAACCAGTATTCTAAAATCCATATGCTGACTACGGGATTGTGAACTCAGCGAAACCCTTTCATTTTTGAGTATTTGTTATCATAACGCCTTTTGCTTCGTGAAACTTTTTGAACCCAAGTAACAGCATTTCTTACGATAAAACAAAAAATTGTGGACTTCAAAATCTGACTGAGTTCTTCGATCGTATTATAGGGAAACTATTCAGTATATGTCGCGATCTAAATTGATCTTGAAAAAAAATATATGAAAAATGAAAAAATATTTATTTCATAAACTTAAAAACTACAAATTGTACTGGGGCTATAAGCATATAAATGCCTGTGGGAGGAATCTTACCTCGTACCTTACCTACCTTAAAGCAGGTTCGTCATTGGATTATTACTTGATTTTTGAATACACAGTTTACAAGTGCAGGCTGAATTTAAAACAACTCTTTTAATGACAAACTAAGAAGAGAGTGGCAAAGCCAAGACCGCACGGGCAAAGTGAGAATTTCAGCTACCACATTTATAGATTCTTTTACTGAAAACAATGCAAGCGCCTTTGAGCATGTACAAGCCAAGCTACCCCGTTCACACCTTTGTGCTTGTGGAAACTCACGCTTACCAAAGCTTGTAAAGCGTCGTGTAAATGTAGAACATCCGTAATTACTTAATCTGATAACAAATTGCTGTGTTTTCTGTTACAGTGGAGTAAAATAGTTCGTGCAAAAAGTGTCACGGACGATATTTTGCTGATTTGTTTGAAAGGAAATACCTGCATCAGTAATATTGGTTGTTGCAATATATTTATCTGAAATATTGGTGGAATCCGGTAAAAAGCCGAACTTGTCCAACAGTAAGTCAAATAAAATGAACTAAATAAATGTCTGCAGGGTCTAACGACTATTGCCTATTGCTATTGCCTAAAAAGACAAAATGTCAATATGACTTCGTGACATTTCGTTTCTGCTGTCATTTAATTTAATTTCCTTTAGCTAGCTGTATTCTAGCTAGGAAATGCGATGTTATTGCAATAAATCCATGTAATTTCGAGATAATTAATGTATAAATATTGGTTTGTTAGTGTTAGTCTAATCTTGTTCCCCCAATATGGGTAAAATACGAATGTTATCGTGAGTATTTGCTTCTCAATTTATCGATGTTGTACCCTCTACGATAGCCAATGAATTTTTCATGCTTTTCTATGTTTTTTAGTAGTTTGCTAAAGCTGTACCTAATTATATTACAGAGGTGACGAAATAGTAGCTCGAGGGACGACAAAAACCGACGCAAGTCTTCCAGAGCTCGGTCTGAAAGATGTGGTCCCTAATGGTTCATGGTTAGAAAAGAAACAAATCCAGTCCGCTTTGGAGGCAAGAAAACACCTTATCGAGGTAGAAAGGATTGAAAAGAGGTTTGTATGGCTTCTCGCCACGAGTTTTCTCATGGCACAGGCATTTTTCCCTTGCAGTCAAGAAGTCCCAGATTAATACCTTTTTGAAGTTTGTAGTTGTTTAGTTAAAAAAAAAAGGTTTGCAACCTTGTATGCTATTTTTTATTCTGTATGAAAGAAGTAAACTTTGTTTTGTTTTTCGTTGCACCTGCAATATACGGTGAAATATAAAGCAAACTATCTTCAGATTATATGTCATTTAAACTTTAGTCAGTTGTCTAAGTACTAATTCTATTGTAATACCTACCAGAGGATAACAATTTTAAACATGAGTACTTTAATTTTTTATGACAGCTGATCCTAAACTCTACAGAAAACTTAATGAATACCTTGTATTTAAAACTGACAAACTAGATCTAATGACTTCAGGTAAGCATTTAAAAAAAGTTAGATAATTTAACTATTCAAAACAATGTAAAAGCTACCTTTTTAGTTGTAAAAAACATTACTTTAAAAGAAAGATTACACATGTTTTTATCAATTGTATTTCATATAACCATTATTAATTAACTTTTCACAACATAATTGGAAACACTTGACTAATTAAAAATATGTAGGTTATCTATAGTTTGTTATGAGTAGTATATGTGAGAAACTCCTATCTTTACAGTGGAACACTCAGTCATGCAGAATGGAGGGAAGATCTTATGTTAGCAGAGGTAACTCAAAAAGTTGGTGGACATTGGCAATTCCTGAGTCATAATGTGGGTAAAACTGTTTACTTGCACCCGGAGGAAGCTTTGTTTCTGATGGAAGTGGTAAGTACAACAAACAAGCATTTATCCTTATTTTACTTTTTGTATTGTTGTCTATGTTATTTTATTTGAGTGAAAGTGAACCAGACTATTTGAGCCAGGCAATCTCTTCCTCCAACAGTGTTCCTGGATTGAAGGTATATGTTCAGTAGTGGATATTTCCAGGCTGATAATGAGTGTCATGAATTCAGTTGTTGTGTCATGACTGTGTTGTATCAATAAATACCAGTTTGCAAATGGTTTCCATATCCAATATTTCCAATTTTAATAATTTAATTGTTAAATGATATATTGGTTACAATACAATTAATTTCTTTTCAGAACTCTCTTCAACTGAAATATAATGAGGTTACAGTCTCGCTGCAACAAGCTTACTCTTTATTACTTTGTGGCAAAATAACCCTAATCCAATACAAAGTCTATGCCTCATTAAGTAGACTCGGTTATAAAGTGTTCAGACATGATTATAGTAAACCTATACCAACAAATAAAAATATAGATGAAAATGTAGTGCTTGAAAATGTTAAAGATATCACAGAAGAGAAAGAAAGTGATACAATTTCTGTTAAAAGTTCAAGTGAAAGCAGTCAAGTTAAAATGAAAGTAGTCGGTTATAGAGTTACTGATATTGAAGATGCTTGTGCTAAAGAAGGAAAGGATACTGTGATGGAAGTTGATAGTGATAATGTGGGATTGAGTGATTTAGGTAATGTAACTAATTTCACTATATGTTATATAGACTTGCCTTTCTGAATTCTAAGGAGTATTAGATTACAAATCATATTATTTTTCAGGAAATTCCAGTAAACCTGATGCTGTTTATACTGAAAAAAATGAAAATGAAGATAAAATGGAAACCAATAACGTAAATAATCAATATGAAGCTAAAGTTTCATCTTCAACCCCTGTACTAGAAGAAGATTGTAAAAATACAACAATAATACTAAGTCGATTACAAATGTTAGAACTTCGTAAAGTTAAGGAGACTGCAAGAAATAATCAGAATCATTTAGAAAATATTCCCGATTTGTTTGAAACACAAATTATCACATTAAAAGCACCTGAAAAAGAACTTATTCCAGAGAATGTAGTCTTGAATAACTCAAATTATACTTTGTATTTAGAAAATGTAAGAAACAAGCCCCAAAATGATAGATCACCTTCAACTGGATCTAGAACTTATAGTCGCACTGAAGAAGTAAATGGAGCAAATGTAAGAAGAATCACAGCTACTGCAAACAATGATGAAACAAATAGAGCAAATGTAAGAAGAATGTCAGCCTCTGCAAACATGAGCAACCGAATGACGAACTTTAATCCAATGTTCAATCAAATGCCTAGATTTCCTGGGGCCTATTTCAGGCCGTATAATGTGTGGAGGCCTCGTATAAATTTATGGAATTTTCACATGATGTTTCAAAGACCTTTTCTAAGACCTTTCGTCCCAAGTATGGGTTATATGCCAAGATTCCAGCCATTTTTCAGACCTCCATTTTGTCAAGTTCCCAATTTTACAAGTTTCTTTTCAAACAATAGAGAAAATGGAAGTCATAATCAAATACACTCACTAAATAGAAAAAGAAGGAGAAATACAGCAAAAAATTTTCATTTGCGAGCGATAAGAAATTTGGCAGGAAGATTAAAACAGCTTGTGCAAGCCAATAGTGCTCAAAATGAGAATATCGAAGCTTTACAGAGACTGATCCAGACTTACAACATAAGATATACATGCAGAGTGCGCCTCACTAATGATTTTGATGTCGCAGATGACGAAACAATCTTAGAAACAATTGAATTGGATGATGAAGAAGAATCAAAATGTAAAAGACAAAGGAAGGACGAGAACGACAAATATGAAGAAAACCTAAACAGTATCAAACATTTGGCGTTAAAATTGAGAAATCTTCCCGAGGACCAAACTTCTTCGCGTCACAGAAGAGCATTTTCGAACGTATTAAAAAGATTTAACAAATGCTACAATGCAGAATTGAATTTGACGGACAATTATGAAGTGTTAGATCGAAAACGTATTGTCCTTGATTCATCAGATTCCGATTGTGTAATCGAAGAGCATTTCAATGTCAAAAATGAAGTAAATTCTAAAACTCGAAGTAGGAAAAAGCTGAGAAACCCTTTTAATATACTGAAAAGGCTGGCCCAAAAGCACAATGCGAGTATTTCCTCTGACAACACTAACAACTATTCAGAAAATGGAGCATCTACTTCAACTACAGAAAATAGAAGCAACAATGAATATTACGATGAGGTAATAAAATACACTAAAAGCTATAACGAAACAATGAACGGCTTCGACAAAAATTGGCTTCCATATGAAAATGATTTTGGCCGAGCAGAAGTACCACCTCAAAATCATATGTACCAACGTCTTGTAGAGTGTAAAAAGGATGAATATCTCTATGATTTTATTAAAAGCGAACCTTATGATTTTGATAACTGGTTGGATATTAAAATATCATTTTTGAGGAGTATGGAGGCAGCAAAAAATGAATTTTTTGAAGAAGATGAAATTAATATACATTCATTAATTGGACCAAATGACTGCACTGACACTGGATCTGTGTTGAAGAAATTGAGCATTATTCCCACTTGTAAAGAGGTTTCGGAAGAATCATGTTTAAATGTCCACTTTGACGTGTATGAAAGAGATATTCAAAATTTCAGAAAATCGAATCGTCCAAAGCCACATTTCAGAGTGATTTGTGTTGAGTAAGTACTAAATTAATAAAATTACAGTAGACATAAAATGACAAAATACTTGTAGCACTTGATGGACGACCGTATTATTATGGAGCTGCTGCTGCTATTATGAGCCGCGGGGAGGATTTGGATGCAGGAGGCTTGGGACTGGTCATTGTGGGATGCCATGAAGGAGGCCTATGTTCAGCTGGACGTTATTGATGACGATGACTGTGATCAGCCAAGTGTTAAAAAGCAATAATAGTGGCAAATCGCATCGTTTAACGTGCAGATCTATAAGAAAGGCTCACGTAAGCTGATAAGTTTGCATTTAGTAGCTCTGTTCATACTATGCAGTCATTTATTCACTACACTCAATTATAAACCGAAATAGTTAATATACAAAGTTAATACATGTAAATATACCATTACCAAAAAAAGCACCGTCTACCCCGACAAAAATTACACTGACCTAACACATACACACTTTCTTACTCACTTCTTCATTCGTATAGACTAGATATAGTATACAAACATATAATATATATATATATATATATATATAAAAGTTATTTTATATTCTTAGCTGTAATATGTTTATACGTAGCTCTAAAGCGCCGTGGGTTAGAGCCTGGTGTCCTGTAACACAGGGTCACACCTATCTCAGGCACCAGTCTCTCACAGGTACACCTACCTTGTAGGACTTATGTTGTTTATCATTTATTTTATATATAAGGTGTCACTGTGAGATAAAATAAATAAACATTATATTATTATTATAGTATTTTTAATCACAATCATTCTTTTCCTGCAGTGAATCGTCACAATTTCCATCAGGAATCGACGTCGCCACTCTTCACTCAAGATACGGAGACAACGTTGCCATCCTGTTTGCTGTCGTGGGCGCGGGCTCCATTTCATATCTACAGATAAATCATACTGAGACTCCTGTGTATATTCCAAGTAATGATCTGGTGTGATTTATTATTACATAGTCATTGTTATAAAATCTAATGTCATATAGTTTTAAAAATGTCGAAGAGAAGTGTCCGGCCTGCAATTTGTACACTATCCTCTAAATCAAGGAAAATCTCATTTTCATAAAAATATGTCTGTATTCGGCAGTCGTTTCGTTTCAATGACGTCATCTTTATTTTATGGTTAAGGTTATCTATTTTGTGAGAATGTAATGTTTTTTTAATAAGAAAACTAGTCCAAAGTATTCAAAAATTATATAGTAGTAGCGTACCACACGCACGCACGCAGTACGCACACCTGAAAACCATAAATAATATGCGCCGAACAATCCTTTAACGAATGCGCCTCGAGTTAATTTTGCTACTCGTCACTAGATGGCGCTACCAATACGTTAAAACCCACGTCTAAAAAATCACGTTGTATGGGAGCTCCCTTAAATGTTTATTTTATTGTGTTTTTTAGTATTTGTTGTTATAGCGGCAACAGAAATACATCATCTGTGTAAGTTTCAATTGTTCAAGTATCACGGTTCATGAGATACAGCCTGGTGACAGACGGACAGCGGAAATGAAATGAAAATTTATTTGCCAGTCTCAGAATCTTAGTAATAGGTCCCTGTTGGTTACCGTTTGGGTATGGAACCCTAAAAATGACTTGCGGTTTGGTTTGTTTGGTTTGCGGTCGGTATTCTCTTTTTTAGTTACAATATAATTTGTTGCCTAAGATATATGCGTTCCTTATTTATATTTTTTTCTCAATCTAAGATATCAATTATATGTTTGAGCACTTCGATTGAAGTTGTTTTGTTCACAGCAAACGATGTTTCTCTTACTAGTGACCGTAAACTTATATCTATGTAATATGCATTTAAGTAACCTATAATAGGTTACTAGTATATGTTTTATTTGTAAATATTGATTTATATAAACTTCAAGTATACAGGATTATGAAATTAAATAACTGAAGTGATAAAATTCGTGTTTATTCTAATTAATTCTAAGAAAATTCTATTTGTAATGAATTAAAGCTTGTCGTACGCTAGAAGCTACTATATGGCACGTGGTAAGGATGGCTTAGTGCAAAGTTAATTCTATGCGCACGTAAAACCACTTTGACTTTACATTTTTACTTTAATTCCAGCAAATATTTAATTTTAGTCATTTTTACGTATGATGGCTTACTCTCAACCTAATAAGGCCCTGGCTCTGCTACCGACATACAACAGTGATATTAACACTGCTGTTTGACGTCAGACTTAGGTAAAATGACGGTAGCTAGCTAGGCGGACATAGAAAATATCACCAACCAAACCGAGTACCGATAGGTACCCCCACTGGGAATCGAACCTGGGACCTCTGGTTCGATAGTCCAAGCGTGTCCAAACATTAGGCCACGGAGTTGGTTAAATAGGTATAGGTAAGGGTTTTTTCTTAAAGCTTTGCGTTTCTTTAGCACAGTAGCGCCCTTCGTCACCGACGGAAATATGCATGTAGAATAGAAACTCAAAACGTTGTCGTGACGAAGTGAGTCGTTGCTGCGCTGTACTAAGAGGCATGTAGTTCCTAAAATGAGCAAAAGTCGATCTTTCAAAAGATCATTTTAAGTATTGATAAACATATTTTTTTTGCGCTTTCGCATCCTATTTTTACCCGCGACGGAACGGAGACAGTATATGCGTTTAGGGTGAGAGGATGTTTGTTTGTGTGTACATACAAACAAATGTTGCCACTTATCTCCAGAACGGTTTGACCGATTTATTGCATGATATATTCGAGATACCACTGTCAAAAATAATGCAATGTCAAAGTGTCTTCACAGTACAATAACACTATAAATATACAGACCGACATGGATATTTTGGTATGTGGTCAAAATCGGAACTAAAGTGCCGCCATCTTGTCGAACTTTGTTATTGCTGTAGTCTGCAAATGCCGTCTTATTCACACACACACACATCATCCTAAGTACCAAGATGCACTGTTCCTAAAAACTTAAAAATTATTTGCCTGGTTACTTAGAACTAGTCCTAACTTTATACAATTCCTTCATCTACTTATTTTCAGTTACTTCGTTCAATTGCACAACCTTTGTATTTATACCTACTTTGTATAACTTACAATCCCATTTTAAAATACAATGTTCGTACCGTAAGACGAACATATTAAAGTGCTTTAAATGTAGTAAGCCTTAACAATTTCAAATTAGGAACTAAGTACCTAAGCAGTGTTTGAAATTATCCTAAAGAGATAAGACAAATTAGGAACTGGACTAAATTGCAGTGTATAATTTTAATTTTAGGCGATCCACCTCCAACAAAGTTTCATAATAAATTTCTGTTGCCATAATCTTTTAAAATATAATAGCTGGATTTGTGTAGTAACTATCTAAAAATAGGACATTAGATTGTGATGTCGCGAGATGAGTATAATTAACATACAACTTCACAGTGAATCCAATTTTAAACACTTTTTTCGATTTTTGTTGTTCAAAGCGCCATCTATGAACCGTTAGCTGCGTAACTGCTATTGTAGCTAACAATAAAGTTCTAAATCAATGAGATTTATTTTGCGACACTATAATTTCATCTCCTATTTTTAGGTAATTACTTATCAAAGTCAGCTATTCAGTATCTTTTCTTCTTCTTTTCTTATTCTTATCAAGTCAGTAAGATTATGGCAATAGAAATGTAGTATGGAAGCATTAGGAGAGGGATAACGTTAAATAATTGATACGGGGGTAAATTTTAATTAGTAGCCGAAATATTTTTGATGGATTTTGGACTCGGTTGTAGATGTCATTGGTAGAGGTATTTGGATACTAGTCAAACGTCATATAATAATGTCTAATAATATCTATAGGTACAGAGAAATGCAATTATGGTTGAGGTTATTTTAGTGTCATCTTATACCATAATATGTCACATTAAACTTTTTATAATTTGTTTTCTGAACTATCAGCCTCGATAATTTTAAATACCCCATTTAGCTACTTATAGAAACTTAACCCTGTATACCTTAAATACCTGTAATAGTGATCAGGGGCCATCCATAAATTACGTCATACGTTAAGGGGTCGAAAGGGGTTTGACAAGGGGGTGGGAGGGGTCCTAAATCTAGTTTAATCTAAGTGTTAAAACACTAACTTTGAACTATTAACGAAAAACTGAAAAACAGTTAAAAATATTTAGTTAAAAATATTTTGAAGGAGTGGGTTCAAAGGACTCAAGATCTTTAATTAATCGTTTTTTGTTTTTCTTAAAATGTTTGATTTGATGTTAATTTTATTATATAATATATATATTATAATTATATAATATATATATATGTGTGTGTGTTGTTATGTTCTGTTTTAATTTAATAATTATTTGGGGGGGGGGGGGGGGGGTCAGGAAATTCGTGTGTCGTAATTTATGGATGGCCCCTCATAGTAACACACCTGAACATTGTTTTATTCATATTTGGCCTACTCTGTGTATAAATTGCTTTCTATATTACGTTTGTAAATATTGTGCATTATCAATGAGCATTCCCTGTTAACTTTTTGGCAATAACTTGAAGCACTAAAGCCCACGGCTGCTAGGAAATTTCGTTTATTTCTTAAACATCATCAAGTGACGTGAAAAGCCAAATACAATTCCTTTTGTATACAATATACAAAAGTGAGATTTTTTGGTCCTTGCTGTATGTCGTAACTAGAGTCAGAATTACCTGAGTTTTTGTATAGGTATAGTTGAAGAGTCAGAAAAAGACCAATGATATTTTAATCCTGATCGAATAAATTATGATGTCCACACAGACGATGTCGTGGGCAAAAGCTAATGTTTCAATAACAAAAAAATATATTTAAACTATCAAAAAATTTTTAAACTGCAATAAAACTCTTTTAAATGCGTTAAAAACGTAAACCAGAAACCTTATGGACACTATAATATAGATGAAGTACCTAACGGTAACGTAGCAGATTTCAGAAGCAAGAAATCAATTCCAACCAAAACTCATCCCTGACAGTTGATAAAACCGTTCGTTGTAAGGCCTGTAAAACTCCCTCAAGCGTTGAATGACAACGGGATCGATATGTGGGTGGCTGCGACCCTTGTTCTTCCCAAGGCAGTGAGGTGTAGAGCGGCTCTCTGACTTCAGGAGACATGGGAAACCCTTGGTCGAGTTGAAGTAGAAATGTTTCTCGGTTATCACGCGCTTCAGGCCTAGGAATTCCTGTCGACAATTTATGAATGATGTTAAATTGTTCGTGCAGAAAGATTCATAACCACCAGAACACGGATTTGTAAAGAATGGAAATCCAAGTGTAACTGACAATGTCGTGCGCTGCATATTGACGGTTCAGTATAAAGTTCGTTCGCTTTGATAGTTTCGCCTTGATACACGCGTCCCGACTTATTTATTAAGAGATTTCAATTCAAATTTATTTTTATTTAATAGTCCTTTTTTTCTGGAACGAGCTATGCTCGGAATTTCTCTCGTGATAAATTCCGTAATGAGGCAATCCATAGACGAACTAAGGTCACCGAAATAGCTCGATGAGTCGGTGAGCTGCAGTGGCAATGGGCAGGCCACATCGCTCGAAGAACCCATAACCGGTGGGGAGTAAAGGTTCTCGAGTGGCGACCACGTACCGGGAAGCGTCTACCGGGCCGTCCTCCTACTAGATGGGCGGGCGACCTGGTTAAGGTCGCGGAGAGTCGCTGGATGCAAGTGGCTCGGGGCCGGTCAATGTGGCATACCATAATGAAGGAGGCCTATGTGCAGCAGTGGACGTCTTCCGGCTGGTGCTGATGATGAGTACATTTTCATACAGAGTAGAAGTTTGCCTTCGGCCTTCATCTCTCTTGAAGTTAAGGCCCTAGAGAGAGAATGCTCACATATAACATTATCTATAAACAACAGTGGCTCACACACGAACACTGTTATTTTTTAAAAGTCAAGGACCGGTTTTGAGTGTGATCACCTGCACCCTAGCCATTTCTGCAGCGGGATCAGCGACCAGCCTCTCGCCACTGATTAGCAGCAGGCTTGACCTTGGGAACCTCTTGAGCCACCTCCGCAAGGGTCGAGCGTACACCCCCAGCCGTACAGGGGGCCACGAGGCGTCCACCACGGAGAAGGGTGCTCCGCCCCAGGATACTGTAGTGTTCATCAGGGCTAAGTCTTCGAAACGTGGCAGTGAAGGGCGTTTGCTGAAATTATAATAGCCCACAATGTAAGTGTGAAATAATAGGTAAAATAGGCTATACGTGTATCTTCCTAGAGAAAGGTACGAATCGAATGAAACATACTTATATGAGGTATACTTATATAAGTATACTTATACAGGGTGGTCCAAAATGTGACGTCCAAAAATTTTTTTTAGATTCCTTACACCTGGGTGTATCCGAAAATACCCCATGTATGTTCCGCGATTTTTTGTAGTTTAGAAGTTATGATTTTTTAAATGTATATTTCGAATTTTCTGCCGGAGCGACTTAAAATAATCGTAACTTGTTTAATAGTAAGGTTTTTTTATTTATTTTTTCTCGAAAGTGATCGTCTTGAATCACCCTTTCTACTTTATTATCAACTACACAACGTTATTCATTACAAGTTACCGAAAAAAGGGATGAAAGTAAAAATTTTAGGTTTGAGTTGAACGGAGCAAAATTTTCAAAAATTTCTTAATAATACAAAATTAATGTTTCATTGGTTCAAACTAATTTTAAAAACTCCAGCAGTTTGTCAGCTTACCAAATAATAAAAAAAAAGTTGTTCTTAATAGGCGATTTTACGACGAAATTGGCTTCAGAACTTAGTTAGGTGAGAATTCATAAAGAAAAAATGTTGTCGTAAAAAATGTTTAAGCTTATTTTTTTTTTCATTTTTATGGCCTACATTAGCAAGGCATCAAAAGCATTCAAATAATCTCAAATTGAACGATCAGTGACACATTTCATTTTCTGTTTTTAGACATGAAATTATGAAAGCTAGAATTAAACCAAAATCTACTTCAAGGCCAATCACACACAATGACACAAAGCAATAAATAACACGTTTCAAAAGGCGCCAGGCCAGTAAGGTCTTTCTCTTTCGCACTGTTATGGTTGCGTAGAAGTACGAAAGAGAAAGACCTACTGTCTTGGCCACAAAAGTCAGCCGTGCGCGCTAGGGGTTTTTTACCTGCACTTCCCTCTCCCCCCTCTCCCCATACATTCTCCGTAGCATCTCACTGTATCGTCCGTCCGCTAGTCGTTCACTCACTTCCATCGCGTGTGATACTACTTGACGTTGCTTCTTTCCGATACCGATATTTTGAACCTACTTTCGCTTTGTTACTGGACTCCGATTTGCCTTACGACTAACTTGTGCTTGTGTTACGGACTCCGATTTGCCTTACGACTGACTTGTGCTTGTGTTACGGACTCCGATTTGCCTTACGACTGACTTGTGCTTGTGTTACTGACGGCAACATGAGTAATTTTAGTCTAAGCCAGTACGCAGAAATGCACTTTTACTATGGTATGGCCAAAGGAAACGGTCATTTAGCCGCAAGGCTATATCGTCAACAACTGGACCGGCGAGGAGAAATACTGGACCATTACCCGGACCATAGGGTATTTATTAATACTCATAATACGCTGATGGCCGGGCGTATCCCCGGTCGTAGCCAAAGGCACGAAGGAGTACCCAGAGTAGATCCGGACAGAAGAGATGAAGTCATCGCAGCTGTAGAAAGAGACTCTTCTACGAGTTCCAGAGCAATAACCAGAAGGACTGGAATACCACGGACCTCAGTTCTAAGGATATTGAAAAATGGTATGTCGTTTTGTTTTTTATTTACACAAAACATAAATCACAGATACAATGCCAGGTATTAGACTTCTTCCTGCCTAGGTGGTGAGTAATAGTCCTTTTCTTTTTTCAGAAGGCTACCACGCTTACCACATTCAGCGCGTTCAGGAGCTACAAGCTTCAGATTACCCTAGAAGAGTTGCTTTCTGCGAAACAATGATACAAAGGTGTCAGGAAGACCCAGATTTTTTTAATAAGATCTTATGGACCGATGAATCCCGTTTTGAAAACACTGGAGTATTTAATATCCATAACTATCACAGCTGGGAAATTGAAAACCCACACCTTGCAAGAGCATCAAATTTTCAACATCGATACAGCGTAAACATGTGGTCGGGAATTGTAAATGGAGAACTGATTGGGCCTTTCGAGCTGCCGTCTAGGTTGGATGGAGACACATATCTAAACTTTTTGCAGAACAACCTTTTTGAATTGCTGGAAGATGTAAACTTGGAAACAAGAAGGCACATGATATTCCAAAATGATGGTGCTCCTTGCCATTACGCACGCCAAGTGAGGGGGCACCTTAATGAAACATACCCGGGCAGATGGATTGGGCGTGGCGGCCCAATCGAATGGCCTGCACGTTCACCGGACTTGAACCCAATAGATTTTTTTATTTGGGGTTACTACAAAGAAGTTGTCTATGCTCAGCAAACTAACTCCGAAGAAGAACTGAGACGAAAATTGAGAGAAGCAGCGACGAAAGTCAGACAAAATTCAAGCGCTTTCCGCAGACTAAAAGATAACTTTTTAAGACGTTGCCGATTGTGTATCGAAGTTGAAGGGCGTCATTTTGAAAATCTTCTTTAATAAAGTAGTTGAACTTAATTTGTGTTTTCTTTTATTGATGCTAAAAATAAACCAAAATAACCGTATTAATAAAAACTAAACTAAGCTTTTTTAAAATAAAATGTTTTCTAATGTGTCACTGATCGTTCAATTTGAAATTATTTGAATGCTTTTGATGATGCCTTGCTAATGTAGGCCATAAAAATGAAAACAAAATAAGCTTAATATTTTTTTTTGACAAAATTTTTTCTTTATGAATTCTCACCTAACTAAGTTCTGAAGCCAATTTCGTCGTAAAATCGCCTATTAAGAACAACTTTTTTTTATTATTTGGTAAGCTGACAAACTGCTGGAGTTTTTAAAATTAGTTTGAACCAATGAAACATTAATTTTGTATTATTAAGAAATTTTTGAAAATTTGGCTCCGTTCAACTCAAACCTAAAATTTTTACTTTCGTCCCTTTTTTCGGTAACTTGTAATGAATAACGTTGTGTAGTTGATAATAAAGTAGAAAGGGTGATTCAAGACGATCACTTTCGAGAAAAAATAAATAAAAAAACCTTACTATTAAACAAGTTACGATTATTTTAAGTCGCTCCGGCAGAAAATTCGAAATATACATTTAAAAAATCATAACTTCTAAACTACAAAAAATCGCGGAACATACATGGGGTATTTTCGGATACACCCAGGTGTAAGGAATCTAAAAAAAATTTTTGGACGTCACATTTTGGACCACCCTGTATACTTTAAAATGTAGGAGACTACATTACAAGGATTTTAATTTTATCGAGTCACAACCATTTTCAGTATTTGAGTTCATTTTTCCTAGCTTTTTGCTCGCGACTTCATACGCGTGGACTTCGGAAAGAATCCCACGGGAACTACTTGCTCGATTGGGATAAAAAGCAGCCTATGTGCTTTTCTGGCCCTTTAACTATCCCTGTACAAAAATAAAGTCATTCATGCTCTCCGTTACAACTTGAAGGAACGACAAATAAAAAAACTCACTTTCGCATTGAATGGATAGGGATATCCGGCCGCATAAATCAAAACTTATTAAGAGGATTTTTTAAATATTATTTTCCACCAAAAACCCTCTCACTTACCTTGAATTTTAAGCGTCCTAATAAGGGTAACAAAAAAGTTTAGTCACGTTTTTGTATATTTTTCGGCTGGAGACCTATATGAAAAAAACCATTTTGAAAAATTTCGAAAAACTGAATCGACCAAGAATTTCATATATCCAACCTATTTCCACACCATTTCACGAGACTCGATTGAGAAATGTGACCATAGGAGAACAGCCAGACATTCCAAAGAATTTTTGCCCAAGCTGAAACTGAGACTACTCGCTCGAGCTTCGCGCTCGCTTTGGTGAATAATTCTTTACAAATGTTTATACAAAAACAGAAAATTATTGTGTGTAACTGGAAACTTCTTTGATAACAATTAAACCATAATGTTTCTTACGTAGCAGACTGCGTGTAGTCACTGATGGCTCTGGTGACAGGATCCCGGACCACTGCCAGCAACTTGACTGACGGATTCATTGACCAAACCCGCCGGGGAGCCGTCCTCGTCACCCAGTAGGACGGGGTCTTCTCCATCGTGATCTGACCCTCCAGGGTCGGCGGCATTCTGTCCCTGGTGGCGAGAGGGATACCTTCAGTTAGACCGTTGTGTCGCTATTTATTTTGTCCATACTTATTTTATGTAGGTACTCGTACTTGATTCTTGATACGTGGGAAAGTGAGATCTGCTCATTTAAAGTCTAAAGGTAATTTTTGATAAAATTTACTGTCTATATTTACAGGAGTGGAAGATGAAACTATTGTACCTGTACCACTCGAAGCCCTTATGATAGAACTTATCGAAAAAATGCACCTCGGACCCTGCAGCTCTGACGTCGGGGTGTAACCTGGAATAAACGTATATTCTGGTGTTACCGTAAATAAGAAACTTGTTTATACTATTAAATAAGAAAATGACAAACTTCGAAAAGGTCTTTCGCTTCGTAACTTGAGTGGGAATGACTTGTTTTTTTATATAGGGATAGTTGAAGGGTAGGAAAAGGGGCAGTTTTACGTATTTTTATCCTACCGAACAGGTAGAAATAATGTTATCGTGTTTCATCACCTTAGATTAACAATAATACAACTATATTATTGATCTCAGAATAAAACAAAGCGAAATATTTAGCACAGGCATAAGGAACCTAAATACCTACGCGAGAAAGAAAGTGCTAAAAAAGAGAAACTTCTAAATTCAGTTAATCTAAGTTCAGCAGCAGCATAGGAAACCAGCCAGGAAACGTCCACTGCTGGACATAGGTTTCCTCCATGGCTTGCCACATTGACCGGTCCGAGCCACGACTTCACTTCTGTAGATGGGGTGGTCCGGTACAAGCTTTCCGGTACGTGGTCGCAACTTGACTACTTTTATTCCCCAACGGTTATCGGTTCTTCGAGCGATTTGACCTGTCCATTTCCACATCAGCTCACTGACTCGTCGAGCTATGTCGGTGATGCTAGTTCGTTTACGGATTTCCTCATTCCGGATTTTATCACGTAGAGAAATTCCGATCATAGCTCTTTCCATTGCCCAAGTTCATCACAATATAATTATTTAATAAATAGGGTGAAGCATACCTTAGAAACTCCAACAGTGCTCTAGTGCCACATTTCTTAACACCTACGATTAAAGCATCGGGCAGTCTTTTTACAGGAACAGAATTTTTCTTCAACGTCCTGTATTTGTTTGTTTGTTCCAAATTAAAACCCAGATACGAAGCGAAACGTATTGTAGCACTCTTGTAGTTTGTAATGTGACGATTTAGGATAAAATATTTCAGCGAAAACTGGAATAACAAATATTATTACAAGGGAATAATGCGTCGATCTTGCGTAGTTATGTTCGTTATTCCCTAGTCGCTTACCTTTCTTTCGTCAACTAAACAAGTATTCAGAGCATAAAATAAATATAATAGAAATAATAATATGAAATAGATAAATATAGTACGCTTCGAAAGACTCGATATCCATTTCATCGCTGTTTTTCTCACTGTTTTTAGAATTCATTACTCAGATCCTTACAGTTAGTTATCTTAGTTATAACTTTATAAATTTAGCTATACACTATAATTGCATTTTAGGAACCTATTTTTAATTGAATCTTGTTTTGGTTTAGTTAATTTTATAATAGCCTGGTTGTATAATCAAAGCAAACCACGCCGCGGTGTTTTCTAAACATCGTTTCGGTCGATCGATTGCGACTTTGCTCACCAAAAGAAGTACGTGACATGCCTACTGTAATCTGCAAGGGGTGGGTTTGGAGTGGGTAGTCAGCAGCGCGCGCATGGAATTTTGAATTTGGTACATTTCACCACTGGCTGGTGCGAACAGAGTATAAACCGATATTTGACTGCTGTATTTTGTAACAGTGCTGTGCTGTTGTAAGCTAGCTGCAGTACATCGTATTTTTACCGGTTTTAATTACGTTGTATGTATTCGAATCACATTCGAATCAATATGTATCCAATCATATTTAAATGCCGTTTATTTTTGCATAAAAATAGAGCTGATTCAATAAAAAGAGAAAAAAAGGGATATAAAATTATTACTTTATGTTACTGATTTTCTTTCTCTTTTACACTTTATGTTGGAATGTATTGGCTTACAACTTAAACACGATGGCAACAACATGTACGAAGTGACAGCTAAATAAAAAGAAATTCGTTCGCGTCGGATTTTGATGCCGTGAAATAATTTAAAATGACAGTCCAACAGCTCAACTCGAATATTTCTGACGACTCGGATGATATGGTTAGTTTACCGTCCGAGGAAGAGATTTATAGGCGAAAATATCAATTGTTATTGGATCGATGTGAAGTGTTACAACAGGATAACGAAAGAATTGTGAATAGGTTTGTTTTCTGCCCAACTTTTGATTTGAATTGTTGCTACGTGTGAGCTGAGTTTGATATCATTGCAGGATACATGAGGTGAAAAAAATAACCAAGCGGTATCAGAAAGACATTAAGGTGTTAGTGCACCGGTTAGACCGACATGGCGATTCATTTAGAACAGCTACGATGGAAGTGGACACAAAGCCGGAGGTGCCTGTTAAAGCACCTCGCACAGGGGGCAAGTCACAAGCAACTCCTAAACAGTTGGAGAAACAGAACTCTACTGCACCCAAAAAACCTGGTCCCAAGAGAAAACCTAAGGGTGATAAGGTACAGTTTAGTTGTCTGGGCGGTATTTTGATCAAAAAGATCAAATCTTAAGATTCACATACCATTCTAATATATTTTGGACCCTGGTCGACATGATAGAATGCCTTGGTAATTTTCGTGTACTTGCTTTTGTCTGTGACTTTACATGGATTTTAGAAAATATTTAACAGAGACACTGTTAATAAATTTCTCTCCAGCATAGGTCTCTCTGTACAAGAAAATTATCCATAAAATAAATACAAACCAACACACATTCAAAATAGTAAGATATGCAGTGTGTGACTTTTTTCTATGCTGGTTAAAATCGGAAATTTATGGAATTCATCTATATTATAAGAATATTTTTAAACCCTTTGTCTGTCTTGAATGTTGTACTTGTCTAGATAGGAATAAGTATTTTCACAAGACTTTTTTAAACACCTTTGAATGTATCAAGTAGTGTGGAATTTTTTCCTCATCTCCTTTTATATGCATGTTTAAATATGCATTTCATGCTTAGGTTAATAACAAGGGTTTGGATACTGCCATAGAAGATGCTGAATGGTGTCTCTTTGTCGAATAAGTTTCTGTTTCTTAATGTATCAGGCAAAAATTATGAACATATTTAGTTGCTACTGCATCATGATCAGACATATGCATTTATTCATTTTAAAAAAAATGCTCTATTGCAAAATCA
Source organism: Carcina quercana (assembly GCA_910589575.2). NCBI lineage: Eukaryota > Metazoa > Arthropoda > Insecta > Lepidoptera > Depressariidae > Carcina > Carcina quercana. Next base: position 11,474,703 of record OU342438.1, on the reverse strand, counting down.
TTTAGGTGGTATTGGAAGCATAGGCCGGGAATTGAGGTGGGGTGGAAATTCCTGTCATGTACCTAATTGCTTTGTTTACATATTACTCTCTTAAGTTTCATAGTAATGCTGATTGATTTTTAATCCAATTTGGCATTTTACTTTTTCTTTCAAAAAATGTTTTAACTCGTATTTACTTAATTCTATCACAATTTGTTGCCTACCACCTTATTTATTATGCTATTCAACAATACATACAAACTCGATTTATTCTTTAACAAATTTTGCTTAATTTACAGCCTGAAAAGGATCCAAATGCACCAAAGAAACCCTGTAATGCATTCTTTCAATTCTGCCAAGAGCAGAGGCCGGTGGTAGTGGCGGCTAGCTCGGAAATGGGAACCGAGCCAACCAAGCAGGAGGTCACCAGGCAGCTGGCGTCACGCTGGAGGGCACTCACAAATGAGGAGAAGAGGGTTAGTTCATTTTACTGGCTAAATAAGTCATCAATCAATAAGTCTTTTATCCTGAACCTTTTTATATGTCATTACTTGTAGTTATAAGATGCCTTTAAGTGTACCTCCTGGCAAGAGGCCCCCTACATTAACTAGTTAGTTTCTTCTCACTCTTCTCAGCCCATCTCCATTCTAATTAGTCTATCTTAGACAGTACGTCTAAGACTAAGAGACATGCTAAATAATTAAAACCTATGTACTCGTATTTTAAAACCACAACTCTGCTACAATGTCAGTCATACTGATTCATATAATTCTTAAGCTAAGCTTACAGGTATTAGCTATTTCCCAAAATATTTGTTTGTTCCTTCCTATAATAGGCATCCTTACCTGTGTTACTATAAGATTTTCTACCCGCTGTAATATCTTATTGTTTGTATTTTCAGGTGTATGTGGCTATGTTTGAGAGATCAAAAGAGAAATATGCAGAAGAAATGTCAGCCTACATAAAGAAGGAACAATGACAAATGCTCAATGGATAGATCTCTCTTGTGATAGCCAGCTTTAAGATAAGGTCTAATTTTAATTACAGTATTTTGTAAATAAGCACCTATTGGTTTTATTTCATACTAGCGGCGTGACGTGTTGTCATTTGGGTTTATAAAGTACTTGTATGTCATATAAATAATAGGTAGGTAGGTTTTCATGTGTGGTCATTTCTGTTAGGTTGATCGTTTCGCCAGTGTGCACTCTCGCTTTGCACATATTAAAATCTTATTGTAGATTATCATATTCATTATCTGGCAGGTTTCCGCAACTCGACGTCAGATGTGTCGTTTGCGTGATGGAGTGGAGTTTACTCATGCCACCCCAGCTCCAGCAAAAAGCCCAACAGCTTAGTTGTGTTGTTAAAGTAATGTTGCTACTCCTCTGCACTCCAGCCGGACATGGGAAGATGCATGCTCTGCACAGATGTATGTCTGTGATACATAGAGTGAACACCTGAACAGGTGCTTGTTGTAGAGTCCATGTCCTGTGATTGCTCCTACAATCAGGCGAAGTTGACGTCTGCGTAGGTGTATAACAATTGTTTGGTGAGGCGTCGGTTACTTTATTATTATTATTTATTTGTATCAGACAGGTTACAGGTTGATGTTTTGATGAATTGATTTTGGACTTTTCATCATCATCAGCCGGGAAACGTCCACTGCTGGACATAGGCCTCCCTCATGGTACGCCACATCGACCGGTCCCGAGCCACCTGCATCCAGCGACTCCCCGCGACTCTAACCAGGTCGTCGGTCCATCTAGTAAGGGGACGGCCTGGTAGACGTTTCCCGGTACGTGGTCGCCACTCGAGAACCTTTACTCCCCACCGGTTATCGGTTCTTCGAGCGATGTGGCCTGCCCATTGCCACTTCAGCTCACTGACTCGTCGAGCTATGTCGGTGACCTTCGTTCGTCTACGGATTTCCTCATTCCGGACCTTATCACGTAGAGAAATTCCGAGCATAGCTCGTTCCATTGCTCGCTGAGTGACTTTGAGCTTGTTTATTCGGCCCACAGTAAAATACCACGTTTCGGTTCCGTATGTCATCACTGGCAACACGCACTGATCAAAGACTTTTGTCTTTAGACGCTGAGGTATTTTGGACGAGAAGATATGCCGTAATTTCCCGAACGCTGCCCAGCCAAGTTGGATTCTTCGGTTGACCTCTTTGTCGAAGTTGGACCTACCTAGTTGAACGATCTGTCCCAGGTATACATACTCGTCTACAACTTCGATTGTAGTGTTCCCAACCACTACCGGCATAGGTGCAACATGGACATTTGACATGATTTTCGTCTTGTCCATGTTCATTTTTAAACCTACCTGTTGGGAAACTCTGTTGAGGTCATTGAGCATTACGTTCAGATCCTCCAAGGATTCTGCCGTTATGACTATGTCATCGGCAAATCGAAGGTGAGTGATGTAGTCGCCGTTGATGTTGATGCCCAGTCCTTTCCAGTTCAGAAGCTTGAAAACATCTTCCAGTGCAGTGGTGAAGAGTTTCGGGGATATATCGTCACCCTGTCTTACACCTTTCTGCACTTGGATCGGTTTCGTGCATTCATCCTGTACTCGGACGGACATTGTGGCTTTATTGTATAAACATTTCAACACTTCGATATAGCGATAGTCAATGTGGCACCTTTGGAGAGACTGAAGCACTGCCCAAGTCTCGATTGAATCAAAGGCTTTCTCGTAGTCCACAAACGCCAGGCATAATGGCCGATTATACTCCTCGGTCTTCTGTATAATCTGCCGGAGCGTATGTATGTGGTCTACGGTGCTGAAGCCTTTTCGGAAACCGGCTTGTTCGGGAGGTTGGAAGTCGTCAAACCTGCGTGCTAGTCGGTACGTAATGACTCTCGAAAACAACTTATAAACGTGGCTCAGAAGGGATATCGGTCGGTAGTTCTTCAGTAAGGCATTATCGCCTTTCTTAAAGAAGAGCACCACCACGCTTCTGCTCCACGCTTCTGGCGTGCAGCCTTCGTGTATGACGGACTGAAAGAGCTTCTGAAGGACTACAAGTATCGGTTTTCCACCCGCTTTCAGAAGCTCTGATGTGATTCCGTCTTCACCTGCCGCCTTGTTATTTTTGAGTTGTTTGAGAGCCATTCGAATCTCATACAGGCTGACGTCCGGGATATCTTCGGTATAGTGTCGGGTCAGTTTGGCTCTTCGGTCACTCACCGGGCTTGCGCCTGGTCTCCGTGACGATGTGTACAGCTGTCCATAGAACTTCTCGATCTCTCTCAAAACTTCCGGTTTTGACGAAACAATGCCGCCCGTATCGGTCTTCAGCCTCGTCAGTTGGCTCTGCCCTATAGACAGATCTTTTGCAAACACCTTGGAGCCTTTGTTCCGCTCTATCGCGTCTTTAATACGTGATGTATTAAAGTGGCGAATTGGACTTTTCATTATTTATATACACATTTACGACGAAAATAATGTTTGTATGTATGTAAAAACATAGTTCTGGACTATTTACCAATGGTAAGTGATTTTAGGTGCCCTTTTTAATTTCTAACATGTTTTAAAGTGCATATCGTCATTTTAGATCACTAATTTTGTCACCAAAAGCAAATTTAAATCTGCTTTCCATATATCCGTTCAAAATTATTAAACAAAGATATAAAACAGAAAAGACTACATTTAAACAAAAAATATTTTAATACAACACTATCCAAACTGTACACCCTAACCAATAAAAATGCTTCATTTCAATACATAAACCCAAAAATAGTGCCATATTATTTGAAATTATCTTTTTCGAGCCTGATTGCCTTCATGGTTTCGATTGGTTCCTTGGTCTTCACATGTTTCATGACGGAAATTTCATTAACTCTCATAAACGGATTGTAAAGCTTCTCTTCGCCAATTGTAGAAGGTACCTGAAGAAGAAAAAAACTTGAAATAAGTAATGTTTGGATAGTGGAAGGTGAAATAGCCACATATGATAAAGAAAATAAGGGTCTCGAACCAGGTCAGTAAGTTATCACTGTGGGTCTCCTATATATAAAACTAAAAATTGTGGGTCTGTCATCATGATTTTTTCTCTTCAATTTCTATTAAGATAACACATATCAATATTTTGAACTTAGTCTCTACTAATCATTGTAAAAATGTATTTATTTACAGTATATTCCATGAGGATTTGTGATCTAAGTAGTTGAATTGAAAATTTGTTCATTTTCATTATCAATTGTATTTGTGATACATAATGTTTAATACTATATTTCGAAGCATCAAATCATTAATTGCGGAATACATTAATAATAATAATAAAAAAGTATTTTTATTACACCAGTGTAATTTAATTCAATATTAAAATCTATGCTGCTATCAGAAAGGGTGGTAAGACAAGAAACTCTCAAATACATACTGTCGGCAGCCCCTCCTTTCTTCTATCTGTAGACCACGCAATCTTCTTCTTAACGTCTTCGTTCTCAGGCTCGACATGGGCGGCGAACTTTAAGTTTTGCAGCGTGTACTCATGTCCACAGAACACATTGGTCGGGTCTGGTAGACCACTCAGAATGTTAATCAGCGCATCGTGCATCTGTTCTGGCGTGCCTTCGAAGAATCTGCCGCAACCAGCCAGGAATAAGGTGTCACCTAGAGAGGGAAATTAGTGTGTAAGAGCCTCAAAAGGATAACAAATCGCGTGTGGATGAAATTTGGAGTGCAGGTATCTGACGGCATGGAAAAACACATTCTTATTTATCCTAGTCCATCAAATGGTTCCCATGGAATATATGTCAACCGCCGCAGTGGCCTAATGGCTAAATGTTGACCTAACCTAACCGGGTTCGATTCTCCAGTTGAAGTACCTATCGGCACTCGGTTTGGATGGTTGTAGGGCATTTTCTATGTCCACCTGGCTAGCTACCTCCATGTTACCTAAGTCTACCGCCAAACAGCAGCGTTAATAGCACTATGTTCCGGAATGAATGCGTCTCATTAGCTCGAGACTTTTGGCCGCGCACACCTACCATCCCACGGCCTTATCGTCTTACTTACTTAACTTACCATCAGGTGGGATGATGGCCATGTGTAAACCCATTTCACATTTTAATTTTTTTTGTAAAGAAAGTCAATGTTAAAAAATATATCTGACACAGAGTGAAACCTTTCAAAACGTACTCTCATGATATAATAACAGTAAATTGCTAGTTTGACAGTTTACATAAACATCACACCTTCCACAGCATTCAAATAAATATACTAAACGTACCAGTAAATACAGCAGCCTCACTCCCTTCCTCTGGCACGGTCACATAGTAACATATGTGTCCAGTAGTGTGGCACGGTGTGAACAGGCACTGCACATTCAGATTACCGATGTTGAACCTCGTATTGTGCTTCACCATGTCCGTTAGTGCTCCAATACGGTTATCACCTCCGTATACTTTCACATTGGGAAATAGTTTCACTAATTCTTCATTACCTCCTGCATGGTCCCTGAAAGTATTTTATTTTAAAAGATTAATCAATCAATAATTTATAAATATAAGAAAAGAATAAAAATAAGTTTGGGATATAAACTCATATCACTAATTTCAGCGACAGTTTCAATTTTGTATGATATGTATTTGTTTCAGTTCCGAACCGAAAAGTAGTCCTTTACTGTGAGCCGAAAAAACAAGCTCAAACTCAGAGAGCAATGGAACGAACTATGATTGTGATTTCTCTACATAATAAAATCCAGAATAAGGAAATCCATAGACGAACTAAAGTCACCGACATAGCTAGACGAGTCAGTGAGCTGAAGTGGCAATGGGCAGGCCACATCACTCGAAGAACCGATAACCTGTGGGGAGTAAAGGTTCTCTAGTGGCGACCAAGTACCGGGAAGCGTCTACCAGGCCGTCCCCCTACTAAATGGACCGACGATCTGGTTAAGGTCGCGAGGAATCGCTGGATGCAGTGGAAGGAGCTCTATGTCCAGCAGTGGACGTATCCCGGCTGATGATGATGATGTATTTGTAAAGATTTTAACAAAAAAGCTAAATTAAAAGTTTAAAACTATATGAATTTAAATAGGATTTTAAAAAATTCTTGAGAAACCCCCTGACTAAAGGGAAGTAACAAAATAAAAAGCCTTTCAACAGGGTTGATTTGTCTGTCATATAAAAAACTATATAATTAGGACTTTCCATCCTTAGTACTGGCTACAATTATGTACCTATTTATTAACAGTCACTATATCAAATAAGTATGTATAGGTACTACACAGTATATTTACCCAGCTATGAGTATTAATATAAAATCAAACAGAAACAATTCATTGTGGAGTATCAATTCTGACGATTTAGATCATACCAATGATGGTGAGTAGTCAAAACCGTAGTCAAATTAACTCCATGCTGCTTCACAGCTTGAGACACAGTCTTGGGTTCGACAGGATCAACAATGGCAGCCTCCTTGGTAGCCTTGTCTACTATTAAGTACATATAGTTGTCTTGAAGGGCTGGGAGGATTTCTACATCCATGTCTCTGTATTGTTTGAAGTCTGTCTGGCTGTGAGTGCCTCGTTGATTTCTCACTAATACTGTAAAGTGACAAGTAATTATCTTTACTACAAAACGAAATATTTACATAAATACAAGATAAAAAACGTACAGATAGGACCATAAATAAATAGTCATCTATTATGTATTCTATCAAAACATTACAAATTAACTCCATCATAAATCATCATCCATGAAATGTGTTTTTTATTCATGACAGGATTTATTTTCCTGCCAAGAAAATAAAAATGACATAAATATTCCATATATAATTCGTAATAACTACTATAACTCTTCATATATCACCATCTACCTACTAAAATATAATAAATGTGAAAGTGAGTTTGTTTGATACCACTCAGCACCTCAATGTCACAATAAATTGTGATGAAATTTGGTATACAGGTAGTCTAGAACATGGAGAAGGACATCTGCTACTTTTTATCCCTGTACTTTCTTAATGGATGGTTACCTACCATGGTATAGTTATTTAAGATCACACAGACAAAGTCACAGGAAAAGTATCAGTTTAAATAATATAAAGTGGCTCTTCTTGATAATTAATGGTTTACATTTTCAATATCATTCCCAGGTGAGCCAATGTCATGTTGTTTGTGGAATATTTACACTGATAGTGGCTGCTTAATATTGTTTAAATGAAAACAAATATATTATCTGTTTACTTATACATTATGACATAGCGAAACTCACAAATATTCAGAGCCAAGAGTTGCAACAATATTTGCTCCAATTGGTTGTCTTAAGTTCATTACCAGGATTGCAATTTTTGCAAAAATAAATATACTTTTACTTATCCTACTTCAATCCATACTAATATTATAAATGTGAAAGTGAGTTTGTTTGTTTACATGTCCTTCCTTCCACTCGTAATGGAGGGTCGGAATGACCTAATTGTTAAAATTGCCTGGGAAAGGATACAGGCTACTTGTGGGAGACTTTCCATAGTTCATGCAGACAAAGTATAGTGATGAGCAGACGAGAAACATAGCTAATATCATATTACTAACAAAAATTGATCACAGTTATCTAAAAATGTAATAAAGAAACTTAAAAAAAGTCATGGGCGTAAGCTAGTTTAATTATATTTAATATGTATATTATTTACGCTAAACCAGATGTTCATTCTCTTCCTGCATTCTCACATATTGATACCCACAGTAAAGCTTTAAAAATTTTGGAAACTTTAAAATAACAAATAAGATATCATTGTCATACACACAGTTTGAATTGTTCATATATTCCTTGGTTTTTCCTTCGTAAGAAAATTGTAATAAAATAAATAAAACTACAGTTTTGGGTAAAAGCATGCTTGGTAATTCTTGGTTTAACTCTTGGCTAATTCATCAAATCATAGACAATCGTCTAAACTGCACTTATACACATGTTTTTACCTATGGAATGTTTAGCAGACATAAAAATATTTTATGTGATCAAAAATTGATAAAGTATTATAACTTAGAATATATAACACTATATTTATATTTGATATGCAAAGCAAAAGTCTTTATAAAGCAACGAAAAAGTAAGCTCTAAGAGGATATAAACCAAATATAAACACATTATAAACAGACTAATGCACAGACTAATATATGTACCTAATAAAGTAATAGATGATAGTACCTTAGCAACCCCTTTTGTAGATCCCAACCCTTAAAAATACATAACGCTTATTATAAATATGTATTTATATGGCTATGGTTTTCACATCACCTTGGAAGTAGAGTTTCGTTACTCGCTGGGACAACCCGAACGGCAAAGAATTCACAAATCTAGCTAGCATTGAAAAAATGATACTATAAACCAACTATAAACAAATCCGAGGACTGGCATCGAATATCAAAGTCGAGGGATTAAATAATGCTTACTTATCTATCTTATCCAGGGTTGGAATCAGGCTCTCAAAAAATTATTGTCTATGGACGTCAAAAATATAGTATTTTGCTAAAAAAGATAGTACCTTGCCAAAAATTACAGAAGCCTTTTTTTTAGGTGTAGATTTAAATAAAAAACATATTTGGACGTTGCATTTTTATTAAATAAATCGACAAAAGGCATAATTAACATTACTATGAAGGTAAAATAACCTCAATGTTAGCCAATTCTTCAATATTGGGTACATCGTCCTTGGCAACGATGCGACGTAACATGTCGTCAGACGGTGCAAAATCTGTGCAATTTTTTGATTTGCTCTCTTTTACGGCATCACAAGTAAGTAGTAGGGCATCGATGGACTGGGTTGCTAATTTGTTGCGTATTCTGGTCTTTGTTAAATTCACTTTGCTGAAAACTCGTTCGCAATCGGCGTTTGCGTGAGGCAAGACAAGGCAGTCAAGCGCAAATCTGCTGATCTCTTTAAACGGCTGGCTTTCAGAAATGTCAGACCATTTACTGAGTTTTGCCCAGAATACGTCAGGTCTTTTTTCCTCCTTTAAGTCTTCGTCAATCTCAGCCAGTGGCAGCATGCGCCACTGATCATCCAAAACTTGTAGTGTTTGTAAATCTTGTAAGTCTATTACTCTGGGGAAGTTGGAGGCGATTGGAAGAATACTAGGTGTTCTTTCTCGCATACGTTGACTAAGGGCATTTTTGGGACTTAACAAGGAAATGCAAATTAACGCTTCATTACCGAAATCCCATCTTTTTTTAATTTGCAAAGTAGATTCTACAAGAAAATCTTTACATCTACTCAGAAATTCTTTTCGCCTGTTCATGTCTGCCTTTATTTCAGGTGTGTTGATTTTTGTAGCTACGCTTATTCCTAGATAAAGGAGTTCATCATTCAAGTGTTTCGTTTTGTCTTCTGGATTGATTTTCGATAGATCAGTTTGGTTGACATGCCCTCGATCCATAAAACAAAATAAAAAGTCTTTGTACATTTCTTTTACTTTAGCATCCAGCTCTGTAACCACAACCTCAGCGGACTGAAAGTATTTGTTAAATATTGTAAATTTTGGTAGCACCCAGGTCAGAAATTCATAATATAATTTGATATATGGATCCCAAAGCAACTCGAGTATAGACTGCCCCGAGAGAGATCGTTCAGACAATGCCATATCAGTAAAATACAATTTCAAAGCATCCCAATTGCTTAAAACGCGTGCTACTACTTGCTGTAGTGACAACCATCTTGTTTGCGATGGATGTAACATTTTTTGTGGCTTCAGATCTAAGAATTCTTGAAATTGTTTCAGCGCCGCTGATCGTTTCGAGCTGTTGTGAATGAAACTAAATATGTTTCGTGCCAGCTGTTCACACCTATTCGGTAGTTTTTGACACGCTGCACTAGCACATAGATGGGCAGAATGGCAAATGCACTTCATAATAATAATTCCAGGGCAATCTTCTTTGAATCTGCTGGCAACTGAATTTGCGCTTCCCATCATTACATTACAGCCGTCAGAACCAAAACCGACGACATTTTTTAAAGGAATTCCATAATCCATTATGGATTTCTTTAATTTCTTATAAATGTTTTCAGCCGTCGCTCCTTCATTTACGGCGCTAGGGTCATCGTCACTGAAAATTTCGTGAAGGTTCCAAAATTTGCTTTCTATTCGGCCGGAGATATCGTTGAAAAATCTCACTACGACACATGATGCTTTAGAGGTAGATATATCGGTGGATTCGTCAGTCATTATACTGAACTTTGATGTTTTCAATTTTTCAGCCAACTCTGCTTTATGTCCTGGACCAACGCCTTTGTAAATAATCTTTGCAGTCTTTTTGCGAGTAATGTTTGTTTCTTTTAAGATTTTGGAATCAGGAAAGCATTCTTTTAAAAGTTTACCGAGGTGATCAGCAGAATTAAAAGCTATGTTATGTTCAGCAAAATAGGCAGCCATCTTAACTTCAGCAATTTTTGCCAATTTGATCGTGTTATTTTCCTGAGATGTTGAGGAAGACGGAAAAAAGGAAGTGACTGGTTTTGCAGCACGGATCGATTTCAAATTTTTTAAATGTTTTTGTCCTTCAGAATGCTTTGATAAAACATGCTTTTCAGCAATCATAGAAGTATTACATACCTTGCATCGTGCTTTAAAATCATCTTGAGGATCATTAGTTAGCCATTTACTGAACTTTGGTTCTTTTTCCCAGTCAGCTCTATATTTCTGTTGCCTATGTTTTTCTTTCACCACCAAATCGCCCCTAACGATTCGCCTCTTTTTTGGCGTGGAAGGGCCAGCAGCATTTGTATCGTCGTCGCTTTCACTCATGTTTTTATTATTATGAAAAAGAATTGCAACTAACAAAGAAAGAAAACACTTCAAATGTTTCACAGTCAGATGAACAGCTCAACTATTCACTTTGATATGCTTGCGGAAAAGTCGCTCAAAGTTTGCTCAAAGCAAAGGCTCAAAGTATCTCTCTATCTTTGTCCCACTTATACACAAACTACGAATATTCATCTCTTTCTGTCAGAGTGACCGGCCCAATGAATGAATGAAGTGTAGAATCACGCAGAATGTCATTCAGTGAACATTATAAGGGGAATACCCATACATAATGTTGCCATACGTTAAAAAATTTCTTAGAGTGGTAATAAAATAAAATGTAGGTACAGGTATAACTATTATTAAGAAATTATAGTATTTTTGCGTACAATCCTACCTTTGCGATAGTATATAGTACACGTCATGAAATTGTAGTACAAATACTATAATTATAGTACGAAATCCAACTCTGATCTTATCATTTTCTTGCTATCACTACAATAAAGTTCGCTCTCTTTCTCTAACTTTATGTCTGTCACATTAACTGACAGTGACAGCTGATCAAAGGTATTTCCATAGTTTAGACCAGTGTTTTTCAATCTTTTTGATTTCGCGACCCCTTTACTGTTTGAAAAATTCTGGCGACCCCCTTACAATGTACAAAGAAATAATTAAATCAGAAGCCTATACGCGTTAAAGATTTTACATATTTTGATCTATTTACTCACTATTAGGACCTTACACTCTGCAAGAAGCCGCAAGTTTTGAAAGTAAGTACGAGGTAACTTAAGTCAAGAAGAAGAGAAATACACTTCAGTTAGATAATGATTGGATTATTAACATTTCAAAAATAGCACCACGATTTGACAAACTTTTGAAAAATAAACAAACCCCTCCTTACTGTGTAGTGTACAACCTTGCCTTTTCTCTTTGCCCGCGACCCCCTGATCAAGGCTTTGCGACCCCCCTGGGGGTCGCGACCCACAGAATGAAAAACAATGGTTTAGACCATTAAAATTAGTTATTTATGCAACTATTGTATAATAAGAGGTATTAAAACATGAACGTGGGTTTTGCACACGCGGCAAAGCGAAGTGTGATAATAGTATCACATGAGTGTTTTAATACCTAATTATATACAGTTGTATACATGACTGTATCCACACCCATGATTCTGTCACGGAGCTTCTCGAACAGTCTAGAGATAATGAAAAAATAGGTGGATCTCCTATCTCCTTCTTGTGAGTAGAAACTTCTCGAACGATTGTGAAAGAAAGATGCGGATCTATCTTAGTGACGGATAGCAACAAAAGTAGCGTGGAAGGCTCTCGAATGTTCCTGAAGATTGTGAAAAATTGAAGGTGGTGTCAGTAGCGGTAGACTGGCGTCAGTAGTGCCAAAGGACTCTGCACGTAGAATCCAGAGACGGACACAGTGCAGACGACTTGGACCCAGTGAGACAGGGACGCACTCTGTTGGGTGATTTTGAAGATAAATTTGTGGACCCATGCTACCAATAAACTCCGGAACTTTGGACACGTGTTTTTTTTTCAATCCCTTGAACTTGGGAGCTTTGGTGTCAGAAGTGGGATTGAAAATTCCGATCGTACCGAAGGACGGAAAAGAATTCGGTATTATTTGGTTCAACAAAATAAGCAAAGCACAAATTCGGTACTGTGTATTCATGACCACAAAACTGTTTAATTTCAGACGGTAGCTGGCTGAGTACATTGATCAGATTCTCGTACATTTGTTCTGGAGTTCCTTTAAAAAACCTACCGTATTCTCCCACAAATAGTGCATCATCTGTAAATAATGATCTAGTTGCAAATCGTAGTTGTTGTGGTAATATTTGTCAATAGTAAGTAAACAATTAAAATAACCTATAAAACATCTACCTGTTGGTCTGTTGGCGTTGCGATGTGATAGCACGTGTGCCCTATAGTATGGCAAGGTGTATAAAGGCACCGTACTTTTAAATTACCGATGTCAATCTTTGAAATTTTTTTTTACCATCTCGTTGAGTCCTCTAATGTGAGTATCACCGCAAGTCAAGTATTGTTCGTTCCCACCCGCGTGATCGCTGAAAAATATCAACGATGATTTGGTTAATGTCGATTTAACGTGAATTTTAGGAATAAACGTCATGAATGAAATTTACAGGTGATAATGAGTTGTAAGAGTGAGAGAAAGACCAACAGATAAAACCTTCAAACCAACGTGTAGCGTACCAGCTCAACCTGAAACATCATTTTACCTGAATGTCTCTTTTTTTCTTCATATTGTAGCAGTGAAGTAGAAATCGATGGACTGGTAAAAATATGTAAAAAGAAAGCTGACTTGTTTTTTCTAGTGTTTAGTCATGTGTGAAAGCAGGATAAATATACAGACCCAGGTTTATGCTTATCTTGTCTATAAAGTTGCAAAGCATAGTTTGTTTTTAACACGCTTTTATTAGCTTCACCTGTATGTTTGTGGGTTTGTGAGTTTGTAATTCTCCTTCGCGCGCCTGCTGCCTTCCTTGTCAACCACCCATAATTAATAATTGGTGCAAATAGGACAGACATAGTTCTGAGTGTTCGACTGGAGGGAGATCCTCGTTATCTGGACGGAAAGCGAAATTGCTCACGATCGTCGATAGCCGCCCAACGAACAAGACCCGTCACCGTCCATAGAAATTACACGCTTTGATAGCATATTAAACTAAAAAGTGAAAAATAAATATAGTTTAAAAAAACTAAAAAAAACGCTTTTATAGAATATCGAACTAAAAAGTTTAAAATAATTTTTAAAATAAAATAAGCTTAAAACAATAATGAACGAACAATAAATACTAGTATTATTGTGAAAAAAGCGTGGGCGCTTTGTGCCACATTTTTCGTATATCGAGCGCCCAACGCTTTTTTCACAATAATACTAGTATTTATTGTTCGTTCATTATTGTTGACGTGACAACGTCTTATAAATTGGTTTGCCGGGTGACACTTCAAGAAACTGCGTTACGCTCCGCTCACGTTATGCGCTCACAATGAGAGCGAGTGAGAGGCACGCGTCCCTTCCACTCGGGCATGGTTAGCCCGCCTAAGAGCGAGAGAGACAGACATAAAAAGTGAAAGGCACGCGTCCCTGAATGAATATTCACATTAAAATTATTTTACCACTCAAAGTCGTTGTCACGTAAAACTTTCGCCCGTATACCGACTTTACAGGCAACCAATTTTTTTAAGCTTATTTTATTTTAAAAATTATTTTAAACTTTTTAGTTCGATATTCTTTAAAAGCGTGTTTTTTAGTTTTTTTAAACTATATTTATTAGGTATGTGGACTTATACTTACTAGGCACAAACTTCTTGGCGCTGGAAGCCCTAATTAATCAATGTCAATGTCATTCATTTAGCTGTCACTCGCACGTGTGTTTTGCTTTTTCCGATGCAATATTTGTTCACAGCATTGTTTCCGTGTTAATTATATATTACATTGAAGTGAGATTATGTAAAAAAACTACTAAATAACCATCAATCATGAAGAGTAAACCAGTAAAGCACAAAACCACCAACACCTTCCGGGTATGTACAAAATTTTAGGTTATTCGATAGTCCATTATTTTCTTTTATATATTAATAAATTAACATTTTGCGTAAATATATTAAAATATTTTTTTTCTGTTGAATGCTTTTGTACTTTCCACACCACTTTGTAAGTTAAAATCTAATTCACTGTTAAGAGTTAACATTTTGAAAAACTTCATTCCAGTTTGTACCATTCGCGGAGCGCATTAGTGCGATAGACATCCGCCATGCAGCACTTTATCGAATCGAACACGCCTATACAAAGCAACCCGAAGAAAATGAAACCCACTTTTTCATGGCCCTACAAAAGTGGCATGGGCTCAACCTCACTGTTAACTTTAAAAAGTTTAGGAAGGAAGTTTTTGGCATCATCACTGTCCCTCAGTTGTTGCACAGGAAGGATGAGGTGCTGGATACAATGGAGAAGTTTTTGAAATTGGAAGACCAATTGTGCATACAACCTTTATTAGAGTAAGTAATGTTTTATACCTTCAATGCATCAATGATTGTTTATTTAATACCAATCATAATATTTTGTCTAGTTATTATTAAAACAATTACATAAATTATCCAAATGTTGATTTTATGAAATATAGGCTCCTTCGAAAACATTTGCCACCTACATTATCATTGCTGATATATCTTAAATAATAATAATAAAAATATGGATAGTGTAGTATTAAATGTTTCTTGTAATCTCAAAGTACTTACTGATTTTAATTTCATCTAGCATCAATCTTTTTAACTAATAATTTTGCCAGTTCTATTAACATTCTATTACTCTGTGGTTTTAAGGCAATCCCTAACTGCAACAATGCTGTTTTGTCCTATGTTTGCAAGCCTAAACGAATTTTTAATATAGATGTTATTGTCAAATTCATGTAGCAACTATTTTTATTCCTTTTCAGAATTTTAGTCTCTCTAGCAAAAGATCTACGTGATGACTTCTATTCACACTTCCCACGATTCCTAGACATTTTGATCAAGCTTCTGAACACAAAAGATGCTGAGCGACTAGAGTGGACCCTCATATGTCTGGCATTTTTATTCAAGATCCTAAAACCATACTTAAAGAAGGATATAGCTGCTGTTCTGAAGAGAATAATACCTCTGCTGAGTGAAAGCCAGCCACAGTATATCAATAACTTTGCAGCTGAAAGCTTTGCTTTTGTGGCTAGGGATATAAGAGACAAGAAGAAGTTTATTGAGCTACTATTGAACTATTTGCAGAATAATGACAATGTAGGAAATCTATTGCACCTTAAAATAATTTAATAAATATTGTAGTGGTTGACTGTAATATTAAATCTTTTTACAGGCAATAACTGGTGTTGGACATCTTATATTTGAAATATTACGTGGGGCTTCAAGCAAGTTCCACAGCTGTATCGATACATTCTTGCCTCTCCTCCTACAGCACTTGAAAGACCACAAACAGCATCAAGAGATCCTGTTTCAAGTACTCACACAAGCAATCCAAGATAGCTTACAAACCATATCACACAAAGAGTATGATGTATTCTGGGAATGTTTGTTAAAATACACAGGAGAGATCCTCAAAGAAGATGATGAGGAAAGCAAAGGGCTTGAGTATATTTTAAGACTTGCAGGCCAAGTTATAGAACACCAGAATGGGAAATATTTGTCAAGTCCACCACAGTTTGTTCTGTTGTTAGTGAAAGTTGTCTGTGAACAGTCATCTGAAAGAGTTTTAGATGTTTGCGCCCAGATTGGCGCTTTATTATTGCTCTCAAAGAATATTTCCTTGTCTCAAGAGCACGCAGGAATAATTGTCAAAGTACTCCTTCCACTGCCATTTCCTAATATACTCATAAATTTTGTAAGAAATGTGGTAGAATATTCTCAGTTTGATATGCATATATTACCTCCATTCATAAACTATGTTATCCAATCGAATTTCGACCCCGAAGCTATGAACACACTGACTAAGATATGTCTTGCTAAATCACCACTATCCAAGAATGGTATTAAACTCTTTGAATGGGTCAAATACCCTATAAATTTTGGTAAAAGCCTACCTAAATTCATGGAGCATTTCAACAGTATATTAAATGAAGATATTGAAAATTTAGTAGAGAATCCTACAAAATTGTTGAATGTACTGTTCTGTTTGCCACATGTGGAAAATGTTGATGTTAACCATTGCATAGACAAACTTAATCAGGTGGTATGTAATTTTATAAACACATTATCAAGTTATAATATGGAAACCCAAATAGAAGACAACAAATTTCATTGTGATACTACAGCACTATCGAAATGTGCTCGAAAAGTTCTCTTCATTCTAGCAACAGCCATAGAAAGTGCTATTCATATATCCAGCTGCAAAAAACTAAAAGAAATTTGTAATATCGATACTTTACTTCCCGCCATTCTGCCCTGCGCTTCTGATCCAAATTATTTGGCAGCTTTACATTTAGTGGATTTATACTTGACAGCTTATGAGCATGAAAATGGACTGACTTATCCATTTTTGTCGCTTGTTGATTCATATTTGAAGAATAATGTGTCTTCGCCATTTCATATTGTAAGTATTACAATTTATTTATTTGTAATATAAAAACACTAATTTAAAAAAAAATAGTCAAGATTATTTTACTTATCTTTAATCTGTGTACTTTTTAGGTCCGTTTGTTGACTACTCACATTTACAAGCTGTTTGAGAACATAGAAGAATTAAATAAATCAGCTGAAATTGGAGGCAACACAGAGAGGTTCGAAATCTTCAGCAGATGCTATGCCATCGAGTCTACAACCCCTTCAATCCAGGAGTACAGGGCGCAGATTAATATGTTGCAAAAGATATCCTTCAATACCACTCAGTATGTGCTGGCTAAAGAAACAGAGTTTCATTACTTTGCTCTTAACTATATGCTGGGGGTGTTGTACTTTAATTTCAAGTTATTATGGGAACCAGTTTCAGACTTTATTGCAGGCTATGGCAATGCACTGACAGTTGATGAATTTTGGCCAACTTTCCACAAGGCATTAGTATCGTCATTCGCGAATGTCAAGAAAAATTTACACCAGTTCCAGTTTGATGATGAAATGAATTGCAATGAAGTTGTTAATGACTTGTACTCAGAGTATAATAGTATTTCTGAAAGGCCTGATTTGTATAACTATAGAAATTTGATTTTGAAAGTGATGACAAACTGTATACATGTTTGTGAAGCTAAAAACCGTGATGTAGTAGTGTTATTCCTGAAGTTTATTGATGAAGAATACAGAAAAAATGATAACATGAATGCTCTAAAAGTTGATGTCGGAATTAGAACTAAAACTGATGAAACAGAAAAGATGGAAAAAGATGAACCCTCTGTTGAAGAAGGTGAAAATATTGATGAAATGCCTGAAGATGTAGATGTATCTGAAACTCCTTCTGGTAAAGTCATTTTTAAGACCCTAATAAATGTAATGCAAGTACTAGCTCAGTTCAAAAATCCTAGGGCCCTTCACAAGGAGCCTATATTTTGGGACCTTTTTATGGAGTTCTTAAAAAATAAAAACCCAGGACTTCAAAAGTATGCCTTAGATTGTGTTCTGAATTATAAGAACAAAAGCATTGTTCCTTATAAAAACAATCTGCTTAATTTAGTTGACGAAAAAAAGTTTAAAGATGAACTAACACTGTTCAAAATAACAGAAGATGCTCAATCTATTCAACCTGTAGACAGAGAGCACGTCATACCTATAATATTGCGAATTCTGTATGGTAAAATGACTTCAAAGTTAGGAGCAGAAAAAAAAGGCGGTGGCCAGTCTAGACGTTCGCTGGTTATGAGATATCTTGCGGGTTGCAATGAAAAAGAGCTCGGAATGTTCATAGATATGGCATTTTCTCATTTCAAACAGTACATGGAGATGACACCTAAAGAAATATTAGAGAATGTATCTGCCAATTTAGATTTAAAAACTGTAACAAGTCCTGGAAAATTACATAGCATTTTGAACCTATTTGAAGTGATTCGAGAATATTTCGGAGGGTATATTAAAGACGAATTACTTTCACAATTCTTAAAAATTTTCTTCGCCATTTGCTCGACTGTAGCAAGCGTCCTTGTTCAAGGGGATAAAGTCCACATCGGCTATGTAAAAGTAATGAAGAATCTGAGAATTCTATGTTTAGGAACTGCTAGAAAATTATTCGAACAATTCGAAAAATATCCTTGGTCAAAAGACGAACTTTACGTTATATTTGATACACTTGTCTTTCCACTGACAACAAGGCTTCACATCGAAGGAATTCATAGTCCGACAGCACTATTGAAGCTGTTGAACACATGGTGCCAGAATCCGCGCTACTATGCCCTGTTAGCGACATGCCATGAAAATGATCCCAGTTTGAGTCCTGTTCCAGAGCTATTCAGATTATTATTGGCTCCGAAAGTAAATTCTGCTGTAGTCAACATGATTCTAGACATGATCGAAAAGCTTTTGACTCTCAAAGAAGACGATGAAGACAACGAAATACCTCAGATTGAATCTTTCAATACCCTTGAAGTTTCTGAACCTAAACTTGGAGGCACAGAAATAAATTTTGGGAGTAGAATTCTAATTCCACACATTTCAAGCATATTAGAAGTCATGAAAAGGCGCATAGCTAATTCTGCGAAATCAAATACTGTGAACAAAAGAGATTTACTTATCCTTTCAAGAGTTACGGAGCTTGTTGCTACGCCAGAAGTTTGTGACGAGCTATTGAGCTTACTGTTACCCATACTGGTTAAAAAGGTCTGTATGAACATGGCTGAAGAGAATATGGAATATGCAGTTAATACCATTATAAACCTATTGGGAAATAGCAGCAATCCACAAGTTTACATCAAATACATTGCCGTTCTGTTTAACAAAGTCGGACCAGTCGATGTGAGGAAACTCCTTTTGAAATTATTAACAAATTTAGCTGAAAATGCTACAAACAACAAAGAAGTTTTAACTAGAATAGCAAATGTTGTTACAGAGATGAATGCGTTTAACAAAAGATGGATAGAACAGCCTGATTTTGATAGAAGATTGGATGCGTATAAGCACATTTACCAGCTGTCTGAAAATAATGAAATCGACGTTGATCTTGCAATACTTATTGTAAATAACTGCTTATATTTCATTCGTACGGAGAAGGACATTGGTTTAAGAGATAGTGCAGGTCTGTGTTTGAAAAGAATTCTACCTAAAGTTCTTATGAAGTATTGGTCAACAAACGACGGTCAGTTTTTGGTAAGAGACACAGTTTTGTCTCTTTTATCTAATGGGATAAGGGACACAAAGAACGAACTACATAGAAATGAATGTATTACACTACTTGGTGAGCTAGCAAGGGAATGCCCTGACGTAGACGTGGTTTTATCTGACTTAGCAGTTTTCACCAACAAAGAAGATCCTGAAGTTGATTTCTTTGAAAATATGTGCCATTTGCAACTACACAGACGTGTAAGAGCTCTATTAAAATTCAGTAAAGTAGTGAAAAAGGTTAATAAATGTCCTACTCCAAGAACTCTTACAAATTTTATTCTGCCCTTAGCAACCACGTTTTTGTGTGATGACAAATATAGCGACAAGAATTCTTTAATAGATGCATGCATAGAAGTAGTAGCAACTTGCTGCAGGCTGCTACCTTGGTATCATTATGAGGTTATATTGAAGTTATACTTGAATAAGATGCGTCACTCGTCAGAACATCAAAAGCAATTAACCCGTATTCTAGTTGGCATTCTAGATGCGTTCCATTTTGACTTCTCAAAAGCTAAGAATATCGAATTACCTAAGTCTCTAACTAGTAGTATACATGTGGCTAAAGGAAAGCCTAATAAATCTGCTAAGAATCATCAGTCGAGCAAGGGTATAGAAAAGATGGAAAAGGATAGAACTAAGGACATCGCGGATAAAAATGATCAAGATGCTGATGATAGGACTAAAGACATCACTGATAAAAATGATCAAGATGCTGATGATAGGACTGAAGACATCACCGATAAAAATGATCAAGAGGAACAAGAAAGTACTGACCAAACAGAAGAAAAGATTGAAGATTTGGAAACAGAACTGAAAGCAGCCGATGACGAGGCAGCGAACGACGAACAAACAAAAGAAATTTCAAATGTTCCAGCATTTGAAAGATTAACTAGTGTATCTCCTTCAGTTGCTAAAAGAATAATCAAATCTTTGTCTGCTGGTTTACTGCCACAGTTGAATCGGTAAGTTTTATTCGTATCTTTTTAATATAGTGATAATTAATAAAATTTAAAAGTACATTACATACATACAAAGTTACGAGACCATAGAATTAAGTGATTTATCATTTGTGTACAAACTTTGTGGAGAAAAATAAATATGCTTTATTATTATTATTATATTATTACATTGTAAGATAATCACTAGATTTTTCGGCTTGCTTACATTAAAAAGAAGAAAAAAAAAGTATCCTTTTGTCAACTTTCAAGTATTAGTTTCCAGTCCATGTTTTTTATCACCTATTTTGCTATAATATGTATTATTTTACATTAATATATTCCAACTATCGGTTCTCATTTATCACATCATTTCGCGCATTTTTAAAAGGGAAATGGCCTAGTCCGTGGTCAAAAATTGCCCCTTGTAGCTCTATGGAAATCAATAGAATATTTCTAACAATAAAACGAAACATGTTCATGGTTCACGTAAAATTCTGTATTGAAATCAATTGGTTTCAAGTCAGTTCTTGACTTTTTTCTAGGCTAGGATTGAGTATTGATTATCTATAGTTTTGATATTGATTGATGATTGATTACAGTTCGATAGGCAAGATGACAGAGCATGAAGAGTCCCACAAAGTGAACCGCCGCCGCAATGGCATAGAGAGGCAAGAAGAGGACATGCTGCGAGTGCCCATTGCTCTGGCGTTAGTCAAGCTACTGCAGAGGTTGCCGGGTGATTTGTTGAGGCATCAGTTGCCCGGGTAAGTGATTTTGCTTTATCATCAGCTGGTCAAGATAAAATGAAAGTGAAATGATATTTGTTTATATATTTGTATAGATAAAAGTCATCAACTGTAATTACTTACACATGTTCTTCTAGTAGGAACCTTTCAATTTTTAAAGTCATTTAAAAATAATACTAACCTTATTTAATGATCATCTTATTATTAAGTTTATTTTTCAGTTAAATTTTGATCATATCCCTCATGTTTATAAATCAGGGGTGTATTTGACGTCACCATTATGATAAAAATATAAATTATTTATTTATTTAACAATACGTTATGTGCATGTATTTTAAATGCGAACTGATTATAGCAACTTACAAAGAATCAATAATACACGTTTACTTAGTCATATCGGTATTGCTCTCCATGAGTTTGATTGCGGTGTTATATCTAGATGTTACATCATGGAACCCGGGCAGGGTATTGCAACATTACACATTGTACTTAAAACTAAACATAATATACACTTAAAATAATATAATTTCATGTACAAAATGTCAATCCAATAAATCCTTATCCAATAAACACTTCATTTTATATTAATATCTTCTTTTACAGAATATTCATAAAACTCTGCTCGTTCCTTAAATCACCACTGAAGCAAGTGAGAATAGCCGCAAGAGATATCGTCAAAAAGATAATGTTGACGGTGGGGACTCAATATTTGGGAATACTCCTGGAACACATGACTATTTTACTTACTAGAGGCTTCCAAGTTCACGTTTTAGTTGCCACTATACATAATGTACTCGATGCTCTTAAATTGAACTTCAAAGCTGAGGAAATTGACGAAAATTTAAGCTATATCCTTGACGTATGCATGAACGATTTATTCGGAGCATTATCTGAAGAGAAGGAAGTCGATAAACTACACTACAAAACGCCAGAAGCCAAACCTAGCAAGAAGAGCTACGTTACGTTAATGATTGTAGCGCAAAACATAACAGATAAATGTTTGATAAAGCTCATACTGCCGTTTAAAGATGTTCTACAGAAACATCACTCCAAAAAAATCTTAATGAAAGTCCAAGAAGCGTTAATGCATGTTACCAGTGGCCTGGTGACTAATAAATTCATACCTATCGAGTCCTTATTCGTATTTTTGCACGGTATAGCGTCTGAGAGCATACCAGAATTCGTTTTAGGCGCTCCGAAGAGAATCATAACAGAGAAACAAAGAGAAAAGATGTTGAGAACTAAACCCGACTGTAGATTGATTCCGGAAACACCGAAAAGAAATAAAGAGTCTCAAGCGAAGTTTGTCAAAACATCTGATAGGGCTAACGCTCATGTGCTTGTCGAATTCAGTTTGAATATACTGTACGTCATTTTGAAAAGGGAGAAGGTATCAAGAATGGATTGCAAGGCCTTCGTAGACCCTTTGGTGCCTTTATTGGTCGATTCGTTGAACAGTAATCATATTAAAGTGACAACAGTTGCAATGAAATGTATATACACTCTCTGGACCATCAAAATAAGCACCCCAACACTTGAAGAAATGATTCAAGATATAGTAAAGACTATGTTTACGATACTGCACAAGTATGCCACGTTTGAGATTAGTAAGCAGAATGACAATTACCACTTAGTACGGAATGCTTTTAAGGTGAGGAGGATGTATGTCTGTCTCCCTTTTTCATCATCATCAATAGCCTATATACGTCCCTACTGCAGGGGCTCAGGCCTACTCTCCTACTGAGAGCGTATGGGTCGTAGTCCACCACGCTGGCCCAGTTCAGATTGGTAGACTTCACACACACCTTTGAATTTCTTCTCAGGAGTGTGCAGGTTTCCTCATGATGTTTTTCTTCACCAAGTTACATCAACTTCACATTTCAGGCTGTGACTGTTTTGATCCGCAACGTAAAATACTACACTTTAGAAGAGGATCAACTGAAAACACTGCTTCTGTACGCGGAAGAAGATTGCCAGAATGATGAGAAGCAGGCCAACTCCTTCTCCCTTCTTAAAGCAATTTTAGAAGCAAAGCTGGTGTCTACAGAATTACATGAAGTCATGGAGAAAGTATCCAAGATTTGTATATTGAGCGAGTCTGCTAAATCCAGGTAATATAATTATGTTATATGCTAAATCAAAAGTTTTCAGAAGTTTATATCACTAAAGGCCTACGTGAATAAATATAACTTAGTAAGTCAAAAACAGTATCTAAAACGCTCCATAACAGTGAGGCAGTATGTCAGTCAACTCTCCACGACAGTGAAGCACTATGTCAGTCAACGCTCCACGACAGTGAAGCAGTATGTCAGTCAACGCTCCATAACAGTAAAGCAGTATGTGTAGTAGGCACCATGATAGTGAAGCACCATTTCTAATCGGCATTGTGACAAAGAAGTATGCCGACGCTCCACGACAGTGAAGCAGTATGTCAGTCAACGCTCCGCGACAGTGAAGCACTATGTCAGTCAACGCTCCACGACAGTGAAGCAGTATGTCAGTCAACGCTCCATAACAGTAAAGCAGTATGTGTAGTAGGCACCATGATAGTGAAGCACCATGTCTAATCGGCATTGTGACAAAGAAGTATGCCGACGCTCCATGACTTTGAAGCAGTATGTCAGTCAACGCTCCATAATAATGAAGCCAGTGTGCTTGAAGTATGTTCATGAATGTTCCAGAGAGGAGTCTCGCGCCATCTTCGTGAGCTACCTCACGAACTACTCCCCGGGGAAGCGGATGGACAAGTTCCTGCAGTTCTTCGTGTCTCAGCTCAACTATGAACTGCAGCACGGACGAGAGTCCTCCCTGAAGTTCCTACACATGATCGTCAATAAGATGACTGTGGTATGTTTACGTTACAATATGTGTCTTTACGTTCCTAATGCTCGAACACATTCCACTATGACCATTTTTGTTAAATTTACTGGGAA
Organism: Carcina quercana; assembly: GCA_910589575.2. NCBI lineage: Eukaryota > Metazoa > Arthropoda > Insecta > Lepidoptera > Depressariidae > Carcina > Carcina quercana. The sequence goes on along the minus strand of OU342438.1, from coordinate 11,450,535 downwards.
CTATAAAAGAAATGTAATATGTTTTTTTATCATACAATGTCAATGTGCGTGTTCAGTCTCAGCTGTGTAGTACGTCGGACTACCTCCTGCTCGCGCTGGGCACCAGTATGGTGAACGACGTTGCGCCGGAGTGCCGGGCCGCGGCCGCCGCGTGCATCGAGGCCATGCTCGCGAGACTACCCGCTATAGACAGGAACAAACTATTCGATCTGGTCATCACGTTCCTGCAGGATACTCAGGTCAGGACATCACCTTTAATAAAAATGACCACCGATAGGTAGGTAGGTCACCAATATAGCTCGACGAGTCAGAGGGAAAAAGTGGTAATGGTCAGGCCACATTTCTCTTTGAACGGGTAACAGTTCTCGAGTGGTGACCACGTACCGGGAGATGTGTACTAGGCGGCCCCCCTTCTAGATGGACCGACGACCTATTTAAAGGTCTCAGGGAGTCGCTGGATGCAAGTGGCTCGGGACCGGTCAATGTTGCATACCATGGAGGAAGCATATGTCCAGCAGTGGATATTTCCCTGATGACGATCTCGAGCTCGATATTTAACAAATATTAAAGTTTTTTAGATTTTGTTTACGGTTTTCAATGTTGTTTTTATAGTATGTATAAATATTTTTTGATACGCTCTTTAAAAGTTTTAACTTTAAAACGTATTAAGGCGATCCACCTCCATCAAAGTTTCATACTAAATTGTTATGTTGCCATAATCTTTTAAAATATAATAGCTGGATTTGTGCAGTAACTATCTAAAAATAGTACATCAGATTGTGATGTCGCGAAATGAGTATAATTAACATACAACTTCACAGTGAATCACAATTTTCATTTTAAACACTTTTTTCGATTATTGTTTAAAGCGCCATCTTTGAACCATTAGCTGCGTAACTGCTATTGTAGCTGTCTATAAAGTTGTAAATTAATGATATTTATTGCGCGACACTATAATTTCATCTCCTATTTTTAAGTAATTACTTATCAAAGCCAGCTATTCTATTTTAAAAGATTATGGCAACAGAAACTGAGAATGGAAGCGGAAGCATTAGGAGAGGGATAACGTTAATTATTTTATTTTCAGCCAGTGCACTTTGAACTCGCCGCCCAGCTCTGCATACGTTTTGTCAACGTCGAAAAAGGCGAATTCAAAAACCGCCTCGACACCATATTGTCTCTGATAAGCGGCAAGATCCTGCTTCTGAGCAACGACATAACAGAAGGTAGATTCGTCAAGATAAGCCTCGACCAGCCAGACGAAAAAACAGACGACGAAAAACAAAAAGAAAAGGACCACAGTCTCATACAAATATTGAACCTTATCGATATGATTACCGTACATTGCTGTGATAGTTTGAAGAACAAGAATTTCGCAAGTGAATACGATGAAATAGGCCAGCAATGTCAAGCGTTATTAGCGTATCCTCATTCGTGGGTTAGACTAAGAGCAGCTAAGATATTAGGAACAATTCTTTCGACGGTTGATGCGGTGGAATTAGACGCACTTGTGAGAAATAAACAGGAGAATGAAAGAAGTTTCATTTACTGCGACACTGAAGACGCCCTTCGGAGTTTGGTTTTAGATCTATGTGCTCAATACACACCTAATGTTAGCAAGGATATGGCTGAACAGGTATGCTACATATTTTTTATGAACTAAGTGATAACATTTTATTAATATATTTAATAAAAACTGGGTTTGGAGTTTCCATCAGTGGACTTATGCGGTTGACTGTGATGATGAGAATTTATCCCATCGGAATTAGATCGTCCTAGCACAGACGAACTTTTTCGAAGACTTTGTAAAACTAAAATGATTTTCCAAGTGCCGGAGAAAGTTTCCTAGTTTTAGATTAGGAATGCTATTCCTAATTCTGGAGTAGGCATGATTTTCCTAGTTTCAGGGTAGGCATTCTTTTCCTAGTTCCAGGGTGGTCATTTTTCCTAGTTACATGACAGTCATGCTTTTACTAACTCCAAGATAGACATGCATTTACTAGTTTCAGGATAGGCATTCTGTTCCTAGTTTCAGGATAGGCATGCTTTTACTAGTTACAGGACAGTCATGCTTTTCCTTGCTCCAGTATAGGCATGCTTTTCCGAGTTACAGCACAGTCATGCTTTTCCTAGTTAACGGACAGGCATGCTTTTCCTAGTTCCAAAATATACAAGCATTTCTTAGTTCAAGAATGCGCCATACTTCTCGTTCTAAGGTGGGGCGAGGAACGGAGCCTATGTCCGTGTCCGACCCTTTAACTAGACCTGTACCAAATTTCACGTCGTTATGAGTCTCCGTTACGCCGTGAAGCAAGGACAACAAACACACTTTTGCATGTATAATATTAGTATGTATTTGCAGGTGACGTCTGTTTTATTCCAAGTATTGAAGCTGGTCCACTCGATGCCTAGTTTGAAGCTCTCCAACAAGGTCCACACGGAGACGGAGGAGGGCGACGCGACCGCAAAAGTGAACATCCGGTGGATATTGTTCAAGTTGAGGAAGGCGGTTAACGTTGAAGTGGCCAGAGCACCCAAGTCTATGAATATAGTGAGTATACCCAGGCATGCTATGGTCAAAGGCCGTTCAAGTTTTACGTAACCAGATTTACCCCTTGTCAGCAAAATTAATCAAAGCTTTTACTCCTTACTCCCATGCTTACGTAAACATTGGTATATTCATTTTTCTTTTAATGTATTCTTTTTTTATTGCTTCATGAGCAGCAGATATAATAAAATTCTAGAAGTAAGAAAATAGGCTTAGGATAGTGGACTTTAACGCACATAATATGCATTTAAACAAACTTGCGTTCCGTTTTTAATCATAGACAATGTTGCCATATGTGTAAAAAAGTAAATAACTACTGCTGACGTAATCACCCTCTAAACAACCCTTAATAATGCTTTACCGAAAATGATAGTCTGTTTGAAAACCCGACTTTACCTTGTAGCTAAATTACATACTCGATGTATGGCTTTCAACGTCAAAGTTAAGTTTGTAAACATAAACAAGCAATTTTTACTGTGTTGTAATTTAAAATCATGTTTTTTTGGTATGTGTATTACGTGATAACTCCGACAATAATGAACCGATTTTGATAATTCTTTTCTTGTTTGGTAGAGCTTACTTCAGAGGTGGTCCCATATATATTTTATAGAAATTGATTGATCTTTCTTTGAGAAAATCAACATAAATCTAATTTTAAGGCAATTGAAGTCGGTTTTTTAGTTCTTTTCGAACGCGTTAATTATTTCTTTTTGAGGTACTACATTAGGAGGTATTACATAACCCTAAAAATGTACATTTTTTCAGCGAACTTCAATCTTCACGATATGGCTGCACATAATAAGCTCACTGGAGTTCGATGACCTTACCAAAATAATCGATGTGCTGCTGCCGCCGATAGTACGAGAGTTGTCCACGGGCGATGCGACGGCGCCCGCGTCTATTGCGAAACAATTAGCCAACAGACTGGGGAAGAAACTTCGCAGGAAGATAGGCGACATTGAGTATGGTAAACTAGTTGCTGCAGCGCAAACAAGGCTAAATATTAAAAGAGCGGAAAGGAAAAAGGTTAGTTAATCACATTTTAAATTAAGAATGCTCCGTATAAATGTATACCCCAATTACTGGCCAGAATAATGCCACTAGAGCAAGCTTTTTCTTCTTAAATTAGGTTTGCTGTAGGTAGGTACTTTTTTCCAACATTAGGTAATTAAAAACTTGACAAATTTGTAAATCTGAAAGCTAAACTATTTATTCATTTTTGTAGGATTAAACAGGAGAATACGAAACAACGATCGCTCAATGTTTTTATAGTTATAATCGGTTAGAGCTGCAGTTGTCTCTATCGCACTTTACGGGAGATTTGGGTACAGCATGACGTCAATAGTTTCTTCAAATACGTAATACCTAATTAGGTACCTAATAATAATTTGGAATGCTAAAATAAATGGTTCAAAATTTATTGCTGTTCTTATATTAAGGGGTCCTTGAAAATTGCGCTTGATTTCCTAGGGGTCCGTGGCTGGCAATAGTTTAGAAATGTTGAACTAGATAACTATTTAAATAGCCTTCATAAAATTAATCGTCGATAAATTCTCCATTGTTGTAACAGGTACTATTACAAGAGAAAGTGAACAACCCAGAAAAAGCTGCTAAAAGGAAGCTTCAGGTAAAAGAGAAGAAGAAACACTCTAAGAAGGTGAAACTAGACATGCTGCACGGGAAACGGCCGAGGGCGAAGAAACGGAAGGCCGAAGATATGGACATTGAAGACGAACTATTGAGGGACAATGACTGAGAATTCTAATGATAATATCACGAATTACTGCGTTTTATTACCTGACTGCGGCAAAGCACAAAGGGAGGGTTATGTGTTTGACCTGTATGTGTGTCCGACTCTATGTTCCCTCGGTAACTGCTAAACGGCTATACCAATTTCAATAAATTATACGCTATAATAAAATTATTGGAAATCAAAATGGCGGATTTTTGAAAATATTTTCTTCTTAAAACCCATAGAGTGGAGTATCAAAATAAAGGGTTTTATAAATGGTTTATAAAAATATATACATCGTATGTATATGTGTAAAAGTAATTTACGCAGTTGGGATTTTTAAAATTTACTTTTCATTAAATTGTTTAAAGTTTCAAAGGAATACGCCGAGAGTCCTCTGGGTGCGCTTTTATTATTCCCAGTTTATGTTTATTAAAATAACTAGCTTCTGCCCGCGACTCCGTCTGCGTGGACATTAGGATATATCCCATGGGAACTAGTTGTTCGATCGACATAGAAAGTAGCCTATGTTCTTTTCCGTCCTTTCAACTATCCCTCTACAAAAAATCAAGTCATACTGCCTTTCTTTTACATTGAATTTATCCCATATTTTTATTTATCCTGCTATTCGGGTCGGAGAATTTACAAATCGAAGATCATAAAAATAGGTTCAGACTTTGTTTTATTTGTAGATACGTTACTTTTGGAAATTCGTTCTCTTGGAACGAATATTGCTCTTTATTAAAGTTTATGAGGTCTAAATTCAATTTAGCAAAAGAGTCGCGTAATTAAAATAGTTTCTCGACAGTGGTTATAACATTTGATTTGTTAGAAAATATCAATTATAAGAAACTTTGAAGCGCTCTCGTGGTTATATTTAATTCATAAATAGAATTTATTCTAAAATGCGGTTTCTAAAGCTACAGTAAGTTTGATCGCAACGACGTAAAAAAGACTATAAGACTTCCATAATGATTTAGGTTTATAGAACGCATTCTATGTTAATGTTGATCTGTATAAATATTTAATTTCGTTTCTGTGTAAATAATAAATTAAGTATAAATATAGAAACTTCAACAACTACTTGCCTTTTATTGCTGTGTGTTTGTCCGCTTGAACATTTACTGCTATATAATCATGAACTATTGTGTATAGACAACCAAATATAACAGCCAGTGTGTTAGCTATCCATTGGGGTAACGCTGCCGGCATCCTGTGCATCTACCATGAGTTTACGCAGAGAGAGATTTTGTTGTCCTTAGTGAATCATACCGCCGGTTTGTGTCTAGGGTCTTTGTCATTCCCTAATCATTAAATTCTATTCATTATCAACATTCTAATTTACAAGCCGAAATACTAGGACCACAGAAAAATGAAGAGACTAAAAGCTGTACGGTTGTGGTGGTTGTGTTGTAGTCTAAATTTTAAAAACAGAAGACAGGCGTTCTCTTTTTAAAAATTAAGGAAATTACAATAAGAAGTTAATCCAAAATAGTCCAGAAATGAAACGACATATGTTAAACAAAATAATATTGCTTTATGCTTCCAAAGTACAAAAGAACATACAACGTAACACTCGAACGAACAACATTCATTAAACTGAATTTCAATTGATTACAGCACAATATTACTCATTTACAAAGTGAATAATAAAAGCGTAAATTTAATACATATTTACATAATTACGTAGCGATATTGATTCGAGGACACGTATTTAAAACGGTTTCTGACAGGTCTAAAACTCAAGCCGATATTTCATTAAATTCAAAGGACATAATTGTGCCTATCTATGACGCAGTTCACAAGTAAATGTATTCTATAACATTTTTTTTAAATATAAGCGACAAACAACTATTTTCAACAAAACGCTTTGCGGTCCGTGGCCGGCAACTGACTGCCCCGTGTCCTTTTCGTACAAGTATTTACTGTAGCTACTGCGTGGAATATGCACGCGGGGCGCGGGGCGAGATCCTGGACAACAGCCCCGCGCGGGTTTGTCGTCCATTGTACAAATATACAATGCATAACACCAAGCAGAAAACTAGATCGTAGGCTATAGTAATCGCACGCTATGTTTGCCACTCTGAAGTTAGCTCTCCGGAATTTCGCGCACGTACAGTCAGAATATGTGTGTATTATTTTCGATAATAACTATCCCTAGATGACATAAAACACTACGACATTTCTTTCCACCTGCCTCCCATTCATATGAGTTAATATTAATAATAATTGATACTTCGTAGTTTTTTGTAGCTAACTTCAGAGGGGCAAACTTAGTTTGCGAGTATTTTTCGCGTGCGTGATGAAGTCTGTAACGGACGCGCTTTGCTAGCTGTCATCGGGCACCCTCTTTGTTTTTGTAATAGCTGTTTTGTACATTCGAGTACAAAAATATGTATACACTTTTGAACCATGTCACATTCACTCTCGCTTGTTCCTAAGATGTTTGTTGAGGAAAATGCAAATTAAAGATGAATGTGACAAAATGAATGGTTCAAAAGTGTACAAACAAAGTACAACACAATACTGATCTTCTCTGCGAACTTCTTCCTTCCACTTGCCTCGATGATTCCATGATTTTCCAGAGTCGAAAAACTTGTTTACTGTGTTATCGATCTCAATAAGATTTCACTAGTATGTACACAGGTGGACGATGCTACCAATTTCCCTTGGAATTTTAACATAATCGTCTTCTAGGACACGGTTATGGGGTGGTTATTTGCAAAGCCAAAACAAACATCATCAACATTAACTTGTGATTAGCATTTCAATGGTTAACTTTATGTATACTCGTAATTTTAAATAGCATTTGCAAACAGTTATAACTATAAAACAACACTGTAATACTGCTTTACATTGGTTACTTTACCTTTGTGAAGACCTGTCAAGCTTAATTTCCTAAGGAACTTGCGAAATGTCACGCACGACCCTAATAATTTCAAACAAATCAATTTTAAGATGTGTGGGTCGTCAGCTTCCTCATAGAGCTAGGGGAATTCTACGCATGCCAAATTTTAAGGCAATTTAGGAGCAATCAAACTTTAGCATTCATAATTTAGCAGCAACCATGACTCAGTTACAGCGAGTTGTTTTTTGTGTGTCAGCTGGAGACATGGGTCTCCAGCTGACACATGCCAGGAAGGCAAACCAGTCAGGTTAGGGCTTTAGACTATAGTCAGGCATTTAAAGCACAATTACAGCAATGAGAGCCAAAAAAATTAACGATCACATTGATAAACTGTTGGATCTACGAACAAAATACCGTGTGTAAGCTGGCGACCCGTGTCACCAGCTTACACATCTGGATCTTCGTAATTATTCAAGTTACGATTATGTATTGTACTTCATATTTTAGGGCAAAATAGCAGCGCCAGGCGCCAAAATTTTCGAATCTCTAGTGCTAAAACTGTTTGAGCTACGAGCCGATATGTGTGTGTAAGCTGGTGACATGGGTCGCCAGCTGACACATGTTATATCTCTGAAACTACATAAGTGAGAACTTCGTTTTAAAGATCAGATGAGACCATACAATAGGAGCGTTCACGAGTCAAAATTTCAAATCTCCTGGCGGTCTAGATTTAAAGTTATAAGCAAAAAACTATTTTCCCGCCAAAAAATTCAAAATAATCGCACGGACGCCGCTGAGCGCGCCGTTGCCGTTCCGTGCGCTACGCTATTACAATAGAGTTTCAACTTAGCCGTCACTGTTTTAAAATTCATTTTAACCTGCACTTTCGTATCGATTCAATTGGTACATTGAGCGTGTTAGACCAGGAGCCGACTGAAATAAGCAATGGTATACTACCGATTAACTTCATAGAGAGATTACGAACGATCTTCACCAAATTTGAGGTCTAGCTAGAATCTAACCCTTCACCGTTGGTGCATAATTCAAATCTACTAATTTGACTAATACGGAATCAAGATTTAGTTTAGTAATGAATCAACATATAAGAAACTAGCTTCTTCCCGCGGCTTCGCCCGTGTGGACTTTAGGTTTTATACCCGTGAGAACTACATGGCGTAGTACTACAAAATATCAAACTGACGCGAGACTTCCTGTCGATGACGTACCATTATTATAAAATCGCGATCAAAATACGGGGGTGGGGGCAAGAGGGTGCAACATTCTCAGACCTACCAAATATATGTAAAAAACATAAAAATTGGTCAAGCCGTTTCGCAGGAGTGCGACTATAAACACCTTGACACGAAAATTTAATATATTAGATTGGATTGGGGGATTTTTAAAAACGCTAAAACACGTCATTTTTATTTTTAGTTCATAACACTGAGTATCAATTTTCATAATATTGACTTCAAAAACAACAGTTCCCATAAAAAATTTCATCCCCATTGTATCAGTATATCCATGAAACACGTAATCCTTCCTTTATTTGAAATCTAATCGCTTACCAATTTTCATGGGGCATTATTTTTATTCCTTGTTGATTGCTGTGCAGTTGCATGGATGTCAAACAGACTCATGCTTTACTATATCTGATTAGCTCATCAATTGAAAGGCTCCAGGTATACATAGAGCTGTAAAATAATTTCAATATCACGTTTTATCTAGATATAACATAGTATAAGAGGTATATGTGCAACATATACAGCTTATATCATTATGATCAATAATTGTTGAGCTCGGTATTTAGTATATTTTCAGTAGCAATTATTGAATAAACCATGATATAGATTTCTCAAACATTTATTTTTAGTTATTTTCATATACCTTTTATATTGTGTTACATCACACACACCATAAAGTGTTATTTCTTATATGTTGATTCATTACTAAACTAAATCTTGATTCCGTATTAGTCAAATTAGTAGATTTGAATTATGCACCAACGGTGAAGGGTTAGATTCTAGCTAGACCTCAAATTTGGTGAAGATCGTTCGTAATCTCTCTATGAAGTTAATCGGTAGTATACCATTGCTTATTTCAGTCGGCTCCTGGTCTAACACGCTCAATGTACCAATTGAATCGATACGAAAGTGCAGGTTAAAATGAATTTTAAAACAGTGACGGCTAAGTTGAAACTCTATTGTAATAGCGTAGCGCACGGAACGGCAACGGCGCGCTCAGCGGCGTCCGTGCGATTATTTTGAATTTTTTGGCGGGAAAATAGTTTTTTGCTTATAACTTTGAATCTAGACCGCCAGGAGATTTGAAATTTTGACTCGTGAACGCTCCTATTGTATGGTCTCATCTGATCTTTAAAACGAAGTTCTCACTTATGTAGTTTCAGAGATACAACATGTGTCAGCTGGCGACCCATGTCACCAGCTTACACACACATATCGGCTCGTAGCTCAAACAGTTTTAGCACTAGAGATTCGAAAATTTTGGCGCCTGGCGCTGCTATTTTGCCCTAAAATATGAGGTACAATACATAATCGTAACTTGAATAATTACGAAGAACCAGATGTGTAAGCTGGTGACACGGGTCGCCAGCTTACACACGGTATTTCGTTCGTAGATCCAACAGTTTATCAATGTGATCGTTAATTTTTTTGGCTCTCATTGCTGTAATTGTGCTTTAAATGCCTGACTATAGTCTAAAGCCCTAACCTGACTGGTTTGCCTTCCTGGCATGTGTCAGCTGGAGACCCATGTCTCCAGCTGACACACTAAAAACAACTCTCTGTAACTGAGTCATGATTGCTGCTAAATTATGAATACTAAAGTTTGATTGCTCCTAAATTGCCTTAAAATTTGGCATGCGTAGAATTCCCCTAGCTCTATGAGGAAGCTGACGACCCACACATATTTTAATGTGTGGGTCGTCAGCTTCCTCATAGAGCTAGGGGAATTCTACGCATGCCAAATTTTAAGGCAATTTAGGAGCAATCAAACTTTAGCATTCATAATTTAGCAGCAACCATGACTCAGTTACAGCGAGTTGTTTTTTGTGTGTCAGCTGGAGACATGGGTCTCCAGCTGACACATGCCAGGAAGGCAAACCAGTCAGGTTAGGGCTTTAGACTATAGTCAGGCATTTAAAGCACAATTACAGCAATGAGAGCCAAAAAAATTAACGATCACATTGATAAACTGTTGGATCTACGAACAAAATACCGTGTGTAAGCTGGCGACCCGTGTCACCAGCTTACACATCTGGATCTTCGTAATTATTCAAGTTACGATTATGTATTGTACTTCATATTTTAGGGCAAAATAGCAGCGCCAGGCGCCAAAATTTTCGAATCTCTAGTGCTAAAACTGTTTGAGCTACGAGCCGATATGTGTGTGTAAGCTGGTGACATGGGTCGCCAGCTGACACATGTTGTATCTCTGAAACTACATAAGTGAGAACTTCGTTTTAAAGATCAGATGAGACCATACAATAGGAGCGTTCACGAGTCAAAATTTCAAATCTCCTGGCGGTCTAGATTTAAAGTTATAAGCAAAAAACTATTTTCCCGCCAAAAAATTCAAAATAATCGCACGGACGCCGCTGAGCGCGCCGTTGCCGTTCCGTGCGCTACGCTATTACAATAGAGTTTCAACTTAGCCGTCACTGTTTTAAAATTCATTTTAACCTGCACTTTCGTATCGATTCAATTGGTACATTGAGCGTGTTAGACCAGGAGCCGACTGAAATAAGCAATGGTATACTACCGATTAACTTCATAGAGAGATTACGAACGATCTTCACCAAATTTGAGGTCTAGCTAGAATCTAACCCTTCACCGTTGGTGCATAATTCAAATCTACTAATTTGACTAATACGGAATCAAGATTTAGTTTAGTAATGAATCAACATATAAGAAACTAGCTTCTTCCCGCGGCTTCGCCCGTGTGGACTTTAGGTTTTATACCCGTGAGAACTACATGGCGTAGTACTACAAAATATCAAACTGACGCGAGACTTCCTGTCGATGACGTACCATTATTATAAAATCGCGATCAAAATACGGGGGTGGGGGCAAGAGGGTGCAACATTCTCAGACCTACCAAATATATGTAAAAAACATAAAAATTGGTCAAGCCGTTTCGCAGGAGTGCGACTATAAACACCTTGACACGAAAATTTAATATATTAGATTGGATTGGGGGATTTTTAAAAACGCTAAAACACGTCATTTTTATTTTTAGTTCATAACACTGAGTATCAATTTTCATAATATTGACTTCAAAAACAACAGTTCCCATAAAAAATTTCATCCCCATTGTATCAGTATATCCATGAAACACGTAATCCTTCCTTTATTTGAAATCTAATCGCTTACCAATTTTCATGGGGCATTATTTTTATTCCTTGTTGATTGCTGTGCAGTTGCATGGATGTCAAACAGACTCATGCTTTACTATATCTGATTAGCTCATCAATTGAAAGGCTCCAGGTATACATAGAGCTGTAAAATAATTTCAATATCACGTTTTATCTAGATATAACATAGTATAAGAGGTATATGTGCAACATATACAGCTTATATCATTATGATCAATAATTGTTGAGCTCGGTATTTAGTATATTTTCAGTAGCAATTATTGAATAAACCATGATATAGATTTCTCAAACATTTATTTTTAGTTATTTTCATATACCTTTTATATTGTGTTACATCACACACACCATAAAGTGTTATTTCTTATATGTTGATTCATTACTAAACTAAATCTTGATTCCGTATTAGTCAAATTAGTAGATTTGAATTATGCACCAACGGTGAAGGGTTAGATTCTAGCTAGACCTCAAATTTGGTGAAGATCGTTCGTAATCTCTCTATGAAGTTAATCGGTAGTATACCATTGCTTATTTCAGTCGGCTCCTGGTCTAACACGCTCAATGTACCAATTGAATCGATACGAAAGTGCAGGTTAAAATGAATTTTAAAACAGTGACGGCTAAGTTGAAACTCTATTGTAATAGCGTAGCGCACGGAACGGCAACGGCGCGCTCAGCGGCGTCCGTGCGATTATTTTGAATTTTTTGGCGGGAAAATAGTTTTTTGCTTATAACTTTGAATCTAGACCGCCAGGAGATTTGAAATTTTGACTCGTGAACGCTCCTATTGTATGGTCTCATCTGATCTTTAAAACGAAGTTCTCACTTATGTAGTTTCAGAGATACAACATGTGTCAGCTGGCGACCCATGTCACCAGCTTACACACACATATCGGCTCGTAGCTCAAACAGTTTTAGCACTAGAGATTCGAAAATTTTGGCGCCTGGCGCTGCTATTTTGCCCTAAAATATGAGGTACAATACATAATCGTAACTTGAATAATTACGAAGAACCAGATGTGTAAGCTGGTGACACGGGTCGCCAGCTTACACACGGTATTTCGTTCGTAGATCCAACAGTTTATCAATGTGATCGTTAATTTTTTTGGCTCTCATTGCTGTAATTGTGCTTTAAATGCCTGACTATAGTCTAAAGCCCTAACCTGACTGGTTTGCCTTCCTGGCATGTGTCAGCTGGAGACCCATGTCTCCAGCTGACACACTAAAAACAACTCTCTGTAACTGAGTCATGATTGCTGCTAAATTATGAATACTAAAGTTTGATTGCTCCTAAATTGCCTTAAAATTTGGCATGCGTAGAATTCCCCTAGCTCTATGAGGAAGCTGACGACCCACACATATTTTAAGACCGCTATATGATGGCTAAGAAAAGAAGTAATGTAGTGACGACATTTACACAGGATTATACATACGTTTAATCAGTGTAAATAGCAAAGGTAGTACACACTGCACTACACTTTTTCTCAGAGAGATAGCAAAGCCTAAGCAATACAATTTACATACATACATTTTGACATACATAATTACATTTACATACAAATTTTAACAGACATAATGTATGGTTTAGAATAGTTGCTCTAATACGTACGCAGCACATATTAACTCAATTGCCCGGATTGATATTGAACGCTCAGCCCTAGAGACTTCTGATGCTTTTATCAAATCCACCCAATCGAATTGCTAGATAAGTCGCCGATCGTTCGATCAGCTAATTCAGGAGTTCGCCGATTGAACGTCGATCGAACGTCAAGCGGGTGTCGGTAAAGTGACATTTCGCTTTGGTTACTGTGCCTCTAAAATTAATTTACATTCTTAATTTAGATTTTAATTAGTTGCATAGCAGCTGTCATAATTATTCGGCAAAAAACGTGCAGATCTAATACTAAGTTAAATATTTTGTTCCTGTTACTAATGTTTGACTTAAAATTCTAAACTTCTACGATAATAATCTTACTTGTTAGAACAAATAATAAATTAAACCTGTTTTAGTCTATATTCTAGATAAATGCAGCGTTCAAATATTAATTGCACAGTATTATGTGTGGATTATGATTTTCATTTAACTAGGCTATATTCAATTAACTATGAAATGTGTTTGAATGAATCATTTAATCACATCTAAATTGCATCTAGCTATTGTAAATTGAGTCTAACTAAAACCTACCAAAACTCACAGCACCATTTTTTATTTCAAACCCGTTTTTTACCGTTCCTTTATTTTATTTTTTTAAACTTTTATTACAAATGCGTATTTTTTAAAATATTATATATATATAAACATGCATGAACACAATATTTTAAGGTCTGCTAAAGTAAAGATCAGCTATTTTTTTAAATTTTCAATTCTGAGAAATGATCTTTTTATTAATTTAGTTTTAATTGGGAAATGGTAAAGTGTAAAGTTTGTATTAAAGACTGTGATTAACAATAAGTCGAATCGTAACACAAAAAATTAAAATTTTAATTGGTTACTGTACAATTCTACCCGAGTCTTGAGAACTACATTTATGAAAACTTTACCAACAACTTTTAAAACGTACTAAAGCACGAAACTGTAACTGGCTTAGATTTTAACAAGTTTTTTTTTATTAAAAGTATAATTTTTGGGAAAGTTTTTTTTAACGACAACTTTTTAAAATAGCAATGGACGGCAGCAAGCTCTGCGATACTCTACGCTTATTTATTTTTATACACTTTTTTTAAGTATTCCCTTTTTAAATTAAAGCTTTAGAACGTGATTGTGCAAAAGTTTTGGATTTTTGTTACAGTACACTAACAACTTTTTAACAACAATTTGATAAAGTATTCGATTATTGTGATTCGTATGGGTACGGGTTAAGTATATTTATATTTTAGCAACATTTTCGCTAATAACTTAATTATTACCGTTATATATGAGTATAAACAATTGAGAAGCCGTGTATTACGTCTGTCTTTCTATTTCCAACAAGAAAATATAAATTTTTTCTACGTAAAACACTTTTAAACAATTAGGAGTCTTAAAAATAATTTGTTAAGATAATTAAGACTAAATTTATCAATATTTTTTTACATTTTTTAATATAAACCTAAACCTTATAAACATAATTGTAGCCTAAACTTGAAACTTGCAAAATATATGATACTCGTAATTGTATCTCTGAAAATGTGGTTCTCCTATTTTTAATACTTATGTATACAAAATTTTTCCAACAAGCATTGGTTGACGTCCTACTGCGTTTATCTGAGTAGTATATTACGTGTATTGGTGAATTTTATTTGAAATCATGTTTAAAATGAACGGAAGTCAATTTATCAATAAGGAGTGTTTGAAATAAACGCAACCGCAATATTTGATTTAAGAACAAATAAATATGACTTGTCTTGTTGGAAATCAAGATCCTCTTCAGGTAAATGAAACCGCAGAGAATAAATTTTTAAAACTGCACATTCGTAATCTCTTTACCGGTTCCCAAATAAGCTTGGCCCTCGAAAATAAGCTTAATTGACTGATCAAGAAGAGATTATTATAGCAGCATAGCAGAGAGAGGGTTGTATCTCATAATCTTTGATAGTAGTATCCATAGAATAGACGTGGTGGTAGCGAGGGCGACGCCTCCCCAACCCAGTTCCAGAGACCAGGACGTGGAGAACTCCCTGGCTGACAGCAGGGGGATGGCAGCGATCTGTGGGCCCACCACGCCGTCCCCTGTGTCATCGCCGTGGGCGCTACCACGGGACGACACCCGTTGTATCCTCTTGAAGTGTATTATCATTAGTGTGAACAGGGCGAATAGTCCTGCAAATAAAATGATGATCGGTTAAAAACAAAATTCCCGAAAATAAAGATAAAACTTGAACGAAAATATCAGGCCATTTTACTGCGATTCCCAGCCTAGGTGGTAGGTATAAAAATAGGTTACGGGAGTGGCACTTGAGCCGTCGAAACGTGCGTCAGCGCGTCATCAACGCGATCCTGCCAAGCTTCCAAACTTGAGTCATATCATGGTCAGCGAGGTGCGGGAAGATCTATCTCTCTCTCTTAAACGTCGTTGCGGATATTCTGGAGAGGGAGTCTGCATGGTAAGCATTGGAAGAAAGAAGGAAGGAACAAAGTCGGTCCTGCTCGACGGCAAAAACGAAGGGGTGGCGAAAATGGTCGCCCTATAGAGTAATGGGCTAGGGATTGAAGACAGTCAAAGTAAGGGCCTTGGCTGACCTATCAATGCGTCCCGAGATAGCATCAGAAAAGGCGTGGCCCCTTTCTGCTGTTGAGTACAGCTCGAGCAAGGGCTGCCGTATCAGTTCGGGAAGTGCTACATGTATGGTGCGAAGGGAACACTGGAGGCATTCTTTTGGAGGACCTAGAGCTAGCATGGCCACCGAAGGGGGTTAGTAGCTAAGATTCCTCCATAACCTGGCTCTTTCCCGTATGTAACCGTAATAGCGGATGTTAATTGCATAAATACTTACCAGCTAGCAGGTACATGACTCCTGTGATGAGCACAGCGCTGATCTGATGCTTGCAGACACCGAAAGCTCCCACCAGCGCCGCGCTGCCCAGAACGATGAGGCACACCAGCGCGCATGATATAGACAGGTTCTGCATACCTGACAAACATGAAATATTTTTATTTTTGACCCTTCTGTATTTTTAAAGGCTTGACCATCGATATTAATGTTGTCTGTACAATTATATTTTGATGTATAAATTATTTTCCAATAACCAAAAATATTTTTAATTGGCTCTAGGGTTGTGCCCAAGGTTCTCTATACTAACATAATTATGTGGCGTTTAAAATAGGTGCTAAAATCAAATCCCTAAATGCTATGAAAATCAATATAAAAAGCCTCTATGCGATAAACATCGCCGATATTTTTTATTCATGACCTATTCGCATTGAAATTAGAGCACCGGCCTGCATTTCATTACATTACCATTGACTTAAAGTTGAAATACATAAATGTTACCTCTATGTTACGTACACTTTTTTTAGTCATTTTTGGTACATCTCACGCTGAAGTCATTCATATTCGAAGCTTTAGCGTCAACAAGACATAAGTATAGATTTTCCTAATATCAGAGGCACCTCCATATGTTATAATATATCATAACAAAAAGACACGTATTACTCGTGATTTAAGGGCCACATGCTACATGTCCAATATTTTTGTAGAAGATTTCTTTCAAGGTTAGAGAAAAAGGCGGCAAACATTGAATATTGGTTCAATGGTATGAGGTCTTAAGAAGGGTAGTCTCTCTAAACATAAAACTCATGGAGGAATTCCCGGACGAAACTGTAAGCTGTTCATTACAAATTCAACAGACGTAACCTCAGCCTTTCAGTGGATACGACCTTTTGTAAAAAAACACAACCGAAGCTCGCGTTTAGTACCTTTTATAGAGGAACGTGAAGATAAGTCGGGAAATGATTTGCGGATTTAATTACACGATATCGCGTGTTATACTTGTAATTATTTTATCAGCGATGTGATAAATGGACTCAGAAAAAGTAGCGGACGCTCCAAGGTTGGACTCAACGAGACGTGAAAACGGGGTGTTTACGAGTGCTTTGATTTATTTACTTAAATATTCATCAGGGGAAATGGCCATTGGTAGATTGTCGCATCTTGATTTTTCGTCGCCATTTCGTTTGAATTAGAATAAGAATAGACGTTTATTTCGTATAATTTATGAAAATTAGACCAGACTTAGCTTACAGATAGAAAGTTTAAATCGAAGTGAATGATCGCGACCAAACTAATAAGCGTGATTTAAAAAATTGTTATTATAAATTTATTTGAACTCAGATTATGCAATTACGGAATTTAAAAAAAATGAAGTTCTTATTTTGAATTTTTTGGAACTGTAATTTCGGAATAATTTGTATGTTAACGCCTAAGTGGCGTAGGTGTCTACATGCGATAATCTGGGTCGCGGGTCGATTACCAACGAGGTACCTAGCTTGATGGTGGTGTAGTGCATTTGTCTATGTTCGCATGGTATGTATTCGCGGCAAGCAAAGATAAATCTAGAGACTGATTAAGTAGATATGATAGATAGATAAGCCATAGTTTATAGCGAAAAGCTAGTGGTAATGATTTTATAATTCGAAAATAAATTCCAAATTCCAAATTGTAACTCATTGGTACGAGCCAGGATCGAACCTAGACCTCGATTGTTCAAGGACTGACGCTCTACCCAACTGAGCTACCACTGCTTCTTTCTTCAGAGCAATATAGAAACATCTTATTTGTTCGATAAAGAATGGATTCTTTGTCTGTCTTGTTCGAATATTTGACCAAATGTTCGGTCGGATCGGACTTGTACCTTGTAAAAAACGTCTGACGGCAAAATATTATTGTGAACCGTGAATAAAATTCGATATAGGACCACCTACATACAAAGTTGGGTAAGTTTACGTGATGAACATATTTCTCACTTGAACTTTGCCCTTTACCCTTATTCGTTCCATCTCGTCTGTTTCCATGGAGGAACACAGTAATAAATTCTCGTGATGATGTGACCCGAAACTTTTATGATGTCAAAATTCCGAACAGCAGTAGTCTATCATGAAAATAAACAACATCTTGTCTGCATACTTTTGGCATCCGGTTTCTGCACGATACCGTACTGTTTAAGGCTTTATCTTTAGGTTTTCTAGAGTATAGTTTTAATTTTAGTATACAAATTGAAGGTTAATATTGTTCTGATTTAAAACTATGCAAGTGTGCATGCACGTCAATCAGTGACAGATTTATGCTATACTATATGCTATAAAATAAAACAAAGAAATAATTTTATTATTATTTTCGAAGTTAGTATTAAGCTTCTCCACAATATAACTCAAGTCACGAAGTGTGGTCGAAGATATAACGCGTTGGCCTAGAAGGTTGATTTATTCTTCATTTGAATACCCAAGTCATATTTAGGTAGGCTATTTAGTAGTAGATACTTCAGTAAAACTTCAGAAGTTATTCCATAGCAACTGTTTATCGTAATAAACATATACGAATGGAGACGCCATTCAAAAAATCACGTTGATCGGTTGCTTTATAATAGAAAGACAAGTCAACCAACAATCACACTTTTGCATTTATAATACACCTGAAAGTGCTTGACAATAGTTTTTATACAATGATTAGTTTGTACGGGGTGTGTCGTTTCTAAGGACCACTAGAAAGCCACTCACGATGCTGCCAGTCGGCGCGAGGCTCCTCTTCCTCATCGCTGTTCGCTAAATAGTTTGTGCACAGCGGCTGTCTCGGGAAACCTGCTCTATACAGGATTAACACTTCTTCCTCTGAAAGAAAACAACCACAATTTTTGTACAGGGTCCCGTTATTCCTTCCTCGAGAGGGAAATCTTTTAAAGATATCCGACTCCTTAGGAGAGAATCCGAGAATTCCATCCACTATAACCTCCCTTGGTGGTCAGCCCTGGGAACTTCAGAAGAACATAGCATGGAAGCCCTGCTTCTGGCTTCCAGTGGTAGCCGGATTACACCGATGGGATCAAAGCTTCTACTTGACTTTTATGATACCCACCTACGGGATGGTTAATGGTTATCGAAAAAGTATTCATAACCCATGTGGCCTCGGCTTTAGTTTAGCACCACCCCATGTCATCCCGCGGATGTCGTAAAAGGCGACTAAGGGAAAACTATTCAGGAGATGGGCAGCATTTACGTATGTAACAAAAACATCTTGCTGCGATCCCCAATCCGCCTGTCATACGTGGTGCTTATGGCAAATCTCGATTTATTTCCATCGCCTTCTACTACTTAAAACTGTTGAAATAGTAATGCTACGCCACAAACAAAGGGCTTTCCATGTCGTTTTTGATTGGCTAGCGGATTTGTGATCGCGGAAAGATGTTGATACATATCTGCTGGGATTTTACCACAGTGATCCTATTCTATAGCCGGAATCTAACGGCTAACAAAAATAGATTGTACACCGATCTTATATAGTGCCGAGGGGAGCTATTAGACGACAGCGGGTACGGCGCGTGTCTAGTCGAAGAATTTATAGGATACCCGTACCAGTGGACCTTTTGATTATTGTACCCATTCCATACATGAGACACATATTTATTTATATACAGCGTGTATATTTCATAAGGGCATATTATTTATCCAGGTATAGTTTACATCCGTACAGATCATAAATGTGAAAGCAATTTTGTTGAATAGTTTAATTAATAAAGAGTTAATCATTTTTATAAGCAAGATCGAGCAGCAATGTATTTCGTCCAAATTGACTTGACTTGACAAAGGGTTATTTGAACTGTCATGATATGACGTGTAAAAACAACCGTCAATCAATCGATAATTTTAGATGTAATTAATACATTGCGTGCTCAATTATTTTGTATGTAGAAAATACACAATTAATTAACGAAATTTATGTAAATGTGTTGTTTAGGACCAACACTAATTGCCATCAAAATATACACCCGTATGAAATATACACGCTGTATATACTCACTCACGGGAAGTGAAGATAAAAAGGGTCATTCCGATAAGTTTAAGTCAAAATGGCCTACCGACCAAACCGAGTCCCAGGACTCGAGGCGTATTTTTGGACCCGAGTTCTCAGTCCGACTGTGTGCCTACACATATTTGAGCACAATCTCACGTGATAATGTGGTCAACTATGATACGCGTCAGACTATATCTATTTGTGTTAAAATAAAATTTGATTTTTCTGAGAACACATAGACTTGTAAGGTTAATTAGAATCTTGTACACCTGGGGCCTGGTACAGTACCAGCGAAATGCTTGGTGAGAAGTTCCGATCCGATCCGATCCACTGCACCACCAGCCAGCAGTTCTGCCACAAGGACTCGAAGGGGCGTCCATCCAGTATTGGTGAGCGTTGGGATGGCTATCTGTGCGTGTCTCGTTTCTACACGGGAGTAACGTATCTGCGATTATGCATTGGGTTTGCTGGATCAAGCTCCCGTCAGCTTACTATCACATACACGGTAATAGCGTGGCGATACGAGACACACGGAGCTGCCAACCCAACCCTGTCCACACTACATGGGCTCCGTACTTCTGTCCGAGCAACCGGCGTGCAGGTAAATAGGGAGTAGGGTAATGTAATAAGTTTATCAGCTGCAGTTCTGGAAAGGGCTGGGACAGGATTTGAGTCGACCCGGATACTAGCACCGTATAGTCGGGGAGTATAGATTCTATAATTGGTGTGTAATATATAATTAGGAGTTTGATTGGGAACTGCTGCTATGGATACGTTTCAGTTGACAGGCGCGACTTGGATGCTGGTCTTGGCTGGGTCTGGCCTTTTGGCTTAGTTTTCTTCTTACAGCACCTTTTCAGAATTGGTTTCGTCTGCCTTGTATCCTCTTTGCTTTTGTATCAACAGCCAAATGTAAGTCATGTCTTCTTGATAGAATGCGTCCCTGTCTTCACTGAGTACGGGGTCTGAGTCTTCTGCACTGAGTTCGTACGCGAGTTCTCCTCACAGAGTCCTTTGACACCATTGACACCACTCTGTCACTACTGACACCACTGGTACCCTAACACTTATGCACTGCACTGTACTACCACCTTATTTCTTCTGCCGGTTTTCTTTCCTTCGCTTTTGTTCATTTTTGCTCTGCTCAGATCAAAACTTGTTTTACCCTTTAGGTTGTTTTGTTTCGTTGCCGCTTCAGGAACGTTCTACGTAATAACCTTCAATTTTCTCTGTTAGTATTCTTTATCTATCCTTTTTACTCCTTCCTTCTCATTTTATTCAGAGAACCAATTATGCAAGAAAATTCTTTGCTAATTCCGAACTGTAAAAGTCTGGTTGATGATTTGAACCCGGGACCTCTTGCATGTCAGCCGACACTTTGACCGGGGAGTGGCGGCTGTGCCCCTGGTCTCGTTAACTACGTAGGAGAAGTTTTCAACCCGTTGTTTTCAACTGTTAAGTGACGTGCCCTTGCCCTCCAATGATAATACGTATTTCAAAAACTTGCCCGGAGTTTTATGACGCACTATTCAAGCAGGTAATTGTGACGTTCCGGGAAGCGATTCCGTGAGCAAGCTCGGATCTATTCATTTCCTTCCGTACAAAAGGTTTATTGTTTACACTTTCACTTCACTGACAACGATAATGTAAACGTATTAGTTCACTAGAGTACTTGTACTGACGGTAAGTTACTCCCCCTTCACCCCTCACATACTCACACACACACACACAAAACGTAACAGATTTTCCACAAAAGTACAACACACACTGTTTTCAAGCAGTAATAGGGGCGCTACAACACAAGCAACACTAAAATGCTTGTTGATGATGCTTACAAGTTCTCCTAAATACTGAACTTTCGAACTACGTTAGAAAAAATCTGTGAGTTTCTTGTGAAGTCCAAATTCAAATATAAGAACGCTTCGAAGCTTGCTGCGTATCTTTCATCTGTTGTCTTACTTTATGCAAGACAAAGCATTGTTTCGGAATGTGACAAAAAATAGTCAGGGGTACCTACTGGACAAAAGTGTCCGGCACCGACAACGCTACGCAGTTGGCGAACACGTGTTCCCAACCTTTAACAAAACAATACGACGAACGAACGGTCCTGTTTGGAGTCGTTACGAATATACCACGAAATACTAGCATATTCGTTCGTTGGTTTGTCATCTCGAAGAAGCTACCTAGAAGTTTATAAAACACAGTGTAATGGAATGCCAAAATCAACTTGCCCGTCTATAGTCCTAATTAAGTTTAAATAATGTATTTACCGCAAGGACTACCAAGTAAAGATTGGCGACTGTCGGCACCGCGTGATAAAGCCCTATAGATATTGTTGCTTGGTTCATATACTCTGCCCCACATGTTAAATACCGTCATGTTTGGGATTCATTTGATGGCAAAAATCAAATGACTGTTGCTTGGCTCGTAGACTAGACCCGCGTTTACAATAGAGGCACGGTAACAACCTGTGCGAAAGAAGAAGAAAAAATGATATGAAACGATCTCACCCGATATGCTCTTCAGTTCAGGGCCTACATCAGCTAGCGACTTGTTTTCAGGATGTTTCATTGTCACGACGCGACAGGTAGCGCGTGCGCAGTGCGATGCGACATTATTTACGGTGACACGAGCTTTGCGTACAATGCACACTGATTACGTATTTATAACGAAAGCGTTCCTCAGTCTCGCACAAATAACACCATGGTTCGCACATAACTCTTGAAAATGTAAGTTTATTGCTCGGCACCAGTAGAACACGCTAATTAACACCACAGTATTGAACGTATAACTTCTACACTAACACAAGTTGAAACTTTAGAAAAAATAAGTACAATGCAGACCCGGGGAGCGTCCCGGGGACGCGTCCGACCCTTACGGCGGACGGCAAAAGACCTTTCAGCGAAATGCTTGGTGAGAAGTTCTACAATAATTAATTTACGAGGTTTAAATTTATGTCCATATATATCAATCAATATACCTTCTAAGGACACGCACATCGTCCAAATGCCGCCATTCATTGGAACTAGAAATGTCCCTCCACCTTTTCTACGGCTTGGATCTTCAATCTGAAACAAATGTTAATATGATTAGGTAATTGGCTGTTGTATAAAGTGACTAAGGGTATTACCAGATCCACCCGACTTATGTCCATGGTCATGAATGAATGTCGGCGATCGACGTGAATCGCATTGATGTGGTCGCATGTCTAATCGACTTAAAAACAATCGATCAACTATTAATCGATCTTCAAACTATGTAATATATATGTACGAGTATTTATTCTATATGTAATACATAGAAAAAGTACTTTATGAAACATACACAGAAGTCGTGGTAGCTACGTTGTTTAGAGTCAGTCCTTGAACAATCGAGATCTGGGTTAGATCCTGGTTCGTACCAATGAGTTCAAAGTTGTTATTTGGAATTTATGTACCATTGGCTCTTCGGTGAAGGAAACAGCGTGAGGTAACCTGTACACTTCTGAGAATAAATTCGATGGTGTGGTGTACTATGTCCCAGGAGAGTAGGCCTGAGCCCCTGTAGTGAGGATATATTATATAGGCTGTTGATGATGTATGATGTAATACATACATATGATGTAATACATACATCATACATCATTGATCGATCGTCGTTCGAAAACGAATTGATAGAAATTCGCGCCAATTCGTTTTTTTTTCGATAGTCAAAACAAAAATCTGACCGATGATGGGTCGAAGGACTAGCCTAATATTAATATGACCCAATAAGCTTAAAACAGTATCCAAATTCAATCAATGAAAAGTGAGTATTATCGCGTAAATACTAGAATCATCCCGTAATATTGTGTAAAACAATACCCGAGAGCGAAAGTCCCGTACCGATTTCACGAAACTACGGATTACAGGAGCCCGTGCGGCGTCACACGTACATGCGTTCCACGTCAAGACACGTTGTTATTAGTGACTTTACATGGCTTCATACGATTTACAGCATGGAGACGAAGGAAGGGAATCACATGATGTTGCTCACACGTGCGTCGTTCTATAGTCACCACCACATAGAGACTTAAATATAATAATAGGTTACAGAGCAGGCATTGGGAAACTTGTCATAGAAAAACTTTGTTCGCGACAGTCATTGGTACTTCGAATGTGATGTGATGACACTAGAGTGACTACCAATGGGTAATAAGTATGAGATCAACATTGTGTTTGCTTTGTCCGCTCTATAGCTCTAATGATCAATGTATTTGTAACAACCACAGAGTACTTCGTAAGAACAGAACTACACTACCCCGTCGTTCTTAGATAATAATAAAATTATTTGAATGCTTTGTGAATGTGTATCTTTTGGATAGGGATTTATTAACAGAACTATTAGTTACTCTGTGAAACAGATATTACAGTATTATGTATAAGGGTAATTAATAAACTTGGATTGGCCGAGACCACACAGTTGAATAAATCTAACGTTACTTTAAACCTGCATATGCCTGCATAAATGAAAAAGCCCTTCCGGAAATCACAATAAAGTTCGCGTGAGAAACAAAGGTGCAGTTTCCAATTCAATAAGGCGGTCGATTAGAGAGAAGCATTGTTTTGCTATATTATTTGTTAAGGCGGATCGCAACCTTGACCGACATACGAAGGGTAAAGAGGCAGTCAGGGTAGTGGAATGTGGAGTTATATCCGACACCTGCCAATATTCACAGAGCAAATGGAATACGCTTATAGCTTATGTGGAAATTTTTCAAATGCTCTGCAAGTTCAAATGCTCTCTTTCCTTCAGGCTCTATTTTCCTGCAAGAACTTGTGAGGTTGTAGAAATTCTCAGTCAAACTAGAAACTTTTATTGGTTGGTGGTATTTTACTACGGCTCAGATGGGGAAAAGAGAGGTGAGATAATTTATTGTATATTATCCGAGGTTCGTCCGAGTTGACTCCAGAAATTATCAAACGAGAACGACTTGTACAATGTTGATACAAGATACAAAACAGCCGATGTCCATTTCCGGCCCTTCAACTATCCCTATTGAAACAATCTTGTCATTCTGTCTCTCCATGGCTACGTAAAGGAAGGACAAACAAATAAAGTTACTTTCGCATTTATTAGTATGGATTAAAAATAATTGTATTTAAATTAAGGTGAGTTAGTGACGCACTTGATCACTGAAGTATTTCATGCGCCAAATTACCGAAAATAATGATCTTCAACTTCGTTCATTCGTGATTTGCTAACTTTATTTCGAGGTCTTGAACAAGGTCGTGAAAAGTTTTCAGGAATGCCGAACTTTTCTTTCCTTATTCGAAAAAATAATGGTAAAAATGATAAATGAGGAATTAGTTATTGTATAAGCACTTGTAACATACACAGCATCGTTGGAAAAATCTGCCGCCAGAGAACATAAGATGAATCATAGTCAGTGGTCACAGTTTCGTTTGGCCACAAAGGGATAAATCGAAAATAAATATTTTCTTTTCAAGTTTCATATCGCCGCAACTGTAAAATGAGTAGAGCAGGGACAGACAACAAAGCAAACAGAGTTAATTTGAATATATCCATACTAATATTTTAAATATAAAAGAGTGTGTTGACAATCAGAATGACTTGATAACGGTAGTTTAACGTCTGGAGAAGGACATAGGCTATTTTTTATCCTGATCGCTAGTTACGTACAGTCCCTTGTAAGAGGTAAGAAAGATAAAGGCAAATTAAACGTGATACAACAAATGACACAGACGTTTTGTCCCGGCTTTAGAATAGGAACACAGCAAAAGCTTTCCGAGGAATTGTAAAAGACAACGTGAAAATTCTAGAAGAAAAATTGTGCGAGACAGTCGGCAATGTCTACAATATCCTACTGCAAGCACAACGATAAATTACTTTATAACGATCTATGAGGCAGGATGTTCTTTAGCAGTGGGCTCTTCGGGTTAAAGAAGAAAGAAAGAGAAGTAACAACACGTAAAATAATGATTATTTGGAATATCTAGGTAATTGTTTTTTTCCTAATGGAAAAACGCCACGCAATATCCGGTCTATGGAATAATCTGGTTTATTGCACCTCGTAGTAAATGTTTTAGAGAACTTTTCTGCTCTCTCGTAAAAGTATTGTGTGGGTACCACTATAACAGTTACATTCAGTTTTTATGATCTTAACTTTTTTCTACCAACTTAAAAAAAGGGGGTGGTTCTCAATTCGAAACGTATGTTTATTTTTTGTATGTATGTTACGCGATAACTCCGCTAACTGAACCGATTAATATAATTGTTTTTGTTTGTTTGGTAGTGTACTTCAGAGGCCTCCTTCATGGCACGCCACATCGACCGGTCTCGAGCCACCTGCATCCAGCGACTCCCCGCGACCTTAACCAGGTCGTCGGTCCATCTAGTAGGGGGACGGACCGGGAGACGCTTCCCAGTACGTTTATGTTTATATTCATTCTAAGTTCAGTTTCTTCTTTCTATATTAACAAAATGAGACCTGGACAAACTGGAAACTAGCAAGGTTATACTTAATTTCAACTTAACCCCACAGCCACGAACATATTGTGTTTGTAAGAAACATTCGCAAAGTTTCATTAACCTCAAAGTTTCGAAGGACTACCCCTTGTCATGATCAATTTGCAATTTCTTACCCAACTAGCCTTGGAACGTAACCTCACTGTGCTATTTCTAATGATCAGACGCATGAAAACCTAATAAAACTCATTAAACCTACCCAATTACTGTGAAATTATTTGTTCTAGGTTTTATTTATGCTTCAAAGCCTTATCAAAGGTGCTAACTGAGCGGTTAGCCTTCGCACGAAGGCATGTAATTTGTTTACCGTGGGCTTTATTACATTTCTAAAGTCTAGGGTTTAATGTAATTAAATTAAGTACATCATGCGAACTCGATATATTTTTTGCATCAATTTTTTTTGGGTATCGTATTACATCTTCTATTTGTCTTTATATATATATATTAAAGAAAATCGGGTTAGTTACACCATTTGTGACTCGAGAAAGTCTGGATCGACTTTTACGATTTAATTTTTTTTGACTTTGGCTTTACAGCAGAATAACTATTATAACATGGTTATAAATTCACACAAAAAATTCATTTTCTCACATTGAATACCTAACAAAAAGACGAATGGATAGTTTTTGTAGAGGGATAGTTGAGAGGTCAAGGAATGACATGGGCTACTTTTATCCCGATCGAACGAGTCCACGCGGGCGGAGACGCGGGCAGAAGCTGGTATTGTATATTTAAAAAGAGAAGTATGTGGCTCTTTACCACCAGGTGGTGCCTGAAATCTTATAATGCATCTGCAGTTTACCCTAAATCACATTTGATAAACGTAAATTATTGTCCATGCATCATTCAATCAATCAATATCAGTTTTATACATATTTTTCAATAATTCAATGCAACAGTTCATAGTTCTTATTTAAATAGTTTTTAAAAGTTGTTTTTTCCTTTATTTGTTTATTTGTCTCTGAAAAACAGCTGGGCGCTGATAGCAAGTACTCTTTAGCTACCTCACGTCATAAATTGTGTAGTTGAGTAAAGTTTAATGGGGCTTTCTTCTTTCATAAGTGTAAATCCCGTAACGGGTCTATCTGTACTATTCTGATCTAGATCTACCTAGGCATCTAGAAATTCATCGAGGTCTACCTAGTATGCTATATATACTATGCGTAGGTTTAGATTTGCTAAACTAGACCTTGTGCATCAATATTTGTTTTCAACCGACTTCCAAAAAGGAGGAGGTTCCGCCAATAGTGATTTTGATAATTCTTTTTTATTTTGGTAGAGCATACTTCAGAGGTGGTCCCATATACATTTTATCGAAATTGATGGATCACTCTGTGTCAATCACCAAAAACCTAATTTTTAAGTCAATTGAAGTCGATTTTCAGTACTTCTTGAACGTGTTAATTATGTTTAGTCTCGTTTCTGTTAATACATTTTATGAGCAATAAACTGATTTTCTTTGTGTCTTTCTTTTTTCTACTTATAAAATTTCGTAACAAAACCAGCTTACTTTTCTCATAAACAATACGTCAAGGGCTCATATTGCTAATGGTGTGTAGCAAATTGCAGCAATATCCATACATCGTCGTTTTAATGTGAGGTTGCATGCAAACAGCTGTGACCACAGTGGTCAAGTTTGGGTCAAGTGGTCAAGGCTGAAGATAACGTCCGGATCGGAGAATGCATGAGCCTTCAACTATGAAGGTCGTGGCTAACCTACCCTTAACTAATGATTAAGTTGTTAAGGATAAAATTTTACGACGTATTAGTAAGTATGGATATATATTTAATATAAAGCGTGTTTGTTTGTTTGCGCACCAACGGAGCAACGTGTTTTTTTTTAGAGTTTGTTGGCAGAAGTTGACATAGGCAATTTTCTTCCGATTCCGTGTTCCCGAGGGATATTTTATATATAATAATAGCTAGTATATAGTGTACAAGTATACACTTTTATTCCAACTCGGTTTTCATGTACATATATAACAAATACACAGTAATTATTATATACAGATTCGAGCGTGATGCAAAAGCTTAAAGCGCTTAACAACACGATGAATATATTTAGTTATACAAGTGAATGAAAAGTAAATTATAAAAACCCGACTGCGTAAAAGAGTTGTTGTCAGTGTCACTCTCACAGTAAATACGAATCTAACGACACCTCTCAAGCTAAAATCCACGGAGCCGTTCAGTCCGCAGAGCGTGCCAAACAATTATACATACAAACTATCGAATAACATAATCCTCCTTATGGCGCAGTCGGATGAAAAGTATTTAGGCGTTTCAACTTTCCCAAAAATTCAACCCATGTCTTCCCGAAAAATTATAATTGGGAATATTTGCGAACTGAAACCAGCATCCATCGCTTTACTACTGAAAACTAACTTCTTAAAATTACAGAAACATATACTCCTTCATCTACGCTGTCGGATAAAACACCAGTTTGACAAATCAGATATCAGTTATGGTCAAGTTCATTTTTAAAAAGTTATCTGAAATCAAATATCGCCGATCAGAAAATAGGCCTTTATTGATTGAGGATTTAGTTTATTCATTGAGACACAGTTGGAAACCCTTTTAAAGTGATGGAAACTCTGTGGTTCGGACCAAGTTTGGACATGTTGCCAGTGATTAACGACGACAGCTGACTGACTAGCTCTAGAATTAAATCTAGCGTTCTCAAACACAAATTATAGGCTTTAGCGTTGTTTGACTTCGACGGCAATCTGTCTTGAAAAACCAATAAATCTTGTGATATGTGGTTTGCGTTTGTTTGCTTGAAAACTAGAATGCACTAGAATGTCAATAAAAATCATTTATGCTCGACTTAGGAACCATAATTTCCTACATAATTATATAAAAATCAGCTGATAATCTTAAGTAGATTCCTAAAACAAACAATTTAAGTGCTTTAGAAGAGCAGATTTAAAAAATAAATGTATCGAGAAAATTTTCACAGATCGTGTTTTTGGTTGTGCTATTCCTTGCGGTATGTCCTCGAGATATCATAACCGGTACAACCAACTTCCCGCTTCAAGATATTTTCGTCAGGACCGTTAGCAATGTCCATAAAAATATACAATAATCTGCCTGAAAGTATACAAGAAAGACGACAAGAATATTTAAGCGATAAATTATTAAACAGATAATGTACGTAAATGGTTAACTCTCTTATATAGGTCCATAAAAGGGTCATATCATTCTGTAACAACTGCTGTGTAAACCTATGGAATGCAATAAACAAATTGAGTATTGAAATGCTCGTTTTTCTTGGCGTGGAGATATGTGAAAGACCGCGTTAAAATAGATTGAAGAGAATAATGATATTTGCTGATTAAATTCTATTATTTACTTAACTACATCCTAGTATATGTTTAGTAACAAAAATAGATACGCAGTACCATGCCATAATAACTTTTTACATGACATTTATCTGTTGATTAAGGTCAATAATATTAATCGGATTGAATGTTTAATGGTTCTAAGTAGTGTAGAAAGTAAATCACAGGTGGTAGTTCTGAAATTACATTCAAAGCCACAGATAATATTAAATTGCTTCTTCTTCTTTCATCAGTTTTCTATCGTAAGTAACGATAAGACCGTTGGATTGAAATCCAACGGACCGTCTTCATCCAGAAGCCTCACTTTAATTAAGCTTGGAGGTAATTTATGTGACTGAAGCTGTGCATAAATATCGTACAGCCCGCCCAAGTTCTTAATTATTTTTAAAATGTAAAGCTGCAGAGCTTCTTTTGCGCTTTCTTCTCTGTAGAAAGTCTAGAAATTGACGTCGTAGATTTACAAATATTCGTAATGAACATGTGTTTCAATATTGGAGGCGTCGGATCTATTTAATAACCATAAACATTTTGATGTCCAACTGCAAAACTTCATAATTAACAATTCGCTGAAGTGTAACATTTTACTGGCGAAAAAATGTTACATTTGTCAAATTAAAGTAATGAAATATCGACTTCAATGCCTAAGGCATAAACTTCTAGATCAATTGCAGAAAACGTATAGATAGTAGAAGCATGAAGAAAATGAAATCAAAGGGATGGACTGTACCACCATATTATCAAACAAAACATCAACACATGTTGTTTGGAACGCAACCTTCGTCGATGGAGAAACGGTATTCTAGAGTTTTCGGTACTAAATCCAATATTTTATAGCCTAGCTACGTACTACTAAAACAATTTCAATAGATTAGCGTCGCTGCAAAATACTAAACGTCATGCCAACTTTGCCAAATTCAACCCCATTTCAACCTGTCTGCTGAATTTCACTGAAATAGGATAGTTCAAGGTGAGGCGAGGCGTCCACAAATATCGGCTCTCTACGACCCAAATGAATTCTAGTTGACAAGTTTTAAATTGAATTTGAATTTCAAATCTCTTAGCTGATTAAACATTTTAATTCCGTTTTCCTGTTTTAATTATTCTTGCAATGATATTTCAATAAATCTTTGTGTTTTCGGCGTGGTGCGAAAAATTTAGTTATATGAAAATTTCTGAAGTTGACATTAACCAATATTTGTGCGGGAATGCTAGGCTTCAAACAGCAAATCTAGTTTAACCCTTAAGTTTCAGAAGCCTTTTTAGAAGAATTGGGGGATACCTACACCGAAGAGGCAACTTGTACAAAAATATCAACAAATAAATACTTATAATTAAATTTAAGTTAGTTAATAGCAAGTAAAAGATGTTTATCTTTCCTGTCTTCCTGGTAATATAACTAGAATAAATAACTATCATCTTGCAGGAGAATACGAGTATATCTATTTACCTACTTCAGAAGCACTTTGGAATTATAAACGGTTTCTATAGCTAGGTGAAGAACGTCACAAGTTCAAGGTATTCAAAATTGCATTTCACTCTTTGTACGAGGTAAAATAATAATAATGTAATGTAATTACGCCATAATTCTTTATTATTAGAAATCATGTTGAAAACGAACACAAGTTGGTACCTGTACGAGTGAATAATGTTACGATTCGTAAAAACTAATAAAAGGCTGACTATTTAATTTCAGACTCTAATCCTTTGTCATTAGTGTTTTCGTAAGCGAAAATTTTATTTCTCTAACGGTTTGCGTGCGAAGCTTATACAGTACCAGTTGAAACGGTTGGGTACGACTCAATCCCCGACTTCAAACGTTTAGAATTGGTTTAGAATGTTTAGCAGGTTTTATTGTGAACGAAATTAAAGCCTTGAAAGCGTTGAAGATTTATTATACTCAACGTAATTCTTTCTGTGTGTTCAGTTGTAGTCTTGCTCAAGGGTCGGATTCTACTTTAAGTGTACGGCCAAGCATTAAAATACGTATAGTGCTTTTACCGTGCCACATATTTTGGTTTTTACGAAAAAGCAAGGGTGAATTTGGGTAAATGTGACATGGTACACTCGAGTACATAAATATGTATCCACTTTTCAACCATGTCACATTCACCTTCATTTCTTTCAACACACTACATAGGAACAAGCAAGAGTGAATGTGATATGGTTCAAAAGAGGGTACATATTTTTGTACTAAATTGTACACTCGAGTACAAAAATAGATACTCCTTTTGTACCATGGCACATTTACATTTCATTAAAATAAGATAAAAGCGTTAATTTATGTTGTTTTAAAAAATATATTACAAATCAATTTTTACAGTT
Source organism: Carcina quercana (assembly GCA_910589575.2). Taxonomy (NCBI): domain Eukaryota; kingdom Metazoa; phylum Arthropoda; class Insecta; order Lepidoptera; family Depressariidae; genus Carcina; species Carcina quercana. The sequence continues at coordinate 11,418,363 of OU342438.1, read as the reverse complement.
ACGAGAACTTCAAAACTACAACATCAGTTTGTTAGCAGAAAAACTAAACACATTAAGATGATGCGAAAATATTTAATTCTCAAGATTCGACTACAGATATTTCTTTATGTTTTTTCTAATAATTGTGTTCAGACAGTAAATTCGAGTTTGACCTTGACATGTCCCTCAAATACTGCATATGAACAAGAAAGCGGTAATGTAACATGGTACAAAAGTGGGTACATATGTACGGAAGTGTACAAAAGCGCATACTTATTTATGCACTTAAGAGGGTATGCTGTTGTCAAAGCGCCCATACAAACGTAGTCCAGTCATATTTTGAGTATTAAGCTATGAAAATCTATGACATTTTCAAGACACAATCTAGAAACAAATATCTGTGTCGGTGGTGAGTCAGATTTTCGTTTAAATATATGCTTCCAGAGTTACAGGGCGTCAAAGTATTGTATTTTTCGGTAATAAAAAGCCCCAACTTTGAACCTGTTTTACAAGAGTATGAATCAATTTAGAACAATTTGGAAAAACCACCGACATCTGAAATTTTATTAATATACTGTATTGAAAAAATGGTTACATAATATACTGTATCCTTCAAATGATCACTGGACTACGAAACATCCAAATAACGGGTGGATAACTTCGCGTAGTGTATGCAGTCTCACCGTACGCGCTCGGGTAGGATAGGGCTCGGAGAGGGACAGCTACAAAACAATGCAACCTTGAACACGGCCACGTGATCTTACCAACATAGCCTCTTAACTTTCTAAGAGGCATTGTCACAATCGCTGACATTCTTCGAATCTACTACGACAGCGTAGTGCGTCGTAGCCACAGGTCGTAGCCTTCGACCGAGCTCGTAGCAAAGAGACCAAACAAAAAAAGTTAGTTAGTCGGTCGAAATCACATTGGCTTCATGTTCACACTGACTGTAAGTTCGATGTAAACGTGCACTACTGTTGCTAAAGCGTTTATACTAGTTGTTACAGTTCTCCGTTCTACTTGTGACGGTTCTAAATCAAGCTATTTCGCAGTTCTGAACCAGTTAGTTACAAACTTGTACACTAACGATAAATCGAGTCTTGTGAAACTTGGAGCCACGTTCGTGAAGGTTCTCGAATAACTTTTTCTTCGACAACTTACTGTTTAATTTTTATGTTTCATTGAAGAAAAAAATTGTTAAAGAAGAAATTTTGTAGAAGAAGAATTTACCTGCTACTTATGCGAGATACAAACTCGACGTACTGTGAGTTTGTTTCTATAAAAGTAAAGCGATTATAACTTTGCGTTTTCGGTTGTTGTTGTTTGGTTGTTTCAATTCAAAACATAACTGCAGTTTCTTTTATATAAGACAGGTGTAATGTATAGCGACGATGTAATATAGGATATTATACTCTTACCTACTTATCTGTTTGCGAAGTTGCAATGGAGAAATATGTCTGTGATATTTTTCGTGAGACTTATGCACGCTGCAATTGATTTTCATGTATAAGATAAGATTTACCTAATAAATAATTACAATAGGGATGATGACTAAAAAAATTACTCCCTCATTCGCGAGACCATGTGAAAATATAAATAGCCTTGTTATGTGATTCTAATCACGTGGTGCAAAAACGCTCCATACAAATCGGTACCTAGGCGTGACGTCACAGTTAAGAATTAAAGTTGAAAATGTATGAAACTTTTAACAATATTTGAGATATCTCGTAAAATATGTGACCACTCCCATACTAAAAAATCTTCACTATGTAATTACAAAGCAAAATGTAAAATAATAAATTTAATTCGAGCAAGTTGGTTTGCTTGAATTTTTGCGGGCTTTATAAATCTGATTTGGTGTCATCTAGCCTATTGTGCTACGCCACGTGGCACGGCGTAGCAGCTACGAGTATGTGGTGTATCAAAGAAGTAGAGAAAACCTTCAACTTTTTGGCTTCTGAGTGTGTACACTTCTATCAAACTACACCACTGACCATCAGGTGGGATAAAGTCAAAGTTTCATAAACATTTTTCACCAAAAAAATTACACCATGGTTTCAAAATATTTCACCATGCTTTATTCACCTTTAATTTACATTTCTCTGCATAGGAACAAGAAACGGTGAATGTGTTACAAAAGTGGATACATAGAGTGAACATTAGCTGCTGTAAACACGAACACCTAAGATAATAATCAATATACAAACAAAGGGTCAGTAAAACCCTTCTACAGTACAGCACGAATATCAACAGCACAGTAAATTAATTATTGCGTTCTATTCTACTGGTACTCGTACTGTATTATGTACTCAAACACTTTTATACCTAATTACATCGCGTGAGTCCAAATAATATTGTGAAATATACAAATAGTGCTCTAGTGGCGGGTCTACCCCTGTTATTTACTCTAATTAAATGTACTTGGTCCTTTGGTACATACTACGTCAATTATATCGAAACATATCTACAGTGTATATAGTCAGTTACTGTCATTATATTTTGGTATACTTTTTTTGAACAACGTAATATGTATCTTTCAGCTAGACCAGAGTTGACAGTAATCCACGCATGCAGACCGCAACTGTTTTGTTTTGTACGTAAATACAGGATCTTCCTTTATCATTCGAAAACTAATGAATGTGATTTCCGTGAGGGCACAGAAAATCATAGATCATAGATTAATTAACGCGTTCAAGAAAACATCTTTCGTCTACATACAGCATTCATCCCTAAAATGTTCATTCTTAGAGGGAGAATGTTCATTCATATATCGTTTTTGTTGATTTTCTCAAAAAGCACTGGATAATATATTCGAAAAAAATTATATGGGACTACTTCTGATGTATGCTCCAAAAAGAAAAAAAATCATCAAAATCTATTCGTAATTGGTGGAGTTATGGCGTAACAAATATATAAAAAATATTCGAATTGAGAACCTCCTGCTTTTTAAAAGTCGGTTTAAAACTGGACTCCGCGAAGCAGTTCAATGTCAGCATTTGTGACTTCTTGGAGAAACAAATAATTTCACTGTGATATAGAGGACGTACCGAGTTATTTACAAAAACTTCCCCTAAAATAAATGGTCTTGTAAAACGTTATTGCAGTATTCCATCAAATTTAACGAATTAACTTAATTTTCTGGTGACAAGTGTGACATATTTTCATGTTGGCACTATTGCCTATGTGGCCCTTGCATGGTAACAGGTTGCCGATCGCTGTTATAAAAATTAACTGTGGTCTTCGTTAAACCGTCTTCCAAATGGAGTGATCACCGAATCACCTTATCATAAGCCACATGTTTTTGTGAACTCATCTGGTTGAAAATATTTGTAAACGTTTCAGGTTCTCTGTCTTAGGGAAAGTGCACTGAGAGAGGTAATTTATTTTAATTAATTGCTATAATTACTACGCTTAGCAGACGGGTCGGAGTAACATAAATGTGGTAAACTAAAGGTGGTATACTGGTGGACAGTGATATTTGGAGTGTGGATTTCCTAGCAGCTTTTTACGTCACCCAGAGAAGAAATTAGGGCTGTATTATTTTGGCCATTATTACTATTTTGTTACGGCCAACTAACTACTACTACATTACCTACACCTTATCCAGATCGGAGTTTAAAGTGTAATATAATTTTTGTTATAAAACAAAAACTTTGCAAGTATTGCCACCACTTAAAATGTGGCCTAGATAAAACCACTCAATCTAATTTTCCGAAAAAATAATAATATGTGTACTTGTTTCAAAGATATATTTTGCTTAATTCTGTACATAATCTGAATATCGTACGTGACTTGGGCTTTCCACCGTGTTTGTAGAACCTCTCAAGTTTAGTGTTGATTTTACTGCTCCACAAAGATTTGTGCCGGAGATATGTACTCGTAGCCGAGTAAGCGAGGGGTTTTATAATCCTGAGGGATTTACGGCTTTGTTTTGGTTAATATTACATACATACATGTATGTATGAGGAATTGGAAATATTGATGGAAATCAGAATGTTTGTGTGAATATGTTCAAAGGAAACTTGAGGAATAAAAAGTTTACACAAATTGACACCAATAATTGTTTGACTCGGGTGATAAAACTAAGATAAGATGAATAAGGAAGCTAGTAAAAACAAACAAACAATTTCTTTGAAAAAAGATGGTTAACATATTTAATTTCTGTAGTGCATCAACAATGTTTGCAGAGGCCCGGATATATGACTTTTTAGTATAATAAGAAAACTAATATTCTCGTTAAGAGATAGTCTGATTACGAAGTAATGATGAAATTGTGAGAATATATCTTTACAGCATTGACATATGCTGGTCATCGAAATCAACATGTATCAACACTGATATGTAAGTGATTAGTTAAGTTACCAATTAAGTCTATTTATAGGTCTAGGGCCTGATTTAAAGTGATAAAAAAAAATAGCCGTTACGCAGTTAGCAGATGGTGTGTTGAACTATTACCAAAAAAGTGTATAAAATTGTGATGAACGAAGTTGTACTTACGTTGGTGATATTCATTTCCCGGCATTATCATTTTTAGATAAATATTGCATAAAGTCAGATATTGTATACTAAGTATTCCGCCTTCTTGCTCGCTGGCCACTTGTAATGTAAATATTTCAAATATTTATAGAATAAGTATTTTGATGTTTCTTTTGTTTTTTATAATTTTTCTCTTCTTCTTCTGTGGTAAATTGATTTGCTCCTGTTGTTCTATATATTTTTAGAATTAAATGTTTTCATTTAAATTAAACTCGTTTGCTTGAAATCGCCCTGGTCCCGGCTCCACCGTCAACACTAAGATATAATAATAAAAAAATCGCCTTTCGATCGATGTCTGTTTATCGACGTTACTTGGATAAATAAGCTTGCCCACCTGCGCTGACTTCAAAAGTAATCACATGAAAACCTTTCATCGTAATTGAAAAGTAGATTTTGTGTTTAACCATGACATAGGCTACATTGACGCCAAATTTCATCAAGATCGGTTCTGACATAAAATCATGAACAGGTAACAAACAGACAAAGAGACAGAGTAACTTTCATATGTAGTATTAAGTATAACTTTAGATTATATCACGTCAGTTTTCAGTCACCGACTCTGGAGAGGAAATACTCGACGCCAAGGAAATTGTGGAAGACATTTCAGCGGAAGAATACTGAATGTCAAAGCTATTCATTTGTTAGTACTCGTAGCTGCAACTTTTCCATACAGTCGAGAAGTTAGTTTTATTTCGTGCTACTTTCGACTTCTGCTCGAATTAACATTCAACTGAAGCTTGTACGGAAGCGAAACAACTCGGTTAATGACAGCTAAAGGCATTTTATTCTTTAGGGACAGGAAATCGGAAATAACATGCCATTACTGTTTCCATCTTTCAACGGACGGGTGATGTGGAATTTCCATCCTCCCAAACTCCCTCTGTAGTCATTTCAGCGCAAGTCGAAAACCACTGCCATTTTAAACCTTGCAGCGAAGGTTTTTCGGCTGATAGTGATGACGATCCATATTTGAAATGTATCGAATTTATTAAAACTACTAAATATCCATTACTGAGACGAAGCACGCAATAAACTCACATTTATGTTATGTTAATCGGCTGGTTTCCGCACTTAGACCATTTTATGGGCCATTGTGCGTGAAAAGCGGGAGAAAACTATTCGAGACAAATGATTACTGTAACAAAGACTCGTGCAATCGCGTTATTCTTCTTGCATGGCTGGATCTAAGTCTACCGGGGAAGCAGAATTTGTTTTATAACAAAAAACAACCAAGAGAGTTGACATTGCGTAAAGCTCTTTACAACTACAGAAAATGATAATGACCTATCTGAAATTCATTAATAATAGGTAAGGTAATAAGCGCCGAACAATGACTAAAGAAAATATAAGTTTGATTGGCTTAACTTTGCAGTTCAATAAAATATTCTCCCATACACCATCATCCAAACACTATCGATGCCTCAACTGCTAATATTAGAGGTAGTTTGTGATTGTAGAAACGCATTTTAATGTGATTATAATTTGTAAAAACGGGATCCTATTACTGGGACTTCGTTGTCCGTCCGTCTGCCACCAGACTGTGTCTCATGAACCGTGATGGACAGTTAAAATTTTCACAGATGATGTATTTCTGTTGCCGTTATAACAACAAATAAGTGACGATGAGGTCGACGATGTTACGTGTTGGTCTAGAAGGTGCCTATTTACTCTTCTTTTGAAGATTCCCAAGTTGTAGCTGTCGGGGAACACGGAAACCGGTAGTGCATTCCATATTTTTGCTGTACGCACGATAAATGTGGAAGCGAAACGCTTGGTGCGAGCTGTAGGAATATCCACAGTGTACGGATGAAGGTCTGCCGTTCTTCTGTTTGACCGGTACTTGAACGGCGAAGGTGGAATCAACAAAAATAGTTCTTGCGCACACTCTCCAAAATGTATCCTATAAAATACCGAAAGGCAGGCAACCTGACGCCTATGTTCGAGGCTTTGGAACTTTGCCTTATGTAGCGTATCGTTGCCTATCAGTCTCATAGCTCGACGCTCCACCGAGTCCAAAGCAGCTAGTTGATAGCGAGCTGAACCATCCCAAAGATGGCAGAGGTACTCCATGCATGATCTTACTTGAGCGCAATATAGACTCAAGAGCTGTGATGGCTGGAAGTACCGTCTGACCTTCGATAGGATGCCTAGTTTTTTGGCCGCAGTTTTTGCTATGGACTCGATGTAGCTCCCGAAATTGAGATCAGACGAGATTTCCAATCCCAGGTTAAATATGTTATATAGTATGACTGTATGTTAAATATCCATATTCTGTACTGAACCCTTCGTGCGCGAGTCCGACTCGCACTTGGCCAATATTTTATCGTATCTTTTGATTGCGTTGTTAACTTATTGTTTTGTATACAGATCGAGCATCGCAGATCTTAGTGTTTCCGTTTCGTAATGGTCCCGTTTTTCTGTATTGAAGGAAGTACACTACAATTTACTATTTACTATTTACAATCTACAATTTATTTAAAAAATGTCAAGGTTATAATGTTTCTTTATACTTAAGCTCTGCTAGATTTTTAGCTATTCAAGTTCAAAGTTCAACATCTAACCTAACTAATACCATTGTCTAATATCAATTAGTGAGAAAGCTATTAAGTCGTAATAAGCTCGCGCTACATAAAGTCAAGGTTGTTACTTATATTATATACAATACATTACATAGCGGGAGGTAAATTAACAATGTTTTATGCCGTGTCGAGACCTATTACAAACAGTCCCACTGTTATTAGTAAGTTAAAAGCAATAATTATGATATCGTTCGCTATAAAGAGAATTTGTGGCGTCGCGTCTAGTGTGAGGAAAATGGGTCATTATTTATGCATTGTTTACGGTACGATACCATCCGGAACTTTTGTGTCATTAGCTTTACCTTTGAGCGAATGTTCATATAAATATACGCATTTAAAAAACGACAAAAAAAAGAATAATGTTAATACCAATATGAGTATGTTGGCTCATAGTTTAAAATGGGATAATCCATTTGAATAATTAAATTAAATTATTATTTTAATTTTTTATATTTACTAAGAGAGAAATCTAACAGAGACCACATCAGAAATGAATGTGTACAAGGAAAAATGCTTTAAATTATGCTTCTCCGCTTAAAATATGGTGGTATCATCGGTTTAAATCAACATTTTTCATTATTGTACAGAAATTGATATTATTTCTTCGGAACACTCACATATTTTAAAGTAAAATAGTTAAATAAATAAATAATATCGACTCTCGCCATCGTGTTTCTGTGGTCCTTCGTCCAAGGTTTTATAGCCATTATTTGATTATTGTTAATTAGCTGTTAAAATAATTTTTATTATTCCGACTTAAGGACTTGTATCCATGGTCACGAATAAAACGTATTTAAAAAATCAACAATATTTTACTTGCAAAAAACGAAAACACAGTAGAGAAATTAAAAACGATCACATTGAATCCCAAACCATTATGACATTTTGTTAATAATGTTTCTTTCGAGTATATTAGGAATAAGTTTACAAAATGATCCCTTCAAAATAACGTCCTTGAAGAAATAGAAAACAAAATAATCAGATTCTAAAATCATTATTTATCATCATTGTTTTATTATTACCTTAGCAACTTTCTCGTCTAGCAGCCACTGCAGCGCTGTGCGTGAAGCGTTTGCCAGCGCTGCAACCGCTGCGTGGTCCCAGCGCACGTGCTCCCAGTGGTCTGTCATGATGGCCGCGCACAGCATCGCTGTCGAACAGCTGAAACAGAAGCACACGTCAGCAAACGTTAATATGTTACGGAAGATAGCATTCACTATGTCTAATTGGCCCCAAAAGGAGAGCAGAGCACGATCAGAATACGTGGTCGGAAGTGTATAAGACAAATTGGTTTGCACCCTCTTCTGCTTTACAACAAGATCAAACTTCCTAACAATATCAAACTCGCTTCTGTAGAGAATGTAGATTTTGTGACGTCAAAAAAAAGATGAGTACTTTGATTAAAATGGTTTTAGTTTGAGACAATTATAACAATTTCCAATCTATATTGGACCTAGGCCCTAGGCCGATTTATAGAGATAAGATATTCCGAGAACCGCGAATTATCTACAGGATATTGGAGGTGGAAGGAAGACCTTCAATCACCTGACATGTAAGCTGTCGACAGGAATGAGAGTTTCTGTGAAATCTCATTTCACAATATCAATAATAATAAAAATTAGAGCAGAATTAATTCATCGATCAATCAATCACAGTCGTTCAGTTTGATTTCGTTCTGATCGGGTTCCACTGCATTTTAAATTCAGTGTTTTTGAAATAATCTGCCATATTACAAGTAAAGTACATATTAAAACCTTTTATCTTTGCATTGTGAATTATCTTTATGAAAACTATTAACAATATTTTTCCTCGCCTCGCTTGCCTGAATAACTTTGGGTCAATTTCACGAAGTATGCAATCTATAATAGTTCTTTTTTTAAATTTTGACTCACAACATTTAAATTACAATCATCATCATCATCAGCTAATGTGTCCTGACTTTCAATTTTTTTTTCTGACAGAAATTATAACCTTCAAAATAATACGTCAGGGTCTAAACTATCATTAGTCCTTCGAGCAATACACACATGAATAATTTATTGACTCAGCAATAATAGGTCATTTGCCTGTTTGTTTTCATGGACACTGATTGTTCGTTGTCACAGAAAAATGTTGTTTGAATTTGGAATCACGCCGAAATTGCCCTTTGAAATCCTACTTTGACGCTGATGGGATCTTTGCCTCATAGGCCTTTGATCTTTAAGATGACATTGTTGTGCTCTTTGTTGAGGATTTCTTTGTGAGATTTATAGCATTTTATAGTTCCAATATTGATAGTTGCTATATTTGACGCAGATCTGATCGAATAGGACCTGGTCTGTCAAAAGTGAAGCTTAAAAACAGTACAAATCTAAGCATAAGCGATATGTACTCTCGAGTACAAACTTTTGAACCTTGTCACAGTCTCATTTAATTGTCATTTCCCTCAACACTCTGCACAGAAACAAGAATGGGCGAGTTTGACATGGTACAAAAGTGGTGTATTTTTGTACTTGAGTGTACCTTATTTACGCTCTTTACAATATTTATCTCGTTTTTCGATGTGCTGTGTGTGACACCTATTTGTTGCAGCCTAGTCAATAATCATTGTAAATCTAGGAGCACTAATACTTGTTCTAAAATCTGTGTAGTCCCCCCTAACCCTAGGTCCTTAGTTTCCAAATGAAAGATTTGCGGTTCATGCAGCCAGATTGTGGAACTCGTTGCCTCACACTGTACGCGGCAGTAAAAACGTCAAGGAACATTTTCTATCACTATAAGTTAATATATAATTATAGAATGTATAGTATGTATGTATTATTATTGATATATATTAGTTTGTTTTGTATCTCGTATTTATGTAATCGTTTATCATATTTATTATATAGTACACGCCTAACTGCCCCCTCTTCTTCAATATTTCTCCTTGACCTAGAACTGCTGGAAGAAATTTCTTTTAGAAATAAGCTGTTCCTTTTGTATATATTATTTGTGTTTTTTCTGTTTGTTATTTTCCGTGTATAATAAACTATTTAAAAAAAAAGATCTGTAATAATCACAGTAGACAAAATCTTGTGTAAATAGTACAGGAAAATCTATGTTAGGTCTCTTGTATAGTTTTCAAGACAAGAAAGAAAAATAAGACAGAAAACATCAAAAACCCTTAACAAACAAACATAGTTATGCAGTTGGGAAAATGAAGCTTATTTTGAAAGAATACATGTGCGTTTTCTTTCTATGGTACGTTTATATATGGGCACATAATTAGCAAAACTAATTATACTTACAAAAATAATTTTAACCAAGCCTGAAATTAATTAAATGTTGAGAACTCCGTGTCTACTCAAGGGATATCAACTCGTTTGACCCTACTCATTTGCAATTTAGATTTACTAGTAGTTGCCACAAACTTTGTCCACTAGGTTTTACCCCAATGTGAGTCAGACACATAATCGTTAAGTACATGTTTCTGGCAATGGCAACCATGTTTATGAGTCGATCGTACATATTTACCACCAATTTATTGCCGTATGTTCATGGGTTTTATGTAAGTTTGTTCCGTTTGTCATTACCCGATTGCGCCAGGAGGAGGGTTATGTTTTTCGAAAGTATGTATGTATAATTGTTTGGCACACTCTGCTCCCTGAACGGCTCGATGGATTTTAGCTTGAGAGGTGTCGTTAGATTCGTCATTACTGTGAGAGTGATACTGGGTATGTCAAAATCATAAAAAGTTTAATAAATTACCCAGTCGAGTTTTTTTTAAATTTACTTTTCATTCTCTTGTTTTCTCTGCGGTTGCATTCGTATGGAATATCTAAAAAGCCGTGTAATTGTTATGAATGAAATCAAATGAACTGTTTAGGAAAAAAGGCATCAAATTGAGAACAACATATTACGAAGATCACAAATTCACGTACCGAGCGTTATGATCATGGCAAATTCTAATGTGGCAAGGAAAGCTCACAATCGAGGTCTGGATTTTGTTATTTGGAATTTATGTACGAATGATAAAAATCATTAACATTTTTTACTTTTCGTTGAAGGAAAACATCGTGAGGAAACCTGCACACTTCTGAGAGGAAATTCAAAGGTGTGTGTAAAGTCTAGCAATACGCACTGGGCCCGCGTGGTAGATTATGGACCATACACTCTCTGTAGGAGATTAGGCCTGAGACGTAGAGGTCTATGGACTTTTGTCATGCCAGAGCCGTAACGATGCAACTTATTTAATCGTATCTACGCTACGCTATTACGTGTTGTCGAGCATCAATGAGCAGCATCAACCAACCTGTACATGACAGCTGCGTCGAAGTTGATCTCGACAACTAACTCTGCGCTATACCAACATCGACCTGACTCTTCCTTGCGTTTCTAGAAAACTCCATGATGATGTGTTGGACATCATCCACTTTGCCACACACTTCGAAATTTGGTGAATTTGATTAACCCATGAAATGAGCAACTATGATGGACGAAAATGTTAATAGGAAACCATTAAGTGTTTTGATACTTCATGTCTGCAATTTTGTCTACATTTCTTTAGCTGTAGAATGTAAACTAAAGGTATATCCAACATTTATCATCTGCTGACCTTTTGTAGACTTTTTTATTTTATATTACTCTATATTTCAGAAGCTAATTATAATTATCTTAGAGCTGTAACACAGCTATACGAGATTTAATGGTTAGGTTTTTATTTTTGGGCTTACGTTGTTGGATGTTTGAGATTAGCTCTATGAACTAGATTAAAAATGCTAATTTAGTATATAAAAGCTATATTACTAGGTGGGTAATATTGTATTCGCCGGTTTCCCGTTTGCCTTTTTCGTGCTCCACGCAACCTTTTCTATAAGAAATACAAAATAACCAAAATCTATCTTCATTCCACACGCACTAACCGCCCCGCAGGGACCTAAGTTAGGTTAGGTTAGGTTAGGTCACCTAACCCTAAAAGCAGTACACCTGGCTAAAAACGAAATTGGGTTATTTATCAATTCTTGGATAAAAAAACCTATCTTTTGTCCGTAACTCGGTAAAACGTACGTCGGAAAATAAAGTTTCTCTATCCTGATTTACTGAACGTTGAGTATCTCGTAAAGGCAAGTGAATGGAGGGCAATTTTCTACATGGCTCAAGGAAGGTGCCAGCTAGACAATTTGATGATACGTAAACACGGCTCAGTCAAGGATTTTCTCAACAAAATATCGTCGCAAGGAAAGGAATTGGATTTAGGAAATGAGATAGACAAATGAAGGCAAAAGGAGCCTTTTGAAGGAGCCGTGTGACAACAAAACAGGCTTGGTGAAGATGAATGTTAGAAATGCGATAGTGTAGTAAGGGGCGAAGCTAGGGGATAAATTGAAAGCTTTTAAAAAATAAAAACCTCAGACTCGGAAAGTCCTAAAATGTTAGCTTTCGTCATATTTCAGCCCAAGGCCATTGCTCAGACAAGTCTACTTTGCGTATACAACGACATCTACGGCTTAGAAGATTGAGGCACTTCCCTCAGATTTTCTACCAAATTCACCTCGAACAGGTCACGTAAGGGCCATTCTGGACATAAATATTCACCGTTACATAATTTCTGGTACAGCTCGCACATCGATTTAAGCCGGGCAAGGCGCCAAGGAGTCTGACGGAAAAGTCATAAGTCAGAATTATGCCTTCTCAATTTATTAGATTAATAAGGATTACATAAGTAGGCGGTGAGGCGCATTTCGTAATCTGTGTCTTTGTTGAGCTGGCAATTTTGGCAAGGCTAAATAAAGAGCTGTGTAAGAAAAATATCTTTCTGACACAAGACGGCTTAAGAAAATCTAGTACTACTTTTATAAATTTTACTTTCTGGTGAGCGCAGTTTGTTTCTAAGATAAACAGAATGTGAGTTGGACTCGCGCAGTTCCATACCTTGTTAGAAGGAAATTTTAGTTAATGTTTTAGAATAGCATAAATTTTGCTTCAGAATTCTCGAAAGATAATATAAGATTTGGAATAATTGTTCATGATGTGCAGCTGAAAAATAAATAAAATTCATTATCGACTGTCCCTATCGCTTCAGTCGCCTTTCAAGATACTTACGGAAGAACAGGTGGTTCTGTTATAAAACTGTAGGTCATATTCAGATCGATTTCACCGCAGGAAACAGGGTCCTTCGTACAAAATTATATAGAAATAGAAAAGAGTTTATTCGGCATACACACAGATTACAGTACAGTTCATACATTTATTTTAAATTTGCTCTGCTGCACTGCAACGCCGAAATGGACCTGTCTCTGCATATGCGGCAGCAGTAGCTGCAGCGCTGATTTTCAGACAGGCCCAAAAATATTCATTAACACTGTTATACTAATTAAATAAAAACTAATTTTTAGTTGATGCATGAGTGATGATGAATGAGATGCAGTTAGATGAATTGTATATATTTATGAATATTAATGTAAGTAAATGCAATGTAAGTAAATATAATGTAAGTAAAAGATTAATGTAATGTTTGTAAATGTGTTGGAGGTTGGTATTTATGTTAGAGGTAGGGATATAGAAATGTGTATGACAAGAAATTGTGTAATAATTTATAATTTGACGATGGCTCTAAAACAAATGTGTGAAGTTTACTCGTATTGACATCCGTATAAAACACACGTTTGTCAGCGAAGTTTGACAAAGTGCCCCAGCTGCTTTAAGTTATCACAGAAACCCTCGTAAAATGTCTGACATTCCTTACTAGGAGCGTGATGAATGGCCCGAGGTGGGATACGTGCGTGTTACCGACTTTTAAACGAAACGTGGGCTTGGGTGATTGATTGTACTTTTTACGTTTTGGATGAGACGGAAATTTTGTGTCTCATATGATTAGCTATTTTGGGAAGGCCTCAAACAAATTCCACAGCTGGGAAAGAATCCGCGACTTCGTTCAGAATCACAATGATCCCAAAATCTACCATTTGAAACAACGCGTTCGTCCCATAATTCCAAATTTACAAAATAATAAAATCACATATTGGCCTGGTACGCACTTTCGGTATTCAAAAGATGTATTTGCTCTCTTTTAGGTCTAGCAGCTAGAAGCTATTTATCAGAGCGCTTTTATTGACGTAAACTGATCCTAGTAGCGGACTTATAAAGCCTGTGGGATCCCCCGTGTCTGTACGTGATCTGGGCTGCGGTAAAATTGTGTCTGGAAATCTAGATAAAATGGATGCACTACAATAGATGTTCTATTGCTGTGGGTACAAAAGAATTACTTAGTTTAAAAATGAAAGTTGTAACTAGAAGATCGGTTTTCAATTTTTTTGGACGGAAAAACCTTATAATTCCTTTTGGAAAAGCATTCTACAGTTAAAATAAGCAAAACCTTGTTTCATTTTTATTTTATTATTGAAAATTATAAATAAGATAAAATACCAAACGCTACATACTGCATCGTATGCACTGCATTTACAGTGGTGTAAATTGATGAAATTTATTATGCCACGCGACGCCTCATTTTAGGCTATTATGTGACAAGATGTGTCTGTGAAAGCTATGTCAGGATCTTGGAAAATAACAAACGATAGTCTCTTCATACCTCATTTGAACTGTTAAATCAGGTTAAAAACTTTTCTCTGTGTCATTCCTAGGAGATCCCTTTAAAGGAGAACAAACGCATACGTCTAGTTTTATCCTAATTATATAAAGAGTTCTCTGCGTGCTTGTTACTAATGAGTAAAGTTGGTAGTTGCCTCACTATAATTTTATTTATTCGGTTAACTTTTTTCATTTCACGTGTGAATCATGGCCAACACAGTGGGTTAGGTACACGCGTTGAAAGGATTTATTATTCAAAGAAAAGCGGCTTCTAATTTTGTTTAGGAAAACTATTACACACAAATAAAGGGTATTGAAAAAGGGTTCTGTAAGTAAATAAAAAAAACATCATTTTTATCTACGCTCTTCGGTAAGAAAAAAAATATATATTATGACCAGATAATATTAATGAAAAATAATGGTGACAAGTAACATATACCAGTATGTTCCAAATATAAGAAATACACAAGGGTGAGAGAAAACCGTACAGTCGGTCGACCGTCTATCAAGGGTGCCTCGATGGAAAAAAATACATTTCCAAAATTTGAGCACAACAAATCGTATTCATTGCTGGTAATAATCTAAATAATCTATTTAGTTATAACTTTTAAAAGAGTGAAAAGTTTTAATGAATTACAGAAAATTACAAAATGCAGATTTTATTGCTCGAATCCCTTATTGCTCGTCCTGAAAGAAATTATGTGAATTTTAAGACATAGCGAATAGACATGTATAGTAATTAGGTTAGGTTAGGCATGTGGAAATATTCAATAAACAATTTTATCTCTATGGTAATTTGGTCGCTTTCACTATGTCGACATATCGTGTGTGTAACAACAAGTTAGCATACTCGTATACTTCAACTATAAAACCTTGCAAGTTTATGTTTTGTAAGGATTATCTGAAAAACCTATGAAAATTTAATTTGAATTTAGAACATTAACATTAGGATTTGAAAGCCTCATATTTAAATTCCGAAATATAATATACACATGTTTCTGATGAGAAGTATATTTTCCGTGCATAGATTGATAGGTATATTAGGGATATTACGTTTGTTTGTCAGATTTAAAAAGTTTTAAAACATATTTAAAATTAAATTCTAATTTATTAACGCACCCAAATTGTCCCTGTGCCCTTGTCACGTTCACGTGAACACGTAAAAGCACTACGTGACACGTAGAAGACAAGGAGCTTGGGGGTAACTTGAATTTTGTCACGTTTGGCCTACTCATCGTTCACGATCCATAACATGCAACCACACAAGCGTCATTGGGAGTATTCGACTTTTAAAAACTATTCCGATTAATTTGATCTTTACACAGTTTATACGAATTTCAAACATTGTTAAAACATTCTGAAAATATTTGACACTTGTAGCTAGATTAGGATGGCCTGTAGGTTTTACATAAAACGCTGAGACGAGTAAACATAATTTTACAGGAAGTAGCAGTTATGGATTTATCACACATTGACGTAAAAAACTGATATGCCGAAATTTTCATCGATAAAAATTAAAATCGGGATTTTTAGTAAGAAATAAAAGGGAACTTAAACTTGAAATGAGGCTATTTAATAAATTTTCGAAATTAGTTTTTTTAATCATTTCAAAACACTCACAATTTAACACATGCTGCCGTGACGTCATTAGTATTCATTAGCAAGTATCCTGCGCAGGACTTGAGGCGAACTCTGCACATGCCATCAAGAGAATCCTTGCTGGGCCGTATGAAATTACCTACATCAATGGATTGACAATTCTATTCGAATCTAATTGCATCCAATTCTGGAAATAAACTCTACAACGTGCGCCATCGCTAAGAGCTACTATTTTCGTCTGTCCACAAAAAGCGTTCAACCAATTGAAGTAAAACTTTTTGCGATGTCTTGAGAAATGTGGATTATGGTGTATTCGTTATTGATACAGATTATTGCGTGAATACGTGATCCACATCAGAAATTATTCAACGGGAACTATTTGTTCGATCTAGATTAAGAGTTGTATATGTCCTTATTCGTCGCTTCATCAACCTCTGTATAAAAAAATCAAGTCATTCTGACTCTCAGATACCACGCAAAGGAAGGTCAAATAAACAAACCCACTTTCGCATTTGTAATATAAGTATAGAAATATGGATGTGTTTTTCAGCAAAATTCAATATGGTCAATATAAATAGATATCGAAATGGGTCTAATGCATTTTTTCAATAATAATTTCTTATTGATATTTAGTGAAGTAGAAGTAGTAGAAGTAGAACATTCAAATTATTTAAGCTTAACCAGTTGTATGTTTACGTCGATATCAACAGCATAGGAAAGTCTAATTATAATAATAGTTTCTATATGGTCAATATAAATAGATATCGAAATGGGTCTAATGCATTTTTTAATATTAATTTGTTATTGATATGTAGTGACTTATCTTTGACTGAGTATAATTTATTGAAAGAACATTCAAATTATATAAGCTTAACCAGTTGTATGTTTACGTCGTTATCAACAGCATAGGAAAGTCTAATTAGATTAGTCCAATAGTGGCAATGATTTTGAATTATTTGAAAAAGGCATCATCATCAGAAGGGAAACGTCAACTGCTGGACATAGGACTCCTCCAAAAAGGTATGCTCTAGGGGAAACATGTTGATACGAAATAACTTTATTTGAAAGCATAACAATGCAAAGAATACTCAGAGAGAGCATGTAGCGCCCCGGGGCCGGGCACCGTAGTTTATGCTCGGTAGATGGGGTGAAAAATGTGGAGCGTAAGTGTAATAAAAGTGAGAGCCCTCCTAGCTTTACTGTGGACGGGTGAAATGGACCAAAAGTTTCCCAGGGTACTAAACAACAATGCTTTTACCGAGTGGCTTTTATTTACAAGGGTATATCTGTCTTTGGACGTTGTCGTAGTGTCTCATTAAATTGAGCCTATTTTCATATTCAATTTTAAAAGCAATAATGTAGAAGGCGACTTGGGTGTTCTCCAGGTGTTGTGCAGCAAAATATTACTGCAACCATCGAATCACCGGCTAAGTATGGTAATTTTAGCAAATCTCGTATAGCAATGGGTGGTTGCACGAAAGTTTTCGCCTTTAGTTGCGTGAAAGAGCGCAGATCTGTTTTCATCATCATCAACGGCCGGGAAACGTCCACTGCTGAACATTAGCCTCCCCATTGTACGCCACCGTGACTTGTCCCGAGTCGCTTGCAGCCAGTGACTTCCAACAGCGACTTTAACCAGGTCGCTGGTCTATCTAGTAGATCCATGTATCCCGGCGCGTGGTCGCCACCCGAGATCTCTTACTCCCCTATCGGGTATTCGTTCTTCGAGCGATGTGGCCTGCCCATTGCCACATCAGCACGCTGAATCATCGATCTATGTCGGTGATCACAGTTCGTCTACGGATTTCGTTATTCCGGATTTTATTACGTAGATAAATTTCAAGCATAGCTCGTTCCATAGCTTGCTAAGTGACTTAGACGTCGTGTATTTGGCCAACAGTAAAATACCACGAATCAGTTCCGTATGTCATCACTGGCAACACGCAATGATTAAAGACTTTTGTCTTTAGACACTGAGGTATTTTGGACGAGAAGATATGCCTTTCCTTCCTTCCTTGCCTTGATATGACTTTCCGAACACTGCCCAGACGAGTTAGATTCTTCCTTTGACCTCTTTGTTCAAATTTGTCCTACCTTTATAGATCTGTTTTATTCGTGTCTAAAAGAAATTTTTAATCCAAATTGGATAATTTGCAGTCACTGAGACTGACGAGGACGGTCGCTCTTGCATATTAAGATTATTCTTTAAAACCAGTGATACATATTGAAAAAATAAATAAAAACATCTAGACTTAAAAGGATCCAGCTTTCTGGAGAGAAATTGAAACAAACGCTCAAGATCCGCAACTTTTGCCAGGGTTTTCTAGGAGACTGATAGCGTCACCTCGTTTGTCACACAAATGAAGTATAATTGCGTATAAGAAAAGAACTAGACAATCTAGTTGAGAAATGTGGTCTAAATAATACTGGTGGTGATAATCGTCAGCCTAAAGCAGTTTTTAGGGCGACAGATTGTTAAATTGTCGACCTAAATGACCGGCCTAAAGAGCTGCAGACATTTTTTATACGTTGCTGGCAGTGAATAATTGACATCAATTTATATAGAGTACTGTGCAAGTAGAACATTATAGATATACTCAGTAGACAACAGAATAATCCATTAAGATATGTTTTGTCTTTTAACCCCCGACCCAAAAATAGAGGTGTTATAAGTTTGACGCCAATATCTGTGTGTGTGTCTATCTGTGGCATCATAGCTCTAGAACGCTTGGACCGATTTTGACTCGTTTTTTACGTGAAAGCAAGTTTCCTTGCGGCGGTTCCTTGCGTTTGTGTACGTTTTTATATATATAATTTAGTTCGTTTGTGAATAACATGACATAATTTGTAAATGTCTTATGCAAAATTCTTAAAAACATTAATGGTTTTATTGATATGTATTGATGGGAATAATTATGATAGAAGATGTTAATTCAGTAATTTTTATTACCAAACCTTCTGAAGATCAAAAGGTGGGATCATAAATATTAAGTACTGCAATAAAGAAAACGTAGATAGTTGTCAGCGTTATCTATACATACCTAGACTCAGTTGTTGGTGGAGTCAGGCAAATCGCCAAGAGCGCGGATCGACTAAATTTCTTCACACCACGTCCCAAGAGCTCCGTTGGAACTCGTAAAATGAGATGTGAAAATTCTAGGTTCTAAAGTATAAAAATAATGTTATCTAATATTCTTGCTGGAGCCATTTTGGGGTACGACATACGCTCGAATTGACTGCCAATCTCTCGGTTTAGTTGCAGATATAAATAATCTTTATGTACTAAACCTGCTTTTGAAGTACCTTTTTTCAATTTGAAGACGAGGATGTATCATCATTACTGTCATTCAAATATGCGGGCGGAAAAGTGTATGAAAATCTAATGTCTACGTGTTAATTTTTTTATTGTATCAAACAATTCAATAGACTCCAAATTCAGTAGACTCCAAAATACAAATAGTCCATTTCGACACTAGGGCGAAAAGTCTGTAAATTCAATCGAGTTTTGACTATTGATTGATATAGGTAGATCTGAACAGCAACGACCGGTGTGTGCCCACGTTTAAAGTCAGGTACGAGTACGTCATATCGATTGTATCCTATATGTATATAGCAACCTACGAGTACATTACGGAGTAACTAGTTCCTTATCTGTGACCTATACGGTTGGGAGCATTGGTGGGAAGTAAATCGAGATAACCCAATTCTGTAGCGAGCTGCATCTATGAAAAATGCATTACGGTATCTCGCAACATCAAGCCCTGTAGACATGCATAAAAGATGATACCTAGCACACGAATAAGGTTCACATCTGTTCCGTATACTACATGCATGTATAGGGAAGATAGTTTATCATGAACTGTGACGACTGTTCATATAAGATTCAAATGTGATTTGTCTGAGATCATTTACCCATGCTATAGGTGCTTGTTTAGCACAAACTTTTATTTATTTCTTTGCGCTAGTACTTTTGCCAAGGGAAAGACTCTTGCCACCAATTAATCAGGATAAAAAGTAAGTACTCGTACCTATATCCTCCTAAATGCCCGAGCCTACCATAAAGCAACCTTTTACTGAATAAAACTATTTTGTACATAAAATAGCCTAATGGCACCTCTACACGAAAAGCTCAGTAGAAGAAACACTCGAAATGTATAATAACATTTCATCTGGGGCCAGCTCGTTGTACACTATTTTAAAATAAAGGTGAAATATGAGAATTACTTTTAAAATTGTAATTACCAGATTATATGTGTAATTTACGTGTACAAAATACTTTTTTTTCTAGGTCAAGCTCGTGGACAGCTCCGACAACTTACCTTAGCATTTTGCGTTGTCACAGATTCATTCAGAAATGGTTATTAGCACGAGTAAATATTTAAAGCATCTGTAGTTTAAATATGTATTATCAATTATTGCATGTTTAGTTTATTTCTAAATCACAGGTAGATAATTAATTATTTTTGTGATTTAAAACTATAAAAAATAGCGTCTTTATAATGGATCAAAGTGGCTCAGTTTCTGAATGTATAATATATGTACATGTTTGATTTTGACAGTTCGCTATTGTTATTTTGTGTTGCAATTGTTTGACGGAAAACATATTTTATACACGGCATTCGGTTAGAGTTGAAAATAGATGATCAAAAACCAATAATTTTAAAAAACACCATTAACATATTTGGTGTACATTGACCTGGCCCAGGCTCCATACTTTTTTGAAATTCACCTTTGGGAGGAACTGCCACAGATTTTATACCATAAAGTAAATTAAAAATGTTAATCTAAGGGAAAATGGTTCTTGTGTTGTTTAATGTTTTTGATCAGCCTAACAAAAATCTATATCTTGTTTTCCCTGACGATTTACGACTTTGCTTTCGACTGTACCAGAACAGCGACCAGTGTAAAACTGAACGCAGATGTATACTTTGAAAGAGAAATAAAGTTAAATAGGGCGTAACAAAGTCATGAAAATAAAATAAAACAAGTATAAAGCTGGCGAGCGAGAGTAATTCGCGGAATATTGTTACACTTACTTGTAACACGGGAAAGTTACACCACATAAACTGGGAGCGTCTTCAGAAAAAAATGAACGAATAAAGTTATGCGGTTAATGATATTTATCACAATTATTTGTTGACTAACACTACCACGTAGAAGTATCATGACGATGCATTAAAAATTTTACTATTATATATTTCTAAAATTTATTCGACTGGGAAATAGTTTTTATCTCGTGGGATACTTTCCGAAGTCCATTCGGACGAAGTATCAGGCAAAAGCTAGTTAGTGCATAATTAATAACGATTTATTTAATTAAATTTTTGGGGTAGTTACTCGAACTATCTATTCCATGACCAAAGCGAATATTACGCCCTTTCCAATGTATCAAATGTGTAGTGAATACTGGGAAATATTGATTAATGCCTACCCACTATAGATCAACTAACCAATGAAAGGTCCATGCTATGAATCTATTCATTTCTATCAAAGAGTACGCTGATAGCCTGTCAAACTTCCCTTTTATTCCGAGTTATCGATCGACGTCTTTTATGACGAAAACGAGAACAATACAGAAGTGAAGTGAGCTTGTAATGAATATTGATGGCCTCTTAAGTTCTCCTAGGCATTATTATGGAGGAATGACACTCGAGCGAGAAGATAGGACCCATTTGTTCCAATGCTAAAGTTCTCACAATAAATGAAGGTATTTTCTTACAAGGAGTAAGACAATTATGAAACACATTTTCATTACTTCATTTTACGTTAACCGTTGCTGGAATTGAATAGAGGACGATTAGTAGATGATTCTGTGTTTCTCGGAAGGTGAACGACCATTAAATGGGCAAAGGTCGTAGTCCCGTGCTGGGCGCCATTATCTGGTCAAATACATCTTCAACCCATATCTTTGGTGTACGTACACAACAGTACATTGTTTTAGAATTTAATGTCTTGGGGATTTCAGTTCATATTGAATTACTGTAATTATAGACAAGTTGTTCGATTTGCTGCCGCGTGGACAATTAATTTTTGATAAGTTTTCATCGGTACTGTAAATATGTAAATACTCGTAAATCGCAGTTTCACATGGTTTAGGTGGATGTTTTATCAACGTAATGTCTGACTACACGCTACAGGTGTTACCTGGTAAGCAGCAGCGTGGCCAGCAGGTAGAAGACGGAGGGATGCACGCCGCACTCGCATTCCTGCGCCGGCGTTTCTGTGTGCGCCTCCATGCCGGCGCCGAGCTTGTGGTAGGCGATATAGGCGCGCGCCGGACTGCCGTGGGGAGCAATTTTCGTGGCCGTAACTTGCTCCCGTCTACACTGAAACTGGTCATCTGGTCGCTGAGGAGACGCTTCCCCTCACCTGCAACGAAGGCTGCTGTTTGAAAGAGAAAAAGGCAAAGTAAACAATCCGTTCAATAAGAATCCTTCAAAAATCTGTTAACCCCTCAGCGGTTAAATCGATGGAACCGCCATACTGAATAATAAAATCTACGACTAAGTAAAAAAAAGACGTGTGGCACTCGGGGACTGCCGCGGTAAAGCTATTGCATAGCATTTTGTATCAACTTATGCAATTATAATTATTTATTTGTTTTATTTATGCAGTATTTCTTTTTCTTTGATATTAATTTAAGTTACACTTGTTGAGCGTGGTGACCGATAAAGAAAACAAATTTTTCTTTTATTAAATAAATAAAAAGTTAATTATAAAACAGTAATACGTCTAATCGCACGCACACAACGCCGTGTCGAAGACTGCCGAACTGAAACGACGTTAGACGATGCACGGCCTTCAAGCCACACCTCCGTGCCCGTCGGAGTGGGGAGCGTGAGGTTTTTTCGTTACGGAATTTCTCGATTCGGTCCCCGCGCTCAAGGCCCGCGATAGAAGCTATGCAATAGCTTAAAAATTATGTAGCATAAACTGTTACAAAACCACACATACAGTATAACTGAAACTACTTCTTATTATAAATCGGCCACGGACTCCATGGCGCACTTGGCTCAGACGCCCAACACACGCACATGTCCCGGGTTTGAATCCCGGCGGGGGTATATTCATCGCCTGAATCTCACATCAACTTGAATCACCTGACTGTCTGAAAAGTAAGATAATTCCGTGCTTCGGAAGGCACGTTAAGTCGTTTGTTCCGGTTACTATCTACGACAGGTAGTAGCTACATGAGCCATGTCTGAGGCCTATTGCGGTTCAACAACTCTAAAACTGGGGTTTGTGAGGTCAATCATCGATAAGTCAGTTTAAAAGGTAATTTTCTCTAAACCGTCCGGTTTCTCAGTATTCTGAATGAGGCGTGAATCAATATTTCACCAAGGTGGATTAGATGCCAGTGTTTCATCAACAATGATTCTTTTGCTCGTCAGCTACGCTTGTAGGTAGAAGGGTGAATTTGGTCACTGAATACATCTCTGGTAGATGCAGTACCACTTTTGGTACGTGGTTAGTAGTGCTGGTTTTTAAATAAGGCAATGAAGTAAACGCAACCAAAGAAATTTTATAACTAATTTTAATCTTTTTATTCATTTGAAATACACATGGAAATGTAGAACTGCAAAAATAGACCAAATACATATAATTACGTATTTACTAAATTGAAAATTTTGAGTTTTTTTTTTTATATATTTTATTGGAGGCAACTGTGAAAAATAATTGTAAACTTATAAAATTGTATGGAAAGAATATTACTGATAAATTCAATTAAACATTTTATGACACATGTGAAAGCGTCGGTGGCGCAGTGTATACGGCGCGGACTCTCAATGTGAGGGTTCCGGGTTCGAATCCAGCCGTGTACCTAAGAGTTGTTTTTCAATTCAAGTACATTATCCGATCGCTTAACGGTGAAGGAAAACACCGTGAGGAAACCTGCATGTCTTGAACAGGCATGTGAAGTCCGCCGGTCCGCACTGGGCCCGCGTGGTGGACTATGGCCCATATACTCTCTGTAGGAGAGTAGGCCTGATGCCCCTGCAGTGTGGACGTGCTTTTAACTGTCAGAAAATCTTTGTTCTTTTTCTTTTACAAAGTTGATTTGAAACGGGTTTTTAGTCCGGTTTTTTAAAAGTTGATTGCTACTCGTATTTTGTATGTAATACTTTGTTATCCTTTCGGGATTACATCCTTTTCCTTAGCTTTCTACTCAGCTATCTCGTTGAAAATGTAACATGCGATATACGCGGTCACGTACAATATTTGTTGTCATGTCAAACTACGTAATGACCTCAATCAAAATACTCGTAAAAGTAACGTAGTAAGTAACTCACCCCTCAGAAACCCCGCGCCTTTTCACATTCAAAAGCTACGTTAAAATCACATTTTTATTTCTGAAATACTTTTGTATTGTATGTAGATTATATCTCGTCGCTACCGAGCTTTGTGTGTGTTTCGATTTGTTTGGCGGGCTACACGCGCGCTGCGGCCCGACGTTGCGGGCAGACTGAGGGAAAATGTGAAAATGAAGCAATTTTTAGTGGTGGCTGCAGGAAAAGTCGATACGAATACTAGTCGACGTTTATACAGTGAACTACAATGGAACTAAAACGATTTCATTCAATATGATACTGGCAACAGTAACAGACCGATTGAGAAATATCAATTTGTACTCAAGTATACTATAAAAATTTGGAAAATAAAAAACTGGTCAACCAGACTCGCGCACCGAGGGTTCTGTAAAGGATATGAATACTTAAAATGAGGAAAATTAATATATACCGAACATCCTCTAACGAATGCGCCTAAATACCATTTTCGATTTAGATTTGCTAGCTAGCACGTCACCTAGCTATTGCGTCACTAGATGGCGTTACTAATACATTTAAACGCACATCTAAAAAATCACGTTTGTTGTATGCCCCCTTAAGAATTTATTTTATTCTGTTTTTAAAGGATTTGTTGTTATTGCACAAAATAGTATTAAAAAAAAACGCCCAAGTGCGAGTCGGAATCTAGCACGAAGGGTTCCGTACCATTCTCTATAAAAACAGCAAAATAATCACGTTTGTTGTATAGGAGCTTAAATATTTATTTTATTCTGCTTTTTAGTATTCGTTGTTATAACGGCAACAGAAATACATAATCTATGAACTCTGGGTACTTAACTATCTAACTAATACGGTTCATAAGATACAGCCTGGTGACAGATGGACAGACAGAAGGATGGAAGGACAGCGGAGTCTTAGTAATTATACATGAATTCATGTAAAATCGTGATTTGTCGCGGAGCCATCTATAGAACACAAGGCACAAGTGAAATTTGTATTAGGACAAACTACATTAATCTACTAAAATTTTCAATGTGCATTTTTTTCTTTTTTTATCGACAATGCAGCATTGGTACATCACTACGGGTAAATTGGGCGGGCGGGCGTCGGGCGAGGCGCGGGAAACGTCGATACCTACCGGTGTCATTACGCGATGCACACTGCACTATAATTAATTGTCTGGTCACTTGCTTTTCATGAACAGTTTTAAGTCACCAACAAAATAATTTGGTGTTTTTAGGGTTCTGTTCCGCAAAAGGAAAAATGTACCATTATATAACCACTTTGATGTCCGTCTGTCTGTCTGTCAAGACCCTTTGTCTCAGGGACGTGTGGACGTATAAAGTTGAAATTAATATCGAATACGCAAGTGAAGCCCCTTGCTGCCGCGAAAAAATTAAGTTTCTGATTTCGCCGCATTTTTCGACGTGAAAGGAATCAAAACCACCCACACACACGCACAACCGATCTCATTTTACAAGTCTAACAGCACAAGTGTAGGAATAAATCTGAAAAGTATAATTTTTTAATTAAATCTCATTTAGATTTTACGACTACAAACTGTTCAAAGCGCCTCTCGTTATTTGTATTTTAAAACTTAAATTAACAATGAGTGCTCTTGTTTTTCGCCAGGCACAACTTATTCATATACAAGTAAATGCGTTCATAAATAACTGGAAACTTTTATTAAGACAAATTGAAATGGGACCACACGGGAAGCATCACCATTCAACTTAAAAAAGAATCATCCAAATCGGTTCACCCAGTCAAAAGTTCCGAGGTAACAAACATTTAAAAAAACATACGCCTTGAATTAAGAACCTCTTCCATTTTTAAAGTCGGTTAAAATATGATTGTCATCATGTTGTATTCATATTCTGTACGGAATCCTCGGTGCGCGAGTCTGACTCGCACTTGTCCGTTTTTTGACAGAGTAAAATGATGTTGAATGTGCCTCGGTTTTTATTTTAGTCTAGTTCTTTTGCGGATAATGTATTTAGTATCTAAAGTCATTTGGTCCAGCGTTCCACTGAGACAGACTTTAGCAGGTAAGGTGATATACTGGTAAATACCGAGTTTAAGTATTCCTCTGTTAATGCAAATAATAGCTATATAAGTATCACTAGTGGCGTTATAAGCTGTAGAGTAGAGTGGTATTACATAGATCTCACAATTTTTACGGTAGAAGAACTGAGTTGCTTTGCGAAACCTTTTTTACCAGGTATTTTTTAATGGCATCTCATTTCTTTTTATATAAAGTCCTCCTTTTTTGCTTTGAAGGAGGTATACATCTAGGTACACTGATTCATTCACTGCAATTGTAACTTTGTATACATATACATTTATATGGGATTACAAACTTATTTATTCAGTTGGTGTATCTCACTGAAAATTCAGGCTTCTGGTTTTATCTACAACGAAGTAATAGGGGGATCGAAAATGACCTAAACTGCTTAGAGAAAAGGATGGTACGACCGTGCTTGCTTGACTTTGAGGCCCGAGTCCATTGCCCCCAGATTGCACTGCAACTTACAATGATAAGATAAAAATGCTCAGATAAAAACTCAGCACACTTGATGCGGTTGAGTACACATTGAGTACCAATTGAGTACTCAAGTAATCAAATGGTACTCAAAGGTGTCAATTAAAACGTAGTGATTGTATGCTCCTAGGTGTCAATGTAGACAGCGTGGAAGATCTGTCATAAAATCATAAACATGTCACAAAATCTCAAACATAAATATAATAATACCACAGATGTTATATATCTTTGAATTTGAAAGTTATGCCATGTTATGCTACGACGGTGCCATTTATCAAGTAATGAAGAATTTTTTTCATTTTTTTTAAAGTCCCTCATTCCCAAAACCAAGCCGGATTTTTTGTAATTATTGCTGTTTTACAGTTCAAAGATTCGATATATCGATTGTGTGCAGTTCTTTTACCGATAAAACAGTTAAAACTCGACCTCAAAAACATCAATTCGTAAAAAATATCCTAGTCGGCCCCTTTTTGGTTATTGGAAACAGTTGCTAGCTATATAAAATGTAGTGATTACTTCTTCAGTGTTTTGCTCTGGTTGGCAACACTGTTCAGGAAACGTCAAAGAATTGTGCGGTGTCGTAAAGTGCCGTTGTGCCTGAAGCAAAGTAATTATTATTAATTTTTACAAATTATACATATTCTTTATTGTTTTTCCGAAGTAAATTCAAGTAAGTGACTATTGGTACAACGAATTTTCGTGGGTAATATATTAGAAAACGAAAACATGCCCCACTTTTGTTCATGATCGTGACCGACCGACCGCACAAGCAAGCTAAGCTACCGTCCGGTTGCCTACCCTTTGTTTCTTCTTTTTAGTTTAATTTACATGATTTTCTTAACCTTAGTGGTCCAGATCCTAAATTTTTCGTTAAAACCAAAATAATTTCATTTAATTCTTTGTATAGAACTTAGTAAATAACTTTGTACACGTGGTACATTTGTAATTATAAAGATCTTGTTACGATCATTTTTGATGATGAAGGTAACTATTTCCTAATTTTCTATTAGTAATTTCACGTGTACTGAATATTGAAATAAATATGCATCGTTTTGGATATTGCATTGCAGCCATGCACTGCAAAATTATGCACAAAGTTGGTGTTGGACATTTGGCGGGAAATACCTTGTGTCAATCTCAAGGTCGTTCAAAATCTGTCAATTTGATCACAGAAATTTAATAAATTTTTTGGTATACTGTCGTGAATCTGTCTGTGACTGCTTTATTTTTTAAATAAATTCTATGCAGTTTTATGAATTTAATTTTTTTTCTCCATCCAGATGGCTGAAGTACAAGACACAGAGATTACATCCCCAATAGAGATGGTTAGTGTGGGCCGTCGTCATCTTGCTGTGAAGGATTATAACTCTGCGGTGGAGACTTTAGCTAATGCTTGTGAGCAGTTGGCTAAGGAGCACGGAGACACTGCTGATGAGTGTGCTGAAGCGTACTTGTGGTAAGTTATGTAACAATGAAAATTGTATAGTAATAAAACTGGTCAAGTACTGCAAAGATCTCAGAACATGATTGAAACAGTGATATCTGTGCTCCCTTAGTTCAGAAATAATGCAGAAATACATGAATACCTGAAAATAAACATTGTCAAGGAAGAAGCAAAACTTTGCTGTGAAAAGTATAAACTAAGATTCATTAATAAATTTGCAAGAGACCTCTTAAACTCTGACACAAGTGTGATATGTCTGAAAAAGTGGTGCATGCTGGACCTCAACCAATGAAAATAAATGTATATTAATATTGGTGGGATTGGTGTACGTTGGAACATCACCCACTCAAAACTAATAAAAAAGCCACAAAATCTTATTATGGTTGCAACAGCCAGTGGAAGATGGAATGATGGAATATATAAAGAAAAAAACGAGAAGTTGGACTGGACTCTCCAGAACTTATGGCTTTTTTATAATTTGTTGGGTATTTTTGTAATACTTACATATTTTTTCGAAATTTTTATGTCTTCTAGGACTTCAAATATTAAATGTATATTTTAAAATGAGTCTGAAACGGGCCCTAAAG
This sequence comes from Carcina quercana, assembly GCA_910589575.2. Classification (NCBI taxonomy): domain Eukaryota; kingdom Metazoa; phylum Arthropoda; class Insecta; order Lepidoptera; family Depressariidae; genus Carcina; species Carcina quercana. The sequence goes on along the minus strand of OU342438.1, from coordinate 11,389,264 downwards.
TTGAGACCACACAGACATAATTGTTATTACTGGAACATACATACACATTAGAATGGAGATAGATTAAGTTTTGCACAGTGGTGGATTATACCTCGGATTAACATATATCTCGGCAAAACATATTCAAGTTTGGCTTAAGTCGTGGGCATAACCTTGTTTAATATAATAGCCGCATAATGACCACAAATCTGCCATGAAGAAGCTAATTTAAAAGTCATAATTTTCATAATGCTTAAAATCTTCAGGTATGGCAAAGCGCTGCTCGGCCTGTCAAGAGAAGAGAGTGGAGTGCTTGGTGATGGCATGCCAGGGACAGCAGATGCTGAGGAAGAAGACAGTGATGGTAAGAAATATAACATTTTTAAATAAAATCTTGCCTGCATTTGTATTTTTTGATTATCCAACAAACCATTCAAAAGAAGTTTCTGCCCTCCTTTCTTCAATATTTCTCCTTAACCTAGGACTGCTGTAAGAAATTTCTTTTAGAAATAAGCTGTTCCTTTTGTATATATTTTTTCTGTTTTGTGTTATGTAAATATTTTCTGTGTACAATAAACTGTTTAAATAAAATAAATAAATAAAGTTTAAATAAAAAACATTTCAATATGTTACTTTAATATTTTCAAGATGAAGCTTGATAGTATTGAGAAGATAGTATATGAAGATAAAGTTAATAAAGAATATATATAGTTCAGAGTATAAAGTTTATTTTAGAGTGAGAAGAATGTTCTGTACAAGATTCTATTAACAGACTGACTATGTCATTCCCAAAACTTTTTATTTTCTTAGATGATGATGAAAATGGAGACAATAATGAAGAACAAAATGATGGTGCAGAAGTAGACAAAGATGGGGAACCAGAGAAGACAGATGGAGGTGCAGAGAAAGAAGGTACAGATGAAGGTGTCGAGAAAGAACATTCAGATGTGGAAAAACAAAGTGAGGAAGAGAAAGACAAACCAGTGAATGGAGAAACTGAAAAGACTGAGGCAGAGTCCACCAAAGAAGAACCATCTAGTAGCAAGCCGGATGGGGAGCCTGTTAGTATTTTTATCATCATTTAAACATGTTGCCTTATCAACCGACTTCGAAAAAGGAGGAGATTCTCAATTTGACGCGTATGTTTTTTAGTATGTGTGTTACGCGATAACTCCGCCAATAGTGAACCGATTTTGATAATTCTTTAGATGGTCCGTAGATGGCGTTTTTAACTTCTGTTATATAAATTTCACCATTCCTACACAAAAACAGTTTTCCTATTGTTAAAGATTATGGTAACAGGGAATTTAGTATGAAATTTTTATAATCGAAAAACTTTTCATGCAGCGTTTTCATTACGTTAAGTCTATCAAGTTACTTCTTATTTTTGATTGAAACACAGTTGAGTGTTATTAATTTACTCTGGTTGATTTCACAGGGTACATCAAATGGAGAGGCTAATGATGAGTCTGTAGCAAACCTAGATAATGAAGATGACATAGACAACTTGCAACTTGCTTGGGAGATGCTCGGTAAGTCTATGATAAATTGGAATCAAATAAGAGACTGCAAATTAAATAAAAATTGCTATAAGGTAAAATATTTAGTTTCGTCGTATTGTTGTGTTCTGGTATGAAAGTTAGCAGCGCCAGCTTTTCATTGCCATGAGGCTTCTGAGGTGCGCACGCATTTTTCAATAAACAAAAATAACACACAATGAATAACGTTGTATCTACACAGATCTGTCGCGCAGCATCCTGTACCGTCGTGTACAAGATGGCGGCGGTGACGCTGCGCGTACGCTGCTTGCCGACGTGCATCTCGCGCTGGGGGAGGTCGCCCTGGAGAGTGAGACCTACGACAAGGCCGTCGTTGACATGCGTTAGTAGTAACATGTACTACTCAGAGTATACCTCTACTTTCTACGTCGTTCTCCCTTGACTTGACACCCATTGTACCCTTCTAAAAATGCATACACCGCGTCGGCAATATGATCCATTCCTTAGTAGACACGCGCAAAACAGGGCTAAGTATGTAATGTGATAATATTACATCGCACCATTACACATTACTCCAAACATCACCTGAGATACTCGCCATGCCATGTGCCAGCTCAAATATCGCTTTTGATATTGCATTGCAAATCTCGGGATTAAAATACGTAAAATTTAAGTCTTATCGTCCTAGTAAAATGGTTGCATTTAAGTAACAGCTCGCTCCGCTTGGGCGTGTGAGCAGTGCAGAACGATCGCAGCTACACGAACTGCCTGCGACCGAGTAGCGTGCGTAATGCCATGTGTAATGCGTGATGTTTTGATTGGTCGAGTAATGTGTAATGCGACAATGCGCGGTCGAGTTATATCATATTATATATCAATACATCATTCTAATTACTTACACATGTCTATTCCTTAGTTATGCACATGCCAAAGTGATTCCTGAAAAATAAAATTTAGAGTTTTCCAGATAAGAAAAAGAAATCCAAACAAACTACACCGATTTCACCAATATTTGGTAGCTAAGAACCACTGCAAGTAAACCTGCTTTTACGTAAAAAAACCGCATCAAAATCGGTCCATCCGTTCGAGGCCTACGTTGCTGCACACAGAGAGACAGACATACATACATTAGCGTTAAACTTATAACACCCCTCTTTTTGAGTCGGGGGCTATAAAGCCAACGCGTACTATTTTCGGCGACATCCTCTTTATTTGTGATCAAGTGTTGGTCTGTTATACGAATCTCTCAAACAGCTGGTTTTTATAAACCAATTCATTTAATAAATTATGTTTACAGAAAGCTGTCTAGACTTGCAGAAAGGGCTATATCGGAGCGACGACAGGCGCATTGCAGAAACTCATTATCAAATTGGTAAATATTTTATGCTTAATAAGTTTGCATTTGGCCTGTGTGGTCGACTGTGGCCCATACACTCACTGTAGGAGAGTAGGCCTGAGCCCCTGCATTGGGGACATATATGTATAAGCTGTTGATGATTCTGAATATTTACTTATATCTTTTTAGGTTTAGCGAATTCCCTGGCGTCAAACTTCGAGGACGCCATTACCCACTTTAAGAACGCAGCGAACATTCTTCAGTCCCGCATCAAAACACTGGAGAACCCTACATCCGCGACTGAAGACGCTACCGTCAAGAAGTACGCGAGCTCCGACCCCTTCTACAGCGTCGAGGGAGAGATCAAAGAGTTGAAAGAGCTGCTGCCTGAAATACAAGAGAAAATACAGGACATGATGGATTACAAAGCAGAGGTAAGACCGTGCGAGTGTGTCGAAGAAACCAGGAAAATGCTCCGAGAAATGATCATAAAGGAAAAGAAACACCTTATTGATTGCCAGGCTTAAAGACTTTTTAACATTTATTTTTACTCATATTGCGTTAACTCTAGAAAGCTTTAAAATAAGTAATCCAATGATCTGAACATTCCATATACGACTTTTTTTTACATTTAGCATTAGCAAAGAATGAAGACTTTTGTCTTGTTCAGTTTTAAAATTGTGACTTGTAGTTCCTAAACTGCCAATTTAATCTTGCCACTGGATTGTGATACGGCTGTTAGCGTAGTTAATCAGTATTACTTTTTGATAATTATTACGCGTAATCATTAATCAGTGCCTTATGAGTCTCAAATAGTATTTAATAAGTTTTTATACTCATAATTTGTAAGGTGGTACTAGTTTTTATTTTAGACGTAAGTTTGAACCACGAGGCCATTTTTGTATTGTTTTTTTATCTTTTTGGAATAAATAATTCGTACCGTAAAACTTTGTATTATTTCAGCTTTTTCTCAATACATGAATGGCCATGTGGTTTGAACTTTATATCTTTTCTATGGCCATTGATGTGTGATGATATTTTTTGTGGAGGTGTTGTAATATTCGACTTGTATGTATGTAAAAATTAAAAGTTTTAAGGGCTTTGTTGAAAAGATGGCTACCAAAATGCTACAACCTATTTGCACACAATTTTTTTCTGTAAAAACAGACAGATATTTTCGTGTTTTTTACTCACTTACCCTTCATCTCACCTGATGGTAAGAGACGGTAAGGCCGTTTGATGGAAAGCGAGCTCAGCCCAAAGCCCTAATAAATAAAATTAATGAGGCGGTTGCTATGCTACCATTCGTACTGGAACACAACAGTACACTGCTGTGTGGCGGTAGACTTAGGTAACATGGTGGTAGCTAGCCAGGCGGGCATCTAAAATGCGCTACCACCAACTGAACAGTACCGATAGGTATGTACGACCTCTGGGAATCGAACCCGGAGAGTAAATCCAAGCGTCACCAACTACGCCACGGAGTTATAGTTTGGAATGTGTCCTACTTCAAAGATCGGCTAAAATTTCACCGGCTTGAAGTTTAAATGAAATACATTCTATTTTATTATTCATGAGACGCAAGAGTTGATATCTTTCATGTTGTCTCTTTCTGATACACTGATCTGTATATAATGGCGTGTTGCAGCTTGGTAAAGTGTTCTGGATTTGTCCTCAGTGTCTAACTAAACGCATACACTGTCTCCGTTCCGTCGTGAGTAAAAAAGAACCGTGTGTAATACGGAAAAAATCACTGGACTACAGTTAAAATTATTCTAAAGAGACTAATCGCCGTGTGGATATATCAGTGTGCCCGGTCATTGAGCAGACGCTATTCTTCCGTAACTAATTTAAATTCTCAAAATTTTACTTTCTTCCGACAGTCAGTCGATTTCTCTCTCTCTCTCTCTCAAATCGCGTCCTAAACGAAATATCTTTGAGAAGAGACATAAAATGATATATATTATATATAGCTGGACAGGGGTTGGAACTTTTCTTTCATTTCGCTTGTTGGTAAGTACGATGAGGCCGTATAATGAAAGCGTGATGGCGCAATACAATGCTATATACATTTGTCTTGGTAATATTGTAGTAGGTACGGTTAGCTAGACGGCGGATTTAAACAATCGACCACAAACCAACCCAAGTACCGTGTCATCAGCTGGCTAATTTATAGAACGCCTCGACAAGTGCTTTCCTTTAGTGGATTTATAACCGGCTGGTGTGGCTGGCGGATTAGTGGTTGAGAGTATTTCGTCATCATGCCGGAAAACATCAAATGATGATGAACATCGGCCTACACCATATCACAGAATTATAATACTGCGTATAGACTGGACGTTCACCGCCTCCCACCGTTCCGCGATACCTCACCTCTCCCCGCAAGAAAGTGGTCGGCTCAGGGGTCGGTATTATCACGCGCGCGTACTCATGCGTGTATACAAACGTCATCCGTGTCCAATGTATGAGAATAGAAACCTATATCACAACATTTCTATGAAATGTCCGGCCTGTTCAAATGGTACAACAAAATGACCCTAGAAAGGGGACGGTCCGGTATACGTTTCCCGGTACGTGTCTGCCTGCACCACAACCATTGCAACCCCGCACAGTTCCGGGTACCTGGCCTAGGACCAAATTACATCACTATCTATTTTAATTCCAGACAATAAAACGCGTCCGTGAAACTCTCTGTCCTTCAAATGGCGAAGGCTTCAGCAGCAACGGCGCAGGAGATTCAGCCGCAGGCTCCAGCTCTGCGCCCGCGCCCAAAGCGGCTACAAACATATCCCATCTGATCAAAAGGAAACGCAAATCTAGCGATACCGAAGAATCTTCATCGGCTAAAAGGGCTAACACGTGAGATGTCCATTACTGTAATTTGTCGCATCTGGATTTGGGTGAAATATTGTTTTGTGTATTTGTATGTGTAGAGCTGCGTTCATGTTTAGGTGATTTTTGTAAACGGATGTGTTGATCGTTCGTGCGACTGTCATTCGAAGCGAAAAAAGCAGAGAGATTTAAATATAGTAATAGGTTATAGAGCGGGCATTGGGAAACGCTTCATATAAACATTTTGATCTCAAAAGTCAATGGTATGTCAAATGTCTTGTACGGCCGCGTGACGTGATGTGACACTAGATTGAGTAACTTATTACCAATTGGTAATAAGTTTACGATCAAAATGTTTGTTTGCTTTGTCCGGTCTATTAATATTAAATGTCTTTGGAAAAAAGCAACATGGCCTATTTAGCCCCGTCACACACCTACCGACCCGAACAAGAAATAATCGTCCTGGACCGTTCTGGGTACTTGTAGAACAGAACCGTGACGGGTCTTATATTCGATCAAAGTTGACTGAATTTAAAATGTATGGTTTAACTGTGTTTAATTATGGTGTTGCCGTTTTTTTAAATATTGACTAATTTGAAAAGGAATACCTTGAGTTTAGCTTGGAATTGAATTTTATTTTCAAGCATGTAGATTAAACCTGTGTCTTTGTAAGTTATTTGTTTGTTTCACGATTGCTTTAACTTACCTTTGTTTTGCTGATGGCCAAGGTTCAAGGCCAGAGTAAGTAGACCAGGCCAGAGGCTATTTCTAGGCAACCGTGTATGTACCATCCTAGACCTAGACCATTCTTTTTTATTTGAAAGCTGGTGCTTCCCGTGCGGTCCCTTTTCAATTTGGTCCAGTTCTGACAACGGCATCCATGAGAAAACGATAGAAATCTTAAATTTGCCTTGGTAAAAGTAGCCTTTTAGGGAAGTTGAAGTCGGTTTTCAGTTCTTTTTGAACGCATTTACTTGTTAGTCTAACAAAAGTACGTAACAAAGTTGATAGTATCCAGAAGGAACGGCATGCTTTACGATATCGAATAAAAACTTCACTCATGTCGTCACTCAACGTCAGTCATGCGCAGCTTGCAATGTTACTAATTTACGATGCGACAAAATGGCGCGATATTTTGTATGAAAATTGAATTTTACAGTGTGGTTGAATTTATTGGGATTTGAATCTATTCTCACGTTTATAACATAATGTACAAAACTTTATCGTTTTAATACTATTTTTCTAATTATCATTTAAAGTTACCTTGGATTCGATTCTGTAACGCTTGTAGTCAGTATTGTGCTGTGACGTCACATGTCATTACGCAGCGACTGACTGAATTGCTGATGAAGATGCCATCGCATAAGAAGGGTTATGATTTCGAGTGTACCTCTATGTATGTATGTGGACTTATTTGGAACGCTCATGAGACTTGATACATTTTGTTGATGGTGAAGATGATTTTGGCCTGGGAGCTTGTCATTAGATTATCCTTAACTTTACTGTGAAAATGACACTGGATATATGAATTTAAAAAAAATTAAAATTAAAACAAATAAAAAATCATTTTAGGAAATTAAATAATTTTTTTATTAAAAACTTGAATAGTTAATTGCTTAGTCACCACGGCACTGTTTATTAATAAAAATAAAAGTGCGCAATTTTTAACCTTCTATCAATATTTATAAACCTTTATAAGTACACTTTTCGAGCAAATGTATTGAAAAACCAGACGTATAGAATCGATCCTAATCTGATTATTTGTTATAGAAGTAAATAAAAGTGGCTTCATTTGTATGTATGATTGCTAATTACTTTAATTTGTGTGTAAGCGCATGGATCTAATATGGATAATATTCTATTTGATAAGTTTCTGAAAGAAAGCGAGACTGAACTAAATTAATAAATTTAAAACACAGTCAAGAATATTTACGATTTTTTGTTTTATTACTTTCATAAATCATAATTCACTTTTTTTTGTTGGTTTTTGTTATCCATTCATCACAAAAGTTAAATATTATTAATACAAATTATTAATTGACCAGATTTTGTAGAAAATGTATAGCGGTTTGCTCTAGATTATTGAAATTTAGGATATTGTTGTTACTATTATTATTCTAGGTTATTGGGAATGTTAAGTTAAAAAACAATATGGATTGTAAAATGCATTTGATACAGTTGTTCTGTGATTTTATTTTTAATGCAGGGTATGATTAAATTTTTCAATGATTCTCCAAAATAAAGTTAAATTTCGATCATTAAGGCGATTTCCTAAAATAAACTGCCTTTTTGCTGTAATACTATAGGACGCTGAAAGATTATAGGAATGTCTAAGTACGTATTAATACGCGATTCCATGATTTTGGATCGATAGATTTTATTTTCGAAAAGCCCTCTTAAAATTTGAAGGAAAAAAAAGGGTATGGCAATCTAAATTGCTTTATTTGATATATAACAACAATACTGCTAGTTCTCTACTTGCTTTTTTTCTAATCCTCACGGTTATTTTTTTAATGAATTCAATGTATTTTTTCGCGTGTCGCATGGCTCACGCGGAGCGATGACATTCCCGATCCTATGGCTCTAATATTAGAGTTCCAGATTATCACCACCACCACGCCCATTAGGGTTTCAATGTAGCGCCTTAACGTATCAAATCAAATCGCAATGTAAAAGCTTCCATTCACAATTTTAATTTTCTAGGTTTAAAATATTTAATGTAACTAAATGTAAGTTTTAAATAAAGTACGATTAGATATTCTTACTCCATTTTCATTAAATTATTGTAATTTATTAACTTTTGCCCGCGACTTCGTCTGCGTGGAAATCAAATTGTATCCTACTACTACTTGTTTAATTGGGATAAAAAGTAGCCCATGTATTTTTCCGACCGTTCAAATATCCCTATAAAAATAAATTAATTCTGACTCACCGTTACGACGTGAAACAAACAAAATAAACAAAAATACAAACTCACTTTCGCATTTATAATATTAGGATTATAGTATAACATTTGTAACTATTTTATTTACTAAATATTACACATATTGTATAAAAATTATGTTTGCTTGCGATTATATGTTCCCCGCATAACCCTTAGAAACTCTTAGTTTGTGCAAAGAGGTTTGTTGGTCTTTAAGACATTTTGCCAATTGCCAAATACTAAATACTCTTTGCTATCACTGAGCAAGTAATCTGTTTGATACTTGTCTAGACATTTGCTGCCAGTGCCAAATCAAGAAGTGTCAATATTACATTATTTTCACATATTATTTTACAGTGCTACGAATTCTAGCCCCGCGTTCTACTTAAACGCAATATAATTTAATACTCAGCGAAAGCAATGGCAAGCGGAGATGCAGCCATCCCACCAAAAATTCTAACCTATTCCAAATCCAAAATACCTTTCGTTGGATCCGTGATAGACTATGTGGAAACCAGTTTCCAATACCTGTGCTACAAGACGTATACGCATGCGGAGAAACTGCACCCGAGATCGTATAAAGCCAGTTTGTCTACAACATTCTTGGTTTGTGTCTGTTTCGTCCTTGGTCTGACTACTAATGTCAAGTTCGAAGTGGTCACGTTTGATGAGGAGCCTCTGCCACTTGACTTACACTTCATGTTGATGAGCTCGGAAGATAATTTGTATATCGATGATGTGGATGTTTCGAGTAAGTATATTTAACATAGTTTAGAATTTAAGTAGCATGCTTTGAAGATTAAGGGAATTGGTGGAATGGAATTACTGCACTTTAGGTGACTTACAATAGTTTTTGCTTGTAGAACTCATGCAAATCTATCCGATGGGATTTCTGCCTTGCAGTCATCTCCGGGTCTGTAGTCACCTAAAGTGCAGACGAGCTGAATTGGTACTTAGGGGGAGGTACGTACTGACTCTCGTAGATTTTGGGGGTAGGGCACTTTTCTATGTCATCATCATCAGCCGGGAAACGTCCACTGCTGGACATAGGCCTTCATGGCACGCCACATCGACCGGTCCCGAGCCACCTGCATCCAGCGACTCCCTGGTACGTGGTCGCCACTCGAGAACCTTTTTTATGTAGCCAAATGTAAATCTTCTCAATGGGTGTGCTTATAACATATATTGTATTTTTATTTGTTTTATGTATGGTGGGGTTGAACTTGGCGTTCGTCTCACCTGATGTTAAGTGACGATATGGCCGTTGCATGGTAAGCGGGCGCGCCCAGAAGACTCAAGCTAAAGAGGAGCTGGTTTTGTGATCTATGAAAAGAACCAGCGCCTCTTTAGCCCGGATCACAACGGTGTTTTTAGCACTTCTGTTTGACGGTAGGCCTAGGTAACTAGAAAGAAAATACCCTACCACCAACAAAACCGAGTATCGACAGGTGTCAGAGACAGATCAAACGTTGAGAACGCCGTAGGCAAGCATCGGCGTGGCGTCCCTGTATTAATCATATATTGTTATTATTTTTCTTTACCATTCCGCCCGCGCGCCCCTTTGTACCCTCGCGCCCCTAGGCACGTACCTAGTTTGCCTTCAGGATAATCCGCCACTGCCCTCCACTGGGAATCGAAAAATTGGCTCGCCAAAATACCAACTTACGCTAATTTTTATGTCGTTGCATTGGTCGCCCGCAGGATAATTTCTAAACCCCATACAGATGAAGTTGCGGGTAAAATTACCAATATGTAATGAAAATAAAACAATACCGTAACATGAAACAATAGACATAACGACAGTTATCTAACGCATGTATGTACTTTGGTCTTACTACACGCTACATCGGCCGTGTTAGATAATCTGTTAAAGTTTTGGATAAAAGTGTAATCACCTCTTCCAAGGTACAAATGTTGTTGATTCGACTCTTATATAGGGTATCGATTGAAAGAAATATGTATATCGTTATCAATGGTTATCAAAATATATACTCACGTATTACTAAAGTTATAGAGTAAAGATCTATGCATATCTGGCGGTCTAATCGCTGCGGATTGATCGCGCCTTACAAAGTTACAACTTACATTGTCATTTGGTGCGAACAATTCGAAACCGCGCAATTTATACGTGTATACCTATTCGTTTCGGTTTTAAAACATGATCTTATCTCACTACATGCATCCAATGTGGTGAATCATATATATTGTATATCTAAATATGATATTGGTTTCGGGTTTTGGTGGCCGGCTGTCGATGCAAGTTTACCGGATTTTACAGTAACCGGTATTGATGTAAACAAAAGCCACTCTGGTTTATTATAGGCACTCTGTATAAATCCAGACGCAAGGGTCATCGTGTATCTTTTTGTAATAATGGCAGTATGTTTTAAACAAGTTTTTAGAATTATGTTTCCATTGCAGAGGTCATGTGGTGTCTAGAAGCTTCTGACGTGGCCGTTATTTTGATCAGCTGTGTTCTGATTTTGAATTCTATATCCACGGTGAGTATATATAGGTAATGAAAACAAAAGCTTGTATAAATATATATGTAATAAATAACTTTTGAGAACACAAATCGCGATAAGTTTTTATATTTTAACCACAGCCTTACCCACGTTGTCACCAGCCAACATTCCTACAAAGGCGTCATAGATCTTATCGAACCCTTCTGTCACGTGCTCCTTCGTCTTCAGTTCACCGCTCTTGATCCATTTGGCGAGGTCAGCAAAAGCCTCGGGCCACCTAGGCAACCATCGAGGAACTAGGAAGCCTTCCATTTTTATCTGTTTGGACACTAGCGCTGGCTGCAGGATGGATGCTTTAGGTGACTTAGAAGGATCGTCGTTGTACGAGCTGATGCTTCCACAGATGGATACTCTGCCGTCGACGTTCATTTGATTTATAATTATGCTGCTGATTTCTCCTCCCACGTTGTCGAAATAACAGTCAATGCCGTTGGGAGCAGCTTCTCTCAGAGCTTGGCTAAGGTCCGGTGTCGTTTTGTAGTTGAATACCTTGTCGAATCCGAGTTCTTTTTCTAGCCATTCAACTTTGTCGTCAGAGCCAGCGAAGCCGATAACTTTGCAGCCTTTAATCTTGGCTATTTGACCGACAAGAGAACCCACACCTCCAGCAGCTCCAGTTACAGCCACAGTTTCACCTGGCTTAGGTTGGCAGAGCTCCAGCAACCCGAAGTAGGCAGTCGCACCGATCATTCCGACGGCACCAATTCCCAAAGAATTCGACAGGCCCTTCAGATCGGGCAATTTGTAAACTTTATCCATCGGAATGGCGAAGACATTTGGGTTAACAATGTAATAGTCGCACCAACCTTTGTGAGAAACGACTCGAGTACCGATCGGATATCTTGGGTCCTTGGAGTCTTCGACTATCCCGACTTGGAAACCGAACTGATTGTACGGGAGTGGGTACCTGTCGTGGTACGCTCGTTGGTATGGGTCCACGCTGACCCATTCGGTTTTGACTAGAATCTCTCCGTTTTGCACAGCCGGTAGTTCCTCTTCAACAATTTTGAAATCATCACGTTTAGGGACTCCTTGGAACCTCTTAATAACGACGTACCTACGCGCTTTCACCATTTTTTGTCTTATAAATATTCGGCACAGAGTCACTCCCGGTTTCCAAATCTCGAGTAAATCGATAAAAATTGATCAACGATATATGTACGCAGACTTGTAATTTTATCGAGTTTCAACGTAGCGATAATACTTAACAATGTAATGTTGGTGCGAGTTGATTATCTAAATAGCGATAGTCCTACGTTGTTCATGCCCTTGGTCCCGCAATTCACGTGAATCGAATTTTCGAATATAATCGAATTACCTGGTTGGTTTCTCCTTTTACGGAGCAACTGATAAGATTGAATTTTCATATACTTAGTTGCAACAGGCCTGCCTGTTGTTCCGGTACAATGATTTTTGGTATAATTTCTAAGTCCACACAAACAAAGTCACGGGCAAAAAGAGTGGAATACGTGTACTTAATGTATATACGACTGATACATATGTGTATTAAATTTGTTTTTACATTATATATACTTTTCTTTATTTGCATTGTCATGCTGACCGTACTTTACGTCAAATATTTAGCTGTGACGAAAAAGAACGTCCAAATAATAATAATTATACGCGTTTTTTGGTGCTTGTGACCAAGTGGAACTGAGTCAACGCCAATACTTTGGGTTTATTTAGCCGAATTCGATTGAGAAGGGATATTGATAGGGCTAGGGGACTGATGATACATATTTTATTTTAGTAAATAAATGTAATAAAACGACTAGCGTAAGAGTTAGACTATAAAACTTATTGTTTCAATAAATGTTGGTAGTAGACAGGCGAACACATTCCGTAAGTAATCAACTACTTAAGAGGCTATGTTGGTAAGACCACGTGGCCACGTTCAAGGTTGCATTGTTTTGAAGCTGTCCCTCTCCGAGCCCTATCTACCCGAGCGCGTACGGTGAGACAGCATACATTACGCGAAGTTATCCACCCGTTATTTGGATGTTTCGTAGTCCAGGGATTATTTGAAGGATACAGTATATTATGTAACCATTTCTTAAATACAGTATATGTACTAATGAAATTTCAGATGTCGGTGGTTTTTCCAAATTGTTCTAAATTGATTCATGCTCTTGTAAATCAGGTTCAAAGTTAAGGCTTTTTATTACCGAAAAATACAATACTTTGACGCCCTGTAACTCTGGAAGTATATATTTAATCGAAAATCTGACTCACCACCGACACAGATATTTGTTTTTAGATTGTGTCTTGAAAATTTCGTAGAGTTTCATAGCTTAATACTCAAAATATGACTGGACTACGTTTGTATGGGCGCTTTGACAACAGCATACCCTCTTAAGTAATCACATCATTATCGTGCCTACTTGTCTGCATGTTGCATTAATCTCATATCGTTTTTTATATCTGATAATGACAGCATTAATGTTGATTATTTTAAAAACCGGCCAAGTGCGAGTCGGACTCGCACACGAAGGGTCCGTACCATTATCTATTAAAACGGCATAAAATCACGTTTGTTGTATGGGAGCTCCCTTAAATATGTATTTTATTCTTGTTGTTATAGCGGTAACGGAAATACATCATCTGTAAAAATTTCGAAACTATCACGGTTCATTAGATACAGCCTGGTGACAGATGAACAGTTAAAAAGACATACAGCGAAGTCTTAGTAATAGGGTCCCGTTTTTACCCTTTAGGTACGGAACCTTAAAAAGCGTTGGCCCTGCTAATATCTCGACAATAGTACATTCGTTGTTTATTCAGGTTTTTTTTACAAATATTTTGCCCAGGACTTCTTTGTGTTCACTTATAGATCTTCCTGTGGGATCATCTGGGTATACATAAGTAGCCTATCTCCTCTATAACACACTCCACGTACACGGTTAAGTTTATCTAATATTCATGAAATGTCGAGATCGACAGCCAGCTTCGACGTCATGGTGTGATTAGTTTTCCGATACTTTGTCTGTGTCGACTTCATAATTTATCCAAAAATCACACAAAGCTTGCCCGGATAAAAGGTGTCCCACGAATCAATTCAGAATGTATTGTGTCTAATCCAAAATCGTTCAAATATGAATTGTACTAAATATTGGCAATAGCTAGCCAGCTACAAATAAAAAATTTCATTGAGAATGAAATGTCATTCTAGCACAGATCTTATCAATATTCGATTATTTCCTAATTGATATTTTTTCACTTTGGACCACCTGAATAATGGTATGATCTACGACTTGACAGAAAAAGCTGAACCAGTGACTCAATGAAGATCTCGCTACATCCATTCCATATTTCAGCAAATAAAACAATTTTTTTTTATTCGTCAAGTTGGTCTTGATTGGTCGATGAGCTGGACATGAAGCCTCCTTCATAGATCGCCACTTCTTACGAGGGGATTTCCCTTAATTTATTACCACTCTCGGTTGGCAGGGTGGTGATCGATTAAGATGTCCAGAGTTCCAGAGTTTTATTTGAAATAAATAGTTATACATGTAAGAAAATATGCGACTTTATTCAACAATTAATTACATAAAGCGGTAGGTAGAAATAAAATATAACAACAAAGTTTTAATTCGTTGAAATTTGTACGTCGATCTTTATAGTGCGTCGCTGTCTTGCGATTCCACTAGTAGTGATGTGTAGTAAAACAGTATGAATGAGTTATCTTAAACTTTGACCACCGCCTTGCCGAAGTTGTCGCCGGCCAGCATTCCTACAAACGCGTCGAACACCTTGTCGAAGCCCTCCGTCACGTGCTCGTTCAGCTTCAGCTGGCCACTCTTGGCCCATTGGATCAGAGCTCCTAATGCTTCTTGCCAGCGGTCAGCCCAGCGCCAAACCAAGAAACCTTCAATTTTAAGCTGTTTGAACACTAACGATGGCTGCAAAATTGGTGCCTTAGGCGCGTTAGTCATATCTTCATTGTAAGCACTGATGCATCCGCACACTGAAACACGACCAAAATCGTTCATTTGGCTTATAATGATGCTACTAATCTCTCCGCCCACGTTGTCGAAGTAGCAGTCCACTCCGTTGGGAGCAGCTTCCTTGAGGGCTTTGGCGATATCCACCTTCTTGTAGTTGATGGCTTTATCGAACCCGAGCTCCTTTTCTAGCTTGAATACTTTTTCGTCGGAGCCAGCGAATCCGATCACTTTGCATCCCTTGATTTTGGCGATCTGTCCGACGAGAGAACCTACTGCCCCAGCGGCACCGGTCACAACGACGGTCTCTCCGGCTTTGGGCTTGCAGATTTCCTGGAAACCGAAGTAGGCAGTGACTCCTGGCATACCGATGGCTCCAACACCATGCGATGTGGACAGACCTTGTAGATCAGGTAATTTGTATATTCTCTGGCTGACTTCTTTTGAAGGTTTTGTACTGATGATAGCGTAGTCGCACCATCCTTTGTGGCTGACTACTCTGGCGCCGACTGGATATTCTGGACTCTTGCTCTCTTGAACTATTCCAACTTGGTAACTGTACATGTCGTAAGGGACAGTCTCGCGGGAGTTGTACGCTCGTAGGTAAGGGTCCACGCTGATCCACTCGGCCTTCACCAGGATCTCTGCGTCCTGAAGCGGGGGCAGCTCGTACTCCACAATGTCGAAGTCATCCCGCTTGGGGACTCCTTGGAAGTGCCTCTTCACGACGTACTTGCGTGCCTTCACCATTTTGATCCGATGTACTTAGCTCGCAACTGTAATTAAAAAACATAATGGCTGTTAATATATGCTTTAATATCTGTAAGTCATTCATTCTCTCAAATCTAATTTGTAGCGTTTATAAAAATCGTAAACTCTAAATTATTTATAGAATCTTATCGCTTTATTTGGGAAGGTACTCTAGGTACTTTTATAGAGTATTCATTACCTATTAATAACGACATATTATCACAAGTAATCACACGATCAAAGGTCACTTTGAATGAATGTATGAACTGTATAAACCTCGTACATGCTAACAAAAAAGATTACTAAACACCTGAATCGTTATGTATGAACAAACACTCCAGGCGTATTGTTGTGAATTGTTTACCTCACAAGATTACAAGTGGGTATTCTATAATTTAAATCTCTTTGGTCATTGCTATACAACGAGGCAATGAGGCCAGTGTAATGGGAATCTTTGCATCAGTCTGATTGACTGACTTTTGTTTTGTTAGCTAGTTTTATTTTAGTTTTTATTTAAATTTACATTTTTAACATTAATAGGATTAATATTATACATTCGAAAGTATCTCTCCCTGTTGCCCTTTCAGTACTAAATAGCAGAACCATGGTAAACACGTTACATGAAGGCTACGATACGTTTTATCCCAGTAAAGGTATCCTTTAGGATGTTTGTAGAAGTCAACCCGAGTCGAGACAAATGCCGGTCGGCCGGTTATACGGCGCGAATATTGTATGAATGCATTGTCACAAGTTCAAGGTTATTCAATATCATTTTTTTCATTGGATACCTCGATTTAACATAATTTATCAATATTTAACTATTAGTATTTTATTAAAACTTATTAGTGGTTGTTATTAATTTCACATGGACCGCCTATGAAAAAAAAAACATTTCGCGAGACCCTCGCCTCGTGGAAATTAACAAATTGTTAGGGAGTCTGGTTTGTTAAAAAAACTTTGATAAGAGAATCATGAATAAATGACAATCATATACACACTTTATCAACTGGAGGAGACCTTTCGGATATTACGAGTAAAAAATCGTACTCACGTCTTCACCGCTAGCCGCCCGGCTTGATAACTGACTAAACTGGCTCACACATGAAAGATTATACAATAAGCACACATGTGTACGTGTCTATATATTGAACTCACACGGAGACCAGTTGTTCACACATTCACACATACACAACACTCGAAATATTTACACGTCATATGAGTTAGCATCATTCGTACACTACCATTGAGCATTATTTGGATGATTCGACAAAACTGGGGCCTTATCATGTTATTTAGTCTGCCCAGTGTTTTTGGTTTTTCGCTACACGCTTCTGACGTTACGGTTTTATTATGTAACGTTAATTCGTTATGTAGGTATTGAGTTATAGGAAGCTTTCAATTAATTTGAGTTTTAGAAATTTTGATTAGAGTTTCACTTGAAATTTTTTAAAGGTGTATCTTATATTAAAGGCATGACATTACTATATGGCACGGTTGCATAGTTTTATTTTATACTTATGCAGCGATGGAGATGTTAAAAATTAGCTTCTGTTAAAATAAAACGTGCGCAGTCGTTGCAGCAATTTAACCCAAAGGGTATACGATTACGAGTCATTGACCATGTTTGCTTGCAGGAAATGATAATAATCTATCTGCATTTTAGACAAACAATGACCTTGTCTATAAGTTTGTAATTTGGAAAAATGAGAAAAGACATCTTCATAAGGAATATACAAAATAACAGGACATATTCAAAATATATGTGTTACTAATATATTTTAAATCGATGAATCTACCCTCACTCTAATCTATCTTAAGTAAGCTTAATATTTCGCAAATGGATCCCTGAATCGAAAAAAAAACTTGAGAGGTGTCAAGGGACACCCGGATGGAACGAAGTTCCTTTCGATTAATTAGTGAAGGTATTGTAATAAAATTTTACAAATTTTCAATAAGGTTTGAACTGATTTTTAACATTATATTTTAAATATGGTTTTGTAGGTTTTTTCATTAGATTTTTTATGTACGTGATACGTTTTGTTTCTAGCGACATCTGTCGTTGAGTAGCGGCAACTAATCAGAGCCATCTGTCGTCACATAGCTGTACTGTTGGTATCGTCTTACTACTACGTACGTCGTACTTACAGATGACGCTAACTTACTATAGCAAAAAGTGTCGGTGACAACTTTTCGTAAGAATTTTTTTTCGTCTAGCCCCCTTTCACAACGCGCGATAAGGAACTTCGTTCCAATAAGTATTCATAGACCCTCAATATTTTTGAAAGATCTGTTCAACGATACCTTACACAATGGGGTAGATGCGAAAATAAATTCATACTCAAGTTACGTGTATGGGAGCTACTCAAAAAATATTTTTCAAGATTTCATTCTACTCTTTTGTTGACGTGATTAATATGTATACCCGTACCAAATTACATATTTTAGTAGTAAGAGCAGGGCGAGCGAAACTATAAAGGCTCCTTGTTTGACTACAGAACCCTAAAATATTAGTAATTCCATTGTTTTTGCTTAGATATTGGAAAGAAAGAAAGAAAGAAAGAAAGAAAAAATTTATTTGCCAAGTACATAGTTTTTTACACGGTGTTTAGATAGTAATTTTTATTTTGTTCGATGTACTTAACCTGTCCACAGGTGTGCAAATATTATGAACATATCTAATAAGGAATTTAATTGTTAAAAATTTTTTTCATTTACATCGCATGTCAATTAGTAAAATGTTAATAATTTTGTCATTAAATAATTCACAACTCATCTTATTTATTTATGTCACACTATAATTACAGGTATATTTAAAATGATTAATGCTTATGATTTAAATATTCAGGAAAACTATAAAAGCAGTTTCCAAGAAGCCAATCCGTAATTTTTTTCTTAAAATCTATGCCGTTTTCTAATTGTAAAACCCTCTCTTTGGAAAACAGTTATACTCGTATTGTTGCAGAAATCTCCCCTGAGCGAGTACCTGTACCTACCGTGGCTGGGCGCCTCCCTCCGTGGGCTGCTCCTCCGCCAGGCGCCCACCGCTGGGGCTCTACTGTACACCGTGGCGGTCGTAGACGGAACCATCAATCCACTGTTCTTGACTGCATTCTCTTTCTTCTATTGTAAGTTAAGCTTAGGTATTTTGTACAGCATGGCTACGTCGCTTTCCAGACAAAACCGTAGATTTATTGTAAGACATCATAATTATCAGACGGGAAATGACAGAACCTGCCCGAACGCTGCCCAGCCGAGTTGGATTCTTCGGTTGACCTCTTTGTCGAAGTTGGACTTACCTAGTAACTTACCTATAAGTTTATTGTTGGACACTAACTCTCTCATAGATCTATTCACACGAGGGGATGCTGTAATGCTATTATCACCACATTTGGCAGGTGGGTTGGTGATCACAGATCACATAACAGTTAATATTTACGATAACAATTAACTTTAATTCTGGCCTTTTTAATTTTCGGGAATTTTGTGAAGCCAAGTCAGAATACTTTTGCAAGTGCGAGTGTAAAAGCTAAATGCGAACGCATAGTACATTAAGCCCCAATTTCAGTGATGGAAGCTCGTCTCTGGCTGGAGATAGCACGGCTGCTGATCATGCGGTGGCAGCGGCGGGAGTACGTGGTCACTGACACCACCCCGCAACTGCAGACCCTTTGGAGCAACGACGATAGCCTCGAGGTCGCCAACTACTCCTATTAGAACATAATTTTCCTTAATCCAACAACGAAGACAGCCTCGAAGTCACCAACTACTTACATTTGCAAGAACGTGTAAGTTTACTTAGCTTACTTTAAATTTCGGAGCAGAACGTACATATAAAACGCAAAATGTGCCAAATGCAAAATGTACAAATAGGACTTTCGGCCTCTTTTACAACGACGCAATGATGCTTTCTTTGTAAGGTGCACCATACCGGCTTTGTTTATAAGAAAGTTTTGAGAATAAACAAAATCTCACGGTACTTTGGCCAACAAAAAAATACAATATTTTGGTAACTTGATACCTCCACGTGTTCTTGAGAAAAACGGCCTTGACAGACAGACAGAAGGACAATAAAGTGAACCTAAAAGTGTTCCTTTTTGACTTTGGAGGTACGGAACTCTAAAAAGTTTCAATGTCAATCATGGCAGTGGGTGGGCAGTGGTTTCTGCACCGGCAATTTTTTTCATTATTTAGGCTAATAAAATTTTATTTTAGAAATGAGTTATGACTAATCAATTTAAATAATATTTTTGTTCTTAGTTTTGCTCAAGTGTTTTGGTGGTGTACTGAACAATCGATTTGTATAACCCATCAACCGTTAAATATTGATTTGCCTGATTGTGAGAAAAATTATGTATTTAAAATTATACTCGTATACAATAAATTAAATTGTTACAGTCATAGCTTTGTAACTGTTTGGTGTTGTGAACTGATATTAATTTTACACAGATTTGTGAAATTGTGCTTATAGAATGCTGGTAAATAAATAAAAGAAAATTCATGATGCCTTATTTACTTTCGTATACCTAACATGAAATATAAAACCAATGTACAGTACTACAAACAAAAATTATCAACAACTTACAAACTACATGTATAACTAATAAAGTATAACACAATATAATTATAGCTAAAAGTCTATATCACATGAGCTTTATATGAATACGAGCAGAACGCTTTTGTTTTACGAAGGCAAGATTCTACAGATTTTTGGATTTTTAGAATTCAAAATCTATATATAGACCTGTAATCACTGCTTTATCTAACGCTACTTATGAAATATGTTGTCGACGTAAGGTCCCTTGTCCACATTGCAAAAAGTGCTTGGCAAAAAAGATATGCAAATTCTCCAGAACGTTAGGCGAGTTTGTAAGAAGGATTGAGGTTCATCCACGCGGTATCAAAATGTAAAAGGAGTTATTCAAATTGGAACTCTTGTTACATATAACCGACTCTCTCATCGTTGAGAACACCAGCTACAGCTTCTCTCAAATGTTGAGACTTCTAGTATGCCTTTACCCTGGTTAGGGTTACCACACGTTGCATTTATCTTTGGGGTTCATTGGCGAACCGACAGGACAGCTGAACTCCCGGGCGAAGTCTTCAGAGTTGGACAAGGTCCCAATAACTCGGAACCTTCCCGGAGAATGGACGGCGGTTTTGAGCTTGTTCCTCATCGCTTCTGGACGCATGGCGCCACACCACACCTGAAAAGATGAATGCTAATTAATAGTAATCAAATTGTAAACGAATATCTCTATAGTTGAATTACATGTCTGTAAATTAATCCGTAGACGTACGAAGGTCACCGACATAGATCGACGAATCAGTGAGCTGAAGTGGCAATAGGCAGGCCACATCGCTCGAAAAACTGATAACCGGTGGGGAGTAAAGGTTCTTGAGTGGCGACCACGTACCGGGAAACGTCTACCAGGCCGTCCCCCTTCTAGATGGACCGACGACCTGTTGCTGTTGCTGGATGCAGGTGGCTCGGGACCAGTCGATGTGGCGTACCATGAAGCAGGCCCATGTCCAACAGTGGACGTTTCCCGGCTGATGATGATAAAATTAATTATATAGACTCGAATCAATCCCCCAGGTAGTGAAATGTGGTTCAAATTTAATAGATCAGTTGATCACCCTCTGTTCCAGTCCAGCATGAACCTGGGTAAGATCACAAGTTCCAATTAATGATTGACCTGGATTAAATCGCGGACATAAAAAGTAGTTAGCTATTTAAAAAAAGGATTTTACCTTTAAAACAATGTTATAAATCCCGACACCTTTGGCAAGGCATTGTGATCCTTATCTAACACACATTACACGCCACAACCCATTCCTACGATCATAATTACCTACATTAGCCCGCTGTTCTGATTCTTCTTCCAAGTGTCCCTCTCAGATCGCCATGTTAGACTCCATGAAGAGATTTGTCATCACCGCGCTAGGCAGGTGCATTGGTAACCGCAATAAGATGTTAAGAGGCTTTGTTGGTTAGACCACGTGGCCGCGTTCAAGGTTGCATTGTTTTGTAGCTGTCACTATCCGAGCCCTATCCTACTCGAGCGCGTACGGTGAGACAGCATACACTACGCGAAGTTATCCACCCGTTATTTGGATGTTTCGTAGTCCAGGGATCATTTGAAGGATACAGTATATTATGTAACCATTTTTTTAATACAGTATACTAATGAAATTTCAGATGTCGGTGGTTTTTCCAAATTGTCCTAAATTGATTCATACTCTTGTAAATCAGGTTCAAAGTTGGGGCTTTTTACTACCGTAAAATACAATTCTTTGACGCCCTGTAACTCTGGAAGTATATATTTAAACGAAAATCTGACTCACCACCGTCACAGATATTTGTTTCTAGATTTTGTCTTGAAAATTTCATAGATTTTCATAACTTAATACTCAAAATATGACTGGATTACGATTGTATGGGCGCTTTGACACCAGCATACCGTCTTAAATTGCTGTGGCATAGATGGATGATGCCCATCTCGAGACCGTTGACCACACTGCATACAAACTCCATACTAACTTGTGCAAAGTTGAGGAAGAAGAGTTGCGTGTGAGTGTGGTTGAGTCCAGGCAGTGTCTCCTCAGCAGTCCCGTGGATCTGCAGCCAGTGGAGGTATGCTCGAAACGCCTGCTTCACTCCCCCATTGTCCGCTATGTTTTCACCCTGCAATTGTTATAAACATATTATTATTTGTTAATCAGTTGATGCAACTGATATTGCCTTCATACCGCTATTCTATACTTCAATTAGTCTTGGTGACTTTGTTATTTTTTGTACAGTCTACTTTTAAATGAGTTTACATGGCGCGTCGACTACTTCATATATTAATACCGAGATTTTGTAATTTTATACCAAATTTATGGGATCCACGCCAGTTATTATTGCGTACCATTTTAACTTACATTTATGGGGTCTTCAACGTGTTTTATATAGTTTCTTTTATTTATAGTGGTTGAGGAACTATCTTATATACGAGTATGACCGTATTGTCATGTAACAACAGGCTTGAGTTGAATGAAATTCTGTTGCGTATAGCTTAAAATAATTAAGATATACAAACGTTTGGCTATCCCTGTTAGCGACGATTTGTTCTAGAAGGTAAGGATTCTATATAAAATAAATTCACGTACTCTTACTGCTTGCTCCCAAACAGCATAAATTGGTGATTACTGAAAATTTAATCACATCATGAAAATTAAATGTGCATTTTCATGTGGCGATCGTTTCCGTCGTTTTGAAAGTATCATACTGAACATTGGACTAAAAATACAAGCCTGACTTCATGTGAATCTCAACAAACTTCTTATAGACCTCAGGCACGACTACCGTCCGTACCGTGCGTGTTTCTGCCGTCCAACTTAATGTTGACCTCGGTCACGACTACGTATTCGCACGTCCGTACTGGTAGATATAAGCACCGACCTACGCTGAACGTCTCCCGACTTCATGTTGACCTCAAGCAAAATGTACCGTTAGTACTGGGTGATGAGGCACTAACCTGGGCTTCATCTGCTGCCCAACTTTGTTTTGACCTCAGTCACGAAGTATCGTTTGTAATAACCGATGAAGCAATAATCTGCGTAATGATGCCGTCTTATTTCATGTTGACCTCGGGTACAACGATATACTCTCTTCGCGTCCGTGCTGGTCGATAAGGCACTAACCTGCGTATTAATGCCGTCTAACTTCATGTTGACCTCAGGCACGACGTAACGTCCGTATTGGTCGATGAGGCACTGCGCACGTTGGTGAAACGCCTCTATGGCAGAGTCGGACCACCAGCGATGCAAGTTGCCGTCGCAGTCGAACAGTCGACCCTTGTCGTCAAAGCCGTGGGTTATCTCATGACCTGCAATATATTATTGCGTCGACTTCAGAAATTATCCCTCGAGAATGCATTCATTATCAACAACTAACGATGGAATATCAATGTTAGAACTCCGTAGTTTTTCTGGTTAACTGTTAGTTAAAGTAGTAGTTATAGGTGACATGACTGCTGAATTTGCCAACTTTTTACAAGAGTGTCTTGCGAGGCATTATCTTTTATTTTTTATTTTTGAAACCAACAGTCATCCAATATACATACATGAAAAGAAATATGATTATTAAATGGATCTAGAGTTTCAATAAATGACATATAAACTAAAACTATTATGTGTAAGCTGAAAATTGCTATTCCATTAGAATACAAACTAAACTTAAATAAGGTGACTAAATTATATAATTACACTTTTAACTTATCCTTAAATCTATTCAACGAAAATCGAAATATATCTAACTGAGTAAGGTGTTTATTATAATAATCAAGAGATCGCCAAAAGAAACTATTTTTAATATAATTGTTCTAACTTTTAACTAAATTTGCTATGAAAAATAAATTAATATAAAAAAATTTCATAAAGAAGCTTTTATTTAAATGTTCTAAAAAGAAGAAAATAAACTTTAAAACTTTAAATTAAATCAAACCCATCAATTGATTACATTGAACAATTTATATGCTATAAAAGCTTGTCGCGTGATTTTACTTGTATTGATGTCAAAATTGCGAACCATGAAGGAGGCCTATGTATTAATGACCCAGAATACAATAATTATGTAAACTTATCTAGAGAAAAAAGTATGTATTTTATAAAATAGGTAAATCTACACTAGTAAATCACGCGACAAGCTTTTATAGCATATAAATTGTTCAATGTAATCAATTGATGGGTTTGATTTAATTTAAAGTTTTACAGTCTTACCACAAAAAATATTTTAACTCATCAGTTAAATACCAGTTTAGTTAGACAGTATTAAAAAGATAATCACTGCATAGTCACACATACACTTCTTTTACACATATATTTAATGCCTTACATACTATATAGGGCTTTTCTGGAAACCAGCGCTATGGCTACTGCCATAGCAGATGCTGAGATTAGTTTCTGTTTCTGTTTTCTGTTTCATAGACAATTGTTTAATTTTGTTTACCACAAAACCATATCCAACGTTTGTTTACTTAGGCACGATTTATCTTGACGTATCTTTATTTTATGTTGACACCTCTAGAAAACGTTTCATTGAAAGCATTTTTTTAAATTTAACATAATTTTTATTTATCAAATTGATTTGATTCAGTAATTTCTACATTATAAAAATATACGAAATATATCCTTTATGTAATATATAAACGCACGCTTGCTTTTGTTGCCGTACATTTGGTGGATTGACAATGCTAAACTTTTTTAAATAAACAATTTTATACATCCAATGGAACGTGATTTTCACTGACATGAGGTCAGTGTCAGGTGTCAGGTTAATTTTATTCTCTCAATCGAATCTGTGAATCGAATATTAAAATTGAGCTATAGTTTATGCTATCGTGAGGAATATCGTCCTTAATTATATCAACGATTATTCGTCTCGAGTCATGCGTGGTTTCGTTTGGACGTGACTACGTTTATTTTATTATAAATTGCGAAGCGTGGCGCTAGCCGCTGCGACGTCAGCGTCATGGGCGAGGAAAAACTCGTGGCGAACTCCTCGTGTTCCTGCAACAGAAGCTGGATGTGATGGACGAAGTCAGAGCGTTGCAGATATGTAAGTCAAGCTTCAGCGAGGCTGACATAGCTGCGGCGAGGAAGCTGCAGTACGCGGCTCTCAATAAGAGCGACCAGATGATGTCACACAGACGTGAAGGGACACCGAAGAGCCTGCAGGATATCATCACTGTGCTTAAAGAGACCGATCCTGACGACGTGCCTACGTTTGTAGCGAAGGAGTTGCACAAGCTGCCTCCCGTCACCGTGACCATGTCGACGTCACCAGCCTCCTCAGCCTCCAGTGAAACAGCTTGCTGCTGGACACAAAGAAGCTGAATCACCGCGACGTGATTTTGCTTCAGTGGTTTCCGTCGCTAACAAACGAACTGTTCAAGCCCAGCAGCCGGTGTTACCGAAGGCGCAGACGACCACGAGCCAGCAGCGGACGCGCGTCCGATTTGATGACACGGACGAGGATGTATTTCAGAAAGTCAAGACGAAAAAGGCGTACCGTAAACGAGTGACTCGGAACCGCTGCGGAACCGCACCCAAAGGGCCCAACTACCTGCTGCGCGCTGAAGTTCCAACCACGGCCACGTATCTGTCACGCCTACATTTCATCACCACCATGCAGGACGTCACAGAATATATATAGCAGAGGTCCAACTAGACCGTGAGGATGGCGCAGCTGGAGTCACGCCACGGTACATCATTCAAGTCGTTCGTGGTTCGAGTCCCGACCTGCAAGCTGACCCGTCGCTTCAGAGGAAAGATAGCGACTAACACCACCAGAGCGGCACCAACGTGCCATAGTAAATAAGTGTGCAGAATATTTTTGTAGTGTGTAGTAGTTTAACTTAATGTATTTTATTGTATTGTATATATCCTTATGGGTCATTGTTACCTGAAATAAATGAATAATAATAATAATTTCCCCGAAAGTTTTACTAAATCTGTAGCGTTTTCGAAAGTTGCGCTCGTTGTAATGTTCAAATGTATTTATTCGCACTGTTAAAACGGTCACGATAGTTGTCCATTAATTCCACGTCTTCAAAATCATTAAAATCAACAAAGTCTACGAAATCTATTGCGAATTCCGGCAGAGAATGTTATGACAGGCTACAATTCAAATTAAAGTTTTATGTTAAGAGGCTATCTTGGTAAGACCACGTGGCCGCGTTCAAGGTTGCATTGTTTTGTAGCTGTCCCTCTCCGAGCCCTATCCTACCCGAGCTCGTACGGTGAGACAGCATACACTACGCGAAGTTATCAACCCGTTATTTGGATGTTTCGTAGTCCAGTGATCATTTGAAGGATACAGTATATTATGTAGCCATTTTTTCAATACAGTATATTAATAAAATTTCAGATGTCGGTGTTTTTTCCAAATTGTTCTAAATTAATTCATACTCTTGTAAAACAGGTTCAAAGTTGGGGCTTTTTATTACCGAAAAATACAATACTTTGACGCCCTGTAACTCTGGAAGTATATATTTAAACGAAAATCTGACTCACCACCGACACAGATATTTGTTTCTAGATTGTGCCTTGAAAATTTCATAGATTTTCATAGCTTAATACTCAAAATATGACTGGACTACGTTTGTATGGGCGCTTTGACAACAGCATACCCTCTTTTAAGCAGTGTCTAAGCTGACATCGGCTAAACATGCATTTGTGGTAACATTTTTTCAAAACGTGTGTCTAAAGCTTGTTTATCTTTTTTGTGGTAAGACTGTTAAAGTTTATTTTCTTCTTTTTAGAACATTTAAATAAAAGCTTCTTTATGAAATTTTTTTATATTAATTTATTTCAAAAACACTCGAACTGAAGCCAATCCTCTTGGAGCATGTGAATGCAGCAAAAAGTATCTAATTAAACAGACCCCGATCTTTTTTCGGAGGTTAGTGCGGAACAGTTGTCTTACACGCTCTCTGACACTTATGTCAACCTGGTAGTCTATTATTGAGATTGTGGCCAAGAGTGTGTTGCAAATACTGCCCAGTGACTCGGCAAAAATACTAGTATTGATTTTTGAATGAAAACATTCCTTCAGTTAATAAGAAAAAAAAGTACTAGTGCTTTTGGCTTTATAACTAGTTAATAAGAAAAACGCACGTTTGCCTTGCGTTTTTAAGACAAGCTTCTGAAATCACGAACTTTTAGCACGCCAAACAGCTACAAAACGTATCACTTTCTGAGCACAAGTATTAGAAAAACTATATATATTATTCCCAAGTTACGTGTATGGGAGCCACCCTTAAAATATGTTTTGCAAGATTTTATTCTACTACTTCGTCGGCGTGATTAATATGTATTCCCGTACTAAATTACACCTTTCTAGTAGTAAGGGTCTCTAAGCAAAGCCGCGGACTGACAGACGGACCGACTAACAGAGCGAAATTAAAAGGGTTCGTAGTTTTACTGCGGAACCCTAAAAACAGAAGTGACAGAAGTTGAGCGTTCTCATTTCAAAATATAAGTTTTACTCAAACCCGCGCGGAATATGTCATTAACTTCTTCTGTTTCTGATAACCTGGTAGTTCAAATGATTTTTCAATAGTTTGGTAGGAAATTAACCTGCGCTACAAAAACGATATTGCACGCTCCGGTGCACTTATGTCAACGTGGTATTCTGGAATTAAGATGAGCCCGTATTTGCGGGACCATTGAAAAGTTCTTCTTTATTTCTCCTGGCTCCAGCATCAGACCAGGACCGATGACCTAGTTAAGCTCGCGAGTAGTCACTGGATGCAAGTGGCTCGGCCCTATCACCGTGCATGTGTGGGCGCGCCATAACAGGGAGACTCATGTCCAACAGTGGACTTCTGCAGCCGATGATTATTGCATACGCTGCCTTGTCCAGCCTCAATTGAGTGACACTATCTTGTCTTAAATTTATTTAGAAAACCATTGCCAAACTAACATAAACACACGCTTTTTAGTTGTATTTTTGGCATTTATGCATGACATTCAGCATTTACACAGAGGATATAATCACAGACTTTGCACAGACTAGGTACTGATATAATGCACAATCACGACTTGTTTTGATTATGTGGTTACTCTTTCATTCCCTTGGGCCAAAAAGAGACAAATAGCATTTTGAATCTAAAACACTTCAACTAAAGTCTAAAGTTAATGAATCTATTTAGATTTAAAAAAAAAGAAGTGACAGAAGCTACGCGTTCTCATTAGTAGAATAAACCGCGCGTAATATGTCATGTGAGCTAAATCAAAACTACTTCTGTTTCTGCTAACCTGGTACTTCAAATGATTTTAAGTAGTTTGTTAGGAATCAACCTGCGCTACGATACGATATATAGAAACGATATAGCACGCTCCCTTGCACTTATGTCAGCCTGGTATTCTGATTTTGAGATGAGCCCGAATTCGAGGGGCCTATTGAAGAGTTTCTCTTTATTCCTCCTGACTCCAGCATCAGACCAGCTCGATAGTACCAGAAAAACGCATTGTCATCGGAACTGAACCAACGTACAAAATTTCAACTCCCTAGGATAAGAGGAAGTGCTTCTAATTCAGCTTGCAAGATTTGACCCGAACATACATACATACAAACATTGCAAGTTAAATAAAAGCTTTTAAAATATTTTAGAACCATGAAATCATGAAAATACGAGTAAGTAATCATTTCTTAGCATTTTTTTTGTACTTTCGGATATACCTCCTAAAACAGTAAGCAAAGTAGGTCACAAAGTTTTGAACGAAAATCTGCAAAAGATATGCGGAAATTAAAATTTTCTAACTCAATCTTTCTATCAAATTTGTCAAATAGTCGTTTTATCAATATAATAATGATCAGTCGATATTCACGAGTCATTGTTAATATCCCCAATAAGTATTACAAAATCTTTAATATTCGGCGATAAACTTAAGCGTACGGGAAAACCCAGAGATATTGTCCGATATAAATATTTTTATCGGCCAAATATCGTAATTCTTAGAGAAAAATGATATTGTTTATGGTTCAGTTGGTTGTGATTTACGTGCTGTTATCGTGGGCTAATACATGGATTAGTAACTAAATTCCATTTCTGGATTATGGGAAATCCCATTTTTCACATGAATCACCTGAGCTACATTGGGTCTAGATTTTTCCTACGATTCTTGGTTGGATTTAGCAAAAAAAAATTCTCTTATAGTTTCTTGATTATACTCATCCTATTATCTTGGTCACCTTGATTCATCCTTGAGCAGTAAAAGGAGCCATTGGCGGACTCAACTCAAGTGGCTCCCAGTCCGTCGCCGTAGGGACTTACATATCCTCTCCCTTCTCTATTCCGTCCTCTTTAATCCCTGTACCCCTTCATATCTCAAAGAACGCTTCAGCTTTCACTCGTCTAGTCTTAATCGTGTCCTCCGCTCCTCAGAAACGCTCACACTTGACATCCCTTCCCACCGCACCAGCTTCTACTCTGACTCCTTCACTGCGCGAAGCGTTAGATTGTGGAACTCCCTTCCCGAGGCTATCAGGCAAGCCAAATCTATGGCCACATTCAAATTCCAACTTAAGTCGCATTTTCTCAATAATTAATCCTATGTAGTAATCTTATGTACTAGTATGTATTGTATCCATAAAATAACGTATATTTAATTTGTCTGTATTTATTATTATTATTTAATATTATATATTATTAATATAAGTATACATATGTGTTTATTCAAGTATTTAATTATAATCTATCAATATCTGTCACACCTCCACCCAAATATTGTTACTTATTTCCTCTACCCAAAGGTTGTCTGGTAGAGATCGCTGTCAGCGATAAGACCGCCTTTTGTACATTTTTTATTTATTTTAATTTTATTTTTAACTTAAGCTTTGGTGTACAATAAAGTTATATTGAATTGAATTGAATTGAAGGATGTGCAAAATGGCACCACCTTCGACTTCAAATTAGGTGGAACCGTTTTAATGTGGTAATTGTTAATTCAATCCTATCTTACCAATGACAACACCTATGCCGCCATAGTTGAGGGATCTCGGGAAGTGGCGATGGTAGAACGGCGGCTGAAGAATACCAGCAGGGAACATGATCTGGTTCTTATTTCTGCTGTAGTACGCGTTTACCACCGCTGGGGCTGTGTTCCATAGGGTCTTGTTTACCGGCTGACCCAGACTGAAATCGAAGATTTATTCACTAAGCTGTGAATTACATTGTCGAGTCGCCGTGTACACGTAGTATTCATTTAGGAGTATATTTGTGTTTTATGAACTTTATACACGAGTATGTTTTAAAATTCTACATGGTCTAGTGGCTACACGCTTGGACTCACAATGCGGCGATCCTGGGTTCGATTCCCAGTAGGGTCTCTGGTCATCTAACTCGGTTTCATTGGTTCTATATCCGTCCGTCTGGTTCTAAGTGTGCCGCCTTGTAAACTAAGTTTGCATGCAGTCAAACAGAAGTATTAGTAGCATTATTGTGTTCCGGTATGAAAGATGGCCAGTGCTTCAATAGCTGGAGACTTCTTGGTAAGCACACTATCGATTCTTTGTCTTTATCGTCTTCTATGATCACGTTAGATGATAAAGTACTGAAGCTTGATTATTTTATCCGTGTTGGTTAAGCGTCGGTGGCGCAGTGGGTAAGGCGCGGACTCTCAATCTGAGGGTTCCGGGTTCGAATCCAGCCTACCAACCAATGAGTTGTTTTTTCAATTCAAGTACATTATCCGATTGCTTAACGGTGAAGGAAAACATCGTGAGGAAACCTGCATGCCTTGAACAGGCATGTGAAGTCCGCCAATCTGCATTGGGCTCGCGTGGTGGACTACGGCCCATACACTCTCTGTATGAGGGTAGGCTTGAGCCCCTGCAGTGGGGACGTATGCTGTTGCAGCAGTAGGCTGTTAATAATTGATGAATGTTGGTATACTACGTTAATACGTACCGCGCCTGTTCCATCTTCGTCAAATGCTGGAGAATATTCAAAATATTCTCGAAATATTTGTCCGGGTGTATTTTAACTTCCTTGTATCTATCGTCAAGCTCTTGCTTATTCAGTATGAAGTCCGGGTAGCCTATCCTGAGCATCATTTGGTCGACCTTGTGCGCAGCCAGTTTCTTGGTGTTGTCGTCGATCCAGTGGGTGATGTGCAGTAATTCCCTGAAAGACTGCTGTATTTCCCTGGTCATGGTGAGGGTATCGTTCTTGCTGGTCTCGTCGAAGTAGTTGCGGACGAACATTGAGCCCAATGCCATGCCCATGTTGGAGTTCACCTGAGAAATGCAGTTCTTCCAGCGAGGTGGGGCTTGCTCACGGCCGAATAGGATGAAGTAAAATCTGAAATATTTATAGTGAATACGAAGGTGGAAAGTGACGACGACGGTAAAATGTCGTTGGATGGTAAGCGGCACGACGAGTAAATATAGTTTAAATGATCCCTTATTTTGTAAAAGTTAATATTATAAATACTATGTACTCCTGTTATAATTTCCAGAATTCGTGAAAGTAGGGATGCTAATTTATCGGACTTCACTTACAAATACAATAATTGACGCATTCAAAAAGAACTAAAAACTGACTTCAACTTCTTTAAAAATGATCACCTCTCTCTCTTTCTCTTGACATTGTATGTCTGAGCCTCTACAACAATATTGGCAAAATTCAAATGAACTTAGCTTACTTACTGTTGCTTAGCTGATTGGAAGCGATCGTCCAGGTTGTTGACCCTGTGTCTCACGAATCGCCACAAGAGGTAGTTCGATAGTATACTTGGATCTGTGTCCTGTATTAACTGTACCAAATGCTGAAAAGGCACATTAAATTCGTTTTATGGTATGATATTGTGGGTGAAGAACTTTAGGTCATGCATGGGTGCATAATTAGATGATCGCGCCGAGAGCACAAAAGACTTACTGACTTATATCAACGCACAACCTAATAAGCTTGGGTAGGTAGTTGAAATTTGGAAAATTGTTCGGTTTGACGATCGTCAGATTGCTAAGCACATTATCCAGTGCCTGTACTGTACCCAGGCCAGATGTTATATATTTTAAACTTGACATCAAACGCTTTGCAGTGATGCAAGAATCTGAATACTGACTTCTGAAGACTAGTCCTTATTAATAAAATAGAAAAAGCTCGGTAGAAACGTGCACCAGCCGGAACAGATCACCAATCGAATGAATCGGTAAATAGGATAACATTAATTTGCAGTTTTTTAGATTACCCGGACATAAGCGAGGGCGAACATGACTACAGTCTCCTCGGGCTCCACAGTCCTGTTCATGACGACACACAGGTACCTCCTCCAGCGCACCTGCGGCACCAGCGCCTCCAGTTTCTCCAGTGGCATCCTCCGGTACAGCTCCGACACGTTACGTCGGTCCTCAGGGGCCGATGTTATTTTGGCAAGTCTGTGGAGAACACTTCTGGTAATGTAGGTGAAAGTAAAAAATAATTAGACACATTCAAAACAACACTGCATACTGTTCCAGTATCTGCTTGGTAGAAATCGTTTAAAATAATGCCGCCGCCAGTTGTAAGATTTATACAATTACCACCATAATCTGCATAAATCCATCGCTGAAGCCTTTCTTCAATGAGTTTGCCTATCATGCTGATTACGGCAATTCCTTTCATGGAATATCTATGTAAGCTCGTGTCCAATTTATATAGTATATCTAATACCTTTAAACGAGCAATTCTTGTATATACGAGTATATTTATAATTCGGATCTCCAAAACGGCTCCAGCGATTCCGCTGAAATTTGGTATGTGGGGGTAGGGATTCGGGGGCGAAAAATCGATCTAGATTAGTCTCATATCTGGGGAAATGCGCGTTTTCTAGTTTTCATGCGTTCGTCCAGCATCTGCGTTCAAATCCCGGCTGGAAAATTGCTGTTATTTTTGTTTTTTGTGTGTTTTTATTTACGAGTATGTATTCAAGTTTGTAATTATTTTTTTTTGTGGCAAATTGTCCCACTCTTTATGGCTAACCAGGAGCAGAAATAAAGTTTTTGTTTGTTTTTAAAGAACTACGAGCATAGCTCCGTCGCCCAGATATTTAGACATAATGTGTAAAATCAAGAATTTCGTGATTTGAATGGTTTCAACTCATCAAGCATCAATGATTTTTATTTTTGGTCGCAAGTGAATGTTGCAGAAGGTTACTGGAAAGCGTTTACCTTAGTAACACCAACTTACGGCGATCACCAAGCCGTTTGGCAAAAGTGAGACCCTCCCATAAAGGGCTCGCGTTCTTCATGGCATTGTCTGGTTCATTTCAGCTGTGTATTTTCTGCCTGACCAAAAAAGGTCATTTGAACGAAATCGAATGAACGAACGAAATCTTACTTTATTTCAAAGTCTATTAGTTGATTAGCACTCCTCTCAACGTGTTTAGCGTCACCGCCAAGTAGCAAAGCTATCTTTATGAGGTATGTTTTGTATGCGTTCAGATATATTTTGTTTGACTCTTGTAGGAAATAATCTCTCGTAGGTAAACCTGCAAGTACATTAGACATTACTAACATCAAATGTTCAGTTTTACATTCATTTAATAAATGACAAAACAAAACTACCTAAACTAGTTTGATCAAATTGTATCACAAATTCATCGGAGTTCTTTATATCTGGTCCCACCCATTCAGATATAAGGATGTCGTTATTGAACAGTCTTAGTTTCGCCATCAGTTCAAGCCAGTCAAATCTGCTGCTTTCCCAATGAGGATCTAATATTGGCCAACCTCCAAGAAGACGTAACAAATCTAATAGAGGTTGATGACCACGTTCTTGGAGTATTTCATAGTTCATGCACGACTTGAATAGGTATCTAGCCTTCAAGGCGGCACTTCCGTTTGCAGGATCAACTGTAAAGTGTTTCTGATGAATACACGAGAACTTCTTTGTGTTGTCTGGTCTTGTGGTAGTCGTTTTAGGGTTTTCCGTTTTTGCATGCATCAATAGGCTTCTTCCTATTCTTACTCCATGTCTTTTCTTGGTAAACCTCGTTTTTATTCTGTTAAAGTGTCGTTTGTTTTTCAAATAAACATTCTTTTTTACTCTCTTGTTCAATTGCATTTTGTCATGAAAAGATTTGGAGAATTCGCTGAAATGATTATTTTTTTCCTTCTTCTTTTGACGAACCTTACGATGATTATGATTTGCCTTTGGAATAGATTTATGAATTTTCTTAGATTTATGGTCTATGTATCTCCGTATTCGATTAACAATTTCAGAAACCATTTCGGACTTAGATTCTATAGTACGGTGGTCAGTTTCATTATTTTTATTTGCTGCAGTACTTAATACGTTTAGAATGTCTAAGCCGTTCCGAGTAGGTTTAGGCTTTTCAAGTGGAGGAATTATTAGGTCGTTTAAGTCTAAGTGAGGTCCAGGGTATATGCTAGAAAAACATTCATGACTTTTAAACTCCAAGAGTTCTTTCAGCACTTTGTCTAAATTTTCTCTTAATATTTCAAACGTGTCATATCTGTAATAAATAGTAACACATTTAATATTATAGTCCTCAACAAATTTTAACTATTTTATAGAAGCATACTTGGTTTTCCCTTTAATCAAATTTAAAAATATTTAACTCTTAACTACGTATACTTAATAAAGAGTTGTTAAGTAAACTGGCGTTAAATTATTATAGTTTTCAAGTTATTGTTTCTGTATTATGATATCTCTGAAGTATAGTTATTTATGAGCTGAGAATCCAATATGGGATGCTAAGTTAATAAGGCCTCTAAAAATTGCTTTGACCCAGTTTTTAAATGCCTATCGGCTATGATAGTTCTTATTTCATTGATTGATATATCCTTTGCACGTGACTTGGTCTGTATGGATTCCATACTTACGAGTATTATACCCTATACTCCATACTTTACCGGTATTTAAAGTAGTCTTCGGCACATACTTCTGTGCGTTGTTCCGTCGCTGTGCGGAAGAACCAATAAACAAACTTTTGCATTTATAAGATTAGCGTTATCGGGGATTGTGTGCAAGATGGATATTTCCATTTACCATCTTTTCTTGCATCAAAAAATTTTAAATTATTGGGAATTAAAATTATATACTAACCCTGCTTTATCGGCAGGTATCGGATTCAAAGCCGCCCAATTTCCGCAAGCGTATTGATAGAAATCGTGACAGGGATCGGCTTCGGCGTCCATATATTGTCTCATGATTTTTGCTTGGGTCGCTCTTATTGTTTCTTTATCCCCTTGACCTTTCCAGAAGTCGAGAATACCTACATGATGGAAGTAAACATCAGGAATCAACTCTATCCGTTTGTAACCTTGAATTACTATGAGTCGACTGTCAATTGAATGATGCGCCCACTGTCACATTATAAATCATTATCAATTTAGCATACAATGCTAGACTACAACTTCAACCAAATTTGATAATTCACCTGTGTAAAGCCGGGACGGTTTGTACACATTTGCCGAAGAGCCCATCTCACCTTCTTCTAATTCTGGTTGGCCTCGTATTTGTTCTACTACATCATCAAAAGGTCCCCGGTCGACATGAGGCTCTGGATTTATTGCCCTACGGTAATTAAAAACTCTGTTATTAATTTGTTTATTTGTTATGTTACATTTGCTTACTAGGCCATCTTAATAATCCGAAGAATACCTTTCGATTCCGTCATTTGTATCATACTGTTCGTCGCTATCAGAAGATTCATATTCTTCTGCTTCGCTCTCATTCTCATTTCTAGAATAATTATCATCTTCATTATTTTCATTCTTTTTCCTTCTATTATTGGATCTATTTGAGTCCCTATAATTGATAAATAATAGTAGTGAATGACAACATTTGATTTTTTAACTCTAGCACACGATACTTACTCGTAGCCTTGCGAGTTAAACATGAAATGACTCATACGTTTCACCCTCGTGGGGCTTTCGTGGTTCTTGTCTTTCCATATAAGAATATCACTGGTCACATTCCCCTCATATATGCTTCTCTTGGACTGCGGCTGCGCGAGCACTATCTCCTCCGGTGGCAAGAACGAAGTCCAGAACCCTCGGTAAACCTCCCGGTTTTCAGGATCTACAGTTTCTAATGCGGATTTAGGTATGGTCTTGATAACGAATTGGTCGGAGGGATCGCCCAATGATGTGTCTGGTCGTTTTGCTACGAAATATAAAGCAGTAGCAATAGCGGTTAATGCTATCACTGTTAAAAAACGTGAGAATTTAGCGCTACTAGGATGTTCTTTTATATTATATCGACGTGGACAACGTGTGTCCACTCGCGTCATGGCAGCTCTGGACAAAGAGCGCCACTGACAACGTCACAGCTGCGGAGATTCGTAACTGGAACATCTTGATTACAAACTACATAACTATTGTAAGCTTGACCCTGCAGTTGAATCCGCTAATAAATTGCATGTTGTCCAACTAATTTTATATTTACCAGCGTCTTTGTATTTGACTCTTTTATGAATAGCAGAATAGCCACTGGGTATATTTCAAGAATTTTACATTATTATGATTCTACAAAAATACTAAATCTCTTTCTATGAGTGCTTCTTAAAAAGAAAATACCTTTTTGGTTGACGTATTGTTGAGTGACAAAGTCAAATCTGACATACTATGCATACTATAATTACTGGCAATTTCAAGTTTATTTTGTGTCTTTCTCGCGAATGGAATATTTCGCCTATTTCAGTTTATTCCGTCCTGAGTAATCTTATAAGTTCATTTAGGGTTATTTTATCCTGAGTAAGATTGTTATTGAGAATAAGATGCAAATAAGATGACAGAATTTGAAGATTTAAAAAATAAAGTGTACTCCATTGGTGACATGATTTTATCTAATTTAAAGAAAGGTGCGTGTAATTAAATAAATTTACTTATGTGAATAATAATATCGGCATTATCAGCCGGGAAAGCCTAATGCTGAAAATATAATAAAATATACGAGTGCTACAAAATACAATACGTAAAAAAGGAATAATTTTAAATAAGTATGTGACCCAACGAAATTGTATGGAATATTTAATTAGGTACCAAACGAAACTGTGACGAAATGGCAATGACAAATCTAATAAAGCTGGTCTCATTTCTAGGCGCTGAACCGTAGTGTATTGTTTCTGGCATAATCAGACGTAGCTGTATTTGTGTGGTTTTTTAACTAGTGGCTACTTAGTTTGCTTCGCAAAATGGAGGTCCTCGGTTCGATTCCCGGGAAACTGTCAGTACTCGGTTTGGTCGGTGGTAGAGCATTTTGTAATGTCCAACTGGCTATTCCCTCCCTATCGGTACTCGGTTTTTCTATGCCCGCCTGGCTAGCTACCACCACGCTACCTAAGAATGCCGCTAAACATCAGTGCTGATAGCACTGGTGTGTTCTGGTATGAAAGGTAGCAGAACCAGCTCCTCATTAGGTTGAGGTTTCTGGGTGAACACACCATCCAACGGGCATATCGTCACTTACGAAGATGAAGGCCAAGTGCAAACAATTTCAAAAATATATTAATAAGCGAAGCTTATTCTAAGAGATGGTGTTTATGAAGCTCCAGTTAAAAGGACCATTTATTATTCGTTTGCAGATGAATCAGATGGTTCCGAAGAAATACTTTTTCAAAAAACTTTGTATGAGACGAAGAATTGGTTCAGGGCCATGTCTTGGGAGAACAAGCGATGCTTCGCGATGACTTTGTTGAACGATATACAAAGCCTTTGGACTCTGTCTATACTGCTCAAGTCATCATGGAACAGTCGACTGAAAGACGCTGTTTTTTCCATTTCCAAGTAACAAAGTCCTTTGAAATTTATTTAATTTTACTTAACTTAATGACGATATAACTTAAGAAATAATTTGTTGACTCATTTTTAAGGTTTCGTACCCAAAGGGTAACCCTATTACTAAGCCTCCGCTGTCCGTCTGTGTGTCAGCGGGCTGTATCTCACGATCCGTAACAGAATGGTAATAGGTAGAGAGTCGAAAAACAAGAAGCAAGGTCTTACAGCACAACCATTTAATTAAAACACAGTAAAAGTAGCTTTTTTATGTCTAAAAACTTAATTTATAGTTGAAAGCCATAGATCGGGTATGTAATCGGACTTACGTTTTCGGTAGAGCATTGTTGCGTGCATATTACCGTACCTATTATTTATGATTTCAGTATATTAATTATTCATATTCTGTACGGAACCCTGGTTGCGCGAGTCCGACTCGCACTTTACTGGTTTTTTGTGTATCTGTAATGTCTAGTTGTCTACTATAGACAATGTGTGAAGCCTAATGTACGACAGACGTAACTGGGCATTGTTCGCAGCACTCCTCCGTTGAGCAGCTACGACCGAGTGCCGATGGACAACAACCGGACCGCGCAGCCGCCGCTGGTGCTCAGTCAGATGATGATACAGGCCCGCGACTGGTTCCGCTCGCTGGAAAATGTAATGTAATAAGTTAATGTGTGTGACATGAGTGATGATAAGGATGAAAACGTGCTCATTTAAAACCTTATTCCTTGGCGACAGAATTGGTAACGTGGTAAAGGCTGTTATCATCCATGATACAAATTACTGCGCTGGGAATTTAGCCCGTGACCTCTAGATTACGATCCTAAATATGTGTTTAGACACAGGTTTTAGCTATGGAGGCGAATAAATGTAAAACTGATAATTTTTTTAAACTACAAGTTCTCATTTTTGTGGCTAATTAACGATCTTTTAAATATATTAGCATAGTTGGCATTTTATTCACAATGATTCTGGTTGAGCATTCTTTCTATACAATCGGCCCTATCGTCATATACCATCAGGTAAGATGAGGGCCAAGTGTAAACAGTAACGAAATTGATTATGGCATAAGCATAGCAATTCACTTTTAATTCCAAGGAACGCCAAGCGCTCGTGTTTGGTGATCTTCTGGTGATGTCCGGTGGTCCGATCCTCTGGGAGATCATTGAGAAGGCACGGAAGATACACCGGGACACCAAGACTCTCCAGATGGAGGAGATGGTTAACCGAGCTGTCCAGTCTCGCAGCAGTGTGGCATCACGTGTCCATCTAACGTCACGTGTCAAAGTGGTGAGCTATTGAAGTTTCTTTGCTGGAATATTGTTATTTTTAATCATGAGTGTCGACCATTTCTTTAAGCATTTGCGTACTACGGGGCGAAGTTTTAAAGCTTAATCGTCTTGCACTAGGTCTACGCCGATA
Source organism: Carcina quercana (assembly GCA_910589575.2). NCBI lineage: Eukaryota > Metazoa > Arthropoda > Insecta > Lepidoptera > Depressariidae > Carcina > Carcina quercana. The sequence goes on along the minus strand of OU342438.1, from coordinate 11,349,781 downwards.
TCCTGCTGTCATATTTTAGGTCTAAAATTTCAAGCCAATTTACTGCCACGGATCTTTAGTTTCGTGTACTCCTCCTGTAAAATGACATACGGGATGGGACAGTCCTTCACAATATTGACACATCGGAAGAAGACATGTGACTATGGCGCTCTTGATAATTACCAGTAAAAGGTGCATGGGGGAGCTTCAACAGTCGCCAAACGTATGCGCTTTTGATCTTACGAGAGGAATTTTGTCCTCAAAGTCAAATTGTATGTACAGCGGCCTTTGGATGTTCTGATATCTGTGATCGCGAAGCGCATATGATTTTACTACTAAATGTATTCTATGGTTTTTCCTAGTGTTAGGAAAGAGAAAATTGACTATTTCCGTTGATTCCAACTGGCTATCGACAGGCTTCCTCTAAACCTGAAGTCAAGGAGGACAGGCAGGCGGGGTCAGATATGTCATCTGGAAGAGAAGACGAATTCAACGCGACAGCAGAGGCAAGTAAACTGAAGGTAAACACAGCGTCAAAATATTTGTATGGAACTATTTTATTGTTTTGTTTACAGTGTTGCTAGAAAGAGATGATGGTAAGATTATGTCTGTCAAAGATAAAAAAGCTCTCTGAAAATGAAGAAATTTCAATATTATCTTTTTAGAATTAGTTTACAATATAATTTTTTTTCTTCAATGAAGTGTGTGCTTATTGAACGAAAAGCATGTATAATGCGAGGTCAGTTTATACTGGTATATTATAGCATAAAGTGTAGCCGTGAGTACATTTATTTTTATTTTAAACTTGTGGTCTGCTTATTTGCTCACGCTGAAAATGCTTTTTAGTGATACTGCAGATTATCAAAGTGAACGGTATTTCTTGCTTTGTGCGTTATTCTGTGAGGAGGTCTTCAATTAGGAGATTCTTATTAGACAATCATCTGATGGCGACTACGTGTCCGACGTTGAAGACACCACGCCTCTCCCACTACAACTTCGTAACAGTCAGGGTCAACAGTGGCACTTGAAACTGACCTACTGACCTTAATGATATTTTAGGTTTCTTGACTTATTTGCCCCTGTTTCCCCGTTGCTAAAGATTCTTCCTTCCGGTCCTGTCTAACTCGCTGCCAATTTCTTCGGTGGTCTAGCATACCCCTAGGTCCGAGGCCGCCACTGTAGATCTTTTTAAGACTCCGCTGTCTATCCGTCTGTCACCGGGCTGGATCTCATAAACCGTGATATTATTATTATTTGGACATGAGGGGTGCAGTTCGTCTGTCCTGCAAGTCACTGCGACCTTTGCAGATCGATAAACCGTGATAGATAGACAGTTGAAATTTTCACATATTATGTATTTCTGTTGCCGTTATAACAACAAATACTAAACTACAGAATAAAATAAATATTTAAGGGGGCTCCAACAAACGTTAGCTTGCTTCGGGTTGACCACCTTCAATCGTCACTTTGGGTCTGAAGACAAGTTAAATTTGATTCTAAATTGACTAACAAATGTCTATTTGTTTTTGATAATGATGATGACCTCAGCATATTTTGCCGTGATCCACAAAGAAATACAAATTTAATATTTTTCTACTGCCTGATGTCAAAGAGCAAAAACATACATAGAGGTAGTGCTGTTTCTGAATTGCTTCAGCTTAAACAATGTCTGTGGAAGTGGGACGAGGCTATAAAGAACATTCGAACAGCATGTAGACTGGACGAGATAGAAATAGCCAATGTGGACGGAACCACGAGGAAAATGTGGAGAATTCACCGACCAAACACAGATACATCGGAAACCGTGGATTTTGTATGTTATACTTTATTATTTAAACGTAGGACTTACGTCTAAATTTAGTTTTAGAACTATAACCTCCCCATTCCTTCCTTAGTGGGTCGTAGTAGCCAACAATTTCAGACAGGATTTCTGACCGCAACTTATCTGGGTTGATTTCAAAAAGTAACTCTTTAACGGGGTAACAAAAGTTACTTTTGTCTGTTTCCATGTTACGAGTATAGGATTAATGCATGCTAAAGATCAAGATTGGTCAATGTCGTTCAATCAATACTATTGTCACATGTGATTTTAGAATATTTGCATATTAAGATTGAAAATATCCTTTTAGATCCAACTGCTTCCAGCGGCGGTTGGGAAGAGGATCTTGTATTTTCTTCCCACACAGAGCTTGTCCGAGTACTCTAAAGTAAACAAATACTGGGCGTACTTGATAGAGGACATTCGATACGAAACTAATACACGCGACAAGTTGATTAAGGATTTACAGAGAATGAAGGTGATGAAGAATTCAATCCAGAGTAATATTTATCATAGAGGAATATCAGCGCTTTTTACTGGCAATGACTAATGATTGGCACGTGTTTGGTTTGACCACAAACTTTGTGTTAAGTATGCATCTCTGTCCTTAAATATAAATAAAAACAGTCACTCTAGCCTTGAAGAGATCCAAGTGGTAGTGTTCGGGAATCATAAACTGGTAGGTAATTCCACGTTCCTTACATTCCGGAACAAAAATTCCATATAGTTGTTAGTACAGCTTAATCTATACTACTTAGTATTTAAAATAGATTTTAGTGTGCGCAGCGCAAGGCGCATAATATTTAAATGACGTTTTTCTGGTAGACCAATTGTAAATGCAATTTTATGATATATTTTAGACCCCTATTGTCTGTGGTATTTTAGCTCTCATTAAGTCATTATTTGTTATGCGGAAAATCTGTTCAGACACATTGAATCTTCAGCTCTTTTCCTGAATTTCAACCATACATAAATCAATGGACATATTTTTGGCTGATAAACGGAACTAATCAGTTTTTTATCCAACCACCCTAGCATTTAGTGTTGGAGCATGACGATGAAGTTGGTAGATATGCGTCTACGACGTCTAACAATCTTCCCCAGTACTCCTCGACGAGGTCTGAATCCACGCTGGAGACCAAACATGTCAGGATTCAGAACTCCGATGCAGACATGCACGTACATATGAGACCGAGAAGAATTGACCTTCAGGCCAGAGATTATCAGCAGAGGACGCAGAAAATTGTACGTAGAAGACTTTATTTATTGTCTACCGCCTCCGTGGCCTAAATGGCTAAATGTTTGACTCACAAACCGAAGGTCCCGGGTTCAATCTATCGGTACCCGGTTTGGTTGATGGTAGGGCATTTTCTATGTCCGCATGGCTAGCGACCACCATGTTACCTAAGTCTGCCGCCAAACAGCAGTGTTAATAGCACTGTTGTGTTCCGGTATGAAAGGTAGCGGAGCCAGCGCCTCATTAGATTGAGGTTTCTGGACGCGCACGCTTACCATCCAACAGTCTTATCGTTACTTACCATCAGGTGAGATGAAGGCCAAGAGCAAACCCATCATACACTTAAAAATATGTTCTAATTTACAATTTATAAGACATCCGCGTTAATGTCTTTTTCTGACAGACTGACATTATTGTAAATATGTGTCGTCCACGTGTACCTCGTCTCCCACCGTAATTCGGTGAATTTCCAAGGTGTTTTTCTCTAGAAAGAAAAACCAATCCGCAACCTGTACGAGGTGACAGAGAGGCTGAACCGTCGCGGGGCAGTGGACGAGAACCTGTTCAACTGGTGCAAGATCATGATCCAACAAATAAGGGAGACTGATAGAAAAGAAGTGGTAAAAATTTTTTACACTAACATTTTTTCCTCTTTCAGAATTTGACATATCGAAAATTTACTATTTCGATAATTTACTTTAGTTGTAACTTGCGGGTGTCATTGAAAAGCTTATCATCATTTATTCATATATCTATCACATATAAGAAATGAATAATATGTAACACTCTGACATACAATTAAATTACAAAATTGAGTTCAGATTACAGTACGTAAATGGCAATTACAAAACCAAAAATTAAACTACATTTTAATTACATTTCTATCAATCAAATATTATGTCTCATTAACTGTCGTCGAAATCTCTCACATGTAAATGTATCCTGCAATCGTCACCGATGTTTTATTTAATGTTTGCCGACAGCACCGACAATCTACGGAAGGTATTATGCCGATGGACACAATGCTGTTCCCATGTCCAATGCTGAAGACCACCGTGGACTGGCCCCTGAAGCACGCCATGATCAAAGATCCAGCTAACTCTTGCGGGTAACAAATAGCGTTGACGATTATATCTTGTGAATATCGTATTTGATGACATTTGATAAGTGCTTAGGCGTGGAATATCATGTGTTTACCTTGAGACTGGTCTGGTCGCTTAGTCCAATCCCACACCTACCGATTCTGTTCTGATCATCCCACACCAACCGATCCGAACAAGCAAGAAACGACCCGGGCCGTTCCAGGTAGATCATACAGAAACCGTAGGTCTGCGTCGGCGCTTACGGAATATATTTCAATCATCATCAACAGCCTATATACGTCCCCACTGCAGGAGATCAGCCTACTCTCCTACAGAGAGTGTATAGGCCATAGTCCACCACGCGAGCCCAGTGCGGATTGGTAGACTTCACACACATCTTTGAATTTCGTCTCCGGAGTGTGCAGGTTTCCTCACGATGTTTTCCTTCCAAGCCAGTGAATGATTTTTATCATTCGTACATAATTTCCAAATAGCAAATTGTATCTCATTGGTACGAACCAGGAAACGAACCTAGACCTCGATTGTTCAAGGACTGACGCTCTATCCAACTGAGCCACCACGGCTTTTCTAAAAATAGTTCATCAAAATAGTATGTGTCTATAAAACCCCTAAAAGCATGTTGCTTTCATGAACGCTTACGTTCTTGCACGTTGTGTATATATAAATGTGTATAAAAGTATATATATATGTAAATGGTAATGATTTTCAGTATTCAAATATTGAAGAAAACTGTAGTGGACGTCAGCTCACCGGCACCATGTAAGGCTGGGGAGGAGCACTTCAGTCTGTGGAGTCGCGACTTCTCCAGCTTGTACAAAGTGCTCAAAGTGCCGTCCTACATGACTACCAAAGAACATTTACATTTTTAGTGAAGTCGGTTTGTAAAGTCAAAAAATATTAATTGGATGGATTGATGACACAGTGTATTGATTTTATTTGCTTTCTGTCAATACTTATACCACGAATATGTCTATTTACATATCTATGTAATTAAGATAATTCCAATTTAATATATGTATATTATTTCATTTAATGTGTTTTGTTGCATTAAATATGACGATACAATTGTGATATTTGTTTCAATTCAAAATCATCTTTAGGAGAGAAGATCTGACGTAAAAAATCAACGACAGCATTGGACGCATTTCTTCCAAACGAAAAACTGCAGTTGCTGGTTAGACCATAATAATTTTGGTTTATTTGAAAAATATGAATAAAAATTGAGTACTTCAAACATATCACGTGTTAGGTACGTTCTAATAATGTATAGGTGTAGTATGTTTCATTCAGAGCGGGACTTTCTATCAACTTTCGATGTGCGGGTCCGACTCGCAGTTTTAATTTAGTTAAAATTCACAGTAGTAGTATATAGTATATTACTAAAGTTTAAAGGAAAACTGTCACGACTAAGTTGATTTTACAGATTAACGAGTAATAATCGACCATGATATCAAAATGAAAATTTCATACGAATTCCATTCAAAATTACTTTTAATTAGACGTTTGAACTTATTGTCACATGACCCTACATTGCTAGGAGCATTTAATCACTACGTCTACATTGCGCGTGGCCCAACATGCACTTGGCTGCTTTTTTAACTTTAACCATTTAACGTAGGGTTTTTATTCTGAATTTAAAAATTAGAGTGTATCCAAAGAGCAAATATAACATTTTATTACCCAAAAAGACTTTATTTATTTTTCTGCATAATCACAGACTAATATATGTTTTCAAGTAGTCTTTAGGTTGTCTTTGGCTGTCTTGTTTTGATAGTTATTGGTTATTGTCAAAGAAAAATATTAAGCATTAAGCTTTGAATATGTGATGTACACGTATTATTTATTTTTATCCTTCGACGTTAAAACTTGAAATTTTTAAACTTTACACAAATCTCTAAAGAGTTTTATAATAATTTACACTTTGTTTGCTTTATACTGCATAATGGATGGAGTTTCTATTAAACACGCTTTGATTGAACCCAAAGAGTCAACTGAAGGGAGGAGCTATACTATTTTCAACGACTTCGCCGGTCAAGTTAATTTGATAAATGATTTGATTATATCCGATTTGGTATATGGTAAGTTGACCGCATGGCACCGCGATTAGAATAAAATCACCCCCACCATGTCATTATTTGAATTTCCGACTAACTGCTATCACGAATTTAACTTAAGTCTTCAAAAATAAAATTCAGTGTAATGAATTACACAAAAGATGGGATAATATTTCACAGGTATAAAATTCAACAAAACAAAGTGTTACATTAATTTAAGGCGTAGTTAAGCCACACACATTTTAAAAAATAGTGACAGTTTTCGATAGTAGCATATGACTCGACTATGGCAAAGTGTTCGCCCTAGCGTCGCACCTTACCTCGCCTCCCACCATAAATAGGTGAATTTTGTTCATAACAAAACCACCCATACTACTTATAAGACATAGTAACCCCCTGTACTGACCATAGCTGTCAATGTCGGGATGTGACGAGTATATCGCAATGCACGATATAACTCGCGTCTTCTGACTGCCAGGGTATCGTTAATAATAACGGAAAACAGCAATGAACAGCGTTTAGAGACTAGTTCATAATTAATCCGAGTTGTTTCGAATGCTGCACCTAGAAGTAGCAAGTTGTAGCGCTCAGGAAACGATCTACAATTCTCAGTATAGTGATGATGCTAATGTTTCCTATATTTATTCAAGGCAACGATATTACGAATGAATCTCAAACATTCAATCGGCACCTGATGATTACCAAATACTGGTTCGTTCGTACATCGTGGAAGAACAAGCGTCGGTTTATAATAGCGTTGCTGAACGACTTGCGGAGCGCGTGGGCTTTGTCGCTTCTACTGAAGTCAATTTGGAACTGCAGGCCCAAAGATTCGGTGGTGTCTATATCCGAGTAAGTAATCTTCGATAAAAGGTAGAATCTTTTTGATAGAGCTAGCGTATATAAGAGAAGTCTGTAGAGTTAGACGAGTCTTAAAGGGACAAACTGTCTCTGTTTGCACCTTTTTTTTCGAGAGTCATTTTCAAGAGTCATATCAAACCGACTTTCTGTAACGCCGTGCCACCAATTTCTAAACAAACTCTATGGGACTGTCTCCATAAGGCTATATCGGACGAGCATAACATCACGGACGGCTTTTGTTAATAACATATTTAAATTTATGTACTATTTGGTCATTGTCAGTTAACTTGCACCAGAGTTTTTAAACCTCTTTTGTTTCAACGGTACCTACCGTGTTGTTTGCGATTGACTGCGCTTGTTTCATGTCAATATCTTCTGAACGTTGATCAGGACGGAATACCTGACAAACTACGACCGAGTTCCCTTCGACCACAACCGGACCGCTCAACCCTTGGCCACACTCGCTCAGGTCATGAGCAACGAACGCAAGTGGTTCCACAATCTCGCACCTGTTAGTAGCTTTCCGTCTTCTATCACACAATAAACTGACCTTTCCTGAAAAAAACTGGATTCCCCTTTTCCGTTAACCTTTTTATGGACAAGTAAATGCGTTCAAAAAGAACTGGAAACCGACTTTATTGCCCTAAAAGTCTACTATTATTAAGTCAAATTTAAGATTTATATAGTTTTCTCGTGGATGCCATTGCCAGAACTGGACCAAATTGAAATGGGACCACAAGGGAAACAAAAATCAAATTAAAAAAGAATTATCCAAATCGGTTCACCCAGTCAAAAGTTATGAGGTAACAAACACACACAAAAAATAAGCTATACACTTATGAATACAAAGGTCTTTTTTGTATTACATAAATTTTGTGTACTATTTTTCTGGAAGATAGGTAATACACACAAAATTAGCCTCTGCCTCGAAACAAAACTTGTATTAGCTCTAGGTAAATACAATCCTTTAACAAATTAAGGAGCAAAGAAGTAGTTCGATGTCCGTTGAATTGATCGTTTTGTCTAGGAGAAGCAAGCCTTTGTTATAGCGGAACTGTTGACAATATGCGGAGGACCGCTCATGTGGGATGTACTGAAGCGAGCTACAGATATATACGAGAACTACAGGAACCATCAGATGAGGAAGTTGCTCAAGTGCGTCGTGGTACAGAATCCCACGGTGGTGCGTGACGTAGGCGTAGAGACTACAAGGGTGAGTTTATCCTTGGAACTGTCTGTATTACCTTACCAGAGTGGGAACCCGCGATACCTAGAAGCCTCTGATAGCCAAAGAGACAATTGCCTTAATTGCCAATTGATTCAGAACCCTAAGGTGTACGTCTTGGCGTCTCTTTATTTTTATCTACCTTCGCTTCTCTTTACACGTCATGACAGTATCTTCAGTGGTCTCTAACTTCTCTTCTTTTTATTTATCTGGCAATTGTGCGATACGAAACGCGGGGGCAGCAACTGCTTGGCTTGCAGGCGGTGAGCAGGATGATCGATTTCATTTTCATTTTCAATGAATTGTTAGAAGCTAAAGGTAGCCTCTGGTATAACATAAACGTTACATCGGCAAATATTTCGTTGTGCAGGGGTCAAATGTGTCATTCGTGTCTGCATCGAGCGGCATATCTTCCCAACGCTCTGCACGGAGTAAACCCTCGCGATCATCTAGCAAGTTCAGCGCAACTCCTGTCAGTGCACAAAGCAAGGTGATGTATAATGTGATGAATCGGTACCTAATTTTTTTGAATCTGATAGTACGACGACGAAAGGATGTTGCTCGCTTAGTGTCTCTGGCCTTAGCTATAATCTACGCGGCTCAGCACGGATTGGTAGACTGCACATAAACGATTAAATTTCTTCTCGAGTATGAGGATTGAAAAGTTTACTAGGAGTATTGGCATAGGCTAAGCACGTCGTATAAATGTCGTGATATCGGTACTTATTCCCATAGACGACTAGATGAACTGTTATTGAAAAAGACTCAGTAAAGCATTAATGTATCTGTACTATCTTGTATAGTTGGAGGCCAGCCTTCAACGATGGCACGCTACAATAAAGTCAATTCGCGACTCTCAGAAACTAGAGGAAATCGAGATGACGTTTGCTGACGGTGTCAAAAAGATGATATGGAAGGTGAATCGTCCACATCCGCAAGACACTGAAACTGTCGACTTTGTAAGTATTTCTTTACGATTAGCCTGTGCCCACGACCTCGTCTGCGTAGATCGCTATGCCACGGGAACAATCGAGATATGAAGTAGCCAGGTTCGTCTCTTTGCAACTTTATGCCTGATAGAGATCTGTTTAGCGATTTAGTGGTGAAAACGAAACAAGCAGACGGGGAGACAGAGCTACCTTCATGTTAATTGATATCTGTGTTAGGTAGATGATTCCGATACTGAAAACAACAGGCTAGGAATCGAGGAACTTTTTTTAAATAGGTAGGTATACGTGAGATTTTTTTGGAGTGGCGAGCGGTGAATTTATTTAGTTTTAAGCTAAGCAAAGATAGACTCACGGGGTCTGAAGCTCACAGAGCCACTAGTATATATGTTTAAATTAAATCGTTGATACCCTTAGTTACAGATGCTGCCCACATCAGTAGCGAAGCGTATCTTCCTTATGTTACCTGACGTAGATAAATATGCAACGGTCAATAAGTACTGGGCCTTCATGATCAAGGAAGCGAAAGAAGAACAAGCCGCGAGAATCTTGTTGAAAAACACATTCCTAAATATGGAGGTGAGAAGTTCATCATCAGCCGGGAAACGTCCACTGCTGGACTGCTGCCTCCCTCATGGTACGCCACATCGACCGGTCCCGAGCCACCTGCATCCAGCGACTTCCTGCGACTCTAACCAGGCCGTCGGTCCATCTAGTAGGGGGACGGCCTGGTAGTCGTTTCCCGGTACGTGGTCGCCAAATGAGAAGTTAGAAACAATTAAATATTCATAGCAAAGGTTTTGATCCAAAAATTAATAATAAATTGCAGAAGTACAGGTGGTGGTCGCAAGAGGAGGAGAACAAGGCAAATTAAAATAATTGTATCAGGATAGGATATTTGATGAAAATCTGATCAGCCAATTTGAATATCATCAGGTCTTTTGATGTAGGGATCTTAGCTTAAACATGGAAAGGTAAATATTGTGTGTACATCAAGCCTCAAGGAGTGACAAACGTGTGATCGTCATATTATCTGTAAGATGCAGATAAAAAAAATATTTTCTTGATCGTTTTGTCTCGGCTGTAGAATAGGATGAATGAGGCGTAAGAGGCGACAAATTTGCATAGCGTTTAATGTGCGAACGGGATGAAGAGGGATCGCTTACTCAATTGTAAGAGCAGGACGGGGCATGTCTCCTCGAACACTTTCTCGTTAAGTTTACCGCTAGTAGCGATAGTTAAATCCCACTGTAGTAAGTGTAGGATAATGCAATTTTTGTATTCGGTATCCGGAAAATCTGGTGACAAATATAATGTGCTTGTTTCTTTAAACCGGCATACTATAGCTACGAGTATAGGAGGCAACACTACCTATAACAACAGCATTACCTGTCCGCCTGCTCAAACGCGTTGATTCTCGCAAATCTCCTCACAGTAAGTCCGACGTGACAATGAAGAGTGTCTTGTGTCCAACAATGGAACTCGCAGCTGTTTACAGTAACGATATTTTCATATTTCCTAAAGCGCTGACCTTGAATTGTAGGCACTGGTACTGCAGCATGACATAAGTATGGAGCTGCTCCTGCCGGCGCGTCTGAGCTCGCAGCAGACTGTCGCAGCCAGTTCCATTGCGGCCAGTTTGGCTGTTTCGACGAGGGTCAAGGCACAAAAGTCAAGTGTACGAGCCAGCGAGAAGTCCACTGGAGCGGCCTCCTTCAAAAGAATGCTTCACGAAAATCAGACCCATGTGAGACATTTTTTGGCTTCTTTGATGTGGATAATCGCAAACATAGACTTTTTATAGACCTGTAATAATGGCATGGAATATCACTTGATGGGAAGGAGAATAAAGTTTCATGGTAAAAATAAAAGAAATAAAAATAAGATTCTTGTGTGTAGATGTACGTATACATAGTGTATCTCTTTTTATTTTTAATACCCGTTATTATAGAGGCTCTAGTAGCGGGTATACAAATTTCATGAAAAAAGTATTTTCTTAATACGGTTTAAAAGATACCGCCCTTTTATAAACGGACGGCCTGACAGAGGAGCTATCGGAGTCCTAAAAAATGCCTTCCACCTTTTTTCATCGTTTATGTAAGATTTTGTAGAAAAAAATTGGCTTTACACGAACCCGCACTGACGTGCCCGCCGATATTTTCAATCAATCAACTTACTATCTGAGGGAGTCTTTAGTTTTAATAGACTAATGAATTTTTAAAACAGAGATATCAGCCGATCAGGAAATTGGAAGATCTTTCTTTGCGTCTGAAGCAACGAGGTGCAGCTGACACGCACTTGTTCACCTGGTGCCAGGATGTGGTGCATCAAGTCAAGGACATCGACGAGAAACTAGTGGTAATGTACCTGATAATGTTTCATCAGGTTTTGGAATGGATTTCCAGGTCATTTAAAACCACCATTTCTTTCTCAGGGCCAGGGTCTTCTTGTACCACTGATATATCATTTATTGATAGGTTTACCCTTGGTATCCATGTATTCTGATGGTAAGCGACAAAAGGCCGTAGAATGAAATGAGAAGTACAATCATACGCGATTTTTTCGGAGACACCTGTCACCTATCTCTCTCTCTCTCTCGGGTTAAGGGATAAGTCGCGTCTCCTCGCAATATCACCCGCACTAACCATACCCGTGTCACTACTCTCAACACGCCCACTTATGACTTTTTATATGTAATCCTGTTCCCTGGCACAGGATATGTTTTCGTTCCTTGCCGGATCACATTAGAGCTGAAACTTCTGTTGCTTGACGGCAGATTTAATTCAAACCCCAACCCTACGGATATACCATCAAACCGCCGTATAAGTGTTTTGATATAGCAAATCTACCCATGGACAACTCGGTCGTGTTTCCTGTAGGCGATTTTAACGAACACACATTACTTTAGTTAGTTGGTTCTAGAGTCCACTTGGCTTCATCTCACCTGATGGTAAGTCACGTTCAGGCCGTTGTATAGTAAGTGTGCGCACCCAAGCCTCAGCGTATTGAGGCACTGGCTATGTTAACTTTCATACAGGAACACAACAGTGCTATTAACACTGCTATTTGACGGCAGACTTAGGTGGCATGGCGGCAGCTAGCCAGACGGACGTAGAAAATGACCTAACACCAACCAAACCGAGTACCGATACCCACACTGGGAATCGAACCCGACACCTCCGGATTGTGAATCCAACATTTAGCCAAGATCCAAGATTGCCAAGACGAACAGGCTCTCTGTGAGGAGATTTGCAAGAATTAGCAGGCGTAGATGAAGAATTGTCTACTGCTCATCTCCTAAAATTACCTCTCCCTACAAATCCACACTCAATTGGATGTATTCGCCTACTACACCCACGGAAAGAAAGGGGGTGATCATGCCTGTTCGAAAGTCTTCCTATTCCGGACAAATTTTGTTGAAGCGAATAATTATTTGTAATGACAGCACCATCATCTGCTCGAGGGAGTGCTGCGCATAGAGGAGCAACACTTTCCTACACCACTTCTGAGGCATCTAATTGACGTGCCGCTTTCCGTGCCGGTCTCCAAAGATCCAACTGTTTCTACAAGGTAAGTGTTTTATTATCATTATATTTATAGGTATTTTATAATACGCAAGAATTTTTCACATAATATAAATTTTGAATTTTTGGACAAGTTGTAATATTGTATACCATAGAATAATTACTTCGCTAAGATTATGTATTCATTTAGTAATATAATAATAATAGCACTGTTGTAATATGGTATGAAAGGTAGCAGATCCAGGGCTTTATTAGGCTGAGGCTTCTGGGTGCGCACGCTTACAATACAACGACCTTATCGTCACTTAGCATCAGGTGAGATGAAGGGCAAGTGCAAACCTAACATACATTAAAAAATATACGATGAGTAAAGTAAGTACAGTTAGGATACTCGTTGTTTATTTGAATCTATTGTTTATGCAGTGCTCACGTGAAGCGCCGAGTACAGAGCGCCACCATATTCAACGTGGTGCTGCCGAGCGAGCAGCTGCGCGAGAGACGGTTCCGACTGTGGAGTCGTGACTTCTCCGGACTATATAAAGTTGTGAAGGTTGCTTCGTACCAGTCTCCGGTCTGATGGTATCCTATGCCTGTATATGACGTATGTTGTCAGTTTATTTTGGTTCCCTACCCAAAGGGTAACCAACGGAACTTTATTACTATCTAGCCTCCGCAGTCTGGGATACAGCCTTTTTGTGACAGATAAACAGCGGAGGCACCCTTTCGATCCAGAAGGGGCGCCACTTTCTTTTTATTATAGCAACGTTCAGCAGCTACTTATACTTATTGACCGAAGCTCATGTAAAAGCCAGGGGTGTCCTTTAAAACTATTTCAGTTTTTTGCAATCCAATTTTAATGTCTTCGATATTCATTGTTGAACTTTAAATGCAGCTTGCGTCCAGCGGCTCACCGAGACCTTTTTAGTGGGATGGGTTGGTCCGGTATATACGTTTCACGGTATGTGATCACTACTCGAAAATGATTAGAGAACTCTTTACTCGCAATCGCATCGATTATCTGTTCTTCGGGCAATATTACCCTGTAATATCAACTGCCTATTGCCACAGTCGAGATGTTTTAAGAGGGTATGCTGTTGTCAAAGCGCCCATACAAACGTAGTCCAGTCATATTTTGAGTATTAAGCTATGAAAATCTATGAAATTTTCAAGACACAATCTAGAAACAATTATCTGTGTCGGTGGTGAGTCAGATTTTCGTTAAAATATATACTTCCAGAGTTACAGGGCGTCAAAGAATTGTATTTTTCGGTAATAAAAACCCAACTTTGAACCTGATTTACAAGAGTATGAATCAATTTAGAACAATTTGGAAAAACCACCGACATCTGAAATTTCATTAGTATACTGTATTAAAAAAATGGTTACATAATATACTGTATCCTTCAAATGATCCCTGGACTACGAAACATCCAAATAACGAGTGGATAACTTCGCGTAGTGTATGCTGTCTCACCGTACGCGCTCGTGTAGGATAGGGCTTGGATAGGGACAGCTACAAAACAATGCAACCTTGAACGCGGCCACGTGGTCTAACCAACATAGCCTCTTAAGTGACTTTAGCTCGTCTAACTACGGAACTTACAGTGAAATACCGAGGACAGCTTGTTCCATAATCCTATGAGTGAATGAATATCATCTCGTTCGAAGTTATATTTATTCAATCTAGTTGAACGATCTGTTCAAGATATATACGAAGCATAGGAAGGTGAAGTTAACATTTATTGCTTTGTTACCTCTACATTTATTTTTGATTGTGTGAAATATCGTGATGTGTTTTTTATAATAAAAATATGTATGGTTATGAATTTGTTTAGCGTTTCGCTTGAACGAACCATTTATTTTAAATTAAGTGAAAAATATTGACATTTTTCAATAAAAATATTGTATTCCAGAGATGTTCTGTTGTATTAAATGTTTTCTTTTAGCGATAAAATGTACACGTGTATTGAGAAAACGGAAGAAATTGTTTCGGCCATATAAAATTCGCGGACAGGGAAATAAACGTCAGAAATGACTGTAAGGTAGGCATCATTGCCTTTCCTTAAATGAGAAAAAAACAAAGAGGAACGAAACGTCAAATTTTGTTAAAAATATTTTCTAGAAGCAAAATAAAAATATCTTCGATTTCACACTTGTTTTTCACACATTAGTGGTACTTACATTTGCGCAAAACATTAATAATTAAATTTGCGTGTTATGTAATAAGATCTGTGATAATATTTACTGTGCTCCAGTGAATTAACAATCATGAGTAAGCATATGTATTCGACGGCGAACCTTACGGACAAAGAACTAAAAGAGCAGGGAAATAGACTGTTCAGTTTGCGTAGATTCGAAGATGCTATGAACTGCTACACTAAAGCTATCGTAAGTAGCCCTGTTTGTACATTCATTATAATGACCGAGTAAGCGAAGCGAACTAAGATCTCCCCTTCGACTGCTATGGCAAAAAGCTACTTTCTGTGTGTTTGTATGTTTTCCTCTACAGGTCGCATTTCTCTACCGATCTGAAAGCGAAATGTTCAAATTTTTTTTCCTCAGCGCCCCCTTTTTTTTACACCCTAACTGAGTACTGCCTCCAAAAGCCCCTTTGTATAAAAAACGGGATATCTCCGCCATATAGAGTAGAGACAAGGAAAAAAGTCAAAAAGTCGAAAAAGTCTGGCTTTTAAGCTAGCAAGCACTTGGATTGGTGTTAACTAGAAATTTTAATAATAATGATAAAAGCTGGGAGTACCAATACATTTATTCTCATTGCCATCTGGGTGAATTCATTAAGATAGGGGTTTATAGAGCACCTGGAACCCTCTTCTCATCACAAAAGTATCTAATAGGGCTAAAACCAACTAATCTTAGCCGCTACTACATCTTAGTGATAAATCTGTACTAAGAGTTATTCATGCCTCAATTTCATCAATATTTAAAAAGAACCGACTGGCTCTGTGGGGCAAAGTATGTGCTCACGAGGTCTACAGCTTACAGAGCAACTAACCATCCAGCTATTGTTGTTTAAAACTTGCCTATTTTTCCATAGATAAAAAATCCATCAGTGGCGACTTATTTCACAAACCGTGCGCTATGCCACTTGAAGATGAAGCATTGGGAGGCTACCTGCCAGGACTGTAGAAGAGCTTTGGATATAGACAATAATCAAGTAAAAGGGCATTTCTTCCTTGGACAGGCTTTGGTTGAACTGGATTGTTATGATGAGGCTATCAAACATTTACATCGAGGTATGGATTGATGTGTTTTTAATATATTACAGACCTGTAAAACCATATGTAGAAGCTTGTTAATGGCTAGTAACCTTTAAATTCATTAGTCTTTCATAAGTTTATCTGTAACCGATCCAAAAAGTAAAATAAATATGAACTTGAACTCAATGTTTGGATGTTTATTTATTCAAGCAACTGTCCTTTATCTAAAGCAGGGTTTCTTAAACTTTTTGCAGTCACGGACCCCTTTCAAAATTTAAACAATTCCACGGACCCCTGTCAAAAAAATTATTTTGTAATAAAAAAAGCCTTACTTATGTATATAAAAAATACTTTTATTTGAACTTACATTGCACTTATTACTAAGTTAATGAGAAGGGTGCTGTTGTTTGGCCTCAGTGAGAACGTTAAATTGTGGGACTGTCTTCGACAAGGCAAGTCGCATGTCATAGTCCGGGCCCGCGCCCCACATCACACAATTTCCTAACAAATATATTTACAAACTGACCTACTGCGGACCCCTGATACACATGCTACGGACCCCTAAGGGGTCCGTAGACCACACTTTAAGAAACCCTGATCTAAAGGTTGCATAGAGAAAGCCATGGCAAAATTGACTATATTTCCTTATTTTAATTTTTTTTAAATTATTTAGTATAATTAACTGATAAGAAATCTCAAACTATGTATAGATTTTTAATTGAACTGGCTTGACTTTAAAACTATGTCTTGTCCAAAAATATTTAAATTTACAGCTTAGAAGAACATGTATTGGACGTAATTTAATTATTATTTTAAACTTTAAAACTGACTTTTTCACATGATGTAATTTATATTCAAATTTCAAACTTAAACTAGTTACAAAGGTCAATGTCAAATAAAATTTTATTTTTCTGTGACCAAATATACTGAAACATTAAATATTTTTTTCCATTACAGCAAGTGATTTAGCTCGTGAACAAAAGTTAAACTTTGGCGATGACATTGCAGCTCAGATACGTCTGGCAAGGAAAAAGAGATGGAATGTACAAGAAGAGAAGAGAATAGCACAGGAGATTGAACTACAGAGCTATTTGAATAGGTAAGTTACTATGCATACAAGCATGCTAATGTTGTTGTTTTTAGTCTCTCCATCCATTTGTCTGTCTGTTATAGGGATATATATTTTGAACCATTATTGAATTTTGAAATGCTCTCACAATCTGTATTAATATTGCTGCTATAACAACAAATAATATAAATAGGGATTTTTGCTATTTGGAAATTACAATGGAAGCGGTGAAAATATTTTTGGTTAAAAACAAAGGTCATCTTAAAAGTCACTGCTGCAATATAAGCTCTTAATTATAGAAATTACTATATTTTGCTTGCAACTACTCCGACGGCGCGGACTCTCAATGTGAGCGTTCCGGGTTCGAATCCAGCCATGACCTACGAGTTGTTTTTCAATTCAAGTACATTATCCGATTGCTTTGCGGTGAAGGAAAACATCGTGAGGAAACCTGCATGTCTTGAACAGGCATGTGAAGTCCGGCGTTCCACACTGGGCCCGCATGGTTTACTATGGCCCATACACTCTCTGTGCGAGAGTAGGCCTGAGGCCCTGCAGTGGGGATGTATAATATAGGCTGTTGACTATGATTGGCAGATTTAGAAGTCTATCATAATTTTGGCTGCTATCACTCTCAGAACAATTATATCATGGTATTTAATATTTCATGAAAGTTTCATGTAAATAATTATCTGGGTACCTAGTAAAGGACAAAGGGATATGGTGATCAGTGGATATGGTGGATATGACAGTAGAACTATGTTTAGCAATGGATGTCTCCCAGATGGTGATGATTTTGGTTATAAAACCACTTACTAGATGCGAAATTATGTTGCTTCTGGAGTGACCCTGACCCTTAAATAAAAAAAATAAAATAACAATATTTATTTTCTTCACAAAGTTTTACATTTTATAAAATCACTTAGGGTTTCGTGACTTTGTGAAGACTGGCTAATGAAATATGATTCCCTGTGCTACAGGAACCAGGTCTCCACATGTGTTTTTACACATTATATACTATACTATAATTTATATTATCTAAGTTAAAAAGAGTTTAACAATTTATAATAATAATATATAGTTACTGAGTGTGTTGTGTGAAAATTAAAAGTCATATTTACTTGCCTTTTATATTATGCTCAAGCTTTTCGACGTCTGTTGTTTCCAGACTAATAAGTGAAGATATGCAACATAGAATAGAGACATTAAAACTAGAAAACAAAAATGAAGAGGAAGTCAATGCAAAAATTTCTAAAATTGAAGAGGAATGTGTAAGTATGAGACTCTGACATTTTAATTTTTTTACAGATTGGGTACCCTCTTTACTCTCATTTTATTATATAAATTGTAGCAAGCTTCTGCATGCAAAGATTTGGGATTCTTGAAAATTTTGATTTACAAGCTACATGACATTTTCCTTGAATGTATTGGGCCAAGGCCTGGTCTTGTACACTTATAATTTTCAAAGTCAATTATCAAATAAAGGTGATTCAGGTACCATTTTTGTATATTTTGGTTTAGTTTATTTGTACAAAAACATATAAAACGCGCGAAATAGGTAAGACTTAAAGTTGAAAACAAAGATGGCGTCAATAAAATGACATTTGATGCACTTAGTACAAAACAAATAAATGTAAAATTATAATTCTTGTATTTTTCTAGAATACATATTTATTTTTTAAATAGTGTACAAGTGCAGGCCGACTTTGAAACAACTCTTTTGTGTGTAGCTTTGATAATTTGAGCATAGAACAATTCCATATGAGGTGAGAAGACAACAAATATACTTTTCTGATCCATAATGAGGTTGCACTTGATCTTCAGCTTACCTGGTGGTAAGTGCAAATAAGGCTATTGAATAGAATGTTCCCTCACCAAAAAGAAGCGTCAAAAAGAAGATGTTATATATGCTGATGTTTAAGGGCAGACTTAACTAGCCTACCGCTGAACAAACTGAGTCCAAATTGTATTTCTTTTATTTTATTTTTTCAGAATAACTACAGTAGCGAATTAAATAACCTATTCGCTAAGATTGATGATAGAAGAAGGGTAAGCATATTTTATATACAACAGTAATACCAAAAGTATTAATTGTCCTGTTTCATTCGCGTTATTGACTGTTGCTGCGAAAATTACACCATGTAAATAATGTATGTTACTATAATTCTTAAATCACCAAACGGTACCTTTCTTGTACATACATGTATATTATTTTATAGTTGTAGAATTGCTTTATGTCTCATCTCAATCATTATTGTTTTTGAATTGAACCATACTGACATTACAAATGCGAACATATTTGATATTCCTTCTTTTCCGTCATGACAGAGAGTCAGAATGGCTTGGTGTTTATAGGAATAATTATTGGGTAAGACAAGTAAATGCGTTCAAAAAGAACTGGAAACCGACTTCGATTGCCCTAAAAGTCTACTTTTACTAAGGCTTTAAGATGTATATCGTTTTCTCATGGATGCCGTTGTCAGAATCGGACCAAATTGAAATAGGACCACACGGGAAACACCACCTTTCAAAGAAAAAAGAAAGAATAATCCAAATATATAATACTTTTTATTCAGATCAAACAAGTACTGTTATTTTATGGTCACAGGCAGAAAGCTAGTATCTGATAACTTGCATGTTTCTGTTATTGACAGAAGCGTGACGTTCCGGACTACTTGTGCGGGAAGATAAGTTTCGAAATACTGAATGAGCCTGTGATCACTCCCAGCGGCATCACCTACGAGAAGAAAGACATTGAGGAACATCTGGAGGTGAGATCAGTATACTTTCAACACAATTTAATATAAATATGTGATCTAACTTCTTGAGTGGCGAGTGTATCGGGCCATTCCCCAACTAGATGAAGGTCGCGGGGAGTCGATGGATGCAAGTGGCTGTCACTGGATCGGCCACTGCTGTACATAGGACTCCTCCATGGTACGCCACATTGACCGGTCCCGAGCCACTTTCATACAGCGACTCCCCGCGACCTTAACTAGGTCTTCAGTTCATCTAGTTGGTGGTCGCCACTCGAGAACTTTTTTCCCCATCGGTTATCCGTTCTTCCAGCGATGTGGCCTGCCCATTTCCACTTCAGCTCACTGACGCGTCGAGCTATGTCGGTGACCCTAGTTCGTTCGGATTTCCTCATTCCGGATTTTATCACTTGTTCTTTTATTTATTTGCAGCGCGTCGGCCATTTTGACCCCGTGACCCGTGTGAAACTAACATCTGACCAGCTCATACCTAACTTCACCATGAAGGAAGTCGTCGATGCGTTCCTACAGGATAACGAGTGGGCCCTCGATTATTAAACGTGACCTCCTGTACTTAGTACAGTCATGTATCTACGTTTTGGTATGTCACCATCTTCACTGAGATACAATAATACGTTCAAACCTTCTGCTTTCTTATTCCTGTAGACATAGAATTCGTAATTGGCCGATAAGGTTGTCAAAACAAACTTGATACCAAAGTTCTTAAAAATTGATTCTTAGTCTCTAGTTTCATGATGATCCATCAAGAAATTACATAAAAATATATGTATTTTAAGTTTTTATTAAAATATAGTTCTGCTGGCGTAGCATGAGACGCACGAGAGCGGTGATATATAGTTTGCCCTTGTTCTACGTTTTAATTTATTTAGAATAATAATTTAGGAATTTAGAATAAAATTTTTAAGTTTTACTCTAACTAAATCATCGAAGGGATTGATTTTCAAAATTTTCAAAACGTATGTTTGTACTCTATGTTTTGATATGTCAATCAGTTGGTCAGGGAAGCTTAAGGTACATGATCAGTACCTAATAGCTCAGCATGCGCTGCATCGCAAAATATGGAGATCACAATAAACATGCGGAATCGGATGCCCTAGGTCCTACCTTCAAGGTTATTCCGCAGATGTCAAAATAGGCGACTAAGAGACGTTCAGGAGATGGTCAGAAGCATATATGTTGCAAATACATCTTATTACCATCACTGATTCGCCTGCCGAGCTTGGTGATTACGGCAAATCCCCCATGTAATCTATTGATCTGTGAAGGAGACTCGTGTTTAACAGTGGACTTGCAGCTGTTGATGATGACGACATGACAATATCTCATTCTAACCGCACTCAGGCGTCTCATGCTGCGCGGGCTGGTGTATTTTCATTCTAAATACTAACTTTTATAACAGAACATTTTGTTGAGAAAGTAGCATTTTTGTTTATGCACAAAACAGCACTCGAAACAAAAAGTATATAAGTTCAGTGCATCTATCATGAGGTTACTTTGGCGATAACGCGTATCGAATACTGTCGGTAGTGCTGCTCAATCTAGATGCGAGTGACAAGGACAGCGATAGTTCACGACAACGTGTCGCCTCGCCGGACGAACCTCATGGTAGAAGCACTGATGTAGAAAAATTGCGTTGTCCATCCATACTCATAGATGCGAAAGTGGGTTGGTTTGTTTGTCCTTTATCTTGCAACGAATAGTCCGAATGACGTGTTTTTCTGTAAAGGGGAAGGGCCGGAAAGGACATGCTACTTTTAATCTCGATCGAACAAGGAGTTCTCGGGGGATAATTTCTAAAGTTCACACACACACGGGCACAAGCTAATTCTGTTGAAGCAATGTTCTAATAATTTGTTTGTTTGTTTAATATAAAACATCACGTGTGCTTGTCCTATCTATTTTACAGTCTGCCAAATTCACATTTTTCAATTGTTAATTTAGATTTCCTTAATTAAACCTTTCATCATTGCAACAATTCTAGACAGTTTTTCATTGTAGCTGATAAATTTTTTGTATAGACGGTGACATACGTAGCCGGGTTTTGTTATAGTAATAAGAACTTTTTATTGTTAATTTTAGGCAATGCCCTTAATCAAATTCAGCTCAAAATTAAATGCTAGGTTTGCAAGCTTGGAAAATAATCTTTTTACGCGTATGCACAGCAGGACTTTTCGCGGAAAATCAGCTACCGGCTCTTGGTATCATTTGTATCTTTTCACTAGTAACAGGTAAAACACCCTCAAATCCGTGACCCATAGTCTTTTTAGTGAAGCCTTCTTGAAATAATATTAATTCTGGAAATATCCCCAAATGCTAGTAGAAGTGCGGGCTGAAACTAGAGAATCAGGCAAACATAAGTAAAAATGACATGCTAGAGTTGGGAGTATGATTGTTGGCTGGTGTTCCGTTTGGCGGTTCAAAATGTTAATAAATTGGAAATTGTAGTACCTCAGATGCTTTGACACCGAATACGAAACTTTTTATTTGTTACCACAAGATACAGATTCTCGATGGTTCATAGCCGATTTAAAAATCCGATTCGACGCTATTGCAACTCATGAGTGTACAGATACCCCATCGCCGAAAAACTAAACATTAAAACTAGCAAGAAATAATGTCAAGTCAGACGAGAATGTTTTGCTTGAATTCTCGTAGGTCCTTCACCACTGGTTTTGCTATGCTCAACTTAATATTATCTTCACAATCTAGAGTGCTCATTACGAGCAAATGTACACAGTGGGGTGATTTAAATATAAATATCTAGATTCACGGAAATCGGTGGTCAAGTTTCAATAAAATGTATTTTGATTACAGTTACCCATAAAGTAAAATGTATAAAAATGAATAATTTTAAGCATTTAGATTATATGTATCAGTGTTTAGTGTTCGTAAGACTGGACTTCATTTGTAAGTATAGATTCTACCTAAAACAAAAACATGGTGGGTCATTCTTTAAGCACCGTCACATACCTACAGACTGTTCTGTTCTAAGTAGAATTAAAACCGGATGTCTAGAACGCAATATTTACAAATGTACAGATTGTCTCACACCGCCCGGAGCAAGCAAGAAGCGGTAAGGATCGTTCTAAGTAGATCAGAACAGAATCGGTGTCCGTTTGGCTAGCTACCACCATGCTACCTACATAAGTCTGCCGTCAAAAGGCAGTGTTAATACCACTATTGTGTTATGGTATGAAAGGTAGCAAAGCCAGCTAGCTCCTCATTCGCTTGAGGCTTCCGGGGCGCTCACCAATGGCCTTTTCGTCAACACCAGGTGTGACGAAGGCCAAATGGAAAACAATCACACTTTAAAAACATTGTAAGGGTAAAAAAGTCAGTACATGGAAGATATCTGGAAAAAAGTCAATCAGGTTTTATAAAATTTATAAAGTTTTAGTTCAATTGTTTTGGTATCAGATTCATTATTGTTTCGATGGAACACAAAGAGCTGGAAAAAATCATAGTATACTCGTACAAATGTACCTGATTGTTGTATCTAGAAAGAAGAGTTAGGAAAAGGTTATCATAACTCCCGCTACCGCAGTATTGTGGTCTTGCTTTACATACGAAGTTATAAATGAAAAAAAGTTTAAGAATGATTGCCTGTTCCCGAACTCTTGTAGCAGTGTGTCTCGATTGTTAGTTCGATTTGGGCACAAATAGACCCTTTCAAGTCCATAATGTTTAACTAATTTGTGAAATGTATGGGTGCCACAATCTTACGTGTATTGTTTCAAATACACTTGAATTCTTAACTTCGCTAACATGTAAGCCTAGGTTACCCTGAGTTGTATTTTAGACCCAAAAAATGTCTGACAGTCAACTTTGGGCTATATAAATTCCAATTTATTTTTGGGTAAGTTTTATACCTTAATATTTTACTTCAATTTAATTGTTGATAATAAACTCCCGTCTGTTTCGAAAACTATACAAATTTTCATCCATACTGTAACCTAATCTATATTTGTCTATGTCTATCCTTTGATTTTTGAATGCATTATTTTATACTTTAAACTAGACAAATTCCGTCCCATTTCATCATAAGACATGTAAAAAACAGTTATGAAAAACTGTTTGCTGAATGTTTAGAATTCGCAACACCATCAAAAGGTAAATCAAGTCCCGAAGTTTAGTCCGTTTTCGTAATTGAGCTTAGTGATCAGCCGCGAAAGTTTTTTTTCTCGCTTTTTCTTAGCCAAATACAATGTAACGAAGAGTAAAGCCGTATTTACTCTTATCTTGACGACGTTACAGAAACAATGTGAGCGTTTACTAACGCGTTGACCGCGATCAGCGACCGAGACGTTGGCATAAGACTAAATACGACCTTACTCTTTAAATAATTAAGTTTTGCAACTTTTGTTATGCTAGTTGATTCGTATTTCTGATTATAATAGGATTTGTTTTGATTTTACAAGTTCTACATAAGAATTACCATGTAGTTATAAATGCAGCATGTTTTGTACACCCGAATACAAAAATATGTATCGACTATTGAACCATGTCACATCCACTTGTACCTATGTAGTGTTTCGAGGGAAATGTCAATTAAAGGTGAATGTGACATGGCTTAAAAGTGGATACATCTTTTTGTACTCGAGTGTTGTGCTTATTTCGTTGGCTAGGTGATCCAAAGCGGTCTCGTTTTTCGATACTATAGCATCACTTCCAACACTCGTATTAAATTATGTAATGTTTATAAAATCTAAATAAATAAAAAAGTGATCATGATTTGTAACTAAAAAGACTTTACAAAATAAAAAGACTTTGCCATTGTAGAAGAAATCACGATTACTTTTTAGACAACTTTGGCTAGAAATATCGAGATTTTTGTCTGTCAAATATTGCAAAACTTTTATGTCTCACAAATTATAAACTTAGACGATTTGTTCTCTGTTATTTGTTAAATATATTACTTTTAAGTGCGTTAAGCCTGCTCACTAGCGCCACCATCAGTTGAAAAATAATTTAAAATGTTAAACAATGAAAATTACACAAATCACATACAAACACTGCAGTTCATTTAGCAACTATCAACTTAACTGATGATGGAGCTAGTTATAGTACTCGCATAATAAGTTTGCCCCTCTGAAGTTAGCTCTCCGCAATTTCAAACTTGTATAGACGGAATGCGCGAAAATTTTCGATAATAATAATAATCCGGCTCGAAGGACCAATTTGTACGCCTCGTAATCACCTTATTAAAACTACTGTATTAGTTAAAGAAAACGAATATATTCAAGACAATTTGTAATATATTTTAAAACACTATATATATATCGAGGAAAAACACTTCAATAGCGAGTGTTAAAAGGCAGGCGGCGACATCTATGTCATATGGCAGAAACCCGCAAATACTATCCCTAGATAATATAAAACATTAGAGCATTTCTTTGCACCCACAAACTTGCCTCCCACACATACCTTAATAAGTGATACTTCGCGATCTTTTGTGACTAACCTCAGAGGGGCAAACTTATTGTGCGAGTACTATAGCTCAGTGGATCCCCTTAAAATTATGGAATGCCTATACTTTTTGGATTTTGTTCAAATGTTTGCTGTCTTATGAAACGTACGATACGAAACAGATCGAATCCTGTAATATTACTTTGTAACTACTGCTATTACGATGTAATAAACAAGTACAAGGATTTTCGATATGGTTTGGTATTTGATGATTAGATGCGCTGTAATGTAAGGACAAATAAAAACTGATTGTGTATTGAAGCTGTTACAGTGCTTCAGCAAATATCACCATTGTTTGACAATACAATCTTTTTTATCGACAAACAAAATATCTGTTCTAAAACGTCATAGATGCATAAAAGTTAAGTAAATGTTATTTTATAGAAGATCTTTTATTTCTAAACACCAATGCTGGACGTGAGCCATAGATGAGGTCTTTGTCACGACAAATTGACTTTTAAACCATATTTGTGCAACTAATTCGTTTGGACCTTTAGTCAATAGTCGACGGATGTACGGCAATCCAATGCGAGAAAGCTAGAAAGACATCAGCTAAGCGTGATGTTTTTTGTGTAATATTAGTGTTTATTTCTGTAGTTTCAAATTCCACCAAACCTGAGAGGTAGAGGTATAAACAAAATATTATTAAATTAATATAATTAGTAAATTATTTCCACTAGGAAAGAAACTTAAGTCTTGAATACCCTTTACTTTTGAATTCGAATCCGTTTCTTTAGTTTTCTCAATAAAATGTGATTTTTTTGCTAGTTTTGGATTTTAGACGAGAAAAGAAATTGTTTTAAAATTGTTTTTCGCATATGGCTTGAAAGGTGAGTTCAAGCCATATGCTGACTATACTCTACATGGTAAACCCTTTCGATAGCGGCGAAATCCTCACAATTTCGCGTAATTGATGTCATAACTCCGTCCATGTCATTTTTTGCAATAACGACTTAAAAATTGCAAGTAAACCACTATTTTCCAAAGTCACGCCAAGCATCCCAAAGGTTTAAACTACAACGTCTTTTACTAGTTCATATGTGCATAACTTCGAGCGTGTTCCCGTCAAAGAGCCACAAAGGGATTTTAAAAAGAAAATAACTGGCAAAGGCGTCCCACTTTACAGCCTACTTGGAACAATCACGTATTGTAGGGTCTCATGCACGCTCGTAACGAACTGTTGCGCTTGGCGGGGTTCCAGCGTGACTTGCGTGTTATATACGAAACAATAACACTTTACTCGCTGTTTAAACTGTTCGCGGACGATGCTAGAATATGGACGTTGTGACCGATATAGGGATGTAATGTGGACAGTATTCATGAATAAATGATGGGCGCAGTGCTTCGCGGCTCAGTGAAATTGTTGGGGACCGCGTTTTATTCTAATGTTAGGGCGAGTTTGAGGCATCATTTCGTCATAAAGTTGATGGTGATTTGTGACGAAAGGCATACGAAAGTCTGTTCTGGGTTTTGAACTCCGTACATAGTAACTAATTTATTATTTTCACTAGTCAATACACGGATATTAAAAATCCGAATGTCGCTACTGTCAGATTCAATATCGGTGACAACGAAATAAAATCATTTGGAGACAAATTGCAACATAAGCAATTTGGATACACGTTTCTATTCGTAGCGGTTTGCTACGATGCAGCAAGCAGCTTGCTACGACATCACAAACTTTAGCATTACATAACTGTGTGGAAGTTACGAAAACTGCTTCACGTCCAGTATAAGCTCATATCTCTTTGTACACTCGAGTACAAAACACGTATCAAACTGTTGGGAGAGTTCATTTATTTTTTAGTTCAAAGTTTTACTATAGATGGCTACACTCGACATTCGCGACTAAACTCTTTAGTTTTCGTGAAGAATTATTCCTCGTAGGTAAACTTGCCTCGTAGATATACTTTTGAAAAAAGTTTGCCTTTATTCCTTAAAGATTATCATTTCATATTGTACAGCAAAGCAGAAAAGCGATAGGAATGTCAAGTTTTGTGTGTGCGACGTTCTACATAAACCTGTGCTTGATCCATCCGAAACAGTAATTGACAGTAAGTCGTATTAGGGTATCAACGCTGTCTAGGTCGTTGACTGGTAGCTCTTGAAAACATTCCCAATTTCCTTCAACCCACTAGTGAATGTAACATGGTTCAAAAGTTGATATATATTTTTTACTCGAGTGTACTTACAGTCTCATGTTCAATGCGAGATCAGATTATGTCAGAAATGTATAGCTTAATGTGTTGCCGTGTGTACAATTAATTTGCAATCTTATGCTAGAAAGAGCGAGACGCTTGCAGTGGAACTGCTGGGCCTTAACAATGATCTCAACAGTAATTTTGGGGGTTTTAACGAAATAAAAGTAGCACGTGAATGATATCAGCTTTTCTAGGATTGGAGGTTTTAGTCGAGGTCAGTGATGATAAGCATAGCAGGTCAGGCCAGTCGTGTATAACGAAAATTAGTAACGCTCTATTTATAGTATTTTATTAGGTACCTATTTGTACTGTTCCACGCTAAGTCCGTTTATAACTTTATTATTACGCAGAATGTTCGTTGGTTCTACTTGAAGTCTTACAATTTCCTGATAATGGACTAGAACTAAAATCCATACCAATCTTATAAATACTGAAAGTTACTTCGTGACGTAACCCAGATAATGACTTGATTTTTTGTATAGGCATCGATGATGGGCTGGAAAAGGACATAGGCTTCTTTTTATCCCGATCGAGCACGTAGTTCCCGTGGGATAATTTCTGAAGTCGACGCGGGCAAAAGACTGGGCTAAAATACAATTGGGCAATGTGTTTCAGATGTTTTATGCCATTTATTTTGACGCATGGAAATTCGATTGTACTGGGAGGTTACAAGCTTCCCTCATATGTCACCACATTGGACTTTCTATTGATTGATTTGCCATAATCACCACGGTTTGCAGGCGGATTAATCACAGTAAGATGTTGTAGTTAAGCTGCTTTCTATCTCCTTAAGTAGGATTTATTGATGCGGGTCTTAGAACTAACTCTGTACAAATCTAGAAACTTGGCAGTGTGTCAGACAAGTTCGGAAAAAAGGTTTATTATTAGAAAGGCTTACAATAAGTAAAGTTGAAACGTAAACTTTACTTAAAAACTTACAGTTTGGCATGTGAAAATACATCAGCAATGTGGGAGATTAGTGTCAGTGACGGATAAACCATGTCAAATAATATGTTTTTATAGGAATTTGTGTTTGTGCTCGGCACTTTCTCTCTGCGCTTGCTTCTAAAACTGACAAATCAGAGTACAGATTGTTCACAATTCTAAGTCCCCTGGATAAGGCGAACATGATTTGATAATAGGGGACATATATCGATGAATGGTCTGTACTACAAAACATATACCTCTAGCCACGGATTTGTAAATAATATACGGATTTCACTTCGTCTAATTATGCGTGAGGTCAACAAAACTACAAACATTCTCATACAAGTGTTAGTTGAAGGGACGGAAAAGGACGTAAGCTACTCTATCCCGATAGAGCATGTTCCCGTGGTATAATTTACAGGCAAAAGCTAGTAACATTATAAATAACTGCATATTGGCACGAAATAATGCCACTCAGAATATGTTATAAAATAAACACACAGTACACTTTTTATTTCGTCGATGGATGAAGTCGCAAGTATAAAAAATAAAGCTCGTATGCAATTTGGTCGAAGAAAACTAGAGGGGTTTATCGAGTAAACATTAGGATGAAAACATGATTGTTTCACCCATCAATGTTCTCGATAACTTTAATGTTTGAAATCACCTCTTCTAAAACTACTACTACATATATATTACATCATCATATTACACCTTTCCTACTTCCGCAGTGAGAACGGATGAAGTGCTACCACTGTCTTGCATATGTGGCTTACGCTTAGGTATTTCTGAGTCGTACTTCGGCTTAAACGACGATGTCATAGTAGGTACATGAGTGTCATGCATGCTAAACTGGACCCCGACTCAGCCGTGTATTTCCAGTAGTACCACTGAAATTGTCCCATGGCTGAACTGCTGGTAATTTTATTCCCAAAAGTTCAATTATGGGTTATATTCAATGGGTCGCTCGCTATTTCTTACCTGTTAGGCATACAAATATTACATTTATACAATTTAAAATGTCAAAATAAGGAAGTTAATAAGATTTAAGTGTCAACATATTACAATATACAATTCAAATGTCAAAATAATAGTACGATAAAAGAATATAAATGTTAAACTAATGATTTTTCATTAAGGAAATCTGAAATTCTGTAGTAACATTTCTCTAATAATAATCTTCGCAGTTTGCTTTAGAAAACAGGTCTGCGTTTTTTAGATACATCGGTAATTTATTATAAACTAGCTTCCGCCCGCGACTTTGCCCGCGTGTACTTCAGGATTTATTGTACTTGTTCGATAGGCATAGAAGGCATCTATCTCCATTTCCAGCATAAGGTACAAAATAGTGTTTATTCTGTTACGTAGGCTAATAATAATAATAGTTTAAAGAAACAAAAGAAATTTCAATATCTGACGTATATTCAAATAGTCTTCACACTAATATTATAAACGCGAAAGTTTGTATATACGTATTGTATTACATATTCTATGGTCGGTTGCTAGGCAACGCGTTTTTGTTATGCCAAAATTGCCCATGTAATCCCACTAATATTATAAGTGTGATTTTGGACAATTTACTCAATATGTCTTTATAAACTATAGCCTATACGTTATTCTGATGTGTAAGCTATATTATTGTAAAGTTTCATTCAAATCCATTCAGTAGTTTTTCCGTGAAAGCGTCACAAACATCCAAACATCTAAACATCCAAACTTTCACACTTATAATGTTAGTAGGAAGGATTTTGTGTGCCATACAATAGATGCTCCCAAGTTTGAATGCTGTGTGAGACCTTACCAGACACAGGTCATTGTTATTTCGGAGAATTCTTGTTCTCATGTCAAAATGTAAGTAGTATGAGTAACGTTACTTTTGGGAATAAAATTATCACCAGTTCAGCCATGGGACAACTTCAGTTTTACTACTGGGAATATAGGGACTCAGCATGCAACCAATAAAATGCAAACATCGAAATACTGTAAGAATACTTTGTGACCCACTTCGCGTTGTATTTATCAACTGACTAGCTTCTGCCCGCGGCTTCGCCCGCGTGGACTTTAGGATTTATCTCATTGGATAAATAAACTACATAACAAATATGAAACTGACTTGACGCTTTCCGGCAACGAATAATTATTTGGATATTATTCATACTACAATCCTAAAATCGATATAAAATATAGGTGGGGGTAAGAGGGTTAAAGATTCACACATAAAAATTGGTCAAGCCGTTTCGCAGCAGTGCGACCACAAAAACCGTGTCATTTTTATATATTAGATTGTTTCATTATGTGTGAAACTACGTCACACTTAATTTTATCAGTAAGGCTAACTACCCATTTTCATGCCGCTGACTTCGGAAAACACAGAGTTCCCATACAAACTTTCAACCCCTATTCACCCCCATTTAAAAATATGCGGAAACACGAATTTACCACTCTCCAACCACTTAACCATTTTCTTGTTATTATCTTCAAAAATGAGGAACTGAAATTTTAGTTTTAATCCATCCCTGATTTCACCCTTTAGGGGATGATTTTTCTAAAACACAAAAAACGTCACCCGTAACTGTAGTTCATAAGACTGAGTTTGAATTTTCATGTTGATTACTACAAAAACATCAGAGTTATCATACAAAATGAACCACTCCCATTAATAACCTGTGGAACACGTATTTCTTTGTTTCGAATCTAGCCACTTACTTAGTATCAATTTTCATGATATTGATTTCAAATACATCAGAGTTCCCATACAAACTTCCATCCCCCCTTTCATCCCCATTAAGAGACTTTGTTGGTAAGACCACGTGGCCGCGTTCAAATTTGGATTGTTTTGTAGCTGTCCCTATCCGAGCCCTGTCCTACCCGAGCGCGTACGGTGAGACAGCATACACTACGCGAAGTTATCCACCCGTTATTTGGATGTTTCGTAGTCCAGTGATCATTTGAAGGATACAGTATATTATGTAACCATTTTTTTAATACAGTGTACTAATGTAATTTCAGATGTCGGTGGTTTTTCCAAATTGTTCTACATTGATTCATACTCTTGTAAATCAGGTTCAAAGTTGGGGCTTTTTATTACCGCAAATACAATTCTTTGACGCCCTGTAACTCTGGAAGTATATATTTAATCGAAAATCTGACTCACCATCGGTATACCCTCTTAAGTGAATATAACCACATATCAATTTTCATATCATTATCTTCAAAAATGGTTGTCTTTCAAATAATTTTGTATCCCTGTTTCCACTTTTAAGGGGTCATTTTTTTCAAAATCACTTAAATACGTCACTCTTAATTTTATTTCATAAGGCTGCTTATCAATTTTCATGATATTGACTTTAAAAACAACAGAGTTCCCATACAAACTTATCTTCAAAAATGACGGACTTACATCCCTTATTTTACCCTGTTAAGGGTGGAATTTCGAGAAATCCTTTCTCAGCGGATACTTTCACTTTACAAAGAACGCAGCCTCCAAATTTCATGGCTATAGGACCAATGGTTTAGGCTGTGCGTCTGCCTCCGTGTCTTAAAAATGGCAACATGATTGTACTAACAACCCTGAGGTCCCAAGATTTTTTGTTTTTGTACATACAGTTTTGACCATAAGTATCCTATCGGTACTTGGTTTGGATGGGGGTAAGGCATTTTCTCGGGACCTGTCGGTGTGTCGTACCACGAAAGAGGCCTATGTCTAGCAGTGGACGTTTCCTGGCTAATGTCGATGATGGTGAAGGCATTTTCTATGCCCATCTGGCTTTTATTATATTTAGTCTGTTATGTGAATATTGTTCGAATTGTATTGTTTTTCGTTAAAATTAGAATAGTTACCGCCTCCGTGATCTAATTGCTAAATGTTCGATTCACAATCCGGAGGTCTAGGGTTCGATTCTCAGTGTCTATCGGTACTCGGTTTGGTTGGTGGTAAGCCATTTTTTGTCTGCCTGGCTCGCTGCCACCATGTTACCTAAGTCTGCCACCAACCAGAATTGTTAATAGCACTGTTGTGTTCCGGTATGAAAGGTAGCAGAGCCAATATCCAACGGCCTTATTGTCACTTACCACGTGCGTACAGCTAAGCAGTGGAATTCCCTGCCGGCTGTGTTTCCCAAGCGATACAACCTAGATAATTTTAAGGCCAGAGTGAATAGACTATTTCTGTACAACCGTGAACGATCCTAGACCACATCGTCGCTTAACATCAGGTGAGATTGTAATAAAACGGAAGCCTATCGAATGTAAAAAAAAACATGTTAGATGAAGGTCAAATACAAACCCATACAAAAAACAACTATTTACGAATTTTTTATACAAACTTACATCGCTAATTTTACCTCACATTCCGTTAGGTCTAAGTTGTATATGTATAAGCCTTTTTAGAAGATGGGTAGCAGAATCTAGCTATGTAACTACAACATCTTACTGCGATCACCAATCAGCGGATCGATCAGTGGATTCATGCAGCCAACCAGGGTGTGGAGGGACGGCCCGATACACGTTACACGGCAATCGCAAACTTTAACACAAACTTGCATCACATATTCTTTTTGCGGAACTATCATAAAAGGAACATATTGTCAAAATGTCATTACCCTACATGGTTTCGGTTGTCAGTCAGATGCACCTTCTTTTGTGTTTGCTATTTGAAATTAGTCAGGCACTTTAGCCATTCTTTACAGAACCTATATCACCCTCAAACAATTTTTGGCAAACCTTTTCAATGTACGGATAGACACGTTGATTCTACAGGTGTGAGGTAGCAGACCAGTACATTTATTAGTTTGAGTCTCCTGGCTAAACATGATTTCTACCCAACGGTCTTATTGTCACTTACCACGTGTTTACAGCTAAGCAGTGGAATTCCCTGCCGGCTTTTGTGTTATAAAAAAAAATAAAAATAAAATAAAATCAATTTATTCCAGCATACAGCCATATTTACACTACAACAACAAAAAACACACAAACACACAAAAAAAACTTAAGGCTAGATTACGTGATTGGCGTATGGTAGTTCCGCCACACTTCAACGATAGGGCTTCGGGGCCACTCGGCGACGCTTTGTATGAGCAGGCTGCGGGAGCTGCCCACGCGCGTGTTGAATGCGGCAGAGCGCGCACGCAGGAGGGCGGGAAAGGTCGGCGTGCGGCCCGCGCAATGCATGCCGCTCGCACTGCAGTATGTAGGCAACTTAAAAATAGCGCGGTACGCATTGTTATATTGAACGCGCATGGCGTTCATTGCTGCCTTCGTGTGGTTCGCCCACAACTCCACCGTGTACACATTCGTGCAATACGTACGTACGTATTATACCATTACGATAACTTCAAGGCCAGAGTGAATATACTATTTATAGGCAACCGTGAACCATCCTATACATCATCGTCGCTTAACATCAGGTGAGATTATGGTCAAACGGAAGCCTATCGAATGTAAAAAAACCACGTGTCAATCAATCAGTCACTTCAAACACTGAGGTAATGTTTCAAAATCACTTTTAAACATTAACCACTAAAGCACCTTCTTTGTCTTTGCTATTTGATATTAATCAGGCATTGTAGTTATTCTGTACAGAACCCACGGAGCGCGAGTCTGACTCGCACTTAACTGTTTTTTTATTATTCTGTATACCATCAAACCATTTTTGGCAAGTATTTTCAATGTACAGATTGACACGTCGATTCTCCATATACTGGTAAGTTGATTTAGGTTTTTGGAAGATATCTTTTTATTGCGTAAACCGATTTTGATTAAATAAAGCTTAGATGTTGCCTAGACCTACGCCTAATTTAATTGTGAAAACCGCATCAAATTTGGTTTTGTAATTTCGGAGATTAGCCGGTTCAGACAAACAGACAGACAGACAGACAGACAGACAGACAAAATGTTTAAAAATGGTCTTATTGTGTTCTGTTACACTTCTTACATCACCCTCAATCAGTTTTTGACAAAAAAATTCAATGTACAGACACGTCGATTCTACAGATTTATTATAGTATAGAAGATAGATAGAAGATAGAAGAAGAAGAAAGAATAGAATAGATAGAAGATAGATAGATAGAAGAAGAAGATAGAAGAAGATAGAAGAAGAAGAAGATAGATACAGAATTTCCTCCTGCCCGGGAAGTGGAAGATAATCTCATAGAGTGTACGTTTATGCTACGCATTAATTTCGCGTCCGGCCATTATGAAATCGAGAGTTACAGTTTGGCATAGTGCCGAGTGCGTTCTACCTTGTCATCTATATAAATATGTATACAAATATGCAGATTTCATGTTGTGTACGGCCATTTAAGACTGTTCACCCATCAAACCGTTGGTTTGTTGATCTTAAATTATGAGCTAGCATTTGAGCTATAGGTAAGTAACTCCATCGTGATTGTATGTCACGATAAGGCCCTTGGATAGACAGCGTGCTCACCCGCAGGTTATGGTTATGTTTTCTTTCATTGTCGTTCGGCGGCAAACTTAAAATAACATGGTGTTAGAGGCGATCTTACAATCTACATGATAAGAAGGTGAGATACTCGTAAGCGTGCCAAGTGCAAATCATTACATAAAAAACCATGGGTTGTTCCCGTGGGGAGACTGTGGAACAAAAAAGCAGTGATCACGAGGAGTGCCGGAGGTGTCCGCTGTACGCACGCGCCGCAGCGCCCGCCCGCCCTCGGGACGCACGCAGCCTCGCGCGGCGCCCCGCGAACACGGCACGATGCGTTCGCTCGATGAAGGTGCAGCCTGAGCAGTCATTCTGATACATAATGGATATATTTTAAATGCATTCACATTTTACTAGTTTACTCTTATTCGTCATAGGAACTAGTGATTTACTTGCTCAGTGATAGGAACAATAAAATGGTATTTGTCATTGATCCTATAACTGGCGTTTTAATTATGTTATTTTATTTAAAAAGAGTTTATTAGTTGACGTCTTATACATGTATTTGTCAACTAGATTTTGCCCGCGTGTACTTTAGAAATTATATAGACCACGGAAACACTACACCACTCAGCCGATTAAACTACGAAAAAAACACAATTTTCAATGAAATATCTGAAATTGGTTCTAATTGAGACCTCATCTCTAGTAATTAATCTGACTAAGAACTACCAGAGCTACTTCTTATTTATTGTATAACACCTAAGACACTGCACAATCTACTTAATGCGCATGTCTCTTACTTTAATGTGTACGTACGTGTGTACTACGTATATTCTCAACTGTCATTCTTCTTTGTTGTTTCGCTGTCTTTTCGATGTACTTCGGTGCTATTATTTATTTATATCTTCTTCTACTTTCAAAATTATTTAAGTGTTTATATTATTTATCAGTAAGTAATCATTAATTATAATTTCTTTGTTATATCAAAACTCCATATGTGGAGGCTTATTAATAGCCTTTTATTTTTACTTCTATATATTTAATGTTAGTTGTAAGCCACCCGAACATAATAAAATAAATAAATGATCTATGACAGATTAATTTCGAACTCTTACGCACCATCTATCGAGTCCTTTAATTATTCAAATGACAGACGTCTCTGAAAGTCTCTCATTACGCTAAATTGTAAGGGTTTACCATGTCGAGAGTATATGGCATATATTTTCTTTTGAATGGTGTTAAAACTATGAAATTTTAAAAAAATACAAATTAATTTTTTTTTGTCGTTGTTATTATCAAGCTGATACAGTTTATGTAACTGGAGGTTAGTTAGATCAATAACAAAGTAACTTATCATCGCTATCAAAGTAACGGGAGATAACACCGCACCTTTGTCTAGCGTGTCTATCACTGTAATGTCGAGTCGTTCTATAGGTATTCTGTAGGAGAGCCCTGCGCAGAGTAGGTCAGGCAGCGGGGCGGGGGCCGATTCATGTTTACGGGGCTCGGTCGTCAGCTGTTCGGGCATGAATGTGTCGCGCGGGCGCCGCGCTGCGCATCGATTGACTGCCACCTGAAGCCACGTGCGGCGCCGGCAGTCCCGCCGCGCTCGCTCGCCGGGCCACGCGCGCGCGTGCCCGACACACGTCTCCACACCGACCGACCGTCCCGACGCGCCCATGGAGTGCCCCAGGTGACCTGCACGGCGACACGACGCAACCTCACACGGTAAGTCTACGCGCACTCGGCCGCAGTCGACGGCTTCATCTCTCACATAGCATATGACAAACATCTCCCGTTACGCGTAAACATCGCGACGCACCCGAATCCGTTAGTAAATAATGGTTTTTCCGATAGCTTTAATAGCTCGGAGACAATTTATGCGACTGCGCGTGTGATGTTTACTGCACGCTCTAGACACCTCGTTACATCAGATGCTCATGTTATATATTTCCTTCGGGATAACGTTGCCTATCGATCGCGAGTAGACGGATTCTGACGGAATATTTATAAAATTAGGTTTACGTAACCGAAGGACGGTCGCATCGTTTGTTATTGGATGCCCGGTGGTTATCTAGGTGTGCTATGTTCGCGCCCATGCCACCCCATCGGATGTGATTGGGACGCCGCACGCCACGGCATGGCATCGCAGCTCGCTCTCAGGCTCTTCTCGCAAATGAATGAGATTACATGACTCTTGTGTCAGTTTGTAATGCTTGTTACTGCCTCAAAAGGGTCGGGAATGACCTGTTATGAGGGGTCGTATATGGAATGAAATTATGTAAATGAACGTAATATGTTATTGCCGACAGAGTAGTGTTCAAGAACGCTAATTCTGCCGGATCTGCGGAAAGGGTTGGATCAACTAAATTGCTATCCTCAGGACGTCCTTGCCTTACTTTATTTTGTCGAATGTACAATAGGATTGAGCCGCATCTCACGATGTGCTTTGAGAAGATTTGTCGGAGACATTCCACGGCTTTCGGTTTATCCGCGCTGAAACATTTCGAGAGAAAAGCGTCAAAAATTTGATATAAGAAATTGTGAAACAATATCGGATGATAGTTTTACGACGCCCCGTCGTTGCCTCGAAACGGCTGTTATTGAATTTTCTCTTCCGATTCCAGTCGAAAGCTGTATCGGACGGTGATTTGTTTTATGTTCTAGTTTTGGTTGGGATTAAGCCGCAGACAATACTTTCATTCACTATACCTACATAATATTGTATTTGTGAAATCTGGGTAAATCAATCAAAAAGGAATAATTCAAAAACATATATTTTGAACTATTCCGTTCAGTAATTCGTTCCCGTCCAATTCGTAGTTTGTCGATTTTTTTAAGATATAACAGTTATGGGTCTTCCTTTGGTAAGTACTTAGAATTTTGTAAAATACTGAAACACGTGATTTTTAGAAATATTTCTTGATTATACCATACATTAAGTTGTTTAAGAACCAGTCTGAAATGATCAAAATCGGTCTACAGGACTGGAGTGTGCAATTGTGCATTGATTTATGTGTTAACACAAAACAAAATATATTTCAAAGTATCTTTATTAATTGAACAAATTTTGAACTATGCCCCTTTGGATATTACTCATCCACTAATCTTCCCATCCGTAATTTTTATGATAATTTCGAAGCACGTTTCACAGAAGCAAGAAGCTTCTGTGTAAATTATCAATTTCATAAGTTACGTAAAAGTTGACAGTGTTGTCACAGTTATATTAAAAATGCCAAAGTAAGTCTTGAAATTGGACTATGACATGGAGGAAAAGCTTGTTTGATACATCTTTTTGTTATAAACAATGCACCTGCCAACTGTTGTGGTTGTTGCAAATTCACCCTCATTCATTCAGTCTAAGTAAGTAAACTCTTGTCTTGATAATAGCTG
This sequence comes from Carcina quercana, assembly GCA_910589575.2. Taxonomy (NCBI): domain Eukaryota; kingdom Metazoa; phylum Arthropoda; class Insecta; order Lepidoptera; family Depressariidae; genus Carcina; species Carcina quercana. Next base: position 11,311,593 of record OU342438.1, on the reverse strand, counting down.
AACGATATCCACTAAAAGAAGATTTATGTGCGTGCATGTTTATATCATACAGCCTTATAGTTACCATCCATTTGATTCGGTGAGATAAGGCCGAATACAAGTCGATCATACATTAAGAAAATACTAGTAATATTTTCTTCCCAACTGAATTTTTTTCCTTTTTAAATTTACGCACTCAGTTCTGAATTGCTTTTTATTTGAATTGACCAGGCGAATTATTTCATTTTACTCACTTGTTGTTTACTATAACCTTATTGATAAATAATTTTACAAGTATTATAATGACCTCAATCTTATACCGAATTTTGAGAGCGTTTAAACAAAAGCCTGTCAAACATTAAATATTATAACTATATGTCATCTAATTCAAAACTGAGGGTATTTTCTATGTCCGCCTGGCTAGCTACAACCATGTTATCTACGTCTGCCGCCAATCAGCAATGTTAATAGCACTGTTGTGTTTCGGTATGAAAGGTAGCAGAGCCAGCACCTCATTAGATTGAGACTTCTGGGTGCGCACACTTACTAATCCAACGGCCTTATCATCACTTATCATCAGTTCAGGTGAAGGCCAAGTGCAAACCACACATTAGAAAATCATCTTGCTGCTCCTGTCCCACTCGGAGAAAAGAAAAAAAAAGAAAAGGACAATTTTTTTCTTCTACTCATCTCTATCAACCGTCTTCTCAGCACTTACACCTTTCTCGCACATATCATTCTTCACACAATCCATCCATACCTTCTTAGGTCTTATACCCATTCCATTCATGTTCATCACTGTACTTGTTATATGTATTTCATCCCTCATAACATACCTGTACCAGTTTTAAACTTCCCCTTATATACTTATTTTGTCCATTCTAGTGACACTACACATCAATTTTTACTTTCGCATCTCTGCCACATGCACTCTTATTTCATTCGTCTCTTTGGTTGCCCATCACTCAGAGCCATTATTATTATTTGGACATGATGGGTGCAGTCCGTGTGTCCTGCATGTCACTGCGACCTTTGCAGATCTATTGTGACCGTCCTCTATGGATCAAATCACCTCCCCAAGGCCAATATCGGTCACGAACCGTACGATTGGTCTGGATTTGGAGGTCCTGATGCTGTCCGTTGTGGCAGTGTGGCCTCCGAGGCGTCTGTTCCTACTGTGATGAAGAGCATCACAGTGGCAGAGGATATGGATGGGCGTCTCTTCATCCTCCTTACAAAATCTGCAAGCTCTACTGTTGCTCAGGCCCAACTCAGGCCCATGTAGCTGAGGTGTTTGCTTAGCTTGCAGTGCCCCGTTAGGGTCCGGGTCAGGATCCTTAGTTAGTTCCTGCTGAACTCAGAGCCATACATCAGTACTGAAATATTAAATGATGATGTGGACGAGGATGGTACATGCTTACTCAGAATAGCCTGCAGTCTGGACTAGAAGCCATCCAGACTGTAGTCGTTAAGTTTCTAGTCTTTAATCAGAATGAAGCTGAACTGTACTCACGCAGTTGCGTCCATGTACATTTATATATGCTCAAAAACATATAATAGCGTAGCGAAGATAAGTATGTTTTGTCGTTACGAGGCTGGCATGTCTAGAAGGACTAAAGTCTCAGATAAATAACAGATTTTAAACACTATACTCGATTTTAAGATAGCTTTTAAATCGACGTCAGCGTGCAGCGGAAGCAACAAAGCAAAATTAAAGTGGGAGCTCCGTCGACTCTCTCAAATTGGTTTTGTGTCTGACTCCACGCGCCAAATCCAGCATTAACAAATCGACCATTTATCAGAAAGGGTTGAAAATAAAATTGGGTGAGGGGAAATAAAACCGTCTGGTACAAAAACGTTTTTGTCACTCGCTATATTCCGTTGATTAATCGTGGCTGTTAAATTAATGGAAGCAGTTTTGCTTTTGGATGATTTGTTGAAAAATATAATTAATTGATCGCTATTTGCCTGCTACATCGAGCTAGTGCACCAAACGGTTTATCGACAGTGGCTAAATACTGAGGAAGGCAGAAAACAAGTGTTCACATATTGTATTCACATAACCACGGGGTAAAAGAATTTGAATTAAATCGTGCCAACTCAATCAATCCATCTCTTTTTTGTGATAATAGGTATAATAGTATATTTAAGAAGTGACCTAAGGAGCAATGTAGAGCCCTAGCTTTTATCGATTATCATTCTTAACTTCATTACTACGAGTATATTCGTATATATTTATTTTGAAATATAAGTGCGCCTAAAAATAATTTATTTCGAAAAATAGTTTTGTAAAATATTAATAACTAGTCTTTCAGTTAACTACAAATATATTTTTAAAGCTCAGCTAAAGCTCCATTTTTGAAAAATTTTAAAATGTGTGTTACATCATACGTGTAATTTAATTTTTAAAAGTAATTAACTTAAAGTAAGCCTTGTACATGGCAATCTGCGAGCGGGGCTTATGACCAACAGTGGACTCATGCATTAGATTTTGAAGTTTTAAATATAAGAATATGCTCTAAAATAATAATAGTTCATTCATTCACAAAATGCTGCTACTATCCTTATATCTAAACAAAACAGCTTTTAACATTTACATTAAAATCAAAAGGTTATCAAACTCATCGGATTTCCAGTTTCCTTTGTAAGCGTATTTTTAATAATCTGTTGTAATCATTGGGTCTATAAAGGATGTTAATATACTTATGTAATAGTATGAATATAGTACCAACTCGTAATCCTAAAGCCGAAACCTTACGCCAGCGACTTGCTTAATGTGACATCAATACGCACACAGTCTTTTAGAACACACGGCAAAAGGCGACTCTGAAGCCCGTCTGAAGAAGTCAAATACTTTAAATAAATAAAAATATCTTTCTCTCTCTTTCAGTTAATGTTTCTGAGTGGAAATGGTTTCGTCTAAGGCAAAATAAAGCCCTTTGAGTAGTCTGTAGTGCTAAATACGTAATGCATTCGGTCAAACGGACACAACCGTTTACAATCTAGTTTTACTCAATAGAGGTGCCCGGGAATTGTTTAATTGTTTTCGCGAAAAGCTTACTCTTTGTGTTTGGACCGCTCGAATGTAAGACTGGATGGACTTACGGCACTACGAGTACATTTAAACCCTTATGGGCATGGCTTGTGTTAGTATCTGGAACTCTAATACTAGAGCCATAGGGCCGGGGATGTCATTTACTGTTACTAAACTATATTAAAAATAAATGTGAGGATTAGAAAAAAAAAGCAAGCTGAAAACTAACAATATTATTGTTACCTAATAATTAAATCAATTTAGATTGCCATCCATACCTTATGTTGTTTAACAATAATCTGAGGAAATATGACTTGTAAGAGATCTTTTCAGAAATAAAATCTATCGAGCCAAAATCTTGGAATCGCGTTTCTGGTAGTTTCAAAGTGAAGATAAAGCCATAAAAATATATACTTTACTTACAGGTTCTTAGGATCTTTCAGCGTCCTATATCATTACACCAAAAAGTCAGTTTATTATATTTATTTTTGCCTGTTAATTATGATTATGATGAGCTTAGACATGATGTCTATAATTTTTCAATATCAATGTTAATAAAGCCTTGTGTCTTACTTTTTACTTATCCACTTACTTCAGTTTTACAACTCACTGAGTTTCCGCAAAACGAAGGAAATTGACCGAGAAAATAAACACATTTTTTATCGAAGTTGACTGAAAAATAATTTCCGAGTCCTGACAGGGAACGATAAAAATTATCAATTTACCAAATCGCAAAGAAATTCGATTCAATTTTTGGAGTTAAAGTTTGGAATTATGTCTCTGTATTAGATTTATACAAGGAAATTTTAAAAAAGAAATAATAATAAAAGAAATAGTTTCCATATTTGCAAAAATAATTGACTATTTTTCAGTATTTTTGACTTGTCAGCGTGACACTTTTTATCAGAGTATAATCATAATTCTGAATGTACCATTTGTAATTTATTGTATTTCATGTGTAACGTTACATCAGAATTCTGTACACTTGTAAGGCTACAATTAAACAGGTTTTATAGCTATTTAAAGAACATCTTACTAAAAAATAAAGGGAAAAGAGTTGTTTCAAATTCGGTCTGTACAAATAGTGTACAAGACACTATTTAAAAAATCAACCAATAACCTAAATATTTATAGAAAAATATTAGAATAACACTTTTGCATTTATTGTAATTGTACAAAATCATTCTTTTTGACAGCGTCAAATGTCATTTTATTGACGCCATCTTTGTTTTCAACGTCAAGTCCTACCTGTTTCGTGTAAATGTAATGTAAAAAAAATGGCATTGTACTGTCGTAGATACTTCATATCATTATGACAGCAGTTACGAGTATAACTGGAAAAACATTGAATGCACAACATTTACGAATAACTTTAAACAAAGTGGAACGGATGTACGAGTTCGAGCTGCTTTAATTGAAATCTCTCCGATTTTGCATGAGAATAACAGTTTGGAAGAAATTTCCATTATCGTTGCTTTCGAACGTACTATTACGATTTCACTGAATCAAACCAAGTTTTAAGAAACAAATGTTTTGTACATTGTTTGCTAATGAAATAGTAATCATAATCACAATTTTTATTTTGCTTAAAATATGGTGATAACAGATGTTACCAAAAGAGGAGTGCAAAATACAATAATAATAATCAAATACAAACTTAATTGCAAACCAAAATAATAATAAAATGAAACAGTCAAAATAATGTGAATAGAAAAATTATGCCACGTTTAGAAAAATTATGACACGTTTTATGTATTAACCGTCCCCGTAGCCTATTGGCTACACTCTTGGACACAATCCGGAGGTCCCGGGTTCGATTTCCAGTCCCAGTTAAGACGCCAATGAAGCAAAGTCTCCGTAGAATAGTAGGTATTTGAATATGTTATTGCTGTCGCGATTCGGTACGCACACATACAGCCTTTCACATGCTTTCACTCACACAAATAACGCTGCATAACATCCCAAAGAGGCCCCTGCGAGCCGCGCATAGTCGCTACCCCTCCGCCTGGGCTAGAGTGTATTTTTCAAAATTATAATAAACTTGACGTGAGCGTGCGTCAACCCTTGTTTTACGTTTTGAGAAATTATTGTTCGCATATTGGTTTAGTCTCGACATACTGTGGTTGTATTTGATATAATTGACTAGTAAGTACCTATCACATATAAATACAATATAAATTATGGCGTTGCTATTTTAGGGTTCTACGGTCAACAAAGAAACCTTTTAGTTTCACCATATCCGAACGTTCGTCTTCCAACGATACTTTAGGTGACCTAGAGGTGTTTTAGTACCTAGAGTGCTAGAGTCTAAGGACTAACAAGTTAAAGCGTTCAAAAAGAACTAGAAACCGACTTCAACTGCCCTAAAAGTCTACTTTTATTAAGGAAAATTTAATATGTATATTGTTTTCTCATGGATTCCATTCTAAGAACCGGACCAAATTGAAATGGGACCACATGGAAAGCATCAGCTTTCAAATAATAAAGAATCATCCAAATCGGTTCACCCAGTGAAAAGCTCTGAGGTAACAAACATTTAACTAATAGAATAGAATAGAAATAATTTATTCGGCATACAGATTACAGTACAGTTAAAACATTAATTTTAAATTTGCTCTGCTGCACTGCAACGCCGAAATACACACTTAACATTCCCAGTCTCAAAAACTACTGAACCGATTTTGATGAAACTTGCAGTCTTCCCTAAGTTTTACAATACCTAGGTAAACAAAAAAGGGATTATTTAAATCGAACTTGTAGTTCCGGATATATAAAAAATAAATTAAATAAAATAGCCTTTATTGCTGAACTAATTTTTTGTTACAATTTTCTTAAAAATATGCTTACTTTATACGTTACTTATCTTTTTATATTAAGTATCAGTAACCGGTCGTTCCTACATTTCAGCTTGTCTTTCGACATAGGCCTCCTCTAAGGATTTCCACTCTATTCTATCTTTCGCTATGCGGGTCCATGTTGGACCCGCCACTTGTCTGATGTCGTCCTCCCATCTTCTAGTCTGTCTGCCTCTTTTTCTTTTGCTATCTCGTGGTTGCCATTCAGTTATTAGTCTTGTCCATTTCTATATACTCTATTTCTCCATTATTTACTGTTATGGGCTCTGTTTGTGAGGAATTTGACATTACTTTTGTTTTCGTTAAGTTCGTTGACAGGCCTGCTTTCTCGCTCTCTTCCGCTAACTGTTGGAACATTGTCTGTAGGGTTTTCGGGTTTTCCGAAAGTAAGATCAGGTTGTCTGCAAAGCGTAGGTGACTCAGCTTTTTGCCATTTATATTTAGTCCTTTATTCGTCCAATCCAGATTTGTGAATATCATTTCCAGGATAGCTGAAAATATTTTTGGTAAAATTGGGTCTCCCTGGCGTACCCCTCTCTCAATCGAAAATTCTTCGCCTGTAGATTCTAGCTTCACTTGTGCGGTGCTTTTTGTGTATATGTTTTTCAGTATTCTTATGTATTTTGCATGTACGCCTTGTTTTTCCAGTGCGTCCCAGATAAATCTATGTTCGAGTGTGTCGAATGCTTTGTTGAAATCCACGAACCCTATGTGTGTTTTTCTTTTGTGTGTGTGTTCCGGATATATGCGAGGACAAACAAACATACACTTTAGAAATTTGGCACACTTCTTTAGAAGCTGGTATAGACTAACATATATGAAAACTGGGCAGTTCTGGAAATATTACATACATACAGGTCGCATTGATAACCTCTTTTTTTGAAGTCGGTTAAAAAACTGTAATTTCACGACACCTCACACAATAGAATAGATGAGTTAAAAATCCCGTCTTAAGTGTATGAGATGTATAACTGGGAAAAAATATTTCAAGTTTTTATTTGTCGACATGAATAATAATATCGTCGAAATCTATCGTATTTCCTACTGTCATACTTCATATTATACTATTATATTTTAAGTACCTCAAAAGGAAAAAAGGAATCCTTATAGGATCACTGTGATATCGAATACTCCAGTTTGCTGTCTCTTAGATCTGTCAAATAATGAAACTTATAGGTCAACGCAATAAAAAGATATAGCTGTATTTTAGACCATTTCCGTACAAAATGCAATGAACCCAAAATCTATACGGTATTTCCCGTTGACCTAATGTCTTGAAATTTGGCAAGAAGAAAGGTTTTACAGCACAACCATAGAAATAAATCTGAATTTTTTAATTGTAACACAGTAAAATTGATTTTTTAATGTTTACAAACTTAACTTCGTAATATGTAATTTAGCTTAGAATTTCATTTTCGGTAGAGCATTGTTGGGTGCATATTACCGTACCTATTATTTATGATTTTCAGTATGTCATTAATTCATATTCTGTACGGAATCCTCGGTGCACGAGTCCGACTTGCTCTTGACCGGTTTTTGAGTTGTTGGAGAGCCATTTCAAGCTCTTGCTGGCTGATCTCCGGGATATCTGTGTCGGGTCATATAGTCTCCGTAGCGATTTGTACATGCGATGTCCATATAACTTCTCGTTCTCTCTCAAGACTTTCAATAATAATAAATAACAAAAAATAATATAAAAAAGCTTTTAAAAAAGTTATAAATAAACGGATGTCCATGCAATAAATGTTATGTTTTTTCTGTGTTTTTTTTCTGTTTAGATATTTTACAGTGGTACGGAACCCTTTGTATGCGAGTCCGACTCGAACTTTAACATTAAAAAAATATTTGAAACATAAGTCACTTATTCATAAATCATATTTAATTATTTACACGTAACAAAACGTAACAACAACTAAGAATTTCAGGGAAAATGTTCTGTTAAATATGATATGATAAAATAAATTTCCTTAGAATTATTTGTCTTTATATTTGTTTATTTAGATCAATCTAAACATTAAAACTAACAGGTAAAACCATTATAGCTCGAGAAAGGGTATCTATCGATATATTTTTCCCACCACTATTAGTCGAAAAAATCGATAAAGCTTATTGACATCACTAATGCATGCTTACTTTATTTTTATACATATAATACACAGTATATAGTTGTGATATAGTGTACCCTGCCTCCCGAACCGAACTGTGCGAGAAGGACAGTTGAAGCTTTTTTTGGTATTTGCCTAGTTTTGCCGTGAAATTAAGGGTTTGGGATATAGCTGTTTTCTCAACGAAACGTTAGCCAAATTCAATCATTTTGATCTTATTCTCTTTATCAAAGAATAATCTAGGCCCGTTGGTTTTGCTTTTTCTGAAAATGTTACGTTTACTCTAAATAATGAGTACCATAACTTGAAAGAAATTTTTTCTGAAATTTTGAGTTTTGAGATGCCCATAATTCTAATTGTAGACAAAATATTGAAAAAAGCAAAACCAACGGGCCTAGATTATTCTTTGATAAAGAGAATAAGATCAAAATGATTGAATTTGGCTAACGTTTCGTTGAGAAAACAGCTATATCCCAAACCCTTAATTTCATATGAAATTTTTTATCTGCTGTTCCCTCTTAAGCCTGACGCCAAACAGCAGTGTTAATAGCACTCTTGTGTTCCGATATTAAAAGTAAAAGAGTAAGCGCCACATATGCTTGAAGCTTTGGTTGGTGGTAGGGCATTTTCTATTTTGATCTGGCTAACTACCACCACGTTACCTAAGTCTGCCGCGAAATAGCAATGTAAATAGCACTGTAGTGTTCCGGTATGAAAGAGAGCAAAGTCAGTGCCCCATTAACTTGCGGCTTTCTTATCGTCATTTAGAACCAGGTGAGGCCAAGTGCAAATCGATTATACAGGAAAAAAAGAAACTTTTGCGTGAGTATTTTTTAGAGATACAACAGCTGTTTATTCGCATTTTCTCTTCTGCAGAACGCTTGCTTTTAAGAAAGAAGCGGTAGACTAATTTGCATCAAAAAAGATTCGTAATGAATTTCCTATCTTTAAAAACATTGAGTTTAACGATTTGAACAACCTTGTCACTGTAAATGAAAATTAATTAGAAACCAAACTAATCTAAACTTTCATTTAGAGTGACATTTAAGATTGGTTGGTTGATCAAGCATTGACTCTGATATCCATCAACATCGAGGGTATATCAACAGAAAAGGAATATATCTTAGCTAATATTTGCAAAGATAATAAATGCGACATTCTATGTATCCAAGAGACACACAGGGGACTAGACAACCACCGACCACATATCCAAGGGATGAAACTTATAGCTGAAGTCCCACACCGCCAGTATGGTAGTGCAGTGTTTGCAAGATCAGACTTGGACATACGCACCGTTCACCAGACTTCCACAAACAACATCGAGATATTGTCTGTAGAGTTGTCTAACTGCGCTGTCACATCTGTGTATAAGCCACCAGGTGAAGAATTTCAATTCCAAGGTCCAACAAATTTCATCGAACAGCCAGTGAAATTTATTCTAGGCGATTTCAACAGCCACAGTGAAAATTGGGGCTATCGGGTAGGAGACAGTAATGGTGCTAGAGTGGAAGAGTGGGCAGACTGCCACCGACTCTCCCTTATACATGACCCCAAACAACCATCGTCATTTAATAGCGGCCGGTGGAAAAGGGGCTACAACCCAGACCTCATCTTTGCCAGCGATTCTGTGGCTCTACAGTGCACTAAAACAGTGTGTGAAGCAATACCAAAGACACAGCACCGACCAATAATGTGCCAAGTCTTCACAGCCATAAGACCTAGGGAAGTTCTGTTCAGCAGAAGGTATAACTTCAAGAAGGCCAACTGGGAAGGCTTCACACAGGAGCTGGACGAAGTTCTTGCAACAATTCAGGCAATACCTAACAACTATGATGAATTCGTTAGAGTGGTAAAACAAGTTTCAAGACGACACATTCCACGCGGCTGCCGAACACAATATATCCCAGGAATGACAGATGACCTCAAAGGCAAGATGGAGAGGTACCACAGACTATTTGAAGTCGATCCATTTTCGGAGGAAACTATCGACCTTGGTAACGAACTTCTGGAAGCGATATCTGACAGCAATAGGAAAAATTGGAGTGAAATGATAGAAAATGTGGATATGGCGCACAATAGTAAAAAGGCGTGGTCTTTCATTAGGAAAATCAATAACGATCCCTGCATCAGTAAACCTCACAGCAATGTCACTTCAAACCAAATAGCCCACCAGCTTATCCAGAATGGTAAATCGGCTCAAAAGTCCAGGCCACTAGAACTCGTTCGGCAACAAAGTGCAGAAGTAGAACACTTAAAGAAACCATTCACAGAAGAAGAGATAGACAAAGCAATAGCGAAACTGAAAGAAGGCAAAGCCCCAGGTATAGACAACATAAGGATTGAGCAAATAAAGAGATTCGGACCTATTGCCAAGCAGTGGTTACTTAGAATCTTCAATGAATGTATCAGTAAGACTACTATACCTAAGGCCTGGAGAAAGTCCCATGTAACTGCTCTCCTAAAACCCGGGAAAGAGCCATCTGATGCCAAAAACTATCGACCCGTATCTCTTCTCTGCCACACTTTTAAGATGTTTGAAAGACTCATTTTAGAACGAATCATGGAAACTCTCGAGGGCCACCTAATACAACAACAAGCTGGCTTTAGACCAGGCAAATCTTGCTCGTCACAAATTGTTAATCTCACACAACATATTGAGGACGGATATGAGAAGGGTCTCGTAACTGGCGCAGTCTTCGTCGATCTCACGGCAGCGTACGACACAATCAATCACAGGAGACTCATAACGAAACTGTATAATGTGACGAAAGACTACAGGCTGACCCGAGTGGTATCAGAGATTCTTGCCAACCGTCGATTCTATGTATCGTTCCAGGGGAAGAATAGTAGGTGGCGAAAACAGAAGAATGGATTACCCCAGGGGAGCGTCCTAGCACCGGCTCTGTTCAATGTGTACACTAACGATCAACCTATCTTAAAAGGATTTAACCACTTTCTGTTTGCCGATGATCTGGCACTAACTTCGCAGGAGAAAACATTTAACTCCGTAGAGTTAAATCTTTCAGAGGCATTGGATAGACTTTCTCTGTATTACTCGGATAACCAACTCAAACCAAATCCCACGAAGACACAAGTCTCAGCATTCCACCTGAGGAACAGGGAGGCGAGGAGAGAGCTGAATGTACGCTGGAGGGGAGTTCGCCTGGAACACACATTTACTCCGAAGTATCTGGGTGTGACATTGGACCGAACACTTAGTTACAAAGCACACTGTAACAATACCAAGCAGAAAGTGGCAGCCAGAAACAACCTTCTTCGACGCATGACAGGTAGCACATGGGGAGCCAATCCAAACACACTGCGGATTACGGCCTTAGCGCTCAGCATTTCCGCGGCAGAATATGCGTGTCCTGCATGGAAAAACTCCGCACACGCTCCCCAGGTTGATATAGCTGTAAACGAATCCTGCCGCTTAATAACCGGATGTCTAAAGCCTACCCCAGTCGCGAAACTATACCAACTAGCTGGAATCGCACCACCGTCCGTGCGCAGAGAGATCGCCGCTAGCGTGGAACGAAACAAGCAGGTACATGACAGCCGACATCCTCTACACTCATACAACTCCCTACCGGGTCGTTTGAAGTCCCGAAAAAGTTTCTCCACAAATCCCGTCTTGGACTGCAGTACGGCACAAGAGGCCAGAATCCGGCTGTGGAAATCGCGGCTACAGGAACACGACACCATTATAACACCCAAAGAACATCTGTCTGCGGGTAGTTCGGAGAAATGGGCAGTTTGGAAGACATTAAATCGGCTTAGAGTGGGAGTCGGGCGAACGAAAGCCAACATGGAGAAATGGGGATTTCTGCCTCTGGGAACTAGCGCGAACTGTGTCTGCGGCCAGAGACAGACAACCGCACATCTCCTACAGTGTTCGCTGTGTCCAGCTCCATGCAGCCAAGAAGACCTGGCACTGGCTACTCCCCGAGGTATAAAGGTCGCAAGGCACTATGTAGGTAGAATTTGACAAGACCAATTGGGTTGCTGATCACCTTTACACGAAAGAAGAAGATTTAGAGTGACAAGTAATTTTGACAAAGTGGATCAGAATTCCCGTACGCTGAGTTTACACAAAGTGTGTAAGCGCGTTTGGATACCGTTTTATTATTATGTATAAATCAGGCAGGCAGCTGATGCCGCATCCAGCTATTTTCCACTTCAATTACTCTTCAGAGTTTTGATTTTCTTATCTAGTCTATTTTGCGCGTTGAGTCTTTGCGCGGCAACTACTTCAGCCGATAGTTTCTTCCACTTCTTAACTACTGTGTTAGTAAGGAAGTGCTTGTAGCGATTATTGTGTAAGGGAGTCCTTTTCAACTTATGTTTCTCTGAAACGGGTATTCCTGTCACTTGCGATCATCTTATCAAAAAATTATGTCATAATTCCATTCAAGTCTTAAAAATCTTAATCAAATCGCGCTCTCTTTTTGTTCTTTTAGTTTTTTTGAAGTATAAAAAATAGTATATTTACTCACAAGAGATTTTGAGAGCTTGAGTATCAGAGTATATTAAAGTTTATATGTCACAGATGTAATCACTGATCGAATACAATTTCTTAATATGATTATTTTCAACCAGCTTCAAAAAATGAGGCGGTTTTCAATTTGATTGTTTTTAACGTATGCTTCGGAATAACTCCGCCAATTATGAATAGATTTTGATGATTCTTTTTTTGTTTGGTATAACATTCTTCAGATGTGGTCTCGTATAAATTTTATCGAAATTGATTTAGAAAATTATCAAAAATCAAATATGTACCAAGATAATTCTACCTCTAAGGGTGAAAGCTTTAGGGGATGAATGCTGTACACTTTTGGTGCACTTGTAGTCGGTTTCTAGTACTTTTTGAACGTGTTAATTATTAACAAGATTAGCCAGGGTTTCCTTCGTTTGAGCGTACGTATTACAGCGTGTTATACCACCTATTTGACCTGGGCTCAGATTGATGATCTTTAGACCTAAGCCGTACTTAAGATTGCTATCTCAAAATAATATCCCTGCGACCTTTACCCCTGTCATCAAGGCAAAAGTGAACGGGTTCCAAGCTAAAGGAGCGACAACGTTGTGCGACGGTACGTGTCTAATAGGGATTATTTAAAACTCTTCCAGATGTTTTGTGTGGTTTTTACTGCTTTTAAATACGATATCTAATATCGTATCTGTATGTTATATTTTCAAACGATCGGTTTTTATTATCTTTTCGTTTTATGAAAAACGTATCATGCTTCATGTTCGCTTTATATACTCGTAGCTTTTCTACGGAACTATTTTGATGAAACATTGTCAACATTGCTATTTTCAATTATAATAGTACAATCCATGTTTTTATAACGTAGCATACAGCTACGGCGTAGCATTTAGCTACGAAAAAAGATGGAAAAGGAGAGATTCGAAATTCTGTATCAGAATAATTCATCTCTTTTGTTTTTCGTTCAATTCTTATTTCGTCTCATTCTCTATTCGTCTTGTTTGCTATCTGTCTCTATCTTCCTAAGTCCAATTCTGCAACTTGTCTCATTCTTAAGAAGTCATATTCGTTTTTCGTCACGGTATTCCTTTGATTCAAGTGAATGAGAGAATAATCGAAAGGGAAGCAAGAAGATCCCTTTCGATTATTCACAGCATGTGACCAGCAGTGAACGTATCGAAAAATCGAAGCGGACCTTGTCATATTCACCTTTGTATGACATTTCCCTCAACACACTTCATAGGAGCAATAAAGGATAAATGTGATAAGGTGCAAAAGTGGGTACATATTTTTGTAGTCGAGTGTACTATCAATACAGATATATTGATGTTATATTATTACTAACAACTACATGTCTACCGCTTAACTGAGTCGGTTCTTGAGGTATGGTAGGTGTGTGTTTTCGGAATGTCAAACGACGCAATTATGTTTAAATGACGTTCCTTAAACACAACCACCCGTGCCGCTGCCATACGTCAGGAGTCGGTCCAGTTGAGCGCTAGACCTGTACCTATATAATAGAGCTACTGGTATGTTTTATAAAAAAAAAACGCTTCCAATCTCTTTAGTACTTATTCTTTTTAGGATTTTTTTATCTCTTCCATGGTACACAGGGACCGCCGGCGATGAGTGGGCGAAGTCCGTATCAGATGCACAAATCGATGCACTTTATGTCGCGAGTTGCATGTAATGCGCGCAGGACACGCCCAGCCCCTTACAGCGTCCCATCGCGTTATCGTCAGACTTGTGTACTAGAAAATACATCTTCTGACAATCTCGGTTCCTCATTATCTTTTCCTGTTGTTTCCCTTTTCATTACTAGACGAGACGATTTACATAAAATTTGTTACGCGCATAGCCTACGGCACGGAGAAAGCTAGATTTAATCCCCGCATATCCGTAATCCGTAGACGAACGAAGGTCACCGACATAGCTCGCTGAGTCAGTGAGCTGAAGTGGCAATAGGCAGGTCACATCGCTCGAAGAACCGATAACCGATGGGGAGTAAAGGTTCTCGAGTAGCGACCACATACCGGGAAACGTGTACTAGGCCGTCCCCCTACTAGATGGACCGACGACCTGGTTAGAGTCGCCGGGAGTCGCTAGATGCAGGTGGGTCGGGACCGGTCGATGTGGCCATGTGTACCATGAAGGAGGCCTATGTCCAGCAGTGGATGTTTCCTGGCTGATGATGATATTCGCATTGCGCGGGCATTGGATTACGATATTATTTGATGTATGTTTAGACGACCACTTTAAACTTTGAATTAAACTATATAATCACAGTATTACATTACAATACATTATGTTTTGTTTTATAACATTATAAAGCGCTAATGTAATAGTTATTTTATACCAGTGCTACATAATACTGTTCTGTTAAATGCACAAACAGACACACCATTTATTCAGTGAAGCCACGTAACTTTGTGAAATAGCCGCCATCTTTCAAAGTCGGCCACACCAAATTGTCCAAGTTGGTCTGCAGCGTAACAAACGTGATGTCCGACTACAGACGACCATATCCGACTTCGCATCGTTGCCAAAACTGTGTTGGACCTGTCGGCCAACTTGTCAGGTCAGAGATAGATACCGGGTGACGCAATTTTACTGCACATTTTACCTGTTCACATAAAAATTCTTTATATATTAATTTATGTTTAATAAAGTTTGAACTTGGCCTTCATCTCCTATAAATGACGACAAGACTGCTGTACGGAAAACGTGCTTACCCGGAAGCCTCAAGCTAATAAGACGCTAGCTGCTACCTTTGATATTAAAACACTGATCTTTGGTGGCAGACTTAGATAACATGGTAGTTCCTAGCTAGATGGACATAGAAAATGCCCTGCCATCAATAAAACCTAGGAACGGGCCAAGGCCTCCGAATTGTAAGTTCAAGTGTGTAGCCGTTTAAATCTACCGTCAAGTTTACCGACTTTATTAAACCACTGAAGATACTTAAGTTCACTGCTGGACATGAGCTACGTCTTCGACTACCACGTTAGACTTGTATATTTACTGTAACACCACCCGGCCACGCATGGCAACACATACATAGGCTGATGGTATTGTCAAACTCAGGATTTTTTTCCCATAGCCGCGTTGTACGATTCCCGCAGTATTATATAATGTGATATTATTTTAAAGTAGAGACCACAAGCCCTTACATTTTCAATAACAGGGTTTTTCTAACACGAGTTAACTCTTAGTACAGATTTTACAAAGCTTCTCAATCGAGATGGCAAAATATGAACCATTTTAACTTTTCAGTAAGAAATTTTCGGAAAATTTTCCATACAGGAAATAATATAAATTAGTGGATGAAAAGTTGTATATGTGACTCTCGTTGTATTTGTGTATAGAAATAAATCATGTTTTTTGTCCTTCAAACCATCAATTTTGACTCCCTTTAAAGTCTAATTTTTTGGACTATACTCAAAAATAAACGCCAATTCCAAATGTCGTTGAAGACGTTTAAAACTATCTGGTACTATCCATTATAGTACTGATGATTAATGGCATAACGTTAGCGTTCAATTTTCTAGTGCACTTAATATTCTTGCTCACACATGCTCAAGCAGCCAGTTTCAGCAAGTCTCTAGGGCGGCATCCACCCTTGTGCCCTTCGACTTATTATGACAGAGTTGTAACCATATCTGTAGATCATGAGTCACTCACATCATGATATCAATGAGTATAACCCCTTCAGAAGCAATAACATCACTCTTAAGTATCAATAACTGTTAATACTACCCTCATAATAATTGTCAGCATTAGGTAATGTCGAATGGCATGTCTATTATTACTGTATACTCTATAGCTCAGAGGTTCTCAAACCTTGAGATCAGAGAAACACTAAGCAAACCCTTTTGTTTTATGGAACCTCCGCACAGCAAATGTAAATAAGTAAATGCAATTTAAAATAAGAGAAAAATTAAAACTCTATTCGAAAAAGTTTCAAATAAACATGAATGTAAAGAATGAAACCATGTTTTGGATGTTAAATTCAAACTCCAGTTGTTTATCAAGAAAAATGTTTTATAGGGTGTATTAAATTTATTTCACTATATTTTTATATAATAAATAGGCTTTGTGCAATAATCATCTGATAAAACGTCAGCAAATTATCATGTTCGGAAAAACTTCATAATGAATCTTTTTAAAAAAATATTTTTTTCGGTCTTTAACTGAATACTGGCTAATGTCGCTTACTTACATTGAAGTTATGCTTTAGTTAAATTTACTAATTTCCTGGCATAATTTATTACCATGTGTTTAGTGAGTTAGTTCCCAAAGCCTTTAATTAGTTTAACATTATTTTAAAATTAATTTTGTTAAACAGTGGAAAACTTTTAGATGGATGAATTTTATTCAGAATTCCGTTAATAATATTTCATTGAGTATTTAAATAGCCCAAATCATTCGATGACTTCAATCGTGACATCAAACAGAATCGCGGAACCCTAATGACTTTTGCAGTGTGGGGATCCGCGAAAACCACTTTAGGAATCCCTTGTTAGCTGTCTAAGATCCGCTGCGTTCAATTATCCGCGCTAAGCAAACAGCTCGATACTAATTTACGAATCGTTCTTTTCGTCCGAACAGAATTGTTCTGTTTACCTCGCTCTTATAATAGGGGAGGTGCACATCTGTTTATATGTCCGGTTTAAACTATAATAATTTTATCAAAGAACATAATTGTTTAATCTAAGTCGCTAGTCGCTACACCTTTGGACTCCCAATTCGGAGGTCCCGGGTTGATATCCATCTTGCTAGCTACTAAAATGTTGCCTAAGTCTGCCGCCAAATTGCAGTGTTAATAGCACTGTTGTGTACCGGTATGAAAAGTAGCATATCCGAGGTTAAAACGTTCATGTTGACCAGCTTGAATATTGGTCATAACTTCTAAGCTGTTCGTCCAAATTGTATGGTGTAAACGGCAATTATAATCTATATGAAATGCTCTTGGTAACTAACGTATTTAGTCTGATAAGATAACTGCACCCATTTAAATAGCGTTTGCAATTACCACACTATTTGTGACCATTTTTTAGAACTTAGAATAGATATAGAAAGCTATCCTTAAAAGATAGACATATGCCATTGTTTTTTTGTAGACTTATATATAATAAATAAATAATCTCACAGTACATTGTTTAGCTATATCTCAAACGGATTAGGCAGCGCATTAAATAAATGCTCCCGGACGGCTTGATTTTTCCGGCCTCTTCAACAATCATCGTCATATTTCAACCAGTTTACACAAAATCTTAACATATTATACACCTAAACGTTCCTGAAGAATCACTCTGCTTACATATAAAAACCTCATGAAAATCCATTGAGTAGTTTTTGAATTTATCGCGAATAGACAGACGCGGCGGGGGACTTTGTTTTATAATATGTTGGGATTAGGATGTCATCATGACTCTCCGCTAAGATGTGTAAGAAGGATAAACAAACAAAAAAACGACCATGGATTATATCAGCAACCGTGTGCACTCAACCCAATAATATTTCTTGCTCGCCCTAATGAAATGAGGGTAGATCCGATGAGATTGGCCTAACGCGAGTTCCCAGATACTCGTAACGTATCTAGTATGATGGATGGCCGAAGGAGGCGCTTAACTGATTTGTGCTCTGCCCCTGCTCTCCTAGAAGATAACATGTCGATGAGCAAGCGGTTTTGCCAAGGGGTAGGGGGATGTGAAGCGATTAGCCTTTGATTGTTTACAACGGGATTGCACCTGGCCTTCACCTTACTTCTTTGGCCTCATTTAGATCTCGTTCAGGTCAGATCATGATAATACTAAATCGTAGCAGCATTACTTAGGATTATTACCTAAGACTACCGTCGAACATCAGTGGTAATAGCAGTGTATGGTAGGTGTTACATTCGTTTCACGTTTCACAATCAATGGGCTTATCGTCACTTATACACTTTCTGCACTATATCACACCATTATAACACAAAAACACACATAACAGTACTATAAACGAATTACTACAATTGCAATGAACGACCATTTTTCAAGTTCGCGCCAAGAATCAAGAATCCATGCAAGACTGAATGATAAACAAAAGAAATAAACCCGCGTACCGAAAACAAAGAATTTTCTGTATTCGAAATTTGAAATTACAAAAACAATGGATTAGGCTCAGTTTATATGCAGCCGTTTGAGTTGAGAGCTTTGCGTGCTCTTCACTCCATACTGATATGAATCTAATGAGAACCTCATGTTCAGGGAGCAATATAAATTGTGGATCAGAACGACAGGCATCAATAAAATAAAAAAACACAGCGGCCTGCGTGGCGCAACACATGCGGAAGGTCATGGCTTCGATTACCGGTTGGCACATTGTCAACATTAATTTTTATAGTATGAATCATTTGATTGTCTGAAAAGTTAGATAAAGCACGTTTAGACGTTGTTACCGGTTGCTATCTACAACACTTAATAGCTATATGAGCCATGTTAGAGGCCAATGTTGATTCAACAAATCTGACACTAGGGTCTGTGAGGTCATCGACCCTACAAAGGAAATTATTGTTTCAAAAGGTTGGCTTTTAGGTGAGTAAGCTTTGAGTAAGATTACTTTAGTTTTTGGATGTAATACTCCTCAAATACATGGCAATACTTTCTGAAGATAACGTTCATTAGCAGTCACTACGCTGCACTACACTTTGGAGGTCACATGTCGAATTCCCAGTGCAGTGTGGGGTTTCTCTAACACACAGGCGAGTAATATTCGTTTACTGGTTGGCTGGATACTAACTTGATATCTTAGTTTGCCGCCAAACAGCTGTTTATAACATTGTGATGTAACCTCAACTTGAGCTTCTGGGCAAGCAAGCTTTTTAGCCAGCAACGTTTTATTGTCACTTACTGGCTGTGTTAGGTGTTGGTTAGGCTGGCTTACACACAATGAAAAAACATAGCTAAGTGCGGAAACCGACTAGACAACATTTTTATTTCAAAAAGCCTCATCAACATTAGAGAATGAGAGAGACAGTTAAAATGATAATAATTGAGACCACACTTTTAAAAACTGTAAGTAACATAGTGCTATACGAGTACTCGTATTGTTTATTTTACGCTGTAATTGAAAACACAGTGCAACCGTGCAGGCGTGCAATGCTGGATCGTAACCAAGCGAGTAATTCAATTTGGATCTCATTATGCACAGAGGGGCATTAAACATGATGTGGTGGATCATCAGACGACGGACAGGGTGTCGAGCGCAGCGGGGGCTGTACATAATACATAGTGGTAGACCGAGAGAATTAATTATTAAAAAACTGTATTGAAAATAAAAACTAACTTTATTTGATTTTGATCACAATTACAAGCTATTATAAATACGAAAGTGAATTTGTTTGTCGTTCCTTCACGTCGTATGGGAAGTCAAAATTACTTGATAATTTGAGTATACATAGTTGAAATGTTAATGAATGATAGGCCACGTTTCATTACGTTCCAAGAAGTGTCCGTTGTCTAGCGCAGATGAAGTCGCGTTTAATTTTTTATATAATAAATGTTACAACAAACGCGTTGGTTATATATTGATTCTACGGCAAATTATAAAACTTCTTCACTGCCTCCCTACCTCAATAGGACTTTCCCAGAGTGCGCCATTCAATTTGGTCCTCTCCGGGTACGGCTGCTCTACTTGAGCCATCTTTCCACAATTTTATTGCTTGTTGTGGTTTAATTCACTAACAAGCTTTTTGATATCCCATTTGAACACTTCAACGGATTGCATAGTCTACGTACATTCCAAATTTTATCAAGATTAATTCAGCCATTTAGCCGTTAAGCTAACAAACATAGGGACGTACAGTGAAAGTTGAGTTACTTTTCATTTATAATCTTAGTGTTATTGTGATGTGACTTAAATAAAATGTCACGTTGAATTGTACTAATATTATTTCACCAAAAAACTATTTCATAAAAATGTAATACTAGTAGAATAGGAATGTCGTAGCCAGCTGCTACGGCGTAGCAATCAGCTACGTATAAACGTGTATCGACGTCGTGCTTCAATTCGAATCCAAATGATTCATCGATATCGAATTAGATTTCTATCCAAATACATGTTAGGGTTATGTATTCCAAAAGATAAATACGGAACCCTTGCAAGATTCCCTTTGTTATCGGTCCATTATGTTTGTCTGGCAATAACCAATTTCTCAGGACTGGTACAGGTATAAAGATGAAATATTAATTAAGGTTTACGATCCCTGAAATCTCAATATTATAGCGTACGTATTGATTTAAGTTTTACTGTATTAGTTAGTTAAGAAGTAGAAGACGAGTGGCGACATATGTAGGTAGTGACGTATGTAGATGCTGCTGTCCGTCTATAATTTTTTCTTAGGAAGTATTTTTGACACCCATAGGATGACATGGAGACTTGCATCTTATTTTCCCTCATATTAGAATTAATGTGTCATTAGAAGCATATAAAATCTAACATAGCGGCTTGTAGCGTGCAAAATGCTCCAAGCCGAATTCAAAAATCAAAGATCGAATTTGTTATCAAATGAAGTGCCTTGATGAGTACATTACAAAAGTTACATAATAATGTATATCTACATTACAATATATCTCTAAATCAGTTTTAAGTATAAATGTTATTGTATTTTTTTTCGTAGTCCAGTTTCAGTTTTTAACATTCTCCTTGTGTAAATAATAATAAAATCTCCGCTGTCGTTCATCGAAGTAACAAGAGTTTTGCGCTCATTTATTCGGTTTCTTCGTAGGCTATTAGATGTCGGAGGATTCACCGCCCGGCATTAAGGTAATAATGACGCCATTGTTTGCACAATACACTACGAACTGGAGCCTTTCGGGTTCAATTAGAAAATGGCCTGTTTTGTCGCAGTTCATTTTATAGTAAATTCTTTTATTATTTAATATAATGCTTCTCTCTTTCGAATTCGTTTGCGAAGGCTATTGTGATTCGCCATCTTCAGGCTCCTATGACAGTATGTTATTTTGTGTAGATTTCGGTTACTTGACAATTTACACTGCGCTTTGCAAAAAATGTACTTTCCTTTTTATGAACTCCTCCATGGTAAGCTATGCTACTCCCCACGACCCCATTTTTATAGTACTTTAGAAATCTTTTAATGACGTCGAAACATTTGATGACAATAAGTAAGAATCAAGGTCAACAAACAACAATTCTTGAACTTCCCTTTGAAGTTGAACTCTTTTTCATGTATTTTTAAGCGGACATTGACCTTTTGTTTTTGACACATTGGTTGATGATGCATGCCATCATTCTTTTACGACACCCTCAGGATATACACGGGGTCATTTTATCCTAAAGCCGAGACTACACGGCTACCGAAAAATCTTTGATTTCTGGCAAACGGCCGATTTAGGACAATTTTGCATATTTATTATGCGATAAGAAAAAATAAGACGAAGTCCGACGTGTTCTGTAGGTTTTAGCAGTAAGACACTTGAACCGCCATTGTGGATTTTTATATATTCACACGTGACGGTTAGTGATGACAGTATTTTTGATATTTATATAGCTTCTAGCGACCCACCCCGGCTTCGCAAGGGTAGTGGAGCCTATATACTTATAAAATATAGCCTATGGTACTGAGGGATAATCTAGTAATCTAATGGTGAAAGAATTTTTAAATTGGTCGATTAGTTTTTGAGTTTATTCGGTACAAATATATAAAAATCCTAATCTTTCCATTTTGTAGTATTAGTGTAGATGTTTAATAAATATTAAGACTTATTGAATTTTTTTTTATCGACAAATTAAACCAAAAACTGTTCATTAATTTTTTTTTGTACAAATCGTATTTATTTACACAAATAAAAGTGACAAATTCAAAAACTAATTCACTATATATGACAGATGCAATAAAAATGATAAGTAAGTTCAATTTCCCCTTGGCACGCCTCACCGAGAGATCTATTTCAACGATTACGATCTAAACTATCCCACAGTGTTGCCTCTAATGTCATATAGTCACTGGTACACGACTTTGGTTCAATGGTTCAGTACGAAGGTGCTAGTGACTTATCTGCTGCATAATATATGTCCTCGGGGCGTTGGGATACGGTCATCTATGTCATCCCGTGGGTGTCAGAGGAGACTGAGGTAACAGGGGAGGAAATTAATCTTGTGCCGACCTTTAGAGTAAATATATAGCTATAAATTCAGTCAACCTATAAATATCTACGTTATCCATGTCATCGTCTAGAATGTTAAAAATTATTATCAACAATTTTTATAATAATAACAATTCTTAACGGGAATTCTCTCAGAATGCTTCTGTACAAAACTTCTGTTTTTAGATTTAGATGATTACTGCACAAATCCAGCTATCCTGTTTTTAAAGATGTTAATGAATTTTGTAAGAAAATGTTGTCAGATAATACATTAATTTTACTTCTTAAAACAACTGTAACTTATTTGAAAAGCACCACAGCTTGATACCTTCAACCATTCATAGCAATGTAGACACAGCTCACGTTTCTTATTTTTATTTTTACACGGCTTAGATTTCTGATTTTAATACTTTCTATTGATGATTATAACCTAAGTATTGCAATGTGTAAAGTAACGATAATTCCTCGTGTTTTTCGCCAGACACAACCACTTATAAAATATTATTTTCAGTATGTTAATTATTCATACAGACCCTCTGACTGACTGACTCGCTATTAGCAGTTTTTTGCATATAGTTAGTTATGGGCGGGAGAGGGACATATACATAAACTAATCTTTAGCCACTTAAAGTGTTCCCTTGAAAATATGACACGCAACTGTTTCTTGAATTAGTTATCATGTGTGTTCACCGTGTGGATTCTTTAGAATAGTGTCGCAGTGTAGCAAAATAACCACCGCATTTAATTGCATTCCCAACAAGCCTTGAATCATAAATTTTTGTTGTTATTTTGTCAATTTAAATTTTGCCTTTTAAATCACGCCAATCCAACACAATACAATTTAACAATGCGACATATAAAACACCTGTTGTATATAGTTTTAAAAGTAGATCACTTTACACAAATAGAATGGTGGTTCCAAAAATATGTAGCTTTTATGGGACACGAACCAGAAGGTTCCCAAGTATAATGAATTAACTAACGCTAAACCGCTAAGGCGGAACTGGTAACTAAAGAAATACAAATAAATAAATAAATAAGATGTGTATATGCATATTACAAAACATTAAATAACGAGAGTTTTTTCTGCCAACAAACTACTGGTGTAGTTTGGCAGTGTCTGTGAACATTGTTGTATAATTGTTTTTCATGAATAAAATGCTTCTATCTTAACATAATTTTATGAATAATGTTCTATTTCATATAAACTAGATTAGCTAGATTTTATTCAAATCTAGTACTTATTTTGTGTATGCAGTTATTGTATCTAAGACATTTTCACTTATAATTTCAGATATCATGTGTTGCCGAGGCCGAACGTTTTGGTTTTACATTTTATTTTTAACAAGTTTTTGAATCTTTTATTCTTTTGTTTTTTCGTTTTGTTTTATGTAGTTCATTGATGGAACCCAAAATGGTTGTTTAATTTTATTTTTAATCGCCCGTAACTAAAATCATGGTTAATTTCAAAAAATTTGATTACTAAGATGATTCTACCACAATATAACAACATGTTAAATACGCTGTAGAAATCATAGGTTCGAGTTCTTTACATAATAAATGCGCATTACATAAAAACACAAACTCAATAAACGTTCTAATTACAAACTATAAATTATTTGGACGTCCATTGATTGATTTCTTTTGTAAGTCATAAAGTTTAATTTGGCGTATACTTAAAAGTAATTAGTTAGGCATTTGCGACAACTCATCAGCTGAAAAACTCCAAGCAATTATGGAGAAAGGTGTTGAACCGTAAAAGCAAATACACCTAGGTGTCGACGTAATGAAAAATTTAAAGTAAGAGGGAGGGCGAGGGCTTGGTACCCCCGAGGGTTGTATTACGACCTTCTAAACGTACTTCACTCGATTGCAACGTTTTAACCACTGCTAATGAAATTTGGCTAATAATCCTTATTAAATTCACACTGAAAGTACAAGCGTTAATAATAAATTAGAGGCAAAATTAATAAAAGTGAGGTTATGCGGAATATAGTGGTATATACACGTATATCTCACCCTTTGAATCAAAAATTGACAGCGTTAGTAGCCTAAGAGATGAAGGACGACATTTTATCGATGAAATGATTCCGTATGATGATGACAGTGGTGCCCTCATTCTACATTTCTCCGAAATTATACAATAACTTCAAAAACCGATCCGGACTTTATGTGTTTATTGCTCGTTTACGTTTCATCGATATATCCATTATTCGATTGTCTATAGTTACTATTAATATAACGGTTTAAAGTAACGTTAGGTGTTTCAAGAGTTACTGAATGTGAGTTCGTAATTTATCTACAAACTGTAAGCAGCGTTGACTTCAAAAATCCGGGCTGTTTCTCTCGAATTATTGTATAACTACCCACGGGAGCTACATGTTCGAAAGGGATAAAAAGTACCCCATATCTTTTTCCAGTTCTTCAACTATCCTAATACGAAAAATGAAGCTATTCTGATGTTACTTAGCGTCGTGAAGAAAGAACAAACAAATTAACTCACTTTCGCATTTACAATATTAGTTTGGATAAATTGCAAAGACTTTTTAAAAAGAACGAATGAGTTTTTGGCCGCGTATTATCTACTATATTATAGGCGGGCAAGCGGTAGTGAACAATTTTGTATTTCCACTTAAATGAAAGTTTCGTTGTTAACATGTCTATTCACTTCAATTACAAGTTGAAATACTAAAACAACTGGCACATGTTGCAAAGTTTACATTGCGGACGCGGAAAACTATGTTTCCCCAAGAGAGTCCCACACAATGTACGCCAGCTGCTGTCAGCTACTTACTACGTTAATGGTCCAAACTTTTTGGGTTTATTGTTTCCAGCATTAAATTTTTAATTGCACTTCATAGTTTTACTGTATTCATATCAATGACGCTTTCATACGAAGAAGTTTTTAATTTACTTAAAAATACTGCAGACTTAGAATAACCTAGTCTTAATAAAAACCGATTATGTCCAAAGTGAAACAGAAAAAATATATGTGTAAGTGTAAATAACACATATTTACGGTCATATCTCATTATATTTTTTTTGTATACTTATAAAAATCCAACTGTATGTTTTCCGAATAAACTAAAATAAAAAATAAAATATTTGTTGTTTTCCGATTATTTGTTACACGCGTGGCAGTAACCGACATTTACCGAACCGAAAAAATCCAAAATTACTAATTCGACCATCACCACAGACGCGTTTACTACCACTAACCAACTGGCTTAGTTTTATTTGCTTCACTGGTTATGCATGGACTCACATTCTAAAGACTCATGTATGTACTCAATACGTCTGTTAATATTAAAATGTAGAACTGCGCTCTATAAAAATAATTGTTATGTTAATAAGAGATTACAATAAAATTCCGAAGTATATAAGAGAACTGTCGACAATCTTTCTCGACCGTAAATTGCGCGATTGGCTAGTAGAAAAAAGCTTCTATTCAGTTAAAGACTCTTGGATAGCAGTCGAGAAGATGACAGTTTTTAATTCGTCATAAAGTAATGGTAGTTTTAAAATAATATATAGCTATGTAAATAGTCACGTAAATTCAAACCATGTTGTTAAAATATTTAACAATTTAAAACATTGGCATGCCTCTAAAGAAGGAATGTGAGAAACTAAAATTTTATATCTTATCTTTATCTGCTGCAGATATACAATCTTATGTATCTATGTTAAGGACTGCGTGGTAAACCTTCTTTATAGCGCTCTCATTTCTCTCGTGAGCGGGGTTCTCTAACGACGTATTCACGTGTGCTCTTTGCAGCTTAAAATTGTATTTCAAACTTCAAAAGACAAAACTGCATTTCACATGCGAGCAGCGCTGCTCCACGGAGGGTAGATGAAACTTTTTGTCTTTGAACGTGTTCTAACTGGATGTTTTTCACAAGAAGATATTTCAAAGGACCTCATTTTATGTTATTTGGATTTTAAAAGGAAAGTATGCAATAAAAATAGATACAAAAAAAATTTGCTTAAACCTATGAATAAAAGGGGTATACAAATACGTGTTTTATCAGAGTTTTTGCTTGAACTTCCCCTAGAACCCGTCAAGTGTGAGTCCGACCACAATAACATTGGTCCGACTAACACTTGATCGTTTTTGTGTTACAAAATCGTAATGAGTGCACCGTTTTTACTACAATTCATCGATGACATCTCATCATAAATAATACTTTGTAAAAGAAATCAGTGTGAAATTGAATCCACTTTGTACCACAGTGATTACACAGATGACTCTGTCTATATAACAGTGATAATGTGAATAAAAACAGAGCAATGCAATAAAGTCACATTTCTCAAGAATCGCTTGGTACAATCTCCTCGGCATAGAATATTCATTTTGCGTGGGATGCAATAATATTACAATCTTCTCGGAAGAAATCGCACCGAGCGCGGTTGATTGGATTACAGCTCAAGAAGACGAAGAAATAAAACTGCAGTTTTGTGCTTGTTCTTTTTAGTTGTAGCCTTTGTAAGCACTTGGATATATGCAGTTGTCATTAGATTATTTTGTCAACGTGTCAAATTAACCGTCTCCGTGGTCTAATAGCTACACACTTGGAGTAACTGCTTGTTCTTGAAGAATGATCACAATCATAAAATTGGTTTACACGCACTCAATATATCACACGCTCCTCCACACATACAGCTCTCACCTCACACATGAATGTTAAGTGGAAGCTGTCACTTGGTCACACATACACACACACACACACACACACACACACACACACACACACACACACACACACACACACACGCACGCACGCACAAACACACATCCTCACCCTACTTAGTAACCCCAACATGTTTTAAAAATCTATTACGTTACAATATTGTACAAAACAAAATGACATCCGTAGAGAAAGAGAGCCTACACCTGTCGCACAGGACTCCCCCTATAACAGACTGTATGGCTACACCATATGATTTCAATTGTTTTAGTCAATAAATATTTTTGTATTTATAACTATCCAGAGGTCCCGGATTTGATGCACAGTAGTTCTTGTCGGTACTCGGTTTGGTTGGTGGTAGGGCGTTTTTATGTCCACTTGGCTAGCTAACGCCATTTTACCTACATCAGTAGTAATAGCACTGTAGTGTTCCGGTATGACAGATAACAAAACCAGTGGCTCATACAGATTGAGGCTTTTGGTCCAAGTGCAGTCCCATTATACATTAGATACACAAACTAGGTACAAATTTATTTCCTTCCTAAGATAAGGCCAGTCTACACTTGAATACTTTAAACTAGATATGAATGTATTTTAACAGCTAGATGCTAGGACAACTACGAGTGGATACAAATTGACTTGAACCTTCTATCATTTGCTTTATGAATCCACCGTTTAATACGTTGAACATTTGTTGTTACTTATTGTTTATTGCTTATTATTGAATACACACCTTACACTAACAGTTTTAATACCTTACATGTAAGAATTAGTCATATTATTATTAGTTAATTATTATATTAAGTACATATATGGTCATGAGGGATGTCAATGACAGTTCTTCGAGCTGTAACTGACTCCAGGTGCCGAGAACACAGTGTTTTGGAAAATGTCAGCGGTGATGGACAATACGTTCAACAGGAAGAAATCTGTGCGCACCGGAGTGTGCGCCGCTGCCACCGTCCGCGAGCAGGACGGTGTTATATATGGACTTATGGCATAGAAGCTGCCCATCCCAAGTCCTATTCTAAATTTGAGACCACAACCATTGTTTTTAGACTAGACTATAATGAAGTTTAAAAGCCAGATAATATGGCCCGCTCAGGAAGCAGGCCCGGTTGCACAGTCGTCGGTCGTACAAAAAGAACAAAGCCACTCGGAGTGCAGCTTCCGACCGGCGGTGCAGTGTCTGATGCACATCTGGACCTCTACATTGTTGGCTTTGTGGTCTGGAATCACACAAAGTGCCAGTGGAACTTGTCGTTTACGTTTTCCCATTGCTTTTCATTACTATGTATTAATTAATCTTCCTTGGGAAAAGCTTAGAGTGATACAACAATTTGAAAATTGCATTAGACTTAGATTTTTTGTAATAGAAAAAAATGTACCTTTTTCTAAGGCCTGTTTCAATCCAACAAAAATGTCTGTAAACAAACATCAATACTAGAATATTGAGTCAACGTTAGTATTTATAAGCAGAGTGGATTCAAATTGTAAATCTCTAACTGAGCAAGTGGAGCAAGCGCTATGGTTTTTATTTTGTCAAGACGTAATTGTGTTTGTTTATGATTGTTTTTGTTGGACTGAAATGAACTTCTTCACTCTGCTTAAAAATTTCGAAACATCAATTCTAAGATAGTTGACCCTGAGAATAATATCATAAAATGACAGTTTTGTTGATACCTCAGACATCTTGAGACTGATTGAATTTTGAATTCAAATTAGAAAACGTAGCTTGGTATTTGTCGTAAAAGGAACCTGACTGACTTTAGAGTTTTTAGGAGTTACATTTTCGGAGATACCGTGGTGATTGATATCGTAATACATGCTAGTTAGTATATTTTTTCTTCTACATTTATATATTTTGAGACGCAGTTACGAGTTTATACAAACATATTACTATATTTAACTGGAGAACTCACAATCCGGATATACCGGGTTCGATTCCCAGTGGCCAGTCCTATCAGTCCTCGGTTTGGTTGGTGGTGGGCATTTTCTATGTCTGCTTGGCTAGCTACCACCATGTTACCTAAGACTGACGCTAGACATCAGTGTTAATAGCACTGTTGTGTTCCGGTATGAAAGGTAGCAGAGCCAGCGACTCATTAGGTTGAGGCTTCTGGGTGCGCACGCTTAATGTCCAACGGCCTTATCGTCACTTACCATCAGGTGAGATGAAGGCCAAGTGCAAAAACCCATCATGAAAAATGTTGCTTATATGCTAATTAATAATTACTAGGAATAAAACATTATTTAATTCTGTAGCTATCTTCGTTTGGACTGTAATAGTAATAACTAATAATAATAACACAGTAAAACAACAACTTAATGAATACACATCCTTTTCAAGTTCAACAAAGGCTGAAACAAACAATATAATGTCCCATTTGAGGTAAAATCACAAATGGTCCTGTGGTCCGACCGTCCTCTAATGACCTGGATTTACGAGCGCCGATAGCATTTACTAGCCTTGGACCCCGATTATGCGCCACCTACACAGGCAAGAAATAGGGACGTAGGTTAGCTAGCTGAAGGCTGAATGGGCTTTTAAAGCTATCCTACCGTTACCCAGAAGATTTCAGATTTCGTATTGACGACGTAACTGCTACACATATATGTCTAATACCTTTAAACGAGCAATACTTCTATATTTATTTATACGGGCGATTTCGGAAACACGTGTTTTCGAGTTTTTATGCATTTTTCTTTCGCACGCTATGGTGGTATGGTCGCTAATTTCATACGCACGGGCATAAGCACCGTGGCCAAGCGGCCAACGCACAAGATTGACAATCACAGGTGTCGATACGGTTTTTACTTTTTTGTATTTAATAAAGTTTTTTGTTTTTTATTATATGTGTACAAAAAAGGAGTGATAATAATTAAAGGTGGGTATATATCCCTTGTATAGAATACACTGTGAAAGTAGCAGCGTTGTAAAGGTTAGTTTCAATTTCCATACATTTTTATTTCATAGGTGTAACGTCGTAATTTTTGACAACCCTAAATGTTTGTTTACCAACGCGAGCACTGGGGTCAATGATGAATGATCTTATCTTTTTTTATTGTTTATTGAAGATAGACCAACACTTGACCTCAATCTCACCTGATGGTAAGGTTTAGGGGTTATTGACACATTTAGAACTGGGATAGGGATGAAATTCAAAAATTTTAGTCAATATTTTAAATTCGTTTTTCTCTAGATTCGTACGGTTTACAGATGTCTACTACCGCTCCAAAGGTAAAACCTTACCTAACATATACCGCACTTAAGTTGTATCACTCCTTTTTTGTACACATTGTATATACGATTTTTTTTATAAAAAGGACTTCTAGATATAAGCTCCGAGCAAAGCTCGGTCGCCTAGGAAAAATTATATAATTGTAACTGGTCGATGTATCTTCTATTTGACAAAATCTACTTTGAAACCTTTAATCTGATTTTTAAGCCCTTTATGTTGATACCCCGCTCCTTAAGTGTTGAGGAAAAAATTGATAATAATTTCTATGACTTTGATATACCCAGTCTCACTCTCGAAAGAACTTGGGAAATACCCTACACGGGAACACGTCATCAGAATAATTTAGCAAATGTCGTGCGTGGCAAATTTCATCTAGATCAGCTCTGCTGCTCTTTGTCGTGAAAATGGAACAAATAGACAGAACTATATAAGCATTTATAACAATAGGCCATAGTCGTGTAATAATAGATAACAGATAAGCAAGCAACCTTTGTAACTTAATCATTTAGAGTATCACAGAATGTATTTGTATAGATACAAAGCCATTAGCATAGGTTAGTTAAATAGACTTGTGCGTCAGTATAACGAATTAACTAAAACTATGGATATTGATATTTTACATAATAGTAAATTTAAATTCAAAAACTTGATTTCTTGTAAACTGTAAATATTCTATTTTTATTATCATTTTGCTATCGTTATTTTAATTTAATAACGTTCTAATTTGCATGTCGTTGTTGCCTGTAAGTGGAATAGCATTTGGCTATACTGTTAAATTTGTGTCTTAATACTTATGTTAATGTATATCCTATAGGTGATCTTGTTAAATAAAATAAAAAATAAATTAAAAAAACAGAGAGTTTATTCAAATTGCTAGAACACAAAATTTAATTAATTTATTAAAAACCGGGAAACGTCTACCAGTAAATATGGCGTATGGAGGAGACCCACGTCCAGCAGTGGACGTTTCCTGGCTGATGATGTTGATTAAAGAAAACAGTAGTGCATCAGCAGTAGAGATACGTATACTGCCTTATAGACTATAATCATTTAAATCTATAGTCTAGCACTTTAGTAACGTAGCAATTCAAAACGTAGATCATAAAACAGGGCCGACCTTGGCTCGCGTTGCGTAAACTTTGAATTTATGTCCAGTTCAAGTGTTTTATGCTGGTGTTTGTAACGCAAACATATTCCACGTTTTCATACTAATTTGTTTGTTGTACTGGGTCTTGTATGACATGCGAGGTGACGTGTGAGAGAGACAGAGAGGGAGAAAAACGTAGGACTTATAACAAAAAAAGTTTATTGCGTTTACATCCTTTACCTAATATATACAGTACGTGGAGGCTCTCCTTTTAAGTATGGAAATACTTGTATTAGGAGGCCCCACTCTTCCCCGCGGAAAATAGCTGCAACAGAAAGCTGATTAATACATTTCAGACTGCTTATAAGTACGTAAAAAGAATTTAAAATATCAATGTGAAAAGAAAAGTTTACATGTAGTTGTGAAGCATGCATTCACTGTTTGTGAAGCCGCTTTTGTATTTTATGCAGTCGCTTTTATTTATGTAAACTTATAGATAATTCGAATTTGCACTTATGCCTAATCTCCTTATATCATCGATAAACGACCTCGCAATGTGTCAAGTTTATTGAGCCACCATAGTCCTCTGACATTGCTCATGTAGCTACTACCTGTCGTAGACCGGTAACAACGGCTTAAAGTGCCTTCCGAAGCACAGAATCAATTTACTTTTCAGACGATCACATGCTTCGGCCTGAAATGTCCAAACTAATCTGAGGCAAGTCTTACAAAGAGATATTTGACAGTGTACAAAATAATTCTTACTGTATGGCAGTCCGAATATGTAATAAAGATCCGGACAAATTTAAATCTCATGACATTTACACATTTAAAAAACAATTGTTTGAATACCTGCTACAGAAATGCTATTATAAGGTTAATGAATTTTTAAATGACTAAGATTATGTATATATCAATACTGACATTTTTAGTAACAATATAAAATAATTAGTTTTAAGTAATTTTATATCGTGTAAATAACTAAGGTATTATTATTATTATGTATGTTAAACACTTGCACACCTGAGATAGGTAGGATGTATTATGGACTACAACTGTATGTAACACCTATGTATCAACATGCATCCTGGCAAATAAATATTTCATTTCATTACATTACATTACACATTGGGAATCCAACACGGGACCTGAGCATGCGTTGCGCAGTCAGAGTCTAACGTTCAGACAACTGCACCACAGGCATACTTATGTAAGTTGCCAAACAATAATCCTATTGAAATCAGAAGATAATATTACATCTCTAATGTTACAACATTTGAGTATTAATACCGTTTATTAAAATTTCACATATACCACTTCCTTCATTGTATGAATACATTATTGATCTCATATCTCTCAGTATCAGTGTTTAATATACACTGGCTAAAACATGGCTTCATGCTTCTAAACAGACTAGGTAGGTCTCGCTTCAACTCAATTACACCTCCACTTTATAAATGTCCTCCATAAGCGAATGGATCGCGTTTATTCACGGTGCCCGCGATAATATCGCTTAAGCCGATTATATCCAATATGCTTGTGTTCCCAGTTTATGTGCTCGCGACGTAAATGGAAAATGAACATCGCACGTACAATTACGTTATAAATGCGATGACGTTATTGAAATTTAGGAAATTGAAATGTGAATCGGAATGTTGACTGTGTACAGAGTTAGGTGCTTTAAAACATAGTGCAGTTGTGGTTAGGTTATAATAAATATAAGTTATGTCTAAGTTGGAATGCAAATTTGGCGGACTTATCCATATATAGGGATCTCTTCCAGTCAACCAGTGTGAGGAGAAGGATGAAGTGTTTCTTTTGATCTATATTTAAATTAGTTTAAAAAGGCCACTACATAACGGAACTGTTTACTAGCTTGCTAATCATCATCATCAGCCGGGAAACGTTCGTTAGGCCTCCTTCATTTTATGGACCAGTCATTGGTCGCGAGCCACTATCCAACGACTCCCAAAACCCTAACCAGGTCGTCAGATCATCTAGTATAGGGATGGCCTGGTACACGTTTCACGGTACGGTTTCGTCACACGAGAACATTTACTCCGCATCTGTATCAAAATTTTACAAAAAATATTGCAAAAATTCATAATATTAATCAAGCGAAACAATTTACAACGAAAGTCAGCCGTACAGTGCGTCAGATGTAGTCTCTCTCTCTCTAAAGGTATATCCGTTCTAAAAGCTTACTAGGTCATTTAATTTATTAATAACTTGATCTTTAATTAAAACGTAAATTGTAAGGGATAACAATGAAGCATTCCACAGTGAAACGTTAAATTGTAGTGGAGCGTCTGGTCTCGCGCGATGCGCTCTAATTGGTAAGTTATTCACGAGGTGTGAGGCCGGAACGCACCCCCACGGCGACCACAGAGTAATGAGGATCCTTCCACACATTCCTACACCATTCCTACACTACACGATACATATGTGATAAAATTGAATAGTTAAAAAGTTTGATCTCCTAAAGTCAACGCCAGAATTTCACGGACTAAATTGACATCATTGTGTGTAGAAAAGTGTGGTCAAAATTGATAAATTTTATACACTGATGAGCCGATGACAATATTTCATTGAATTTAGGCTTAGAAAATAAAATTGAGTATCAATAAGATCCACGCTGGATGTGTGGGTCGTCAGCTTCCTCATAGAGCTATGAGAATTCTACGCATGTCAAATTTTAAGGCAATTTAGGAGCAATCAAACTTTAGCATTCATAATTTAGCAGCAACCATGACTCAGTTACAGCGAGTTGTTTTTAGTGTGTCAGCTGGAGACATGGGTCTCCAGCTGACACATGCCAGGAAGGCAAACCAGTGGGGTTAGGGCTTTAGACTATAGTCAGGCATTTAAAGCACAATTACAGCAGTGAGAGCCAAAAAAATTAACGATCACATTGATAAACTGTTGGATCTACGAACGAAATACCGTGTGTAAGCTGGCGACCCGTGTCACCAGCTTACACATCTGGATCTTCGTAATTATTCAAGTTACGATTATGTATTGTACCTCATATTTTAGAGCAAAATAGCAGCGCCAGGCTTCAAAATTTTCGAATCTCTAGTGCTAAAACTGTTTGAGCTACGAGCCGATATGTGTGTGTAAGCTGGTGACATGGGTCGCCAGCTGACACATGTTGTATCTCTGAAACTACATAAGTGAGAACTTCGTTTTAAAGATCAGATGAGACCATACAATAGCAGCGTTCACGAGTCAAAATTTCAAATCTCCTGGCTGTCTTGATTCAAAGTTATAAGCAAAAAACTATTTTCCCGCCAAAAAATTCAAAATAATCGCACGGACGCCGCTGAGCGGGCCGTTGCCGTTCCGTGCGCTACGCTATTACAATAGAGTTTCAACTTAGCCGTCATTGTTTTAAAATTCATTTTAACCTGCACTTTCGTATCGATTCAATTGGTATATTGAGCGTGTTAGACCAGGAGCCGACAGAAATAAGCAATGGTATACTACCGATTAACTTCATAGAGAGACTACGAACGACCTTCACCAAATTTGAGGTCAAGTGAGAACCCTTCATCGCAAATCTACTAATTTGACTAATACGGAACCAAGATTTAGTTTAGTAATGAATCAACATATAAGAAATAACAATTTACGGTGTGATATAACATAGTATAAGAGGTATATGTTCAACATATACAGCTTATATCACTATGATCAATAATTGTTGAGCTCGGTATTTAGTATATTTTCAATAGCAATCCATACTAATATTATTTATATATTATGAATGCAAAAGTGATTTTGTTTGTTTGTCCTTTATTATCGTCGTAACGTAGAGTCAGAATGATGATTTTTTGTATAGGGGTAGTTTGGAAAAGGATGGAAAATGACATAGGCTGTATTTCTTAAACTTTTATTCATAGCTATTTTCATGGAAATTGCAAACAATATTGGCACATTTTAATAAAAATTATTGCTTATACTCAGAAATTTAGATTTGCAAATGAATAAAAATCTTATGATTTGATATATTTTTATTATAAAAGTTGACTAACATTGCTTTGTCTGATTTTCATAATATCAAAAACGGGACATGTGCGAGTCAGACTTGCGCACCGAGGGTTCCTATATTTGTCCCATAAGACTTTGTTTTTTGCCAAATTTCAGGATTATAGATCAATCAAAAATATGCGTCATGCACGGCTTTGATATAAGGGATTGCACACCTGAGTATTTGATATCAATTTCAACTTGATGCATTCACGCATTCTTTAAAAAAGGGGTCTTGACAGACCGAAGAACAACAAAGAGATCCAATCTAGGGTTCGCCTAAATATATTATTTAGTCACAAAATTAACCGCTTATGTACATAATTGATCATAACAAAGGTGCTTCTGAAAGGCGATAGTTGTATTCTAAAGAAGTAAACAAGTCATAATTTTGTATGGGAACCCATATTTTGTTGAAACTTATATATAATAACCAGTAGAATTCAGAATACCTGCCTTCTAAAGTGTGTGTATATTAATTAACATCATTAAGATTAATTATTTTTCTAAAAACTAGCGTTCCATTATCACAGGTTGGATACTATAAAGAAATAAACGAGACATAGCTTTGTATGGAATTTAAATGAAAATTAAATGTTTGTGAAATCTATATCATGTTTTATTCAATAATTGCTACTGAAAATATACTAAATACCGAGCTCAACAATTATTGATCATAGTGATGTAAACTGTATATGTTGAACAAAACCTCTTATACTATGTTATATCACACCGTAAATTGTTATTTCTTATATGTTGATTCATTACTAAACTAAATCTTGGTTCCGTATTAGTCAAATTAGTAGATTTGCGATGAAGGGTTCTCACTTGACCTCAAATTTGGTGAAGGTCGTTCGTAGTCTCTCTATGAAGTTAATCGGTAGTATACCATTGCTTATTTCTGTCGGCTCCTGGTCTAACACGCTCAATATACCAATTGAATCGATACGAAAGTGCAGGTTAAAATGAATTTTAAAACAATGACGGCTAAGTTGAAACTCTATTGTAATAGCGTAGTGCACGGAACGGCAACGGCCCGCTCAGCGGCGTCCGTGCGATTATTTTGAATTTTTTGGCGGGAAAATAGTTTTTTGCTTATAACTTTGAATCTAGACAGCCAGGAGATTTGAAATTTTGACTCGTGAACGCTGCTATTGTATGGTCTCATCTGATCTTTAAAACGAAGTTCTCACTTATGTAGTTTCAGAGATACAACATGTGTCAGCTGGCGACCCATGTCACCAGCTTACACACACATATCGGCTCATAGCTCAAACAGTTTTAGCACTAGAGATTCGAAAATTTTGAAGCCTGGCGCTGCTATTTTGCTCTAAAATATGAGGTACAATACATAATCGTAACTTGAATAATTACGAAGATCCAGATGTGTAAGCTGGTGACACGGGTCGCCAGCTTACACACGGTATTTCGTTCGTAGATCCAACAGTTTATCAATGTGATCGTTAATTTTTTTGGCTCTCACTGCTGTAATTGTGCTTTAAATGCCTGACTATAGTCTAAAGCCCTAACCCCACTGGTTTGCCTTCCTGGCATGTGTCAGCTGGAGACCCATGTCTCCAGCTGACACACTAAAAACAACTCGCTGTAACTGAGTCATGGTTGCTGCTAAATTATGAATGCTAAAGTTTGATTGCTCCTAAATTGCCTTAAAATTTGGCATGCGTAGAATTCTCATAGCTCTATGAGGAAGCTGACGACCCACACATCCACGCTGGGTGATCTGTGACAGCATTCGTGTCCAATTTACTGTCAAAGTAGTCCGCGAAATTTTGGCGTTGATTTTAAGTGAGTACCAGTTTTAATTATTTAATTTAATTCACGTATTGAATGTATGTTGTGCTTATGTGACAGATCCTCATTACGCAGTGGGTGACGTGAGGCAAAAATTAATTAAAAATTTATTCGCTGTGCTAAAATGGATGAAAATGCAGATTCATAATTTTATTACAATTTAATGTTGACAAAGGTGGCAATATTACTTTAAAGAAATTTAGCGTTATTGTTAAATTTGATCGTTAGGTTCAAAGCCGTGTAATGACAGTCTGGAGGTAGCGATATCCGGCAAAGCTTTCGATTTTATTGACTGTACGGTTCCGTGTCCGCTCCACTCCATCATGAACCGGTAAAATTCGACTTCAGAGGGGGTGCGGCCCTGTACATGTTTTCCGGTACATGTTCGCAATTAGAAAACTTATGTCTCCATAAGTTATATCTTCGAGCGATGTGGCCTGCACGCTCGTTTCCACGTCAGCTTACTGAATTGTAGTATGTCAGTGAGATAAGGTCGTCTACATAGCCAGTTTCAATAGCACAAAGTTTATTCATGGTAACAAAGATAACAGACCATGTCTTGTTATTGCTGCTTCTGAATGATGACGTATAGGTACTTACCATCAGATGTGAAGCCAAATATATACCCCTACCTAGTCGACCTACTGGTATCTATAGTTAATCTGTGGCACTGTAACTAACGAGCGAGTTCTGTCAGCACTAACTCATTTTAACTTCGATTTTAGGTTATGACGTCACAGTATAGCTTCCTCTACATTAACTGTTTTTTACCCAGCGCTTCAAAATGAAGGTTGTGTTGTGGTGCGTGTTAGTACCTGGATGAAATGATAGTGATAATAATTGTAGATAAGGCTTTATGTTGTTTGTAACTTGGTATATTAAAAAAAACTTTACTGGGGGTGTAATAGGTTTCGTTGCTGGTCTTAATCTGATCTGACGTCCCACTGACCACCTCACTGAATAATGCCACTGGATGGAATGATTGCCAACAAAAGCCTACAATATTGATATTGTGCTGGCATTGTTATCCTCTCTTATCGTTATTACGTACTCATTAGTGCTACTAGCGCTCCTGTTTGGCGGCACCCAATAGTGTTTGAATAATACACAAGATTATAAACTTGGTATATTTCAGATGGTCAAATAAATTTAATTCTTTATCACACATTTCGCCATGCAAATGTTTTAACAGTTTATAATAATAGTCTAGCCTTAGCCTAATATTGTATGTACTTTTTTTAATAATTTGTACCTTAATCTATGATTAGACAACTGCATATTTATTTTATATAAATAAAAATGGCAAAAGTCATAAGTAATATACACTGCTGGACCTAATCCTACCCTCATATATATCACCACGTCGAATTACATCAGACGATTTCCTATGATCACGATTCCTGCCAATAGAGTTGATGATCGCAGTAGCAAGTTGGTGTAAAACAGAACGCTATCGTAAATATCCAGAAAATTGTCGTTTTAGGTAGGAAAAGACATGGGATGGTTTGATTATAAAACCTAAACCGCACGGCAAGTTCTATTGTCATTATAATTTCATAATTACGTGTGCCCTTCATCAAAACGTATGAGTAACGGAAAAGTGAGGGAAAGTGTTGGAGGTGGCGTGACTGAGTCACATGTGGCGTGACCTCGCCCGACCCTAGCCCTTCCTGACATAAGGCTGAAACTTACTGGCGAGCGGAGATGATAGCGGGGCGAGTTATAACCTGAAAGAAATTAGTTGTATACGTATTTACGCTTCGTAAAAAACTATACGACTCAAACTAAATCAACGGAATCTTTTGTACTAGCGTTTGCCGTCGTCTTTGTTTGCGTTGCCTTCAGATATTCATCATGGTCATCATCATCAGGAAACGTCCACAGCTGGACCTAGGCCTCCTCCACATTAACCGGTCCCGAGCCACTTGCATCCAGCGACTCCCTGCGACTCTAACCAGGTCGTCGGTCCATTTAGTAGGGGGACGGCCTGGTAGACGCTTCCCGGTATGCGGTCGCCACTCGAGAACTTTTTCCCCCATCGGTTATCCGTTCTTCGAGCTATGTGGCCTAGTCATTGCTACTTCAACTCACTGACTCGCTGAGCTATGTCGGTGGACCTTAGTTGGTCTACGGATTTCCTCATTCCGAATTTTATCACTTAGAGAATTTTCGAGCATAGCTAGTTTCATACGATAGCTCGCTGAGTGTGTTTGAGCTTGTTTATTCGGCTCACAGTAAAGGACCTCGTTTCGCTTCCGAAACGTGGAACAGCAGTCCATAGTTGGTCAATAATACCTACCAAGTTGCGCTTTTGTTCCACTGACTTGTTGTCGTCTTGTAGTTGGGTTAATAAAAGTAAAATCATAAAAGTGAATACTTTTAACACTTACAATTTGCTGTAGTGCTATTCCATAAGAAACATTTTTTTCTCATTTCTCATTACGAAAGTCATTTTCGTTTCATAAAACTTTTCACAAAAAAATTTTACCGATGCGGTACCGACAATCAAGTCCGCGTGATGCTCGATGAGATGTCAAATAGGAAGTAAAATGAGACAGTGGTGGTTCCATGCCCTTGCAATCTAAATCGATCTCATCGACTAATGTTTTACTAATAAAATACGACGAAATAATTATTAAAGACTATGAGAATATGTATTTTTCGATCAATTTCACGGTTTCGCGTTTCTAAACTAACGAAAACTATGAAACCTGCAAAATTATTGCAAGGCCGGCTGCACCGAAAATTGTCTTCGCCCACATACATAGAAGATATAAAAAGTCATAATAACAGAAAGTAAACAAAAAGTCAATTGGAATTGGATTGCAAAAACGCTTCGATATTACTAAATGCTGAATTAAATTAAATATAAAACAGTATTCAAATGAAGTAGTGGTTTCATCAATAATATATTCATATAGAATAAGTCGGATGTCCTTGCCCCTTGCCGCAGAATGATGGTACGCTTTTAGATATGTTGGAGACCAAACCAGACTTGGCTAGGGAATTATCCAAGATTGTTACTAGAGTATAGTGTTTTTTGTGTGCTTAACAAGTTCAAATTCTGCATTTTTCATAGAGATGTCATAGCCAATTTTATCAATTCAATTTTATTAGAATATTTAATTTAAACTAAAACGAGAACATTACTCAGTATATACTTTATTATTACATTACATTTCAGGATACTGAGGATGTACATGATCATTTCTCTACGACAAAAGTCATAAATTTCTTCTTCACATCAGACTATCAAGTTGAAACAGGCACTATTGAGGTACTACTAAAGAATTTGAGATGAGTCGAACGCCGGGGGCCGCAGTTGATCAGTGATTAAGAATTTCCTGAGTGTAATATGTGAAGAACTAGGACCATATTTTCTCGGAA
This sequence comes from Carcina quercana, assembly GCA_910589575.2. Lineage (NCBI taxonomy): Eukaryota > Metazoa > Arthropoda > Insecta > Lepidoptera > Depressariidae > Carcina > Carcina quercana. The sequence continues at coordinate 11,270,744 of OU342438.1, read as the reverse complement.
AATATTTCCAGCAGGCTGCCGAGAGACACATTATGATGTTGCAGATTACGCTGGCCATGGAGAAGCGATGAAGGCTGTACCTGAAACTGTACCCAAACAAATATCTGTTGTATTAAGTTGTTATTTATTATTGACAAATAAATATATTTTTTTGATTTCTTCATTCAATGACCACTGATCAGTTGATTATTTATTATCAGCTGTATACTACTGTACTTGTGTGTCTCTCATTGACCACCACGTCAGAGTTATCCCAACCCCTGATTTGATATAATCACCACGATAGGAAGCGATAAATATGTACTAAATAACTGTGCTATTTGGTCTTTGATATATACATAACATTTCTTTGAAAAATAAAAAACTTTTATGTTCTCTTGTTATAAGATACTAACAGTACATATTTCTTAAGTAAAATAAAGTAAAGGACCGCGTTTCGGCACTGACAACACGCACTGATTATAGACTTTTGTCTTTAGACGCTTAGGTATTTTGGACGGGAAGATATGCCGTAGCTTCCCGAAAGCTGCCCAGCCGAGTCGGATTCTTCGGTTGATCTCTTTGTCATATTCATCTACAACTTCGATTGTACTGTTTATATATATATATAGGTACTTTATTATTATTTGTACTTATATAACCGATATAATAATAATAATAATGTTTTATGCATAAAATATATACATATATTTCGGTAGTCATAAATATCTTTCATTTGTTCAAAAACATTGTATTATTAACTTATATTATTTTGGACAACGCTTGATTGCCTCTACTAGCGTTCAATTCCTTCTTTGAATTCGCCGTAGTTAAGCAAAAATAGAGACGGTTGTCATGACTACCACCGCGTGAGAACTACTACGTCAGTATTGCGTGGTGAAAACTTTTGACATTTTTACAGGCGTTGACGTTTGAACTAAGATTCCATAACGTGTTTTGCCGTCATTTTGATGCTCATCTCGAAAGTCATCGGTGAAAACTAATGTCAAAATACTCGGTTACTCCAACCTTGGTGAAAACCTTGGTGAGAACTTAATGACATATCAATGACTAGTTTTTCTTGATATTTATAAGGTTTGAGTCGTGGTTTGTGTATAAAATTGAAAATAACAGTGCTTCTAATAGTTTTTACATAGTAGGTAGTATAAAATAAAGTGTAAATATTGTGTATATTGTGTATGTATATATTCCGTAAATGAAAACTTTGGTGACAATTTTGTATGAGAAGGCTTTGAAAAGGTTTTAGCTTTAAATTTAATTGTAAATTTAGTGCAAGTCGGATTCTTAATAACAATGTTTTTTAATGTTTTTTTACATAGAATACTGTAAGAGATGGCTCAATCTGCGATGTTACTCGTACTCATGAGTTGGACATTGCCGCTACTTTACAAAAAGCTCAAAGCTTTTAAAGACGCTTGTTTTCTCGGGGTGGAGAATGTACGTCGTCAGAAACTATATAACGTCTCTTTACACTCTATAGGTTACATTGCGCGTGCTAAATTTCATCAAGATCGGCCAAGTCGTGAAAAAGCAACAAACAGAAAAACTTACTATAAGTATTTAAAATATTTGTATCAATATTTGATAACAAGATCCGTTGATTTTTATTACCTGTGTACATGATGGATTTACACTTGGCCTTCATCTCACATGATGGTAAGACGATAAGGTGGTAAGCGTGCGCACTCAGTACATAAGCTAATGAGGCGCTAGTTTGCTCATGTGACGCTAGCTCTGCTACCTTTCATACCGGAACACAACAATGCTGTTTGGCGTTAGACTTAGATAGCAGGCTACCCAGGCGGACAAAAAACAAGTCAGACACCACACTTGGAATCGAATCCGGGACCTCTGGATTGTGAGTCCAAGATATAGACGTTAGGCCACGGAGGAGATTAAAATCTAATATACTAAGTTACGGTTTTGTTGGTATTATTTAATAAGTTTATCCTTTATTTTCAGGGGACTCTGGTTATTCTCAGCGGCAGTATGGTTCACTGTAACAAGATGTTACAATTGTTACACATCATTTAAACGAGTGTTTAACTGTATTCTTTTTTAAACTACCGAGAGCACGTTAGAACGTGGTCCTCAACTCGCGACACTGTATTTGTTACGCGCCTGAAATGGCAGATTGTATAGTAAACGAGCCAAAGGAAGAAGTAACCGTTTTATTTACACATTCCGTAATAAAAGTTTATAAATGCTACTGCAAGAACTACAGTACAGAGACATACACTATTGGGGAACGATAGCAAAAGCCATAGTAGCTCGTCAGGAGCTCGCTAGGACAGAGCGTCAGTTTTTAAACGATCGAGGTCTGGGTTCCATCCTGGCTCATACAGATAAGTTCCAATTTGTTAATTGGAATTTATGTACGAATAATAAAAATCATTACCATTTGCTTTTCGGTGAAGGAAAACATCGTGAGGAAACCTGCACACTCCTGAGAAGAAATTAAAAGGTGTGTGTGAAATCTACCAATCCACACTGGGCCCACGTGGTGAACTATGGCTCATACACTCTCTGTAGCCTGAGCTGAGCCTGAGCCCCTGCTGTGGGGACATAACGTTGATGAAAGGAACGATTTAGTTGCATTCGCGTTCATCATTATCAGCTATGTGTCCTTGAGCCGATCTCTTATCTGACTTTAATGTGGATAATGAAAGTAGAAATGCTCACTTTTTAAGGAATTATTTAACGTAAGAAACAATTACTGTTTCTTGTAACTTGTAACAAGAAATGTAGATTTTTTAAACGAATTTAGAAATGTTATGTATATATCAAAGACCAAATATCACAGTTATTTAGTACGTATGTACCGCTTCCTATCGTGGTGATTATGTCAAATCAGGGGTTGGGATAACTCTGACGTGGTGGTCAATGAGAGCCACTCGAGTACAACAGTGGACAGCTGATAATAAATAAGATCAACTGATTTACTATAAGTGGTCATTGAATGAAGAAATAAAGAAAATATATTTGTCAATAAAGAACAACAACTAATAACAACTTAATAAAACAGATATTTGTTTGGGTACAGTTTCAGGTACAGCCTTCATCGCTTCTCCATGTATATCTCGGCAGCCTGCTGGAAACATTTTTCTAGTAGGTATGGTCTCCTGAAATAGAGAGAAATTAATGAAAAAATGTATTCTGCGTATTTTCATTCTTAATGTTCCAGTTTCGGATGTTCAGTTATCAGCCCGTGTCTCTTCACTGCTGAAGATAGGCCTCTCCCAACGTGCGCCTCTCCTTCCGGTCCTCCGTCGTCTTCATCCACTCGCTTCCCGCTATCCTCTTGAGGTCGACAGACCAGCGGGCTGGAGGCCGTCCCACCCCGCGTCTCCCGGTCCGCGGTCTCCACTCGAGAACCTTTTTGCTCCATCGCTTGTCTGTTCGTCGACAAATGTGGCCTGCCCATTGCTACTTCAGCTTGCTTATTCGAGTAGCTATGTCGGTCACCTTTGTACGTCGGCGGATTTCATCATTCCTGACTTTGTCGCGCAAGGATATTCCAAGCATAGCCCTCTCCATCGCTCGCTGTGCAACTTTGAAGCGGTGAACAAGCCCCAATGTGAGCGTCCGTGTCTCTGCTGCATAAGTCATGACCGGGAGAACGCATTGGTTGTACACCTTGGTCTTAAGGCATTGCGATATACTGGACTTGAGGATATGGTGTAGTTTTCCAAACGCAGCCCAACCTAGCTGGATTCCGCGGTCTGCTCCTTTACTGAAGTTTTGCCTACCAACCTGGACAGACTGGCCGAGATAGACATAGCTCTCCACATATTCCAAAATCGTGCTTTCAACAATGACAGGTGTGGCATCTACGTGTTCATTGTGCATAACCTTTGTCTTGTCCATGTTCATGCGCAGACCCACTCGCTGGGAAGCTTCGTTAGGACTGCACTATTAATACCTTTAAAGGAAATAAATAACCCTTATAAGATCACTCGTTGTCCGTCTGACTCTCTGTCAGACCCTTTTCCCCAGGAACTCATGTAGGCATCAAGTTGAAATTAATATAAAATACTCAAGTCTGATTCCAATAACCGATGGAGAGTATACCGGGAAGCGTGTACTGGGCCGTCCCTCTACTAGATGGGCCGAAGACCTAGTTAAATTTGTGGGGAGTCATTGGATGCAAGTGGCTTAGTACCGGTCAATGTAGCGTACCATGGAGGAGGCCTATGCCCAGCAGTGGACGTTTCTCTCGAGTCTGCAATCTATTAGAGCTGTGAAAAAATTACACTACTAGGTCAACGCAATAAACACATTTTGATGTTTAAGCAGCATTTTTTGACTATTTCTTTTGCCAAGCAAGGGAATCAAAACCTATAGGGTACTTCCCGTTGACCTAGAATCCTACCAAATTTGTCAAGAAGCAAGACCTTACCGCACAAGTATGGTAATTAATCAAACAAGAATGGAAAAAAAACATAACAACTTCTAACTGCGACCACCAATCCGTCTGCTAAGGATTGTAATTTAGGCAAATCAACTCACAGGAAGTGTGACATGACGACCTATGAGGGAGGCTCATGTCCAGCTTTTTAAATTAGTGGCAAATTCTTCATATTCTGTACGGAACCTTCGGTGAGCGAGTCAGTCTCATGCATGGACTTGGCTTAAGTTGCGAAAATACAGCCGTTTTAAAAAGTATATCGTAACTTCCAAACGCACAAAAACACAATACTCTGAACCTTGCTGTACCAATCTTGGAGAACCCTTTAGACAAGTCTGGCTTCGTCTCCAATAAGTCTAAAATCTAGCTGAATCTTTAGCTGAATCGTCCCTGATGATATTCCTTCAATTCTGACATCATTCGACTTATTCTATGCGAATATTATAAAAAATGTCTACTTCATTTTAACATTGTCAAATAATGTTTTTTATTAATTAATATAGAAGTAATTTAGTTAAATATTTAGTAATATAGTATTTAGTGTATAATATCCAAGAATTAGATTCAATTTCTTTTTCATTTTTATGATTTATGACCACAGATTACTTAGAACACAATTATGTCAGTTTTATATCGTCTATGAATGCGGGCAAAGATAGTTCGCTGTAGAGCCTTGGTATATGATATTTTTGCAGGTTTTATAGATTTTCGTAGTTAAAAACGTTAAACCAACGCGGAACCATAAAAATTGTTCAATAAAATACACATTTCATTATTGTTTACTAGTTATGATGCTGTATTTTGATTCTAAAACCTAAGTCGATGATATAGATTTAGATTGTATGGTCATGGTACATCACTACTCATCTCATATCCTTTCTGACATCTCATTACTCTTCACTCGGACTTGTATTTCGGTATAGCATCGCAAATTTCATTTTATGAAAACTGTTGTGATGCGAAAACTATGACACTTAACATTATAGTTATAGAACGGACAAAGCAAACTAAATTATGATCTCAAACTTATTACCAATTGGTAATAAGTGACTCACTCAGTCTCACGTCACGTCACGCGGCCATACAAGACATTTAACGTACCACTGACTTTCGAGATCAAAGTTTTTATATGAAAAGTTTTCCAATGCCCGCTCTATAACCTATTACTATATTTAAATCTCTCTGTGTGAAAATAACCTTTACATGAAGATTTTGAATCAAGTGTGATAGGTTTACACTCGGCCTTCATCTCACCTGATGGTAAGTGACGATAAGGCCGTTGGATGGTAAGTGTGCGCACCTAGAAGCCTCAACCTAATGAGTAGCTGGCTATGCTACTTTTCATACCGGAACAAAGCTATTAACACTGCTATTTGGCAGCAGACTTAGGTAACATGGACTCAGAAAATGCCCTACTGGGAATCAAACCCGGGACCTCAAGATCGTGAATGGTGGCTTGGCGTTTAAATATGTCTTATATACAATTTTTCGAGAGCTTTTATTAGTCTCCTTGGCTAAACAGACATTTTTACTATTAAATCAGACTAAAACCAGTCAATCAAGTTTAAAACACTTACTAAACCAATCAAAACGATATTACATCAAGTTTTCACCAAGAATATTTAATTTAACATAAGATTTCACCGATGACTTTCGAGATTAGTAGCAAAATATCGTAAAACACGGTATGGAATCGCATTTCAAACGTCAACGCCTGTAAAAATGTCAAAGTTTTCACTCATTTGAGTTTTCACAAAGGTTTTCACCGACATAGTTTTCACTTGCGTATGGAATCGCAAATTTCATTCTCACCAAGTGAGACATCGATGAGAACCAACTTTTACCTTATAGAATAGCACTACTGGTTTAGCAGTTTTATATTATGAGAAAATGAAAACTTATTTTAAAAGTAGTTAGATTACTTTTTGCTCTGAATCAAATATCTATTTGCCCGGCAGCAAAGGATCAAAACACGTATCATCTATATTTCGTATCTTATTCGGATAAATAACAATGTCTACGAATACGATGCTTTAATCAAGATCCCGAGTACATATTTATATCATATATGTAAACAGATATCGAACGTGTAACTTGAAATAGCTTGTAGTTGCGGAAGTAGAGCGCGCCAGGTGATCCGTATGAAACGTTTAATGTAGGTAATCATGTTGCAGGAGCTACAGTTTCGTATATATCATCGATGGGATTAGAAACTTAAGCAGGTTTAGGAGAGGGCAAAAAGCGACAGTGGCGCCCTGATTAGCATTTTTCTACATTTCGGACTTTTTGTAGTTATTGCTGGTTTGACGCCGTCACTCTGTGGCCTCTGTTTATCTTTACTGTCATTTTAAATTCTTCTCGAGAAATAATGAATGTACCCATGTTTACTATAGGTATTTCCATAACCTTTATACAACTCGTGAAATATTTGCTGTGTAAATATATTGGAGTTGAAAAATTAAATTTACTTGTAGAAGTTTTTCTTTAACATTAAAAAACGTGATTTATATTTTTTTAAATATTACTATAATAATTAGTTGTCATGATAGATTGGTAACATGTGTTGATATAATTTATACAGATTAGTATCTCTGCGATGCCGATTTTGGCTATGCATTATAGCAAAACGTAAACAAGATAAAATAAGTGACTCAACAATCGTATTCCTGTTTTCTTACACTATCTGCGAAAGTTTGCGATTTACAAAGACAATTTTACTTATAAATACATTCACTAAAGAAACAACTCTCAATAAAAGATTGTATAAAAGAAAAACACAAACGGAAAAGGAAGTTTTTACCTACAGTAAAAATACCCCGAAAATCGTAGCTCTCTTGTTTCTACATCTACACTGTAAGACAAGATGACACGTTATAATAACTCGGGTTTCTCACTTTATTATAGATTTTATATTATACAAGATAGATCAACGCTTGGCCTCAATCTCACCTGAAGATAAGTACCGATGAGGTCGACGATCTTACGCGTTGGTCTAGAAGGTGCCTATTTACTCGTCGTTTGAAGATTCCCAAGTTGTAGTCTGGGGAACACGGAAACCGATTAATTTCAATATGTTTTCAGATATATTTACTGTTTATATTCTAAATAAAAATAAAATAAAAAATAGAAGACATCGCTCAGCTACTCTCTCCGCTCGGTTCCTAAATGCATCACCCTTACTGAGCAGTGGTGCCAACTGTAGCAAGCGTGTAATTGGTCGTAATAGGCCGTCGGAGGCGGTCGGTCGTCGAGCATGGCCCCGCTCGCCCGCCACCATCTGTTTTGTAAAGTTGGCAGCACGTACTGATTCCATGATATTGTGATGCATGACTTTTTCTTTTTGTTTGATCTTTTTAAACGGCTTCGTGTGTGAGGAGCATGATACGAGTATGTAACTTGAGTAAATGGTCAAACGTTTGTTATTTCGGAGTTTTAAATATTGTTTATTTCAATTCTTTGTTCATTTTATGTAAGTAAATATTAATACTTTTATTGAGTTTGAAAATCTCTTAATGATATTCACTGTACCTTATCTATACACGAGTATATAAAAAGCTTCCCTAGAGCTTACTGTTTACCAGGTCCAAACTTTTGGAGCTAGAAATTTGATATTTCAATTTGAATTTTAAAATTCCATTACTAAAAGGTTAAATGTTTTTAACTAACTTAAGCTGGAAAACTTAACTTTGACGTTTGAGTCATCAATCTGTTTGAAGATTTAAAGAACCACTAAGCAACTAATTTATCTAATTCTAATGTAAGATACTCATTAGGTTAATTCACTAAAGACAAACATCTTTACAACCTCACTGCGCACGGATGTTTATATGAAGATATCTCTAATTTCGTAATCAAAGCAAATACATCCGTAAGCAGCGAGGTTCTAAGGATGTCTGTCCTTAGCGGATTGCACCCCTGTTTCGTAAACAGTTGCGAATAATATTTTTTCACGAAACCAGTTCAGTTCAAAGCATCCCTTGTGGCAGATATTTTAGAACTTTAGGAGAGCTTACTATTCCATCATAAATTGCATCAATTAATTAATTCGAAGTCCAACCCTTCCCCGTTTGCAATGCAAATTGTCCCACGTCGAGTGACTGCCGTGTAATATAAACGTCTCGCGTGCTGTACTTGCTAATTAATTAATTAACACTTTCTTTAATTACTAGTTAAATATGTAGTTCACATTTCAAAGTGATTTTTCTTGTCCGAGGTAACTACAGGCCTCTAGCTAGGCTCTCGTACTATCACTCATCACCACTTCTGCTGAAATCCGATCTTGTTAGCCCCCGACGCAAAAAGTGTCTGTCTATGGCATCGTAGTTCTCAAATGGATGGACCGATTTTGACGCGTTTTTTTTACGTGAAATCAAGTTTCCTTGCGGTGGTTCCTTGCGTTTGGTAATCGTATGATTATTGCGTCGGTTTTGTTAAATTTAATTTACAGATGCTATTGACAGCTTTATAATGAATGAATCCATGTCATAATAAAAGCCATGTTATCTCAGTTGGGTAGAGCGTCAGTCCTTGAACAATCGAGGTCTGGGTTCGATCCTTGCTCGTACCAAGCAGTTCCAATTTGGAATTTATGTACGAATGATATGATAAAATCATTACCATTGGCTTTTCGGTGAAGGAAAACACCACGAGGAAACCTGCATACTCCTGAGAAGAAATTCAAATGTGTGTGTGAAGTCTACTAATCGGAACTTTGTCCGCGTGGTAGACTATGGCCCATACACTCTCTGTAGGAGAGCAGGCCTGAGCCCCTGCAGTGGGGACGTATATAGGCTGTTGATGATGGTGTCATCCCGTACTAAAAAGCGACAGTGATAATGAATCTCACACTCTCTTAAGAAGTATTATCTCAGCACTACGAGTATCATATCTGACCGTCTCATCGTATTATATTCACTAGGACACAACTAAAGCAAACGTCGAATATAAACCAGATTAGAACTTAGCAATAGTAAACACTCACGTATTGAAGCAGCCATCACTCAACAATCGACCGCCGAATGATGGATGGGGCACGCAACTGTTGATTCCTCCTACAAGTTCAGTTGTACGTGGCTTAGACATATCCATCTATTATCCATATACGTATGTAAAAGGTTGTGTCCTGACATAGTGATTAACTGAAGTACCAAATTTCAACAAGAGCGTGTTCAAGAATTGGGCTATCCTAAATAAGTCATTTCATTGTATATAACTAGTGTAGTGCATAGTAGTAGGCTATAATTTACAAAATTGCGTGCGGTACCTTCTTGAACCGACCGATTTTTATGGGAAGGCTGGAAAACTCCAAGCAAAACTGGCAGATACAGTTAAAAGGTACATAAGTTATTGAATTCACGCCCACAGTCATCATCAACAGCCTATATATGTCCCCACTGGAGGGGCTCAGGCCTACTCTCCTACAGAGAGTGTACGGGCCATAGTCCACCACGCGGGCCCAGTGCGGAACGGCGGACTTCACATGCCTGTTCAAGACATGCAGGTTTCCTCACGATGTATTTCCTTCACCGTTAAGCAATCGGATAATGTACTTGAATTGAAAAACAACTCATAGGTACACGGCTGGATTCGAACCCGGTACCCTCAGATTGAGAGTCCGCGCCTTATCCACTGCGCCACCGACGCTTCGTATACTATGTCATCATGTACATATTATGTCTGAATCCCCAATACTCGTACATGTTTCAGCGTTGTTTACAGAGTGACTCGGTCGACGTTCGAAGCCACTTTAAAATTTAATCCGCTTTTAAATGTAGGGGCGGGAAGTTTCAAGTAACCGTCTAATAAGTACAGTTTTGAATCTGTTTTATTTAGCTTTTAGCGTGTTAAGAACATGCGCCGTGTGAACTCAATATAGGATAGAACTTGTAATAGTCCATGGGAGTTGTAAAATGTGAATAAATGCAGTAATTAACGGGAATTATCTCAGAATGCTCCCATACACAATTTATCTTACCGTCATCTTTTAAAATAGAATATTTTATTTATTTTTATTGAAGTATAGAAACAAACAGTCTTTCTATAATTTAAACTAATTTGAAATTTAATTCTAGACATTCAGTTTCCTATTTTGAATATAAGATTGTCGACATAAACAATAAAGCAAAATGAGTTTAAGTGTTACATTGTTACAATATTATAACAAAGAATTTAATTTAAATTTTTAAAGAAGTCAACATGTTTATATTGCGATTGTAAGTGGTATATGAATAGCACACATATAAAAAGAGTCGTATTATAATTTCGGGAAATTAATTAAAGTTGTGATCATCTATAAAGTCATCATGTTAATGATACTCATTTCACTTCATTATAATCAGATATTATATTTTTATATAAATACTACTTAAAGCGATCTATCCTTTAAAAAAGATTATGGTAAAAGAAATTCAATACGAAACTTCTATCATCGAGGGGCATAGACAATACCGATAGAGAGTTCCGGAGGGACAATTTCTGAAGTGTATCGTAAAATTATAAGAATCGCACGTAGCGCTATGAGTGGTTAACGCGAGCTCTTATTAATAATGAACATGTAATTACGCGGTATTGTCCCGCCCCGCCGCTAGCCGGCGCCGGCGCCACTACCCGGTGAATTAATTAGTTCGTCATGATTTTGTAACGAGCCTTGTCTTTGTGGGTCAACATGCGGTTTCAGGGTTAAATAACTCTACACTAAGTAATTAGATAGGTTTATTATCTCATTAACCCGTAGCGGTACCGCTTTTATTTAATATTGGTCTTTACGTAAGCGCAATTCGGTATTTTCCACTTACAGGCCTTTTTGTCGAGGGGGAAATCTTCTAAAGATACCTGACTCCTTAGGAGAGAAGACTCGGAGGTCATCCTCCGCGTAAGTTGAAGAGCCCTGGGATCTCCAAGGAACACATCAGAACTCCTCTAGCGCTTCGCAAGCAGCCCTTCCCTTGGCCATTGAGCCGTGACGTCTCCGCAGCTCCGCGCTGCAGCGGGACGGGACCACGCCGTACTACCGCTGCCTTCTAGTGGTCGCCGGTTTGCACCAATAGGTCCACCAGAGTCCACTTACAGGCCTAGCATCAAAATCGGCCGTATATAGCTGGACATCGATTTTTGGGGAAAACCAGTGAAGTAGGAGTCGGTGTCATGCAAGAGTTTCGTAGACCATACGAATGAGTAACATACTGAAAATCATAAATATTAGGTAGTGTAATGACCGAACAATTCTCTCAGAAATGTGCCTAAATAATTTTTGATTTAGTTTTAGCGGAGGTCCCGTTGGTTATCCTTCGGGCTAATGCGTTTTTCAGATGAATTTTATATTGATCTCTTCAACTATCCTAAAATCCTCACAGGTATGTTGAAACCTATTTTTCAATCCAGTAAAAATTTCCTGCTAAATTTCCAAAAAGACAATTCAGCCGGCAGCCATTTATGTGCGAAATAGACAAACGTCCAATCTATCACAATTAAAACTGTAGAGAGCTGTAGGCCTCGCGAGTACATACTTTGCCCCACAGAGCCAGTCAGTTTTTTTTAAATGTCGATGAAATGGAGGCAACAAACTTTCAAATTATAAGAAACTGCATCGAAACACCTCCAATCCAAAATTTCCGACGTCAAAAAATTAGTTTAGCTTATGTACCAAGTTTCGTCCTGATCGGTTGAGAATTGCGATCTATAGAGACATACAAAAACATACAAAAAGCAGCATTTTGCCCTAATAGTCGAAGGGGAGATATTTGTTCACTTCTACATGATATTAGGGAGGCTCGTTCTTCAAAAGTCATCATTTAGTAACTGGTCATCACGAATGATTATTATTAACATCATCAAATAGATCGGATAAACTATTCTATTTGAGTCAGAACCACGAAATTGTAATCATTGACAATTTGGGGCACCACGGAAAGACGCAGGCAAATATCAAAATACTTGTCAATATATACACGTATTTAATATATAAAAAATAGAAACAGTTTCATATTTTATCTTTCCAACATAACTGGAGCGTTGATTTTTAACGATGTTCGCGTTTCAAAGCGCTGCCGTCGCCGGTCGGTATCGGTTCGGGGAATCCATTTAAAATGCAATGCAGTTATCTCCTCTCTGAACGTAGATAGTACCTTGCGTTGAGCAGGGCCGGAGGGAAATCCGATTGGTTACTGCTTATTTATATTTAATATCTGCTGTGGTGCCAAGCGTCGGTGGCGCAATGGATAAGGCGCGGACTCTCAATCTGAGGGTACCGGGTTCGAATCCAGCCGTGTACCTATGAGTTGTTTTTCAATTCAAGTACATTATCCGATTGCTTAACGGTGAAGGAAAACATCGTGAGGAAACCTGCATGTCTTGAACAAGGCATGTGAAGTCCGCCGATCCGCACTGGGCCCGCGTGGTGGACTATGGCCCATACACTCTCTGTAGGAGGGAGGCCTGAGCCCCTGCAGTGGGGACGTATATAGGCTGTTGATGTTGATGTGATGTACTAGTGATTTAAAGGTCTTTGACTCGTTACTGTGCTGTTATTATTCGGTTTGCTTGGTGTTATTTTCAACTGTATGAAATGAAATTGCATTAATAAGGTTATTTCGTTGAAGGTCTTAAAATTAGTCGTTACATTTAGTTACGTTATTCACATTTTAATATTTAGCTAATTTAATTTATCATAGCTAAAATATTAAAGTTATTTACATAAAATTTATAAATATTCATTTACAGTGTGGTAGGATTTCTTAGTAAGCGATTTGTATTAATTTATTTAGCCCCCGACGAAAAAGAGTGGGTGTTGTCAGTTTGACGCCAATTTCTGTCTGTCAATCTGTCTGTCTGTGGCATCGTAGCTCTCGAACGGATGGACCGAATTAGGACATCTTGGTGTGATAAATTTCCGAACAACATTACCTAACAGAATCTGAGCAGTCCCTAAGAGATTTACAGTCCATTGAAAGAATCCCATTGATGCCTTTACTGAAACTAATAACTTATTTAAACAATTACTAAACCGCAACTTAAGTATCCGTAAGAAATCGTTTATTGCTCAACAATCCTCAACGGAATTCCATAAAACTTCAGTGTAACTTTCCTCCGGTCGGCTCTGGAAAAATGAAGCGTAAAATCGTATGTGCTTTTCCCCTACAATTTAATAACAGCTAGTGATAAAGCGATTTCCGAACATGAAAAACCGTTTTGCGCCTGCTTTGGCTGGTTGGTAGAAGCGACGTGTATGAGTAAACAAATGCGTTCAATAATATTCATTTGGGGGAGAATTATGTTTGTTTTGAAATGCATTGAAAGCTGCTTCAAAATAATTGCTAGAATGCGAAAGATTTCGAACGCAAGTTTTTGAATACGTTTTCTCTTTGTCGTCTTTAACGACCGATAGAACCAAGAAATATGATGAGCCTGAACCATTATTGATTTTGACAGTTTTTTATAAGATATCATCATGTACAGCCTGCGGCAGTCCACTGCTGGACATAGGCCTCTCTCAGAGTGCGCCAAATTTATAAGATATAAGCATTCCTATATCACCGCTACCTTAGAAAAATGGGTGTATTCGAAGGTATTTTGGTTCAGATAAACATATCACGTTCTAGGTGTGGCCATATATAACTTGATATTTTTGTTCATTAGTTGTTTCGGAGCGTCAACAATAGAGAGATCAACCGTCCAGTTCCCAAACTGTCGATTTTAAGTTTCTCTTAGCAATCAAACTAATAATTTAAGCCATTTATTTCACACATTCACATATAAAATCATATTAATAATCCACAACATAATAAAAATTAATATAATCTTACAAAGTTCCATGTCACGAGATGTCTCAGTAACCGTCATGCAGCACCTATTCTTACAATATTTTATTGTAATTAGTTTATTAAATAATATAAATTTCATTCTAAAATAATATAAAATTGATTTTGTTATATTTGTTTCAAATATGCTTTTATTTAAATTTATTATGAGAAAAATCCCTGAGCTTATAAAACTCATTTCTAATTATGTAATTAAATAGCAAAAACTTTCGTAAATGTAGGAAGTACACAAGCCACGATTTAATCAAGATTATGTGTGGTATTGAAAATATTTACTGTGACATGTGAACAAATCGTTCATGCCGATCACACAAACATTTTTCTCCCCACGGGATTAGATCCTACACTATCAATCAGCTTATGTACCATACCAAGCTCAGCTCAGTTCGTCGTACTTTTTATGTTCATCCTGAAAAAATTCTCTTTACAGACAAGAGGCATTTTATTTTGTTTTCATTTATTTAAAAGAAACAAACAGTTTTCATTAACAATTAGAATGCTTACAACAATTTCCTATCACATTAACAAATTAAGCTTCATCAGATTATCTTATACCTTAAGCAGTTATGTTCAGCAGTGATGAATGATGATGATGTTAAGGAGATATTTCAGTTAGTAACATTTTTAATAAGAACCCCGTTTACGTATTTCATGATAAATATCGTTAAAGGGGACAAGATACATTATGAAAATTTAAAAAATTTCTTTTATACAATATCTCACACTAGTAAAACTTCATTGAACCATTCTAGGGAAAAAATAAGAACAGAAGCATATAAATTAGGACGTTCAATGATATTAATACCTGCTTATTAAGCGGTCCCCAGACCTCGATAAATATCTTTCTTTATGTCCGCGCTTCGATCGCCTTGAGTTTATTTACTTTCTAAAAACTCAAAAATAATTAATCGTAAGAAAAAAGTTAAAGGCTCGAATCGACACGAAACCCCTTCAATCTGTGAACTATTTCTAAGACACAAGAATTAGCTTCGATTAAAATCTTTTGGTACCTTTTTAAAGGTATGGACACAAGTGTGGAAGCACCTTATCATATAGGATATGAAATAAACACGGTGTATATCTTCTTACGTTCTTTATTTATATCGTGTCACGCTTGACGAAATCGCATCACAACGAATACAATCAAGAATCGATACGAATCAACCGGTTCGAGGGAAACACGAGATGTTTACACGGCTTACCTAACGGTATCATTCTTATTGTTACCTAGAAAATTACCTTTCGTTACCTTTACAACAATGTATTTCTTATTTACCTTACTTTGTAGGTACATTTTTCTTATTGCTTGAATTTGATAAATGGCTTTGATTATTGGGTCTGTTTGATAAAAAAAACTGGCCAAGTGCGATTCGGACTCAGGGTCTCGAACGATATAAAGAAAAGTACAGAATTACCTTGAAATAAAGTCCATTTTTCCGACCGCATAACTAAATTTGTTTGTCAAGGTTTTATGATCATCTAAAAAAACTATAAAGAATTGTAACGGAGAGTCGCTGTATGTAAATTGCTCGGGACCGGTCATTGTAGCATGAAGGAGGACTTTGTCCAGCAGTGGACGTTATCCGGCTGATGATGATGGTTTTTTCCTTTGATATTTGAGTTACTTGTTTATCTGTGTGATCAATTCTGCTGTAGCAGTCTGAAATAACAATACATGATAAAAATAGAGTGGGTTGAGTTATTCTTGAATCTGATTTGTAGTGCCGAGCTTAAATTTCTGTAAAATACCATCATTTAATTCAAATTATACAATATCGCGGTGTACATAAATATTCTCTAACTAATTGATTCCATTAAACCCTACATTGGCTCGCACCCTCCAAAACAAATCCTTTAATTTTAAACGACGGCTTTATCTCAACGGGCAATATTAAACCCGAGCACTCCAGCCGGGGTTGGGGCTTTTAATGAGCTGGCAACGGTGGTAAATTAGAATACAGTTCATTTAGTTAAGATGAGAAATTTAGCAAATACAAATATTAGGGAATACAATGTAGAAACAAACCGAAAACAATGCCGTAATTACATCGCTTGAGTATTTATTTAATTTTCAAAGAGAGAGAGAGACTTTAGGAAAGAGATAATAGAATGTGTGGCGACTTATAGATTTGTTTATTGCTGTTCTTCTGCTTCCTTAACTGACTGATTAACATATAAACGCAAAACCAAATCAACTTGAGTGGTTGTTTGCAAGGGTTGAACGAGCAAGTTCATTTGGTCCACCAGCTATAAAATAAGGATTTGAGAAAAATGTTTGATTGCTCGCTATGCGGGTCTCAAAGTCAGATGTCACAGTGGACATTATTGCTTCCGTAACATGTTACTTTGTCACTAGATCATCAAAACGAAAGTATTGAGTATATTATGATTGAAGGAAGTAAAGCCTGATTAATCTGATTTTAAGAAGAATGATAACACTTTTCGTAGTCATCATAACACATAATAACCTGGTCATTACCAACCCGTTTAGTAGGCAAATTAGTGATCGCAGTAACATGACGAGTACATGAGACGTTAGTTAAGCGTTGGGACTATACATTATAAATGCAAAGTGAGTTTATCCTTAAAGGTGAATTTTGGCATGCACCTAAGGCACAGCGAAGGCCACAGGATACTCTTTATTTCTGTCCGTTGAGCAGTTTCCGAGGAGCATTTATAAGAAATAAATTCAAAACCTATAAAATTTAGATGGTTTAAAGTCAAAACCGGCCAAGTGCGAGTTGGACTCATGCACTGAGGGTTCCGTACAGAATATGAATATTTTAAATACTGAAAACCATAAATAGTATGCACCAAACAATCCTCTAACGAATGCGCCTTGGTTTAGTTTTCCTACTTGTCACTAGATAGTACTAGTTTTTTTATTATTTGTTGTTATAGCGGCCACAGAAATACATCATCTGTGAAAATTTCAACTCTCTAACTATCACGGTTCATGAGATACAGTCTGGTGACAGTCGGTTTCCAGACAGACGGACAGCAGAGTCTTAGTAATAAGGTCACATTGGTTACCCTTTGGGTACGGCACCCTAATAAAAAAACCAAAAAGTCAACTAATGCAACGGCGCCCGAATGGGTGGGTACGGGATCCTTAACCTGTTAAATCAGTTACCCTTTGGCCATGGTCCAGCCAGAATCGTCGGGGTAAGTGACTTTCATGAGTTACTCCGCAATTAACTCCTATTCAACACTCGACTTTAACTTCTGTATTTTTATTTAAGTTTTTATTTAAGTATTAATTTTAATTTAATAAATAAAATTTAATTTATTTAAGTAATTTATTCAATACTTTTACTCTTGCCTCAACTTCATCTGCGTGGATATTAGAAATTATCGTAAGGGAATCACATAATGAATCCATTAAAAGGCGGATGACGATGACCCATTGAAGACTATACTTGAGCTCTGCATATATCGGTGATGTATGTTTGTGTGTGAATATTTTTATGTAAAGGCAGCCATAGCGTTGGGCAATTTAAAATATTTAAAAAAACTCATGAGATTTTTGATATTTTTTTGGTGATTTTTAGAAAAAATATTACTACAATTAGAAAAATACATTACGTATTGTAAAAAGTTCTCAAGTTATGCGCTTAGAAATTATTATTAATTAATTTCTATTTATATATGTAGTTAGCTAATTCCTAATATAAGTTATGCCTGTTATCTGCGTATAAAATGTTTTGTACAAAAACTAGACCAAAGTTGTATTTAAAACAATTTCATTTGAAAATGAATTATAATCATAATCATAATTTATTGGTACTGCTGGTACAAGTCAATATTTTATAATCAGTTACATACACAAAAGTAGTACATACACAAATAAAACTGGTAGTGTACCTACTCAAAAATTCGCGGAACTTTTCTTTTACTTTGAATAAATAGTTCATCGTATCGATCTTTGGGACAGGCTCCTGTTCAGCTGTGGACATCGTAAACCATCTGGAAAGTTATAAAATTCACATTACCCAACGACAACACTATTGAAGTTATACCGTTTGACAAATACTAAGAAGAGTCCATCTTGTTAAAACAAGAGCGTATTCTAATTGGTTCTGTAAATTTCAAGATACAGAATTAATGAGCTAACATAGCTCTGTACTGTTCTACTACAATGCACACGTAAAGCAAACAGACTGGCGCCTGGAACCGGCCCGTGCCTTCAAATATTCAACGCTAATTATACGAGATCAGTGCCGCATTCAGACCGAAGTTTCATTCGTTGAATTCAGCCATTTAGGTAGCTAATTACTGCTTGAAACGGAATGTTTCCCGAGTCGAGTTCGAGTGCTTTCTTTTTGTGTGGAACAGGTTTTGTGTTTATTAAATTGCTATAAGTTTATCTACAAAGAAGTAAAACTCAAGTATTTGATATAAGGTATTTCATTTTCCACAAATTGCCCCTGCGCTTCTGTAAATGGATCATTATTAATTTAAAAGTTTTGTTATCGTTTACCAGAAGATTTGATTAATATTTTTACAATGTCGTCAGGTTTCAGTTTGGTGATTGTATTTGCCATCCTTCTCTAGTGTTACTCTGCATGTTTACATCATCTACGGGAAGTTCAAGTTTGTTTGTAACTCAAGGTGTTTGGGCTAAGCCTTTGAATGTCAATCAATCAGGGAAGCCTTTTATAGTCCAGTCATTATTGACATTCGAAATCGAAAATTTAACAATAATTCCAAAAGTTTTTAAACTTCGGTCAAGTGAATGGTACATTGGGACAACAATAAATCTCATTTTGCAACCTTGTCCGCAGTCCGGAACATTGTTAAAATTGCAATTAATTTAATTTTTGCTGTATGGTCGTGAAAAAAATTCCAAAAGTTCTGCAAACTTGGGGAAGTTTTCGATATAATATTTCATATCACGTATTAAATTTGCAACCAATCTAAGTGTACGGAACATTTTTGTTATTGAAAATTAATGTTTTTCTTTATTAAACTGAAGGAAAACGTTCCAAAAGTTCTGCAAATTTGACAGATATATCGGAAAAATATACCGAACGATTGTATAAATTTGCAAACTTCGAAAACATCTATTCTGGTGCATTTACAAATTTGCAACCTCATACGCGATCCGGAACTTATGAAATTTTCGTAAAGGTGAAAAAATAAAAAAAATACATTTTTGCAAATTGCATAAAGTTCCGGATCGCGTATGAGGTTGCAAATTTGTAAATGCACCAGAATAGATGTTTTCGAAGTTTGCAACCAAGTTTCAAAACTTTTGTAATTATTCCGAGACCACCTTACTCGAAAAAATGACCACGAATTAAAAAGAATTATAAATAAACATGTTCCGGTCAACGTAAAAGGTTGCAAATTTATACAATCGTTCGGTATATTTTTCTGATATATCTGTCAAATTTGCAGAACTTTTGGAACGTTTTCCTTCAGTTTAATAAAGAAAAACATTAATTTTCAATAACAAAAATGTTCCGTACACTTAGATTGGTTGCAAATTTAATACGTGATATGAAATATTATATCAAAAACTTCCCCAAGTTTGCAGAACTTTTGGAATTTTTTTCACGACCATACAGCAAAAATTAAATTAATTGCAATTTTAACAATGTTCCGGATTGAGGACAAGGTTGCAAAATGAGATTTATTGTTGTCCCAATGTACCATTCACTTGACCGAAGTTTGAAAACTTTTGGAATTATAATGAATTAATTGTCTTGAATGACTGGACTATTTAATACATTATACTAGCTTCGGCATGGACTTAAGGATTTATCCCATAGGACCTATTTGTTCGATCGGCATCAAAGGTAGCCTATTTTATTTTCCAGCCTTTCAACTATCCCTCTACAAAAAATCAATTTAATTACCTTCTGTCAGATCTGGATCGTATTAATATTTGTCCTGCTATTCGGTTCGTTAAAAATCATTCACATCTCACATGACGAGTGTCAGTTTGTCAGTGTTGCCAGCATGCGCGACGCCAACCACGCTAAGCAGGCTTCCACAAATATATCGTGAAAGAATGAAACACTTTTGCAAGAATATGTGTCTTCCGCCTTAAAGCACTTTGGTTCCCTAATTACCCTTTGGGCAATTAAGCTTTAATTCTGACTGCGTCTCTAAAGTTTGTTTCGCTCTTTTACATTAATGCTCTGAGTACATATCTGTATAAAGCAACTCGTTTTAAAATGTTAAGTTTTAATGGATTTCCTGTAGAACTTCTGTTTTAACAAATTTACCGTAGAAAAACGAGAATAATGTGCAGTAATGTGTCTTTAAATTACAGAGAATTTGCATTTTTTGCTAGCGGTAAACACAGGGATATGTTTTGACGTGATAACGTCTTATAAATTGGTTTGCCGGGTGACACTTCAAGAAACTGCGTTACGCTCCGCTCACGTTATGCGCTCACAATGAGAGCGAGTGAGAGGCACGCGTCCCTTCCACTCGGGCATGGTTAGCCCGCCTAAGAGCGAGAGAGACAGACATAAAAAGTGAAAGGCACGCGTCCCTTCCACTCGAGCACATTTTACCACTCAAAGTTGTTGTCACGTAAAACTTTCGCCCGTATACCGACTTTACAGGCAACCAATTTTTTCATTCACGGAGTTTTAACTTACATTGAAATTATTGATATTAATGTCAAATCAGCGCCTTTTTGTTGGAAGCTGGAATGCAATTTATTTCCGACATTTATGCTTTGTTTGGACAAAAAATACTTTCGTAGGGTAGCCGGATGCAAATGGATTGGGAGAATCCAGTAGTGCTTTTGAGAGGCCAATGTCCAGCATTAGACTGAATGATTGCTAGCATCAAACACCACTAACTGTTACTTATCGTATTTAAGTAATGTTACCGTTAACACGAGTTAGTAAATGTACACAAGTTATAGCAAAAGCACACACCTTTCAACCAGCTCCGTGGCCTAATGGCTAGATCTTCGACTAACAATTTAAGGGGTCCCTGTTTCGATTCCCTATCGGTACACGGTTTGGTTGGTGGTCTGCTATTTTCTATGCCTGTCTGACTAGCTAACACCCTGTTATCTACATAAGCCGGCCGCCAAACAGCAGTGTTAATAACTGTTGTGCTCCAGAAAGAAAGGTACCAGAGTCTTTAGCATTATCTTGAGGCTTATGGGTGCTTGCCAGTAGGATCTATATGCAGAGACCAGCAAACTAGAGTCCAATAAAACCATTTGCGCAGAGGGAAGCCGGGCAGGCGTTTTCCGAGCCTCGTATACAAAGCATCCAAGTTAGAAACTCTTGAACCACTCTTGAACTCTTTTCTTTGCGAAAAGTTAATTAAATTTTTTTAAAAATCGCCATGTCAGGGACCCGCATAATAGTACGTTTACCACCCAACGGCTTTATCGTCACTTACCATCAGGCCATGAAGGCCAAGTGCCAACTATACTTTAAAAAACAAACTCCATAAGACTGCTATGAGCGCTAAATTATTCCAAACAATTAATTGAAACAAACATAAAATGTAAACCATTGTACACGAAGCTTGATCAAGCTACTACATAATGTACTTTGTACATCCATTTATACATTATATATGACATTAACATCGATCCTGTAACCCAAACTAATCAAGAAGTTAACCCGGTGTCGCGCCAAAGTTAACTAGAGTTTAAACCAGTAATGTTGCTCTCCGGCTGTGACGGAAATTGTACCTTGCTCACTTTAGATAAGCGTCGAGGTGAGTGCAAGTTCCGGACCTTAGGTATTCGCAGGTATTTGGGAGTACCAAGGTCCTTGGAGACTGTAACTTGACAGCGGAGTGACCTGCACACTGTTACAGTAAACTTGTTCAGTGTTCGCTGGTGGAGGGGTAATGGAATTGTTGAATGGTTGGTAATTTGTGGACATTTACGAGTGTGTATTGTTTTGGAAATATATACACTATTTCGAATCCGAAACACTATCCGTTCCTTCTGAAGCATGGTAGGGGAAATCACAAAGCAACCTTCCAATATCCCTATGTCCAACTGTACATATAAAATTCTTCAATGAAAATTCATTTTTCCTTTGTTCAAGTACAAGTCGGACTAGCTCACCAAAGGTTCCGTACAGAATATGAATATTTAATTAACATACTGAAAATGATAAAGAATAGTTAAGTTCGCCGAACAATGCTGTAAAGAAAATGTAAGTAAGTAGTAGGAAGTAATGTTATTTAGCCCTGCACTTGTGTTGTAAGACCTTGCTTCTTGCCAAATTTCACGATTACAGGTCAATGGGAAGTTGATTCCTTGTGCTAGCAAGGGGAATCATCGGTCGTATCTTTACATGAGTTGACTTAGAAGATTGACTTAAAATATTTGATATTAATGTCAACTTGACACCTCTATGTTTATGAGGGTCTTGACAAACAGACAACAAAGTAATACTATTAGGTGTTTTTATTAGGGTTATTTTATCCATTTTGAGGTACGCACCCTAAAAACGATAACCAGACGAATTCCGGCAATATTTTTGAAGGAGACATCATAAATGTTTAAATATCCAAAACGATACACGTTTTAAAAAATTTCGACGTCGGTGATTTGCCGGGGTATCAAGGGCATTCTATTCAGCACGTCGAACAAAGTACGCGGTGCCTCGGTTGGATGGGTGCATTTTTCACGCATTTACATGCAACGAGATTGCATTGCATTGTGTAAGGGGAGTAAATGCATTGTTTAGCAGCTGGCGAAATAGCTACAATGTATCTAGGGATTGTTCTAGGAATAGTTAAATAGGCAACGAATATGTTTCAACGATTATAAGCATTTCATTCATGTATTATTTTTACTGTGTTGGAAATTTATAACTACATCAATCATCATGATCAACAACAACAGCCTATATATGTCCGTCCCCACTGAAGTAAAGGCCTACTGTTTTCCTTCACCGAAAAGACAATGGTAATGATTGTTATCATTCGTAAAAATATCGTTTTAAAAGATCAGATTATGGCAACATAAATTTTGTGTGAAACATTGATGGAGGTGGATTGCCTTAAACACATGAAATTCGGAATATCAATCCTTTACTGTATACTCATACTCACAATGTCTCGTGTGATGCTCGTGTGTCAATGTGTTGGTTTGCTAAACGTCAGTTGCCAAAGTGATCCACAAATACGAGTATACGAATTGGTTATCTTTACTACTCAGAAACCACACGGACACTAGACGTTTCCGGCCAATTAGCTGAAACATAATATCACAGTCGTGAACTGTTTGTGGTATAAAATAAAAAGTGAATTGCCACCGTAATGTCTTGTAGTACACGATTGGAGATTCGCCAGCTCAGCGGGGGCTTAAGTAGCTAGAGCCGAGAGTCCCTCAGCAGTGGCTTGTTTTCGTGAGTAACTTTTTAATTTAATCCGCTTGAAATTAGTCTGATCGTAAACTAAGTGGAGATACGATGAGGCAGCAAGAACCGTAAAAAAATTGGGCTTTTATGAACATATTTTCCTAACACGACAAGTCAACTGAATTTGGAGGGATTTGAGTAGTTTATTAATCTGTGTATGTACTCGAAAATAGTTTCCCAAAGTGATCAGCTGTTGGGCATGAGTCTCCTTGATAGATGGTTCGCAATAAAATGTTTTTGTTGCCGTTGTGGCATAGGTAAATACTGCTGCCCGTCTCATGAATATTCTTAACTGAGTCGCCTTTTACAGGTGCTGAACTAAAGTGAAGTTGACACATGAAAATCGGAAAATCGATGCTGTAGTTTATGCCTTTACTCACACTGTCTCTTTTGTCAATGTGTTGGTTTGCTAAACGTCAGTGCCAAAGTGATCAACAAATATATGAAGTCGTTATCTTTACTTACTGAAACACGCTGACGGAATACATAAATAGTATGGTAGGGTCGCTAGAAGTGCTTCATCGCTAATGATAAGGAGTACTGATAGGTACCCCTCTGATAATCTAATCCGACAACTAAGGATTGTGAATCCAATCTTTTGGCCGTTAAGTTACGGAGGTTATTATTCATGCTACAAAATGCTTCCTTGAATGATTGACATATGAGAGCTCAAACGGCTAAAGTTTAAATGAGGAACAGCGATCCTTTTGATGATGTTAAGAAGGCATAAACATAAATTTATGTACTGGCGTTTTGCCCGCGACTTCGTTCGCGTGGATTTCAGAAATCATCCCACGGGAACTACTGGTTCGAACAGTATAAAAGTAGTATATATCATTTTCCGGACCTCCAACTATCTTTATACAAAAAAATCTAGACATCCTGACTCTCCGTTACGACGTAAAGGAAGAATAAACAAACTCATTTTCGTATTTATAACATTAATGAGTATATTTTTGCATTCTAAGAAACGTTTCTTTTTTTTAATTTTTTTATTATAAAACGAGTACAGCCAGAGTCTTTAAATTTAAAGTATCGTTTCATTTGAGAATGTATACCGCCTCTGAAAGGAATTCCAGCCAAATATATTGTAATTGTAAACTTTGCCATCCCATTAAACGCTAGACCTAGTTCAAAGATAAGGTCTGTGATCATTTCTAAAGAAACATCTTTTTACTATAAAAATGACGTGATTCAACCACAATCTCTTTGAATTTTTTAAATAAAAACAATGAAAATTTTATTCAGATGAAAATTGTAACTTGCTTTCATTATTTATTTTTTAATTCGCGAATTTATCAGCGTAAAATTGCAGCTCTATTTGCTCTTGAATACAATATTGCATGACTGAAATTTGAATGCGCTGTTGCTGAAGTACTGTGTTTATTTTTCATATCTTAATGCTTTGTCTTAATGTTGGTAGTAACGGTTCAAATTCACGAAAGGGATTTATAAAACTTGCTAAATGAGAATGTAATTTTTTCCCGGCGTTTTAAAATGCGACTGATAAGAAATTTTAGGAGATATACGTAGGTCTATCTACTAAGGGAGAATCAAATTCAGAGGTAAGAATTAGTCGCTGATAGTTATGATGAAAAGCTAAAACGTTTCTTTACGGAATGATTCCGAAGTGTGTGGATAAACATTTGTTTATAAACCTAGGTGTAAACTTTTTTAAGGTTCATCGAGCCAGGCACCAGCTTCACCTGGTGGCTGTTTGCTAGATTTGGCGGGAGATTATTTAAATAACAAAATAACTTACCGGAACTATCTGGATCACTTACTCGCACTCACTTATAAACATAAACTCATAAAATATATATTGTAGTGTGCGTGGTGTACTAAAGTGTGTAATTGAGTGTATAAATGTTCAGAAATATTACAATAAATAATTGAGGAGCGTAAAAAACTGATGCAGACCAAAGGTGCGGAAAAGTAGAAGTCTAGGAGCATTTAATCTAGGAGCATTTAATCACTAGTCGAAATGTCAGTAGTAGTACGACTAGATTTTTTTTAATCTGTCGCGGGCATTTCACGGCTCTGGACACCGGCCGCTCATATTGGAGTTTGGCGTTACTAAAGGTTATTATTTGATATGATTCTGTTTTAAGTAGCCTAAGGTCACTTCACAGCACTGTTCTCTTAGTTAATAGTAAAAAGATAGATTTTAGTATAATTAAGAGTACAGTATGAGTAAATCCGTAAACTAACTAAGGTCACCAACTTAGCTGAACCAGTCAGTGAGCTGCAGCGGCAATGGGCAGGCCAGGCCATATTGTCAGGCCAGGCCATATAAGTACGTATAAGCGATGGAGATAAAAGTTATCGAGTGGTGACCATATACCGGGAAACATATACCGGACCTTCCCCATACTAGATGGACCAACGATCTATTAAAGGTCACACGCTGGATGTAAGTGCTTCAGAACTAGATATTCGTCATATCCCAAAAATGCTACGCATTTTAGTCATAGCTAGCGCATACTAACATATTTTTAGGGTTCCGTAGTCAAACAAGGAACCATTATAGTTTCGCTCTGTCCGTCTGCCTGTCTGTGACTTAGCTCAGATACTCTCACTACTAGAAAGCTGTAATTTGGTACGAGTATACATATTAATCACGCCGAGCAAATGGTAAAATAAAATTTTGAAAAATTATTTTTTAAGGGTTGCTCACATACCCATAACTTGGGTATGAAATATTTTTCTCATGCCTACCGCATCGCGTGGGGTATCGTTAAGTAGTTCTCTCAAAAATATTGAGGATCTAGCAACATCACTTTCGGATTCAGGAATAGATGTGTGATATGATGTAGTGATAATTTTTGTCATAATCCAGCCCAATCCCCCCCCCCCCCCCCTTCCCCGCCCCCGCCCCCCAATCTCACGGGACAACTATCACGACTAATTAGTTGGCTTTACAGGTTAACGAGTAATAGTCGAGCAAAGTATAACATACACTTGGAGATGAAAATATGAAAATTTTGTACAAATTCCATTCAAAATTACTTTTTGTTAGACGTTTGAACTTATTGTGAAGGGCATGGAAGCTTGGCGGCTTTCTATACTATATAAATACCCGTAAAACAGAATTAGCAACTTTTCTACGAGCATGTGCAGTTGTATAATATTATTGTTCAAAAGCAGAGTTGTCTCAAACATATGTAGTGTAAGTTACAGTCATGTTCATTGCTATTAGCTTTAAATTAAAATGTCTGCATTCTGTAACTTAAAATCCCAAGCATTCAAGGTTCCTACTCCACTTATTTTGTAAGGCAGGCTTGTAATTCCAACAAATAAGTGGCTACATGAAAGAACTGTGCAATTTGAAAACAAATTGCTGAAGGTGAAATCAACTTTAAGTTATATATAGGTACACTGGTATTGCAGTAAACGGTTGCATAATAAACTAAACAGAAGTTTGTAACGACAGGAGGTTTTGAACTGACTTCGTGCCAACATCTAACATGCTGGTACATGAGACAGGCTATTAACACCAGCTATCTGTGCAGATTTGGCACTGGATCAGATGGTATTTTAAAACACCGTTTTTGGCTTCAGAAATGTCCCTTCATTTTTAGGGTCTCGTACGGTAATAGCTTATAAAAAGCTAGCTATTTAAATAGCTGATTTCCTAGCTTTAGAATAGAACAACTTCATATTTTCCTGCGGATGTTGAAAAACGAGTAATGACGAATATTCATGAAGATTTTACTGTGCCGCCATAATTTTTACCTTCATGCAAATATTAGCATCTTCTCCTGGTCTTTCTTTGGTCCTCGGAGGAATTCGATGATAGACGAAAGTAAGCTCCTGATGCCCAGTACAATGGGTGCACGGGTAAACAAGAATTCCCCCTGTGCCCACTGGTGGGTGTAGTCGGATTATAGATAACGACTTTGCATGTCTCCACACATACGGTCACACACCTGTGTGATTCCATATTTTTATTAGTTCGTGCACCAACCCACGCCAATGTTCAAGTAACGACCGCAATAAAACTGTAACATTTCAACACACACAAGACATCATAATTTTAGTACAAAATGCTTTAAATGTAAAGTTATGCTTTGTGCATTGTGCTTCTGTGTAAATTTATAACTGGCTACTAATAAAATTTAACCTATTTTGACTGTGACATAACACCAAAAAGTTTGTAATCTAATTTTTCATTAAATATATTTTAACATCAAATTTGGAAGATTGCGTTTTGTTATAAAACGAAGCATAGTTGTTTATTTTTGATTCTGATTTGAGATATTTTACAATCAAAGAGTCTGTGGGTTCTATGATGGTCCCTATTAATTTTGATTTATAAAAGCATTGCGTGTTGTGATTTGGATTAGTACAGTTGGAATTCATATTTTATAACTTTTGTGATTGATGAACTGATGAAATGTTACCGATTGTATTGTTCCGCATCAACCCAAGGTTCCGCTTAGCCCACTGCACCCACGTTATCAATGCGGTACAAGTTATGGTGTTTTATAGAACAACTAGCATTTAGGATAACGCATAGCAATTTCTGTTATCGGTTTTAGTGTATATTTTATTCGCCAATTTTCCTTAAAGTATGAGTAGAGTTCGTGATGTAAATTATTCAAATTTCCGTAGCACCGCCCGTAATGACTGCCGCGAGCTTTTCATTAACCATATTTGCGACATGCGATTACCATGTTTTATAAATACATCACCAAAAACAACAACACTAAATTACGCCCCAAACAAAACTATACAAATGATGGTATCGCTCCTTGATTTATCAAAACAAAAGAGTCTGAAAGAACCAAAGTTACCCTAGAAACAACCGTGTTGTACAGTATTATAATGGGCTAGTCGGCAGTAATACAGACCAGTCTACAAGCGAATGTCAGTAGACATGTACGAAAATATCAAGGTCACGCCGTACGGCCCACGTCGCGAAACAGATCGAAACTCGCGTGCTCGCGACCTCTCCAACGGTCCCTGTCTACTTAAGCCGAAAGTGACATAAACCATCTGGAATTATTGCTGTAAATGGACTTGCAAAATCAGGGGGCGAGTGTACGACCGACTGTACGGTACAGTCGGCGTGGCGTGCATCGAGGTTCGATCGTGCGGCTAGGCGCGGAGGAAACGTCAGAAAAATCGAATTTCTATGGCAGTCGAGGCTGAGGCGGCGCGGCGCGAACATCGCGCAGAAAGCGCTCGCGCGCGCCCAACAAACCGAACCCAGCACGCTTGAAGCCCGTCGCGACAACCACCCGATAATCGCACGAAAATCGGTGTCCAACACTAAAAAAGTTTAGTGACAAGTGCTCAAAAGTGCAGTGCCATTAAAAATAAAAATCCCGGCTTATGGTGTACATGGTGGGCTAATTAAGGGATTATGGGTTTGGCTGCGGCCGTCCCGAACGCGGGTCAGTTTGTCGCTCGACCACATAAATTCGAACTAGTTTCTTTCTTTATTAAGTGGTGACGTCACACGTTCGATTTTCATGTTCTCAATTTAAATTAACTATGAAAATGCGGATAAGTTGCATTGTCTCTTGTTCTAACAACGAATGTATGTTTAATGTTATAATTATAAATTGCACGGTTGTGGTCTATCAACAGGAATGCGGCCTTCGGATTTATTGATTGATCGCTTTAGCATTTCAAGTGGATGATAGGACTGCATTGTGAATGGCGGAAAATAGGTAAATCCAACACACGATAACAATGCACTTTAAAACTTTTTATTGCAGATTTTTAATGTAAAACTTTCTTAGTTACTTGACACGTTACCAGACAAATCTGAATCTATTGTACTTAATATATTATGGCATATATACATACGAATATAATATATGGCATTATCTATCAAACAGTTGAAAGCTCATAAACAAAGTTGAAGTAAGATATCGTTATCCGAAGGAACTGGGTAAAGTAAAGGGGTTTGAATATCTTGACCCCTACATGTAAATTTTAAACACAATTAAAAGCACATCTGAATTCTAACTATATGTTACGTATAGATAAGGAAGGTATTTACTTAGACTATATAGCGTTAATAGTCTACCAAATAAAAAATATCTATCGTAGCCCGTAGCAAGTGGCTACGATAGATATTTTTTATGACGCAAAATAACTTTTTGTAATACCTAGTTTATAGACACTTAACATCATAAAAATATTTTTTCATGATAAAAAAAGATGTTATTATGGTTAAATATGATCAAAACAAAACGAATGTAAGTTTTCGTGTCGGTACTTTGTAGATTTTAAAACATTAGTAGGCAATTTTTTCAGAAGCTTATTAAATTTTTAAAAATGTGAATTCTGTCGAATTTTTTGGGTTGCCATTAAAAACTTTGCATGATATATCTTACAAATAAAATGCTATAACTATAGGAGTTATAAAAAGCAATCACGACACAACGTTTAGTAGAAATTCTCACAAGCTATTTATTGATTTGTTATCCGTAAAAAATCATGACAAAAACTGAAGCATATAATTATTTATTTTAGCCCGTTTAGTCTCTGTTTTAAAAACACTTGCTTAAACAATTTAATTTTTATATATTTAAGAAATATGATTTAGTTACTGCGAGCTATGTCAAAAATAGGATATAAATTGAAATGAAAATCTTTCAGTTACAATAAATATTTCATTGATTAAGTGAAGCAAAAAATTTTTCCCCTTTTTACATAAATTGCGCGGACGGAGGAGTATGAAATGTCAAGTTACGCGAATGTATGGCGCCAAGGCCTAGTCTTGTACACTTATAATTTTAAAAGGACATTATCAAATAAAAGTGATTTTTGTACATTTTTGTTAAATTTATTTCAACAAAAACATGTAAAATGCACGATACGGGTAAGACTTAACGTTGAAAACAAAGATGGCGTCAATAATGTGACATTTGATGCTGTCACTCAGTACAAAAAGAATGATTTTGTACAATCGAAATAAATACAAAAATTTAATTCCAGTATTTTTCTATACATACTTAAATTATTACTTGATTTTTTGAATAGTGTACAAGTCTAGGCCGAAATTGAAACATCTCTTTTCGTACACTTATAGTTTACATAGAAAAGGAGTGCATAATACGAATATTTAAAAAAATTAATAGTGGTCGACTTTCGACCAATGGGCGACCACTAGATAAATTTTCCACAAAATTATTATGATAAACATATTAACCACATATATAATTATTAGAAAGCTTATATGTCTCTAGAAAGTGCAAAAAAAGCTTATCACAACAGAATGTAGATGAATTGGCACTAGTACAAGTCATTGCCCACACGTACCAGATACCATATTCCTCCAGATATTTATCAATGACACAGAGAATTCTCAGAACAAAAAAGGGAAAATATATCTCATCTCTTACACAAATGTCGAAAGGCTTTATTGTCAGTAGAGATATATCGTCGTATATATAACGGTGTGACCAATTGTACTATATGTAGTTGTAGTTTTATGTGAAATTACTTCCGACGCTCGCAGGAAGTGTTTGGCATTCTTAGTATGGCAACTTAGCATGTGAACGGTTTCGTGGATAAAGCAGAACAGACTCTATACAGTTTTAGCAGTATTTTTACTTATTTAAAAGTAGTTCAAGAACTGTTTTGATTTTTACCAAAACTAGGATGTTATTATTTTCATATTTTGGTTATGGACAAACTGTCTTAATAAAAAACTAAACAGAAATTTAAATTCTACTGGTGATCACATAAACTTATTACGATATACTGGTATTAGAAAGCAGCAATAAGAAAACAGCAGCCGTTATCGTATACAAATGAATGAAAAGTAAATTTTTAAAAACCGACTGCGTACTCGTAATTTTGATATACCTATGTCACTCTCACAGTAAATACAAATCTAACGTTCGCCGTTCAGGCCGCAGGTCATGCCGAACAATTATACATACATAGTCTCAAAAAACATAACCTTCCTTTTGGCGTAGTCGGGTTAAAATGGAACACAAAATACAAACACAATAAGAAGTAAAATTTAACAGCAAGTAACCCTATTAAAATATATAAATCCCTTCTTAGAGCAGAGGATTTTGTATCATAGACGACCTTTTACAGTAGACAATTGCCAACAATGCGGGTCTCTAATTGTTATTATTATTATTCATCAAGAATAAAACGTTACTAGTTGTTATATAGATCGCCACACGGATTAAGAAATAAAATAACTTCTAGAAACATTTTCTGTCCGGTACGCTATTCGTAACAAAGGAGATGGTACATACAAGTATTACATAAAAAATTCAAGTGGCCAGTAACAACTTGTTCCATTTTTAAAGTTAAAATTCCTTTTAATTTTTATTTATTAGGTTTTGTTGTTACCGTATAGGTACATCATATATTAGTCTGTGGTTATTCTTTGCTGGACTTTACTCCTTAAACACTTTTTATACCTGTCCATATAAATGTGATTTGGGAATGCAGTCGGTACATTTTGATCTTTGGGAACTAAACCTTTGGATCAACCTTTGGGCACTAAAGTCAACGCCAGAATTTTACAGACTAGTTTGACATAAGGGTGTACAGAAAAATGTGGTCAAAATTGGTTAATTTTAAGTGATGTACATGTGGCAATATTTCATTCAACAACTAATTCCACACGCCATTGAACCCGTTAACTTACTCGTACACTTTCAAAACTCAATACCGACACATATTTCTCACAAAAATATAACTGAAAAATGTTCGCGTGACATGAACAGTAGAACAAATAAGTGCAGTGGATTGAATGTGCCGTTGACTACAGACTGATGGATATAATTCATTATTCAGGTCGAGTAACTAACACCTAGTTAAGGCACACACCATATCGATTTGGTATCAGCTATTCGGCAGACCTGGAAAAGGTTTTGTAGACTTCAGGCAGGTTTTCTTTCTCTGCTCTACGGCAAATATAATACATATTACTTCGATCATTACAGTCATGACTTGCGTCATTATCAATTACGTATTTAATGCAATTTAAAAGCCTCGTTAAATTTGAAACCATATCCTTTAAACTGAACTAAATCGCTTCCGTTGCCTAACGGCTAAATGTTGGATTCACCATTCAGTGGGATTACCTAGCGATACTTGGTTTGGTTGGTGGTAGGTAATTTTCTATGTCGGCCTGGCTAGCTACCACCACACTAGGTATGAAAGGTAGCAAAGCCAGCGCCTTCTTTAGTTGAGGCTTCTGGGTGCGCTCGCAAAATGCTAGCCATAAGAAAGAGCATTGAGCTTCTTCAATCATTTCAAATTATTCCATTTTCAAACTGAAATATACTCGTTACGAGTTTCAGAAAGTTTATCATATCTGACATTTTATCTAAAAGCATTTGTGGTTTTCTGTCATACTTTATGTCGATTAGCTTATGACTCATAGGTGTACAAAAATGCGACTTTTTATGTCACGCTTCACACAAAAGTGTTTGACGTCTTGAAAAATTCAAATTGACGTAATAATGTTGACACTGTTACAGTCCCATCATCTTTAATGATGCAACAATACTTGTCTGGGTGACTTCCTAAATCGTAGACCCGCACGCAACCATTACACATTTTCTAATGATAGTTCAGGCTGTCCCAAAACAAATTTACATAAAACTAATGTAGCAACAAATAATATAAAATTTCCTCTTTAAAACTATGCCATAAAGGCACATAAAAGTAATGAAGTTTTCACCTGACCTTGGATTCTTGCGGTGACCTATTTTATTCCGTTAGCTATGACAAAGTACAGTAAAAGTTTTAGGGGACTTCACTTTTTTAATTCCGAGTAATATTTACATTCCAGTTTTTAAAAGTTGAGCAAACATTCGTAGGAAACTTTATCATTTCTTATTGTACTTGAAAATTGTTTTTGGAACTTCTTACATAATTTATTGTAATTTGTTGTACTGCCCTGTAAACGGTAAGCTTTTTGTTTAATTTAATTGAAATACTCGTAGATTCCTATAAAATAAGGTTTTCAAACACTTTTTATATAAACAGGTATATTGCATAGTAATAGGTTACAATACAATACATAAAACGAACAAAAATATACAAGATGCACGTGTATTGTATATGGCCATTGAGCAATAAGCTTGTTCAACTCGAAAAAGCATAAATTCTATTCTATTTCGACTTCTAAAAGCGATTTCGTTTCATAATTTTTGTAGTAAGTGGCCATAGATGCTCCCGACGAGGTACGTAGTTATTAAAAATCCATTACGACTCGATGTGACCGGCGCGAGCCTAATGACAACGAGAAACCACTGACTACGCGTTAAGTGGTCCTTGATTTTATACTTCCACATTCATTTTTGTGATTTCATATTATCAACGAGTAAACATCTATGCATATAGATAAAAAGTAAATGCCATGCGTTTTATAGCAGTTTAGAATTACCCAAATGTAGATAGGACAGACATATCCATGTATTGTTTCCATTCACACACACACAAACAAAATTGTAGGTAGTTTTTTATGGGTATAAATTTATGTGTCTAGTTTGTTCTTCCTTTTACATTTTATTATTACCATTAGCAGAATAAGGCGACTGAAAGCGAGGGTAATTTTGAAGTCGTAGCAGAAAAACTTTCGCAAGAAGTCGATGTGAGAGAGAAAATTTTCAATTTCTGCGTTCCGTTTACTCATACTAGCTTGGTAAGGTAACAAGGCCTTAAAATTATTCACGGTGTACCACTTTGCATTCAATAGGGAAAGCTCGATATTGGAGGCTTTGCGGTCAACCGATATTAAAGCTAAAGCCACAATAACCCAGCAACGATTGTACCGAGTTCTGTTTATTGCACGATTCAATGTACATATTTACCAAGTGTTAACTTTGTTGCGCTGGATTGAGTTTATATTTGATAGAGGTTAAATTGTCTGATAATTCTGTTTTTTCACATGAATTATATCTCTTCATCATTTTTATACCAATAAGAACTATAATCGTGTGTTCTTAGTAAATCTTCTTTTTAGTAATAGTACGAGTAAATAGCCTATTTCTAAGTGTGTACCATTTTCAACTATACAGTCGAGCCTAGCCTATACAAGCTAAGCCTCGCAGTATTAAAAAAACGCCCGAACAGAATATGAATAATTAAAAAAAGGCCGGATTTAAATCAATAAACAATTGTCAAAAAAATTGGTAGTGCTACGAATAAACTGACAGGTGCTAGAACAGTTTGTAATCATCAAATTTCCATGAGATATAATTAAAAAATTATAATTTTCAGATTAGACTTTGCTTCTTGCCAAATTTCATTATTCTAGTTCAATAAGATTTATGTTTTGATTGCATTTACGTCGAAAAACGCGTCTTAAACAGCCACACATCTTTTAATGCGTTGACTTAGAAGCTCGATTTTTCACAGTGCCAAAGTACTGCAAGATTTATTTTCAATTTGATACCTTCACTTGTACCTGAGAAAAACACGGACAACAAAGTGATCCTATAAGGGTCAATGTTTCCTTTTGAGATACGAAACCCTAAAAACATGTAAAGGAATGGCGGTAATGCTCATATAACGAAAGACTAAAATGTATTCGTCCAACAATAAATAGATAGTGACCATTTGGCAAGAGGCTGCCTAAATAGGAGTAGGTACCGGTTTATGTTACAAGCTATGTCACCTATTTGTCACTGAGTAGGCTAATGAAATCCGTGTGATATTATTTACGTAAGAAACGCACGGGCTTATAATATTACCTACCGGCTTTGGGTTTTATTTATATTTTATGTAATATACTTATTTCTGATTCAAATTATGTATTTTATTATTGCACATAGTATTATAGCGATAATATGTATTCAAACATGCACACGCTATGTCGAATTAAAATGTAAGATTAGCTTAAAAAATTATTATTATTTATTTATTTATTTCATCAGAATACAAAGTTCCAGTATTTGCTAGTATAAACGTAAAAACTATGTTAGTACAAATCAAATTACAGTCTCTTAAAAACATGTCAAAAATGACTTTATTATAGAGGCTGCAGAGGATATGTGCAACTCTGTCCAGTGTCTTAAAGGGACAATCTAGTCTGGCTGCTATGGCTTTCAGGAGGCCGTTGGTGCTGCCTTTGACGCAATGCATCAGTGAAGCGGCTCTGTCTCTTATGATGGCCTGAAAGCCAGGCACGCGCGCAGTATGGTGACAGGAATAGAATTTTATATTCCACAAGCAAAATAGTAATTTGTTAAACAGTTATGATAAGTCATCTTTCACATCGTGTAGTTTGTAAGGTCGGTGACCGACCTCACAAACCCTAGTGTCAGTGTTGTAGAGCCACCACAGGCCTCTGACATGACTCGTGTAGCTACTACCTGTCGTAGTTTGTAACAAAGACTAACGTCTTAACGTGCCTTCCGAAGCACGGAATCATCATACTTTTAACCTTGTGCTTCAGCCTACATTATCGTAATCAAACTGAAAAAAAAAACGTATGTAAATCGGTCAAACCGTTCTGGAGATAAGTGGCAACATTCGTTTGTATGTACACACAAACAAACATCCTCTCACCCTAAACGCATATACTGTCTCTGTTCCGTCGCGGGTAATAAAGAAATTTACACAAATAAATTTTTGACAATGTCCCGTACCGGGAATCTTACCCGGGACTTGTCCGGGACCTTCAAACGCTAAGACATTAGTAAATTTTTCTGTTCCATTAATATCTCTTCAGATTTTAAACTAGCCTCCCAAAAAAGTACTACTCGTAGATATGAAAAAAAGTCGACTGTAATTTAAAAAAAGAGTAGAGCAATTTTATAGCTATTATTATAGTTATTACTGTTAATTAGTACTGTTATATTAATTATAAATTATGCCAATCAAGAGA
Organism: Carcina quercana; assembly: GCA_910589575.2. Classification (NCBI taxonomy): domain Eukaryota; kingdom Metazoa; phylum Arthropoda; class Insecta; order Lepidoptera; family Depressariidae; genus Carcina; species Carcina quercana. The sequence continues at coordinate 11,234,333 of OU342438.1, read as the reverse complement.
TGTTCTAATCTTAAACATATGGTCAGGATATTTTGATTGCGGATAATACTACCAATTTATTTATGTGTGACCTTATCCAATTGTCCAGAAGGACTAACGTAATGAAATATCAGACCTTGGATCCTTGGAGCTAAGCCATATACTACCATGTTTTTCGGTTCTTGTAAATATGACCTAAGATAGTTATCACTGGGTAATTTAATGAAACTCTGCGTAGATATTAACGTTAATTAAACTGTTTAATACTATAAATACTATATTAAATAATATGAAACAAACTAATAAGTTGGGAAAGGGAAATTAAAAAATAACGCATGCTGACGGCTATTGTTTCTAGAAGAAGAAGGAATTGGAGAAGAACAATAGCTGCCAACATATTAATACCTAAATACTGTTGAAGTGTTTAACAATATGAATACCATTTAAATGTAACTTGTAATACCATTACTAGTTATTATTTACTTATATTTATTTTATAAAAATATTGTTTGAAATAAGTTTGCTGATTTGTTTATTAACAATTCAGATAATATTGTACTCGTACGTAGCTCAGTTAAAATTTTATATGAGCGTAGTTTCGAGGTAGCTATGAAGCATGTCGGCCTGCTAGTCTATCGCAGTTATTGCTTTTATGCTTTTTCTCAGAAATAGCCAATATTTACGAGCTAGCTCCGTAATGTGAACTTTCCAATTAGTTTAAGTTATTGCGTACAGCAATTAGGAAAGTTTAAATAGGGGCGAATCAATTGAAGTTTTATTACTACTTAGTGAATTTATTGAAACACAGTTTCGAGAAAATTGCTACTACTCTTTTATGCTAAAAATTTCGATTAAATATTCCATATACTTTTGCTCGCTTACTACTACATTTGATTTCTAGTCATGAACCGTCGATTTTTTTTTAATAAATAACTTATTAATTATCATATATGACTTTTGATACAGGTATGTATATACCTAGATAAATAAAACTAATACTATAAAAATACGTTTATTTGCTTCTATTTATACGGTGCACAGCATGAAATCATATTCTATAAAATTAAACTCAAAATATATAGAAGCAACTCGGTCAAAGGGCTCATGTTCTACGTTGGGCAAGTCACCTGTAAACCTGATTTTCAGCCCACACCTCTTAGATCATATTTATAAATTAAATACAAGTTCTGGCTTATAAAATACACAATACAGTGCAACAAGACAATTTTATAGAGTCCGCATTTTACTAAAGAAACGTGATTAATTTGAAGAAGTCAATATTCTATTTGGAGTTGTAATCTTGATACTATCTCGCGGGTTGTGGATCTTACAATGAGGTGAAAAACATATAAAAATATAATCACTATTCATAGCCGCTTAGAAAGTATTTTATTTAAGCAATTGGATTGCATAAAGTAGCATTAAAAGATATTAAAAAAAATTAATCCAAATATGCAATTTTTATACATATAGATCGTATGATGAGTGAGTAGTTCCAGAGATTGGTAACAGAGCTCAGGACACCCAGAGGCCGTGAACACTTAACACTGTGAAGGTACTAAGACAGACACTTTTATTTATTAGACAAACGTACAATAAACAAAGCCAGACACTCTGCCGTTAAGAAGCAGCGCACGTCATTGAAGTAACACGTGTGTGAGTGTGTGAGTGTGTGTGTATTTTTGTTGACCTCACGCATTATTACACGAGGTTGAATCCGGATATTATTTACAGATCCGAGAGATTTGGTTCATAAATAGTGATCTACAGATTAGTGACTTAAAGATCGAATTTGACTGTTCTCAGTGTCATAAAGTGGTTATTATAAAAATTGATAGGTCGGATGATTTTGATTTAGTTCTTGGTCCAAACCACTTGAGCAGCAAGGCTGCCAACTGAAGGGTGATGTCACGAAACAGTTTAACCTACATCTGGGGTCACGCGGTCTGCTCCATCAGCCCCGGCTTATCTCCAGTAATCTACATTTGTTTATGTACAGACAACTCCAATATAAATTCAATTCTTTTGATATATCCTATCTATCTATCTAAGCTATAATTTCCCTTTTTATTTCATACTAGCAGCCCGTCCCGGCGTCGCACGGGGTAGACAATTATTTATTTTTGGAAATTTGGATATAAAACCCTTTTTTTCACAAATATTTTTATTTATTAAAAAAATATTATTTATTAATTATATATTTAAAAAAATTTATTTTAGTTACCCCCTCCACCCCGCCCGCCGCGATGCCCGGCGCGCTTTTCAGACTGCATCGCAAACAAAGGCCACGGCGCTATGGCGGTTTTGTTTACTGTTTGAATTTTTTAATTCGTAATATTTTTTGAATGGAAAGTCCAATTTAAATAATTTAAAAACTATTTTATAGGTAGTTAAATGGTCTTGACCATAAAATAATTTATTTGGATAAGGATTAATATAAACACATAAATAGCATGGTTTGAATTTGGTTAGCATTTTCATTAATGTTTAAAATGAAAAAAGTTGTTGTAGTGACATAACTACAATAGTTGGACATATGCTACCGCGGAGTTTTTTGTAGACATTATGATGTTCTTCAATATTGTTGTACATTATTTTGTTCTATCGCTAATAGTTTCGGCAGCGCATTCGACGAAAGACATTTTAAGACTCATTTTTCTACACCTTCGGTTACATTGTTCAAATTTTACCAAGGATCCCTAATTTTTTTCAAAATGAAATGTAGCCTATGTCAAATTGGAAGAATGTAGCATTCTTTTGGTGAAAGAATTTTTTAAATCGGCCCAGTACTTTTTGAGCCTATTCATTACAAACATACAAAAATAGGTACAAATCTTTCCTCTTTATAATATTATAGTGTAGATACTTTCTACTTTGACTGCGTTCTATTTTAAAATTGTATTGCTTGAGAATTTCAACGACTAATTTATAACACGGATTTTCTTTTCATTATTTATTTACTAACAGAATCGTTAAAGTTTGCACCTGCTAACACAATGAAATTTATTTGTGATTTAATATGAATAAATCATTATATCGTAAATCTTAAATCGATTGTAAAGAAAGACATGTCTTTTCGTGAGACATCATGGAAAATTGTCCTCTAAAATTGGAAAATATCAGAAAGTTAGATATATTTTGAGAGTCAATAGAATTTTTTTTCTCACTCAGAAGTCACAAGTTAATAAATTAAGGCGTTGGAACACAACAGTGCTATTATTACTGCTGTTTGGAGGCAGACTTTGGTAACATGGGAAATTCCCTAGCACCAACTAAACTTAGTACCCCCACTGGGAATTGGACCCGGGACCTCCGTATTGTAAGTCCAAGCGTAACTAATTAGGCCACGGAGGCGGGCGGTTAAATATTTCGCAGCACCACCTAGATTCTCATTATTGACAAAACTTCAACTGACAGCTGTCTTGAAAATCCCTTATTGAAATAAATCGCCACCAAAGATGTAAAATCTTTAGTAGAAGTACTTTTGGATAGATTATTTCAAGTTGAACAATTTTATCGACACTGGATACTAGTCATTTTAATGACAGCATTTCTTATGTCAAACAGAGATGACAATAGCCACATTTGCACGTCTTGTAACACATCGCCTCGCTATTTTACAGCTAAAATGTTTGTTACATATCTAACGCATAACTGAGTCTGTTCCTGAGGTATGCGAGCGGTACGGGAGGGTGTGTTTACGGAACGTCAAACGACGTATAACTTGAGTCGGGCGTCGTTTGACGTTCCGTAAACACACCCACCCTTACCGCTCCCAGTTATGTTAGCACGCACTCAGTTATGCGTTAGAACTGTAGTTATTTTGTAGGTTATGGCTTAATTTTGACACAGGAAATTTGCAGTCTGGTCCATTACAACTTGATTTCAAAATGTCTTAGCTAAGGTATAATTATATGGATCCTGATTCATATAATCTCTCTATGACATATTATATTTACGATTTCCACAAATATCTGCCTCTATTCTTAATTTAAATCGAAATGTAAAAGTACATTTTCGATGACTTGCTTTTAAAAATCTCTCATATTGTGTTTTTATGTTGAAGTTAAAACGAAGCAATCAATCATTGTTCACGAGACGTCATTGTCCTGTATATACTGTCTGTGGGAGCTATTTACATTGTTAATGGACAAAGAGACAGATAATGGTTTTTAAAACAACCTCCAAATGGTTTCGATTTTGTGACAAGCTTCTAGATTCCCGTACTTTAAAGTCAGTGTTAACCATCATTTCAAATAAAAAGATGTTCAAAGTATATTTCGTTCGTTTTCGTCAATGTGGCATACCATGAAGGAGGCCTATGTCCAGCAGTGGACGTTTCCCGGCTGATGATGATGACGATTTACTTACTGTGTGGCTTTCAGAAATTTCAATAAAAAATGTGCAATTTTCAGCACCATAAAATAATTCTTCATTGAGTCGCATCATTATCAAATTATTTATCAGCCATCATAGTTATATTTTAATTATATCTTAAAATCAATCTTGCGTCGAATGTTTTATACATTTTAGTTTCATACGTTCGTGAGCCGTGGTTTGACAGTAGACTCTGTGATTTGTTTGTCAAAATTTGCTTTGTAGTTTTCAATAGTCTTTGATTTGATCTATATGGTATCAGGTCATGTCTTATTTAACTTTTAGTATTTTCTTTATGATTTTTTATAGTTTTTTTTTGTTTTCTCTGAATTTGGCTATGTGCGAAAAATAGATACGAATGAAATCATGGAAATAATAAGTTTTAGGACAGGACATTCGAATCCATTTTAAAGTTAATGGAACGTTTAATTTTCAGTCACCAGTCTCCTAAAATAGATAAAGCTTAAATTGAACTACTCGTATATCCGTGGCTTATTCAATTAAAGTATCTATTTAGGATCTATATGAACATTCGTTGATAAAATTAAGAAGAAGAAAAAACATCTATTATGTTTGTCTTTTATAATGCTATATTATAAAATACAAAATACGGTATATACGCAGTCATTTTTTTTGGTATTATTTTCCATTGCTAAAAAGATTTTGTCCAAAAAATCACTTATTTTTGTTGATGGTACTTCATCATTGCATTGTCATCGGATCTACTTAGTGTCCACCTAGCTAGACGAATAAAATAACTTCAAAACACGATGGATTGATCACGTGTAATTTAGGAACTTCTGCGATTGATAACCTTCTGCCTCCATCATCAGACCAGCTCTATCGTACTATAACATTGTACTGTCACTTAATTTCAGCTTTATTGGATACCAGAAAGTGTTCCTTATTCCGTTTGTAAGAGTTGATCTGATCAAATATACATACAAATACTACAACTTAAAATCTTGTAAAAAAGTAAAAATTTCATGGTTCAAATGAGAGTAATGTTTTAGTATCATTTTTTTCCATAAAATAATTACCAGAATAAGGACTATACATGCATAATAGAGTGAATATATCTGTTGTTGTTTTTCTCCATAGAAAGTAGAAATTGATCAATTTCCATGAACTGCGAATTTATTAGACCAAGTTGTAGAAAAATGCTACAGCCGTCGTAGAAAAATGCTACAGCCGTCGTAGCAAAATGCTACAGCCATCGTAGCAAAATGTTACAGCCGTCGTAGCCAAATGCTTCGACAACCGTATGTTTTTTCTATGATTCAATCATATTGATGTATTTTGATGTTAGAGTAGTAAATGGTTACGTACAACGGAATAAATTTTAAATTATAGTGAAAGCTCTAATTTCATAAAGCAGTAAGCGTTTCTCATTGGACAGCAACAAGTTTCAAATTAAAAATATTTTTAAAATGGAAAGCGGCCTTGCAGGGACGTAAGACGTAAGGGTTGCGTAAATTATACTCTGTTATGGTTGTATATGATAATATGATATGCTTGAGAAATTATAAGTCTCTCAAGGTTTTTACAAATTGTCACACAATTAAGTAAATATGATTTATGTCTCAATATCCTTGTATACATTATGACAAAAGCTACACCAGTTTTTCCGTTTACATTTTTTACCAAGGTGATGTAGAAGAAGTATACGAATATTGTGTTGGATGTGCATGTATGTACTTTTATGTTAGTGTGTATACGATATTTTTGATACCCTTTCAATTCTCAATTAATTCCCAGTTGTTATCAAAAGTGATAAGGTTTTTAATAAAAAAATTAAAATATTTTTTTTTGATAAAATAACGTGAATTTTTTTTATTAATATTATGCTCATTTAAAAATTATCTGTTTGCCTGTCCTGGTAAATTGCTACAGACAAATTGTTTTCGTTCACACTTGACCTTTATGTAATCAATCAAATTCGTTAGTGTGGTACAAGTTCAAATATTTGATATTAATTCCGTTCTCTTTGTGCTTTATGTAATCTGATTTGTGAGTATCATTAACTACGTGACGTTACTATAAAATGCAACAAATTATAATTGTAACATCGTACAATCTGTAACCATTCAATATATTTTTTGATATAATTGGTAGTTTTTATCGACATACATATTTCCTACACAATTTAGTACTATACACAACTACAAATATAGAAAGCTATATACAGGATGTGTATATTGTAAGTTACCATGTACTTATTTTTAAAAGAGATTTGTATAGGTACAGCCCCTTAATTCATAAATGCCGTCAGGACAGGAAAATTACGCCATGTGGCTTCCATACCTATAGCTTTTATCCTTTTCCAGACCTTCAACTATCGGTGCATAAAATAATTAAGTGTTTTAATCACCATATTTTTGTTCAGAATTGAAGCACATACTTCTTAAATGTTTTTAGATGAATTCAAAGTTGGCGATATGTTTTAAATTAACGGAATAATGTACGTAACATTCACGTTTCCACCCTATATACTAGCACCGTCGTTAGCTGCGAGCGGCAGCACGATATTTCTGGCTTATCGCTCCATCCATCGTGCTTTGAACTTTGCGGGCCCAATGTGCTCGTAAAAGAAAATTCTCAGCTCGACTCCGCTTCGATGCAAAATGAAAATAATTTTTAAATAACTGGTGGCACGCTTTCCGGCTGCAGTTTTATGTAATTCCAAGATCCATTAACAATTTTTGATCGTGTAAAAGAATATTAAATGGTAATCGTTTTCTGTAATTCTCGTAGGTTGCTATTAAACTGAATTGAGGCTTTGCATTAGAAACTCCGTTTCCCTTTTTACTAGTAATGTAGCGTGTATGTTTTGACTATGTTAGTAGGCTTTTTCCTACAAACTAGTGGTAGCCCAGTGGTCGGAATTCGACCATAATTAATTTAAAATTTAAAAAAAATTAGAATTCTGCACTCTTTCTCTATATAAACTATACGTGTGCGAAATTTCATACTCCTCCGTCCGCGCAATTTTCGTAAAAAGGGGTACAAAGTTTTTGCTTCACGTCTGTAATATACAGAGATTCCAACAATTTCGAAAGCAACATTAAATAATTAGTTCATCAATTATATGAATTTATATTTCGGATAAGATTTTTTGTATTTTTAAGACAAATACATGTATTTTTATTATCTCTGCGGTCTTTGAATACGTCTGAGTTTTATAAATTAACTTATTTTGCGTTACAAAAGCGGTTATTACAAACAAGCTTTTTCCCTTGGCTTGTCTGCGTTAAAATCATTTCATTTCAACTTGACAAAAGCGTACCAAATTTAATCCGGCCTGTTATCCCTGGTTTTACAATTGACAAGGTAAGACATACGAATATGATGTCATTTTTCTGAGCAAGAAATCATGTTATAAATCTTAATAATTTCTGTACAAGTTGTTAAATATATCATTTTATTTTGTAAGTTGTGAAAGGTTCACTTGGAAGTTTATTAATTTAAAGTAGGCGTAAGATACTTTTTACATTTAACTTATAATGTGTCTATCCCATGTATTTAAAGAGATTCTGAAACATTTAACAACATTTATCGCCTTGTGTTTCTTAGAGGGTACGTACCATTATATATTTAGGGCTTGCTTTTAATACAAATCATGCTTCATGATCATGCTTATAATATATATTTATAAACAAGAATGTGAGTTTGTTTGTTACCGTTTGGAACCTTAACTGTAGAATTGATATATTATTACGTACAAAACGGACGTTCACCACCTCACTTCCCCCGCAAGAGACTGACTCAGATAATGACCATTACGTATGGCGCGTGCTTACTCACACATGCGCGTATAAAACCGTCATCCGTTCTGTGTGTTCGATATTACGACATTTGTTCGAAGTGTCAGGCCTGTGTATAATAAAAGTTTGCGTGCAAATAGCCTTTAGAATGCAGACGAAGACAAGATCCTCTTTATCCCGATTCATTTTGTAATTCGTGTGACATGATGATGTCAAGTTCAAGAAGACGAAATCGCGGGAAATAGTACTGTAAGATATACTATAAAATATGAACCCGTATAGGATCATTTGGTTGTCTGTTTAAAGGTTAATGACTTCATTTAGTAACTGACAGTACATTAATGCAAAGAGGCGCGGGTCCCGGCGGACGCGGCCCTTTGATTCCTTATTCCATTAAACTTATAATGTTCTACTGCGATACGAGTGTTACATACAAGGATTTTAGGACTTTTAAAGCTGAATGAATATATACTATGCACATGTCAGAAATGTTTCCACAATGGTGTATAATAATGCTATTTATTGTATTTACTATTGGGTTCGATTTTTAAAGAATTTTTTTTAAAACTGGTTTAGGAATCGTTTCTTACATTGAATAAGTTGTTAATGTCCAAATGTGATATCTTTGATCTTTAAAAATCCTACGAAATGTAATTTTACTTTACTTCCAACTGTTTTCCTTTAAAATATATATAAACTTAGTAAACAAAGATATCGATTTACTGTAAACTTAAACTAAATTTGACATGGTAATTAAATGTAATGTTGTCTACTCGTAGATTTAGAAAAAAGTAGGAGTGTTAAAATAATAGGCACGTTCGAAGCAAATAAAATCTTTGTCATTAAATCGAACCGCCTAAACGAAAAGGTCTAAAGAGGACTACTTAAAACGAATACGATTCGTTAAATATACATATTGTATGCCATATAAAAACACAATTTTTTTTATAATACAGGTAGAAAATGTCACATTTCTTTTATTACCCTAACGTGAGTGACCGAGGCGAACTGCGAATTCTTTTGAGGCAATAAAAATTCTCAATTAACTAAAGCACCTTTTGCTTTAATCAATACTATTTAAAGGCATTTCGGTACTGACGCACGGTTTTCGGGGGTAATATACTAGATGGACCGACAACCTGGTTAAGGTCGCGGGGAGTCGCTGGATGCAAGTGGCTCGGGACCAGTCAATGTGGCATACCATGAAGGAGGCCTATGTCCAGCAGTGAACGTTTCCCAGATGATGATGATAAGTAGAAAACTAATGAAATCTGATTGTATGAATAATTGTTACTCGACCCTTTTTCGTAGTGGCATAAAATGCTTGTTAGTTTCATGAGTAACGGATCATTGTGGTTTGGATGTTATATTTTTGATTATATTCAGTAAAACATAAAACTGTATATATTATTATAATTATGCAACTTTTTATGATTGTAAACGCGCGGTAAAAACGACCAAACATATTTGGCTGACTAAATATCACACATTTGAGGCATGTTCTCGATTGAAAGGCACGGTACTTTTTATTCATATAAAATTTGGCTTCTCTTACCTCACTTGATGGTAAGAGAAGCCAAAATTGTTGAGTGAGAAGCCTGCTCACCCAAAAGCCTGAAGCTCATAAGGTAATTATTGTAATAGTTTTAAACACAAGATCAGGTAAACATAAAGTCGATAAGTTGGATAATGTCTGCCTAGATTGTGTTGGATAGGTTATATGTCCTTTATTGGTAGTTTGACGATAGTTATTATCGTTTTATTGCCAGTCGGTGACACAGTAAATTGACTGAATATTTCGTTCAAAGATACACATCTACAGGTTAAATAAAAGTGTATCGAGTATTCATATGTCGCGTGTGACACAATTTACAACTTCGCTAAGCCTCTTTTACTCCTGTTTATTCAAAACCAATTTTATACAAAATCATTGCTAATGGGTATATAAAAAATTTGATTAGATGGGTATCATTTATAAATATAGTGAACTAGGGTCACCGACATTTTTTGAAATTATTGTATAATTGCGAAGAAATATAGAGAAGAGTGAATGAGGGCGCCACAGTCGCTCTATGGCCTCTTAAATACACAGTGTAACATAAAACATGTATCGTTAAGTGTACGTATGAGGAACTAATTTGATGTTACTGGTGTGTTTACATTTACCGTGCTTAGTTTTTAGTACTTATTATTATGTAGATATGATATATAACTATAGTCACATTCTGGAAAATAGTTCTGGGAAAACTACTTGCAATTTTGCACTGGTCAGTTATTTGCGTAAGCATAAAAAGGAATGTATAAATATAGGATGTAGAAGAAAAACTTCCGCTTGAATACTACGAATATCTCTTAAAATGATTATTTAGAAAAACATAAGTTTCACGTCGTCTCTGAACTTGGTATGGTGTGTGAGTATACCGTGATGTTGTAGGTGTACTCGTGAACTGGTCACGGATGGTGTGGTCGCGCGCTGAGTCCCCGCTCGGTAAGGCCGGCCGCACACCGGGGGCGCCGCCGTAGACGATGCGCCGCGCTAGGTGAGCTGTGCGCGGCGGCGGTGCATGTACGCCGCGGCAGGCGGCGCGTCGCTCGCCGGCCGAAAGGTAACAAACTTTACTAGAAATATTTTAAGCTGGATGTAGCTGATAATGGTGTAGCTAAAGTTTTAAAATCTACAAATGACCGCCTGCTTGAGATAATGACTGCACGCGTACAATCCTGAGGTACTGGGTTCGATTTCCAGTACCTATCGGTACTCGGTTTGGTTGGTGGAATGGCATTTTCTATGTCCGTCTGTACCACCTTGTTACCTAAAAAAGCAAGCAGCAAACAGCAGTGGTAATAGCGTTGTTGTGTTCCGATGTGAAAGGTAGCAGAGCGCCTTGAGAGAGAGAGCGCCAGAGCGCGAGCTTGAGGCTCTGGGTGCGCACGCTTACCGGCTGACATCAAACCCATCATACATTAAAAAAAAACATTAAAACACCTGAACTTTTGGCCAATATCTTAGAGACCAAGTTATAAGTCATAATAATATAAATGTAGCGTTGTTATTTTGTAACTTTAAATTGTAAAGGTTTGAAGAAGAAAAATACAATTTTTCTGTAAAGTTCATTTTTACATCAGAAATACGTGGTTATAAATCGGTCTAATGTTTTTAAATTCGTGAAACGATCAGGTTTTATATACCGTTAAGAAAATGAAAGTTTGAAGAACTTGTTTGTTTGTGTCAGGCGCGCCAGCACGGCCGCCATCCCGCGCCGCCGAGCCCGCGCCCGCACAGCCCCCCGCACCCCGCGCCGACCGGCGTCCGAGCGTACTCCTGCCAGCACTGGGAGTCGCGTCTCGCCGCTCCGCTTCCGTCGCGCGTCCTCTCCGCGCGATTCGTGCCGCACACCGAGCCATGCGATGTCGTCGAGGTATAACGTCCCTATGTGTGCAACTAGCCTACCTAAGGCTGCCTAAGCATGTCGTGTCTTAGATGTAAGGGTACTATGTGTTGTGTGTTTAGATAATCATTTGTATTTGTTTACAATTATATATGTTAATTGTTACGTGTTTGTCGGTACATATTGAGCGTCGACCGATATCTTTAATTCGACGCGACGACGTTCGGACTTCACGCGCTCAATGTGTCCCGGCCTTTATCTACATTTGTGTAGCCCTAGAATATGTTTAATGTTATTTCGAAGCATGTAATTTAGAACTTGAGACAATGCAACAATGTTTATTTAGATAGTCGCTATATAATCATCGCGTTGATCCGTCATCCCTTACTACTCCACCATTAAAAGAATATGCCATTCTAGAGTGCGTCCACAAAGAGATTGTCTGTAATATAATGTGCAACTGGGAAGTGTTAACAAGTGGAGTGATACAAGTGGGCCGGCCATGAAACAGCGACATCTCACGGAGAGAAGCGTCCGATGGCAGGCGTCGAGGAACCAGAGGTTAAGGCTTGATGTGCGGAACGAAACATGAGTGGCACTCACTCCTGTCTGAACATAATACAACTCGTTAATGAATTAAGTTCAACGTTACGCCAAATTGCGCTTGCTTCCATTACTCTCTTCACTATAACATATCGTAATTTAAGAACGACCACTGTAAATTAAAATTAATCTAAAATCTAGCTGTAAATGTAAGTATTCGCGCCTTGCTCGTGCCTCTTTCAATACAATTCTAAAAGCATTCTAAAACGTGAACTAACTGAAATAACAACGGAGAGTTATCAATGCTGTGATGGGACTAACTAACGGGTGATATCGATGTTTGATTTGTATAAAGTATTAAGTCTGTTTAATAAATACTAAAGATAGATAACTTAGTCGCGCTAGTTTAGTTCAAAACAATTGCTCTAAAATTACCAAATTATCAATTAAATTAACGTATATCTACGTCACAACCACAAAGTGCGGTCTAAACAAAACGCGAGTCTGTAAAACGCTCAAAACATACGCGCGGTTTCGCTTCATCGCAATCCCGTGTGCCGTGAACTACGTCTTTGGGACGCTCAAAGCCTGAGTTTTATTCGCGCGCTCAACCAAGGCCTCAAAACTGGCAAGTATGCAGGCAGCGCTTATGCTAAGATCCAAATCGCGGGAGAGAAGAAAAGCGCGCCTCAAGAAAGGGATCAAGCATGAACTGCCGAGCAATATCGCCACCAAGTCCATCGCACCCTTCCCGAGATATCCGCCGTCTTCTTGGGTATGTACACTAATATAAGACATATCGATCAATGATTACAATAGTGAAGGGTCATGATTTTTCGCAAAAATTTTCTAATATCTAATATTCAAAATCCATATGATTATATTACCTGGTGTCATAAAAGTCGAGTACAAGAAAAATTCTGGAGATGATGAAGTCGACTCGAAAACATTTTCGGCTTAGCACCTAAATGAATCTAGTTTATCAATGCTGTAAGTTTTTATAAAAAGATTGACCAGACTCTGCTGTTCTGTTCATGCAATGTTTATCAACGAATATGTTTACATTGATTTCCTTATTATCATAGTAATCTCAACTATATTTTAAAAGTACCCTACATGTCGATTGTTCGGCCAAATTCGTGTCGATTTCCAAACAGATTTTACCGTACCGTAGGACTCTTTATTGTACTGGACAATCTGATTGGAGATTAGCATGAAATTGACTGATCAAATTGCCACGTGTAAGTGTGCATTTTGTAAAAAAAAAAACTATGGTGTCCTACCCTCAGTGCCTATTCATTTGATTTATACGCGACCCCAATGGATCAATTGTCATGTTGTAATTGTTGATCTGTATCTAATTTGCTGTCAATGAGGTGATTGTTGCATGATTTTGTATGGAATTATGTGTATTTTATATACGTGTATTCTTTGAGATAGTTGTTGTGTAGCAGTTTTAAGTGTCTTTTGTTTATTTAGGTGTTGAATTAATAATTTCTTGCTCTAGATGTCCTGTCTTTCGAATAAAATATGAAACATTGTTACATATTTCATCGATAATCGTTATACTTACATCATCATCAATAGCCAATATATATTTTCCCACTGCAGACAGGGTATGAGCCATAGTCCACCACGCAGGCCCAGTGCGGATTAGTAAACTTAACACACAACTTTGATTTATTCTCAGTAGTTTGCAGGGTTTCTCTTGATGTTTTCCTTCACCGTAATTTTTTGGGTCATTCGTACGTAAATTCCAAATAACAAATTGGAACTCATTGGTACGAGCCAGGATCGAACCCAGACCTCGATTGTTCAAGGACTGACGCTCTACCCAACTGAGCTACTGTTTGTATGACGATAAAAATACGATAATTTTTGTAGATAACCTAGAAATAGTCGCAGGCAAAAAGGTTTTATTAAGTAGAATGCAAACTAAATACACACGTCCAAGTACATTATCCTTATCCGCAGTTGGGTAATAAGGCAAAGGCCTGTAAGTTTCACTGGTATTGCGTTTCATTCAAATACATAAAAATACTGAAGCTATGAAGCCAAGAGGTCAGGTCAAATTTCTTGAATTCCATCGCATGACGCGTTTATAGCCAAATGACGTCATAAATTAAAAACCAATACTTTTACATTTCATTGTGCAGTGGCCCGTTTCCAGTGAAGAACGCTCAATTGTTTTCAAAAGTCATTTTACATACTGTGCAGTTTAAAAGTAATAAAAATCTGTTTTAAATGTGAGTGAGAAAGTTTATGTGATAGGATTTTTATGAATTGGCTATGGCAGTGGTCAGTATGCAGCTATTTAATACATTTTACATGCTATATTTAAGAAATCTAGCAATCAATCATTAGTAACCTACTTCTAATTGTCGTATCGGTTCGAAACTTTGTAATTGTATGTAAGTCGGATGTCAAAACAATAATTTGGCACTATCTAGCTGATCTGACCCTAGAGTAAAGAGATGGATACAGGAACTCTGCAGTGGGCTTCTCGAAAACTGGCTCGTCATACCAGAATACCAGGGGCCCTGGCAATATTGTTTCTTTAGTGCAGATTAGTCCTAACAAACCAATAAAAAATCTTTTAAAGTACCAGGCTATCAAAAACAAGAGAAGCTCTAATTTAGCGTTGACTTGTTGAGCGTGGATCTCACTAATTTTTGAAATGAGAATGCGTGGCTTCCCGGTGGCTTCTGTTTTTAAAATCTACATCCGTTCCGCTCCATTCAACTGCGTTACTGACAAAAGCGTGTTTAGTTTTTCAAACTATTATTATATTATTAATTATTTGACATTAATTTCTATTGCTGTGTGCTCAGAGCTCTGTGAACGTGTGTATAGACCGTTCATCACCAAATCCCCTCGTTATGGACGCTAATAACAAGATATTATTTTGTTATATTGATCATTATGAAGTAAAATGCACAGTTAGGTAGTTCATTATTGAAATTGAGTTTCGATTGAATCATAAAACCCGGTATCTTAATTGTTAACACATTCGTCCCGATTGATAACAGGTGCAAGTTCGAAACCCGCTCATGTCGTTTCACAAAAGGGGTATTCCCTCATTCGAGAGACCGTGTGAAAAGATAAACAGCCTTGTTCAATATTTTCAATACGACTTATAGTTTTCCTAATTTAACCCGTCGAAAAGTGATTCTAGTCACGTGGTGCAAAAACGCTCCATACAAATCGGTACCTAGATATGTAATGTATGAAACTTTTAACAACAACTTGAGTTATTTCCTAAAATAACGTTTTATGTGACTACTCCCTTGATAAAAAAGCTTCACAATATGATTACAAAGTAAAATGTAAAATAACAAATTTAATTCGGTTTTACCAAGAAAACGCACCAGCCAAACCGAGTACCGACATGGAATCAAACCCGGGACAGGATTGCTAGTCCAAGCGGGTAGCCATTTCGCCACGGAGGCACTTAAAAGTATTACTAAAACTTTATTTATCTATCTATAAATATAAATCTAAAAATCGCCAGCCAATTTCGATACAAACCAGAAATCATCATCAGCCGGGAAACGTCCACTGCTGGACATAGGCCTCCCTCATGGTACGCCACATCGACCGGTCCCGAGCCACCTGCATCCAGCGACTCCCCGCGACTAACCAGGTCGTCGGTCCATCTAGTAGGGGGACGGCCTAGTAGACGCTTCCCGGTACGTGGTCGCCACTCGAGAACCTTTACTCCCCACCGGTTATCGGTTCTTCGAGCGATGTGGCCTGCCCATTGCCACTTCAGCTCAAACCAGAAATATTACATGAGAAATACCCGTAAAGCGATAAATTTCGAAAATGATTTATCCGAAGACGCCATTTTGAAAAATAATGATCGACTTAAAATAAGACAATCTTGAAACCTGAAATAGATATCTGATCCCAACATTGTGAAATTGATATTTTCCTCGTTTAACATTCACTGCGATACCCTAATCAAATTACGGTTAATTCGTAGCTAGGTAAACAGCCGCAGGCACGGCGTAACCTCTAACTGTTTGCATCGTCTGTAATAGCTCTATTACAGGTTGATTGACGTCTGTGCTTTGAGCCGATGATTACACACATCGACACCTACGCTAATGGTCTCTATTTTACAAGAAAATCATAGTTTCATCGTACTAGAATGTTTTATTTGTACATTTCTATCACAAGCGGAATGCGTCTCAGGTTTGGTGAACTCTAAGATTGGAGTGGTGACTACAGGAATTATCAATTATTCGCCTTTTACTACACCCACGGTAAGGTCTAATGGGTCTACTCTAAAGTGACTCTGAAGATGTCGCATTAGTTAAAAAAACTATTGTAACACTAATTTCTAAAAGACTAAAAGCATGATAAGGTTTAGTATATAATTTTTACAGTTACAACAAAAATGTTTATAGTCCACGACTTTGTCTCCGAGTATAATTCTTCAAGGAATTAATATTTCTTTAAAGTTTGTAGTGGTAGTGCGTTGCTTAAAATCGAGCGTTGATTTGCCAGCCAGAGAAGCTTTTAAATAAGAATTGAAGAAGCACAGAAAATATGAACACGCTATTAGCGTGATATGATAACAATTCTTCTAAACAAAGAATACCGTTGAGCCGCGCTCAAAACTTTATACGATTCGTTGCCGTAAGCGAAACCATGTCAGGACTTCGCTTCGATAGCGAATCGAACTTGACTTGAAGTCAGATAAACACATAAGCAATATCAACCACTTCAATAACATTTCGAGTAAACTGCTATATTTCGAATCGGATATTGTCTTACCGCAAAATGTCATTTTTTCTAATTTCGAATGCTCAGTGTCCTTTTCTAAAAATGTTCTTATCTCAAATATAAGTTACTTTATGTTTACCGTGTCCTAGTTGAAACTATAAAATTAGTAACATAACCCTACAATCCCCCTTTTAGAAGTATTAATAAAGATAATAGAGAAATGAGTGGATTATTCATATTCTTAAACTCAAATAAATTCCAAACAGCTGTGCTAATATTAGTTATATATAGCCAGTGCTTTATTTACTTTATTTGATGTTTTTACCCTACGGCCTTATCGTCACTTACCACCTGGTGAGGAAGTTTGAAGTTTCGTACTTACTGTGCAAAAAACACAATAAGCATCTTTATATGATATCGTTAAAGACTCATTTTCAAGGCAACGGCACAAGGACAAAAATAACGACCGAAACATACTTACAGCCATCTCTTTTTATTGTGTCATCAGTAAAAATATCTGATGCTTCAGCCAATAGCTCACTGAGTGAAACTTCTGCCCATCATTCTTGCTTCCAACGCCGAAACAAAATGCAAATACCCTATTTGCTACTCGAGTTTCTTGCCGTTTAAACTGCAACCTTATTTACATGATGACAGAGTGTAAAAAACACAGCTATTTGCATCGTATAGGAATCGTGTGTAAGATTATGTTTGTGTAGGTGAGGGGTGATAATGGCTTCCTTGCGATAGCTGAATGGGTTTTGACAGCGATCGGCCTTCCATTGCAAATGGCACGGTCTGGCAACAATGCGATTTGAACTGATACGTACGTTAAAAATCTAGCTTTTTTGTAGCTTTACAAAAGAATCATGCCAGTGGCAGTGAGCTTTTTAACCGTATAATGAGTAAATAAGTACTGATATTAGTTTTTAGGGCTTCGTACACGAAGGATGCCCCATCCTCATACAAATAGTGTGTTATTTTGTACTTGATAGTCTGCGAGTCCGACTCGATTCATCAATTGTGTAAAGTTAGTATGTATAAAACAGTTAAAAGTGACCATTTTAGGCGGTTAAAAATAGAATAACTAAACAGAATCTAAACATTCATAATGAATCGATAAGCCGTAAAACAGCAATGACTACAAAAGATCAGTCTTGGTTTATGGAATTATTATATAAATACGGAGAAATTTAAAAAATAACGAACGAAAACCACTGGCGCTCTAAGGACTTTCGCTTAGGATCGATTAAAGCATCGAATACGAATGTAGTCGAGGGTGTTGGTAGTATTTTAGAGAACGTGGAAAACACTAATGTTATCATGCTATAAATAACAGTTTTTTATAAGAAACATTATGTAACGTTGCCAATCCGTACTCGAATGTGAAGCTTAAGTGGGACCTTGCGAATAGACTTGGCGATGTCGTAGCAACCGCGTACCAGTCATTGATGGCTTGAAGGCTTCTGAGAACGCAGGAATATTGATTTTTATTAGAAATTATTTCGGGGACGTTTTCGTGTGAAAAGCTCGGCCTCTTTAATTGTCTGTTCTAAGAAATCCTTACGTGCGTCCTTCCTAACTAAAGAGTATTAATATGTACAGAATTCTGTGTTGTATATGTATATCTACTAACTTACGATTTCTCCCACTTATTTCTCACCCCTTATGGGTAGAATTGTTAAACAAACTTTCTCGTGCAACCAATTGATTCTGTGCACAAATTTCCAAATAATTTTCTTTTGCATGTGTTTTGACCCAGGCGTAGTATTACTCCCAGTACTCTACGCGTGATAGGCGGCACCAAGTAACCAATAGTAGCTGAAGTCGCTTGTGACTTCACAGAAACAATAAAGTGCCAAAACATTAAATAAGTAAATGAAAAACGTATGTATGTGCTAACACAAATTCAGAGTAGAAGTCGATTAGTCTTGCACCTTGAATGCGCCAACTGGAGGCTAATAAATCGCAGCCTTCATTAGCTACTGGAACAAGTACAACTGTTCAGCACACTCGGCGAGGGCTAGTTCCCAAGGTTCATTCGCAGAATCGTTCGTCTAATTGTCTATGCATTCGTGGTGAACTGCAGGCTTTGCAAGGTGCACGGTGCTCCAAACACACAACTAGTAACACACTTTACATACCCACACACCCCCCAACACAACCTCATTTTCACACACACTCACAAATTAAAAACAAATGAACAGTAATCGAATCAATTAACGCAGATAGTGTTTAGTGGTCATATATGATATGCGCCGGAAATCATTATAATGTGCTCATCAAACAGTTCTGAGTTGTCTTGTTTTAGTAGTAATTGTCTCATCAAAAATATATCTAATGAAAATCAATTAGCTATGTTATGAAACTGAGTCTTGTCTTAAAATTATATCCAAGAAAAAAAATGCAGAACAATTTGTTTCTTCTTCGTTATGAAAGAAAAATCGTTTATTCCAAGTTAAATAAAATTTTAAATAGATAATGCAAAGAACTGAAAATAAAATAAAGTTAAGAATAAGTTCAATAAACCCCAATTGCAACACGGTGACTAGCTCAGTCTGAAGCTACGTGGCATGCGATATTAGCGATGATATTCAAATCATCGCACCAAAATATAAAAATAAATATATATAAAAATTAACGAGTCTGTTTTGAATCTACTATCCATACATATTTTTATATAAGTTTCATTTAAATTTGTACCCTTTGAGTACTTCCGAAATCATTTCAAAAATGTAATTACACCTAAATTCTCGAGTTTCCCGGAGTCGTCGCTGGGAAGTTTTTCTTTTCTCCCGACTCTGGCTGTGAGCGCTGAACTTTTCAAAGAGCTACTCTTTGCTTACTTTTCTCGTTATACGCTCATTGAGTAATTTGAATCTAAAAGGAAACTTATGTGATTTCCAGGGCTGTTTGTAACACTTCTAATTTTATTTCTGAGGTATACTTTTAACTCTGTAAATTATGTTAAATAATTATAACAAATATACATTATCTACACGAAAAAAACTGTGGACTTCAGTATTTAATATTTATCGCACGGGAAATATTTGTTCGATGGGCATAATAAGTACCCTGAATTCTTTTTTTCTATACAAAAAATCAACTCATTCTGACGCTGACGAACGTGGTGAGAGACAAACAACAAACTTTTCTACTACTTTTGCTTGTGACTACGTAAAGTTCATAAATTCTCTCACTGGAACACTTGACCAAGATAAAGCATCCTATGTCCTCCATCGTGGGTACGTGCGTGCCGAATTTCATCACGCATGGTGTTGCCAATTGCCAAAGGCGTCAAAAGGTAATAAATTAGTAAGGCAGTTGTCTTTCTGTTCAACGTAGTGATCATGTGATAGAACATTTAATAAAACAATTTTAATGTATAAGACGGTCTTAAAGTCGATTATTTTGTTTTTAAATGTTTTTAGGGTCCCGTATTTCAAAAAGAAAGAAAAAAGGAACCCTTATAGGATCACTTTGTTGTCCATTCGTCTGTCTTCCAAGACCCCTTTCTTCAGGGACACGTGAAGTTATCAACAGGATAATATCAAACACTCAAGTGTGATTCACACGTTGACTGAAGGAAAAATCGGGTAAAAAGTCTACACTACTACATATACTTCTAAGAGATACAAAACAAATCAATCGATTCTAATATTTTTAATGCGAAAATCAGTTTGTTTGTTTATTAGTCCCTTCTCCACGTCGTAACGGGGTGAGAGAATGACTTGATTTTTTGTATAAGGATAGTCGAAGAGCGTGTATGATATGTATATCGGCTATTTTATCCAGACCCAATTATCAGTTCCCATGTGCAGTCCACGCAGACGATGTTGCAGGCAAAAGTTAAAGTTTACAATAATGCGCTAACAAGACTAAAAAGCTAAACGATACTCAATGATCTCTGGCACGATAAATGGTCGCAATGCAGACAGAATACGCTTACATTATTCAAATTAGTGTTTTAAACGTGCGATAAGATCGCTGTGGCATCGATATCGTAACTGCACTAGTCGTAATTCCGACACAATAGTGCTGTGACACGGCTCGTGTCAAGGACCAGCTATGCAGCTATCGATAATAGTCAGGTGTTGGGATTCATTTTTTTGTTTGGGTTCCGTACCCCATTTACCCCAAGACTCCGCTATTCGTCTGTCTGTCGGCCTGTTTGTTCGTCTATCTTTTTGTCACCAGGCTGCTCATAAACCGTTATAGACAGTTGAAATTTTCAAAGATGATGTATTATTGTTGCCGTTATAACAAAAAATACTAATAAACATAATAAAATAAATATTTAGAGGGGATTCCCATACAACAACAAAAAAACGTGATTTTTGACGTGTGTTTTAACGTATTAGTAGCGTCATCTATTTATGAGTAGCAAAACTAAATCGAGGCGCATTCGTTAAAGGATTGTTAGGTGCATATTATTTATGGTTTTCCGTATTTTAAATATTTGTATTCTATCCGGAAACCTGGGTGCGCGAGTCCAACTCGCACTTGGCCGGTTTTTATATGAGGTTATGCTAGTGGAGTAGTAGGTCACAAGCGGCTTTTCCCGCGCAGAAATTTATTATTGACTACCTTTTGCCCGTAACTACGTCAGCTTGGACTTCAGAATTCACGCCACAGAAACTGCTGGTTCGATCGAAAAAGAATGCTAACAACACTGATGTGTCCTGACTTGAGAGGTGTTGATTCAGCGCCTCATTAGATTGAGGTAAGAAGTGTCAGATGAGAGGCCATGCAAACCCCATCTATTAAAAATACCCGCTGGTGATAGGTAACTTCGGATTATGAGTCCATAAGTGTAACTATCAGGCTATGGAGGCAGTTCAATACGTTTTCTTTGTTATATTAGTAGAAAGTCAAATCTTAAACTTATCATTTTAGGGTTCCAGAGTCAAACAAGGAACCCTTATAGTTTCGCTCTGTCCGTCTGTCCGGGCGAGGCTTAACATAGAGACTCTTACTACTAGAAAGCTGTAATTTGGTTCTGGTTACATATTAATCACGTCGACAAAGGGGTAGAATAAAATCTTGAAACATTTTATGGCTCCCATTCACGTTTCTGGGGGTAGATTTTTTTTCACGTCATCCCCATTGTGTGGTGTATTATTGAATAGGTCTTTCAAAAACATTGCGGGTCTACAAACACCACATTTAATTCATCAGAGAAGTCATTTCAAGATCAAAGTCTTTATCGAGATCCAAGCTCTTGAAGCGTTAATTTTCCCACTAGCCATTGATTCACTACGAATAATTCAGCTGATTCCCACGCCAGGTCGTCGTAATTGCGAGTGCATGTCAATTGAGGACCGGCCTGTGTGTGACAGTTGGCCTCACTGAGGACTTAATTAAGTGTCCCCTACCCTGCCACTGAAGTAGTTGTTATGTTGTAATTATAATGGTTATATCAATTTACACTGAACATTAGTTAGCATTTTCAGCGCGTAGACTTTAAGTCAAAGTCAAAGTTTATTGCTGTTCATATGGTAGGTATCGTAGAGTGTTACATAGTATATAGGCCAAGCATGTGAAGCCTCAATGGGGCGCTGCAGTATAGAATATCTACAAAGTATTATTTTATATTATGTCATTGTCCCAGCAGTAGAGAAATTAAACTTAGTCTGTTATATCACTAAAGAACTCATTTATGCTATTTACTATAGCATTTTAATAAGCCATTCTTTCAACTGTTTTATAAAGTGTCCTGTATTTTCTATGTTTTTTATGGAGTTTGTAATTTTATTGAATATTTTTGTCACCATGCATTGGGGTCCAGATCGAAATAACATGAGTTTTGAAAAAGTTAAGTCTAGTTTATTTAGGTTCCGATTTTTTGGTGTGTTTATGATTCGCGGAAATAGGTTTGGTTGTTACAGCTTCTGACTCTAAAATACAGATGGACGTCAATGTGAGGATGCGGTGTTTTATAAAGTATTGTTTGCAAGAATCCATTTAATCAATATTTGCTAAAATTCTAATACATTTCTTCTGTAAGATGAATATGTCAAAATTTCGTGCTGTACCTTCTTAAGGGAAATGTTAATTAAAGGTGAATATGAAAATAACAACAAAAGTGAATTTTTTTTGTACTTGAGTGTAGCATCGGTCGTGGTCAGGTTTTCAACTTTGCTTTAAATATCGCTTTTAATAATAGCGATATTCTTATCTCTTATTTGTTAAAGTGACCTTTTTTTGACACACATACGAGTATATACGCTTATAAACCTTAAGAAGGTTACTAGAGTCAATGACCCGAACCTTGCATTGCACTTTGCTTACGGTGTTTGCAGTTTACAGCAGTTTTTAAATGCTCCTAGGTTTACAGTGTGTAAAAAATCTTTTTTTGTTTTACATTCGATCGAAGCCATGTGATTCATGTTTTCCTGGCAATAGATCAGTCAAGAATATGATTCTCTGTACTGCCTATATTTCAATGACTGGCTGACTAAATAAATCTATTTTTTTAAGTGACGAAAAAAAAAGAATAAACTCTTGATTTAAATAAAGTCATGTTTGTTACTTTTAAAATGTACTGAATCTTAAATTCCTAGTGCAACAGTGCTGTGACATAAAAATTTCATGACACTACAGCTTATGCATCGGTTTCCACCTTCCACGAAATTCAATCTCAGCTCATTTTGCAGCCTTGCTTTATTTCGTGACCGAAATGCTACACTAAATTCACATTTCGAATACAAACTCCATGGTACAAAAACTTTTTTATCGTCCCCAACTGAAAGGACCAAGGTTCATATTTTTACGAGAACTGTTTCGTTTTATTTCTTTTGGAAATTGAAGGGCAATACTTCCGGTCTGTGTGAGTTATTGCAAGTGCTAACGCTCCACGTCAATTTATTTCGTTTCTTCTCGCTGAATATTGTGTTGAAAATAATGGATATTTATTATTATATTTGAAATTGTATACGACGCAGGGTAATCAGAAAATCATAATTCTCCTAAATTACCGATATGTTTGTAAATATGGGAATAATTCCGTAATTAGCATATCCATTTATTGGAAATATGCGAGTTTGTTTTAGGATGAATTAAATTGTCATTAGGATTTTCATTGCAATATACAGTAGAATAATTTGGGCAAATTGGAATTGCTCTTTGTTCAAAGTCACAGACGGATTTCTCTCTTATAACTCGGTAAATATTTCAGAAACATCTTATACACAAAGAGTGTGTAAATGTGTAAGTTTACGAATGCGTAAAAGTCTGTAGGTATGAAACAAATAATTTCCAAAGCCCTATTTCGATACCTCCTTTGGTATTCAGCTGCTATACCTACATCGAACTAGTTACTCAACACAGGCTACCTATATAGGTAACCTAACAAAGAGGCGAGCGCCCCCTTGCGGCGGCGGTGAGCACAATAAATATCACTGACCTGAACCTGATGCCAGGTCGGCATCATCGTTTACATAAGAGCCTACCTACCGATGGCTTTGCATACTGAATGACTATTACCTCTAGATATTTCTTATACATTCCAGTTAAGAGGGAACAGCAGATAAAAAATTTCATATGAAATTAAGGGTTTGGGATATAGCTGTTTTCTCAACGAAACGTTAGCCAAATTCAATCATTTTGATCTTATTCTCTTTATCAAAGAATAATCTAGGCCCGTTGGTTTTGCTTTTTTCAATATTTTGTCTACAATTAGAATTATGGGCATCTCAAAACTCAAAATTTCAGAAAAAATTTCTTTCAACTTATGGTACTCATTATTTAGAGTAAACGTAACATTTTCAGAAAAAGCAAAACCAACGGGCCTAGATTATTCTTTGATAAAGAGAATAAGATCAAAATGATTGAATTTGGCTAACGTTTCGTTGAGAAAACAGCTATATCCCAAACCCTTATTTTCACGGCAAAACTAGGCAAATACCAAAAAAAGCTTCAACTGTCCTTCTCGCACAGTTCGGTTCGGGAGGCAGGGTACACTATATCACAACTATATACTGTGTATTATATGTATAATAATAAAGTCAGCATGCATTAGTGATGTCAATAAGCTTTATCGATTTTTTCGACTAATCGTGGTGGGAAAAATATATCGATAGTTACCTCTTTATCGACATATAATGGTTTTACCTGTTAGTTTTAATGTTTAGATTGATCTAAATAAACAAATATAAAGACAAATAATTCTAAGGAAATTTATTTTATCTCTAGAACAGAACATTTTCCCTGAAATTCTTAGTTGTTGTTACGTTTTGTTACGTGTAAATAATTAAATATGATTTATGAATAAGTGACTTATGTTTCAAATATTTTTTTAATGTTAAAGTTCGAGTCGGACTCGCATACAAAGGGTTCCGTACCACTGTAAAATATCTAAACAGAAAAAAAACACAGAAAAAACATAACATTTATTGCATGGACATCCGTTTATTTATAACTTTTTTAAAAGCTTTTTTATATTATTTTTTGTTATTTATTATTATTGAAAGTCTTGAGAGAGAACGAGAAGTTATATGGACATCGCATGTACAAATCGCTACGGAGACTATATGACCCGACACAGATATCCCGGAGATCAGCCAGCAAGAGCTTGAAATGGCTCTCCAACAACTCAAAAACCGGTCAAGAGCAAGTCGGACTCGTGCACCGAGGATTCCGTACAGAATATGAATTAATGACATACTGAAAATCATAAATAATAGGTACGGTAATATGCACCCAACAATGCTCTACCGAAAATGAAATTCTAAGCTAAATTACATATTACGAAGTTAAGTTTGTAAACATTAAAAAATCAATTTTACTGTGTTACAATTAAAAAATTCAGATTTATTCCTATGGTTGTGCTGTAAAACCTTTCTTCTTGCCAAATTTCAAGACATTAGGTCAACGGGAAACACCGTATAGATTTTGGGTTCATTGCATTTTGTACGGAAATGGTCTAAAATACAGCTATATCTTTTTATTGCGTTGACCTATAAGTTTCATTATTTGACAGATCTAAGGGACAGCAGACTGGAGTATTCGATATCACAGTGATCCTATAAGGATTCCTTTTTTCCTTTTGAGGTACTTAAAATATAATAGTATAATATGAAGTATGACAGTAGGAAATACGATAGATTTCGACGATATTATTATTCATGTCGACAAATAAAAACTTGAAATATTTTTTCCCAGTTATACATCTCATACACTTAAGACGGGATTTTTAACTCGTCTATTCTATTGTGTGAGGTGTCGTGAAATTACAGTTTTTTAACCGACTTCAAAAAAAGAGGTTATCAATGCGACCTGTATGTATGTAAT
Source organism: Carcina quercana (assembly GCA_910589575.2). NCBI lineage: Eukaryota > Metazoa > Arthropoda > Insecta > Lepidoptera > Depressariidae > Carcina > Carcina quercana. Next base: position 11,208,259 of record OU342438.1, on the reverse strand, counting down.
ATTTCCAGAACTGCCCAGTTTTCATATATGTTAGTCTATACCAGCTTCTAAAGAAGTGTGCCAAATTTCTAAAGTGTATGTTTATTTGTCCTCGCATATATCCGGAACACACACACAAAAGAAAAACACACATAGGGTTCGTGGATTTCAACAAAGCATTCGACACACTCGAACATAGATTTATCTGGGACGCACTGGAAAAACAAGGCGTACATGCAAAATACATAAGAATACTGAAAAACATATACACAAAAAGCACCGCACAAGTGAAGCTAGAATCTACAGGCGAAGAATTTTCGATTGAGAGAGGGGTACGCCAGGGAGACCCAATTTTACCAAAAATATTTTCAGCTATCCTGGAAATGATTTTCACAAATCTGGATTGGACGAATAAAGGACTAAATATAAATGGCAAAAAGCTGAGTCACCTACGCTTTGCAGACAACCTGATCTTACTTTCGGAAAACCCGAAAACCCTACAGACAATGTTCCAACAGTTAGCGGAAGAGAGCGAGAAAGCAGGCCTGTCAACGAACTTAACGAAAACAAAAGTAATGTCAAATTCCTCACAAACAGAGCCCATAACAGTAAATAATGGAGAAATAGAGTATGTAGAAATGGACAAGACTAATAACTGAATGGCAACCACGAGATAGCAAAAGAAAAAGAGGCAGACAGACTAGAAGATGGGAGGACGACATCAGACAAGTGGCGGGTCCAACATGGACCCGCATAGCGAAAGATAGAATAGAGTGGAAATCCTTAGAGGAGGCCTATGTCGAAAGACAAGCTGAAATGTAGGAACGACCGGTTACTGATACTTAATATAAAAAGATAAGTAACGTATAAAGTAAGCATATTTTTAAGAAAATTGTAACAAAAAATTAGTTCAGCAATAAAGGCTATTTTATTTAATTTATTTTTTATATATCCGGAACTACAAGTTCGATTTAAATAATCCCTTTTTTGTTTACCTAGGTATTGTAAAACTTAGGGAAGACTGCAAGTTTCATCAAAATCGGTTCAGTAGTTTTTGAGACTGGGAATGTTAAGTGTGTATTTCGGCGTTGCAGTGCAGCAGAGCAAATTTAAAATTAATGTTTTAACTGTACTGTAATCTGTATGCCGAATAAATTATTTCTATTCTATTCTATTAGTTAAATGTTTGTTACCTCAGAGCTTTTCACTGGGTGAACCGATTTGGATGATTCTTTATTATTTGAAAGCTGATGCTTTCCATGTGGTCCCATTTCAATTTGGTCCGGTTCTTAGAATGGAATCCATGAGAAAACAATATACATCTTAAATTTTCCTTAATAAAAGTAGACTTTTAGGGCAGTTGAAGTCGGTTTCTAGTTCTTTTTGAACGCTTTAACTTGTTAGTCCTTAGACTCTAGCACTCTAGGTACTAAAACACCTCTAGGTCACCTAAAGTATCGTTGGAAGACGAACGTTCGGATATGGTGAAACTAAAAGGTTTCTTTGTTGACCGTAGAACCCTAAAATAGCAACGCCATAATTTATATTGTATTTATATGTGATAGGTACTTACTAGTCAATTATATCAAATACAACCACAGTATGTCGAGACTAAACCAATATGCGAACAATAATTTCTCAAAACGTAAAACAAGGGTTGACGCACGCTCACGTCAAGTTTATTATAATTTTGAAAAATACACTCTAGCCCAGGCGGAGGGGTAGCGACTATGCGCGGCGCGCAGGGGCCTCTTTGGGATGTTATGCAGCGTTATTTGTGTGAGTGAAAGCATGTGAAAGGCTGTATGTGTGCGTACCGAATCGCGACAGCAATAACATATTCAAATACCTACTATTCTACGGAGACTTTGCTTCATTGGTCTCTGTTTTCTTTTTATATTCATAACGGAATTCTTTCTTGCGATCGTATTTTTTCTTTGCGTACGTGGTGAGTTTCGCCGTTTTAGCGTCATATTTTGAAAGAGCATCAAACCTATAGGGTACCCTCATTGACGTATCCTAACGGTCTAACAGCACAAGTACAGTACTAGCAAACTATGTTTGCCCCTCTGAAGTTAGCCACAAATGTCCTAGTGCTTTATGTCATCTAGGGATAGTTATTATCGAAAATAATATACACACACATTCCGTCTGTACATATTTGATATAGCGGAGAGCTAATTTCAGAGGGGCAAACTTGGTGTGCGAGTACTGTATATGATGTTTATTTATTTTGTTATTAGTGGAAAAACAGGAATCAAGTACAAAATAAAGCAATACAATGAATATACAATTAGGGTTCACCTCCCCATACATATTTCTCGCTGATAACTAATTAAACTTAATAACTATTAAATGATAAATTCGGCGAGTCAACAATATTTTAAAAAAGTTTATTTGAATAAATAATAAAATTAACGAGACCTCTTGGTGTAATTTTAAGTTGGGTGAATTAACATTCTTTTCAAATTTCCTGTTTATGCAGTAATTTCTAAATAATATCATAAATAGATCTGAAAAGCGTTTAATTATATCTCATTAAAATCGCTTTTACGATGACGTACTGTTACAACACCTGCCAGTTTATTCTTAATGTTAACAATTTTGTTAACAAATGCTCCTTGATTTTGCTCCTCATTTTCAGTGCATATTACTAAACCTATTATTTATTTTCAGTATGTGAATTATTCATGTTCTGTACGAGCCTGACTCACACTTGACCGTTTTTTTTCTTCTATAATAACAACCATGCTTGTTACGCTCGACTATCATAACAATATGTCAATAGTATACAGATGAACGCTGTTGCCCTTTTCCTGCATTTGTTTCTAAGTCAACTTTTAGGACGCACACAAGAAGATATGGTGTAGGACTTTTCTAAAGCTGAAACTCCGCAAAACAAATACTAAGTATACCAAAGTACGAACTTTCACGTTCGTACTGTTGACAGTTGCTTTATATTGAGGTACACAGAGGGAGAATATTCCTGGTGGAATCAAAGACAAATAGTGTTTTCTTTGGTTCCTTTACACAAGTGCTTTAGCACTGTTGAGCTGAATCATAAACACGGTGGTATACAAGTTCAACCAAAACAGGTATCGAATAATAGAAACTCTGTGCCGGTAAAACATGAGATCTGAGAATCATCTCTCCATGGCCACAGGTGTGGTTAACGTTATCCCTCTCCTAATGCTTCCATGCTAAATTTCTGTTGCCATAATCTTTTAAAATTGAATAGCTGGCTTTGACACGTAATTATCTAAAAATATGAGATGAAATTATAGTGTCGCGAAATAAATATTATTAATATACAACTTCATAGTTATCAAGAATAGCCGTTACGCAGCTAATTGTCCATAGGTGGCGCTTTGAACAATAATCGAAAAAAATAGTGTTTAAAATGAAAATGGTGATTCACTGTGAAGTTGTATTTTAATGATACTCATTTTGCGATATCACAATCAGATGTCCTATTTTTAGATAGTTACTACACAAATCCAGATATTAAATTTTAAAAGATTATGGCAACAGAAATTTAGTATGAAACTTTGATGGATATCAATCAAAATAGAAATCCATGCCGCAGTCCTCTGGAAGCGCAATCACTTAGATGTTTGCATCTTTACATGCTCATGTGCTCAAGGCTCGACGATGTCTTTGCCGACTGCTGATATTGATCCTTGGTGCTTAGGGAACTAGAGATATTGCTAGCCAAGGTTGTGGTTGGAGTTTAGTTGGTGACGTAGCTTCTCTACTTCCACTTATTTAAAACCCCGTTAGCAAAATGAGAAACTTCACCGCAAAACTTTCTTTCCCTGTTAATATGTTACCAGTTACATATTTCTGCTTGACATTTGTACGTATCTAAATATCGTAGAGGGTTTGTTTGTTTGTAATGAAGTGCCATAATAGCAGCGACGGGGATGTGTTTTTTTCTTTGTTTAAATTGACTGAAGTTCGCAGTAACGCAGCCTTGTAGTGTTTGTGGTGTGAGGCATTTAGTGTTATGAATTTACTCGATTAGAACTAGATTCATTGACTTAAATGATTCAATTGGATTTATAGAAGTAACTCGATTTGTCTTCGTTCCTATACAACGAATTTATAGTAATTTGTGGTTAGGAGAGTTGCGGGAATTTTCTGTTATTGTTCGGCCTTGATTTTTTATTAATTGATTAATGTTAACACGTATTTTAGAACTTTTTTATCATTGTTTTCTGCAGTTAAATTTAGACTCTGTAGAAATGAATGTTTGTATCTCCATAATGCATAGCATATATATACAAAACGATAATATGTATGTACAACGTGGGCAGCAAATTTAAAAATCTGCCTCTATAAATAAGTCACTCACAGAGTAATGTGAGGGTTCCCACTAATTAAAATCATAATTCCAGCTTCCAATTTTTTAAATAAAGTTAATCACAACTTCATGAAAATAATATTTGGATCTCAATTTCAAAATTTCATTGTGTGGGATTCACGGGTTTTAGATGGATGGAATTGCTTCTAAGACAGATATTTCATACACAAATTAAAAATTTAAATTATTAAATCTGGCTTAAAAATATGCTTCTTTTGAACAAAAAAATCTATCCTACCTGTACGGGCCAGTTAGCGCCGTACACGCAGCAGTATGTAGATGTAGTTAGAAGTTGATGTTTAGGTGATGAATGAGTGCAGAAGTTCACTATTTAACTGTTTATTGTTAAGTTTAGTTTACACCGTTAGTTTTGGTGATTTTCTCTGTTTACCGCGTGGCGGTTGAGTGTGCACTGGAGGAGCGCGGGGAGAGAGCACGACCAGCGGGGCACCGTACAATGCGGACTTAAGCTAGAAACTAAATGTACGTGGATCGTACTCTACCAAAGAAAACATATAGCAAATTAGACGAATTCTTTAAATTCTATTCTAAATGTTGCACTTTTACACCCATCTATCCAACTCATGGACAGCAGTAAACAATATGACTATGGTATTAGTACAGATGCTCCAGATTTTTTCAATGTTTGTTACCTTCGAACTTTCAACTGTGTGAACCGCTTTTGATAATTCTTTTTTATATATTTGAAAGCTTGTGCTTCCCGTGCGGTCCAGTTCTGACAATGGCATCCATGATAAAACCATATAAGTCAATTCAATTCAATGTAGCTTTATTGTAGACTAATAAAAAACTTAAAATAGAACATAAAACTTAAAAAATTGTACAAAGGGCGGTCTTATCGCTTACAGCGATCTCTACCAGACAACCTTTGGGTAGAGGAAATAAGACAAAATATTTTGGGTGGAGGCGTAATAGATGTTGATAGATTATAATTAAATACTTGAATAAACATAATATGTACTTATATAAATAATATATCTTAAAGCCTTAAATTTGCTTTAGACTTCTAAGGCAATTGAAGTCGGTTTCTAGTTCTGTCTGAACGCTTTAACCGATTATTTGCTCCTGTTCCGGGCCTTACATCGTCACTTAACATCAGGTGAGGTTTTGGTCAAACGGAAGCATACCTAATTTTTAAAAAGTTCCCTTGGAGCAACTTGTGAAGGCCACGCATACGAAGTCACGGGCACAAGCAAGTGTTAAGTGGAGATACGAGTAACTTGGTCTGTGTTTTCTTTTATGGAAGCTACACGTTGAAACTTAGTCAATGGAAACTAGAGGGTTTTATCGAGTAAACTTTAGAATTAAGACATGATTGGTGTAAATTTTATCGATAACTTTAATGTTTCAAATAACATCTTCTAAAACTTTTTTTGTCACATTACCTTACTGTAAAAAGATTTACGTAAACTCAGTACCTAGTATGTAAGAATGATTTTCTCTTACACGAAACCATTTTTTAAATATAAATAAATTCACTATTTGTGTTTTGTCGCTTACGTTATTTTACTCCGGGCAGAAATCATGGGTTACACTTTTCCTAATTCCGCAGTGAGAACGGATGAAGTGCTATCACTGTCTTGCATATGTGGCTTACGGTTAGATATTTCTGAGTCGTACTTCGTCTTAAATAAGTTTATTCATTAGAAAAGAAAAACATTTAGGAAACCAACAAAGCAATGAAAAGATTAGAGACTCATTTACATTTAATCTACGAGACCAGTGCTTTCGCTCCGTGACTTGAAATGAACTGGCACGCTAAATGGTCGAGCTACTGGCTTAGCGAAAAGTTTACGTCGCGTTGATGCCATTCACCCTTATTTTACCACAACATTATACGGATGGATACTAGGCGGACCAACGACCTGGGAGTCGCTGGGTGCAGGTGGCTCGGGACCGGTCGCGTACCATGAAGGAGGCCTATGTCCAGCAGTGGACGTTTCCTGGCTGCTGCTGCTGATTATTATACGGATATATATGATGGGTTCATATTTTACTGTTGGCCGAATAAACAAGCTCAAGATATGCTCGGAATTTCTCTACGTGGTAAAATCCGGAATGAGAAAATCCGTAGACAAAACAAGATCACCGACATAGTTCGACGAGTCAGTGAGCTGAAGTGGCAATGGGTACTCCACATTGCTCGAAGAACGGATAACCTATTAGGAGTAAGAGTTCTCGAGTGGCGACCACGTATCGGGTAGCGTCTACCGGGTCAACCCCCTACTAGATGGACCCACGAGCTATATAAGTCTATGAGGTGAACCACAGGTTGGAAACAATCGCATGGAGTCACTGGATGAAAGTGGCTCAGGGCTGGTCAGTGTGGTTTACGGCAGTGGACGTTTCCTGGCTGATAATGATGATAAATTGGTTCATCTCACCTTATGGCGATAAGGCCGTTGGTAGATAAACGTATGCACCAAGCAGCCTTAAGCTAATGAGCTATTGACTTTGCTACGTTTCTTACCGGAACACAACAGTGCTATTAGCACTGCTGTTTGGCGTCAGACTTAGGTAGCATGGTCGGCTATAGAAACAACAACGAGAAGTCGTAGCTATGTTATAGCAAATAAAAGTAAAATGAAATTATTATACATATTAAATGACATTGGCAAGTTCGTTGACCTATACTGCTTGTTTTCTGGGTACATACTAAGTGCCTAGATTTGTTCGTACTTATTCGTATTCAAATTTATTCAGTCGGAGCTTGTTACGTAGGATTTTGGCGGCGTGTGAGACGTCGGAGGGTGAATATAGGAGTACCTATGGATGAGGCATGGGAGTGTAACTTAACACTTGCACACATAGTCACGAGCGACGCGATCCGTGGTCATTCAGATTATTTGGGGATGTTATGATCATTTAAAATAACTAACCGTGTACAAAATCAAGCGTATATTATCAGTGTTTACGCAAAAAGGGGCCTTAAGGAAAAATAAATTGATTTCAAGTAAACCGCGTTTGAAATTTTGCGGATTGAATATATTTTTTAACTACGGCATTTTTTCTAAAGGGATATTAAATGGATAGTTGAAGTCACTGGAAAGCTCATAAGATACTTTTTATTCTGATCGAACAAATCATAACCGTGGTATAAGAAACACGCAGATGATGTCACGGGCAGAAGCTAGCATATGTATAAGATTTTGGGTAAAAATTGGTTCCAGTTATCCCTCCGGGTTGTAGGATCGGATGACAGTCGCTGCGTAACAAGTAAATGAGTTCAAAAAACAACAACTGGAAACCGATTTCAATTGCCCTAAAAGTCTACATTTACTAATGCAAATTTAATATTAATATCGTTTTCTCATGGATGCCGTTGTCAGAACTGGACCAAATTGAAATGGAACCACACGAGAAGCACCACCTTTCAAGTAAAAGAACAATAATCCAAATCGGTTCACCCATTGAAAAGTTCTCAGGTAACAAACATATAAAAAACAACATATCCGTCGAATTGATAACCTCGTCTCTTTTTGAAGTCGGTTAAAAACGAAATCTTGGGATTAGGTATCAAGAGCTTCGAAGGTAAAGAGGGTAATTATGATGTTAAATCCTTTTTTGGGTCAAAGTGTTGATGATGATTTATACGGACTGAAAGCGTTTCATTTTGTTATTCGCCACTAGCGCTTTTGTAGCCATACCTTTACATCACAAGGAGATAATGTGAAGTTATGAAAATTTTCGCGTGGTACCAGAGTGCCTGTAAATGCCAGAATTTACAATCTGTTTTCCAATCTGTAAGAACGTTGTTAGAAAGGCCAAATTACATATGCCAAAATATTAAGTAGCAATTTAATTTTACTCAACAACGTTTTATGATAGATGATTTTCGGCCAGATGTAGTCAATAAATAGATGTTATCCCATGAGAACTTTTCATTTAAACACGATAACTAACGTCCTTTCTTTAATCTTCAACTATACCTTAAAAAATCAAGTTTCTCTACGTTATGACGTGAAGGAAGGACAAACAAACAAACAAGCGTAAATTCACATTCATATTTCTAATTTAGGTATGGAATATTTCGTTCAAAATAACTAAGGAATCGACTTAATTTGCGGTAGAAATCTTATATAGAATTTTTATCCTATTTCTAGAGGAAGTTATTCCCTAATTTTACACCCTTACAAGGAGAATATTTTCTTAGAACTACCACACTTGAGATAAAAAGCAAAATCATAACAATGGGGCTCATAAATGTCATGTATCAAGATTGACTAAAGCATGTTTCAGCTCCAAGCAGGTGTAGCCGCGGGTGAAGTTTTGCCCCCTGATAAATCAAACGTCCTATTTCTCGTTGAGGCTTCGAGTTGCTAACGAGGCGCTCGCATCCATTCGCCCGCTTCCTTCCTTTGACCCGGCTTACCTCAACAGACGTTAGGGAGCGCTACGAATGTCGTAGCAAATATTTGCGTGCTACGAACTTGCTACAGTTTATTTTTATTTATTTTATTTTTGAGGGAGACTTGCATTAATAATAATAGAGATATATAGAAATAGTAATAAACAATTAGAACAATTAAGTCTTCACACTGCACATAGAGGAAAAACGACTTAAAACACGTTTATTTTTGTTGTGTATGTTTTGTATTGGGATTAATTTGAAATTTTGACTTTTTATGTTCCCTGTTACAGGCGTTATATTATAATTGGCCAGTACAACAATTTCAATTTATCTCAAAGAAAGTTGCCAAAACAATGCTCAAATTTCCAAACATGTTTGAAAAAAAAAAACTGTTTGAATTAATGTATGAAAAATCAAGTAATTCTAACTCTCCGTCAAGACGTAAAGGAACTAATAAACAAACAAACAAACAAACAAACTCACTTTCGCATATATAAAATTAGTCTGGATGGATAACAATGACCCATTGCCAACTTGTGGAAAGTTAACACATATTCGTCTGCTCGCTTTAACTGTACCTCTACGAAAGTCGTAGCAGATATGTATGTAGCTACGTGAAATGATGAATGTTTCATTTATTCATTTGATTGTGGAATTGCTTTTCGGATTGGATATTGCTGATTTAATCCGCTGCATTCCACGTGCTACTATTGAATTATAAAATAAATTACTCTTGCACTGAAATCTAATGAAACGGTTGATTGAAATGATTTTATCGCGGGGAAGGGAATGCATATTCCTTGCCCGTAATAGATAAATGTGAAGGTAAGTTTTTTTGAGAATTTTCGTTAATTAGTCGGAGGGTCGAAGAAGAACATATACTACTTTTATCCCGATCAAATAATTAGTTACCGTGGGATACATTCTAGCAAGAAATATGAGCAATTTAATAGCATTTTTCACCGCTTCTGAGGCCTAATCGTTACAAGCTTGGACGCACAATCCAATGTTTCAATATCCATTGTTGGTACCTATTGACAAGAGAATTTTATATCGCCTCCTGATTAGCAAACACCATGTAACCTGAATGTACCCCTAAACAGCAGTGTTGTGTTCCAGCACATAATTAATGCAGTACTAAATACAGAACGCACGTTCGGCACCCCCACCGATCTTCGTTACTTCATCTCTCCCCGTAAGAAAGTGACCCACTCAAAATCAGCAGTTTAACACGCTCAAATTCACTTACACATACATTATCTGGTCTAAATATAGGAATACGAGTAGGAACCGATATCACAGCATTCCTATGAAGTCTCTGGCAATTGGTTCAGCTATAAAAGGTAACAGAGCTTAGCAGCAGCGCCTCATTAGCTTGAAGATGTCAAAGGCAAACGCGTATCAGCAAACGATAACGTGACATACTCGTACAATCAGGAGGGATGAAGTCAAAGTACACACATAAAATCGTTCGTAATGCATTGAAATAAATAGCGAATTTGCAATGACGCTACATGGAGCAATTCACACACAGAAATGCAAACGTCAAATTTGTTGCACCCTCTTTCTATTGCCTAATTCTATCTCTTCCAAAACGGCTTACGACACGGATAACAACCACAGTAGTTATATTAGCGTGACGTAAGTCCCTAGTGATCCATGCCGAGCCTTGCACATGTCATATTGGTGGTGAAAAGTGAGCTTTGACCTTTGGCTGCGGTGCTGTCTGAAAAATGAAACTCAGCGGAATTTTCCCTCCTACCTCTTTATTTGTCACTGTTATGGATTAAAACTACAGAGAGAAATTCAAAACTATTCATCATCATCAGCCGAGAAACGTCCACTGCTGGACATAGGTCTCATGGTAAGCCACAACCGCTCCCGAGCCACTTGCATCCAGCGACTCCCTGCGACTCTAACCAGATCGTCGGTACATCTAGTAGGGGGACGGCCTGGTAGACGTTTCCCGGTACCTGGTCGCCACTCGAGAACCTTTACTCCCCACCGGTTATCGGTTCTTCGAGCGATGTGGCCTGCTCATTGCCTCGTCGAGCTATGTCGGTGACCTTCGTTCGCCTACGGATTTCCTCATTCCGGTAACTCAAATTCAAAACTATTATCAGTGCTATAAATACAAGCTTACACATACACACGTACTCTAAGTCTGTACAACTAAAGTCATGAAAGTAATGGACAATTCTACATAAATAAAGTCGGGCAATACTGGTATCGCGGGAGCGGGGTTGCACAGCGACCGCGACCCAACTGACCCAAATACTTTACTAAATTGCTGTTGAAAACTATTTTAATTTAGACCTTTTTTTTGAAGCTGTAGATGGAACTGGGTTTCACAATTTGAGATCCGCCATCCATTTATGGGCTTTGAAATGAGAAAAGGTCATCATTGGACAGTATCATTAATTGTTTGCCATCAATCAATTTGTTATTAAAATTATTGTAATATCAAAGTTTTAAATTTCAGAGACAGTTCTGTCTCTCCCAAACCAATGTCAACATGCAGTTGAAAATTTGAAAACTGCAAAATATATATAAATAAAGACCAGCCAAGTGCAAACTCATATGTAGGTACTGCAGGGGCTCAGGCCTACTCTCCTACAGAAATGGTTCATAGTCGACCACGAGGGTTCAGTGCGGATTGTTAGATTTCACACACACCTCTGACTTTCTTCTCAGCCGACAAGCAAAAAGTGAAAAGTGGCGCCCTCACTCGTTCTTTTTTAAATCCATAAACAAAGCACAACTTTTTGTTTATAGAGTCATGAAGGATTTATGTTTAGACTAGCGATCTATAGAGTTTTAAGGTGTAGAGAAGTGTTGCTATAGCTTAAATAATTAAAATCAATTCTGACGTTTCGTATATTCGAAGCTCACACACATAATAACGCTTCAAACTCATGACAGCCCTCTCGCGTCGAGGGCTAAAATTGTTAACCGTGCCAGTAATAAAAGCTGTTATTTTTAATTATTATTTTTACAGCATAATCGTCCAAGCGGCCTCTTTGCGGCGAGGGTTGAAAAGTGTATTTGCCGCGGACGCACTGTGAAATTGTCTACTGTTTCAATGACACTCCCAAACTTGTAATGGTTTGGGGAGTGAAATAATATAGCTCTGCTTCCGCCTAAACTTTCAATAATATATTGAATATATAATTCAGGATTCACTTGTAAGAATTTATTTAATTATTGTTTAAACTAGCTAACCTAACAATAATTATCGTGTCCAAATTTTTATACATAGTAAAATCTTTTACATTATTTTAATATTTGAAATAATATCTTACTAACTAGTAGATATGAAGCTAAACGAGTTGATTTATGCCAGTAGAATATCATGAAAATTACACAGTGGGCGCGCCGCGCCGCACGCCACTCGGTCATGCAAAATGTTGCTCGAGGTTGACATGTTAAAATATTTATATTTCAATAATATTAATGCTGTAACATTTTAATTTCTACTCTTAATAACATACTATTAAACGGATGGAATTGACAAAAATCTATCTGTAAAATACCTTAATTTTGCGGCTTACTAAGGTAGTTGGATGCCAAGCCGTGGTAGCTCAGTTGGGTAGAGCGTCAGTCCTTGAACAATTGAGGTCTGGGTTCGTCTGGGAGGTCGATCCAGGCTCGTATTTTTCGTTTCAATTTGTTATTCGGAATTTATATACGTATCGGGAAGCGCTTTGTAGGGGCTCCCCGCGTGTTCGTTTAAATGAGAAACTGCTTGTTATATTACTGAGTTTAATTGGAGACACAAGGATTTCATTACGACAATATTTTACATTATTTAATCTACGACGTGTACATCCAGAAGCTTAAAACAAAAACGCATTTTTTAAATTCAAAAATGTTGACATCATTTTGTCCAGCCAGCTACCTCCTCGCGCACCAAGGAGGCGGCACGCCACACTACCCTCCCAGGGAAACTGAAAGGCCAAAGGTCTTTCAGAAGAAAAACTTAAAAATTACAACTTACGAGTATGTACAAAAGTTCATAATTAAAGGTTCAACACTTCTCTAAAGCGGACTCTTCTGCCTGACCTTGTAAATACGGGGGTAGTAGAAGTTCCATCCGAAGCTATTCGTTGGGTAGAACAAGGCGATGACGATTTAACAGGAACGTCAGAGGCGACAGCTGGACGTGAAGAAAAAGAAACGGAACGATTCAAAGGGGGTGGACAACTCGAATCAATGTCCAAATAAGCAGGCTTAATACGATCAATACTAACGACCTGCCTTTTACCTTTGATTTCCAAAGTGATAGTTTTATCACCCCTGTCCAAAATTTTATAAGGTCCAGTGTATGGCTGTTGCAAGGAATGCCGAACGGTATCATCACGAAGAAAAACGTGAGAAACAGATGACAAATCTTTAAAAACAAAAACTGATTTTAGACCGTGTCTTGATGCTTGCACAGGTCTAATTGAAGACATAATATTCCTAAGCTGAACAACAAAACCACAAGGTTCCTTAGCTATTCTAGAAAATGCCGATGAAAAGAATTCTCCAGGGAGTCGTAATGGCTCTCCATAAAGTAGTTCCGATACAGAACAATTAAGATCTTCCTTAAAAGAAGAACGTAAACCTAAAAGTACAAGTGGCAGAGCCTTGCACCAAGAATTGCCATGGCACATCAAGGATGCCTTTAGCTGACGGTGAAGTCTTTCTACCATACCATTTGCCTGAGGATGGTAGCTAGTAGTGCGGATTCTATCGGTTGCACAGAAATCCAAGAGTTTTCTAAACAAGTCGGACTCGAACTGACGACCCTGATCAGTCGTTATCCTCAAGGGAACACCGAATCTTGAAATCCAACCGTTGATAAATGTATGGGCTACCTCCTCAGCAGTGCTAGTGACCATTGGCAACACCTCAGGCCAGCGTGAGCATCTATCAATCGCTGTCAAACAATAATTAAAACCACATGAAGATGGCAGGGGGCCAATAATATCCAAATGAACATGACGGAACCGTCCTGAGGGAGTGCTAAAATTCCCAAGAGGGGAGGAAATATGTCGCGAAACCTTACTACGCTGACAAGGAATACAGGCACGAGCCCAATTTGCACAATCCCTATTAACATTAGGCCAAACGAAACGCTCAGTCACCAAGCGTACAGAGTGTCTTACACTGGGGTGACTAAGATTATGCAATTTATCAAACGCAGCTCGTCGACAAGACGAGGGAAGAAAGGGGCGAGGTTTGCCAGTCGATACGTCACAAAGAACTGAAGTATTAGTGCCAGGAATACAAACCTTTTCTAACTTCAAAGATGAATCTGATAGGTTCATCCCTTCAAATTCTTCACTTTGTGCCTTAGCAAGGGCATGGAAATCCTCAAGCATAGAAATGGCATCTACACGAGAAAAGGAATCAGCCATGACGTTGTCTGCACATTTTACAAACTGAACGTCGGTAGTGAACTGACTGATGAAAGTCAACTGATTAAGCTGGGCAGTTGGCAATTTGTCTTTTCTTTGCGAAAAAGCATGCAAAAGAGGCTTGTGATCAGTAAAGATCGTTGCATGTTGCATTTCTAAAATATGCCTGAAATGCTGAACGCTCTCGTAAACAGCTAAAAGTTCCCTATAATAAGTTGGGAGGACCTCCTGCTTACTAGACAACTTCTTACTAAAGAAGGCAAGTGGCTGCCAAGCATTATCTACACGTTGCTGAAGGCAAGAACCAACATGAGTAGAAGAGGCATCAGTGAATAATCCCAATGGGGCTTGACTGTCCAAATGTACCAAAAGAGTTGCAGAAGCAAGATGCTTTTTGCAAGCCTCAAAACAACCATGCAGTTCAGGTGTCCATTCAAATGGCTTTGCACCTTTACCTTTGGAGGCTGCGACTGCGTCTATGAGAGGCGCTTGGAAGCGGGCAGAGCTAGGTAGGCATTGTCTGTAATAGTTTATCATGCCGAGAAATCGGCGTATACCTTTAACGGTTTGAGGGGGAGGGAAATCAACTAGAGCCTTAATTCTCTCTTCGGGAGGACGAATGCCCACAGAATTGATACGATAACCTAAAAAGGTAACCTCTTCCGCGCCAAAGACACACTTGGAAGTGTTAATAACGACACCATAATCTTTTAATCTTTGGAAAAGCTGTCTAAGATGCTCCTTATGCTGAGCTCTATCCTTGGAAAACACCAAAATGTCATCAATGTAAGCATAGCAAAAATCTAGGCCACGTACGACCTCATCAACGAATCTTTGAAAGGTTTGACCTGCATTTCGAAGACCGAAGGTCATGAATGGAAATTCGATCAATCCGAACGGAGTTATAATCGCTGTTTTGCAAATATCATCGGGATTGACGGGTATCTGCTGGTAGGCTTTGACCAGGTCGATGGTGCTGAATATAGTGGAACCAGCTAAGTTGTAGCTGAAATATCCTAACTGCCTGACGGGATAGCGATCAGGAATCGTGCGAGCATGGTGTGTTTACATACCTTATAAAAGTTATTCACAACCTATTCTATTTACATTATATATATAAAAACGCGTCAAATGTTCGAAGATGGACGAATCCAGCGACGGCGGAGTTCGTAGGACGGATGTACAGATGCACTGAATGCTGCCTGCTCTTCGGATGTCCTCGTCACAATCTCAAGCTCCAGGTGCACGGCGTCTCGTCGGCGTATTAGCGCGCGACACGGCATTCGATGGCAGAGCACTAAAGGAAGGCACGCAGCGAAGGGTGGCTATGTGGCACGCGGTGATGAAGGCGATGGGCAATCGGCGCACGGCGTTACAGCACTCGGAAATACGATGCGTAGCAATGGGCGCGCGGTGATGTAGCCTGCGAAGGCCCGCAGCGCGCAAAGATAGAGCGCGACATGCGGTGAAAAACGTGGGGCGCACAACGTAGGGGCGCGCGGCACGCGGTGGTGTTTCCGCCCGGGATCGAACCGGGGACCTTCTGCGTGCAGCAGCGGCGTTTGCAGGTGCCGCGGCGGTGGTAGGCTAGCTATGCCGCAGATCCTCGCGTCTTCTACACAATTTCACTCACTGTCGTGGGTCACCAATATCGGGAAGCGCTTTGTAGGGGCTCCCCGCGTGTTCGTTTAAATGAGAAACTGCTTGTTATATTACTGAGTTTAATTGGAGACACAAGGATTTCATTATGTCAATATTTTATATTATTTAATCTACGACGTGTACATCGAGAAGCTTAAAACAAAAACGCATTTTTTAAATTCAAAAGTGTTGACATCATTTTGTCCAGCCAGCTACCTCCTCGCGCACCGAGGAGGCGGCACGCCACATACGAATGATCAAAATCATTACAATTGGCTTTTCGGTGAAGAGAAACATCGTGAGGAACCTGAGAAAAAATTCAAAAGTATGTGTGTAGTCTACCAATTCGCAATGGGCCCGCGTGGTGGACTATGGCCCATCTCTCTGTAGGAGAGTAGGCCTGAACCCCTGCAGTGGGGACGTATATAGGCTGTTGATGATGACTAAGGTAGTTGACAGAGTAAATCACCATAATTCCCCTGGCCATATCTTATTTCTCTATCATGGTGGGCTACATAAACCCAAGGTATTGGCATAACTACTCGTTTTTACTTTCCAACCCATTTATACTATATTTTAGGGGTCTAGGCTGTTAGAAGTTCATCAACCCACCCGAAGGTCACTAGCTTGACAACAACCGGGATCCACAGCTTTACGTGCCTTCTAAAGCACGGAATCATCTAACTTTTCAGACATTCATGTTATTCAGCCTAAAATGTCTTGTCCTGACCAACTAGGGAAAGACTTACAAAGTGATATATGAAAATGTCCCCATCGGGAAGCGAAACCTAGGACTTCCATGCGTGTTGCGCACCCGAGTCTAACGCTCAAAGTTAACTGTCGTAAAAAGTGATGCTATAAATTAATAGTAATTTTTTGGATAGTATTTAACGACCCTGTATGCAAGTCACAAACAAAACTGTAAAAAATAATACAAGTAAAAAAAATGTAGCTTACCTTATATTACAAAATATTTCCACCAGATGCCAAAAAACATAACCCCGGTATCGAAGCGACATCACGACATAGAATAAGCAATTTGACACATCGACTTTCGGAGTCTTTCCGTTCCTTGTTTGTAGGCCTTGTTTACGGCCACTTTAGAGGGCTTTATATTGCTTTTATTGCAGGCCGAGCTTCCCGGGACATGAAATATGGCCGGCGAGCCAATACGACGTAACACCATCTGAAATCCACTGGCTATTGGCCTATATGTTCCCATTTTCTGTTTATCGAAATCGTGACTTGTGTTTGCGAGGGCGGCGGGACGGAGGCTGAAAATTGGTTGATTTATCTGTGTTTTATGTCGATGAAATTTTAACGAGTTCAGTGAAGTTGTAAGCTATTGGTAATGGGGATTTATGTGCTGAATTTTCAATGACAATCTGGATTACAGACTGTTCTATGAATTCTGTTTTACTGTTTGGATGTTCCGTTTACCACTTATAAGTTCAAACTAATAAATAGCTAAAATTACAAATCCTTTGCATCGAGGTCCGGCTCATACCAGCCTTTGGTTACTGTAATGTAGCTTATGAGGTACAAATACCTAACACACTACATGTTTGTCGACTTCGTCCACACCGAAATGTTTGTCCCTCAATCACACATAAACATCTGTATAAATTTAGACGAAATTCATCACACCGTATACAATAAACCACATAAAAACTTCTCGCCGGAAGTGTTCCCGAGGGATTACTTCTGAAATCTATCCAGACAAAATCGCGGACTAAGGCTAGTATAAATATACTATATACTATACTAAGACTAGTATATCGAAAATTAGTCTTCTATCTATCATTCAGGGAAGAACTCTTCTTCATTAACTGTAACTGGCCATAGGCATTGTCGAAGATATTGTGGTTTGTCTCTGGCTGCATACACAGTTTTCACTGGCTACCAAAGGCAGAAATCCCCATCTGATCTGAAGGATTTAAAACACCCACTCTAAGACGGTTTAGGATCTTCCAAACGCCTCATTTTTTCAAACTACGCAGACCGATGTCAGAATTACAAGTAGATAGTGCCTTTAAGCTACCAGATATATAATATAATTAAATATAATGATGATGTGTGTTGATGTTTCCAGTGCGCAGCTGGTCGTGCGGCGTGGCAGGAGGCGGCGGCAATTGCCGTCGGAGAAGGGGGCGCGGCGGGAGGAGCGGCGCGGCGCTGCTCCGTGCCTGGGGACCACCCCACCGCACGCAGGGATCCCAGGGCCAAGTGGCACCGGAAGAACAGGGTCTGTTTTCCCTTATCTCATTTTATGTCATTGTCATTAGGCAAGTGACTACTGAACCGAACAGTTCGGTGCTGTGGTGACCACAGTTTTTTAAAGTAAAACAACCAAGTAAGTAGTCACGCTAGTTCAAGGCTAACTCCACCCACCATCGATGTCAGATTGGAAGTGTTTCCAGGAAGAAGGCACTGCCATCGAGTTGGCAAAAAGTTACCGTTGTCCTGTGTACGACATTTATTGACACGCCATATCTGCATCAGTCCTTCTTTTTTTGCTTACATTGTTCTTCTTTCTTTATCCGCTATTCTTGTCTATATCCTTCATTCATCCTATTCCCTCCCTTCATCCTTCCCATTGTATCCGCTTACCTTACCTTTATTTTAAATCTTTCCTTTCTCTACAATTTTTCTATCCAGACACCATCCTTACTTCATCCTTCCTTCATTCTTCTTTCACCCTTCATCGTTTACAACAGAATTTTTTTAAATGTAGTCACTTTATAAAGGCTATACTTTAAGCTTACGCTCTTTCTTCTGTTTACAACGCGTTTCCGAAAGGGGTAGTAGTCTCATTTTTTATATTTACAAATGGAATCGCATTTCATTATGTGTTTTTTTTCACATTTCAGGTTCGGGACGCGTCGTATGGTTCGTCGTCGGAGTCGGACTGCGAGGAGCAGGCGCCAGGCGAGCCGTGGGGCGTGGCGCGGCTGCTGTACGCCGGGCTCAGCATCCTGGCGCTCGGGCTCGTCGTGTACTTCGTCGGCACTGGCGACAAGGTAACACTCTTCTATCTCACAATATAGCTCTATGTAACTGTTTCTTGTATTAATTTCTGTTTTTTGCCATCTGTTTTGCTCAATTTGTTCTACACTGTTGGAGATGTCCTAGGTACATACTCGTATGTTAGTCTGTGGATATCCTCATAGAATGGCACGTCACGTCATTTGCCATTATCACTTCGTTTGTCAGGTGATAGTATGACGCTGTTGTAACCTTGGTAGATGCTACGACACCCAACATGCACGACCCGGGCGAGATTGCATGGGATGGTTCAATTTTCAAGCTTAGATCGCACGGAATTTTGCCCTATTATAATATAAAAAATAAAATAATTAAAATTACATCATTTGTAAATTTTAGACTGATGCTGACTCAACTGTCTGTTAGTTTAGCAGTGCGAGAGCGTTACCGTCAAAATGGGATATCATATGAAATTGCTGTGTTGGTGCGTCAGTAACTTCCTTTTCTCTTTTTCTGGGTTCTTTGCTTAAAAAGGAAAGAAGGATTACTTTGTTTTCCATCTGTATGTCTGTCAAGGCCCTATTTCTCAGGACCGCGTGGAGGTATCAAATTAATATAAAATACTCAAATGTGCAATCTATCGGATCAGTGAAAAAATTATACGTCTCAGTCAACGCAATAAAACGATACGGCCGTTTATGTCGTATATTTTGAGGATTTTCCTTGTGAGAGCAAGAAATCAAAACTGATAGGGTACTTTACATTGACCTAGAACCCTGAAATTTGGTAAGCAGCTGAATAAATCTGAAAACCAGATATTTTCAATTGTATCAGATTAAAATCGCTTTTACGTGGCCAGCAGCTATACCATGAAGTTGTAACGTTGCAGGGCTTCAAGACGCCAGCGCTGCGGCTGGTGGGTCCGTCGCTCATCGTGGCGGGACTGGCGTGCTGTCTGCTCCGGATCATCTTCTGTATCTTCGCGAAACCCTGCTGCAGACGTCCGACCCTCTTCAAAGAGAACAGAAGGTACTCTTACATGAGGCAAGATATCGTTTTGGATACGTTTCCATGGAGGATTAATATCAGGCTTCTGATACTGATTTCTCGGCTTCGCACTTGGCCTTTATTTCACGTGATGGTAAGTGACATTAAGATCTCAGGATAAAAGATTACTTGCTCACGGTAAATACTAAGTTGATGTACTGGCTGTGTTATGAGAATCAGATTGGTACCCCAATGAGAATCGAACCTACGACCTGAATTGTGAGTCCAGAAAGGTAGCCACCGAACTACGGCTTAAAGGCTTTTGTGAAATATTAAATCACACTGGGCCCACGGTTTACAATTAACCAGGGATGGTGTTGCTCAAGGTCGTAGGAGTTGCCGTCAGAACCCATGGGTGGCGATAATAAGCGAACAATAATATTTGGCTACCGAACTGTCGCTTGCCTTGATGAGCCTTCACAGATTGTTATGTTGGATTTTAGATGAGGTGATATGCTTTGATACTCAGATGGCAGGTGGATTGGTGATCGCAGTAAACATGCGGGGACCCGATGGTTGCAAGCGGTTTATACCATGGCTAGTCCTGATTTCAGTAGTGGTTGATTCCTGTCCGATGATGATACCGATGTTTCCAGACTGGGTGTCGGAGAAGGGGAGCAGATGCCACTTGCGCGCGCGCGTCGCTCCGGCCCCGCGCAGTGCTCGCCGGCGCGCCGCCTGGACGCGTCCTCTTGTGACGTCAGCAGTCTCTCCAGCGGCGAGGAGGACGAGCGTCTGCGCCGGTACCGAACCGCTGTCCGCGCCCCACCCGTCTCCGTGTCCGCCCCCGCACATTTACATCAGGTGACTAGCAATGCTGTGTTCAATATTCGTTTATAATATTTTCAGGTCAGGGTGAATAGGATGTTTCTAGTACCAATTTGGACCACATCGGTACTCAATCTGGTGAGACACTCTCATTGAGGAATGCTTAGTGGCTGCTTTTCCTCATATTGGCTTAACCAAACAATTCTGCTTTCGCAATATTATACCCTAATGTATATGTATACATATAGGTACAAGACGTTACTGCCATCACAAATCCGCCCTCCAAGCGTGGTCTTTATGGAAAATCCCACCAAGGAAAGTTCGTCTAACAGACAGAGTCATGTCTAATAGTAGATAGAGCCTACAATACATCTACCAATGATACATTTGATACTAACATAGTTACATTAAATTATGTTTTGGCATTCCAGGCCACAGTCCAGCAAATCTCAATGCAGCAGAAGCAGGAGACCGTTCACCAAAAGCAAGAGTCCGTGTCATCAGGGCCAGGGCCACCTCCTACACCGATCGTCACCACAGCGCCGACGCTGGCACCTGGGATCATCACGAATTCTGGAAGTCCTGGAATTCTTGGTCATTCCGGGAATCCTGGGATTCTCGGTCACTCCGGGACTGCTGGGGTCACCGGGAATTCGGCTACAGGGTCACGGCGTCCGCCGCCGCGCAATGTGTCTTTCGCCGGCGGGCCAGACGGAGAGCTGGTGCTTAGTCCAGCACAGCTTCGTTCCTAGCCCACAAGCAATAAACGTTCTCGCAATACCCCCGACCGTCCCTTCGGCAACCTACTGTCCGGGGCCGATGTACAAACGGACCACTCGAGTCTAGCCAGCGATGACGCACTTCAGGATTAATTGTGTGAGGGTTCACGCACAACACCCCGCGCTACTTCCCCTCCAAGCAATGATGTATCCGCATTAAAATCACATATTTATATACAACATCAAAATTTGTTCACTAAAAAATGAAGACTTGGGAATTTTAGGTAAATACTTATAAATCCATTCAGATCAATTTAGCGGTAATTCTTTTAGAATACTTACATAACATTTTACTTTTGTCTTAATAATTTTAAATAGAATACCTTGATGTGTATCGGAAGCCTTTGCACAACTTAATTCTGAAATACTACATCTGTACCTAGTCTCGTGGGATCCTCTCGTACCTCGACTCTCTTCAGTGGGTGAGAAGGACAAAGTGACTTTAAGCGAATTGCTTCAGATACGAGTATCTGCCATGTGATGTCTAGTGGCTCTCGCTGTTCTAATTAAGTGAATTCTTCGAGTAAGCTACGATGAAGTTCATTATTTGCACGTTTGATAATATCGCAAGTTCCAATCGTATTTGTAAGTCTCTTTTGCTACTAATCGACGGAAATCATTTGCTCTGAATGTTCTTCGTTTAGCGAAGATTGCTAGTTGGTGGATGGCACTGGTGATACATCGATTGTAAATTTTAGGACTCGTCGTTAGATATTTATACATCCATTTTGTTAACAAACATTGAGTAAACTCGACTTCTAGGTTTGATGCTATCATTCGGTCATGTCATGACTTCTTCTATCAACGATCGGGTTAATTTTAAATTGAATGTTACCCTTTTGTAATTTTGAAATAGATGTTACATATACATTTTTAACAAAAACTGCCTGGGCCCTATTTCATAAAGCTTGAATAGTCGACAATTTGTCAGAAGTCATGAATTACCGTTTCATAAAATTGTATACAGGAATACAGTGGTAAATTGTCACTTTGAGGCGAATAAGTTCCAAACCAAATTGTTCTGTCTTTAAATTCTCTTCTTCGCCTGTTTTCTACTAAATAATTGTTATCGCAGTTACTCCTAAGTATCACTGCTATAATTTAGTTATATCGATTTTCTATGTGACTCGACATTTCTCATTTCATCCTGACACAGGCCAAGGGTCAAAATGTGCGACTATTCTACCTCTACAAGTTTGTCATATCGTATTGACAACTATGCGTTTCATAAAAGACAATTCAGAAAAAAGAAAAGTCAGAAAATCCTCGACAACTTGTCAGTTTTTCTTGTCAATTGTAAATTTTTATGAAACGCTAAATTATCGAATTGTAGTGACAATTTGACAACCTTGTCGTGTTTTCCGATGACAAATACGTCAGGTCAAAATATTTATGAAACTTTCAATTGTAAAATTGACAACTTGTCATCTGTCACCTGTCAGTGACAATTGTAAGTTTTATGAAACAGGGGCTTGCATCAAGTAGAAAATCAACCTACTTGTATATCAGCGCTGTCGGGGTTAAATAAAAATCATGGTGGTCAAATTTTTGGCGACAAAAATCATCTAGTGAATAACTGAGCGTAAGTAGGTGACGGGAACGAAATTTGTAATCAGAGAGTATATCAGTGCCATCGTTTCAACGCTGACGTCTCTTTATCTACTGGTCCGTGGTACTGCTCGCAGTTAAGTAGTCGTGTCATGTAAGCGTTCATTCTAACTCTGTAGAGAATATTGAATGTGCTAGGTATATCCATCCAATCGACGCCAACTAGTTGACGAATTGGCGAGGCGTGATCCAGGTGTGATGTTAAATTATAAATTGATCATTGTTTCCTGGACTATCGGATAGAAGAAATAGAACCACGAAATGTGATTCGTCCGGTATTGTGTATGAATAAAAACGTAAGTTTTGTTGTTGTTCCTGCGATATATATTCCAAATTTAAATACGCACGAGTATTTCTGTTTAAGAAGGTACTACACGAAATTTTGTAAATTCAAGTCACTACTATTAATGCGCTGAATTAGTTAGCCCGATCCATGAACAAATGAACGCTCTTGTTGAAATTTGATACAAATACATAAATAATAATTAATAAACAATACATGCGGTTAATGACATCTAGGAAAAATTGATATTTATTGAGATGCCATAGACGCTATTTAATTTATTATTTATTTATATATTTGTATCAAATTTAAACAAGAGCGCGCCAAATTAAATGTAATCATAAATAATCCGCCTCGCCAAAAACTCGAAACTAAATAGTGAATAATAATAACATTAAATTGTGTTATAAAACTGCCTACTACTAGATGCGAATTTATATATAAAAAATAAATTATAAAAGTCATAAAATAGATTTATAACTGACAATAATGATTGTTAACTGATGTATAAAGTGTTATGCGTACGTGAGTTGGTTTATAATTTCGAGTATGTATTGCAAAATGTGATGTAGTTCAAGCGCCGAGGGTTGAATAATATATCGCAATTGTGTTGAACACTGAGATTCAGAGTATAAAAAGGGTTAC
The DNA here is from genome assembly GCA_910589575.2 of Carcina quercana. Classification (NCBI taxonomy): domain Eukaryota; kingdom Metazoa; phylum Arthropoda; class Insecta; order Lepidoptera; family Depressariidae; genus Carcina; species Carcina quercana. Next base: position 11,184,387 of record OU342438.1, on the reverse strand, counting down.
AAATATCTTATCTTTTTTTCTTCTCTGTCTGAATGACGTATTTGTTTCTCTAAATAAAACAAATAAATATATAAAATAAATCTCTCTCACAGTAATTGGATTGTTTGATTGAAAAAGATCAATTAAATGCATACTTCTATAGAACAGTTTTTACATATTCCTTATCTAGTCTATTTGGTGTCTCTTTGGGACTGTGACAAGGAAAAATTTGTTCTTATTTTAAATGTTCTTTCATTAATCTGTACATTCGTCTTGTTTTAATATATAATGTATGTGATAACATTTTTGTTTAAAACGACTGAAAATTAAATGCATATTTTTAATTTATTATAGATTTTCGCTACTAGTTCTCCAACTGGAAAATTTATTTCTTTAGGTAGGTGTGTATTTCTAACAAAACTAATATACTAACGTACTACTATTATAATAGTATTATAATAGATCTTTGCTCTACTAGAGATCAGAGATTGTATTTCCATATACTGTCGTAATTTGTTGTTCAAAAGTTGCTACCACAGTTCCTTTTTCCGCTGTTAATTTGTTGTTGCATTTTAGTACCTAACAAATAGTTTTAAAATATAATCATAGAATACTGAGGAAAATGTAATTTCTTATCAAATATTCAGTAATATATAGGAAAACTCGAAATTTGTGATCAGAACATGTTTTTCTGACTTAGATTATGTTAAACACGTATTACAAGAAATAGTATTAAAAGTATTAAATTTCCATTGAAACATTTTAGATTTATAATTTTTTGTACTTAATACATGGTCACTCTACAAATCCCAACAATCTTAATTATTTCGATCTGATGATGTAAATATGACAATGCATCACTCAAATTGTAAACGAGGAGTTTAAAACCCTGCATCTGAATGCAACGAAGGCGTACATTCCAAAGAGATTTTATCAGGAAGAAATCGCATTTGTAGGGTGTCCATAGTTTTCATTTTTTGAAATAATGAATGTATAAAAAATGTGTTTATGTGATGTGTTCTAGATTCTACCATTACCAGTAATTAATAATCATTGGATGAGTCAGAAGAAATCTTGAATGAAATGCATAAATTTTTCATGACACTTGGCGTATGAACTACATACAGACACCAATGATATGATATATATACCTATAGTTAGCTAATTACATAAAGGTTGATGTATAGTGAGTGCTACTGTGTGACAGTAGGTAATGTTTTTATGTGTAAGTAATATTGTAAAACTTAATACATGTGTGTTACGCGTGCATTGTATATGGCACAACATAGAAATACCGTTTATAAATATATTATATATATTTTAGAGATATTTGCACCCTTTAGTAGTGAAATATTATATAGTATATCTGCAGGTCTTAGCTAGTATATACGATGAGAACACTGTGGAGGGTTTATGAATTAAATATTTCTATATTGTGTTTCTATAAAGCGAAACGGAAAATATGTACCTATTATAAAAGGTTTTGATTAGTTTCTGTCAATTATACCTTTGTAATGTAGTTATTTTGTATTGTTTAAAATCTAAGATATGTCAATTAATTAACTATTGATTTTGTGATAAGTGTTGAGGTTTCGCTTCGTTTTATTTTACGTCTGTGTCTACATAGATCCTAGAATACCTAACCTAAGCCCTTTTTAAAAGTATGACTCACATGTTCTACTCTTGGGTCTGACTCAGATTCTAATATCTTAATGCAGGAACATGCCAATGAAATTTACACATACATACTCACACACAAGAGTTGAACCATTTGAGATTTAAATATTGATGTGGTACCTAGATATAAACCCTAATCAAATACCTAACCGTAGCTTCATAGTAACATGAACTCTTGTTAAAAATTTGTTGAATAAATTTGTAGGTAAATTGCGCAGAACTGAACCTAATTAAATGAATAAAATTTTGGTATAGTACTCAAAATTTTGTTTCGACATCATCTCTTAAAATTTAAAAAGACTAAATTTCTTTATATCACATAATTTAATGGGCAAATTTGAATGTTTATTTGATTCCGGTGCAATGGGTCCTATATATGATACTCGTCCTTACAACATGTTATGTTGTATATTAAGAAAGTACTGCACGAAATTTTGTAAATTTAAGTCACTAGTAATTAATTATAATTATAGTTTAATACATTTATATGAATTATTTAGATTAGCCAGATCCTTGTTTTGACTTGATCTTAGTTTATAATCAAACTAAAAATTTCTGAGATATTTCATTATTTATGAACATTATCATATTATCTAATGTACCAGTATTTTTGAAGACGAATTTTTTTTAAATTCTTTTTTTGCAAGACTATGAAGCTGCGGTTATATCATAGGAAAACAATTTAAAATTCATGTGGAAACTTAAATGTTGTTTTAATAATGTTAACACCAGTAAAAATAATAAATAGAACTTACATAAATAGGTGTTAAGAAAAAAATATGAGCTTCATCTAGACTAAATGGGCTTGTGTAATAAAATGTTGTGTCTAACCAAATAGTCAGAATACGAGATTGTCATTTCCTATTTCTTTGTTCACATTTTACTGTTCCAATTCATTCGAGTTTTCCTGATTTTCACTCGACCACATGTATTTCTTGTTACTTACCATTTATTAAGCCCTAAGATTATTATTGGAGCTTTTGTCAACTTAATGTACAGTTATCCCATCACATTTTTCCCGAAGACCATTATATTACCGATTGATACGATTTACAAGCGCACATGACTGGTGACAGGGTTAATTATTTTTGTCTATCGGCAGGCGGGTTTTCAAACCTTTATCTTGTATCAAAACAACTCGACAATTCAAAACGTCAGATATTTTATTACGTGGAAATTCGTCTGCTCGTTTACCCTTTTTGAGATAAGAGTATTTTGTAAAACTTGGATTTAACGGACGACTCTACAGTTTATATTTTCGATGACGGCTTTCGGTATAAATATAGAATATAATATTATTTCTGGCTCTTCATTATCTGGTAGAAGAAAATACGTAAACTATTTCTTAGGAGAGTGTAGACGATATACTCGAAAAAAAAATATTTGCACCAATTTCGCCAGTATGTAATGCTTTGTTACTCCCTGAAATTAATAAATATTATATTTTGTATATATGAAGGTGTAAATAGATCAGATAAGAGAGTTCAGTCAAGCACAAACAAGTTCCGTGTATTAAAAGACAACGGATGTATTGTTATTCAGCCGAAAAATTTCGCTACTGAGCAAATAGCGCCCTGAAGAATGGGTTGTCTCTGGGGGTTTTTCCATATTTACAAGGGCTGGCAGACAGATAACTGATCGCATTTTGAAGTGAGTGGACTTCATGGCACAGTTACATTTTATCTGGCAATTATTTAATTTTTCTGAACCAGGTTTCATTACATTTTCTGTCAACGTAAAAACCTGATCTGATCTATTTATACCTACTTTAAAAAATCATTTTCAGTAATGTAAAAAACATTATATGTACGGTCAGGGAAAATAATAAATTAACCAGAACAGCGTAACAGAGGCGAGAAAACGCGTGTTTATTAAAGATACTTCATATATCGACATATACACTGAATATGGTCTTGAAATTGGTAAACTAGTCTATTGGTAGTCTATCACCGCATTTCCTGAATTTGCAAGGAACTTCAAAATTCTTTGTCTTCTTTGTTGATTATGTTTTTGTATGCGTCTCTGAATAGTCAACTTTACGTGCTTCCAGACTAAGCTTGCATCGATTGAGCTTCTTGCATCTCAACTAAAGGGTAATAAAAGCCCGATTTTTAGATTTTCAATTCGAAATTTCCTTGGTCTTAATTAAATTAATTTATAAATTGTACTGATATTAATTAGTGTAAATGGCCTAAAATTGATTTCGTATAAGATTATTTAGATGATTAAAATATCAATGTGTACATTTGTCTATTCGTTGCGAGTGTATTTTATAATAAAATTTCATGATACAAATAAGTACTTTCAAATCTTTGTAATAATAAGTACTTATGCTAATTTTAAGAATAATTATGTTTAGCAAAGTTGAAGTGTTTACGTTTAACTATTTATATTTCATCTAAGTACCTAGCTAAATCCCAGAATGATTTAAAGCAATCACGAAAGTTACCCCTACCACGCTAGGGCAGTCCAAAACCACTTGCCATTTTGAAGCAATATTTTCTTATATGGTTGACCACCAAGTTGCATGTTTGTCCTTACTAAACATGAACGAAGTGGAGAATTTTACAACAGGGAAAACATTTTCCTGGTGAAATATGGACCCATTACACTATCAATTACACCAGTCATCGAAATAATTATTTTACTTATTCGATTCGTATTTAGTAAAAATATAAGCAGAATAGAACTAGTGGAATTGTTTGAGTTTTCGTTCATAAATTTGCTTTATAACATTAGTCATCTTATTAAATTAATACGCTAGAAATATTTCTATAATGTACTATCATTGAATAGTTGCATGTGTAGGAAAACAATAACAACTGACCACATTTCATACAGCGATTGTAATTACTTAATTTTTACATCTAGCAAAGCCTTTCGAACACGTTTCAGTGGCCGCGGTAACGGATGGACTGAAATGTTTGCCGTCCTATTATAATATTCTAAAAATAAACTCAGAACTAAGCATAAAATAGTCATTCATCTAATATTTGGACTCATGTGAAAAAGTATACATTATACACGTACCCAAACTGCACTTCAGATTGTAAGGTTAGTGAAACGAGCAGATTGACGGATGCATTTATTGATATCAATAATTGATAGTGTAATAGGTCTCACTTTGAATCTATTTGGCACAGTTTATACGAGTACTTACATTATTTGTAAATATGTATCGAAACATCCTGCAATGTAATTGACGGATTAATATACTTCGATTATTTTAATGTCTAAAAGATGAAACTGTGGTTTCTAAAAGGAATTGAAATACAAAATTAGTAAAGGCAAAATGATTGTTATATCGAATTTGCTTACGTTCGTTGGTAGAACTGCATTATTGGTGCAGACGGATTACAAGGGAATCTCCACATTCACCGGGCTTGATGGATTCAGCCAATTCAACGATTCTAATTGAATCTTAATAGTAGATTTGATCATTAAATAACTAACTTATTACTATGATTAGATTTACGATTAAGGCCGTTTCAGTACACACCAGAAATTATGAGTGAAAGGGCGGGCGCATATCAATTCTCGACGCGATTTCGATAGCATTCTGTCCCAAATAATTTAATAAGATATTTAATCTAATGCTTTTAAACCTCTTTTCAACCTGTCAATTTTTCAACCTAGTTCGTAGTAACGTTTTTTTAATAAACATATATATTCCAAATATATTCACACAATAATAATGTTTTGGTCTGGTTCATGGAACCACCTTAACTAACAGGTCGCCCTTGGCTTTGACCGCGTGGTTTGCCGATATAAACCTTTTCACTGTGTTTCATGTCACATTAAAAATTTGTCTCGTAATTAAACTTGTATTTACTTCTAGTAAAAACAAGTTTAATTACGAGTAAATATGAGTATGCGTGTATCTAAAATACATAGTGCATTGCATGTTGGACGACTTTCAAATTCAACATGTTGAATTCAGTTTCTTCGTATGCTTGGATTTGGTATAAGTAAATTTGATATACACCTATTAAGGTGAAGTTGTTATATATTTCGACACGAATCCTAGCCCGTTGATTGTGGCCCGACCCTAAACCACTGTGATTTAAGTGTTATTTAAATCGAAGATTATGTAAAAGTGTTAATCGTAAATGAACAAAATATATAGTTATTATATTCATTTAAAGTGTTAATGTCATGGCGCTCAAATGAAATATAGACTTTTTATATATTGAATTGATGAGCAATGAGAAACGATATTGTTTTATTTGTTGTTTTTTGTAAATAAATTGTTTTAATGTCATTACCATATAATGTTCATTATGTCGTTGGTATTTATTTATAGGCATTGGTGCATATCATGTGTATAGAGCAGATGATTAATCAAATAAATTAGAATGAAAAACTAGTTGACAGTGATGTTTCATTTCCTTACAATTTCTTAATTATTTTGAAAGATAAGATTTCAGATCCGATTAGTTGTCTATATAGATATGGTGTCCCGCGGGCCTGCAGTAAATTACTGTTTTACACTGTTTCTTCAAAAAAAGCTTCTTTATATACTTTGGATATCTCGTTCGTTGTCAGAGTTCTGATAATAGGATGGTGGGGGCCTCATGGGTCTGGATCTGTAGCGTATCCTAGTAGCAATGCCGAAGTGTTATAATTATGCCGGTAATTAATTATCAGTCAATAAATAGGTCACATCCACAGTGTCGTTACCTTAGCATACGTAGTTTTGCTTATTGCATGTAAATTGATACATTTAATACTGGCGGCTACACGTTCCGTCTGCTTTTCTAAGGAGTGAGGCACTGTATGCTAAAATACAAGTTTTTAAACTTCGTTTAGCTGCAGACGCTTTAGAGTGTAACTAGATCAGATATTCTTGCCCAGTTAGATTTAAGAAAAATATTGTACATTGTTATAAATAAATTGATTCTTATTATTCTTCAATTAAGCGTGGACTTCTATGGAAACAATTATTATTATATTGGTTATTATGGTTCAATAGAAAAAATAAAATAAATGACGAGGTTTGAAAAATTTTGGCCCATTAACTTTCCCATGATGATCATGGTTATGGGTTCATTCAAAAGCAAAAACTTTTATTGCACCCATCGACTTTCCCATGATGATCATGATAAAGGGTTCATTCGAAAGAGTACAATATGTGACAGGGGTGTTCGTCAATACACTCCGTCAACCGGCCTTGTTAATCCGTCACTGACGATCAGATGCAGATGTAGGCAAAGTGCAAACGTGTTGTATTGTGTGCAGTGTAATTTATTTGTCCGTCTGTTAAAAAAACACAAAATTCCGTATAACATTAAGATATATTCCATTTCAACGCTACAATAATCATTTATGGACCAAAATACTCTATTTATTGCAAAACCTTAAAAAATCACAACTTAATGGTGACAATCGTCAATTTAAAAGTGTTTAAAATGTTAAAACTATTTACACAAAGAAAGCATCACTTCAATTCAGACCTCCATTTAATCAAATAGACAGACAGAAAGAGATAAAGAAAGGAAGAAACAAAAATAGATCATTTTATTATTTGATATATACGGGCATAACGTTTGTAACGTATGCCATGCCAAACATAACTTGTATAGCATTTACTATAGTGTAAAATAGGCTTTAATCCCACTGGGTCCCGAATCATTTCCGATGGTCTTTTTGATACATTTTCTGTTTCACCAATCAATCTGTTTAAGACACTCTTGATGTAAACTTGATGTTATTTATGAATCTTATACTACAATTTTTGTTTGTTGCAGATTGAAGTGCGGAGTTGCTAGTGCAGTGCAATAAGCTAAGGTATATTATTTCTGATTGATAAAAAATAGCCGTGGTAGCTCAGTTGGTTAGAGTGTCAGTCCTTGAACAATCGAGGTCTAGGTCGTACCAATGAGTTCCAATTTGTTATTCGGAGTTTATGTACGAATGATAAAAATAATTACCATTGTCTTTCGGTGAAGGAAAACATCGCGAGGAAAACTGCATACTCCTAAAAAAACTGTGAAGTCTACCAATTTTACACTGGGCCCGCATGGTGGACTATGGACCATACACTATCTGTAGGAGAGTAGGCCTGAGGCCCTGCAGTGTGGACATGTGTATATGTATAAACATGTAATATGTGCCCTGGTCTAACTCTACTGTTGAGTCTTTTAAAAACAAATACAAAAATTAAGGAACAGAAACGTAGAAATAAGTTTCTTGATAACTGGGCTTTTTAGTCGAATTTGATCGAAATATACTAAGCAATCGAATATCGCGATCAATTAAATTAATCCGAAATGAAGTGACACAATCTTAAAATTAAATTTCGGTTATGAAATTAGTTATTTAACACCAAGTCAGGCAATATCACCTGATGTATTAATATTATGATATAGTTGAGACTTGAAATTACGACAGTACAGTTATAAACACTTCTTTAAAACAATTACATAAGTGGTAGTGAAAATTTTGGAAGCCAATGGCCAGCATTTCCAAGTAAACAAAACAGTGAAGAAGAAAACGAAAATCGTTTTAAAAATAGAACACGTAGTTTGCCGTTTTGGTTTCTGACTTAAGAGTCTGCAGTAAGCTCGAGTCTCCATACAAACGCAGTTACGTCCTTATTTTTGAATAACACGTTGCATTATCATAAAATTTGGCAAATATAATAAGATGAGATATATCTTAGTCTTCAATTAGTACGATTATGACTCTTGAAATGTTATTATAAAGAAAATAGAACGAGTATAAGGTTTGCATTTTAGACCACCAAAACCCTGTTCAGTTCGGCTGAACGTCACGGCCAAATTATGGTTTAGATTTAAGTCAAACCCTATTCTAGATATCGATTAAACTATGTAGTTTCACACGAAAAAAGATTTTTCGAAATTGATTTTGTGGTTTTCAAATGAGAACGAAACTACGAAAATCAATGAAAAAAGCTACAAAATTATGATGCGAATTTGCATCCGAACACTCGCGGGAACGGTAGGGGGGAAAGGGCGGTTAGGGGCCCCCATTTGTCCTTGGTTTTCTTTCTAGCGCCCTGTCTCACTCTAGCTAGATGAAACAACAACACTTTCAAGCATTAGGCGCGTGATCTCAGCGCGGAGTTGAGCACTGCTTACTGCGGACTCTTTACGTATGAAATAAATTAGATATTTGGTAGCACGTATGGTATGTATTATAATATTTATTTAAAATCAGTTATAATTGCACTTGGGTTACAGCGTAACACCTTATTGATTTTATGTTAACGGGTGGATTTCTGCACTTTGAAATACGGTAGTTTAATCAATTTTCAAACACTTAATTTATCGTGATTTAATATTCTATGCATCTCGAATAAGTTAGTTCCGATTACAAACATAAATAACTTATATGCCTGAAATTCTATTTACATCAATTTTTGCTATATTTATATAGTTACATAAATAGGACTTTACTACACATATATTTACATAATTCAATATGCACCATAAGTTTTACTCAACTAAAAAATAAACCTTTTATTATTAAAAAGCCGGATTTAAAAATATATTAATAAAGTTACTACTAGGTTGAGCGCAAATGAACCACAGACCATAGAGTCGCTAAAAAATGTATGAAAAGCGTGTGAACTGGTTTTGCGGGCCACCTGTTGCTGTGGCCAGTGGCTCGTGTGTGCTCAGCCTTACCAACATAAATACATTCAAGGAGTACCTAATTATTATATATCTCATTCTCTCTTTACACTTATCCTTGTCATCCTTCTTTACCCAAATTCGTTCCTAATTTAAAAAGTTACTAGCTATTTGCTTACGGCCAGTCTGCATATATCCACAGGTACACTGAATTAACATTGATGTACATTTGATTCATGAGTAGATCAATGATAAAAACATAGTTTTAAACTTTTCGAGATAAGTAAAATTAATTGTGCTAATGGTTAAATATATTTTTTAAGATCCCACTTTATTAATCTCAGACCGTGCAGGATTAATAGCTCTTACTATGGATCCAAACCTTTAAAAGTTACACGAAACCAAGATTTTATTTATCTCTCAAAAGGTCACATAAATAAAATAGTACAGTTGTATAGGGAACAGTTAGTTCGTAGCTGTAGAACACCGATAGTTCAACAACGAAATCGTTCAGTCGTTGGCTAAAACATAGGAGTTATGTATATGAGTATGGGTATGGCTAAAGAGCAAAAAAACAGTGGAGGGCTTGCGCGGGGAACCCCGCAGTTGACCACCGTATGCGCTTTTGATCTTCCGCGAGAAATTTTATCCTCAAAGTCATATTATGCGTAATTATTAAAAAGAAAACAAAAATAATACACAAAATAGGGGATAAATCTCGAAATTCACGAAATAAAATATTTTCGTTTTGACGCAAGACGCGCGCGTTGATGTCTTTCGTGTTATCCCTTTCTGACACACTGACATGTACAATGGCGTTGTCGCAGCTTACCTCGCATCCCACGGTAAATCAGTTTTGTTTGAAGAAAAAAAACCGCGTTCATACACTCTTCTACGAAGTACCAACTCAACTGCCTTTGTGACCTTTGCACACTCCCTTTATTGGTTCATAGTTTTTGATACAATTACAAAACTGTTTGCTGAACTATCGTGTCAGTAGTTTCTTTAACAATATAATTTATATCACACTTATCAACAAGGACGTTCAGAGATCCATTCAATTTTGTATTACAAAAATAATGTTTTATACTTGGCTACGCCATTATAAAAATGTAAAGAATGTTGCCAATTAAAATTAAATCACATGTTTTTATATATACCCCTTTGACACTTGATTGCAAATGCAGAAAAGAAAAACAAATGTCGAAATAAAATTATACAGGGTAGGTAGCAAGTTTTAAAAAATATAAACATAATTTAACCGCCCTCACTTAAAAATAACAATAAAAGGTTAACATGCCAGTTAAAGCTAGTATTTTCGTCACTTCGATTTGTAACTAATCCACATGTTAAATTTTTTAAATATTGTTCATGGCACAAGCCAATTCATTGAAAATGTTACAAAAATTACACGAGTGGAATTCGAATCAGCTTCTCTCGTCAACTAGCGCCTGGCAATTAGCTTATCGGGTAATATGACTGAAGCATCGATTTTTTTCTCAGCTATATGAACCACCTTCTAGAGCATTAAGAGGGTATGCTGGTGTCAAAGCGCCCATACAAACGTAGTCCAGTCATATTTTGAGTATTAAGCTATGAAAATCTATGAAATTTTCAAGACACAATCTAGAAACAAATATCTGTGTCGGTGGTGAGTCAGATTTTCGTTTAAATATATACTTCCAGAGTTACAGGGCGTCAAAGTTTTGTATTTTTCGGTAATAAAAAGCCCCAACTTTGAACCTGATTTACAAGAGTATGAATCAACTTAGAACAATTTGGAAAAACCACCGACATCTGAAATTTCATTAGTATACTGTATTGAAAAAATGGTTACATAATATACTGTATCCTTCAAATGATCCCTGGACTACGAAACATCCAAATAACGGGTGGATAACATCGCATAGTGTATGCTGTCTCACTGTACGCGCTCGGGTAGGATAGGGCTCGGAGAGGGACAGCTACAAAACAATTCAACCTTGAAACTGACCACGTGGTCTTACCAACATAGCCTCTTAAGAAAGCTTTCAAGAGCATGTCCAGGCTGCGTCGAGTCACAGGCGTACAGTACTCGCACGCTATATTTGCCCCTCTGAAGTTAGCTCTCCGGAATTTCGAACATGTACAGTCTATCCCTAAACGACATACAACACTAGGACATTTCTTTCCACCCGCTAACTTACCTAGCCTTCCATTTAATATACGTTAATAATTGATACTTTGCAGCCTCTTGTAGCTAACTTCAGAGGAGCAAATTTAGTGTGCGAGTACTATATAAGTGTCGCGGCGAAATGAATTCATTCTGACTGAGAATGAGACGGGTAATTGTACGCTCGAGTACAAAAATGTGTAACCATGTCACACTCACATTTAACCGACATTTCCTTCAATACACACAATAGGAACAAACAAGAGTAAATGTGACATGGTTCAAAAGTGGATACATATTTTTGTACTCGAGTGTACAGGTCTAGTACAAAATAATTCAGTCGAAATAAAGAGGTGTGCAGGGGGAAGGGACCGCACGCTGATTGGCCAGTTCAAATGGTCGCCAGCGACTCACGCTTATCCCATACACACTGGCCCTAGCGACATCTATCGTTCACTGATGGAAAGTAAATCAATGACGATCAATCAAGACTTCAATATTGCAGTTAGAAGCATATTCTAGAAAATGACGCTTTGTAATGTTAATTTTTTTTTCATCGGGCGTATTTGAGCCAATAATATTTTAAAGAATAAAAGCTAAATCTTGGACGATTGATACATTCTGTCAGTTAAACGCCCAACGTTTCGACGAGTAAGTAAATAATATTATTTTTACGTAAAATTCACCTAGCCCTCTCTATCTAATAAAGCTAATATCAAATGGTCTCGACCGCCCCTTTCCGCCTCGGCCGCGTTTCGCCCGATATGAACGATGTTTCTTCTGATGGACTCGGTTTCATTTGCAGCGACGTGCTCGGCACACTCTGAAATTATTATTAGTTTGTTAATGTTACTGTTTTAACAGACTTCAAAAAATGAGGAGGGTATGTTTTATTTTATTTTTTATGTTTGTTACCTCAGAATTTTTGATTGTGTGAACCGATTTGGACGATTCTTTTTTTATTTGAAAGCTCGTGCTCCTCGTGTGGTCCTATTTCAATTTGGTCCAGTTCTGACAATGGCATCAATGAGAAAACGATATAAATCTTAAGCCTCAATAAAAGTAGACTTTTAGGGCAATTGAAGTCGGTTTCCAGTTCTTTTTGAACGCATTTACATGTTCTGGTTCTGTGTAGTCTTTCCAATGAGATCACTGCAAATCATCCCTTGGATGAATTGAGTGACTAGAGGCGACTTAGGGTTAGGTTATGGGTAGCAGCATATACCTACGTAATAGCTTACTGCGATCACCAATCCGCCTGCCAAGTGTAGTGATTATGGAAGCGCCTCTTGAAAAGTCCGACGTGGCGATATATGAGGCTCATGTTTAACTGATTTAAATTATTTCAATTTATGTTTGAGAAGATCAGCAGCTGTATTTCCATATTATTTAAAATATGGTTGAATTAATTATTAATTATAATCTCCACAGTTACTCCATAGTATATTATAGCAGTAATATATACAAATGCGGGAATAAGTGGGTCCCTCTAGCATTCGTGCGTTGCCTTTTCACAGGTCGAACACAGAACCGATTTCGATAAAATTTAGCACAAGTCCATGGTTTGAAGACCTCTCTAAGAACCTGATCGCGTCACCACGTACAAATTTATTTCGCACAATACATGAAGAAAGGTGGACAAATCGTGTTTGTGTGAAGTGGTTCTATACTCAAATGGATTAAATTCAATTATTCCTGGACGTCCAGGACACTCGAGGAGTGCCAGCAACAGGCAACAACCTTTATCATTTGGTATCAGCAAGGGTCATTGGCCAATTTTTTTTACACTCAGGTCCTTCCAACACTACATGTTTTAATAAATAGCCAAATTATAAAGGTGAGTTATAAATAAAACTCTTCCTATTTCCACACCAAAAATGATTTTTAAAGATATTCTTTCTAACTGGAGCGTTATTGAATCAACGTATTCCAAGGCTCTGTCAGTTCACCTGTCAGTTGGTTTGTCGTTCTGTATATGATTATGTCGACGGTATATATAAATTAAATTAAACTTAAATTCTTAGATATAGGTTATTATCTGCACAAAAATAAGCTGTATACACTATAGAAGAGTGGGGTCTCTTAATACAAGCTATCTTTAGCTTAAAAGGAGTACCCCAAAACCTGTATATTAATTTTAGTAGAAGATGCAATTTTTTCATTTTTTTCACCTGTACGATAGCCGGGACGGGGGGCGCCGCGCTCGGCGCCGTCCTCTTTATGTCCTCGAGGGGGATCTCTTCCGAGCGGGCCCGGGGCGACGCCTCGCGCGAGCCCTGCGCGCTGCTGCTGCGAGACACACTGCTGCAATCACAATACGACACATGGTTGCACATGCGCACAACAGCACTTCTTACAGACTTGTCACTAGCTTAAATAATTACCTTTCCCTGCTAGTTGTTCGTTCCCTGTACACTACGATGCCGTCTTTGAGCACGTGACCGCTCGGTCTGCGCAGGCGTCGATCTGCCTCATCTCCGTCTCCACCTGCGATCAAATGATTTGATTTTTATGTACAACGAATGGTTGCGCACTTGGCCTTCAGCTTAGCTGCCAAAAGGGAGAAGTATTGAAAGCGTGCTCTCGCAGAAGCATTAAGATAATAAATCTATGTTACTCTCACTCGCAGCTACTTACCACTGTTATTCCGTGGAAGTCATAAAAAACCTGCGCCACCAAACCACTAAAGACGATACCAAAATTTCACGGACTATTTTTAACAGTGCACCGTACACAAATGCTGCCACAGTTCCCCTAGAGTAGTTCTTATATATACACTTTTATTTACTAAGCCTAGATTTAATTAAATATTGTCATCGGTACATCTCAATTTAAATTTCATCAATTTTGTCCACACTTTTTTACACACACTTATGTCAAACTACACACACAAATGTAATGTAAACATGTACAAATATTTCATTCAATCAAGGTATTTTATCTTGTTAATATCGCCTCCAATCAACATCGTTATCGTATCGATATCAAATAAACATTGAATGCATGAACCTTACAAATGGAGATAGACGTCGACCGTATGAATGAGACAGCACCCTCACTATGTCGTCATTGGGTGCAGGCTATAGGAAGAAAGCTTACCGGAAGGTCTTCTGATGGCGGACAGGCCTGGCCTGGCGAACAGGGGGCGGTGCCGCGGGGCCATCGTGGGCGCAGCCATGCCAGACACTTCTAGCAGTCGACCAATTTGTTGCATCTTCTTCTGACGGGACTTAGTCCGCCCCTGTCACGGTCATAGTTCAATCAATTTTTTTTAAAAAAGCTTGTTTGTAAGCATTCTCTGCGCTGGTCTGCAATGGATATTTTACGCTTATTAACAGCGAATAAAATACAAATTACCGCTAGCTACCCCGCAAACGCGCAATATCTCATACTCACATTTCGAAATGCTATTATTAAAACTTTAAACACGTAGATGAGAATAACGCTGCATTAGTCCTTGGGCTTCCCATGAGGGTATTCATTATTATTATTCATTTACTTCAGGCACAAAAGATCCACAAGTGTATATACAATAAAATAAACTACACACTACAATAATATTCTACAAACTTATTTACTATGGCACGTAGGTGCCGCTCTGGTGATTTGCAGTAATCACTGTGCTTGGTCACTTGCTTGGATTGGTGATTGCAGTAAAATAACGCTTTACACAGGTAGATGTCGTTCTCAACCACAGGGATTTTTCCTTTATTCGTCTTTTACAACACGCGCGGGACATGAGTAGGTATTTTTCTAAACATTTTTAGCAAATGAAATTTTTAAAGAAATTTTCGATTCAGTTCGAAAAATTCAAATTATGTCAAAACACACAACAAGAAAAATTATATACAAAAGGCACAGCTTATTCTGTAATAGCTGCAGTCCTGAGTCAAGCGATGTATCGTACCTTCGTGAGTCGTTGCTTGGCGGCCATACTGCGTATGTGGTCGTCGAACTTGAACTTTGCCTTGAGCAGGACGGTGCGAGGGAGGGCTCCGCTGGCACCGACGCGCGGCTTGTGGATAGTCAGGTGCAGGCAGCGAGGGTCGTCCTTGTCACCTTGGATCTGAGGGGCACAGCATCAACAATCGTACCTTAGCGACAAGTGAACACGTTAAAGAAAAGTCAGAGACGCCTTGAATACTGCGCCTGATTTTTTACACTGCTCTTTTTTCTATGGCAAATTTGTATAGACTATGACCACATAGGCACGAGAAATTTTTGTCTTCTTTTAAAAATTGGCCAAGTGTGATATTGTTTTTATATTAAAATGTACATTTATATTGTTTAGACTGTAATTTTTGCCAATAAAATAATAATAACTTCACAGAATAAACATTACATCCAAAATAAACCGTAAACCAGCAATGACAAGAAAAGTCTGGCTTGGTTTTTAAAATTATTGTATACATGCGGAGAAATGTACAAATGAGCGAATGAGGGCGCCACTGTCGCTCTATGGCCTCCTAAATAGGCAACACCAACAAAAAATTAAAGATGGCGTCAGCGAAATGAAATTTGACGTTTTCCACATTTTTATGCATTGAAGTGCAGTATGATTATGATTCGAAACGTCTCATTTGCATTAAGTCTTAAAATTCTCATGACACCATACCTCTAGGTCCTGCAAACTTCCCACTAGTTTTGCGACGCCCCACCCCAGCCTCTGTTTGTCAGGTTCCACCAGTATAATCTGTATATTGTCTACGGCCAGGAAACGATGATGCCACGTGCCGTCCTTCTGGATTATATCACACGATATTAGGTCGGAATCGTCTGAAAACAAAATTCAAAATGTTAACAATCACAGAACCATAAATACTTTAAAGATAAAATAGGTTAACGTTTTCTTTTGTGTGTAGAATATCGAAATATTGGGAATGGATCGGTATTCGCGCCATTTTTAAATTTATTCTCAATTTCACGGGAACAATCAGATAAATATAATGAAAAATGATTTAAACTAAACTGTTCAAGAATTGAGAATCGAAACATAATGTAGCCTGCCATTTTCCAAAACTAATTAAAACTGCCTAAAAATTTTTTTTCTATTTCGAAACGAGTTTCATTACTATTTTGGTCACATGTGACATTTACTTAACAAATATCTATGAAAGAAAACGTTATGAAATTCGATTTAATTAGAAAATTAATATTTTAGAGTAATTTCTAGGCGTACTGTTTTTTTCTTCTTCACGAAAACAAGTGAAGGACTTCATATTTGCAATACATGCAACGCAAAACAAATGTAAATTACATTTCGACACTAGTGCGAAAAGTCTGTAAATTCAATCAAGTTTTGACTATTGTTGACACTTTTTTTCTTTACAACTGGTTAAGAAGAAAAACGCACGCATGTTTTTTTTCTGACAACCTTCTGAAATCACGAACTTTTAGCACGCCAAACAGCTACGAAACGTATCACTTTTTGAGCACATGTATTAAAAAATAATATTAATATAAAATACTCACTCAGGTCCAAAACGTCACCGACTTGCACGAAGGGTGCGGGGTTAGCAAGCGGCAACTGTGTTTCCTGCTTGCCGGTCAGTTTGAGAAACAAGTCTCGGATCAGGAAGAATGTTCTTATAGCACGACGAGCCCTCTCCATCTGGAAATGTGTTTAAATTAACCGATAACATTGTATAATTTTACGCATAAATACAGTTAAAAATATAAATTAACAATTTACTTATTCATACTAAAATCATCACCGTATACAGCTGCACATGTCCACTGTTGAATATGAGCATCCCTCCCGCAAGATTTTATCGGATTGGCGATACCACCACAATTGGCAAACGGATTGGCGATCACCAAGAATTAAGATGTATTTCCAACATATGTAGACACTGCTGCCCATCCCCTGAACATTTCCCTTAGTCGCCTTTTACGACACCCCCGGCAAGAAACGAAAAATATGTGATGTATAATGGCAATTCCAAGTTTCTACTGTAGAAAATGTAAGACCAAATACACAATGTTCCTTATTTCTAGTAAAAACAATGCAACTAACGTAGTGAGATGTGGAGAGGGAACGGCATGCTGATTGGCCACAGAGAGAGAGAACTGCAAGCTGATTGGCCCGTTCAAATTCGCGCCATGTTATAAGAAGTTAGAACTAATGCATAAAGCATATCGAGGAGAAGCATACAGCGGAAGTTCAACAGAAATACAGCTACTTTCAATAAATATTAAACAACACGATTTAATAAATGTTTTAAGAAAAAAATGTACAAACATGATGTGTCAAGAAAATTGTACTGACAGGAAGGCTCGTATTTAGCGGCTGATAAGTAGTATATAGGTAAGTAAGTGATAATGATTTAAAAAAATAAGGATCGGTAAAAAAATTGACTTTCCCAAAGGTCACAAGTAGGTACCTCTCCACTGGGCAATCGTTTCGCAAATGCAATCCCCGACATGGGCGTCCGAGTGGGAGGCAGAAGTATAGCCGCGTCCATGCACAGCCATTCCACGTTCAACGGACGTTTGCTCATCTCGCAGTACCTGGAGAAGACAATGCAATATTTAAAGTGGCCTACTTAAATGGGTGTACTTGTTGAGAACGGGTGTTTAATTTAAATAAGTAGACTGTATTTCTTAAGTACTGATTCTTTAATCGAAACAAAAGAAGTGCGCCGTGCGCTCGGTTCCGCGGTCGCGATCAGAAGGGCACGACGAGATCGCTCCATGTGCTACTCCCCTCGCGCCCTATCAGAACTGTTCGGGAACCCGAACAGTACCTAAATTGGTGTACTTAAATTGGTCGGCTTAAATTGGTCACAAAGTCATCATGATATTAGATTAATTTTACAGAGAATTTTAAATTTCAAATATTTATTTCACATAAACATACCCAAATACGATGTAGTTAAAGTAAGTAGTCAAGTTATAAAATAATTATGTTATTTGTATGTATAATGTATGAACTGTACTATTATCTGTATGTACGCCGAATAAACTATTTCTATTCTATTCTATTTCTAAACACAATGTCAAAAACTTAATCTAAAATATTCTAAACGTCATTTGGACATTCATATCTATACGTTGCCTCCGTCAACTTTGTCAATATTATTTCTTTGTGATATTTTCTATATCCGCCTGGATAGCTGCCACCATGTTACAAAATATCGCTGTTGTGTTCCAGTATAAAAGTTATCAGAGCCAGCTCCTTAGTAGTTTGAGGCATATGGATTACGGCGGACGCTACCCATCCAATGGCCTTATCGTAACTTACCATCACGAGAGATGAAGACCAAATTAAAACCCTTATACATATAAAATAATACTTACTCGTCCTCGAACATGTCCAAGAAGATGTCGTCACACTTGTAGAAGTTCCTGGCGAGCGTGGCTGCCTTCCCCCGCAGCGAGTCGACGGCTGCGACGTGCCTCCCCCCAGCTACACCGCTCGCGCCCTGCATCGCTATCCTCACCAGCGTCACGCTCAGCTCCAACGTAACCAGTCTTACTTTAGAACCTGGAACGAACACAACATTAATATAGCCACGTGCGAGTCGGACTCGTCTAAGAACTGTGAAGCTGCGTACAGTACTCGCACGCTATGTTTGCCCCTCTGAAGTTAGCTCTCCGGAATATCCCGCATGTACAGTTGGAATGTGTGTGCATTATTTTCTATAATAACTATCCCGGCTACGGCTATTGCAGCTTATTATAAAAAAGTTGTCAGTTACTGAAATTCATTTATCGACATTATAATTCGGTGTCATATTTTACTGCAATTACAGGTCTATCGCATAGCTGAGTCTGTTCCTGAGGTATGGGAGCGGTACGGGAGGGTGTGTTTACGTGACTGAAGTTATGCGTCGTTTGACGTTCCGTAAACACACCCATACCGCTCCCATACCCCAGGAACAGACTCAGTTACACATTAGACTTGTACTTATCAAAGTCAGCTATTCTATTTTAGAAGATTACTTTATAAGAAATTTGGTATGGAAACATTGTGAGAGTTTCTTCCTTTCCATCACAACGGAGGGTCAGAATGACTTGATTTTTTGTATAGGGATAGTTGAAGGTCCGAAAAAGGACTTAGGCCACTTTTAATCGCGATCGATCATGTGGATCCTGTAGGATATTTTCCACGCGGACGAAATCACGGCAAAACGCTAGTAATAAAGAAATTAGCAACATACCAGCTTTACAGCTCAAATTAGCGATGGCCATCAACTTCGAGATCAACAGCATGTTGAAGCTCTGCTTTGGTTTCCTCGTCGGAGTGGGCGTCGAGGATTCCTGACTTCCACTGGGCGCCTCCTCAGTAACTTCAGCATTTTCAGCAATAACTGTGGTGCTGCCTGAAGGTTTGCTAGCGATATCTTCGGTTTCCGGACACAGAAGCGTGTCTAAAAGCTCTGTGTTTACGCCTGAAAACAAATTTGGATCAAATTAGGCATTTTTTCAAGAGTTGAACTATCATAATACCGGCAAGGGTAAAAAAGTCAAAACATAAAAAAATTATTGCTAGAATTGTACTTAAAGCTTTGTTTTGTTTTAAAATTACTTTTCTCGTCTAACAACTCTTATTGAGTGTGCCGATAGCATGAGAATAGCAATTTGCCTTCGTATTTCGAACTTTTATTCTTTAACTTATCTCTAGACAAGTCTACTGGTATTTTGTATGTTTAAGCGTATAGCGAATAATCATACAAAGAAGTAATACTAAAGAGAAATTAAATAAATCTTACCCACTAACAATCCAGAAGCAAAGAAAATGAAGAAAAATATTTAATTAATAAGTGAACAAAGTTTTTTTTTTTTTTGAAAAATAAATGTATAATCTGAAAGTGTTATGATATAGACAAGAAAATTTTGTATACATACTTCACAACTATCACCTGATATTGATCTAGAAGTGGAGAAAATAAAATACTACATACAGCAAAACAGCTTACCTTTATTATTTATCAATGCGAAGAGCAAACAGAGAGCGAATAAAGCTTTATAGTCATTTTCGCTGCAATCCAGTGAATCAAGAATAGTCTTCAAGAAAGGCCGCTTTTCAATCTCTTTATTCTCTATATCTAAAATACACTCTAATGTCACTTTATCATTCGACGTACTAGCTGTAACCCTCAACAGCTTCTGTTTTTCCTCATCGGTTATATTCATTTCGGATACCTTAGACGAACTCGAATCGATACCCGAATCCGGCAGTGGGGAATCTGGCATGTTCTCTTTTATTGTCGTTATAGACTTGATGGAATGGATTTCAGTGACTAAATCTTCAGTGGAATCGTGGGCGATGCTTGAAGACTCGCTCAATTGCGAAGTGGACGGCAGAGATGATGATACTAGTTCGGGATCACAGTCACAAGACGATTGATCAGTGTCATAACCAAAGGCTTTAGCTCCACTGAATTCTGGGGTCGTATAATCTCTTTCGTGGCCCGATGAGTTCTCTAGAGCCTTCTCTAGACTCATTTGAGGCTTAGAAAACTCTAGCTTGACGTTAGACTTGGCATTGCTTATATACATTTCTAATATTCTTGTAGCTCCATCTTCAAACACAGACAAGTTTGACTGCAGTATTATCCAAGCTAGGGCGTGCACTATTGGCCCATGAGTTATTATTAGAAAGACTTGAGATAGAAGGAAAAGCGCGACCACACAGGACACCGACGGTTTCGAATCATCATCTGAGTCCAATCGCTGCGGATATTTCAACTTCGGTGATTCGCTACTTTTGCCTTTCAAAATTGCCTCTAAGTTTCTCGTGATGACTTCTATGCTTTGGATATGGTCTCTGTTGTATGGGGATGAATTAGCAGTTCGTTTTGCAGGGTCGGATGTTAGAGAGTAGATGTATAGGGGCACGAGGAGCTTGTGTAGGAGGTGCTCGGTTAGTACATCGTTGAGGTCAGGTATGTTGAGACAGAGGATGTCGTTTATATAGTGAAGGTGGTCCAAGTGTTCGGCAACAAGGTCATCCAATTTTTGTTGAGATTGGTGGCTGGAACATAACAAATATTAATATTATGTTTCATAATGGACATGACCACCCAAACTAATTTTGTAAATGAGAAGTGGTTTGTTTGTTTGTCCTTACTTTAGATCGTAACAGAGAGTAAGACCGATTCATGATACCTCCCATCTCCCAGAAAGTGACCCGCTCAAGGATCGGTACTATGGCACATAATCACACATGCGCGTGTTACAAACGTAATTAGTTCGATGTATAGGAATAGCGCAGACCACTCAGAATAGAAACCGATATCACGACAGTTGTGTGAAGTGTCCAGACTGTGTTAAAGGGACGGAAAAGGACGGAAGCTACATTTCATCCCGATCGAATGTTCAGTAAAATAACTTCTGAAATCCTCGTATTTTTAGAGATGGAGCTAAACTAGTATCCAATCGAGTACCAACAGGTGCACCTAGTAGGAATCGAGCCCGGGGCCTCCATATTGTAAGTCCTATCGTGTAGCTACTAGTCCACTAGCCATGGGCGGTTTCTATCGAATATATTATGTATGCACTTACTCCGCGTCGTTTCTGACACAAGCATCCAGCTCCAGAATATGCTTGCCAATAAACCAAACCAGATTACTGAAGTATGGTGCAGCAGTTCTGAAAATTTCAACATCAAAACTTTACTACGGTTATTTATTCATACAGATAATATTTTTTGGACTAATATCGTTATTGAAACAGAATGAATAATGTGACTCATGAATAACAACAAACGAATAATTAATTACATACTCGTAAATATAATTAATATTCCTCATCAAACAATACTTCTAACAGTCATTATATTTATACTAACTTATTGACTCTATTGCCATTGCCAGTTTTAGCTTCTTTGCATCTAGAAAAGTACAAATTCAATAAGTTTATCGTTGAAATATCTTATTCAAATATTATAAATATTTTTTGACTTCAATGTAGGTAATAAGGTTTTGAATGGTCAAAGGTTGAAATGACGTTTTTAAATTATAGAAGGGCAAATGACACTCCACCTTATCTTTTAAATAAAATACGTATGCGTTCTAAAGTCAGAAAAATAGGTTAAACGCGAGTGGGATTCGCATGCGAAAGGTTACGTACCAGGTACAATGTTAAAGACAATTTCGAGCAAAAAATGCTGAGATAATAAGGGTTTCTTGTATGGTGACCCACTTCAATTTTAAGCATTTTTATACATATTTGTTGTTGTAATGGCTACAGTACCTAATACACATTATGTGAAAATTGTGTGAAAAAAGTGTTGTTCAAGTGTTTCACCTATTACAGTTCAAAAGATACAGCCTTGTGACAGACAGACAGACATTTATTGTATTGTACAACAAACAAAGCTGAATTTTATCTAGCATATATAATGTCTTACAATGAAGATCATAACAAGTGATGATAACTATATAGTAACCTATGTATATGCATAGTAAGTTCTAGCTCTGGTAGACATCAAATAAATTATTTGGAACAATGACTAGTGCAGCGACAAGCTTGTTTCTTTGCATTTTATAATAGATGGCGCTGATATTGAAACACTTTCCTGGCTGACATAAACATCCAGATCAAGTCATGTCAGCCACATCAAAACAATAGGAATTTGGATCATCAAACCTTTTGATGATGTAAAGAGTAGAAAAGTATTACGGAAGGAATTTCTTCTCAAGCTAAGCTACCTGTGACCTACATATTATATAGTTCTAGAGGTATACCTGTCTCTAATGAATCTCAGCATACTGGCATCCTGCACTCTGTACACATTGAGGGTAAGTGTTCTCACTGCTATCCTCACCATAGACTCTGAATGATTGAAGAACTTAATTGCCTCAGTGTACAGAGGAAAATCTTTTGTGTGCTGAAAGAAAATCAACAGAATATGGTAAATAATTTATAAATCTACCAATATAATTATTTAGCCATTTGTTTTCCATCAATAATCAGCCATCTTTTACATATCATCATTCAGCTATCAGCCAGAAAAAAACACTACTGAACATTGACCCAAATCAAAATATACATATAATCAACCAAAAATATAGTTGTCATGCTTGGTTATCACCACAGCATCATTTTTGTGGTACTTAGGTTAATATTGCTGCCCATGCCATACTATATTCCCTTAGTTTTTATAGCTGAAGCGGTAATGGGCAGGCCACATCACACGAAGAACAGATAACCGATGGAATGTGAGAGTTATTGACTAGTGGCTCAGTAACATAATACACATATTGGGCTAACTTTCCACTTAGACCCAAAATAAATTAAAATTCGCCAATCGGTCATTCCGGCATACCATGGCGAGGGCCATTCTTAAGTCCATTAAAATTATTGTTAGTGGCAGTAAGTTTGTGCAAATATCGACACTGACATTAAATCTTAAGCCACAAGTTTTTCATTACTGATAACTGATTACTAATTAATTAGATTGAGGATTTTTAATAGGTTTTTATTATCAGAACATAGTACCGATTTCATAAATCAATTAAAGGTTTGTTTTAATATAATCAACTGTAAAACATAGTCAAAAATAAATTGCTGCTATAATGCTTTGTTTAGAAATCTAGTTAGAAACTTACCTCGTTGTAAAAGAAATGAATGGTGTGATTGTTTAGTTTGAGACTGAGTGTCTTCAGGAATGATATATAGTACGCCATCACCTCCTCATCAGAGAAGTCAAACTTGTGGACTATTATTGAGTTCACATGGTTATTGCTTAAGAGATAATCTGGAATAACAAGGTAATATTAGTACGATGAATTAGCATTAAAAAAGTCCTAATTGTTGTCACGATCTTTTCTTATATAGATTAGCCAGACAGTGTTTTCCATGAGGCAGTTATTACAATCATCAGAATTGCCAGTGGACTGGACATCACGGTAAGATGCCAGTATTACATAATTATTTGTTATCAATATAGGCTTGCACTTAGCCTTTACATGTGATGGTAAGTGATTATAAGGTAATATTTCAGAAGCAATCTAACCCTAAAGATGGTAGTCAATGTTTTGGTAGTATTTTGCTGGCAAATAATTTGATAATATAACATAATGTAACATCAAAACAGCTCCAGTCTAAAAAAGAATTAAAAACTGTTCTGAATAGTAACTATCTAAAAATAATAAAAAAATTCTTCTTCATTCTTATAATGTACAGATAAAAATAGCCATAATACTGATGACAATTTTGGCTGTTGAATTTTTTTTCCCAAAAAGACTACAGCAAATTACTTCAAAGTGTTCATAGAGCATAGGAGTAGAAGTTATAAAATATAGAATAAAATATTAGTCTACTATTTACATGTAAATCATAAGTTTATATTAGATAGATTTAATTTTATATATTATGAACTTTAATACTTACACAGTGATGTTTCATTTCTTATGTTCTCAAATAAAATGTTTAAAGTTTGTAGTAACTGGACACACACATATGAAGAACCACCACATTTCTGTCTCATTATCTTCAGGAAATAAGAGAGCATATTTTTTTCTAAGAAGAAGCTGAAAGACAACATTGATAATCATTATGATTGTCATGGTGAAACATGAGTGATCCTATAGTCTTACATTGCATGTGATATATTATATTATCTTTATAAATTAATGCCAAAGATTAACAGAATGTAATGTAAAGGATATGAGTACAATAAGAAATAAAGGTAACATAATTCCAAAGGGATATTGATGCTTGAGTATGATCATGATCTATCACTGTCTTGAAATTGTAGCAATGTTTTGAATTAGGACAAGGACATCACAGGACATAAAGCAATGCGCTACGCATTTTAATGACTCTAAATACAAACTTACATTAGTATATCAAGTACTTGAATGCTACTTACTCAAAAACCGAACTATCGTTCTGGTCACCCCAAATCAGAATCTCTGCTATACACCTTAGAGACTCAACTAGAGTCCCCCGATTACTCTCAGACACTGTTGTGTTCTTACACAGGATGTTATGTAAATACTTCAGTCTCTCCAGTGAGTGCGGGTTCTTCGGTCTCCCCCAACCACCCCCAAACCAACTGCGGCTCCGGAACATGTCGTCCAATGATTTATTTTACAGAAGATCAAATAAAACGACGCATTATTATTTTTTATGATCGACGATGCACGTCACAGTCAATTAGCACAAAATATGAACCTTCGCTTCTTTATTTTCATTTGTAGGCGTCGTTAAGCCAACGGGAACATTGATTATGCTTGTAACACTAACGAAAACTATATCTTTCAGTAATTTTACGCCTACATGTGACTGTTTTCTTTTATTTTTGTATTTTACATCAATAATTCACAACATGAACGTGTTCCACACAGATAATTTGACATTGACAGTCAAAGCAAATTGACATTGACAAGAGAGATTATGCTGCGTCTCGTTACTGCTACGGTTAAGATGAAATATTATTATAAAAATGGTACATTTAAAAAAATATAATTTTAATTATTGTATGATTTAGTTCTTCATCACAGTAAGTTTTATTTAAATCGATAAGTAAGTAACTATGGGGCCTTTGTATGGTAACTGTGCCCACCCAGAAGTCTCAAGCTAATGAATGAGGCAGCACTGGCTCTGCTACGTTTTATACCGGAACACAACCAGTGCTGTATGGCGGCAGTCTTAGATAACATGATGGTAAAGCTGGTCAAGCAGACAAAGAAAATACCAGCAAGGAGTGTGCTTCGTACCACCAAGCAAACCTGGTACCGATTTTTAACATTGAATCATCATTACCCTATTCTTATCTCGTTTCTCAATCAGGGTCGACTACGTAAAGCCAAGGCTCTGGCGTATGTAAAAACTAGTTTTTACGGAAGTGATCCGACCCTACAACCCATAAAGGAAACTAGACCCTATATGTTAGGGTTAGGCTGGTAGAAGTTCATGCCTCTAGCTTTATGCCTCTCGAATCGTGCTGATTATAATTTGTATTCATTCCATAATTAATTATTATATCTGATTTTATTATATATTACGAGGTAGAAATCCACGAACCTATTGATAAAAACATTGCAGTATTGTTTTCATTCAGCGAATACGTGTGCGAAAGTAGGATAGATTTATGCTAAATTAGATCTATATTAGCGGAGCGGAGTGTATTATGTAATCTTTGGATAATAAGGTAAAGGTTTCAGAGCAGCATTTACAGAGGGTTCACTTCATTGGTGTAGATAAAGTTGTGCATGCAACTGTAAATGATTAGGTATTAAAATAAAACACTCATGTTATCACCTCGAGGCGTAGCCCATATACATGTTTTAATACCCCTCATAATACCACAGATGCTTAAAAAACTATAATTTGAAAATGGAATGTCATCTTGGGTGGCAAGCAATAAACGTAAACCATTCATTGTATGAAGCTACTTATGAAACCATTAAACTAATAAAGGATGGCATAGTAATAAATAAAACAAAGACTGTACAAAAATTCCATTTTTATTACATCATTTCCAATGTATTTACTTTTCCTGTAATGTAAAATCGGCTGTAAACCGAAATAGATAAAATAGTTATTTCGATAAAGTAGTTTTTAATTAGACATAGAAAAACTAAGCAGGACGGATTATGTCTTGATTAAGCTTTGTACAAATAATATTACATTACAAATAAAGCTCTTATTGATATTTTACTAAGCAACATATAAACTAGACGTAATCTGGTCTTATAGAACCATATTTTTGGAAGCCATTAAATTTTGAAATTACATTAAAATATTTTAAATTACGTAAACGTACGTAAGTATCATTTTTTGCTGAATACATTTTTTTGATTCGCTGAACTTCGATAGCTTTGATTAAAATAAACCAAATTAAAATAATGAATTAATTTTCGAATTCTATACGTAGAATAAATCTGTGCATGAGTGCTTTAAAGAATTAAAATTAATAAATAGAATAAAATAAATACTACGCAATAATTTAATTAACTTATGAAATAGGTACATTACGATTAGGTAAGTAAAAACTATTTGACTCGAAAGTTCTTAATTCATGTCATACTTAAATAAAAATCACTGATTGGGTAAGTAATTAAAATATAATAACTACTTAGTCTTATGTACTGAATCCTAAATATAACCTAAGTAGATTTATAAAACAAGCTTTTAAAACTGACCAGTGAAATATGAACTTTGCCCAGTGACTACCATAACGTTATCGTTACGAGGGGCATACCGAAATGATCGGGAATATAAAACAATACATACAGGAAATAACTAAATTTTTTTTAATTCTGTCAATTGTATTCGATTTTCAACTAACCAGTGTTTATTCATCAAAAAGAGTTTTTAATCTAATTAAATCGAAAGTACTCGATTACCGATCTTTTCGGTATGCCCCTCGTATAGCTGACTCAAAACTACAAGTAAAAAACAGCCAAGTGCGAGTCGGAATTGCGCAAGAAGGATTCCGTACCATTACTTATAAAAACGGCAAAACAATCACATTTGTTGTATGGGAGCCCTCCTTAAATATTTGTTTTAATTTAATTTAAATATTCATTTTTATAGTGAATGAATATATGTCTTAATATTTTGTGTATATTTCAAGAGTCTACCTGTTGCCGTTATCAATATCGAGCAAAAACGAGCAAAAAATCACGTTTGTTGTATGGAAGTACTCTTAAATATTCATTTATTCTGTTTTTTAGTATGTGTTGTTATAGCGGCAACACAAATACATCATCTGTGACAATTTCAACTATCTAACTATCACGGTTCATGAGATAAAGATAAAGACAGACAGACGGACGAACGAACAGCGGAGTCTTAGTAATGGGTCCGTTTTATCCTTTGGGTACGGAACCCTAATGAAATAATTTGTTATTTTATAATTGTACAATACTAACTCAACTTAGTTACTCAACTCAAGGTAGTTAAATAAATTTGATCATCATCATCATGAAAATGGTCAGCTGGAAATGTTCATATTTCTCTCGTAAACTAAAGCAAGCTACAAAATTAAAAATGTACTTAGTAAATTAGTACACGCGTAATTAAATTAAAATCAAAAGACAAATAATAATCATATTATTGCAACGCTTGGGCCCAAATTTTCACCAACATTTTTGTTTATGTTTAGCTGCCATACGAAAGTTTACCATCGCGACGTACGATATATAATATATAGATATGCGTATATATAATATATAGATATAATTTCCGCTGCACCTTTGTTGGACAAATATATATTTATAAATACCGCCTTTGATTAATCAATGAAAACAAGGTGTAAATCAAATATTACTTAACCAATAAACCAACTGACTAATCATAAAGACGCAATTGCAATTATATAAAATATACGGCAGTAGCCAATAGCTGTGTATTCAAATTGGAAATTGATTTAAAACTAATAAACGCTCGGCTATAATGACGCAACTGAATTTAATCTCTGTAATTGCCACATAGCACCACCATCGAAGTTAGATTCGAATAAGCAAGACTGGCATTTATTGCGCGGAATTCGCCCACCTCTATAATTTTAGCTTGAAACTAATTGATTTGCAATGATACATAGCCTAATATGTGAATGAAATCGTGACTGATTGACGATCTACATCTAATCATCTGCGTACGATGAGTAACTTTCATCAAAACCAGATCCTGCTTTCATTTTTTAATTCGCAAGATTAACTTGATTTAAGGAAAGTGGCTTCACTGTTGTTATATTCATATAAAGTAGGGACAAAAGATCCAATTTTCATAAGATAATGAACATTACAAAGATTCTCTGGGAATCGAATTCAAGTTATCGTGATACGAAAAAAAATTACAAATAGTAAAATCAACGTTAATTGAAACATACATATTGAATTTATTTAAATGATTGTATTTATGTATTAATAAGATACCGCCAGATTTTTTCATTACATAGTGCTCATCATTGCAAGCATATTCATGAATATAGTCGTATATATATCTACGACCAACAGTAGACATGAAGAGGTCGATTGCAATGCTGGAAGAGTTCTATTAAAAATAACATTGCTTAATTGTGACAATCCTTTCATTACAATCATTTTGTTCAATTTATTTGTTACCCTATCTACAGCTCGATACGAGCTAGACAATCAATACCTATCTAGATTCAACACAGTTCTAAGGATAGAAATTCTGAAGAGCATCCGAATATATAGAATTATATGTGTCCCGCAAGACGTACACATTATCTGCTGGTTTTCCGTTAAACACATAGGGGCCTTTCAGACTGGTTACTTTAGAATTGGTTGGGCTTGGTTTTGGCTTAGGCTTGGAATAGGAAGGTACGTTATATCCAGGTCTGGAAGGAGCTGGCATCATCGGTTGCTGTGCTGGGTAACCGTAAGGATCGACTGGCATTTGCGGGACTTGGGAAGGATAACCAGGTGCTCCACTCCATTGATATACCCCTGTAGGCTTTCCGTTTGATACGAAATCGAGAGGCAAATTGATGAATGGATCGACTTGTGGCGGAACGGGAGGCATCATAGGTGACATCGGAGGTCCAAGGCTGGGAGGTTGAGACACGTAACCTAACCCAGGAACGAACATGTAGGGAGTAGGAGGCAGTCTTATGTAAAAGATAGGTGAGTTGTCGTATTGGAGCGAGTTGAGGTTATCGTTCGAGTAGCCGTTCGAGTCCCCATTGCCGTTTTTCTTCTTGTTCTGCTGCCGGCGCCTCGAAGGAATGGTTCTTGAGAGATCGTCGTCGTCTAAATGGTCGTCATTTACAGCGAATGTGACGTCATCGTCGTCGTCTTCAGAATAGTCGAATCCAGAGGACAGGAACGAGGGGAAGTAGCCAAAGAGGTTGAGGGCCTTGTTTCTGCGGTTCGTTGGTGATGAAGGCGGAGCTGTGGTCCCCTCTTCTTTGAACTCCTCTTGCAGTTTGCTCTCTCGGCTTGTAGTGTGTTCCGGAAGGCTGGCTGCCCTCGATCTTCTAGAGCTTGGGGCGCTGTGGCCGCTCAGTGCTAGACTCAAGATCACCAGCAACGGCAGTAGGCTGCTCACGCTGTCCATCGCTGCTGATCTGGAATAGAGATAAGGTATTGATTTAAATCGAGACTCAAATCACTTTCTCATTTATAATTAGTAATATAACTGATAATTTCGCAACTATTCAGGTTGCGAGGCACCATTCCAGCTAGATTGGTCTGAGAAGACCGGATACATTTTGAACGTAAAATACTACTAGAAAACAACTTCATAAACGCAGGTACTTGCTGTAAATAGGTACTTAGAGCTTACAGCTAATGATGAGAATCATCATCAATCATTATAATTATAAAACACACAAAAAAGAAAAGTACCTAAGTGATTAATCCTAGCATGCCAATATAACACAATTCACTTCTAAATGTCTTCCATTTTGAATTAATACATAAGTGGATTACTAGGGTGAAATATGTTCGCGAAAAACTATTTTAAAGGATTAACCGCTTTACTTAAAAAGTGTAAAACAGAACATAATTTTCCTTGTATAATTATTAAAACTAGTATCATATTTTGTTCGATAGAAGTCTTTATTACTCATATCAACCCGATGAAACTCCACATTATCTAAAATTTTCAATATCAATATATCTTAAACATTCATAATTTTAGTTTTTTCATCAATTTCATCGATGTTTTAGAAGCTTCTCTATTCACCTATTGAAAACCACGTAAGCAAAAATAAATGCAAGATTCAAGGTTTCATCAAAGAAAATTTGTATGTTGACTATGGTACAACAATACATCTTGAATATTTTCTTCCAATTTAAATGGAACTTATCTTAAGATACACACTCATCGAATCTAAAAAAATCCTTAAAATCGGGTAATAATTTCTGGAGACATGAGGTAGCACACATAAAAATCCAGTCGAAGTGAGATCCTTCACATTTTAAAGAGTAAATTGAAAATAGCTATAGCTTTTCTGAAGCTCAATCATAAATCCATAAATAAAACGCCAGAAGGATGTGTTTATGCGGCTATGTAAATAAATAAATATCATGCGTGTACGCACCTCGCCTAGTAAGGCGACGATGCAATTAAGCAACGCTATTATAACTACTGACGTGTCAGAGTAACGTTTTATTGGCTTAAAGTTAGCATTAATTTTATTGTGCAGCGTTTTCTTTCATCATTAATTACATAAATAGCACTGTTGAGGAGTGGAATTCCTTGTCGGCTTCGGAGCGTTAAAATCGGGATATTTAAAAGGAAGAAAATTAGAAATGAATAGGTAATCAAAGTGTCTAGACAACCACACGTGGTACACTAAGCAAAGCAATTTAATTTTATTAAGAAATCTCCACAAAGAGCACGCTTTTATTATATCTACAACTCAGTCAATAAACAACATAATTATATTTTGGCAACATGACGTTATTTTGACATATGGTAAGACTGTCGTATGTATTGAGCTGCTACGTGGGGTACACCGAAAATTTCCGGGATGAACGAGAAATATTTAATATAAATGGTCAAAAATGAATTCATTGTTTCTCAAAATATTCACCGTTAGCGTGAATGCACTTTTCCATATGAACAAACCAATTTTGAAAAAATTTATGCTACTCCCCTGTGATGAACTTGAAAATGTATTTTTCATACTCTTCGACAGCCTCTGCGGGGGATGAAAATCGCTCCGGCAACAACAGCTCTATGCATTCTTAGGAGTTGTTTACCGGAGTACTTATAAAGTGCATCATCTCTCCCTACTCAATTCCAACTTATGTGTAACCATGCCCATTCAAAAGGAACAAGGATACATAAGTGAATGTGTTTGTTCTATAAAATTTACTTTTTTGCGCATCCTGTTCCTATCGAAGATTTTATCATTTATCTACACAAGTAAAATAAAAAACTCGTCTACAAAGGTACTCTACAAGATTTTTACGACTCACAATTATCTTAAGTAAGGCATTTTGTTCTTAAAAGGTCTTCATTACAAAGTGGTACAATTATCTCTTGGATGCTAAAATAAATCGCAGATAATAAAGCTCAGTAGCTTTATTATAAAATGGTCAGTGAGAGACGTCTCAAAAGTGTTCACCAGTTTCGATGAAGATTGGCGCATGGAATATATACCTTGTGTGTTCGCTAAGAGACGCACGAAGGTATTTTTAAATTTTCTCCCTGCAAGGGTGTCGTATTCAAAAACTTTACAAAAGTGAAAATTGGAACGTATATTCTTCAATGGAAAAAAGCAATCTTTAATAAAACCATAAATACGTATGATTGAATTTTAAATAATTTTTTAAATATTTATAAGATAGTTCTAATCTTAGTGATTTGGACTATACCGTCAGTAAAACACAACTGGGTTTCTTTAACTGTAAGAAAGATTTTATTGTATTAGATTACAAGTAAGATTCACAATTAACATTATGAGTTATGCAGTAACAAAAACACACTTTACCTGTAAGAAAGAAACGACATTTAATGCTAATAATCACTATGTCGGTTCCCAAATCACGAATATAAACGCTTTCTATTTAACAAACTCGTTTCAAAATTGTCCTCTCATGACAGCTGTATCATTAACCATAGATTATAAAATAAATGTCACGATGGCACTTGAACTTCAGGCGTCAGGCGCGGCAATATTCAAACGAAGAAAATTATATTTTTCTTTACATCTCCCCTCCCAGAAGTGATATAACAATATCACTCATACGTACATCCTCTGCACAGTCTTCAAGCGCAGGGGCAGGAGTCAGTTTCGAAATGTGGAAAAAGTTTGACTCTGTCTTCTTATGGCTAGTGTTTATCTTGAAAATTGAGTTAGATTTTTTTTCTATGATTTTATAGGGTCCAATTCTCAATTCTTCGAGCTTTTTCCTATTCAGTTTGTTTCCATTATCCACAAAAACGATATCACCAACTTTAAAGTCTACATGTCTTCGATTTTTATTATAAATT
Source organism: Carcina quercana (assembly GCA_910589575.2). Taxonomy (NCBI): domain Eukaryota; kingdom Metazoa; phylum Arthropoda; class Insecta; order Lepidoptera; family Depressariidae; genus Carcina; species Carcina quercana. The sequence goes on along the minus strand of OU342438.1, from coordinate 11,151,111 downwards.
GTCTTGTTGTAATTATGTGATTTGATTGTATTTTCCAAAGCTATTTTCCTGTCTCGGATCAAATCATACTCAGTCTTATTAAGTTTCAGTTCATTTGGTACAATTGTAACATCTGTGCCATTAAGAAGATACTTTGGAGCATATCCAGTGACAGAATGCTCTGTTTCATTATAGTTTTTTACACAGTTTTGTGCTATTGTTGTCCATGCTAGTTTGGTATCGTTTTCATTTATCTTGCATCTGATTTTATTGACTAACGTTTGATTTAGTCTTTCGTTTAATCCATTTGAGAATGGTGAGTCCACAGCAGTGAAAATTATTGGAATATTATTTTCATCCAAAAATCTTTTAAAGTCTCTAGAATTGATGCCTGGGTATTGGTCGGAGAGGATCATGCCAATATCGCCAATTTCTGCACAGTTTCTCACTAGTTTAATAAAATCATTTGCGTTTTGTGTACTTGACGTCAAAATGTATGCATACCTAGTGAAATGATCTGATAGCAGGTGCAAGTATCTCTTTGTTGACCTTGATCCCCCAAATCCTCCAATCGTATCAATGGAACATATCTCAAAAGGTTTCGTGGCGGGACCCAAGTGGGACATCCATCCATATTTACTTTGTCCTCTTGATTTGTTCTTTATACATACTATACAACTTTCACAGATTCTTCTTATGTTTTTTGTCATGTTTTCTGCTGTGTACCACGAGCTGATCATTCTCTGCATTTGTTTAATTCCTATGTGACCCAGGTCTGCATGTACATTTTTGATAAATTGTATACTAAGTTTCTCTGATAGGATTTTTTTTTGTTTTTTCTTAACTTTCTTGTAATAAACATTGTTCTTTGTTATTAATTTGTCTTTTCTGCTCTGTATTTTTTCATTTCTCATTTGGTCTGTTAAGATATCTTCTAGTGTTATTATGTTTACTATTTTTAATTTTTCATCCAGGTTTTCATTTGCTTCTAAGACTGGGTTCCTACTTAGGCAATCCGCTTCAATGTTGTCTTTTCCTGGAGAATATTTAACTTGGAAATCATACTGTGATAGGTAGTATGTTAGATCTCCTAGTTCTTCATCTGTTCTTGACTTTATATTCATATTCTCCAAGGGCTTGTGATCTGAAAAGACAGTAAATTTCCTACCTATCAACAGGTGCTGCCAATACTTCACACATTCTTTAATTGCCAGGCACTCCAGATATACCGCTTTCTTCCTCTTTTGAACTTCATTCAATTTCTTCGAGAAGTATGCCACTGGTTTCTCTTCATTGTTTTCTTGTGGCTGTTTAAGGACTGCTCCTACTCCTAGAATACTGGCATCTGTGTATATGTGTATCGGCAAGTTTGGATCAAAAATGGTCAGTATTGGATGAGAACTTAATATTTGTTTCATTTCGTCAAATGACTCTTGGCATGCCTTAGTCCAGTTGAAGGTTTGTTCTTTTTTTAAAAGGTTATGCAATGGTTCTAATTTTATTGCTATTTTTGGCACATACTTATGATAGAAATTTATTTTCCCTAAAAACTGTCTTACATTTTTCCTCGTTTTTGGAGTAGGAAAGTTTTTTATTGATATTAAGTTGTCTTTCAGAGGTCTTACCGAATTATTCTGTATTATGTGCCCCAAGTACTTAACTGAGTCGGCTGCAAACATACATTTAGAGAATTTGAGTCTCAAACCTTCACTTTTAATTGCTTGAAATAGCTGTTCCAGATGTCTGACATGATCTGAAAATGATTTTGAGAACAATAAGATATCATCGATGTAACAGACTGTGAAATCTGCAAGCTTGTGTTTCCGTATTATATTACACATTATTCTTTGAAATATTGCCGGTGAGGTCTTTAAGCCGAATGGCAAGCATGTCCATTGAAAATGGCCCTCTTGGGTGATAAATGCAGTTTTGTATCTGTCTGTGACACGCAAAGGTATAGACCAGAATGCTGAATTCAGGTCCAGTGTCGAAAAAAACTTGCAATCTCTAGTTTTTATTATTAGGTCCTCAATAAGTGGGAATGGTTGTGATTGAGGCACAACGATTTTATTTAGGTCTCGAAAATCTATGCACAATCTTGACTTTTTATTCTCATCTCTTTTATAGGCCAAAGTAACTGGAGCTGCAAACGGACTATATGATTCTTCTATGATATTTTTTCCAATAATTTTCCTATTTGTAGTTCAATCTCCTTTTTGTCTTCAATTGTGCAACGATATGGCCTTTTACTGCAATATTTCTCTATTGACAGGTCAATGTGTGCTTCATAATCAGTCACCGTTCCAATATCATATTTGTCCTTTGCAAATACAGATTTATTGTTTAATATTAAATCATCAATCACTGCCTGCTGTTGACAGTCTAGATGATTTATCCAAATTGTGAAGTTTTCTTCATTGATGTTCTCATTGAAGTTTATTAAATTATCAGATTTTATTTCCTTAGAAATGTCTGACTTGTTTGTTTCCTTAGAAACTACCTCACTTCTTTGTATGGGAACTTTCTGAGAGATTTCCAAGTTTTCTTTTTGAACTAAGAAAAACTCCTTTATACAGTCTAATCCGATCAGAAAATCATAATCAAAGTTTTCTTTGTCTATGACAAAAACATTCATTTTTTTCTCCACATCAAAAATGGTTATGTCGAGTGTTATTATTCCTTTTGCCTGTTTAACGCCATTAATGGTTTTTAGATTAGTATTGCTGGAGTAACTTGACTCTTTATTGTCTAACTTTAATAACCTTGAATTTATCAATGACACATTGGAGCCCGAGTCATAGATTCCAAATACTTCGACATTTTTATTCAATACTAATTTTACTTTAATTAACGGCGGCACTATTAGTTTTTTGGATCTTCACACTGCAGTTGACATTCCAATTCAGAATTGTTAACGTGCTTTATTTGTTTATTATTTCTTTCTTTTCCGGTGTTTATTTTTGTTTTGAACCAACAGGAATCTTCCGGATGATAGTGTGCACCTTTTTGTAGACTTTCACAAATACTGCACTTTTCTTTCATTTGCTTTGTATCATCTCTCTTTTTTATAAATTTCTTCTTACCAACCAAATGTTCTAACTTGCCAAGTTCATTAAATAAGTCTTCTGTTTGTATAATTTCCTCTTTGTTGATTCTGTCCGTTATGAAATCTGGTAAGCCGGCAGCAATTATATCAATAAGGGTCCCTTGGTCTATTGTTTTTCTTACTTCCAATAGAAGTTTTTCTTTTTTTATAGCATATTCTAATAAAGATCCTGATTGATACTTGAAAAACAAAGCATACTTGCTTGTAGTCCAACCTTTATTAGCATAGGTTTGCAAAAAGTTTGATTTCCACGTAGACCACTCTGATTGTAAACTGTGCTTGACCATCATGGAAGAGTACCAATCAGCGCTGGATTTTTCAAGAAATAATCTAAATATTTCTATTTTTTCTTCATCCTCTATTATATCAAACCTTGTACACTCTTTTTCAAATGTTTCCATCCAGTTACATGCACTTATATTTTTCCCATCAAATTTTTCAATCATAAATCTGTCTACTAACCTCTTTACACTATGTTTTTCTTTGTTTTGTTGACTTTCTATTAATTTTTCCAAAATTTTTACCAAAGGATCTTCTAAGCTCTTTTTTTTACCGCCATTAGCTTCATGGGTAATTTCCTCAAGGAATTGGTCCTGAAAAATCATGTTTTCATCCTCATCACAGTATATTTTTAACAGAGCTTCTGTCATTTTTATCCATACGCTTCTGCTTTGATGTCTTTTCTTCAATGTATTTCTCACTGTAGTAAAAGCTTTAGAAGTGTGGACATCTTTGTGGTACTGTGATACTGCTTGATATTCTTCCGGGATCAGGAAAACTTTTTCATCTTGCGTAGCAATTGAGGTTATGGCAATATAGTTTGTCTTTCCGTCTACTGTAGATTTTACTTGAAACGTAAATTTCAACTTTTCCATTTTCTGACAAGAAATGTCGTTTTATAAGATAGTTCTAATCTTAGTGATTTGGACTATACCGTCAGTAAAACACAACTGGGTTTCTTTAACTGTAAGAAAGATTTTATTGTATTAGATTACAAGTAAGATTCACAATTAACATTATGAGTTATGCAGTAACAAAAACACACTTTACCTGTAAGAAAGAAACGACATTTAATGCTAATAATCACTATGTCGGTTCCCAAATCACGAATATAAACGCTTTCTATTTAACAAACTCGTTTCAAAATTGTCCTCTCATGACAGCTGTATCATTAACCATAGATTATAAAATAAATGTCACGATGGCACTTGAACTTCAGGCGTCAGGCGCGGCAATATTCAAACGAAGAAAATTATATTTTTCTTTACATATTTATAAAAACATTGTGGATTCCGCGCTTTTGATGTGTAGAAAAGTTGAAGATTTTCCTGACGGTGCTTGATTTTTTCAGGTCATGGGGTTGTGGCAACACACATAGACATTTAGCTGACACAGCGCCCCTGCGCGTGCGCCGCATCCAGTCGTCGTCACCCCGCGTATACGGAAAAACGTGTCGATAAAAACTCAAGTCAAGTGTTATCATTGCCACCCACGTACAGGAGATAATATATATCTCACAGGGTCCAATTCACTGGTCTTTCAGTAAAATAATTTTTTCCTTCCGTTGCGAATTGCCCTTCCATTCCACCCAGCAAGTTTTATTATGCGTATTGTAAATAGATTGCGCCAGCAAGATCACCACTGTATTGTAAAGAGAGTCAGTTTGTATAACTATTGACATTTAAACCTTGATTACATTAAGTCAGAAGCTCAAAATTATATTCTTCAGACTACTACAACTAGTACTTACGCCAGAGTCTTGGGTTTAGGCAACCGACTCCGATTGAGAAACGGGACAAAGAGAGGAATAATGAGTAAAACTAGACATATAATCAATTACACTAACGCTGGTCTTGAAGATGGAAATTTACCTATACTTACATAATTCCTCGAGAATTGACGATGCAAATAAATATCAATCTACGTATTCAAAGGTGGATTGTCACTGCCGATCGTAAATATTGAGAAAGGACAAATTTGCCTCAGCTTCAATAAATGAATTTGGAGTATTCATCTTTTATTGCTTTACTGTGATTGAGCCGTCTATGTCGCCTGAATAGGCCAATCAGGAATTACTATCTGATTCTCTGGGTACCTACGTATTCCGTCTCGTATTTTATGATTAAGATTGTAGTCGTAATGCATCTATGCAAGGGAGCAGCTTTAGAGACCCTTTTAAGAATCTCGTAGCCAGGAATTTCGTGTTTATTTATGCATAATACTGTTTGTGCTTGACCTTCATCCCACCTGAAGGTAAGTGATGATAAGGCCGTTGGATGGAAGCATGCGCACCCAGAAGCCTCAAGCTAATGCGGCTCTAGATCTGCTACCTTTCATACCGGAAAACATTATAGTGCTATAAACGGCTTTTGTTGACGACAGACATAGGTAACATAGGTAGCATACACAAAATTGAGTGTTTCCTTGTGCAGGAATGTCTGAAATTCGTCTATAGTCAATAATGGAATACACACGAATATATATATCAGTAATTCAGTACGAGGGGCATACCGAAAAGATCGGTAATCGAGTACTTTCGATTTAATTAGATTAAAAACTCTTTTTGATGAATAAACACTGGTTAGTTGAAAATCGAATACAATTGACAGAATTAAAAAAAAATTTTTTTTTAAAGAACAATATCAGTTTGAAATTGATAGGTCGATAAAAAAATGGAGCTTACAAGAGAAAGTTTCCGTGCCATAATTTTTTACAACTTTCGACGAGGATTATCTCAGGGACAATGTCTCGCTGAGCTTATATCTATATACAAGAGTGAAGCGCCTAGCCAGACGACAATATATCGCTGGTATTCTGAATTCCGGCGTGGACGTGCTTCTCTTGGCACCGTACCTTCCACAGGCCGGCCAAAAACAGCGGTTACGACAGAAAATGTCGCTGTTGTGCGCCGAATGATACAGGATGACCGACATATTACATATGAGCAGATTCGGGCTACTTTAGGGATAGGTATGACTGCGATACAAACTGTTTTACATGGTGAACTGGGAGTGAGAAAGCTAGTTTCCCGCTGGGTGCCCCATAATTTGTCCGAAGAGCAAAAGGCGGCTCGTGTCAATTGGTGCCGGTCTACTCTGCAACGCTTCAACGGAGGAAAGTCAAAAGCAGTTTATAACATTGTCTCTGGTGATGAATCATGGATCTATTCATATGAGCCAGAAAGAAAGCATCAGTCGGCTGTCTGGGTCTTCGCAGGTGAGATCAAGCCAACAAAAGTTGTCCGCTCTCGCAGCGTATCGAAGAAAATGGTCGCTTCGTTTGTCGCGAAAACAGGACATGTAGTCACAGTTCCCTTAGAGGAACGGAGAACGGTTACCGCTGATTGGTATACAACGGTTTGTTTGCCACAGATGATATCCGAACTCCGTAGAGGTAACCCGAAACGACGCATAATCCTCCATCACGATAATGCGAGCTCTCACACCGCTCAGAAAACAAGCGAGTTTTTGAAGCAGGAAAACGTTGAATTAATGGATCATCCTCCATACAGCCCTGATCTGAGTCCCAATGATTACTTTACATTCCCTAGAATCAAAGATTTATTGCGTGGTCAGCGGTTTCAAGGTCCAGAAGAAGCAGTGGAAGCATACAAATCGACGATTTTGACCATGTCAACTTCGGACTGGAATTGCTGCTATAATAATTGGTTCGAACGAATGCAAAAGTGCATTAACTGCAACGGAGAATACTTCGAAAAGCAATAAAAATAAATTTAGTTACTTCCTGTATGTATTGTTTTATATTCCCGATCATTTCGGTATGCCCCTCGTATTATCAGTATTGACGAGTGTCGTGCAGTCATAAAGTCCGTCACTACAAGTGATGCGTACAGGATGCCTCCGAGGCATTTCTAAATAGAGCAAAACAGTAGAAATTATCGTATAACCTGTGTGAGCAGTTGTGCAAGGTCGGTTCTTTACCCCACCTGTGGGATTGTTTTACACGATATTGTTGAGCTAAATACATTGAGCTAACAAATGGGAACAATAACATTTTGATCGACGCCATGTTTTTCATGATTTCGATATTAAGGATCACCATTAAAATGTATGTTTCGGTTCTAGAGTTTCAGTATTTAAAAAACAATATTTTTACTGTTAATCTTTTGCTTGATTACCCATATAAAAATTGAAGTTAACCATTTTCTGTAACACAAATGTAACATAGAGAGCTACGAAAATAAGTCACAAAAGGTTTTCCGCAATTTTAAAATACTGGAAGTTGGATTGTGCGAAATATGTAATGAAAAATATAATAATTATGCTCGTTATTAAAAAAAATCATCTAAATTTAACCTAACAAAGAATAACATGATCTATAAAATCAAATTGTAAGAATAACTATAAAATGACTACTTAATATGCTTTTTTGTTATAATAATAAATATATGTAATAAAAAATATAATAATTAAAATATATTCTTACTCTTTCAAGAATTGAAGCTCACATAAGCAAAAAAACCAAAAAAACACGTAAATGTCCACCCAGCGATCTCTATAGTTATAATCTCCTTCTTTAAATTCATCCATTATCTCTGTACGCCTAGGCGGGCGCACATTGAATGCCGAAGCTATAAAAGATGGAACGATAAAGATTGAGCAATGTACGTGCAGGAAACCTTTTATTAGTTTTTAATTAGTACAGCGAATCAATACAGAAAGTACTAATTATAATGTTCACGTTCCTCATCCGCAGATTTTGCGCTAGAACTACATCTTACATCCTGAAAAACTAGGTCCCTACTCCCAATCTCAATCGATTGAATTTCGGTTCGGACAAAAGAGACATTTAAATCTTGCCTACATTTGAAAATTATTTAAGAATCAAGGAATAAACTAAATATATTAAGATAAATACTAGAATGTTATTTTTGTGTGAATTTGTTTGTACCAAATCATTATTTTTGTACTAAGTGGAAACTTTGCCGCCATGTTTGTTTCTTAAAGTTAAGTCTTGCCACTTTTGTGCGTTTTTAATGTTTAGTACAAATAAACTGGGCCAAAATATTCATAAATCGAAAATAAATCGCTTTTATTTGACAATAAAGTTTTGTATAATACAAGTCCAGGCTGGAGCTCCATATATTTGCGGAACATGTCATTTTGACATACATATTACATATGTGTCAAGGACGTTTTGATCTTACTTTCTGTAACTCAAGATTACTTACTCATACCCGTATTTCAATGTCTATAATTTTTGCTGAGATGACATAGCTATAGATTTTCATTCGCAGTTTTCTCACACATTTATTTTATTTACTGTTTGTGACTTACTTAAGTTGAGATGAATAAACTACAGTGTGGCCTCGGTATTAGAATAGTGCCACTCAAAGCGTGTTGACAAAACCTGATGTCTGATGAAGTCCTTTAGCTTATATATTTAGCTGACAGAAAAGAAACAGATTTTAAAGCCTATCAAAGTTATAAAACATGAAAAGTTTCTCTCCTAAACATCTGCATGGCATAGGTGTGAATGTAATTAGGACATGAGCCTTTCAAACTGAGAAAAAAAGCTCTTTTCTCACATACAATCGATCAAGCTAAATCGATTGGCTTTTCTCTATTTACGGTCAAAACTACACACTTAAATCTTCCATTAAAACCTATTATAGATTGAAAAACGCAATAAAATTGCGCGGTCGCACCCGTTCACAATTAGCTTGGCCTTTTATGTCCACGCGTCTTCTGTTTAATTGGCGAATTTAATGTAGGCGCCTATTTCATATCGGTATCGTTTCTTTTATAAAGACCGCGGTGGAATTTAAACAGTTTTTTTACTCGTTTAAAATCTTACCACAAGTTATGTAGTTTATTTTTGCGATATGTGTTTTTTTTTTGTGTATGTGTGTTATCCACCGGAAATGTTAATAAGGTTTATTGGAGCCAACTTTTTTGTACGCTGCTTTACTTTTATAGATTCCTAGCTTATGCCAATGACTTTGCCTGTTACGTCATTTTAAGTTGAATAAAAAATACATTTAAAACCGGGGCTGATTTTTTGCACTTGTCATGCCTTTCAAATGTAGGCTGCCTAGCCAGCAAAACAAATAACAAGTTACCTAGGTATTGGATGTCATCTTTCATTATATAAAAAACATAAATATTACATAATTATAAATATATATACAAAAAACATAATTATACAAAAATTAGAAGCAACTGGCATTAGAGGTAAATCCCTCGATTTGCTGAAAGATTACTTAAGTGAAAGGAGCCAGCGCGTTAAAATTGGAAACCTCCTGAGTAGTAATGCAAACATAAGTTACGGCGTACCTCAGGGGAGCGTTCTAGGCCCTACATTATTCTTAGTGTACATAAATGATTTATGTAACTTGAACGTTGAGAATTGCCAAATATTTTCATATGCTGATGATACTGCTCTGGTTTTCACTGGTGCCTCATGGCAGGAAGTTAGTAAGGCAACTGAATTGGGTTTGGTTAAAGTGGCTGATTGGCTTGAGACTAATTTACTCACATTAAATACCAACAAGACAAATTACATTTGTTTCTCCATCTATAACAACTCACAGCCGGATAACCAATTCAGTATTAAAATCCATAGATGTGACGACAGAGCTAATGTTAATTGTATATGCCCCAAAATTGATAAGGTGTCCTCTACTAAATATCTTGGTGTTATACTGGATCAGCGCCTGTCTTGGCATCAGCAGGTGGAAATAGTAGCCAATAGAGTCAGGAAGTTGACGTGGATTTTTAAAACTCTGAGACATGTAGCCCCTATTGACCTACTGACCAAAATTTATATTTGTTTGGCCCAGTCTGTCATAGCTTATTGTATTCCGATCTGGGGTGGAGCTAATAAAACAGCATTCTTAGAAGTGGAGAGAGCCCAAAGATTCTTGATAAAAGTAATGCTTTTCAAACCATCCAGATTCCCTACTGACCTCCTTTACTCAATCAGTAACGTTCTCACCGTGAGAAAGCTCTATATTGTTCACATCATTCTGAGACTACACCGGCAATTACCTTTTGATGCTGCATGTACAGGAACCAGAAGACACTACACTGTTCCTCACATCAATCCAATAAATACAAATTTTGCTAGACGACAACTGAACAAACTGTCTACTCACTTATATAATAAAAGTAACAAATATCTTAACATTTATAAAATGAAATATTATGATTGTAAGAAAACACTTATCAGTTGGATAATTGGCTTAAAATATGACGAGACAGAAGAATTATTACAATTTATAAAATAAGCTAGCTTAACAATAATATTATTATAAACCATGACTGAGCTACTTACACACACACACACACACACACACACACACACACACACACACACACACACACACACACACACACACACACACACACACACACACACACACACACACACACACACACACACACACACACACACACACACACACACACACACACACGCTCCCTTTCTCTATCCCTATCTTAAATTACTTCCCTTAATCCCTACATAAATTAAATTACTTTTCCGTTATTATATTTATTATATTATATATATAACAATTATTGTTATAATATAAAATATGTATTAGCATGTTAGCATAAGTAAATATTTCCTTAAATATAAATTTATTTTTGTTATGGAAGAGTGGGACCCTCTGTTACAGGTATTTTTATACTTACAAGAGGGTCTCAACCTTGTTTCTGTAAACAACTTTGTTCAATGAAATAAAACAATTTTGATTTTTTTTTTTTTGAAATATAGTATGTCATAGATAATGTGAATCAAAATCCAAACAACTATATTCTAGCCTTTCTATCATCACTGAATTGACATAAGGCAGAATGAGATAAATAAAAACTCTGTGTCGCAAAATATGTGTAAAAATTTAGCAATTTGGGTTAATACTTTACGGAAAAAAAATTATTTTTTAATACTGCATTTGTTAATCTTTAGTAGAACCACATACATTTCAGTTATCAAACGCCGGTGCCATAGGTTAAAAAGACGTGCAAATGTGGCTATCGTCATCTCTTTTTAACCGACTTCAAAAAAGAAGTTTTTTTCGTAAGATTTTTTCCCACCAGGAAAAGGCAAAGGCACCATACAGCCATTCTATCTTAGAATTTTACGGTTATAAGAACAAGGCTGAAGCCATTTCTTCAGTTTTATCAATGAAATGTATACATTTTATCGCTTGTTTTAACGATTCTTGACGAGAATTTCAAAGGTCAGCCTTGTTTTCAACATAATTCGAAAGAATCCATATGCGGAATGTACTCGACATGGTAAACCCTTTCGATCGCGTCGAAACCCTCACAATTTTGCGTAATTGATACTATAACACCGTCCGTGACACTTTTTGCACTATATCACACCATTATAACACAAAAAACACACATAACAGTATTATTAACGAATCACTAAAATTGCAATGAAACACCATTCTTCAAGTTCGCGCCAAAAATCTAAGAAGGTTATTTAATGAAATGCTGTCATTAAAGTGATGAGTATTCAGTATCGATACAATTGTTTAACTTGAAATAATGTATCTAATGGTACTTGTACCACAGATTGTTATATATTTGAGAAAAACCTTTGCTCTTTACTACTTTACTTGATTACAACTTTTTGGCGGGAGATTTCATCAAATGGTGACAGCTAGCCAATCTGGCAAACAAAATTAACTCATCTCTGAACAAACCGATTACCTATCTATATGCAATCTATATGTATGTACCCACTGAGGATAGAATCCGCAAATTATCTATTCTATGCTTTTGTCCCATCTGTATAGTTGGTGTGCGTCTACCAAGAGTTTACTCAGTCGATAATGAGATTCAAATACTATCGGTAATGCTGCTCGTTCTAGATGCGAGTGATAAGGACAGACAGATAGTTAACGATAGACGCTAGACTTGCGCTAGACGCACTATCACGAGACTATCTACAAAGGCGGTTGAGTGGTGAAACTGATTTGTATGATTCAAACATAGATTTTCAGCTTCGACCATATATGACAAGGACCATAAATATAAATTTCTAGGTCATAAATAATGGTGTTACGTTTAAAAAGAACGAGATTAGAAAACAGTTACGCGTGCAGTCCCACAGTAATTACGGGCAAGTTCTAAGATTTTTGCGTGACAAGAAAAGATTAATGTTAGGTACTATCTCCAGCTAAAAGAAAGCTGACTTAGGCCATTAAAAGACAATTATCCAAGGCAAAACATTACAACGAAAGTGAAACACAATGTGTTTCCAAAAACGTATCATTTCCAACGAATTAACATTTTTAGTTCGGCTTAATAAATTATAATTTGTGTGTAGATTATATGCAAGCTGTTATTATTTTGCGGCGTTAGTGTTAGATACAGTGGTTTAATGTGAAACATGCATTCACTTTGATCAAAGGCGTGCTATCGCTACACGATCGAATCTTATACTTCGCGCCATGATTGCGGTTCAATTAATTTGTGTACTGTGTTTATATGGCTATAAAATCGTAATTTATGCTACGTCTTGTTAAATTAAGTAACGTTATGTCAGTTATGGGATCGTTGGCATTAGGCTACTTCACACTAAGTGGTTTCCACACATTCAATTCGAATAGATTTATTTAATTTTTCTTTAAAATTCCCGCACAAAAATTGTTGCCAGTTTCCAAGCTAATGACAATGGATTTTATACAATAAGTTACATGAATGTTAGTTAGGTACCAACATAGCTCGACGAGTCAGTGAGCTGAAGTGGCAATGGGCAAGCCACATCGCTCGAAGAACCGATAACCAACGGGGAGTAAGAGTTCTCGAGTGGCGACCACGTACCGGGAAACGTTTACCGGGCCGTCCCCCTACTAGATGGACCGTCGACATGGTTAAGGTCGCGGGGAGTCGCTGGATGCAGGTGGCTCGGGACCGGTCGATGTGGCGTACCATGAGGGAGGACTATGTCCAGCAGTGGATGTTTCCCGGCTGATGATGTTAGGGTTAGTTGAGGGACCGAAAAAGGACATAGGCTTCTTTTTATCCCGATCGAGCAAGTAGTTCCCGTGGGATACTTTCTAAAGTTCACGCGGACGAAGTCGCCGCCAAAACTAGTGTAATTGTAATTAAATAGTCTTTCCCACTTTACCCATTTGCCATAAAAATAAACCAATAAATAACACAAACGAAATTTTTCGCATAAATTATTAATACTTTATCATTAGTCCGGCAATGTGCAACTACTGCTGTATGTGGACCAACCAACATATCAGTGCAACGGTTTACACCCACTCATAGTACTCTGTGCACCCACAGTTCAAATTCAAATTCAAAAGACTTTATTCGGCACAGAATATAAGTATACATAAACAGGAAAGGAATACAAAATTTGTTGCCGAAAAGGCGACCAGCTCAGCATGTGCTGCAGCTAGAGCCACAGCGCTGGTTTTCAGCTGGACCTGGCTCCTACTCATTGGTATACATACATAAAACAAAACAAAAAACATCACAAAAAACAATATGTTTACATTCCCTTAAGTGAGATGTGCGATACATACATACAAAAGAACTAATTACATTACTAATCTAATTACATTAATAAAATTTTAATAAAAATAAAATAAAAAATATGCAAGGGGTGAAATATATATATATATATATAAATATATATATATTATTTAAGGATCAATTAGTAGTTTATTATATATATATATATATATATATATATATATATATATATATATATATATATATATATAATAAACTACTAATTGATCCTTAAATAATTATATATTCGGTATGTGACTTTTGCATAAGCAGCTTCAATTGCTGCTTAAAGCTGGTTACGGATCTAGAAGCACGTAAGGGTGGTGGGATGGTGTTCCAGACTTTAGCGGCAGCATATTTGAAACTACCCCGGAATGCTGCAGTTTTGTGTGCAGGGATCGCAAGGAGACCAAGGCGACTTTGGCGTAACCAAGTAAGTTTTTCGTGTAAATACAGTGGTTTCCGTGTATTTATAACTCCGAAAAGGAGGGTTGCAAAGTGTAGGTAACGCCTTGCTGACATCTTAAGAACATTTGCATTTTTTAGATACGGTGTTACATGAGATCGAGGCGGAATCTTAAAGCAGAAGCGGGCGCAGGCATTCTGGCAGTTAAGTTGGCAGCTTTCATTTGTTTGTGACACTTCATTTATACCACATTATACGAGTATGAACTATTATAATAAAGCCCTGCTACTTAACATAATAAATTGGAAAGTTTGTTTGAGTACATACGTTTGTTGCTTCACGCTGAAACCGCAGGACGAATTTGTGTGAAATTTTTATAAAATTCTTTCGTATCCTGGACGAAGTTTTTGTTGGTATTTGTTATCAGGCAGGTTTTAGCAACTTGACGTCAAGTTCGCTTATTTTGCGTGATAATAAATACTAAATAGTTATAACAGAATCGTTGTTAGGGGCGTATTATCATGTAATGTTATGTAATTTTAACCGCCTCCGTGGCCTAATGGCTCAATGTTGGATTCACAAACCGGAGGTCCCGGGTTCGATCCCCAGTGATACTCGGTTTGATTGGTGGTAAGTCATTTTGTATGCCCGTCCGCTAGCTACCACCATGCTACCTAAGTCAGCCGCCAAACAGCAGTGTTAATAGCACTGTTGTGTTCCGGTATGAAAGGTAGCAGAACCAGCACCTTGTTAGCTTGAGGCATCTGGGTGCGCATGTTTACTATCCATCGACCTTATCTTCACTTACCATCAGGTGAGAGGAAGAATAAGTTCAGTTTTTCTAATTGAATAGTCTTTTAAATGATAAAAAGCAGTCTATGGTTGACTTGACAATGCCCACTAAACCATGCCAAACCAACAAACAACAAACTGGGATTTTATATATATTTTTTTAAATAATGGCTTTAACCAGTCTTTGTCTAGCCAATGACGAGTAAAATTAAGGGAACAAATTTTGAGGTTATAAACTATGCCGAAGCTATTTCTTCAGCTTTCTCAATAAAATGTATAATGTGTACATTTTATCGCTTGTTTTGGATTCTTGACGAGAATTTCAAAGGCCAGCCTTGGTTTCAACATTATTCGAAAGAATCCATATGCCGAATGTACTCGACATGGTAAACCCTTTCGATCGCGTCGAAACCCTCACAATTTTGCGTAATTGATCACACCATTATAACACAAAAAACACACATAACAGTATTATTAAACAATTAACAAAATTGCAATGAACCACCATTTTTCAAGTTCGCGCCAAGAAGCCAACTAAACTTACCTACGTAGTTTATTTTGCCATTTTAAGTCTACGAAGTCTTTTAGGGTTCCATAGTGAAACAAGGAACCCTTATAGTTTCGCTCTGTCCGTCCGCGGCATACCTCAGCGACTCCTACTAGATTAATAGTCGAACTAAACGCCCTTGTCTGCTTTTTATTATTATAGTTTTACCCTATGCGTAAATTGCACTTTTTACAACGCAACCAAATCACTTTGATTCATTTAGATTTTTACTTAACTACCCATTTTAATATCGTAAACAAGATTAAATTTATTTACGCCAATAGTTGTATGCGTCGCTTCGTAAAAACACACTCGTGAAGTGTGAAATATGCATGACTATAAAGTAATCTCTTGCTGTAATCTGTAAATGTTTTCTACTTTTAGAATTGTATTATCTTTCTTGTTGGAACTTTTCTTCGATATCGTATAGGTTCTTTTTTTGTGTAGATGCAAGTGGCTCCAGACAGGCAAATGTGGCATACCATGGAGGAGGCCTATGTTAATAAAATATTGCCATAAAATGCTACATAGGTTCCTTTCTCATTAAGATCGCTACATCAGACATTCTACGAGGGATTTGCCATAATCACCACGCTTAGCCGGTAGAGGAGTAATAACAGAAAGATTGTAAACGACGCGCTCACATATATGTAGTTTAATTTCTTATCATTTTACCGAGTAATGTGTTTATGTACCCACCAACCTTGTATAATTCATTGAACATGTGGGTAAGACGTTTCATTACCGCAAGTCGGCCGGTACGTTTCGCACGGATGCGAGCTTTTGTGTGCTTAAAATTACTTAAATACAGTTTTTACTTGTTTTTCTTCACACCAGTAACAAAGATGCTTTACTACATATAGTGCTAATATGCTATCCATAGTAACCTTTTACGACACGTATGTAAAGGTGGTCAAATTAAAAAGCTGTCTCGGCAATTAGTCGACTTTAAAAAACTACATGTAGAAGTCGACAAATTCAATATTTTGAAATTTATTTAATCAACCATAAATTAAAGCGTTTATTATTCTACCTGATTTAATACATCTAAATAATTTTATCAAAACATATATTTGACCATGTGGTCTCAGCTTTAGAATAGGATATCAACTGTCGCAGAACATATGCTCCAAAGTTAAACGGTTAACGACGTAATGACCACCTCAAGTGTTAAACCAGTGTTCCCTTACTTTAACTGCCACTTGGAGCAACATATGGCGTTGTAAGATAATGCTATAAATAACAAATCGTTTTAGGTAATTGATAGTTACACTCAGTGAATACGTAAATGTAACGTAATTGTGGGTTGTGTAGATTTTTTGCTTTTCAATTGTAACATCTTAAAGGAAATGGAATGTTGTACTATTAGTGCAACTTCGCACTATGAGCTTACTTGACTTTAAAACATTATTCATTAATTTGATCGCATGTCGTAGGTATTCTTCACCAAGAGTCGAGTTATGTTGGCAGTGTCATTATTTATTCATTAAATTTTAATAATAACAGTAAAAAATCATTCTGCGTTAACAACAATGTTGCATCTGTAAAGACATCCAATAGTTAGTTACACGTGAGTTTTTTAGGGTTCCGTGCCTTAAAAGAAAAATGGAACCCTTATAAGATCACTTTGTTGTCCGTCCATCTCTCTCTCTGTCTATCAAGACCCTTTGTCTCAGAAACGCGTGGAGTTATAAGGTTGAAATTAGTATCAATTACTCAAATGTGCAGTGTCTTGGTTCTTTGAAAAAATCAAGCTTCTAAGTCAAGGCAATAAAAAAGATACAGCCAATTCTGCTGCATATTTCCACGAAGAAGAAATGAAAACCTGTAGGGTACTTCCTGTTGACCTAGAATTCTGAACTTTGGCAAGGTCTTACGTATACTACGCACGGCTACAGGTCAAGCTGTAATTTCCAGTATAAGCTGAATTGGCATCGTGCGGGGGTACATTTAATGCGAGGTCAGCTTATACTGGAAATGTATAGCTTGATGTGTAGCCGTGTGTACAAGAATAAATCTGAAAAGTATAATTTTCAATTATTGATAATTTTACGACTCAAAATTGTGACAGGAGCCAGCGCGTTATTTTAATGTGTAAGTTAACCATTGCTCGCGATTTTGTCCAGGCGCTTATAATATTTTTTTGTATGTTCATTATTTATTCATATTCTGTACGGAACCCTCGGTATGCGAGTCAGAATCGCACTTCACTGTTTATTTTAAATATTTGCTAAGATGTGGTGGTATCCGACACACAGAAACAGGCGGACGGACAGACAGTGGAGTCTTAGTAATAGGGTAAGGAGCCCTAAGAAGAAATAATCGGTACAATCGGCTAGGTAATATGACTCAACAATTTGGTATGCGGCTCATACAGTTAATGACAAGTTTTTGCGATTCACCAGGACAATAACTCCTTGTTTATCTTCTATATTTTTTGTCACCGTGAAAACTTAATGATGTGTTTAAGATAAATGTGTCTGTCAAAGTTGGCATCGACTTGAATCAATTAGATTCTAAGATTCATTGATCTTTAAAAATTTGTGGGGTGCGCAAACGCTCCTGATTTTGCGATACTATATGTTAAATGTTATGTTTTATATTAAGTACATGTTTAGAAACAATATTTTATTATTTCACGAACTTCAAAAAAGGAGGCTGTTCACAAATCGACTGTATGGTTTTATGTGTGTTACGCGATAATTCCGGCCATTATTAATCGATTTTGATGACTATTTTTTATTTGGTAGATCATATTTTATAGGTCGTTCCATATAAATTTTTCCGAAATTGATGTAGCACTTTTTAAGAAAATCAACAAGAACGAAATATATACCCAAATTCTAACTCCTAGGGGTGAACATTTTAGGAGATGAACGCTGTAGACTTTTAGGGAAGTTGAAGTCGGTTTCTAGTTCTTTTATGATTGATGCGTTCAAATAGTAAGCATGAGTTGATGGTCACCCTACAAATAAGACGTTTGAACCGGTAGCGGTGAAGCGGAGCCAGCCATGTACGATCAATAAAGTGGTTATTAACTGGTGCAACACGTTCACACTTGTTACCAATTTATAATCTCTCCTCAACTTCATCTCCACTTCCAATTAAACAGTGATAGAGTCTTCCGTTCGGTAACTAAACATAATTTTCTTTAGGCTTGATGGCGTGTAAGAACGTTATGGAATTTTTTTATTAAATAAACAAATCATTGCTTGAACGTGGTTATGATTGTGGATGTGACTGAAGTGAATTTTTAATATTAAAGGGATTTTATAAATATTTTAGGATTAATAACCCAAGGATGGTTATGATTTCAGCAACCTTCCTTCGTCGTAGTCGGGCAACAAGGATACGAGCCCATAAATTAACGCGTTAAAAAGAAGTAAGAAACTGACTTCAACTGCCCTAAAAGTCTGCAGCATCCCCTAAAATATTCACCCCTAGAGGTATCTGGATATATATTTTGTTTTTGTTGATTTTCGCAAAAAGCGATGTATCAATTTCGATACATTTTATACAGGACCATTTGTATGATCTATCAAACAAGAAAAGAATCATCAAAATCGATTCATAATTGGCGGAATTATTGCGTAACATACATACAACAAATAATTGAGTCGAACTGAGAACCTCTTCCTTTTTTGAAGTGGGTGGAAAATATGTTCAAATGGGCATTATTAAAAATTTTCCCGTGTATCGTAAAATACGCTAGCTTTTGCGACCTAGCGAACTGTTTCGATTTAGCGAACCGTGCAATCATGAGGCAGTAAAACATAGAAAGTTAAACACAATTATCTCTATTAAGGAACGACTGCTGCTTACTATAATTTATCACTTGAGACTCTGGTAGTTTTCTATTAACATATGACGCAGTATTTAATAATTGTGTTAAAAAGTTGAAGGCAATCGCAGTGACACAACATTACCTCGTTGTAGTGGCGAATTAATGGAGAAATTAAGTCCGCGTTCACAGAGGCGAACGATAGTTGCGGAAAACGCAACTGTACACAAGAGTGGCGATTTTGCTAAGAATCTCTTATGAAACCAGTGTTATTAAGAGTTAAGGTCACTTAATTGTTAGCCATGATGTTATTTTTTCGATGGCAAAGTTAAGTTTGTACTTCACTCAGACTTATGTTTTCAATAATTTTCGGTGCTCATTACCTGACCTATTACTTGAATATTTATAGATATATTCATCTAGAATTGAAGTAAGTCAATTATGATATTGTATGGTAGTACGGAAGTGTGAGTGTATTCAATATATTGATAACAGTCAATGCTTGTAAAACCAACCAACAGTATTGCTGCTATAATCAGCTTTCAAAAAATAAATAAACAGAAAGTAGACCTACATACATGTACATAAACAGAAAAATATTACAGAAGTAGATAATGTATGTAGAAAAAAGCAAAACAATAAATAAAAACACGGTTTACATAATATATAAATTATAAATAAATAAATATATACAATTATACATACACATAAACTGCCTATTATTGCATGCAACGGAGATATAGTCCTACCATAAATCCAGTGTGTATATACCCTAAATGGCCATTCAAGTCTGCCTGTAATTTACGGAATGAGGGAAAGTTTGCAGAAAAGCGAATGCGTACATCGTCTCACATCTAAAAACTATGCTAATTTAAACTGGTCGTCATATTAAAAGTTAATTGCAATTAACAGTATGAAATAGGCAAAATTTTGCAAATATCCAGTTTATGCGCAAATACGTTATCTTTATGGTCAACGAATTAGACATGAATAAATTCGCGTCGAAAGGATTTATCGTATTCTCAATTTGAATCATGAAAAATATGTTTCAAGTCCGGCCTGCATTTGTACAGTATTAAAAAAATCTAGGAATATTATACAGATATGTAGAAAAGAAACTAGAATTATATTTTTGCTTTTATTTTCTGCTTATATTTTTATTTTTAAAAAGAGAGAGCGTCAAATGTCCTTTTATTGACGCCATCTTTTTTTTTCTAAGTTAAGCCTTGTCGGTTTCGTGCGTTTTCAATGTTTTTGTACAAATAAACTAGACCAGAATGTACAAAAACGATAATTAAACCACTTCTATTTGATAATAACCTTTTAAAATTATGATTGTAGAAGTCTAGACCGGGGGTCCATATACTCGCGGAGTGTCATTTAACGTTTCCTCTCAACGAACCCGTAGAATGTGCAGTGTTTCCCAGCCTTAAAACCAACAATAAGAATACAAGAAGTTGAGGCAGCAATGGATTCATGAACTGGATACATCTGCAGACTACTCGGGTGGAACCGCAAAGACGCCCTCGGCGAGCAGGTGGTAAAACGATGACGTAGGGTAGCCAGACGTGACTTGAGTAGATGAGGAGAGCCGGAGGACCTAGTTCAGTGGCACATTTTGGAAGAGGCCTATGTCCTTCAGTGGACTGCCGCAGGGTGTATGTAGAGTTATACGATGAATGAGTACATTTGGTTTGTAGAATTATTGTATATAAATTATTGTATTGCAAACTTTTCATCCGCGTCATATCATCCCCCGGATGAAAAGTCCTAGAAACCAAATCAGTACTACGTGTTCAAACTTTTGGGTCAAACTACAATAGTTAAGATAGATAGAGATTCAAGTACTTAAACTATAAACATCAGCTAAATCCGAGTGGCTTGTCACCTTCACTTTTTGCGTGTGCTCTGTCACCATATAATTTGACGTTTGACATGAATAATGTACTGTATAATTGAATAATAAGGGATCAACGACACCTAATGATTGGCGTCGTGTAATGATTGCCATCATTCGACAGATCTACTGATTATGGTCCTATTCTATAATGAACACGATCGGTAATCGGATAGGATTTGCGACAAGCAAAAAACTGGCTCAAAACTTAAAGGTGACTAGCGAGCTGGTAGCGTTACTTTTTAACCCACTCCATTAACGTTTCAATAATAAGTTTAAAAAAAATGATATATGACTATGTGGTCTAGGATGGTTCACGGCTGCATAGAAATAGCTTATTCACTCTGGCCTTGAAGACATTCACATTGTAGAGCGTGGCAAAACCAGAAGCCTGCAGAGGATTTCACTCAGCACACATAATAAATGAAGAAGCAAAACGCTTCGAATGGTGGGACATCACATAAGTAGTGCTGCGATGGTTATTTATTTCAGATAATTTTATACTGATAGGAAGCGCCTGTATTTTTTGTCTTATCTGATTTAGAGTGATGCTTGCTCAAATTCGTGAAATGTTATATTTCTTTGCTATAGTACATTACTTCAATAAGTACCTGTTTGAGTACATTTTCATCTAACCGCCTTATTGTTACTTGCTGTCATATGAAGGGCGTGACTAATTTTCATTATAAAATAGTATCAAATAAACCCTTATTTTGGCAGATTTACATAAAGCAATTTATTATTATTTATATATGGATATATAATGGAAGACTAAAAGCATTTTTAGAGAGAATTTTGTCATCATCAACAGCCTATATATGTCCCCACTGGAGGGGCTCAGGCCTACTCTCCTACAGAGAGTGTATGGGCCATAGTCCACCACGCGGGCCCAGTGCGGATCGGCGGACTTCACATGCCTGTTCAAGACATGCAGGTCTCCTCACGATGTTTTCCTTCACCGTTAAGTAATCGGATAATGTACTTGAATTGAAAAACAACTCATAGGTACATGGCTGGATTCGAACCCGGTACCCTCAGATTGAGAGTCCGCGCCTTATCCACTGCGCCACCGACGCTTCATTTTAGCTTATGAGACGAGAATTATGTACTTTTGTGAAAATATATGTACCATCTCTACAAGTAGATCTAAAATACAATTTCATTTTAATTTAAAATGTTTAACTACAAAAAAATTGGTATTTATTTTTATGGAAACTAGAATTATTTAATTACACTAGAAACTCAACTACAGGTAAAAAGACAATGTTCTCATTGACAAAAACCGACAATGTTTTGTGTAGCGACCATAATAGAGTTTTTGTACAAAAGAATATTTTAAAATGGTCGTTGTACATTATAATAATTACTATAAACATAATATCTAATACATGGTTAAACGGTAGCTTGATTAAATTATACGCAAGATAAAAATAATTGAATCATGTTATCTAACGGGCAGTATGAAAGCTAAATTAAGTTTTTTTATCTCGCATTATTGCTGTTTGAAGATATTATAGTCCGAGTATCAGACTCTATATATAGCTTTGTTAATTTTTATAAAATAATAGAAAGAATTGCACAATATGTAACATATAACAAATGTTGAAGCCAAAATAGTAGTAGATAAAATATAACAATTAACGCGTTAAAAAAAAAACTAAACCGACTTCCACTGCCCTAAAAGTCTACAGCATTCATCCCCTAAAATGTTCACCCTTAGAGGTAGAATTATCTGTGTACATAATTTGATTTTTATTGACTTTCCAAAAAAAAAACGGAATCAATTTCCATAAAATTTATATGGCACCTCTGAAGTATGCTCTACAAAAAAAAATCAAAACCGATAATTGGCGGAGTTATCACGTAATACATACAAAAAATACAGTCGCATGGAATCCTCCTTTTTTTGAAGTTGGTTGAAAATGTACAGTGTATAAGTAGCTTTAAGATATAGAAACAAGCAATTGAAAATAAATCGATTTGTGTAGACCATAAATAATCCCGTCGTGTCTATGAAAGGAGGAGATGATTAGCAAGACCTATGTACTTACGTATCAACTTACAAATAATTTCATTGCTATGTATCAATCAACAATTAGTTTCTTACGTACAATGGTACGCACTTTTCCCTAAATCTCAACTGATAGAACATTATAATTAGACTTCGGAGTTTAATAGAAATCTTAGCTATTGATGCTACGAATTGATGGTAAAATCACATATTAATAGTATACAATATTGATTTCGGAAAACTGGAACCTTATTAAATGCCCTCAATACTTATTAATTTGTTTATTATTATAATTCATTACAATATTCAAACACTGGTTTAAACTGTAATGTACGCAGCAAAATAGTATTATTTACTGGCATGCAAAGAGTTAAAACTGCTCCATGTATTTTAGAGACTCAGTATGCGCTGACGTAGGAAGCAAAGCAACTAAGCGAGACTGCCTTGTGTAATAAAAAGGTGTCAAATATAACAGTCAAATAAAATGAATATTGTAATATAATATAATTACACGTCATTTTTTCAGATTTATATTTTTTTCGAAACAATATAATCCGGGTTAAAAAAGTAAACATCGACGTTGCCAATTCATGAAGCTTACATCGATTTTACTGTACATTTTACCTTCACGGTGTAAAATGCACGCTAACATGCAGTGTAAGTGTTAAAGTCTAGATAGAATACGCTATTTCCAGTTCTTTTTATTGTGGCTGCGGTTATACGTACCCAAACATGGCAAGCCTTCAGGCGACCACAAAAAAGTTACCGTCAGCATTAAAGTACCACAAAATATTGCTTGGTCTAACAATGGGTAATATTTTTTTATAATCATAGAGGACCCAAAACTCTTTATTTAATAGATGCTATAAAATTATGGACCACTACAGTTTTGTTTCTGAATCCTAACTCAAAATCTATCCTACAACAAAATCTTATCACTTATGCTTATCAATCGTTTTATTTGCTTCAGTTGGTGCTGCAAGACAGATAGGGTTAATTTTGAAACTTACCCGCGCATGTTACCTAAAATTTGTGAAAACTTCAGTCATTTATAACGTTTCTTCAAAGCCTCATAGACGACTGGTGCAGCTGGTAAATTATTTTGCAACCCTCAAATTATTTTACCGTTACTCGATATAATCGAACTCACTTTGGTATTTTTTTCTAATACTCCAAAAAATAATCAATAGCAACATGTATATTTGTTAATACCGTATGTATTTATAATATTTATTTACACACACTTTAGAAGCAACTGAGCTCACAAAATAATTATGAAAGGACAGAGAATAAAGCGTGAGAGAAATCCAAGAATTGGTTTGTGAAATGATTTTGTTTCTTACAGTAAAATAATTCAAGGCAAAGTAGTTTTTCTAGGAGTTTAAACAAAAGAGGTAGCAAGTTGATTTCACCTGCACGTAAATACTTATTAATATTCCTTTTCTTCTGACTCTACATATAAGCCCAGTAATGTTACCCACGCAGTAGCCTAATCGAGTCTTGTTCCATGGTAATACATAAGCAATTTACGCTTGTTTCCAAGACGGATTATATTTCTCTAAACATCTTACAGATTATCCAGCCAGTCATGTTCTACACGGAGTAAACTTCGGAAATTATTGTTCTATTTTCTTTCGTCTGCCGGAAAAGTCCATTTATGATCACGTGCCTTGTCAAAACGTGGCGTAATTATCATCGTAAGTTTTACAATGTGTATGGATCTCAATGAAGCCTGCCCGACCGATACAATGTTCCTTAAATCATCTTTGATACTCACGAGAAAATGTTGGCAATTCTTTTTTATAGCCGAGACAATTTAACAAGTGGCGTTCTCCTTTGCGTCTCCATATTCGCTGTCTCCCATCGATCTGTTTTAAAAGAACTCTGCACTCATCAGTTAGTACTAATTTTGAACACACAGTGGCTTATGGTGGCGGCTCGATTATGGTTTGGGGAGGGATATGTATGGGAGCTCGCACGGAGTTAGTGATAGTCACAGGAGGGACCATGACAGCAGATCGATACATCAGAGACATTTTAGAAGAACATGTTGTACCATTTGTCCCATTTATTAGTGACGACTTTATTCTAATGCAAGATAATGCTCGTGCTCATAGTGCACAATCGGTACAGGCATATCTGAGCCACGTAGGTATACCGGTGATGCAGTGGCCAGCAAATTCCCCCGATATGAATCCGATAGAGCATGTCTGGGACTTGCTAAAAAGAAGGGTTAAATCCAGAATGCCACCCCCCAACAATCTGAATGAACTTGGAAACGCATTACTTGAGGAGTGGGAGCGGTTGCCTCAAGAAATCATCGATAACATAATCTGTAGCATGCCCAGACGAATGGAAACCGTAATCAGAGCAAGAGGGGGAAACACTCGTTATTAATTTTTCTTTAATTTTATTGTTAATTCATTTAATGCTTCCTTTTTTTTATTTTTTGTGATGGTTCATAATCATCTAAAAATTTCACTTATTTCAAATTTCTTTATTTTTCAATAAAAAATAACGAAGACTTTTCAAAGTCGTTGTTAAAAGATGTTAATCAATTTGTTATTTTGTGTCTAATTACATTTTCGTCAAATATATGCGTTATTATCTCATAGTCTCACTTTTTTTTCTGTTCCGCTAATTGTGCCGGTGTGTATATATACCCAGGGATAATTCTACCTCTAACGTAGATTTTAGTGGAAGAATGCTGTCGACTTTTAGGGCAGTTTCTTAGGTGTTTTTAGAACTTCTTAGTAATTGATTTATTAAAAACTTTCGAAAGACATTATAAACTGCAATAATTGTTAAACACGGCTAGCTCACGTTAAAATTGGTGAAGGTACCTTATTAGTTTCGGACCTATCGGAGGTATTTCACCTGGAAGACTGGGACGCGGTCGCGGTTGCGTGCCGTTCTGTTAAAGCCTTATTTTTAATTACAGTTGTTATTGTTTGAACAAGAGTGCAATTCACTAAAGACCTTACAAATTAACGGCCTATGGATCTATTTGCTGACTGATTGCACGGATTACTCTTGGTTCCTAAGTAATGATAATCAAAATCGAATGTAATCGTCGTGACGTCAGCTGAGTGTGCCGCATTAAGTTCTAATGATGTTTATCCTTAGTGGACGGTACCCCTGATCCTGTGTCACGCGTCACGTTATATGAAGATCACGTATAAAAACAATAACCTCTTTTAATTGTATTTTCCACATTTACACAATACTTAAAAACCAACGATTGCGCAATAGCTCAAGATTCCTGTCTGCGTTTGGGTAATTACTCGAGTTTCCTTAATTTGTGGTCACATCAAGGCCCGTCCGTATCGCCGCGATTAGCTGACGCTGACGTACTAACATCCGGAAACGCAGGGAATTCAAAGCCAACGACCCGAAATATTTGTAAAATATACCTAATACGTCGCCCCACAAACTCATTTCATTTTAAGTGACAATGTGTTCGAAGGTCTAGAATTTACCCACTCTCTGCTAAAAATGTTATTCGACTATTATTTCTCATGTTTATAATTTCATTTTTGGCGCTTTACCGAACGATTAATTTTTCTTTTATTCATTTAAGACTTGACGTCAAGAACTGCGAGTATATACGAGTAGTTTGGATTAAAGTCTAGTGCACAAGTACAAAGTTTATGATTGTATAGTATGCTTTTATTCCGGTAAAGTGTTCATATTAGATGATTTCTTAAAACGCAAAAGTAGTTCCAGCAAATTCCTTTTAGAGCATTGCTATTTCAATGCCTCATTTATTTAATAGCCAATTGATTGTGTCTAAAGGCCTCGTAAACAACAGGATGAAAGAAATTGTGAAGCAGTACGTTTTCTTCGTCTTTCAAAGAAGTTGGTGATTTAAAGGTAGCCGTTACTGCTCATCACCTAAAAATCCTTAGAAGCCTCTGATGATACCCACGTTAATAGGCAGCGGATGACACATCCCAAAATCAACCAATAAGCCCTGTATCCTGATCCATTTTGTGTTTCTTTTTGTAGTTATAACATGCCCCTAGGTTTAGTAGTGTACCTCTTACCTCATTCCTTTCTCTTGCGATTCTTCTCCAGTCACGGTCTATTGTAAGCAGAGATTTAAATATAGTAATAGGTTATAGAGCGGTCATTGGGAAACGTTTCATATAAACATTTTGATCTCAAAAGTCAACGGTATGTCAAATTTTTTGTACGGCCGCGTGACGTGATGTGACACTAGATTGAGTAACTTATTACCAATTGGTAATAAGTTTAGGATCAAAATGTTTGTTTGCTTTGTCCGGTCTATTAATATTAAATGTCTTTGATTGTAAGTTTAACTTCGTCTTCACATCTTTTACTATGCATGCCATCTGTGAGATCTTTTAGGATCTTGAAAAATAATACATTTTTGGTTTAATATTGGTAACTCGAAGCAAATACTATTTTTATTAGAGCCCCCTGTATAACAACCTCTTTGCTACCCTAACTAGTATGAGCAGACTACAAAACCAGCCCCAGGCTCGCCTTGTAAGGGAATTAATAACATTTATCAATAACCAATAAAGAGTACGATCTTAGTAATTTAACCACTATATTTATGATGTATCGAACATGAAATTAAGTTGTAGATTTATGTAAAATGGCCTTTACGAAGGCAGGTTTGGTTGATAGCTGTTACGTGCCATTGTTTTGTTGAATTGTAAGCGCAGGGTGGCTCAGTTCACAGTTTATGTGCGTGTACCTGTCTCTGAATACCAATAAGCATCAGAATGATGTATGGAGTCCATTAAAAGTTAACTTCTTCGAATGGTATACTAATTCACAGTATAAATTAACTAGGAGTAGTATAATTAAGGAAGTTATATTTCTGCTTACAGACATTCTAGATTTACGTTTTGCTATTGCTTTCCCCGCATGAAAATTCCTTACTAAGTGGATACCTAAATCTTGAAATTGAGTTTAATGGGTTACCAGAGTCAACCTTCTATTTCATTTCGCTTACGGATTTTTTAATGAGTGAGAAGCGACCAATGCGCCATCGATTTCTGAAAAAATCAATAAAATTGACGAAAAATACTGAAATTATGAAATATAAATTGAAGCAAAGGTTCTGTGTGTAAAATCTGTTTTAAATATTACCGTGAAATTTTCGTTCGGGTACTATTTGTTATACAGGCAGTCATAGGCCACTTCGTAATTTTTTCTATTTTAAGTTAAATGAGAAGATATTGAGAATATGATAGTTTAAGTAAACTCATCTTTATCTTTTATTTTATTTGTAATATCTATTCGCCAATATTATGTTGAGATCACTTAAAAGGTGATGAAATGACACGTTCCGTGAATGTATGTCGCCAAGGCCTTGTCTTGTACACTTATAATTTTAAAATGTCATTATGAAAGAAAAGTGATTTAGTTACCAATTTTCTATATTTTGGCTTAGTTTATTTGTTCAAAAACATATAAAACGCCCGATACCGGTCGGACTTGACGTTAAAACAAAGATGGCGTCAATAAAATGACATTTGACGCTATCACTTAGAACAAAAAGAATGATTTTTACAATTGAAATATATGCAAAGATGTAATTATAGTATTGTTCTATACATATTTAGATTATTACTTAATTTTTGAAATAGTGTACAAGTGCAGGCCGAATTTGAAGCAACTCTTTTAAAATTTTATCAAATATTAGATTGGGAAAACCACCTCTGTCTGTTTGTCGCATATTAACGAGTAAGCGATTGCACCGTTCGTGATTCAACTTTCCACACACGTAGTAAAAGCATCAAGTAAGGACAAATGACTCCAATCTCGATAAACTGTTAGTGAGATTACCGAAGGATGCTTTTAAAAGTAAAAGCAAAGCGAGCAAAAAGCTCGTCGTTAATAAATGTAATTCAATTACATCTTAAAATCTGCCGTCGTATTTCATAGAATATCGTTTTCACGCATGTAGTTCCGAGCATTCCTTTCTCATTAATTTTCCATTCCAAAGCAAATGTTAATTGGAACTGGACCATGTAACTCCTAATGTAAGAAACAGGTGAACTTCACGTGAGATGCGGACATCATACTCAGATAGTAATCATGCTTATAATGCACCGATGCCCATCGTTTTAGCATATTTAAATAGCTGTGGATAGCTTCATTTACTTATCGTGAGCAAAAACGGATATAGGGCTAGTTGCTACAGGTAAAAAACTTAAGTAAAGGTCTTCTTGCATGTAATAGTGTACGTATTCGTCTGCCTTTGTGTTTGTGAACAGTATGGGAAAAGATAAATTTCAAATATCGAGCATTCAGATAAGATTCATAATTACATTTATCGATGTAATAACATATTTTTAACCGGCTTCAAAAAGGAGGAGGTATGTTTTTTCTTCTTTTTTCTTTTTTTGTTTTTGTTACCTCAGTTTGTTAACTTTTGACTGGTGAACCCATTTGGATGATTCTTTTTTTATTTGAAAGCTGTTGTTTTGCGTGAGGTCCCATTTCATTTTGGTTAAGTTCTGAAAATGGCATCCAAGAGAAAGCGTTATAAATCTTAAATTTGCCTTAATAAAAGTAGAATTTTCGGGCACTAGAAACCGACTGGTTTCTATATATCTATACCTATGTATCTGGTGGATATAATAAAGTATAATTTTAATTAACAACTACAAAGTACGAAACCTTGTCTAACCCTAAATCAATTAAACTGCAACAAAGCAGGAATCTCGAAAGCAATATCTCGAACTATTTGTCATTATTAATCTCGCGGCGCGGCAGTGCATTTATCACACGGGTGCGCGTGCGCAAGCAGACCGTCTAATCAGCGCTAATGTTAATGCTAGGCCATTAGACGGTAGATTGCTGGCCTAGACACGCCGCACGCGCCCCCAGCAGACAACAAAAGATAGCTAGGTAGAAGTTTTGATGGGCCAATAGAAATGCTTCGGACGTTAAATTTATAATACTCCATAAACAAGCGGCCGAGTATAGCTTATCATCACTACACACACAACACATAACTAGAACTCTACGATTTTTTTGTTTTATTCAACCTTTATAATTGTTTACACTCGTTTACATCTCATCTGATGGAGGGTGACGATAAAGGTCGTTGGATAAAGCACGTGCTCTCCCAGCAGCATCGAGCAAGTAAAACACTGGTTGTTAAATTTTATACCGGTACACTACAGTGCTGTTTGGCGACAGACTTAGGTAGTTGTAGCTAGGTTGAGATAGACAATACCCTCCTACTCACCAACTACCCTCAATGAAGCGTCCAATGGGAGCGAATATTTCGCCACATGAAGTGATTATACACAGTAATATCATACATCTTTACTTCTGGACCAATACGAAATCAATGCACTTGTGGATAGTTGTCACGGATGTTGCCAATATTCACATATATTTCTAGTTTCGTTTCAGAAAGTTTGTGTTTGAATAATTGTGTTAGACGCTTACCACGGTATATCATGTAAATTGTGTATGGTTTTTATATATAGGTATGTATTTTTGTCTAAAGCCTTTTTCTGTGAGTCACAGGTGCGATATGCTCATTAAAATAAATATTCTGAATTATTTTATTAATTAAACTTGTTGATATAAATATAAAGTTTTAATTTTATTCTTGAACACAGGGCACTAGCAGAAAGTAAGAAATATACTACCACTGAAATGAAATATCGTACATTTCGGTTAAATTGCCTATCAATCAAATAACTCGTCGATAGAAATAGCTCTATGGTGATGTGGACTTACGAACATAAGTACAAAACCAGTGGAGGCAAAGTTGACAAAGGTGGCATTTCTATTGTCTAATCATTTAAATTTCTGTGTCTGCATTAGTTTAAAGTTTGAACGTTCAGTACTTTAGAATCACTTAGTCTTGCACAGAATGCAAAGTAAAACTGTAAGGGATCGGTTAGGATACTTTGAATAAAACTTTTGATGTTTAATTTAAGTTACATACATACTTGAGCTTTAATGACTTTTTCATCCATCCATCAGATGAATAAAAGAAACTTTCAAAGCTGTAAAGGTACATATTTAAAATTCAGAGTAAGATAAGCTACAAATTCTTCTTGATAATTTGTACCACAAAAACATTAAGAAAATCTTCTGCGGCCGTACTAGCTAGGTGTATACTTTTTTGTGTTAAAAGATTTTTATGTGTGAAATTAAACTTTGATCTCTGTCTATTATTATATAACTTACTCTCGTCAACTCTGAATCATGAAGTTGATCAGGGTGCAGTACAATGACGCATTTTGCATCCTGATGGGGTTGAAGTGCAGCGCGTCAGGAATATTTACAGGAGTATTTACCTTTATGGTGTTATCAGAAGTCGTGCCGCTTCTCTAATGGACAGGCTGCGACTTTCAGATACGGTCGTTCTCAAGTTCTCTGACGCAAAAAGATGGGTGTTATAAGTTTGACACCAATGTCTGTCTGTGGCATCGTAGCTCTCGAATGGATGGATTTGATGCGTTTTTTTACGTGAAAGCAGGTTTTCTTGCGGTGATTCTTAGCTATATTTGGTAAAAATCGATTCAGCAGTGTAAATAGTATCAGCTGATGTTAGGCATTTTTGGCATAAAATCGATTTTGTAAATATTTTACTTACTTACTTTCGTTTTTACTTACTTTATTGTTTTTTATATAATAAATATATATTATATATTTATAATATATTAGTGGCCACATATGCAGCAAAAATTACCGACTGTGCCGAAACCAAAATGAGGCGGCTATTATGATAAACAAATGTGTGAATTACTCATAATTATATCCTCACCAATGGTTATTCTAAAGGCGTCATTACGATACATTAAAATAAAATATTTATAATTAAAATACTTCTACAGGTAGCTATTGACCAAAGAACCCGTGGAATGGAACAGCAATTAGGTTTTTAAGCAAAGTCTCGATATCATGAGGCACGCCATTACATTCTTCACGTGGAAATATGTAACAAAGTAATTTTAATCGAACCGCCATCGCCACTGTGTTCTAGAGCTGCATCGAAGTACCCGGTTTGATGTCCTGGTATACCTATACCATACAGGGTTTTCTATTCATCAAATTTCCACCTTGGTCTTCATCAAATCTGATTGTATCAGTGGAGAGAGCGTGAAAACGGTTCTGGTATAAACAAAACTCACTGATTTACCACCGTAAATTTAGACAAGTAGTATAGTTAGTAAAAAGCGAGGTAAGCTGCGACAACGAATAGTCATATCAGTGCAACAGAAGAGACTACATGAAAGAGATAAACGCGCGCGCATTATAAATTTAATATTAGAATATTTTGTTTCATTAAATTGTATACATGTGAATTATTATTCCAGCTTTCGTGTAACTTGATGTTGTAGTACACATTCTGCGCCATTTAATTTTATATTCTGCTTTTTATTAAATAAAGTCATTAGACTTCAAATAGTATTCGGATCTACATACTTGAACACTGTCAGGGCATAACAAAATGTATAAGTCAAATTTTATACAACAATAATAATAATAATAAATGTCAAATTTTATATAATAATAGTTCAATGTCAAATTTTATACAATAATAGTTCAATGTCAAATTTTATACAATAAGAATTGAATGACAAATTTTATACTACAATGCAAAGTAAGGATAATCAAACTTTATACATTTTTATCATCCATAAATTTCTTATTTTATAATAACACATAATTTCTCTTTGCGGATAAAACTCCTCGCGTATGATCAAAAGCTGGTTACTATGCTCTGTAGCCCCATCTCACTTAAATTCCACCTGTTTCATACATTAGTAGTCATGGTCCAGTTACAATTATCATTTGCTTTGGAATGACAATTGAATGACAAAAATGCTCGGAATTACATGCGTGAACACGATGCTCTATGAATTGTGCTGCGAGATTTTAAGATCTAATTTAGTTAAATAGCACAAAACCAATTTATATTGAGTCTAGATATATAGTCTGTGGGTTATTGTGTTCTGCGGATGTTTGTAGGGTGCCATAGGGTGGAAGCGTGCTTACTGCTTTCCCAGAAGTCAATGAGTTTCTGTTATCTTTTACTACCGAAGTACAAGAGTATGGTTTAACACCAACCAAATCAAGAGAGAGAGAGATACTGGGAATTGATCCCGCGAATTTTGGTTTTTGCTCTCATTACGTTACGGAGTACTTTTTAGAGTGCCAATTTCTAGGATGCCAATCTTCATCGCTCTAATTTCAAATTCTAATGATGGACTTTCAGAGATGTCTGTCAGTTTGAGTACTTAAAAAGCTCGATAGATGGCGCTAATATCATAAATCACCATGGCAGCCCCCCCGCCCAATAACGTCTTGAAGAAAACCTTTGACAGATTTATTTACATATCAGTTATATTCTCTTTGGTAGGTGTATAACAGCAGGCTTTAATTTATTTGCATCTAGGTTCACTATACAAACTCCTTGCTTTCAATTCATACGAAAAATATACATTTTATGGATAAATGTAGCTACGACGGTGCCATCTATTCATGAATGTATAACTATTTTCTTTTTTAAAGTATTGGCTATATAAAATACAGGAAATATATAAATGACATATTATGTTGTTTATTTGGTCAATTGTTTCGTGCGTCACGAGTTGCGCATACGGTTTGATCGAACCGCGTGACAGTAGAAAATCAATTTCCACGTACCGTACATTTCTTTACTCTATTATAACATGACATTTTCTTCCGATAACGCCTATTTGTAATTGTAAGACACCAAGTTGTAATTCAAGTAAAATGTCATGAAATTCATTACAGATATTCTTAAAATGGTTACTTGTAGAGTATTACAAAATAATACTAAATCTAACGGCCAGAGATTTTCTTTAAAACTGACAACATAATTTACTATTTAATATTTCTTTTTCTTCAAGTCATCTCTCCATCTTTCAACCAATATTCATGAAATCCGACTAGTAGAATACATATAGAAAAACGTCTCATAACACTCTACAGTTTTCCAGTTCTACAAGCATCAACCCGTTGAAAGAAAATGATAACATTTTTAATCACTGAATAAAACATTTAAATGTGTCATTGCTTTGCATTTGGCCGTCGGCAATCGTATTTGATGTTAAATGCGCGTGCGCACCCAGAAGCCATAATAAGCTAATGAGGGGCTGCCTGCTACCTATAATATTGCGACACAACAGTGCAATTAACACTGCTGTTTGGTGGCAAACTTAGGTAACTAGCCAGGTAGTAAAATATAAAATGACCTAACACCAACCAAACTGAATACTGATTGGGTACCACTGGTAATGGAACCCTGGACCTCCGGGTTTCAAGTGTGTAGCCATTACGCAACGGAGGCGGTTTAAATTCAGAAGCCGTATGTAAAGCCTGTCACTGTCACTGTCACGGGCTAGATCGTACTCCTGAGTTAATAAATATTTAAAATAGTTTAAATACAAGTCACGTAATTTAAACGCGATAAATGTGTAACTAATTACCTAAACAAAACGTGAGAGTGTTAGCTTCAGTGGAACTTTAATATAAATAGTCAAAATCATTAAAAATCGTAACAGTGTACGTACTTTCAAACAGTGATATTTGTTTTTGTTGAAAGTGACACTAATCTGGCTGCTATTGTGCACTTGTTCGGTTACCAAACATCATAAACAATAACATTTATCTACAAGAGATATGTAATAGGCAAAATATTACAAAGTGTTGGTAGAAATTCAATAAACAACGGAATTTAGACAGTGGATACGGTGCAGTGAACCGGTTTGACGACTAGACTACTCACGGAAGGTTGAGTCATTGTCATCAAACAAGAAACAGTGCCACTATTTCGTCGCTCGTTAGTAACTAATGAATAGTAGTGTTGATACAGCTTCAGACTGAAATAGTGAACAGCTACTTGGTTCTGGGTTCGATCCTGCAAGACACTGAGATATTTTTATTTTTTTATTTTTTTTGAGCTTGTTATTACTAACTTTGGAATTTTACTCTGCATCTTTTTAATAAGCAAGCTTGGTTGGGGTTTCTTACTAACTGAAATCAAGAAGAAGAAGAACAATAATAAAAATGAATAAATGTAAAGTATGTGAAAAATGCATTAAAGGTACTGATTTAAAATCCTGTGCAACTTGTGAAGATGTATATCATTATCAATGCTTGAAAATCTCGCAAGAAAATTTTCAAAAGGAGTCTAAACTATATAAAGCGAGTTGGAAATGTCCCAATTGTAAAAATACTGAAAAGCGTGTGGACAGAATTAGTACACCTAAAGATACGCATTTTAACGACCAGCGCTCTGAAATGCCTTATCTATCAACAAAAATTGAAGAGGTAAAAAACCACATGGAGGCATATATTGAAAAACGATTTGAAAGCCTAAAAACGGAATTACTCAAAGAAGTTAAGTCATGTTTAGACGAACACCATAAAACTATGACGGAATATAATGCGAAAGTTGAACAATCACTGCAGGAGTTTAGTCAACAGTACAGAGATCTGAGTGGGAAAATAGATACGATGGAACATGATATATCAACTCTGAAATGCAAACAGGAAGTCATATCACAAGAAAACAAGACTTTGAAAAGCCAATTGGGGTTACTACAAGCAAAAATAGATGAAACGGAACAGAGATCAAGATCCTGCAATATTGAAATCCGCGACATTCCCGAAGCAGACGGAGAAGATCTCTTCGTTGTTTTAGAAAAGATATGCAGCTTTCTGAAGATGAGACTAGACAGATCAGATATTTATACAGTCTTCAGGACAGGTAGAAAGTTATCGCTGGAGAAACCAAGACCGATTGTTGTCATATTCAAGAATTTCTTCCCTAGGAATGATATACTACGCCTTTCTAAGGAGTTTAATAAAAAATGTACGGAACGAAGCACTAGACTAAAGACAGAGTACCTAGATCTAGGTCTAATTTCGCGCCCTTTTTACATTTCTGAACATTTAACGCCACATTTAAAACAACTGTTAGGAAAAAGTAAGAAAATTGCGAGCGATAAATCCTATAAGTACTGTTGGTACTCCAATAACAAGGTGTATATGAAAAAAGATGATTCAGCTAAACCAATTATCATCAACAACGAAGAGGCTTTGGTTAATTTAGCATGACTACCTGGTGATAAAGCGTATACAAACAGCATAATATATGTACTTATTATTACTTCACAACAAGAACTTACATTCAATCACAATTACAAAAACTACCATAAAATATTAACATTTATCAGCATCGAAACAGCATCTCTCTTCCACAAACAAATGGATCACCATGTACTGAAACACTCAAAATATAAAAGGCGGCTCATTAAACGAATATTATAATTACCTTGAAACCTTACATTTTAGTGACAACTGCACTTCTACGGAAGACTTTTCTGTGTGCCGTAATTTGATTAATGTTGATAATTCACTCAAAGTAATTTCAATAAACATACGAAGTGTACATAAAAATTTCGATCAACTCCTAGTCACCCTGACAGCACTCGATATTGGTTTCGACATATTAATATTAACAGAATGTAGAATAAAGCATAGAAAATTTGCTAACGCAATACCTGGTTACACTTCTATCAGCACAGAAATCAACCCCATACAAAATGACGGTGTTATTGTATTTATAAAAGATACACTAACATTTATACATAAAGAATTGACTCTAATAGGTGCTAATTGTCTACAATTAACGCTCCCAAACGATATAAATGTACTAGCGATGTACAGATCACCGTCCTGCGATAACATTGATTTGTTTTTAGAATCACTTGAACAAAATTTACTTCAAATTGATCATAGACATAGTGTAATGATTATTGGAGACACTAATATAAATATAATTGACAAGATGCATCCTCAAGCAGATGATTACTTGTCATTACTAGCGTTATACAATATCAAAGTAGGAATAAACTTGCCAACCCATGACAAAAGCTGTATAGATCACTGTATGTCTAGGATACATGGTAACCATACAACGCAGTACGTGGTTCTAAAAACGGATGTCACTGATCACTATATGACATTGTGCTGTATTGAAAACATAGCTAAACCTAATCAACCACTGAGAAACCAGAGTAGATATTGTATAAACTATGAGAATTTACTCTGTGATGTACATCAACAAACGTGGAGTGAGGTATATAATAACACGGAAGCTGAAACTGCTTTAAGTACATTCTATAATATAATACACAAACATATAGAAAATAATACAACCATACAAAATGTGCCACACAAAAAAATAAAACTTAAACCTTGGATATCTTATAAACTCATTAATTGTATAAGGAAGCGGAATTTACTACATAAAAAACTAAAAAAGGATCCAGAAAATCTAATTTTTAAAGAAACATATACTAACTTTAGGAATTACTGTACCCGTCTTATTAAATCAGCCAAAGAAAAGTATTATCGTAACAAAATTTTTAAATGTTCAGGGGATACTAAAAAGGTGTGGAAAGTAATAAATGAAGTTACCAATAGGAAAAAAAAGGGAGCATCTGAAATTAAGGAGTTAATTGTAAACGGCGGTCTTGTCTCACTAAAAGAAGATCAACTTAAACTAACGAATTATATAAATGACTATTTCACCTCGGTAGGGCAAAATCTGGCACGCAGCCACTTAGAAAGCAATCAAACTACAGAAAAAAAACTGTGTGAGCTGATTAGAATACAAAACACAAAAAAATCCTTCTATCTTAGACCTACAACTCCAAGTGAGGTTGATAAACATATAAGAGACCTTAAAAACACGAACTCTTCTGGTCATGATGGTATCACATCTAAAGTCCTTAAAACAATTAAACGACATATCTCTTGTCCCTTAGCTTACATAATAAATCTCAGTTTTAAAACAGGAACTTTCCCACATCAATTGAAAAAAGCTGTTGTCATACCATTATTTAAAAAAGGATCGAAGCAACATTTAACGAATTACAGACCCATATCGCTGTTACCAACTACTTCCAAAATAATTGAAAAAATTGTCAAACTAAGATTAAGTGGATTCATGGAAGACTTGCTATCAAAAGACCAATTCGGCTTTAGACAAGGCGTAGGGACGGGAGATGCTATTGCAAAGCTAACAGAGCACATAGTTATAAGCCACGACCATAATTTAAAAACAATTGCAGTGTTTGTAGACTTAGCGAAGGCATTTGATACCGTATCCCACAGCATTCTTATAAAGAAGCTTGAACTATATGGTGTCGTTGGCAATGCCCTAGACTGGTTTCGATCTTACTTAAACGATAGAAAACAAATAACTCGTGTAGGTAACCAATATAGTGCTGAAAACTTAAATAACATTTGTTTTGGTGTACCTCAGGGAAGCGTTCTTGGACCCATTTTATTTAACATATATTTGAACGATTTTTGTGATGTGGTACCGGAGGCTCAAACAATCTGTTTCGCTGATGATACGGTACTTATGTTCTCGGCTAACACTTGGAAAGAATCTGTACAGGTAGCTGAGGCTGGTTTGCGCCGCGCTAAATTGTGGTACAATGACAACTTGCTCACATTAAACGAGGGTAAAACAGTCTGCATGTGTTTCGCTCCAACCAAAACTGGTCTACCTACCTGTCCACTAACTATAAAAATTCACTCGTGTTCAGACAAAAATAACTGTTTATGCAATCCCTTGCCTTGTTCATCTAACACAACATACCTTGGACTTACTCTCGATCAACACCTTAAATGGGAAGATCATATTACCAAACTATCTACAAGAATCAGAAACCTGGGATATGTATATGGAGACCTTAGAAATATCTTGCCAGAAAAAATACTCATGTGCGTTTACTATGCGTTAACACAGTCGCTAATACTGTACGGCAATGTGGCTTGGGGAGCTTGCGGCTCCACGATATTAGATAAAATAAATAAAGCTCAAAAACTTAATCTTAAAATAATGAAGAAGAAAAATATTAGGTTCCCAACCGAGCGTCTCTTTCAAATATGCCCAGTAATGACGCCGCGCAAAATATATCTCTGGCAATTGTGTATTTATATGTGCAAACATATTGCGGACTTCCCGCTCGCAGAGCGCGTCCGCGACACGCGCAGGGGAACTGCGCGCAAGTATCTCGTGCCCTTCCGACGCAGCGCCTTCTGCAACCATCACTGGACCGCCATAGCCCCGCGACTCTACCACCTGCTTCCTGAACACATCTCACAACACATCGACACACCACACTCAAACAAAACACATATACTTACATTAAAAACAAACATTAAACAATTCTTAATGAAGTGTACTGAAGCTGAAATTAAAAACATATGGGAGAAAATCTACATTCGATGCTGACTGATGAAAATAGTAAATAAACGCTACAACATTACTAACAACATACTATTTATATATATAACTACTACTAATACACTAACATGTTGTACCTACACCCTACACTAATCTGCACTAACACAAATTAAGTACGAGTACTCTAACACACGATATTACTAACTAATTACTATCTTAAAATCTTTTTGTTTAAAATCTTTTTGTGTACAAATGCAATGTTTGCAAACAATTAAACATTAACAACCAATATCCTACCCTAGCACGGGTATTTTTCCTATTTGGGAGGATATAGTCTCGCACCAGTCTTAGTCTATTGTCAAGTGCTTCGTTCTATAGGTGCAATTTGTAGTCATATTGTCAAACCGTAATAATAAATAAATAAAAAAAAAAAAAAAAATAAACAGTTAGTACCAACATTAGTAATAGTAAACTTTATGTCAACAGTTCTCTATTACACTTCAGAGGTAAGTAAATAAGAAGTACCGTACCAACAAGCCCGCCTCGTCGCTATCCGCGCACCTGATTTACCAACTGCGCGAGAGTGGATTTATTCGAACGATATTACTCTCAACGAGCGCGCGGATATTGTGGCTATAAGGGTAAGCATGCGGTTGTTAGCTGAAGCGATAAGTGCTGATTTCCGGCAATACCTGAATACGAGTGTAGTTATAATTGGTAAGCGTGCTATCTTCGTGATGCTGCGAGCGGTAATTGTTTTATTTTATAATAGCGTTTTGCACGCGACTCCGGCCGCGTGGTCATCAGAAATTATCCCTAGAGAACCATTTGCTCGATCGGAAGAAACATAATCTTATGTCTTATGTTATAATGTCCTAAAGGAAGGAAAAACAGACCAACAACCTTTCTTGTATAAATTGGCCTAGTTTGCACCCAATTGCCAACATTTTACTGTACAAAATTTGAAATATATAAATATAATGAGCAGATTCTTGACTCGAGGTCCCGCCATCTTTATCCCACTATTACTCGTAATCTCATTAATTCTAGTAATGAAAAATAAATGCATTGTGAATGCGACTGTCATTTAATAACTAAAAATTTTATCAAAATAATTATGTACCAGATTGATAAGAGGTACCAAAATCATAGCGATCATTTTAAAAATTCGATTTTTGTATTACAATCCTTTTAACAGTGATGTTGTGCAGTCGAAAATTTCGCATGTAAACTTTAGTATTATTACAACTACTGGGACCCAGATATTTCACTAGCTTCCAAGATTCCACCACACCAAGTGAGACCACCACACCAAGATGAAACGAGACAATAGAACCACGAGTCCAATATCAGTGGGGCCACGATTCTGGACCACGAGTTAACAATCCCTAGATCTACGAATATAGTTTTCAACCGACTTCAAAAAATATTCGATTGTACGTTTTTTGTATGCATTTTGCGCCATGCGCCGATAACTCCGCCAATAATGAATCGATTTTAATACGATCAAAAATTTTGGTAAAGCTTACTTCAGAGGTTATCGAAATTGATTTAGCGCATTTTGAGAAAATCAACAAAACCCAAATATTTGCCCAGGTAATTCTACCTCAAAGGGTGAACATTTTAGGGAATGAATGCTATGAACGAAATGGTAGTAATTATTAATATGCGGTAAGCTTCCACGTCAATTTATACTAGTACATCTAATTACATATCTTTTACTATAACCCGCTTATCCCGTCACAGTGTCTATCTCTAAGGCTATATCTACACCAGTGAACAGCATTCCGCTCCAACCGCTCCCCACCAATGTCGCTACCTCAGACTGATTCCTTCACGAGGCTGGGAGAACTAGTTCAAAATTCAATCCATGTTGATCAAGCGATTCAAGTGCGCTATAGTTATAAACATAAACCAGGAATGGTAAGAAATAATGTAACTGAATTCAGAATGCGTCAAATACTTTATTATTCAAACTCATGTTTTTCTGTTTGATCCTTAAGAGTATTCGGGGATAATCCGATTTGGATAACGAAATATATACATTACATTCTTTTATATAAACCCACTTATTGTTAACTTTGATCCTTAATCGATATCGAATCGATCGATCGAATATATCTTCTAAAGTAAGAATGGATAGAGTATCTTTAATAACCTAAATATCGGGCTCTTCATCATCATCAGCTGGGAAACGTCCACTGCTGGACCTCCTCAATGGTATGCCACAGTGACTGGTCCCGAGGCACTTGCATCCAATAATTCCCTGAGACCTTTACTAGGTCATTAGCCCATTTATTAGGGGACGGCCCGGGATACGTTTTCCGGTACGTGATCGCCATTACAGAACTTTTCCTCCCGATTGGTTATCCGTTCTACTCCCGTCCGATCATCGCTTGAAGTTCGGGCTCTTACAAAACACTAATTGTGGTTAGTTAGTGATCATCAATGTGATCTCTTTAATATGTACTAAATATGTACAAATTACTTTTAATATAGTCAAATGATGAATCATCATCAACAGCCTATATACGTCCCCACTGCAGGGGCTCAGGCCTACTCTCCTACAGAGAGTGTATAGGGCGTAGTCCACCACGCGGGCCCAGTGCGGATTTGCGGACTTCACATGCCTGTTCAAGGAATGCAGGTTTCCTCACGACGTTTTCCTTCACCGTTAAGCAATCGGATAATGTACTTGAAGTAATTGAAGAAGAAAAAACTCATAGGTTGGATTCGAACCCGGAACCCTCAGATTGAGAGTAATGATCAAATGGTAAATAGTGAAGAATAAATCTGTTAGTCGAAGCCGAGTCGATAAACGAAAGCTACTGTTTGTTTCGCAGTACAACTATTTTTTGAGATAAAATTTGTATTACCCATTAGAATGAACCGGAAAATGAATTTTGTTTGCCAGCATAATAAAAATACCAAACACAGTATATGTTAGTAGGCTTAAGTTTAGACTGTTAAATTATATCGCAAAATATTTAGCAAGATTACAAAATGTTCTGAGATTTCGCCACTGTTGATTTTCCATCAATCCATAAATTCCACCCGAAACCCTCCTTGGAATCTCACCCACATCTCTAGTTAAGAAAGCATGACGTAAACGACTTAATTCGTCATTTTATACTAGCTCCGTTTTTATCTAATACGAGTATAATCGTATCTCAGCAGGTTGGGCGCGGCGGCAGACTGCGACTATCTGGCATGACATCTTGACGAATTAATTTCTCTGAATGAAGTCGGTTTGTTAAACATAAGTTACGATCTCGATTGTTATTCCGCTACCGGATGTAGTAAACACGAAAACATAGATAGAAATCTGTTTCTAACAGCTTTTAAAAAGGGTAAATTAATTCTAATTACAGATAGATGTACCCCGAATTGAATGAGTAAGGGAATTCGTTTTATCAACGTATAGAAAGGAGGAAGAAAATTAAATGTATTTGAGGTAATCCGAGAATATGCGAAAAGATACAAGTGATGATTTTGCCCATAATGGTAAAAACGAAGCGGTTTTCAATTGCTTTGATGACACTTAAAAAGATACAATACTCCACTTAGAAGTCACCACAGCCTGTTAACTTTAAATCACTTCACTATATTGCCTCAATTAATCACGGTCCTGTCAAAATAATCGGCGCCGAATAGTTATGATTATATTACTCTATGATTGGCGCTATGTCCAACAATGGGCTTAATAATGTGCGGAATCGAGACGCTTAAGCCACTAAAATCTAATTTTGGTTTTACATTGTCTGACGTGTTTTTTTTATGTAGATGCTTAACAACAAATACGGTCTTTTATATTCTATATTTGAATTTAAAAGAACAAAACATTCAATATCTGTGTAAATAATAAAATACACTAGGAATTTACCAGTGTATTGCTAATGACTGGAAACTTAAACCCAAGCTCTAAGGACCAAACTAAAAAAGAAAACTTCAACGCAATGAGCTAAATAACATTAAGAAAGCATGGAATATTCGCGCACGGCTGGAGCGCGTCGCATTAGCTGTCATTTAATTCACACAATTTTTTGTTGTTGCCTTAAATGTTTGAAAAGATAGACGACTATATTCTAGCCATAACAACAACATTCATTGATAAACTAGCTTCAGCCCGCCATTTTCTCCCGTGTGGACTTTGTAATCCGTTGGAAACTGCTCGTTCGATCAGGATAAAATGTAGCCTATGTTCTTGTCTTCGGTTCTTCGGTCTTCCAAATATCCCTCTACAAAAAATCAAATCATTTCAAACTTTCAGTTCGATTTTGTGTGTGAATTTATCCCATGTTTTAATTAGTTATTTTGCTATTCGGGACGGACACAAATACAACAAATCAAAAACCATGAAAATCGGTCCAACCGTTCTCAAGTTATAAGTGTTAGAACAAACCAGACTTTCTTTTATATATTAATATATTAACATAAAGATAATAAATTGTTACAAAAAAGGCTACCTTATCTGATACGAACTAAGTAGGTACTATATATTTTTACGTTAAAAGCTGGGCAACAAGTTTTACTTTTCCTGTAAATTAACTCATCTAAAATTTGCCATTCTAGAGGTAGCAAATAAATACTCACATGCAAATTAACGTATTAAAACAATAAAAACTGCTTACAACACCATGCTTTTTAAGAGTAATTTTCCTTTTGTATTTCGTAAACGCACAATCCGTTTAATTGACCCTACATCGCCTTTATCACATAGGAGTATGTTTCCTCAGAAGTATATTTAACGAGGCACTGGGTGTGCCGTTTTCCTTTATTGGAACACAACTGTTATTTGTTTTAAAAGGCTTTGTAGCCTAGTTGCTATATGGACTCATAGGTGGTCTGATATCATGGTAAGGAAAAATTCCAAGGCTAGATATTATATGTTATCTAAGTTTACCGCCAAACAGCAGTATTAGCAATGTTGTGTTCTGGTAATGAAATTAACATGAAGCTTCAGGAAGCT
The DNA here is from genome assembly GCA_910589575.2 of Carcina quercana. Lineage (NCBI taxonomy): Eukaryota > Metazoa > Arthropoda > Insecta > Lepidoptera > Depressariidae > Carcina > Carcina quercana. The sequence continues at coordinate 11,106,869 of OU342438.1, read as the reverse complement.
CTCTTATTAACCAACTGCCTTACCGTCACTTACCATCAGATTAGTTAATGAAGGCCGAGTGCGAACACATTAAACATTAACAAAAAAATGAAAATAATGTATTGCGACGTTACCCCACTGACGGCCAATGTGATCCTTAAGTGGCTTACCACATACACTGGGCAATACAAGAAATTTTATTGCCGTCATATTATTTTGCACCGTCACTTTTATTATCTATTTTATATGTTTACTAGACTTATCCTGCGGCAGGGTCTGTGTGAATACAGGTAAATATCCTTTCGTAATGACCAGTGATACGATCTGGAGATGTCATCATCATCGAGCTAGTGTTTAAATAGAAAAGGGGAATGACGAGATTGGCATGTAAGTCAACTCATATTTCAGCATTATTGTGTAAGGATCATTTTCCCAAACTCGTCAGTAAGCCCATCTAATCGGATTATTATTAATGTAGCCTGAACTGATCTCAATAAAATTTGTCTCTCAAGTGGGATATGGCATGAAAAACAATACTAGATATTTGTGTTCTGGAAGTCAACGCATACGAAGTTCGCGAACCTAAAGCTTGAAGACTAAATCCAAGCAATAAAACACCCGAGAATAATGATTTAAAGTTGTTTTTCCTAAGCATGCATAGTAAGATCTTTTTTTATTAGTGTAGGAGTTGATCCCTACAATTGGCTGTCACTTAACTGGCTTGGCAATGCCTACGTGCTTACCACTAAATAAACACACACCCAAAGCTCTCGTGACACTGTCAATGATTGACACTTTGTCATTGACGTTTAGCAAACCACCACATTGACACACGAGACAGTGTGAGTATGCTATAGCGCTTACACTGTAGTTAATAATAATAGTAAGATGCACAACACTAGATACATTTAAAAGAAGAAGAAAAAACTACAACGATTTTTAATGCTTTCATAATTGTAAAAATTATATCCCTATGCATACATAGCATGGACTTTTATCGCACTTCTCCGCTAAGAAGCGGAGGCGTAAAATCCAGAATCCTCGATTCCTAAGCTACTGATGATCTGAATATCTAATCTTTAATTGCCGGAACACAACAATGCTGTTAACATTGATCTTATGCGACAGACTACAGATAAAACAATCAGGGGTAGTCAGCCTGTCGAATGCAATGCATAATTATAACCTGAGATTGTCTCAGCGTGAAAGATATATATTAGGGTTGACAAACATAAATTTTGCCGTCTCAGTTATTTCTGTAATAATTCCCTTGATCTATTAACACCTACGCGATATAAGCAATAGTATTATTTAGTTGAAACTATCAGGTTCGATTGAGCCATTGTAGAGATGTGTAATCAGTGGCGTAGCTAACGTAGAGCCAGGCAGGGCAGTGCCCCTGTTTCCTTCATGTTCAAAAGGTGATTCGGCTTCTATGAACGACGTATCAATAAGTTTTATAACATCATAGTTGAACGCTAAAATTTTCTCTCCACCCACTCAGATCCCTTGATAGATATAGATAAATGGTTAAAATCGATGAACTCAAATACAGTTTAAGGGCTTAGACCCATAAAATACACGTTATGTTACTGTTTATTATAGCACACATTGAGCTATAAGGAGCTGATTATGAAGTAGTTTTTAAATAGGTCCCCAACTTCATTTTGCACAGGGGCCCTAGGTTACATAGCTACGGTATTGGGTTTATCAATCGTTAATAAACATGACAAGAAAACTGATCCCACCTGTATACAAACAACTCCCACATACACACAATACCTGAACATAACACACACACACACATCTACGATATTCCAACTCTACCACCCATTATATCAATAACATGTCTTTGCTACAATGTAACTAATAGGTAAGTATAATTAACGATTTACATAATTCAAATGATCTCTAAATGAAATAGCTACTAACCAAGATAATGTATTATAAATATCGTATAGTGGTGGACTATTTAGATTAATGTTGATTGAATAACCTGTCCAGGGAGGTGTTTGTTCAGACCGACATATCCTGAGGACAGCTAAATTAGAAGCCAGCTGTTATTATAGTTACTAATAAGCACCTTGACTGCGCAGTACACAATTTTCGGGTCTCTTTGGCGGGGCTACGACAGGGTTGGGTTGGCAGCACCGTGTGTCTCGTATCGCCACGCTATTACCGTGTATGTGATAGTAAGCTGACGGGAGCCTGATCCAGCAAACCCAATGCATAATCGCAGATACGTTACTCCCGTGTAGAAACGAGGCACGCACAGATAGCCATCCCAACGCTCACCAATGCTGGATGGACGCCCCTTCGAGTCCTTGTGGCAGAACTGCTGGCTGGTGGTGCAGTGGATCAGATCGGATCGGTGGATATATGATTCGATACAAAATGATATGATCGGGATAAAATATTCCTTAAGAATCTTATGATATGAATGTCGATCAGTCTGCGAGATCAATGTAGACTGCTTCATTTTTATGACTGTTATGACGTATGGACGAAAAACTTGCTTGGAGCGTTTGACTGCATAAGCTATGTACCTAAATATAAATTGAAATAGCCATTACCTTATGCTAATACCGTGGATATTAGGTATCTTATTAAACAATTACAAAATGCAACCGTGCATGAAATAATCGCATTATTTCCGTTTCATGAACCATGGATTTTGTTACGTAAAGTAAAATATAATGAGAATGCTTTTGCCTGTGTGGGTTATAGTTTATATACTATTGATATCCATAAATAGTACGTGGGCTTCTTTTGAAGTTTTACATATATATGACGGTCCCCCTACTAGATGGACCGACGACCTGGTTAGAGTCGCAGGGAGTCGCTGGATGCAGGTGGCTCGGGACCGGTCGATGTGGCGTACCATGAAGGAGGCCTATGTCCAGCTGTGGACGTTTCCCGGCTGCTGCTGATGATATGTATATGTCAAGTTTTTATTAAAAAACTGTTATACTAATTTTTTGTACACATCTTTACACTATTGCGGTATCTCGCATATGGGGAGTTTGGACCCAATTTAGAATAACTAAAATTTTCTGTTGTGTTTTTACTCGACTGTGCCAGAATGAGGGTTATGTTTTTCGAGAGTATTTATGTACCTCTATAATTGCATGGCACGCTTTGCGACCTGAACGGCTCGATAGATTTTAGATTGAAAGGTGTAGTTAGATTCGGATTTATTGTGAAAGTGACACTGATCAAAACCAGAAATTTGAAATACATATTATATCAATTTAGATTATAGGTTCCATCCTATAGCCAAAGTCGTTATTTTTTGCCGTTATTAATTAATTAGATAAATATTCGCCATATATTTTAAAATGTATATTTTTATACATTTTTGTACTTATTTAATTTAAATACTTCTGACACCATGCTTAACAAATTTACGAAACAAATAGGCGTGCTTGTAAATAGCTATGACGTAAAAAGTGTAAACATAACATCAAATTAACAAACTGTTATATCCCCAAGGCGATAATGTCTTAATAGGAACACAAACATCAAATTTCACATGTTATAAAAAGCTATGGAGCATCGAGATAATTATAAAGAGCCCAGCGATATGTAATCGGGTCGTTAGCACCAACAACTATTCCACGCTAGACTCACATTATGCTTCATTTAATGACTAGTCACTGGCGCCAGCGACTGTCTATATTCACAACTTTCCAACAGATACATTGGGTCTTGCATCAAGCTGGCAGGCAGCGGCGGAGCGCCAGTATATCTCAGAACGGAATAGAGTGGAAATAGATTTGTTTGTCAACCAACTTTTGCTTGTTTCTCGACCCAGATCTCGTCAACGACGGTTTCAAAATGCAGTCAGAAGTATTTTTGGAATAAAATTTACCCTGTTCCCTTTTTTATGCCATAATACTCTACACGTGTGACAAACATCAGTCTTTTTTCATCCTGAGACTTACTTGATTGTGTATGTATCTATCTCATTTAAGAGGCTATGCTGTTGTCAAAGCGCCCATACAAACGTAGTCCAGTCATATTTTGAGTATTAAGCTATGAAAATCTATGAAATTTTCAAGACACAATCTAGAAACAAATATCTGTGTCGGTGGTGAGTCAGATTTTCGTTTAAATATATACTTCCAGAGTTACAGGGCGTCAAAGTATTGTATTTTTCGGTAATAAAAAGCCCCAACTTTGAACCTAATTTACAAGAGTATGAATCAATTTAGAACAATTTGGAAAAACCACCGACATCTGAAATTTCATTAGTATACTGTATTAAAAAAATGGTTACATAATATACTGTATCCTTCAAATGATCCCTGGACTACGAAACATCCAAATAACGGGTGGATAACATCGCATAATGTATGCTGTCTCACCGTACGCGCACGGGTAGGATAGGGCTCGGAGAGGGACAGCTACAAAACAATTTAACCTTGAAACCGACCACGTGGTCTTACCAACATAGCCTCTTAAGAGGCCGTACACAAAATCGAAATGGGCCCAAGTTGAGCGAGGCGTGCGTCGAGAATTGCAATGAGTGATTTCTGTTATTTTATTTCAATATTTTTTGGAAAGCTATTTTTATAGCAAAATTTTTGACCGTCATTTTCTTAAGCCCTCTCCAATGTCACATTGTGCTAAACATGTAGTATCTACTGGGCAATCTCTGGTCCGGTACGTAAATGTTAACCATCAATTAGGATGCATAATTGCTAATCAGCACCGCATTCTCAAAGCTTAATAGATTTAATATGTCCTAACCACTCACGTAGGGCAAGAACGGGTTTCCTTGGTAACGTGATAAAATATTACTTGAATGTAGTTTCTCTATCAAAAGGTAGCATTAAAAGGCACGTGAAAGTTCTTCGCAAAAGCGTAACATCCGACAGAGCGTAAGGAGATCCCTTTCGCTCTCAAGTGTGCGACAAGGAAATAGAAAATGCTACGTGCTTTTCTTTAGTTTCACTGCCGAACGATTTTCTCAAGAGCATTATGAGAATAGAATGCGTAAATAGCTAAGCGATCGCTTTCATATTCGTGTTTAAATGACAAAGACTGCAATGATTTGATGACTCATAAAATAGCACGGATATTTCCAGTTGTTTTGTGACGTAAACATATTATGTCTATGACTTTGAAAGAATTTACGAGAAGGTCGAGAAAGTTCAGTGTGGTAAGTTTTCCTGACAACTGAATACCTCTTTAGAACAAATAAAATAACGTCTAGATGCCAGATAAAAAAATCTATTTGGGTTCAGTTTCTCTACAGTAACTCAAGGTAGAGGATTAGTGTTTTTATATGATTCGGCGAACAATGGGTTTCAAAATAGAACGTCAAAAATAAAACACATTATAACATTTTTTAAAGTGAAATGGGTTTGAACCTTGTGGTTCATCTCATCTGATGGTGAGCGACGATCTGGCCGTTGGGTGGAAAACATACTCACCCAAAAGCTTCAAGTAAATAAGATAATTAAGTGTTTGTTTATGCCTACATGTAGGCGGTAGATTTGAGACTCTTTCTCGGCTGTATATTTATAAACCTGATATACTCATTATATACACTCATATAATGAAGTTTTATACGTGTCGTGGCCTGATCCTTTTATTCATTTATAGCGTTTATTTATCTATAAATCTTATACATATATAGATACAACTTAAAGAAAACTTTAATTAAGTCTCTTGTATATGCAAAGGCCTCCCCTAGAATTTAGAATTTTTCATATCAAGTGACCAGTCGTTTTATGAAATGATGGCATTTCGTAATGTGGTCAACCAGTACTGGCCATATCGTTTGTTAGGTAGAGTTAGACGATTTGTTCATCAACGTTTCGTATCGTAGTGTGCTTTTACGGATTTTCCTTTCAGCGTCATCGTGCAGCGGGATTGCTAAGGTATTCGATTGAAGTGTCACTTATATTATATCTTTGAACATTTATGTTTTTAAATTCAGTAGTCAGATAATGCAGTTGTATGGAGATATTTATTAAACGAATTTGTAACTATTTAGTTTTTACAAAAAATAGTCCCCGATTGGTCGTTCTTAAAGATAATATTTAGTAAAATTAATAAATTTATCTGAAAACATCGTACCTTTTATTTCACTCAGAGACAGATAACTCCTTGTTTTGATCCTATGACGTAGTAGCCCTTCCCGTTTGATCTGAAAAAAAAGAAGATAAAACATCTTCAAAAAGGGTATATAAACTTTCTGATGACGACACTAGTGTCATTTTTCTTGTCATTAAATCACTGACTAGAGGTCATCACACTGTGAGCTTTTTACGAAACAACAGTAATGTAATGATATATTCAAATGGACCTTCCACTGTACGTATTTTAAATGCCTATAACCAGAAAAGTAGGCCCGCTCTGCTATCACCAATATATGCCCAAAACTCTAAAGTTGAAAGTGGATTATAGCTAGAAGACTACGCAAATTAGCAAAGATATAAAGGTAGATAAAAAGAATTATAACTCAACTAATTAAATTCTAGCGCAAACTGGTATAACCAAATAAAGAGTTAGGTGCCTTTCTTCACTAGTAAATAACTATGGACAGCATTGCTAGACAGCTATTTTAACTTAAGTTATTGAAGTGAACAGTAAGTTTGTTACTAAAAATGTTGTACGTTTGTACAATTGCGATTTACCACATCCATGGGAATTTATTTTTATTGCTTTATAAATAACAAAAATACATTAAACACTATTTTCATATTTAATCTTATAAAAATTATAACCGTATATATTGCAACAGTAATAAAATATAATAAAAAATTCGTAACAGTATACTATTTCTTTACCAGCAACAAAATAGGTAACAAAGTTAATGATGTAAGTACCCTGTACGTAACTTTGTAAGCCAATGACTGTACTGTATGCGCAAGCGCAAGTCGCCTTCAGTTTATTGATTGGTGGCATTTGTTAGGATTACTTATTAGGCTAAGTATGCAAGATGGATGATCTAGTACTTATCATTGTTATGAGCAAAAAAGGTGAAAAAGTAACTTAATTGAACTCTAACGAGATAAGTTACATACAGTCATGAATTATTCAATTGTGTTATGCATTAATTATTGCGGCTGTTTTAGGGTCTCGTACCCAAAGGGTGCTTACGGAACCGCGACAAAGGTTACGCTGTCTGTCCATCCGTTTGTCTGTCACAGGGCTGTATCTTTTGAACCATAGGTAGACAAATTTCACAGATTTTTGTTATAGTGGACATAGTAAAATGGCTGCCGAGGAAACTCCCACCCATGTGTACACGACCTGTAGCAGCGTGGCCACACAACGGGCGACGATTCTAAGCAATCCAGGATCACACAAGGAGGCGAACAGCGATATCAAGCGTCTCGCGCACTTCTGGGAGGAGATCGGCTGTCTAGACTAGGTGGCTCCACTTCTACTCACGCACAATGGCCAACGTATGGCTGAGTTCTGAAACCGCCTAGGTAATAAAAATGGCTGCTGTAAGAACCAATAATACAGTAAAGATAAAAATAAAGGGACCATACAAGACACCTTTTTTCCGGATTTTTTTTTGTGATCTACTAAATTATTTTTCTAATTTTGTTGTTGTAAAATATTTATTGCTGGTACGGAACCCTTTGCTTGCGAGTCCGATTTATATTGTAACGGTTGTTAAAATAAATATTATTGTGTTCCGTTCATGGCTATTTTGTAGTGGCTAGTCTACGAGGACGGATCACGTTCAACAGTGGACTTAAACAGCTAATATAGTGAGGATAATTTTACAACTTTTAATTTGATATTATTTTACCAAAACTTAAGTCATAAAAATAGCTTTAAGGCCGGATACATTATAAATGAAAATTGCCGTGACTTTATAGTAATTTATACAACGGATGAGATAAAATAACACTAAATAACGCTAAATTTGAATACAAATTGACAAAATTAAACTATTTTAAATTGCTGCTAATTGGAAAGCATGCAAAAAATTTAAATTTAGACAAGTTAAATCAACAGGCAATTAGTGTAAGGTGATTAATTTTAATTTATTCGAAATCCCAAAAAATATGTAATTTTGATTGTAGAAATGGATGAGAGTGGAATGCCGAACGAAGTGTAGTAGATAATATATTTATAAGTGCCTTATTTATCGATAATATCTACTTTTAAAAAGAATTGAATATAGTAGTAATGCTTAGTCACAATATCCTTTGAAAGTATAAGTGACGATGATGATAACTAAAATATTGCATCTCCAAATTTTTTGATTGTGGATATAATAAAAAGTTGTTTATTGCAGGCATGGCCCATGTTAAATATACCAGGACATTTCGATGTGGGACGCTTCTATTCTAAACCTGAGACCACACATCATACTCTCATCTTTAGTACTAAATAAAGCTACGTCTCCAATAGACGCAAATTAGTATTCAAAGTCTACATAAACTGTAAACCAACATGAAGATTAATCTATAGAACTTCACTGCAATCTATTTCGATAAGATACCAGTAAATCTGAGCCTATCACCCATTAGTGGTTACTGCAGTGGATACAATGGTGTGGAACATTGATATTAAAAGAGTATAGACATGTCCGCACGTTTCACATGAGTCGAGTAAACTAGGTGATTTGAACTCACTTTGCACATTCATATGTTTGCGTCAGCAATTACGGTAAGCATCGTTACCATGAGACTTAATCTAAAAGAGACAAAATATGGTATAATCTCACCGGATTTGACTACATTTACCACAATGTAGATGATTAAAATGTATTTTTGTTCGTCTTTCAATCGTCGTAAAGTTTCCTTTAATCTTCATCTCTCGTATGAAGGTGATTAGCAACTGAAATGGTCTTGTCAAATTTTGACTATATTGCGACCTCTATAGCTCTAGCTCTAGACTAGTCAGTGACAGGTATTCTTGGCTGAATGTGGCTGGACACAGCGAGGACTTTTAATAACCTATTACGACAATAACTAATATAACAATTTGTAATGTTTCTCTAAAGTGAAATAATTAAATTATGTACGTATGACCAAGCAAGTTAATTGATATTATTTATTATAAATAAAATCACTTTTTAGCATCAGCTAAGTGGTTTAGTATGCCGTGTCCATAACTAAGGTTATTCAATGTCAGGAAGGGTATCAGAATCAGGTACGAGTATTAAAATCGTTCCTGGGAACGCAGCGGTCTCCGATGAATATTTTAACTGTACTCCAATATGACTGCGCAATGAATTTGGAGGTGGCATTAAAATAAGTTCTACCGTTCTAACGACCAAGCTTCCTAATCGATACACCTTTATTTAGGGTAGGCTAGGCTAAAATCAAATACTTATCTACACTAATATTATAAAGAGGAAAGATTTGTAACTATTTTTGTATGTTTGCAATGAATAGGCTCAAAAAGTACTGGGCCGATTTAAAAAATCCTTTACCAATAGAATGCTACATTCTTCCAATTTGACATAGGCTACATTTCATTTTGAAAAAAATTAGGGATCCTTGGTAAAATTTGAACAATGTAACCGAAGGTGTAGAAAAATGAGTCTTAAAATGTCTTTCGTCGAATGCGCTGCTGAAACTATTAGCGATAGAACAAAATAATGTACGACAATATTGAAGAACATCATAATGTCTACAAAAAACTCCGCGGTAGCATATGTCCAACTATTGTAGTTATGTCACTACAACAACTTTTTTCATTTTAAACATTAATGAAAATGCTAACCAAATTCAAACCATGCTATTTATGTGTTTATATTAATCCTTATCCAAATAAATTATTTTATGGTCAAGACCATTTAACTACCTATAAAATAGTTTTTAAATTATTTAAATTGGACTTTCCATTCAAAAGATATTACGAATTAAAAAATTCTAACAGTAAACAAAACCGCCATAGCGCCGTGGCCGTTGTTTGCGATGCAGTCTGAAAAGCGCGCCGGGCATCGCGGCGGGCGGGGTGGAGGGGGCACTGAAATATTTTTTTTAATATATAATTAATAAATAATAATTTTTAATAAATAAAAATATTTGTGAAAAAAAGTGTTTTATATCCAAATTTCCAAAAATAAATAATTGTCTACCCCGTGCGAAGCCGGGACGGGCTGCTAGTGCTAAAATAATTACATATCTATTACAAGGTTTTTATTTAACTTTTCAAGTTAAAATAAGATATCCGTTTTGTCAGATATTGTTTTTGGTAACTGTTAATTATTGAATGTTGGAATAAAAATATATGGATGCGCTTAAAATCACATGCCTAAACATAAAATTTAGGCATGTAATTCTAAGAACTTTAATAAATATATGGTGGTAGAAACAATAAACTGAAACAATTTAATTTGATATTGTTGACGTCAGTCGTTTTCGTATAAATTCGTAATTTAAATTTACTATCACTGAGTTTAGTTATCAGGTGAAATTTCTGACCGATTAAACATTGCCCTATCTATCCACTATTCAGGATTAAAGCCCTTCATCTATTTATCTTAATTACGGAATACCGGTTCCGTTATTTTTTAATCTAAACATTCCATTACTATTAATTATTATTATATACCGACTTGAAGAGATAAATGATCTCTCACTACAGCAAATTGAAATCCGACTCTCGTACATCCTCTGACACGTTTTTATTTTGAATCCCGGCACCCCCACTGTTCCATTTACATGCCCCCAAGTCACAAAAACTAATTGATTATCTTCATTCTACATGCCACCATTTAAAACCACACGGGGAAAAGCTAGATAGCCCGCCACTGTTTATTCTTTGCACATACATAATTCTTCGTTTTTGCAGGAATTTGCCACGGGCTAGCTTTTTAATTAAATGCATGTAAGCACACATTTCTACAGATTGATTCTCACAATGTAGACCTGTTTCTAGGCTGTATACATGTTATAAGAGTTACACATCATATTCGGGTATTTCACTCACAAAACATAATCTCGAAATCCCTACTCTGACTTGCAATTACTATTACGGGTAAAATCTAGCATTTTGGGGAAAGATACAAGTCTTCGCAAGAATGGCCGAGCTTCCATAGAACTCTGGGCTTGATCCTTTACAATTCCAAGAAACAAAATAGATATAAAATAGATTTTTTTTTAAATATTATACTTTCTGACAGTAATTATGGAGTCACAGTTCGCTATCTGAATTTGATGCCGTTATACCCAAACAAACAGTAAATAATATTTTGATACGATCCCATCATAACATTTTCCACTGCACTTCCGACAGAAATCTACATACAATCGTAGTATTATTATTCAAAGAATATTCAGTCTGGCTGATCAACGTCCTTGGCAATGCAAGAAGCGGTCAGGCAGCCATACATTTATGGAATCTCCCTATTATGGTTGCAATGTTCTCGCGACGGTATAAAAGATGATTTGAAATGTGCGCAGTCGCAATTGCGCGCACCAAACAATAAACATTTCAATGATATACAAATACGAGTATCTAGGCGATTGCTTCGTTTGTTATATGGAATTCAATGCGGAAGAAGTCGCAAGCTTCGCGCTACTGTAGATATTTTTAATTGAATGATAAATTCAACTGATTTTATTAAGTTTAAAATAGAGGATACACATTGGTTTGGACGCGTGATAAATGTTTGCATAATAATTTTCAGCGTCTCTTTTTTCCAATACTTGAATCCTGATATATATATTTAATTGCTTCAGTAACATTTTCGTATCTTTTAATAATATTACTGGATAAGATTTTGACGACCAATCTTCAAAGCCACCTTCGAATGCAGTCTCCCGCAAACATCAACATAAATCTACCTGCTTATTTAACACGTACATAATTAATTCTAGATCTAACGGTAGCTGATTAGAATTGAACCAACCTAAGGAGGTTCTAATTGCGTTATTTACATTTAAATCGAGCGTACGGCTGCCCGATGTTGTTACGTCTAAAGCGATGTAAACATGGGTGCGTGCTCGCAACCCTAGTTGGATTTATTGCTGGGTCCGCGGCGACAGGCTGGGCAGGAATAAGGTCACCAGTGTTAGGGTTATCGATATTGAAATATGATGCCGACAGCGGACGGCTTTGAAGTTATAGACGAGAGCAGTGCTAGCTTACACTTCAGACGAATTATTCAACGTTGACTACAATCAAACAAATAAAAAGTATTTATTGTGCAAATTCTTAGCCTTAGTAACATTGCTACATATTTAAATGTGTATTAACATAAGTTTGATGTAAATATATAACAATCACTGGTTACAGTAACATATGTATGTATTATATAATCATCACGAAAGCGGCGCTAGCTCGTAGCTTTTCGGCGTCGACTACAAACATCACACAGGAAAGCATTATTGGGATAAAATATAGACTTTGTCATTTTCCATTTAGCCTTCAAAACGCTTACAATAAACAGACTGAGGCAAGAAATTACTTTAGCATTTATGATATTTTGTGTGATGTTCTATATACTATACATTAATAACTAATCTGGTTTAAAAATATTCAAAATATTGCCAACTGCATATAAATTAAGTCGTTGTTGGATGTAAATAAATAAAAACATGTTAATGGATATAAATTTTCCTACTGAATAAATTATTTTTAAAAGCTTTATTATTGATGAACTTACTTAACCATAATCCGTTGGCTACTACATTACCCCCCGTAGCTATGCCATGCTAGTCCGGGAGCTCCAAAAGATTTATATCTCTGTTTTGTAACACGCGTCATCGTGCGCTCGCGCCGCGGCTACGGCATCGTGGACTTGCCGAGATCATCGAACGATTCTATTTGTGCTAATGGACTTGTGTATTGGAATGACATGAGAGTTTTGATTGACGATGTAATAATAAAAGAAAAAAAGTCGACGATTATGAAGAAATCTGCCATGGCTTGAGTGATCGACTGAGAAAATCATAAAACCCCTGAAATAATAATAAAACTGAGACGTATATCTGTATGATGTCGCAAATATGCGTGACGATATGACAAAGTGATACGATCGAGAGAAAAAATGTGATAGATATGTGAGAAGAGAGACTAGTTGCATTCAGACGTCCATAATGTAACAATAAACCAGCCAAGTGCGAGTCGAATTCGCGTACCATGGCTCCCGAGCGATGGAAAGAAACTTACAAATATTATTGCCTCGAATTAAAGCTCTTTTTACTGACCGCGTAGCTAGATTTTGCATGTACGGTTTTTTGATAACTTCGCAAAACTTTACTAGACACAGATTAGGTAATGTTTGCACAAATTCATGTCTATGTGACTTTATTTGAAATTTTTTGATTTGGAATCCTCGGAGATAGAGGGAAAATTGTATTTTTAAACACATAAGTAAAAAACTATGTAGCCAAGAAAACATTAAATTTTGTTTACAAACTAAAAAATTTGATATAATACCCTACTTGACTTGGTAACTCTACTTTTGATATTCCGACCGTATTTTAGCCCCGTTTCAAATAAAATGCATAATATGTTATGAATTATTTAACGCGACACCTGTGGGTCACTATTCCCGATAACTGTTCCAAATTTCAAGTCGATTACATTCGTAGTTGCTGAGATAATCCTTTGTGTCAGACGGACGGACCACAGAATGTAATTATAGTGACTGGCATTTGGTCTGGTCAAAAGTTAATAAAGCGCTGGCTGTGTTATCTGTCATTACCGTAACACAACTGTGATATTAACAGTCTTACTTTACGGGTACTTAGCTGGGAATCCAACCCGAATCCTACGCATTGTCAGTCCGACTAACTATTAGTCTAGAGACAGTTAAAAGGCAGTCTTTTGATAGTTTTACGTCATATGAAGTCACACAAAACCCAATATGGCGTCTTATGCAGCGGATGAACTGGCGAGGAAAAGCTCTGGGACAAAGGTGTTGATCCCAATACCCTTCTACCAACTGACATCCTCGATTAAGGAAAGGACTACTAGACAACACGCGAAATACTGGACCGAACCAAAAGCCTGTCGCCAAGCGAGAGAGATTATCCCATCACTCTCAAAATGTCACAATGACTATCTGAACTGAATTACATCCAGCGACTCCCGCGATCTTTACTAGATCGCCGGTCCATCTAGTAGGGAAATATCTCAGTACACGTTTCCCGGTAATTAAAACATTTCAGAAATATAAAGGTTACCTAAAGTATATGTACATATCTTGTTAACATTTTAGTTTGAGACGCTACTTCCGCGGATCGATCTGCAATTTCCTTTTCAATTGAATACAGAAATTCTAATCCGTTGAGTAGTGTGCTTGCTTTACTTGGCAACCACTGCTATCGGTTGGCGTCTGTATCCAATGGCCCGCCATATCTCAGTCACATTGAATTACTGACCAATTGATTCGAGATCAGAAAAGGCGACCTGCAATATTTCTTAATAAGGAATGATTAAGTTCAATATCCGTGTGGTTGCGGCATTAGAATACGATCATCTCATGCCTTTGTGCGAGTGTAGGCAATTTGAACCACAGTCATAGTCGCTTACGAACGTTTTGGAATCGGTCGACTGGAACCAAAAACTACACAACGCTTATTTTGTACTGACATCAGAAATATCCAAAACCTATCTGCGAATCACTCGATTCCGGCGAAAGCAAATGAGAGTTACATAATTAGATGTCTGTGTATATATGTACATCTGAAAACATAAGTTGATTTAGTGACATTTTTGGGTTCCGTAGCCAAACCACGTGCGTTTTAACATATTTTTTGGTGCATATTATTGATGGTTTTCCGTATTTTAAATATGCATATTCTGTACGGAACCCTCGGTGCGTGAGTCCAACTCGCACTTGGCCGGTTTTTTGCTACCTATTTACGTACGTTATATTATTATGGAGTCGTCAAACGAGACTTAATTACTCAGCAACGAGTTTCTATGTTATTGTTTTTTAATGTAGTGATCATGATCGGCTGCAAAACTTGTCATTGAACCAGGCCCTCCTTATTGATCGCGACGTCAGATTTTCCTTATTGATCAGGGGATTTGGTATAATCACCATCCTTAGCAGGCGCATTGGTGATGACAGTAATATGTTGCGGATACTTTTCAAATGTACGTACGTCATGACGATTGGAGCGTTGGATGGAAAGCGTGATTACTAAAGCCTCCAGTTAAAGAAGAAATGGCTCTACTACCTTTAATACCGGAACACAACAGTGCTATCGTTACTGTTGTTTGACGGCAGACATACTCGTAAACACAGAAAATTGACTACCACCAACCAAACCGAGTACCAATAGGTAGCCCCCCTTGGGAATCGAACCCGAGACTTGCAGATTATGTCCAAGTGTACAGCCTTTAGCGATGCCCACGGCATGACATCATCATCATCAGCCGGGAAACGTCCACTGCTGGACATAGGCCTCCCTCATGGTACGCCACATCGACCGGTCCCGAGCCACCTGCATCCAGCGACTCCCCGCGACTCTAACCAGGTCGTCGGTCCATCTAGTAGGGGGACGGCTTGGTAGACGGTCCCGGTACGTGGTCGCATGGACTTTGGTACGGCATGACATGGGGTGATATAATTCTAAAACCGCGAAACTGCACGCCTCTCTAAAGCCCACCTACTATATTATGCTGCCGACACGGATTTGTATAAAATAACGGATTCCACGTCGTCTAATAATGAGTGAGGTCAACAAAAATAAACAAACGCATGTAACTTACAATGAAGTGCGTTGCATATTGACGGCTGAAAGTCTGAGACTTGGTGTGCTTTTGTTATGTATACTTGTGCTTGTGTGCTAAATGAAAATGTCTGACCTAGTTACTTCATACGTGTTTAGTGGAACATCGTTGTGGCTGCTCATAGAACATTTATAAACTAACAAGTTGTCGTAGCCTTGCTTTGTCATTTCCTTTGTTATATGAAGCAGTTGAGAATGCGGAAGTAGAAACCATCTGCATTGGCATTATCGCAATAGACTGCACTACACTAAAAAGCAGTTAAATATATTATGGATTTTATGTTGTATCCAGTAAACAAGTATAATAATAGGCCTTGGTATTTGAAGAAAATGCTAACAGATCTATCAGCTCTAGTAATTTAAATACCATCGAAAAGTTTCTACTTCCTTCAGTGTTGATTTTTATACTATTCATTTTTTTATTATTTGAGACAGGTGGGGGGTGGTCCACCGGGCCCAACCATTCACTGCGACCTTGATAGATCTATTGTGACCCTATGTGGTTAAAGCACTATACTACTCGTATCATCATCATACTATTCAATACATAAATCTTAATATATAAAACAAATTCAAGTTTTTTCGATCACTTTACAACTCGAGAACGGGACCGATTTTCATGTTTTTTGATTTGTTGTATGTGTCACTGTCCCGAATAGTAATTATTGATTTATGTGGCGTTAGATTTATATATCGGTAATAGTAGATATATAATAATTAACATTGTATTTATTTCTATTAACATTAATTCTGGTATATAAAAAATGACAGGAAAATATAAGTAGAGATCTATATCAGTTCTAATTTTGAAATCTATTTGATTCAGGACACACACGTCGGTGTATGAAGGCACAATGAGTCACATAATTCCTACAACGTGATGTGAACCAGCCAGCCAGTATCGTGACGTGCGGCGTGGTGCAACAATGTTGTGGATAGAGTAGTGATGTGTAATGGAAAAATTTCGTTCGGAAATGAAGGAAAAAATTCCAATAATTTTCAAATTGTTCCATTTTTTTTCTTCATCATCTCAAAGTTACAAATCTACATTTATTTTTATACCTATACATGATCCACCTTTTTTCTCTCTAAATTTCATGATTCTAGGTCAATGGGTTTTGGTTCTATCTTTGTGGAAATATGCAACATATTTGAATTTATATTTTTATTGCGTTGACTTAAAAACTTGATTTTTGCACAGTTGCAAGCGACCACAGATTCGCGTCTCCGATATTAATTTTAACTTGATATCTTTACGCGTTCCCGAGAGAACGTATTTGACATACAGAAATCATCATCAACAGCCTATATATGTCCCCACTGGAGGGGCTCAGGCCTACTCTCCTACAGAGAGTGTATGGGCCATAGTCCACCACGCGGGCCCAGTGCGGATCGGCGGACTTAGGTTTCCTCACGATTACATATACATTGCGCCACCGACGCTTTTTAATTCTTAATTGCCGAAAGATAAATACGAGTATTGGTGAACTGAGTTTTGTATATTTATGTAACCTGAATAAGGTTTTTATTGACACTAGCTCACAACCTTAAAGCACTGCGCTAACTGTTAACCAATCATAATTCAAATTAAAACTGCATTATTCATTGTACCAGGAACGTGCTCCAAAGATAATCCAGTATTTACGAACGTACGCCTGCGCAAATTGATGGTCGGTTGATGTCTTTCATCATGCAGCTATATTGTTGGTCTAGAGCTTGTGCTTTCGAGAACAATTGAAAGCGATACATTTCGTCTTTTGTTTCGTAAAGCCATATAGCAAGTAGATATTTAGTTTAGTTCAACAATAATATTTAAGGCTGTAATTATTACTGATACTTCGCTGCTGCCAACTTCTAATATAATATCGAGTTCAAGTCCGGAAGAACTGTTGCTATCTGTATATGCCACAAGCTCTCTGGTAAAGGGACTACTGATTGTATCATACAAAGAATGAAGCCATGTTTCACCCCCTTAGGGGTTCAGATTCGAAAAATCTAGAGACTCGTGCAAATTCTGCATGGATGTTATTTTCCGCTATTTTCTGATCTTCAAAAATAAAGCTTCATTGACTTGTAAAAACAATGGTATTATACAAAGTATATTTGACTGATTTATGCTTGTCTGTCCATCCGTCAGTAATTAACAGTTAACGAGAGATACGGTACACACTGATGGGACGGAAAAACGTGTCAAGTGCCTGTTATGGTCAACCACTGAGTCCGTTTAGGTGCGCAGGCAATTAATCATAAGTAACTACCTTGTCAATGCAGCTTTACTCTGAGAACAACGTAGGAAGACCTCCAGGTGATATTATAACTAATTGGCATGCCCCAAGGGGATCTTACAGCTCACCAGTGACACAGTTATCAGTTAAAATAGAACTTCGTGATCTTTTCGTCACTCTTTACATCTGTAAGCACAACAAATTATATCTTACAGATAGTTTTTCAATAAACAACTGTATCTGAAATAATTGTTCATGGCCTTAAGGCATTTCGCTGACAAAACTTTTATACAAAAAATTTCTTTTATTAGAATCTTTGAAAATAGGATAGCTGGCTTTGTGCAACAGTTATACATACATCTAAAAATAGGATATCGGATTATAAAGTAGGGAAATTAGTATAACATAAAATAGTTACTTTAGTAAATGTATTTTTTGTATAGCTTATACTATTTGTACATACTTGTAGGTACTGTTTAGGGTTTCAAAAATCCGTTGAAAAAACGGAACCCATATAATCTCACTCTGGTGTCTGTCTGTTCATCTATTATAGCTGATAATCTCAGGTACTACTAAAGCTATCTGCTATTAGAAAAAGCAGATAATTTCGATCAGTTATGGAAAATGGTGGACTACAGATGTTGCAACTGAAATAATTGTTAATAAATTAAAAGAAAACATTGTTACTAATTGTACCCTGGTCTAATTGCACAACTATGTCTGAAACACGTTTAATATTTTGTCAAATAACGATGCCGTGGCGTTATACAGTTTATTTGGTTTCTTTATCCATTAGAATTCGCGTAAACGAGATTAAATGCAAGACCATAATGGCAAGTTTATAATAGCTGCAATGGGAATAAGCCAGGAGTTGCCGGTTAATTTGAAGACCAAGTTATAATGGTTAATCTAAGAGGCTGCTATAATTGTCGAGTTGGCTTCGTTCGGCGAATACTGATGGAGAGCGTAAGTTGCTTCATTATAATCAACTAAATGCATGAAAAACTAAACAAAATACAATGGCAGTCAGACTGTGAACAATTACAGAATTCAATAAGTCGTTGATGTAATTGGAAGTATGATGCTATAAGTTTAGTATTAGAATACAAAACAAACAAAAATTGCCAAATAATACATATTTAACAGTTAGTGTACTACTTGTAATGGACTAAACTCGTTAAACCCAACCAAATGAGTTTACTGGTACCCATTGAAGATTTGCTCCATCCACCTCCCGACTCCAGGGTCAAATCAGCGCGATGGTGTCAAATTATTGTATCGTCATTCGAATTACATATGACTGCAAAGTTTAAAATCGAAACGACGGTTAGGATTACTAGATCAAAATACTTCGTCGTTCATGTCTCCGTAGATATCGCGCCAGTAACACGGCATGAAAAGATCTAGGTTAAGTGGGGTATCAGATGAAAGAGTTCCATTTTTAATTTATTTGGGCAGCAAATTTATCAAAACAAATGTGTGAAAAAAATAGTGTTACTTTGGTACTAAAAAATCCCCTTGTTTCGCGTTCGTTCTGGCATCATCCAATCTTTTTTTTTAAATTAAGAAACTCTCTTAATTTTTTCCAGTCTTACGATATTACGTATATACAAGTTCAATTGAAATAGGTTTACGGTAAAATGTTATAATCGACATTGGTCCCCTATTTTACCCACCCTTAGATGTAGAATATTTGCTTCAAATTAAAATGCGAGATCTAAACTATTTAAATTATAAAATTGATGAAGATAGGAAGGTAAGGTAAACTCAATAAAATATACAGTCGAAATGAGAAAACACACAAATATCCTAACAAACACGTGCAAATAGTTACTTTCCTCCCTCCTCCGCAACAGTCGGACGTAAATCTTCAATAAATAATTCTTTTGTTTTTTTCCTACGGTTGTGCAATCGAGTGTTGTGATTGCAGTCACAATTGATTCTTCAATAAAATATAACATTATAGTAATCTGTGGGATTGGATTTTGTGTTACGGAGCCCACCCACTCCAGTGCCGTGGCAGCACGTGGCGTATTTAAATCATTTCGTTACAAAGGA
The DNA here is from genome assembly GCA_910589575.2 of Carcina quercana. Lineage (NCBI taxonomy): Eukaryota > Metazoa > Arthropoda > Insecta > Lepidoptera > Depressariidae > Carcina > Carcina quercana. The sequence goes on along the minus strand of OU342438.1, from coordinate 11,086,930 downwards.
AAAATATTACTATTTACTGCGATCAAGTTTCGATGCTTGCAAGCTTTTCGGCTACGACTTTAGTGAAGAAGTTTAAAATTATCGAAAAGGCCATGCTACATGATATGTGTAGATTTCAAGTTCGTCGTTTCTTCGTATGGCAACAAACAAACAGACAGACAGAGGGAAGGAGTCGCGTTCAAATTTATAATGTTAGTATTATGATGACATTCCAATTGGGGGGGGGGGGGGGGGGGGGGGGGGGGGGGAGATATCGCAAACTAATCCCTGAATCAAAAAGTGTTGTTCCTAGACTCTCAACATTTTTAAAAGACTCAAAACGATAAAAAAACTTGCGTAACCTTGGTAAGTATCGCCCTGGTATCATATGCATGATAAAGACTATAAAATACCGTATGTGACAAATTACGAACCCCTTTTTCTCCTGAGTAATACCTACTCACTTTGACCTCATTTCATCGCACAACTTTATGCGAAATCCACAGCTGCCAACCTAATCAATTTTATTACGTAAGCGGAACTGACGACTAACGGCGTTTAAAAAAAAGAACAATAAACCAAAAAAATGTTGTCTATCATTATTTATACCTGCATTTTTATCTTAATTTTTAAATACCTGATTTAAATAACTAAGAAAAAATATATTACAAGATAGTTCTGCACCAGTGAGATTTTTCCTAAACGAAACAGTGTAATCTTTGTTTATTTTTACAGTTAATTTAAACGTAAGCTCAAAATAATTACTTTATCTTTAAAAGTAATTACATTTAGCGGCCGGTTGAAGTTAAACAGATAAAAAATACGTGAGTTAATTATGAGGACCTATTTCTCACCTAGGGATATAAACAAGGCACCGTTTACGACATATTTTTTTACAATAAAAACTTAATATTATTATAATAGTAGTTTATGAAACTGGTAATAACAGGGGTTAATATGAAACAAGTATAAGCTTAAATACAAAGCCATAGACAAGGTTTTAACAATTCTTCTGTTTGTAGTCTTTTTTTTTTCGACGTAGCGTAGTGTAAAAATGCATTAAAACACTCAGGAAAAAGTTGAATTAAAACTACTTGAACGATAAAAAAAAGTGAATCAAAAATACATTTCTAAGACCGAAGTGGAGGTTAAAATAAATCATTGCTTAGTTAAGGAATCAATGTAAAGATAGAAAAATTATTCGCTTCAAACATGTTGCGTAGTGAATGATGACTGTCATAAATTTATTATTATACAGATTATTCTGACATTCGTCAATAGTCGTCATGGATGAGACAATATCGCTCCAGTGTTTATTTTTTTAAATTATTGTATTTTTAAACACCGTCGCAAAAAAGTGTTAAAATTTTCAACAACTTTAGTGTCTTACCAATAGTGCGGCGCGGTTATTAAAAGGCTATTAATTTTTAAGCTTTAAAAATCTGCTATTTTGCTGTTAGAAATGTCGAGTTAAATTACCAAAACAGACATACCGACCCTACATAAAAGATTTAACATTTGACATCAAGAGAGTCGTGTGAAAAGAACTTTCATACAAGTATGGCTCTCGAGAAAAAACATATACCGAGGAATCAAACAAAGAAGTGGCTTATTGTTGTAAAACAGATTGCCATGTAGCAGAAACACACACACACACAAAAAGATTCCCAATAGTGGCTTAATTACATGCCAAAAGCCACAACAATTAATAGCTTTCCTGAAAAATAACGATACTGTGTCGATTTTCCCTGGTTTCTCGATGGATATTTAAGTAAATTAACATATGTTTACAGGATACTTGCACTAAGTTATCTTTAAATCTATAGTATCATAATATCAAGATTTATTTCAACGGTTAAAATATAAAACAACAACAACGCAAAAGGCATAAAAACTTGATGTAAATTATATTTTTATCAATCTCATTATCAAATGTAGAAAATTATTTTAAATTAAGTTCTGGTAGGTATAAAGGCTTTTAATACTGGCTATATTCTTTATTCTTGTGACGCCATTATCAGATAAGATTTCGGTCAAGCTTTTCCTTACATATTTTACTATGTAAAGATCTACGAATATTTTTCTTCATACATAATGTAGGTAGTTACAAATGTTTTCATAGAACCCTTTTTTATCATAGAGTGTATTATAAATGTGAAAGTGATTTTGTCATTCAGACCGAAATTTGAAATAATAAGATTCAGTAAAATCTCATCAAATCTTTATTAAGTCAACCAACTTTAGTAGTCATCCGTCATCCTCCTAGCCTTATCCCACTTCACAAGCGACGTCAGTTATCTAGAACCAAGTAGCCCGAAGGCCTCTCACCGGGTTTCACAGCTTTACGTGGCTTCTGAAACACGGAATCATCTTACTTTTCAGACAATTAGGTGATACAACCTGCAATTATGTCATAAACAAACTGTCAATGCCACCGGGCATCGAATCCGGGACCTGTGCGTTTGATGCTCCACGGAGGCCGGAATGGGAACCAATTTGAACAGTCAGGATAAAAACGAAATCTGTTCTTATTTATTATTTTTATCTATAACATGGCAAACGTCCAAAAGACTCCTCGGGGTGGAAAAAACAATTCACTCTCAATAATTGTAACATTAATGAAGGTACAACTTGATGTTAATCCTCCTTTTAATTCCAAAGTCAGTTAAAAGCCAAGTTGCAATTCATTTGAAAGTGCTAAGCGCCGTCATCGCTCGCACTTGATCTCATCGGATCATCGAGTTGCCTTTGAGTTGCCTCGTCATTCAATCCACTGGTGCGCAGAGTAGCTTGATACAGAGACAACGAGGCAACAACTAGCTTTTGTTAACGCCTGCGTCTGCGTGGACTCCAGAAATTCTAGAACCCATTATATACGTCAAATATAGCTGTCCCTTTCTATGCTATAGCTAAACATCTCTAGAAGTACGTACCAAATTTATCAAGATAAAAAATTCAAATAAAGAACAATCATTTTTTACACACTCTTTAAGAGAGAAGACCTGAGACCCTGCAGCTACCCTGCAGTATCGACATGTATTATTATAGGATGTTGATGATTTTTTATGCAAAAAGATTTCATATTCGTGCTTAGGAAAATGATTAAAAGTTATTAGTATATATTTAGTACATTTTTATTTAAAAAAAGAACATATCGCATCAAGAACATAACTTACCTACTCATGATTACTACGAGTACTATTTTTAAAAAGATCCAATCCATACCGACTACAATTTAATTTGCAAACCGTAAAGATTTACATAATCTTCGAAGATAAAACGAAGTAAGGCTGCAACCGATCCCTTGTAGATCGTAAATCCCAATTTATTAAAAACTATCTTATTTTTATGCAACACTTGATCTTTATGTTGAACGTGACGATTTATGCAGAAGTCGATACATAAATCGCCACGTTAGTTGCTGCCAGTTGGAACGCCTCCGTCTCGCTCCTGTGACGTAGTGCTTTGTGAGATAACAAGTTCACGGTATACTTTTAGATTACAGAAATAGCAACAGATAAAACCAAAGAGGATATAATATATTATATAATAGATAAAACCTTCACGACGTGAAGCGTACTACATAAAAAGTCATTTTACCTGAATACCTCTTTTTATTTGTTCCCTGATTTTTCAGTAACAATGTGTAAATCGACGTACAGATAAAAATATTGCAGTCTTGTTTTTTCATTCGACAGATTACGTGTGTGAAAGCAGGATAGACTTACAGACGCATGTTTATGCCAAATTAGATTTCGTAGTTCATTAATCTAAGGGTAACCTACCGTTTTATAATGTAACACGGTCAAAGAAAAAACAAGTCCAAAAATTGACTAAAAGAGACGTTATTTTAACAAAGAAAATGGTGTAAAAGCTCAGACATATTATCTCTATATCAAGTTTAGTGTTCATCAAACTTTTTATACAGATAAAAGCCTTCTCAAAAATAATTAAACGGCAGGGGTGACTAGAGCGTGCATTTATCAGCAGCGGCAAAAAATTGTATGAAATACAATTCAACTCCAACCTAATTTTGTGCTAACTACCCTAATATGTTAGTGACGAAAACTTTACTCTGGGATAGCGACTGCCAAGTTAGAAGCTCGCTGCCAATTTGAGGTAACTGAGAATAAAAATTTACTTTGAGTAAAATTAATAAATGAAAAATTCAATTTAATCTATCTTAATTTCACCCTGTGTCTGATAGATGTGGCTTCGCACAGCGCAGTCGCGTGAGATGGGACCCCGGCACGCCCCCGCCGCCTCTGTGACGTGCTGCTCTGAGCCAGCAGGTTGTCCGGTGTGATGTATAAATAGCGCGGTCGTTGACCGACCTCCAAGCGGCCTTCACTTGCGCCAACCGCCGCCGACGAGAGACGCGCGCAACTTCAACCTGCGCCCGCGCACTGCAGTCACTACAGCCACTCAAGTTCTACAAGTACTTCTTGTACAAGTAAAAGTTAATTTTTTTTTCACTAGTTCCGTGTGATTTCTGGATAGGCGTATGTCCAGCTGTGAACTACCGCAGGCTGTACATGATTGTGGTGAAACTGCACTTTTAAAAGTAAAGAAAAATCAAGGTTCTACTGAAATCTTATTCAGATTGTCAAACCTCCTGTTAAGGGTGTCGTTTGTATCAAATTCATCTCTGAACGTTAGATCTTCTAATCTATCGCACCCCTAGGCTGCGTTCAATTAAAAAAACAATTTTTGTACTTGTCTGAGCCTTTGTCGAATTTCGTTGTTGTTTAGCGTTGAAGTGGATATACGTTTTACGTTTTCCATCAGGTAATAGCGATGTTTTAGCGCATATTTGTATGATTTGATCTATCTACGAGTAAGCTTAAGTCGCTGGATGCAGGTGGTTCGGAACTGGTCAATGCGGTATACCATGGAGGAGGCCTACGTCCAACAGTGGACGTTTTTCGGCTGCTGCGGACGATTAAGCATAAGTGGGTGTTATTTCTGAATAGTTCGTAAAGTACCAATAATTGTTATAGTATCGTATCGTATAGATTGAAAGAGAAGTCGATACAAAGTGGATTGCATTCAAGTTATTCGTTCAATAAATTGCACTTGATATACCTGTGTATGCAGACATACATCCTATGTTAATGTCGATAAACGTGTCTAGTGATTGAGTTGCTATTCATACCTTTAAGCCTATTCCTGTTTACGCAACGTCAGCTAGATTGATGTTGAACACTTATTCACTGTAAGACTTGCTCTACAAAATACCAGGTGTTGACAGGGATATGTGGTTCCTGCTTTATTTATCCTCAACGTTTTGCCCGCGACTTCCTCAGAAATTATATCGTATCATTATCAACTGCTTAGTTCATGAGCCCGCTACAGAACGTGAGCTGACTCATATATCGCCAAGTCGAACTTACTATTATGGCTTTCGCCAAGCTTCAACCTCTTTTTACGAATCCGTCGAACGAGAGTAAATTCCTCCCATATTACGTCGTTAATTTTAATTCGGGGCTAATCTTTTGCAGCAATTATACAGCTGAGAAAAAAGAAAACTAAACCAGGGTTTCTATTCTCAGTCACATCCATATAAAATCCGTTCAAAATCCAACTTTCGTATTTTTAAAATGTACTTCATCCCAACTGATGGCTTCATCTTAACTGATGGACTGACAGCTCATAATCTAAGCTACGTGTATAGTACTCGTATTCATGAAGCAGGTTTCAGACTACGCTATACTATTGTGCTATATAGTATAGCAAATAAGGACATAATGCTATACTATATAGCATGGCGTTCACATTACGCGATATAATCGCACGCATTTATAGCATGCGCTTACGGGACGGCCGTGGGTGAGGGAGGAAGAAGAGGGCGGCGTACGATATAGCACAGCATGAGTTCAGCGTATCGCTCAATTTTAGCGTATCGTAAGTATTTATATATAGTATAGCTAAGTGTGAACGTGTCCATAATAAATGTATGTGCGATATTGTTGTGCTATGAACTATATGCTATTATTTTATAGCGTAGTCTGAAAAGAGCCTAACAATGAACGCTTAAAATCGGTATAGTGATAAATTTTACCGATAAATAAAGTTTCCTACAAAATTATATGCAAATATGCAAAGTACACATCCTATTTTCTCCATGGAATGCGTAATAACTAAAACGGAAAAATAAAATAAGCAAAGATAATTAGCAATAAAACAGTCGTAAAACTCATGAAGTGAACTCATAAACGTCACAACAAAACTAAAACTAGCTTCACTTAATTAAAACAACTAATTAACTGACAAAGTAAATTTAATTACAGCTATAAAAGTTAGTCAAACAATGACTCATTAACTAATTGAAAAGTTTTGTATCTGTTTGCGAAACAAGAAGGTATTTGGCTTTAGGCTCCGTTATGTGAGTATTTTTAGTGCAATCCGTTATATGTAAAGTGCAGAACGAATGGTTGCAAGTGAGAGAAATAGTTTTTATTTGATACTAAACGTAAATCTATGACAAGGTACTCTAATATTAATGATACTACATTAACTTCACACGCGCGTCACACACTCTCTGGCCTCGTCAGAACACCAGCGCTGTGGCCTCGCTGCAGCACAGGCTGAGACGAGTCCATTTTAGCAACACACTACAACACAACTATTTTATGGTGTATAACTTCAATATTATGTTTATAAGTTTTTTTTTATTAAAATTTTATTTTTTAATTATTATATTAGTTTAATTAGTATAGTAAAAAAATTCTTAATTAGTTTTGTTTTTTGTTTTTCGTAGTGTTAGTTTTGTATAATATTGGTATCCTATTTTTAATTCTGAATTTAGTTTGATAGATATTTTGTTGTGTTGTTTTTTTGTATGTGTATTCTGTTGTGGTTTTTTTAAATAGAGTTATGTCTATGTCTAATGATACTTTTGTTGTTCAATTACCAACAATGTTAGCGCAGCAATTAATTTTGAAATGTAATTGCAGTCGATATGTAAATGAAAAAAAAATTGATAATTTTATTAGATAACTTTATTGAATCCCTTTCCAAAGAACAGATACGAAATATTTTGGTGTTTCAGACAAGAGAACAAAGACAGCTAAACAAACAAATATGATAAGAATTACTAATGCTTGTCATGGGTATAAAAAGTTGGTTTCCATAAAAGTACATAAAAGGATATTACAGAGTTTGTTGAAAATAAGGTAGTCAACTAAAATTCCAAGAGCCAACGATGGACTTCACGCCATTAGTATCAATCATTGCCTTAGATTACAGGGAAAAGCTTAAATAATGCTAGTTACTTTCGAAAAAAGAGCAATACGATTCACTACCTGCGCCATCTTAAGCATTAAAGAGCTAGAAGTAAAGCGGCAAATACAATTTTTTTCAAGAGCTCGAGTCCGTAATTCTCTTTAACAAATTACATTTCGCTATAATGAGACGAGACAATCAATTATACAGCCTTTTACGTATTACTTCTGATATTATCTCAGTAGCCGGCTTGTTGTTTTTATCGTCCTCATAGTTCAACAGCTCTGTTTTTCCCTCTTCTTTTTTAAATTATTCGCTTACTTAAATTTTCGAAATCTGTAAATTTCTTCTTTCGTGATAATTACTCTACATTATCTATTTCAAGTGTCTAACCGAAGTGGTTTCGTCTGGGAGTTGATTGTCAATCAAGAATGGAAGTTATAGATAGAAATGCAGTTAAGAAGGTACTGCACGAAATGTTATAAAGTTTACTACTATGAAATGACCTACAGTTTAGGTTAGCCCGATTCTAGAGCAAGGTCACGCTGTAGAAAAATATTATACTTATTGTTATGTTAAAAACTATATGTATTTTTCATTTAATTACTTATATTTATTTACTTGTATCAAATTTCAACAAGAACGTTCGAGAATCGGGCTAACTGATAGTCAGAAGCCGTCTCACAAATCGGGGTGAAGAAGAAACCTCGTCGAAAGAGAAAAACAGAGTAGGTATGGTATTCCTATATAGGTATTCCTTACATAATCAAATATTAACAATAAGATTGTGTCAGACAGACAGAAGATCATTAATGAAAACTTCGACCAATACAGACGACATTGGACAAATTAAAAATTAATATTTGTGTAACAACTTTGGTAACAAGGTTTATTATTGTCGTTTATTACTTTTGTCTTAATTTCCTGCAAATGCGTACGTGCTGTGGACCCGGCCGATTTGGCTGACACCATGAATAACGACCGATCGAAAACCGTTTAAAATTCAAATTTCGGATTCATGCAATTTGTATCCAATCCGAAAGCAATCCGAAACAAAAACGAAACGAAACAAAGATCGTGGTATAGGCCCCGTCCAGAACGTTTACTGCTTTTATTGAAATTCAATATATTACCCACGGCCTTACTTTCACTACTCAGTGTGCAACTTAAGTGCATGTATTTAAAAAAAGTTTTGCAACAAAAATAAAACATTTCGAGCTAAGCTGTTAATTTTATTTTAATAATGTATTCGCGGTCCATTCGACTATGTATGTCCTATATACAATAGATGTCTATGAGAATTCCACACGAATGAATGTTATTGGCATATTTTCATTTGAGTTTTTATTGAAATTGCTGTGTCTTATTAATCTTATAATTCATCAACAGCCTATACAATGTCCCCACTGCAGGGGCTCAGGCCTGCTCTCCTACAGAGAGTGTATGGACCATAGTTCACCACGTGGACCCACTGCGGATTGGTAGACTTCACACACACCTTTGAATTTCTTCTCAGGAGTCTGCAGGTTTCCTCATGATGTTTTCCTTCACCAAAAAGCCAAAGGTTACAATATTTTTTATCATTTTTACATAAATTCCAAACAACGAATTGGAACTCATAGGTACGAGCCAGGAACCCAGACCTCGATTATTCAAGGATTGACTCTCTACACAACTGAGCTACCGTGGCTTTTTTATATCTTATAATTAATTAGATGTAATTAAGAGATCGATGCTTATATAATTTGTTTTTCCCACAACTTGTGTGATAAGCAACCGATTGTAGTTCATTATAATTAGTAGACCGGCCGAGACCACATTTTGAAAAATCTCGTCGGTATCTCTTCTGTATACCTACAACAGGCAGGTATGCATGTGTTAAGAGCGTTGAGTAGATCACGAAACTGTTGTTGTAATGTTTTTTAGTGGTGGAGGGGGATATCAGTGACGTCATAAACATGGCCGCCGTCGGTTTTTGTTTTTCGTTAATTACATCGCACCTATTAAGTCTATTTGCTCGTGTATGGTGTCCTTTGAAAGCGTATTAAATTTTCTTTAATTTATTATTAGACACTTAAAGCGCATATATTATATTTAAAAAATATTTGACAAAATAAAAAAATTTAAAAAGTGATTTTAAATATATATTTTTTTACTGAGAAACCGCTGAACTTACGGTAAACGTGTTAGCATAAAAAATATGAAGAATTTTATTAACTATTTATAAACATCAATTTAATCAAAATAGGACTTAAAACGACTGAGATATGTCAAATTTTGTGGCGCAAGGAGCAAGGTAAAAAAAAGTAAAAGTAAAATGTGTTTATTTCTTAAATAACTTTTACAGAGTTTTGCAGGGGCCTTCCAGAAAGTAGTCTGTCGACACTTGTGTTGGAAGTGCACCGCGTCTTCCAGACGGATTTACAGATTTACAGAGGTGTTTTAACTGTTTTATAATAATTATGTCACAATGTTATTATGAATAGATTATTTAAAAGATGTGAGCAAAACCAAGTATGTAATAATAAGGATCATCATCGTCTTACCTGTTACAAGTTTTCTTGAATTGACAATTTATTACAATCAATATACAATCTGCTACTACGATTATGTCTTAGTCGACATGGGACTGACTAACTTCAACAGTAACAACCTCAAGGCCATGGACCGCTGTTAAACCATCAATTAACTCAACTACCTTTCATTACATAAAAACGAGGGCCATGTGTGTTAAAAAGTCAACAATATAAAATTGCAATCCTGACGTATGGTGGTGAAATTACATGAATAAACAAGGAGTCTGCGTCAAGTTTGACAAGCCCTACAGACATAAACTCGTTAAATAAACGATTTATTTATTTGCATTGCACTTAACTCCTCTGCTGACAGTGTACATGGGGAACAATCAGATCACGGAAGAATGCAGACAGGCTGCTTGTAGATCGTATGTCGTTTTCCTTAAATTCGGAATGAGTATGAAATATGAAAGAAAACTCCGTTTGCGGGATTGTACTTCTAACTAAAAACCTAAAGGTAGAGTTGTTTTACAGTTGTGTATATTACTAGTTTTCTAATTTGTACATTATTAAACAATCGTTTTTAGGCTTAATCCTATAAAAAAACAATATGAAAAAATTAAATAATAGCCACATCAATCCGCGACTATTGACCGTGATAGGAACGTAACATATACTCGCTGGATAAATATATTTACCGTAAAATTTTATAGCGCATCACATTGTAAATTTTTGCACATTTGTTATATTTTGTTAAAAACGCCATCTAGTAGCACCCAGTTGAATAAAATCGTGTGATTTGTAAAATCATTTCGTAAATAAATTTGACACTAATTTGAAACATTATATCTTCGCTTATGGCATACCGAATGCCTTTCTGTAAACGGCAGTTGATTCATTGCACATTTTACTTAAAATAGCAAGTAAAAACAACAATAAATAGCTCCGTCTACGCTTTAAATTTAATCTGCGCTAAAGACCCGGACTCATCTCATGCATCAACGTTTTTAATAATTTTATTTACGTGCGAGTTCACACGGCGGGCGGCGGGCGGCGGGCGGCGGGCATGGCGCCCACTTCCAACATACGAGACGAGTGATGGATGACGCTCCCAGAAGAAAGAATCGCTAATTGATACTGTAACTACAGCTTTAATTTAGTTTTTTGCTCGTGTACAATTAATAGTTGACGCTGTTGATATTTGAGTAAGCGTAGCGTTGGCGCAGTGGATAAGGCCCTCTCAAAATTAGGGTTCCGGGTTCGAATCCAGCCATGTATCTATGAGTTGTTTTTCAATTCAAGTACATTATCCGATTGTTTAACGGTGAAGGAAAACATCGTGAGGAAACCTGTATGTCTTGAACAGGCATGTGAAGTTCGCCAATCCGCACTGGATCCGCGTGGTGGACCACCATACGCCATACACTCTCTGTAAGAGAGTAGACCTGAGCCCCTGAAGTGGGGACATATATAGGCTGTTGATGCTGTTGATATTATATATATGTTGATTACATATACGAGTATGTTCCTGAGTGTCCGTAGAAAGCTACGACGGCATAATTCAGGATATGGTCGCGAAATCTTATTGCGGGCACGAATAGCTATTTGCCACGCGTGGTGGTTATAGGAAGTTTTCATGAACAGCCAATGTAATGTGGCCATAACCTTGGGCATAAGATAAGAAAGACGACATTCTTGGAAAAAAAATATGATGAGATTGCAATTAGCCCTTGTCTCACTTGATGGCGAGTGACGATAAAGCCGATGGGTGGAAAGCATGCTCACCCAGAATCTGAACAAAGAAGCGATGGCTACGAGTATGTTACTTTTCATATTGGAACACAACAGTGCTGTTAACACTGCTGTTTCGCGGCAGACGAACATAGAAAATGCCTTACCACCAACCAAACCGAGTACCGATAGAATTGTAAGTCGAAGCGTGTCACTAGGGCAAGGAGGCTTTACTTAGCTGAATTTACTAAACTCGTTGGATGTTTTATGAAAAGTTTTTCATCAGAGCACCAACTACAATAAACGAACGAATGAAATACATTCAAAACCATAATTTCGGATACATATAATTTGCACGAAGTCCGAAACGAAACAAATCTTGTAGTGAGTCTTACACGGCTAAACACTTCTCTAGTACATACCTTGTATAAACCCTCTCCCACACGCTACTCGTGCAATGACACTGTACGCTCAATAGGACATACAACCAATCCCTAACAAACCCGTTCATAAACTATAAAAAGTAAATTGAAAATCTATAAGAAAGCGTTGAAGTCTACACGTCATTAGTCGCGGTAAGTAAATCGCTGCGGACGTGCACCGCTATTATTTTAATCGCACATGTGTAGCATCTCCAGGGACGTAATCAGGAGGGGGCCACGCTGGCTACCTCTATAGTACAATAATAAACTAAAAATCCGTGATTTCAACTTGAAATCCCAGTTTCTTTTTGTACAATTTAATATACTTCGAAGTGGAAATTGATTTGATTGACCACAGCAGCACCTGTTTCGTTCCTGTTCATAAACTTCATAGTAATAAGTACCAATAACCGAACAAAACTAACAAAAATTTGGATTTAAACGAGAGTAGAAAATCAAAAATGTTTATTCAAATTACGTCAAACATTCTTTATAGCAACTATACTTTCGGAAAAGCGTTCTGAAGAATAGAAACTATACAGCTTTGCATATGAGTATAATAGATAAGTGTAGTGTGTATGTATATAAGTTCGCGTAGCATCCAATACAGAACCCAGTTCATGACCTGCATTTGTTGCATCCGCATCACTTGCTCTCTCAGCACACTATATTTTGCCAGCATATGGCTTGCATGGACTTCATAATTATCACACGGGAATCTTCGAACGGGATAAAAACTATCTTAAACCCTTCAACTATCTCTATACAATAGATCAAGTCATTCTGACTCTCCGTTCTGACGTAAAAAGTACAAACAAAGTCACTTTCTCATTTTTACTATTACTAACTGGACTCCTAATATTTTTCGATTGGAGGTGCATTGTAACACACACATATTTTATTATATATTATATACTAGCTACCGCCCGCGACTTTGTCCGCGTGTACTTCAGGATGTATTCTACTTGTTCGATAGGCACAGATGACGTATATGACAAATTATTATACAGCATAAGGTACAAAATAGTGTTTATTTTGTTACGTAGTCTAATAATTTAAAGAAAAAATATATTTTAATATCTGACGTAGTACATTCAAATAGTCTTTACACCAATATTATAAACGCGAAAGTTTGTATATACGGATTTACATATTCTATGGTCGGTTGCTAGGCAACGCGTTTTTGTTATGCCAAAATTGCCCATGTAATCCCACTAATATAATAAGTGTGATTTTGGACAATTTACACTATATGTGTCTTTAGAAATTATAGCCTATATGTTATTCTGATGTATAAGCTATGTTATTGTAAAGTTTCATTCAAATCCATTCAGTAGTTTTTCCGTGAAAGCGTCACAAACATCCAAACATCTAAACATCCAAATATCCAAACTTTCACACTTATAATATTAGTAGGATAGGATAACGTATTTTCCATGCAAATAGACAAAGCTGCGTGCAGACCATTAGTGTTAGTGTTATATATAGGTAGTTAGTGTAGTAAGTCTTTAGTACAAATATTTCGAAAATCAATACTCTATGGCCACCGCAATCCGACCCTGGTGCGGTCGTAAGTGGTACAAAATACAGAGATTGATAACCATTGCGCAAGTTGAATTTATTTACGTAAATGGTCATTTCTGTATGACATGATGTACGGTCAGTGGTCACCCGTATTCAAATCTAATTGACACTCGTTAAGGTACAATTTGACAATTCATTTTTATCACCATTAATTGTGTATTTCAATAAAATGTTTTCTTTTAGTTTTCTTTTAACAGATACTTTAAATGTCGTTAAGATGTCGTTGCATTGCGTCTGGTTCCAGAATTGTAACAAATCATGTTCCTGGGTAACGGCGACTAAGTGAAGATATCGTGATTGTGGTAAATCCCCCATGGAAAGTCTAAAGTGGAGAGAGGTTCACATCCAACAGTGGACTCCTAAAATTGAATATTACTTGTTATTCATACTAGTTATTACTAACTATAATTTAATAAAATTTATTAATGTTAACTAGTCATAAGAATTGAAAGTAAATGTATTAATCTAAGGTCATGAAAATGTATTTGAAGTAACACTAGGAAGAGCAGGGCCTCCTAACACCAGTCATCAGTACTTAAAAGGAGGTCCTGAAAGTATTGTATAAATTATTATCCTATTACGAAAAATAAACTATTTTATTTTATTATTTAGTTATTATTGTTATTAAAAACAGGTACATATTATTATATTTATACAAAATTTGACATCTAAAAGCTCCGCGTGCGTTGTTAGAATGTAATTAAAAAATTAATATATTTATTTATGCATGTATAATGTATATACATATAGGGTTGCACTTGACCTTCACGTTACCTGATGGTAAGTACGAAGTTACTTAACTAACAGACTTACTTATATATATCTAGTTTATTAACATCAGACTTGATTTTTAAAAGAAGATAAATTTTTCACCTACATCCATACTAAACAGCTACATCCGTCGCTCGGTAAAACAAGAGTAATTTTTTTAAACAGAACAAATAAACGCTCATAATACCATTTCATTTTAAACAAGTTTCCAACTGGCCAGTTAAACGAACATAATTACCATAAACTAGAGAAGAAAGCATTAAACACTTCTTTGCTTTTGCGTTAATTTGCAAAACGTTTTAATTCCGCGAAATTTACCCAGCGGGCACTTAATTTGGCAATTTGTTAGATTTATGGTTGAAAGTCGTACCAAAACACTGTGAATCCAAGATAAAGTATTTCTGTTTTAACAAAGAAAGTCGAATTATTAGACTAGACCGTCTCGATAGTTACCAACGATGCGTATCCGAATTTGTTTTTGCTTAGAAACGGTTTCAGGGCAACGGTAGTCCTAAAAGCTCTGTGAGAAACAGCTGGATCTGAACATTTTATAGTCAATAAGTGAATAATTTATCTGCAGCCGTGTGGTGCCAGATTTTTGAATTGTCCCACATCATCCCAATAACGGTGTCTTAAAATATGAAAGGGGTTCGAAGATTTTTGTTGGAAGCCTGGCCTTAGTGATCGGCCGCCATCTTTTTTTTCTTTCAGTCGACAAAAAATGTAAATAGTGTCCATCTTTACTTCAAAATACCTGGGAAACGTGCCGCTTTAGGCCACTATATTTCATTACATTTTTTGTTCATACAATTAGTCCTCTACCCAATTAGGTCAGCAGAATTGTGTGCTGCCGATTTATAAACAAAACAAGGCCAAAATCTTCGAAACCATTTCCAGGAGACCCTCTACCCATACTTCATGAAATACAGTTTGGTGTAGCATTCTATAAGGCTCATTTCAGCAATGAACTTTTGTAGTCGATGAAAGTCAACCGCATTACTTAATAGATAATTCTTTAATCAAAAGAATAATTATTTGTCATTCTTTGTGAGCAGGTCATTGGCCGGAGTAAACAAACGCGACTCCCGGCTACCTGCGATGCATCCGATGCAATGGTTTCACAATACGGCATCCGTTTAATGCCGCCATGACATGACTCAAATGACAGAGATGAGTCAGCTAATTTCCGCATCTAATGAACTAGTTCGACCTCGTAGAATGCCGGTTGCAACACGCTGTACGGCGGTCCCATAATGAAACCTAATCCAGATCATGTTTTGAGAAATATACTGTGGTATATCTTTTGTTCTTGAAGTATTATGCTCAGTGTTTATGGTTTATTAACATCTTACACTGAAAATATAACAGTTACATTGGCTGTATGGTGTTTTGCCTTTGCATTTTCCTAGTAAGTAAAAAACGTAAAAAATATGAGTTACATACAATAATCAGTCAATTTATCAATACAAGTTGTCATAGGCTATATCAATTGTTTTTATTAATAATTTCTTAGGAAAATAAAATATGCAAAGTTCAAAATCATGTAAAAGCTGTCTTAAAGAATTATACCAGTAATGTCATAAAACGGTATTATTTATTAAATACCTAGTTGTCGTTTTTTCGTGTTTTTTTGTTGTTGCAGCGTAGAAGAGCAGGACCCGATTGACGAATTTAAGAGATGCATTTTTTCGCTGCTAATAACAACTTTTTATTCATTCCGTCAATTCAATTTCAATCCAAGGAAGAAATAATAAAAGTAAAGGAAAGTTGAACTGACAGATATTTATTTTACGCAATCGATTATCAAAATTAAAATTGTTTTAAGCGATCGAATTACATCCTTCGCCAGCTCTCATTTATGAAAGTCACGAACTACTCATCCTCGGTCTGCTTACAAAACTTACTTTCAGGTGTCTTCGACCGTTTAATGTCTGTTTAAACATTAACAGAACACGGCACTATACATTCCAGTGAAAGCGAAAAGTAATGGTTGCCAAATAAAAAGGAACACGCGCCTTCTAAAATGCACCGCACAATGGTAGGTTTGGTCTGCTAGCCGGATCGTAGTCCGATCTCGACAACCGTGACAATTGAGTTAGGTTTTTTACCAATTTTTTTACTACACGACAATAAATTGTTCACTTTTTACAACGATGAAAGTGGTTGAAAAACGTTCATTATGTTAGCGAGCTTTTGTGTACGCGTCGCGGTCGTTACGGGTCATAATGAATGTTATACCGCGATCGGTGGCCGCTTGGGCGACATACTCGCGTGCATGTAATATACTTTTGCGCTTATTTTTATTGCCACTTAGGAAATAATTTGGATAATTAAAATATTTCATGCGATACAGCCGGTGCATGAGATGTCTTGATAGAGTAATCTGATGATTAAGCCCTCCAGAGAGTGCGGCGTTAAGAAAAACATTACACTGTGTATTTGGAGCTGACAGCTTAATTTCATTCTATCTATTCAACTAATAAATTGTTGCGTAGCTGTTATGATAAATGAGAAAAGAATAACATTTTTTGATATTCGTAGCATGCGAGACGTTGCACGAAGGCACAGTTTTCTTTGATGAAGGTTTGCTTGCTCAATAGACAGTGAATTAATTCTTATATGTACCCAGTCCTCAGCTGCAAACAGCCATAGGCACGAAATGAATAATAATACATAATAATAAATAATAATGCTATGTGTAATTATTGTTTGCTTTAACATAACGTATCAATACATCTAGATTGAGAGCTATGTTTCTGTCATTGACATATTTGCCTATCTACATTCGCTTACTAGAATCATAATCGAATAAAACATTACAAATTGATTAATTTCTATTAGATATCTGTTGTAACACCCAGCAGAATCACGTGGGACAATTGCCACGTAATACAAAGTTGCACAATACACATTCGTGCTAAATCCCCTATAAAACAGCTATAATTCAAAAACAATGTATGCTCAAGCAAGGATATTTCCCTTTCAAACGCATAGATTACCCACGAGAGGGCGTGTGAGGACCGTCTCTCCTAGAGAGCATTGTGACGTCACGCATTGATTTATGTAGTAGATGCTGCGCGTGCGGCTCGTCCTGACAGGACTATGTGCCAAGGAAAGGGAAAAATGTAGACACAACTGAGTTTTGACTTAACGCAAGCTGGGTATGCATATTGAGGTACATTACATTGTAAGAACTGTTTTAATCTTGACGACACTGAAAAAATAGTCATTTTCAGTTAATGCAATTGTTTGATGCGCATATTGAACTGATCTACATGCCAAGGACTGTTTTTTTAACCGACTTCAAAAAGGAGGAGGTTATCAAATCGACGGGTATGTTTGATTTTCGTTTTTATTTATTTATGTTTGTTACCTTAGAACTTTTGACTGGGAGAACCGATTTGGATGATTCTTTTTTTATTTGAAAGGTGGTGCTTCCCGTGAGGTCCCATTTCAATTTGGTCCAGTTCTGACAATAGCATCAATGAGAAAACGATAGAAATCTTAAATTTGCCTTATTAAAAGTAGACTTTTAGGGCAATTGAAATCGGTTTCCAGTTCTTTTACAATGCATTTTCTTGTTAGAAGAAGAATGCCTTTAGAGCTTGTAGCGTATAGACGTTGCCTATTGTTGCCTATTTTATTTTTTTATAAAAGATAGCCCAACTCTTGACCTCAATCTCACCTGATGGTAAGTGACGATGAGGTCGACGATGTTACGTGTTGGTCTAGAAGGTGCCTTTACTCTTCTTTTGAAGATTCCAAAGTTGTAGTTTTTGGGGAACACGGAAACCTGTAGGCATTCCATATTTAAATGAATTTCCAACAATTTTTAAAACCCTATTTTCAGTACATGTCTCCTCAAAAACCTCCATAACCGAACAGTGAACATAATCTGGATAATTTTCCTTTCTTTTTGCTCCTGAACTTTTTATTTATAGGAAATATATGCTCATGTATAGAAAATTATAAAAATCTGGTAACATAAAAATCATTTTCAGACCGCGGACGATTACAATCATCTTGCTGTCCTTATCCCACTCGGAGCGGAGTCGGCACTACATGTATTGTTATTCCACTCGTCCCTATCAAGCGTCGTCTCCGTTCTTACACCTTTCAGACACATATCATTCTTCACACATTCCATCCATACCTGCTTATGCCTTCCTCTACCCCTATATCCATCAACCTTCATGCTCATCACTTTTCTTGTAATATGTATTTCATCCCTCCTCATAACATCCCCATACCACGAGTATCTATTACTTCTCATTGTCGACGTTTAAAATAACATTCATTTGTTTTCAGTACTTTAAAAGCTAATTAGAATATCAAAGCCCCCTTTCACGTGGCGCTATACTATAGGCCTGTTTCCACTAATAACAAATTGCTTGGTTTATAGTTTCTAATTATAAATGAGGAGACGAAGATAAGAAAAAACTAGTATATTTCTCAAAAAAGTTAAAGATTATTAATATTTTTAGAAAATGGATTCGAAAAAAATAGGCATTAGGTCACGTGACAACGAACACGAAGAACGCGGCGCAAGAAAGTGTGACGTCACGCCTCGCAAAACATCATTGTTGTTGTTGACGTTTTCATACCACAGAGCAGGTTATTTCGCGAGCTGTGACGTCATTCAAGACGCCATGACACTATTCAGCGTTTTCGAGGGAAATATAAATTCCTTTTTTTAAATACAAAATACGTAATGTAAATTTTGCTTTTTCTTTAAAATATAGCTTTTTGGGGATATAATATAGATTAAAGTATATAACTAACCAAGTTTTCAAATTTTGTCAACTAGCCTATTGTAAGCAATAAATGACATTATCTCAAGGTGTCACAGAAGTCGTAATAAATTAGTTGAATGAAGTTTCTAACAAACGAGATTAAATAATCTACGAGTATAACATTAATCAACACCTAATAAACATGGAAATTTGTGAGATAATTATAGTCAACCAATGATTCAAACTTGGAACGTAATTGCATGATTTATGATTATGACCTTATTGACTGTACAACACACGTAAGTTTTAATATGAACAAACAAGCATACAAAATGAAGTCTATTTATTTATCTTAGACTTTTTGGCATTTTAGGCCCTGTAGTTCCAGTGTAAAGTTATAAACGTTTTACGCATATTAATGTAATATAATGTAATATAAGTTGTATGTTTCCCAATTATATTAAATAATTTTAATTCTTAGTCTGTATTGTAAGGTCAACAATGACTTATATTTGTTTGTTGTTATCACTAAAGGGTGAAACCTATTCTAATCGTGACCATCTGATAAATGTAACTGAAATGAACAATACAAAGCGTATTTAGGTAAGATTCAAAACAATTTCAAAATAATCCCTGTGGCTTAGGGGACCAAGGGAATCCTAGGGGATCCTAATAGAACACATGGACCAGAAATTTTCATTTCGGGATCCGGACCTTCAATTATTACTATAAAAAATTCTGTCCGTTTTGTACCGTTACGGCGTCAAGGAAGGATTTATAATTTTATTATTTTGCGAATTTTCAGTCCTGACTATATGGTTGAGAAATATATTCACATCCGGCACAGAAAAATCTTTTAGCTTCGTGTGATGGGATGAAAAAGGGTAAAAAGTTCTTTTATTTGCAAACCACGAGAACTTTGTAAACTCGAAAAGATTACCCGACTTACCGATTTCGAGTGAATAGGCCTTGGATAACCTGTCTGAGCTGTAGAGGTATAAACAAATCAAAGTCGTGTAGTTTCACCATTATGTGCCAATTTTTTAATCATTTTTTTTTATTTGTCTGGTTGGGCCAAGGAAGGACATAGTCAACTTTCATGCTAATTGAACTATTTGTTCCCATGATATAAATCCTTAAGTCCACGTTGATAGAAGCTAGTTAATAATAAAAATATTATTTAAATCGAGTATTTAAATTAAACTGTCATTTATAGGATTATCTCAGCAAATAGAATGAATTGATTTGCAGCGCAGCACTAGGATAAATATTTGTCACAAAGCCGCATAACATTGTACTGAATAAACATTAAACCACGAATCGGATAGGAGAACTGGACTCGATATAAAGTCAAAGTTATCGAGTAGGAAGTTGTCGATTCCTCGAACAACGGCACAAAATGTAGATACAAGTAAGATCCCATTGCATTGGTCCCGGCACAATATCTCGATAACGCACGCGTGGTGGTCGCCTGCCTCATACCTACTCGTGCTTGATAGGGCATTGGTGTTGCATTTGACAACCGGTTTAATACACGGTTCTGTTTTGTTAAACATGTCCTACCCAAGACCGAGTTTTACAATTGCACCGATATCCAGTGGTGCCCAAAGTTTTTGTTGTCGGTTTCCAATGACAACCTAAAAGAATATTAGCATCCGATCCGATGTTCATACGAGTACGAGTAGAGATTAGTTTGACCGATATTTCGTCCACGTGGACTTTAGAAATCGAAGGCTCGATCGACATAAAAGTAGCCTGTGTCCTGTTCCCGTCCTTGAACTATACCTACACAAAACGGCAAGTCAGTTTGACCCTCCGCTCTGACGTGAAGGAAGTACAAACATTAGTATTAATTTTTATTATAAGTTTACTGCTGGTGGTAAATCAAATTTTTATTGATTTTTACAGATATATATTTATTTACATAGCAGTTCTTTTGCAAAGCTGAGATCGTGTCTTTCTTTAATTGACTCTGCTTCCACTCTCTGAGCGTACTGAAACGTATTGCTACGAGAGCTGCTCGATGACGTCATAGTAACTTTATAGACCTCACTCTATTTGGTGCGATCTTTACAATACCTGAACTACCTGCCTATATGTAAAATGACAATCAACAGAGAGAATTATTATGTATTTACTGTGTACCTATGAGTGGTTTTTCAATTCATGTACATTATCCGATTGCTTAACGGTGAAGGAAAACACCGTGAGGAAACCTGCATGTCTTGAACAGGCATGTGAAGTCTGCCGTTCCGCACTGGTCCCGCGTGGTATACTATGTCCCATACACTCTCTGTAGGAGAGTAGACCTGAGCCCCTGCAGTAGGGACATAAATAGCATGTTGATGTATACAAAATTATCAAAGGGTCCCTCAATCCACTATTTGACAACCATTGCCTCAAGACAGCACCGATAATTTATAGCGTTCACCTAATAAGCAGTGCACTCAATATCTTATCGATTGATAAGCTTGTATCGTTTATTCTATTGAATTGGATCCTAAGGCCTTGGACGGCCATAGATACAGTTTCGTAGGGAGAGATGGTCATCGCAGGCGATTAATAAGGGGATTCAATTTGATGGTGATATTGCTACTGTAATATTTATATCAGAGAGGTATTTCGAGGCTATGTTGGTAAGACCGCGTGGTCAGTTTCAAGGTTAAATTGTTTTGTAGCTGTCCCTCTCCGAGCCCTATCCTACCCGAGCGCGTACGGTGAGACAGCATACATTATGCGATGTTATCCACCCGTTATTTGGATGTTTCGTAGTCCAGGGATCATTTGAAGGATACAGTATATTATGTAACCATTTTTTAAATACAGTATACTAATGAAATTTCAGATGTCGGTGGTTTTTCCAAATTGTTCTAAATTGATTCATACTCTTGTAAATCAGGTTCAAAGTTGGGGCTTTTTACTACCGAAAAATACAATACTTTGACGCCCTGTAACTCTGGAAGTATATATTTAAACGAAAATCTGACTCACCACCGACACAGATATTTGTTTCTAGATTGTGTCTTGAAAATTTCATAGATTTTCATAGCTTAATACTCAAAATATGACTGGACTACGTTTGTATGGGCGCTTTGACAACAGCATAGCCTCTTAAGAGGCCATAGAGCGACAGAGGCGCCCTCATTCGCTCCTTTTGACATTTCTCCGCAAACTCTAAATCTTTTGTGATGTAAAATGAGTTCGATGTGTATCAATGTCATCTGGTTTGATGGTAAGTGGCGATGTAATGTCGAATGATGGAAAGCTCACAAAGAAGTTTCAAGTTAATGAGGCAGTGACCATGTCATATTTAATTACGGAAGCACATAAGTGCTGTACAGATGCTGTTTGGTGACAGACTTAGATCATACGGTGGTAGCTAGTCTGGTAGATGTAGAAAAGGCTCTACATACAAACCAGAGAGTCAGAGATAACCCGCACTGGGAATCGAACCTACGACCGTAAAACCGTCAAATTTACTAGAATAAAATAAAGGTAGTCGGCTTATGCGACGACAAACTAGTCTAGACATGGTTCTGGTCTTAAGCCGAAACCACCATACAAACATTAACCAAATAGCTTTTCCTAAAACCTGGCGTGATTATAGATCGCCTGTAGCACCGAGAACTGATCGGCTACCGGTCTGGAGCTATTATAGCCCTAATAGGCGCACAGTTCACCGAAGGAAATTATTAATCATAACGATATACAGGATTACATTAAACTATGCACGGTTATCTCATACCACCCGGGACTAGTGGTGGAGTTCTTGTTGGGTAAACACGTGTCTACAAAATTTATGCAAGTGATAATGGCGCCTATGCAAAATGACTTTAGATATCTAAGATTCTATCAAAAGATAAATAAAGTCAGACAGCTTCAACCTCCGTGGCCTAGTAGCTAAATGTTGGACTGACAATCCACTGGTCCCGGGTTCGATTCTCAGTGGGGGTATCGTACCTAAGTCGGCCACTAAATAGCGGTGTTAATAAAAAGATAGCATAGACAGCGCCTCATTAGTTTGTAGCCATCAGGTGACATGAAGGCCAAGTGTATCCCATCAAACATTTTAAAAAAGGGAGGATTTATTCTGCTTGGCTTTACAATCACGTGATGTTCAATGATGAGAAGACCATGTAAAAATCATAAAGGAACATCAAACATCATCATAAGCGACCGGCCCAAAACAGTTCTGTCTGGCGGTAGCATTAGATAACATGAGATCATGAGTCACCTAAAACTGTCCTTCACCAACCAAACTGAGAATCGATAGGTACCTCAAACGGGAATCAAACCCGGGACATTAGTTTTAATAAGATATTTCGATTGTCAGACCAACTGTGCAACCTCTACGCTAAGAAGACGGTTTAAACATTTATCTAAACTGAACAATTGAATTTCTGACAAATAGGTGGAGTGCGTGGGTCCTAAAAAAGCTCTTGTACAATCCCTGGACAATGAATATATACCAACGGTGACGCGAATCGTTGTGCACCTAGCTTTAAAGAAGACACATTATTGTGGAGCTTCCTTGTAATCGCTACTTTATGGCAAATTTATCTCATATTTAAATCAGAAATGTGTGTGGTCTGGTCTGTACCACTCCTTTTTATATAATTAACTGCTGTGAATCATAGTAAAATTTAATTCTACGCTTTCGCAACTCCGCCTATTTGAACAGCATTATGTAACTTAATTTATTCATCAATTTACATAAACAATAAAGCACTTATGTTGTATTTATTAGGTAATTAATAAAAACACATACGAATTTCTGTATAGTCATCAATATAAAGAAACAGAACTTAACTACCAAAAATTGCAATGTAACCACGTAATTTTTAGTTGCGTGCTAAATATCCTTTCTCTCACTCTCAAACTTATGAATAAAGAAAGCGACAAACGGAGAAATGACAAATACATTACAAACGACTTAGTAGGTAATATGATAAGGAATAAAAATCTCACATAACAGTCATCTGAGACACTCGCAATTACGCCGAAAACGTTTTGTATCAACACTCCCAAGGAAAGGGATTGCTGACGCTTCATTGTAGCGTATAAGAAATATTGAAGCCGCTTCAATATTTATAAAACGCTAAAATTAGATGTACAATACTTTTAACACAATTTCCAAGTAATAGTTTTATTTGACGAAGACTCTTTGCTATTGCTTTGTCTGCGTTAACTTGAAAAATCATCACACGTTATATCTTTATTAAAGCCAAAACTAACTAATCACACATTTCACAGGCTCTGTGCCTGCCATATTTAATCGAGATTGGTACAGCCGTTTAGCCGTGATAAGTCAACTCACTGACAGTTAGTATAATTTTTCATATTAGAGAGATTACTGCCTCAGAAGTTGCAAAAATAATAACCTTGTGGTCTCAGCTTTAGAGTAATACAAACTCATGTCTTCCCGCAGGTACATAGCACTAACATCTTACTGCGATCATCAATGCACCTGTCAAGCGTTGTGATTATGAATAGACCCACGTGGACAATCTATGAGAGAGGCGCATGTCCAGTAGTGGACTTATGCAGCTGAGTATGAAGTAACATAACATAAACAATTTTGTATTTTCACAGAGATCAGACTTGTGGCCAATGACCCATATATCCAACGCTGTATGGGACATCGGAGTGTTAATACGTAAAAGAACACGTTCTTAAATGAACACCGCTGCTTATGAGTTCCTAATTACTGTACCAAGTTACATAATCAAACCGCATACCAAAATCCGAGCGAAGGTACATGCATTCTAAACTCACGCACTTGCTCTGACGGACAGACACATCAAGAAGAAAAAAAGACTGCGTTTCCAGTCCATTTATCAAAATTAAGTGTTGCTATACGGACAACATATTAGTTCCGTTACCGTTACCCGTTTGGAAATGGTTTATGAAAAATCACCAGCATTTTGGAGGCAAGGAAAAATGGGAGGTTGCGTAAGCGGGCCTTGAAAATATGTTTAATCCGATGGGTGTTAAAATAGCTGCGGTATCAAAACTTAAAAGGTGACTTATGCAAACGAATATGAATGAATACAATTAAATAACAATGTACTTTTACATACATATGAATAACTAACTAACAAGAGTTAGTTTAGAAATGAAACTCTCGCTCCGGACGCGTTCAAGGTCACAATAATAGGCTGTTTTATGTTTTCTTTTTTTTTCGATTTCTGAAATAAATTGATTTTTTGGTGTAGTATAGGACGCTGAAAGATCCTGAAAATCTCTGAAAAAGTATGTATTTCTTTATGACTTTATCTACAGTTTGAATGAACCAGAAACGCGATTTGATGAGTTTGGCTGATCATATTTCCTCAGACTATTGTTAAACAACATAAGGTACGAGTATGCAAATTTAAATTGATTTAATGAAATTGTTAGCTCTCAAGATGTTTCTTTTTCTAATCCTCACAGTAATTTTTAAAATGATTTAAATGTGTTTTTTCGCGTTTCTAAATGCAGGGCTCCCGTGGAGTGATGGCTTTCCCAACCATATAGGTCTAATATTAGAGTTCCAGATTCTCACACAAGCCACGCCCATTCGAGGTTCAATTTAGCGCCTTAAGTTGAAGACTTAAACAACAAGAGAGTAAGGGCTTGCGCTCGCCGCCTTCCTCTCGCTTGTACACGTTACGTCCGTTCGTTTCTGTCACGCTATCCCTATCCTATATTTTATGTCACACCAATGTCGTATACTCTGTGTAGCACACCATACACTCTTTGTAGCAGAGTAGGCCTGAGCCCCTGCTCTGGGGATGTATATAGGCTATTGATGATGAATGTCGTATATGCTGTATCCCTACTGGGATTCGTCGGGCGACGGCGGGTTGAGAGGAGAAGTAGGGGCAAACAAATGAGAAATTTGGGGCACGCAATAAAGATATTCCATTCTCATTAGTTCGGCGATGACCCAGTTTATCCGTGATCAAGGCGCTTCTAACAGCGCCGAAATATGGGAAACTCATAAAAAACAAACCGCGGTAAGATTCCTATAAAATGAATCAATATAGTTATTCTTATAGTGGTACAAGCTTGTTAATCACAGCTTACTTAACAACATTTTATTCAACAACCATCAAAATTATGAAGCTCTCCCAATCGTGCGCATTGAGACGAGATGGTATTCGATCGATCGAATCGTGATAATGTGGCGGATGTGATGTTTTACATAACAATATCGAAAGTGTGCAAAGCGAGTACGGACGGTCCGAGATTTCAGTAAAAGGTGTTGGTAACACGAACTGTCGTGATGTAGCCGCGAGTATCGTATGTCGATTGACGTTATAAATAAAACTTAATGAAATCGAAATGGAATGGAAATCGATATAAAGCAGATGACTTACGATATAGCCGATACTATTTATGTCACGATGATTCCGCACACGGCTTTAAGCCTGGGCACCGCCAGGACTACTTCCAGTATGGTGAATCTACATCTACGCACTGTAATATATATTTTGTACCGTTAAAAAGCGCTGATGGGGCTGTCAAGATTTTGATTGAAATTACAGATTGAGGGGTTTCCGGATCAATGAATCTATTGGTTAAGGTCTCGTCTTTCAAATAAATGACTCATACAATATGTTTATTACGAGTGAGGCTCGGTCAATTCCATTCAAAGTAACCTAACTTAACCAGGTGTGCAATTCACTAAGAGCAACCATGCTTTCAACCTCAAACTCTAGTTTCTTAGGCAAAAAGGATTAATATCGAAGGACGTCAGCAAATACATCCTTGAGCTGTGCGGATGTAAGTATGTTTATCCTTAGTGAATGAACCCCCTGTTGACATTTAGACTGTAAGTTCCGAGCAATTATGTACATAAAAGTGGTGGAGGACATCAATACGAGTACTTAAATTTGTTTACATTGCAATCTTTTTTGTGCATGAAAAAGATTGACATTGAAACGTGACGAAAAGTGGGATACATGCCACTAAATCATGATGAAAATTCCTTTTATGTATACGATCACATCAATACACACGTTAAATGACACAATTCGTTAGATTACGTGTGTAAGATTGCAGCCTTTTTCTGTATGAAAAAAGTGAACTCAATCACCAGTGTGCTGGAAAATCCTTAACTACTAATATTATGAACTAGTATTTATGCCCGCGACTTGTTCTGCATGGACTCCAGAAATTATCCCACGGGAAACACATAATGGACTAAGATAAAACGTACCTTATATCCTTCTTTATGCTATATGCGTGCGTGACAAATGCCAATCATTGATAACAAATAAACTCACTCCCGTAATTATCTAGTACATATTTTTGCCGATTTCCTTTGATTTTATCATATTAGGTACAGATAATTATAAATAATGCGGAATAAACAACGCGTTCAAAAAGAACCAGAAACCGACTTCAACTGGCCTAAAAGTCTACAACATTCATCCCCTAAATTTTTTGTTGATTTTTCAACTTCGATCACAATCAATTTCGATAAAATTTATATGGGATCGCCTATGAAGTATGCTCCTACCAAACAAAAAAATATTTTTCAAAATAAATTTATGAGTGGCGGAGTAATCGTGTAAAATATATACCAAAAAAAAGGAAAAAACATACAGTCGAATGTAGAACCTCCTCCTTTTATGAAGTTGGTTGAAAACCTGCGAATAAGGGAAAACAATACCGGGGGAGGGACAGCAGCCACTGCCAAATTCTGCGATCACCAACCCATCTGGCAAGCGTGGTAACTATGCAATGAGTCCTCCTAAACATACAGGAGGTTTATGCCCAGCAGTGATGATTTCTGAATTACGCACGAAGTTCCGGGGCAATTTGTGGGATTTGGTCGAAGAGAAATACGCGGACAATAAAATAGCGGGATGAAATTAATTATTGATCAAAATGAGACATAGAGACATTTTTTGTCTGATATTTAGTCTTATATAATATGATTTTCTTAAAGTTCAATAATACATTATACTAATATATGAATTATGTTATGTAACGTCAACGGATTATATATTTTCACCTATTGCTAATTTAACGTGGGATACTGATACACTCACTAAACTTCAACTGAATATAAATTTTGTTCGAAGACTATGAATTCCCTATAAATGAATTCACTTATTGATTGACGGTACATAATGTAAAAGTAGAATGGACATTGGATAGGTAATAATAATTGATAAAATTTGTAGTTATGCAGCCATAATGGACAAGGCCTTTTAGCGATTCAATTGCACCGCCGTTTAATTTGTGCGTGATTCAGTGGTGTAAGCACGTTCGAATTTGCTTTCTTTTTTCGACTTTTTATAAACAAATCTCTCATAATTAATTCACTGATCTCACTTTAATAATTGTTTCAAATAACCTTCTTTATTGAAGTCGGCTAAAAACCGCTAACTAACGTCAAGTCGGTGTAAGTACTGATTAGTTTCGGACTTATTGGAAGTCCTTCATTAGGATGAGTGGGATATGTTAGCGGTAGAGTCCCGTCTCTGTTTACCCTATTTTGTTTTGGACGTGCATTGGTGGACGGTGAGGTAGCCGATGGTTAACAATAATTATAAAATTTCTCACAAAAGTTTCAATAACTTAAACACTATTTTTCTTGTGTACGAGTATACAGGGTTTGAACTTGGCGTTTAAATGAAAAGCGAAGAAAAGGCCGTTGGATGGAAATCAAGCTCACCCAAAAGCCTTAATCTAATAAAGCGCTGGTTCTGCTAACTGTTGATTGATGGCAGACTTAGTTAACAGCAGTACCCATGTTGGGAATCGAACCAGGGACTTTGACTTTGACAGGGATATTGTGAGCAACTATATAAGAAGAACAACAGATAACCGTTGGGGAGTAAAAAGTTCTCGAGTGGCGACCACGTACCGGAAAGCGTGTACCTGACCGTCCCCCTAGTAGATGGACCGACGACCTGGTTAAGGGGTCACGTGAGTGCACAAAAACACGATAGTGCGAGTAAGAACCAGAAACATTCTCAACATTTGAATTCCTAGGAACCCGAACATTCAAAGCAATGAAAGCTTGCTAAATGTTCAGTTTAGAGAATGTAGCCCTTATCTAATCGCTATATCTCTCTGAAAATGCGAAATGTGTTGCTTTCTTACCAAGTAGAGTGTAGTACTGAACATTCACGATTCTCACCTCTGGGTGTTATCTCGCAATCTGTAACAGATAAGAACACGTCTCAACAATAGCCTATTAGCCACGAACCGAATAATTTGGGCAATCAGATCCATGGAAATGAGGGAACTTTCCATATAATTAACTGAACATATGCTGGGCGGTATTGTTTTTTAGTACAATGTGAGAGAGTCATTTGTTTTCGGAACACCGTAAGTAAAATGTTCAGTGGGATTTTAATTTGGAGCACCAATTTGTGACGGCGTTGCACTATTGTCTTTATTACTGTAATAATGCTCATTGTTTTATAGCGGCTGTATATATTTTTTGCGAATAAACTTGTCTAGCTAGGTCTGTGGTTCTCAAAATAGGCGATACTAATACCCCCACAGGCAACCACGTGTATACTTCTAAATATCTCGGGATGCAATTGATCACTTTCATCCCGTGTGTAACAATCTAGTATGTATCTTCGAATTGGTAAATAAAAGTGATTCCAAAACGATTGTGGGCTGCGAAGGAGTAATGTTGGAAATGGTGCAAAAGTTAATTATTTTCTCGGATATAAATATCTATCCATGCTAATATTATAACTGATAAAGAGAGTTGATCTGTCTGTACTTCCTTTACGTTGTAGCGGAGAGTCAAAATGACTTAATTTTTTGTATAGGGATAGTAGGATTGATGAAAATCAACTGAGACGAATTTGCAAACAAAATCTAGTTACCTACGAAAATTCATAACAATATGAAAAAGAGATATTTCTACTGCCTGTGGTTATGGAAGTATGACGGTCAACCTGAAGAACCCGGGTGTGATTCCCCTCGGGGGAACCTATGAGCACTCTGCCTGGTTAGCAGAAGTGCACTTTTCTATCTCTGTCTAGCTGACACCGTGTCTTTATTTTTACCATTATCTAAACCTGCCACCAACCATGAATGTGAATAGCACTGTTGTGTTCCGGTAATAAAAAATATCCAACGCCCTTTTCAACTGAGTGAGCACGCTTTGTATTCACAAGCCTCACCTGTTGGTGTCATCAAGTCTAAATTAAGGGTGACGAAAAAAACATTTTGAGAACCACTGAGTCAAGCTAGGCATAGTAAACGAGAAATGTTCGTCGTGTTAACAAAATTATTGTTGCACTAGTTCTCGTGCCTAATTTACCTTTATTGACGTACATTGTAATTATCTTGATAATTTGAGTTTATAAAAACAGACGAATTCATTCAGACTTTTTTAACATGATGATAAGTTTAGTATTTTATGATTATGAATGTATGACTGTCTTCGATATCTAGATCTCTAAAAAAGCGCCTCGTAATGCTGCTCATTGCTAATGTTATTTATTAATACATTTTAGTGCAATTGACATTGCTGTTTCGGGGCAGATTCAAATATCAGAATAGCTTGGGAGTCGGAAGTCGCATAGCTTTGATATTAACATAGTAATTTAATATAGTATCAGACATTATTGGAAACCAAATTGGTAACGAAATTAATATGATTGATGAAAATTGAAATGATATGAAGTATTTATTTCTACTATTTTTATAGCAAAGCTCCCCCTGCCTGCCGCGCTGGGAGATGCACCCCTATAGTATACCTAGTCATAGTTTTTTTTCACAAATGTTTAACGCTGACGATGGTTCAGAATCTTGTAGAGTCCCGTAACTTCAACAAGAAAAAAGGAACCCTTATAGGATAACTTTGTTGTACATCTGTCTGTCAAGGCCATTTTTCTCAGGAACGCGTGTAGGTATCAAATTGAAATTAATATCGAATACTTAAGGAAGCAGTCCCTTGGACCTGTGTGTCAATGTAATAAAAAGATACGGCCTATTTAAATTGTGTTTACGGAATAATATGCCTTTTATCCCTCCAACCCACAACTCAGAGGGTCTCAACTCAAAACCCTATTTTTCGGATTAGGCTGTTGTAAGTTCATCAAGCCACACGAAGGCCTTTAATTTGGCTTTTAAAAAAACGGGATCCATAGCTTTACGTGTCTTTCAAAGCACGGAATCATCTTTTATTTTACAGAAAATCGGGTGATTAAGCTGTAGCCAAACTAGGGGATGTCTCATTAACAATGTCCCCCAACCGGGAACCAAAGCCTTCCGCGTGTTTGAGCTTTTGAGTGTAACGCCCAGACAACTGCGCCACGGAGGTCTATACTCATAAAACACAAAATCGAATGTAATTATAACATAAAATTAACATTGGCTTTCAAAACGTATTGAGACATTAACGAACATGTAAAAAGTTGTAAACATTTCCGCGGCAAGAGAAAACGTCGTAAAAGAGAATAGCAGTAGCTGCAAATGTCATCGTAAATATAAAAAAACAACTGTTATCGCGTTAATGGTGGGGCCAGGGAACTGTTGCCGTTGCCGGCCTTTGTTTAATTTAAAAAAAAACTTTTTACAATAATTATGTCAGTGTGAGTTGTAGTTATTCCACTAAATGAGCTGTCTTAGATCTAGACCACCATCATAAGCATCAGGTAAGATTTTTCAATTCTTTTCAATTTTTCCAGCATAGTCCACGCTTGCTTAAAAGAAACTTATTACTATATATACTGGTTCTGAAGGCGTCCAGATTAACGTGCTAAAGAAACATATATAAACAGCAAGCAAGTAATTCCAGTCTTTTTAGCAATACGCATAATTTTATTGTTTGAATAATACAGATTAACATAGCCATAGAAATCGTAATTTCAAGGGATTCAGGTAGGCTTCAGGGGACAAAAGGCTTCTGTGTTTTCCGAGCCCTTCAATCTAGACTAGTATAGGATATTTCTAGTCAAGCGTAATCGATTTTTGACTACATCTTCACTAAGTCGGAATTTATTCAGTATGCTACCATATAAAATGAATGTGTTGTGACGTAATATTTTAAAACATAAAAAAGCTGTGATAAGTAATGACCTAAAAATAGCTCGGATTACAGTGTGATATGAATATCAACTAAATGTGTGAAACAAATGTAAGCTGCAATAGTTTCTTCCATATATAAAGAAAGCTAGATTAATCTCAACTGCATCCTGTTTTAATATACCGTTATAGAAGCCAATTGTTGCAATAAAAATATACCTCATTAATATAGATTGTCAGTAATTTCTCCGTCGTGACTTTATATGATTTATGCCAGCAATAATTCACACCTTGTGACGTTGTAATTGTGACTCCGCGTATTTATTCCTACGTCATATTGGTAGTGCTACATATTGTAAAGTTTATATTAAAATGTGAATTTCATTACCGGTAGCAGTCCTTCATCAACTATTACAAAAGTCCACTGTTGGACATGAGGCTCTCTGATATTGCAACGTTAGACTTTCCAAGAGAAGATTAAATTTTCCAAATTGCCACTTTTGGCAGACTGGTCACACAAAAGTCACAGACAAAACCAAGTTTTAAATAAAAATGCAAAGTATGACGTCCTGTCAACAAGTGCGATAAAAGTTCCATACTATATTTCTTTCACTACAAGTATTAAATTTCAATTTTTTTGAACCCTACGCAATAATCATACGAAAATAAAAATGCCTAACATCAGCTGATTCTCTTCAAACATCTTAATTGATTTTTACCAAATATAGCTAAGAAACACTGCAAAGAAACTTGATAACACGTAAAAGAGAGAGAGAGCTAGGATGCCACAGGGATACAGACAGACACATATTGGCGTCAAACTTATAACACCTCTCTTTTTACGTCGCGGGTTAATAGACTTTAAAACAGTTTATCTGGCTTTCTGTCGCGAAATGACAACTAGTACAACTTCATAAAGAATCACAATTGTAATCTTTAAACAATGTTTTGATTACTGTTCAAAACGCCATCTAGGGACTATTAGCTGCTTAAGTGCTATTGTAGCTGACAATAAAGGTGTACGTTAATGCATGCATTCAACGACACTACAATCTCTGATAGGATAATTACTTCACAAAGCCAGCTATTCTGATTTAAAAGATTATGGCAGAAAAACATTTGTATGGAATTAGAATGCAAACATCTCACCGCCATAATATTAGTAATGTTTTCGACAGGAAATCCTGGAGACCATAATAATACGATCAATCATCAATCAATCATACTTCATTAGGAATTTGGCCAAAAAAAGAGCGCAAAAGCGTGCGCTTGCGCCTTTTACAATCTTGAATGATATATCCGGTGACACATGACTGAAATAACCAGTGAAAGTATTCTCACGGATAAGGTTTTTGTTATGTGTACAATACAGTTTTATGAAGCTGTATTAGTTCAATGGATAATTACTACTTCACGGACTATTTGTATGGTTTTTTTATTTGGCGAAAAAACCGTTTGTGCTCTATTCATCGAAGAAGTTGCAGGGGATTATAAGGCAATCGACTTTGAATGTGGTCTTTTGTTGAGTGTTTTTAGATAATTTGTTGCTAGGCCCATTCTAGAGCTATTTACAAAACACTATGTACCATTAAAATGAGTCAAAATTATGTCTTGTACACTAGGACCTAACCAGTTGATTGAAATTTCGTTATCGCCGTCTCAGAAATAGAGTCGCACAGTGTTTTAGACATTCATACTCGAAAAATATCATGAATTTAATGATAAAAATTATAAGCAAAAAAGTATCATCGAGCAATCTGTTTTTTTTTTCTTCTTCAAGATAATCTAACTAGAACGACATAGCTACACACTATACTTTGTGTAGTACACTATATTCCGCTTAGTGTAGTTCTTTAATCTATGGTCTGTTAATCTTCTGATTGATTTTTAAGAGCTTAAATAAAAAGACTTTGATATTTCTTTGAAAGTAGATAAAAATACATTTTGAATGTGTGTAATGTTTACATTGCACCTTCTTGCATGGTATTTTTTTCCTGTGGCTTTCCGGAAAATACGGCTTTGCTCCCATACAATAAACGTAATTTTTTACCATTTCTATAGAAAATAGTACGGGCCCCTTTCATGCAGGAGCCGACTTGCACTTTGCTGTTTTTTCTTTCTTCAAAGCTCATGAAGGTTATAATTGAGCAAGAGAAGTACTTTAGCAAATGCGGCAAGCTGCTATATAATGTAATCCAGACCACTCTTTACTTGAGTTATTAATGTCGTGGAAATGTGCCGGTATAATTATGCTAACAGTTCTGTTAGATATTTACATAAACTCTTTTCCTTAATTGCCGCAGGTTTTCAAACAGAGGATGGGCAAAAAAATGTTAATGCCTTTGTTAGTTATAGCACTGGTAATTTCCGTAGCACTTTGGTATGTTTTAATTTGAAATATTTGTTCTATTAGCTTCGTCCTAGCGGAACCCTTTTTACAGAACGAATTCCATCTGAGTGCTAAATTTCTTCCAAATGCGTTCAGCGGTTTATGGTGGGTTTATGCGTAAAAAAGTCACTAACATTCAAACTTTCACAATAATTATTTTAAGGAAAGAGAATTGCAATTTCTTCCACAATCTTACGGCTTTTATCATGTCATAATTATCTGATGCAAATCCCTACTACTTGTATTTTACTAGTTTGGGGATTTAGCATAATCACTACGCTTAGCAGGTGGATTTTTGATCGCAATAAGATTTTGGTGATAATATACGATGATGGTAGTCATTGACTTTTGTTACTTAGATCTTTCCCTAAGTCCATTAGTAATTAATGGCTGACTTTCTATGAGGGGATTTGCCATAATCACTATCAGTGTCAGGCTAATTGGTGATCGCAGCAAGATGTTGTTGTTACTTAGGTAGATGCTGCTGCTCATCTCTTGAACAGTTTACCCTTAGTCGCCTTTTACGACCTTCGCGGGATGACATGGGGCTGTCCTATTCGAAAACCGAGACCACACGTCTCCCGAGGCCTCGACTAAATTACGTCACCATAAATGCAAAATGGCTGACTTTGTCACTGACCGGGCACTTCGACCAAATGTCGTGATATCGGTGCTTCATTTTTACTTCCCATTTCAAATTCCAACTCAATTATTTATGCAAATAAGACATCAAAATGAACATAAGGAAGATTCAAGCCCGTATTAAATTGATATTGAAAATTATACGTATTCAAAGATTTGTTGTGACGATTAGACCACACGCGAGGTATTATACACCACTTCCCGTATATTTGCATACTTAGAAGTTGCAAACCTAACTTTTTTATTGGTTATCAGTTGCATAAGTCAACTTTGGAACACGAGTAATCATCTAATAGATTGTCCAAGAGGAGAATAGCCACATACTTTTGGTGAATTATGTCTATCAACTTGATTTTTTCCTTAGTTGTTTCAATGCCCGTGTAAGCTCAGTAACATGTGTTATTGACATACTAGAAATTAATGTGCTAAAACATCATTTGCCCCCGTCTCGTCTTGTGTGATATCATAGATTGATGTGAGAGGTCATAGCCCAGTCACCGCATCAAATGCCGATCATCAACGGGAATACCCCAGAACGCCTACCATCGCGCAAATATTTCTGGGGAGATCCCCGCATTCGTCATTCCTCCATTTTTATGTATATAAGGAATGTACTTAATTAATTATAGTTGACTATAGTTGACTTTCATTATATGCTGAACTGATGTATCTCAATGTCAAACAACTATTTGTACCCTATTCAAAGCAAATACAATGTTTAATTGATTGATATCCCAGAAGTGCTCAGCGGGTAGCCTAGTTCGAGATCCAACAGCCCAGCTTCCTCGCTTCTAGGCCGGGCGATCGATCTGTACGACGCTAAACCGAATCCGGACCGGGGTTGCCCGCTGCAACTACCATCTCCACAAGTGGGCATGTGACTGTGGCGCTCCTCAACAAACAGTGGCATACATCGTCGAGGAGTGCCCTGACAGACGATTTGCTGGAGATCTCAAGGAGCTAATCAACTCTCTACGGGGGCTGTAGACTCTAGGATTTTCAATGGCAATTAGGCTAGCATATTCAATGAAAACACACAATCGCGATATTGCATACGATACACACACAAAACTTAAAGTCAAACTGAGAAGCTTCCTTTTTTTAATGTCAATTAATAAAATGTCATAAAAACCATAGCTAGCAATTTACTGATCCATAATTCATAGCAGCATGGTGATCAATTATAAAACCAATTATTTTCTGTGTTCATTGTCAATTTCAATACAATTTTATTACCGGATCTAAATTGAAATAATGTTTTCTTCGCATTCCAACGTAGAGCTGAATGTAAATGCCCTTCAGCAACCATAAACTTCAACAAAAGCTAGGTTTTTCTTTTAAGGAAACATTTAATGCCCCAGGTAGATTTATGCAAATATTGAACTATATATCATTAATACAATACTAAAACCTCATTAAAATACAAGTAGTTTACATATTATATTAATGCCAGCTTTAGCTATCCTTTAACAAACAAAAACTATCTTAATAACAAGATAATAATTGTTCAATAACAGAATAAATTTAGTACTGTCTAATATAATTTGATATATTGTTTTCGTATATTTATAGGCACACACACAACACAAATTACAGACAAATGAATGTTTTTATTTTTCCATTTCACTTCACAACAAGTTTCGTTTTCAGTTTGAATTCTATCTTGAGGGCACCTACTCGATTTTGTTTCGGATTGCTTTCGGATGGGGTGTAAATTGTATAAATCCGAAATTAGAATTTTACGCGGATTTAGATCGGTCGGATCTTGTAGTAGGTGGTCTGTGTATAAGAACATAGACGGTAATCTTAATCTGCTGCTGGTCACCTGCTACAAGATCCGACCGCTGGAAATCCCGTTTAAAATTCGAATTTTGTAAACATACAAAAACGAAACGAAACCAATCTTAAGGCAGATGCCCTGCTCCTTTTAGTACATCGGAAGTTAAAATTTGTTTCTGTGTAATATTTTACAAAAACAAATACCTATAAGGGGTCCAAAATGTCTGGTCATTAACATTACCATTTTGTTCGTTTAAAGTAAAAACCAAGTTGTTATAACAATCAATCGGTCGGTAAAACAAAAAAGTCGTCTTTAATTGTATATTTATGTCCTAACTGCAATTATTTGAGTCATGAAGATTTAATAAACTTATTAAACTGCCTCTGTTATTGTATTGTTATGAACAATAATCTTTTGTTTTGCACTGACTCGGTACTAAAGTTGCCTTTTTATATCGAATCTCAAACGGAAAACGCGCGGGTTATGGGCTAAAGATTCTTCGGTGATAAATAAAAACGGACAAGCGTGAGTTGCATTTGCACACCAAGGGCTTCGTACACATGGCTACACATCCAGCTATACAATTCCAGTATACGTTGACCTTACATTGAATGAACTCCCGCACGGCGCTAGTTCAACTTTTTTCAATTCTTTTTTAGTTCAATTTTTTTTAATTTTTAAAATTGTAACTCAAATCAACATAAATAAGTCTCATAATAGCTATGTTGAAATAAAAGCTGATCAGGAAATCGATGTTTCTTATTACGTAACGGGAATATCGGGAAGTAAAGGTGCGCAGGCGCACAACCGAGTCAAACCACGTGCGCGGGAGATTAACGACGAAGACGCGAAGGCAGTCCAATCATTTGGTCCTACAACGCTTCAATCACATCGATCTATTATTGCACGATATGCAGCACATTGACTTGTAATACTTTAAAGAAATTCGAATATGGTAAAAAGTCAGTTTCTTCTTTTCTTGTAGATTTACTTCTCACTCTACCATAAAGCACAGGCACTGGACTAGAATGCCCCTGGACAAAGGACAGCAGCTCACGTAGCATGAGACGTGTGAGAGCAGCTGGAGTGTGATGTGTTATTTTTAAACGTCAAATATCTATACAATTAGACGTTAAGGTATGACAATATGTCATTCTCAATGCTCTCATACGTCTCATGCTACGCAGGCTGGATATAAATTTTATATTTAAAACCAAGGAGAGTATAAACGATACCCAGCATTCATCATAAAAAGTCACACATTAAAAAACTTGCATGATTTTGGGCAGCGTTTTTGTTGGTCACAGCTTTTATTTTGTTAACCTTCTGATAGCATTTATTATAGACACTTAAAATTAATTAGCGACTAGTGAACTTTTACTACAAATTTTACTATAAAACTAGTCTATAATAATAATTACTTTTACAATACTCAGTTCCCTATAAAGCATTCCTTTGCTGAGACGCTGAAGAAATAAAAGTGTATCTCGACGTCTCGATGGCAAATCTAACAGATAAACGTCTCGTCTGATGTCCTGGAACATGTTCCGCTAGTTCCATCAGCTGATTATGCTGCCAAGGACGAACATAATCTGATAAATCAGGGCCATTTCATTTTATTTGAATGCACAAGATGTCTCTAATGACTCCCCGGATTCTCTTCGGCAGATCTACGCTAGTAATTTCCTCCATGATTGCTTAATATGGCTCGTTATATTGCGAGGTGGATTAAAGTTAGTTTCAACAACGAGTTTTTATTTGACTACATGTGTTCCTGTATTTCTTTATCTAAATTGTTTAAGCTGGTAATGGTTGAACAGCATTTACAATTAAATTCTATGAGGATGACCGGAGAAGAACCGGTTCAGGAATTGCTTGTAGAAGCTCCCATGTCCAGATGTGGAAGGCTTCCGGTAAATTATTATTATCATCATTATTGATGTTATTAAATTCATTATTTTATCACACACATATTATATGTCTTCCTTCACACTCTCTGGTCTCGCTGGTCTCGTCAGAACACCAGCGCTGTGGCCTCGCTGCAGGACAGGCTGAGACAAGTCCATTTTAACAACACACTACAACACAACCAAATTTTAGGTGCATAACTTCAATACTTTGTCAATAAATTATATATAATATTTCTAGTTCTCAATTTAGTTTAATAGTTTTTGGTTGTGTTTTTTTTTGTGCGTGTATCATGTTGTGTTTTTGAATAAAGTTATGGCTAATCTATTGATTATTCTGTTAGTAGGATCTGCTCCAAAATATCCATACTTCCATACTAATACATACAAATATTCTAAATTTGAAAGTTTTTTTTAGTTTTGTTTGAAAAGTTTATTGGGCAGTCCTAACCGTCGTAACGAAGGGAAGTGATATGATGACAAGATTTTTGTATTATATATTTAACATCTCGCCTGATGTTAAGCGATGGATGTGGTCTAGGCTGGTTCAAGGTTGCCTATTAATAGCCTATTAACTATGACCTTGAATACATCTAGGTCGAAGCACTCGGGAAGCACAGAAGCCGGCAAACTGGTAGCATAATAAATGAAGAAGCAAAACGCTTTGTGTGGAATGAGGGAATACCAACTAAGTAGGGGTAGAGCTCAGCTATTCTTCTGGTTGACCGATTGTAGAAAGGGGACGGTGAAGTTAGTCGGCAGTGCTTCTTTATCCAACATTTTGTTGGACTCAAGCTTTTGGAGTTAGACTTGGACGGCCGTAATGGTAAAGAATGACAAGCTGTTTAAAACTTTCAATCAATAATTGAAGTTTAAAATGGTCACTGTTTCAGTTCCTGACCCGCCCTTATGTCAATCTAAAGTTTTTACGCTTTCCTCAAAATGGTAACGTTTACAAGCAATTACACACCTTCTACAGAGCTTATCTAGCCATTGAACTAATAAAATAGGTCCCACTAGGTTGAGTCAAGTAGGGCTGCCAACTCCTGAACAACTCGTTAACACACTACTCTTTTTTACCTAAAAGGTAACCAAATGTTAATATAAATGTTACGTTTTCTTCATTCAGTTCTTTTCCAAAAACACAATGTTTCTGAGACTCCAGACTTTTTCATATCAGATATGAAGCTTATATTGTTTTATTTTGTGCTTTCCTTTGTGCTCAAGTTAAAAAAACTAACTTTTTAAATTCAGTGTTTTGTTCTGTACCTATGAACAAGTATTTTAATTCAAAGTTTAATTTTGTTTTCACCTCACAAAATATTCGTTGGATTCTTGGCGCGAACTTGTAAAATGGTGGTTCATTGCAATTTTAGTAATTCATTAATAATACTGTTATGTGTGTTTTTTGTGTTATAATGGTGTGATATAGTGCAAAAAGTGTCACGGACAGTGTTATAGTATCAATTACGCAAAATTGCGAGGGTTTCGACGCGATCCGAAGAGTTTATCATGTCGAGTACATTCGGCATATGGATTCTTTCGGATAATGTTGAAACCAAGGCTGGCCTTTGAAGTTCTCGTCAAGAATCCAAATTGAGCGATAAAATGTACACATTATACATTTTATTGAGAAAGCTGAAGAAATGGCTTCGGCATAGTTTATAACCTCAAAATTTGTTCACCTAATTTTACTCGTCATTGGCTAGATAACCACTGGTTGAAGCCATTATTTAAAAAAAATATATTCGTTCTCAGTTCAAAATATTGAAGTAAGTTATGCCGTGGTTATTTAATCTATGGTATTGTATTGTACTGTACTACTTTATTTTAGAGAGCCACTGAGACCTACTACAAGAAACGACCGATTAAAATCCGCTCAAAATCAGAATTTTGGATACCTACATACAATTTGGACTCAGTCCAACAGAAATCCGACACGAAACAAATCTTGTAGTAGGAGCCCTGGGCCCATACCACTAACCTTTTTTCGTTTCATTTTTGTTTCGGATTGCTTTCGGATTTAGTGCAATTTGTACGAAGCCGAAATTCGAATTTTGAACGGATTTCGATCGGTCGTTTTTCATGGTACCAGCCCTGTATCTTGAAGGAATCCCGTCGATCAATATCTTTGCTCCAAGTGTCAGTTCTTGTGAGCTGTGTTTTTACTTAGTGTGTAGTGTCGGCTCCGTGTAACAGAGCTAGCACGCTAGAGGAAGACGCCGCGTATAATTTATCGTGAGAACAGCTTGACAGCGGACAGTGATAAGAAATACTCGTAATACCCTCCATGTATAGAATACAGTAGCTTTGATTCATTGCCGTTTTCTTTGATGCTGTCTTACATGTTTTCTAATAATGTAAATGTTAAAAAACTTGCTTACCCATAAGTAAGACACAAGGAAGAGATCACAAGGCAAGAAGAGTCCAGTATGGATTCTTTCCGAAACAAAGGTAATGGATGCGGTGTGATGGTAGTTTATAGAGTGCAGTCGGACCGCAAGGAGAAACTCATATCGGCTTATTGTAATAAAAGTAATATAACAATACATTATTATACTAATTATATTGTTATATTACCCAAAGTCGATAGTTAATACGGTCCATTATTGCCTTTTTCAATATTATGCCCTTCCTTCGGTCAAATCAAAGTAAATTCTTCACCCGTGCCTATTAATTAATTAAAATGGAGGTGAATATTTTAATTAATCAATTTTAGGTTGTATAAAAACTAGTATTCCTTTGGTCTTAGGGTTGTCAATAACTGTTATCCCCATTTTTCTCTAAAGAGACTCAAAGAACTATAGTATGTTATCAATAGTATCCTAGATTCCGATAAGTCTTAATATCAGCAACTAGTGATAAGAGATCGCTCATCAAGCTTACATAGAGCCCTGAGATCCGAATCCATTGATTAAATTGTCCATTTGTGCAGCAGTAACGAGCGCTCGTTACCGTCGCGCCTGAAATGGACTGACTTACTTCAAATATGTATCGGTTTGTGATGAAAGTCTGCATTATAATGTTGTGAGATGCAACTTCCCACGGTTACGTATTCTGGCGCTTTTACTTTCGTCAAGGGCAGAGTTTTTCAATTACTTCATATTTTTACATAAAAAAGATCGACGCATGACCTCAATCTCACTTGATAACATTAAGGCATAAATTTCATTTCCTTTACGAAACCATAATGAATAATAAAAATATCATAATTATTGTATAGCTAGACACATCTAGAACGGTAGGCATTATATCTATAAACGTAGTTAAAAGATAGGTAAGTTTTAAGTCCATTCACTAGTGTGTGCCGTTAATCATTGCAAATTAATTACTTAATCACGAGGACTGAAATATTATTTTAATTATAAGCTCTTACATATTTGATAAATGTTAATTAGAGATAGTAGATGACTTAATATACTAAGATGCTTCTTCATTGCTTTCAAAGTATCTCAGATTAGGTTTTAAAGACAACATTTTCTATTAACATATTTCAAGAGTGTGCTATAAGTAGCAGGGTTATTGAATAGATTATTTAATGTCATTTCCCCTTTAAATTTAAAGAAAAAAAGATGAACAGATCCACTAGGACAAATCCATCAAGGAAATCTGGTATTTGAAATATTTATCTCTCGTTCACACATCACAAAAACAGCAGTTTATGCTACTATATGCTATATGGAAGTTAGATTTATGGTACATTATCGTCCAAAAGCTCATATACTTTGATAGTTTATGGATAGCGCCATCTATGTGAGTTTTGTTGAACCAGGTCGGCAAAATTTTCTTTTGTTTTATATTTCGTGTTGTGACGTAACGCCGTCGATGCAACCCTAAATCTTGGCAATGGACATAGTCCAGCCACAAAAACGTCCACAGCTTGCAACACTCGGATGCGTTCGCGTGTATGGATTCCACATTTTTTCACTAGGAGCTGCTAGGAGCGTGTTAAACAATTATTCCTGACGCGGTAACGCTGTCGTTTTGCATGTCAATAATAACACATTACCGAGGCACGTTGTCATTATTCACCAATAAAAAGTACACCCGTCAGCTTACAGACATTTCGTGAAGTGTCTAACATGTATGAACGAACGTGTTCTACGGGATGTTCGCATGCCTACCGACAATTAGGTCTGTGCTATTGAACAATAAAAACAATATCAGACTGCATGTACATTTTCCTTTACATGTTTTGCCATTGAATTGGTCAATACTATGAGACAAGAAAATGATAATGACTTGTAGGATGTAAGATCTTTTTCATCCGAATGAAAACGGAAGGACGAACAGTCATGTTGCCATACACACACCCGTTCCGTTCCCTTCTACTAAGGGGCCGTCTCCACGAGTGAGAGAATCGCGGCGAGAGTTTCGCTGCGCCACCAAATTCGATACAAACTCTTGGGACTGTCTCCACAGGGCGATATCATCGCTGCGATCCTGCGATACTAGCGGCGCGCGCGCAGCTGCCAAACATTCATAGGCGTCCCTGTCCGCGTCGTCAAGGAAACGCGGCGATTACGGACACGCTGTGGTTCCGTTACGAATCGCGACGATGCGCTGGCGTAATAATCGCTCTTTCGTATAGATTACCCGACCGAACGATAGAAGCTGTAGTAGAAGCGCGTCGCGATTCTTTCGCTCGTGGAGATAGCCGCTAACTCGCATCGTCGGAGCTAATATGAGAAAGAAACTTATGTTATTTTTGTGTATGTACCTCAAACTAACTAACCGCTAACTGTGAACCGAATTTGATTCTTTTATTTTAGGATAGGCACAATCTTCAGGGCTCAATTTATTGGATGGTTGATTTTGTGGCTGTGGCTATGTCACCCCATATATTTAATTTTATTAAGAAAAGATTCACATGATTATGTATTTATTCGACCACCAACGATGAAAACTCGGGTATTTAATTTCACTCATTATTTTTGAATTTATAATACAAATTCCATTAAAAAAAGACCACGTTGACGGTTAAAATTTCTAAATACGACACCCACGGGATGGTATGTAGACGATCCTCACTCCGAACTTGTTCAAGTCAGTCAGTATTTGTTGTTTAGGTAATACACTTATCAGTATGTCCGCACACGGTCGCGTGTTGGAATCTAACTATGGCTCAGTAAACGTCACTGTGGGCCAAGTGCACTGTCCAGTAACAAAAACACGATGCATTATGTATTCGGATTGAAACTCAACACCTTCCGACTACGCATTGCTACTCGTAGTCTAGTCGAGTGGTACGTGCCGACCTTTCCAGCGAATAGATGTTTATGTTCTTTTTACAGCTGCCAGGGACGGCTCTAGGAATAGTAATTATGTTACAAATCACTCCGATATTATTTCCGTGGGCACTGGTGGATAAAAAAGACACTTGATTACCGGTACACGTTTCTCGGTATACGAGCCTGCGCGACTGCGGCAGCAACAGATGCGGTTTGCTCCCGCAAAAATCTGTGATGTATGAATCACAGTGGAGATGTGCGCACTGCGGTTGTTCAACCGCAAACAACTGCATGCGGCTAAAAAATGATTTGCCACATATTTGCTGCGGTGCGCCGCCGCGCGGTGTGTTTGCAACCGCAACTCGCCGCACCGCAGTGCGCGCTAGGACTTACTCCATCTGACGGAGTACAGA
The DNA here is from genome assembly GCA_910589575.2 of Carcina quercana. NCBI lineage: Eukaryota > Metazoa > Arthropoda > Insecta > Lepidoptera > Depressariidae > Carcina > Carcina quercana. The sequence goes on along the minus strand of OU342438.1, from coordinate 11,042,615 downwards.
CTGTACGGAAGCCAATATCGGGATTTCTCTCTGAACGTATGAACAGCGAGACACATTATAATTACATATCAGCCTAAGCGTACTCATGGCTATAATTTTTGTATCTAAACTATTATACAACTCCACATGAACGTATAACAAATCAAAAAATATTTGTATATTGAAGAAAACTACAATAAAGTGTTACGATATATTAAAGTTGACTCCAAATCACTACCACCTAACAACCAATCGATCGATTTCTTATTTTTTATTTTCGTTTTTTTGTTTGATCGAGTTTAACACAAAACTACTGGATGGAATTCAATAAAACTTTTTTGTTAAATGACAACTAGGCTCACAAAATGTGAATGATGGGAGCCGCAGATATACCTATCTAAATCTGGAAGTGAAAGTCTCGCGGACAAAATTTAGTAATTGAAAAAATATTTTATTAAAAAAAGGTTTTTTAAAAATAATAAAAATTACGTTTTACAGTAGCTCCCTCATGTCAGATACTCCGGTCAGGCTAGCTACCAAATCCGTCCCTGGACGACTCATGTCAAGATCAAGCATAAATCCATTTGTGGGGAAAACCCGTCCGACTGAACATCACCTCTGCCAATATTTACATATAGCGGTGTGAAAATGTTAAACGCTGTTTGCACGATATATTACGTTACCTTGACAATATTATCATTGTATTAGACAAGCCTTGTCTACATTACATACCAATTTCCAACTAATTTATTTAAAGACTTGTACATTTTTGAGCAATTACAAAACGGTCGTGATTTATAGTTCGGTTTTCATTGTGTTAAAATGGTGAGAACAGATTATACTAGTTATGTATATGTTTCAAAAGGTTCCTTGAATTATTTGTTGAGATAGCTATACCGACTTTAAATTTGGACCATCATTCCCATTGATAATTAAGAGTACCAATAAGAAAATATTTTTCTAAATTTTGTCTCGAGGGGGTGTATGAAGAGTGATAAGCTTTTATGAGCAAAAAAGCTTGAGCTAGAATTGTAATTTTTTACAGCAATCCATTTTTCTGTTTAGAGAATTAGGGAAGGAATTTCCAGAATCTGATAGTAGCCTGAACGACTGATTGATGATTAGGATAAAGCCTTAAGTTGATAAGGCGCCATATAATTGATGTGTTTATTTTCTTCTCTATGTAATTTTTAGGGTTCCGTAACCAAAGAGTGGCCAACCCGTTGGTCCATTCGTCGCACATATGACTGTATCTTTAGGGCCGTAATAGGAACACATTTCAAATTTTCACAGAGTATTACTATGACCGTCAGCAAGAAATGTAGTTTTTGACTTCTGTATCGGATGAACAAACGGAACCCTTGTGTGTGTAAAATCACTGTGCTGCTAAAATCATGTTCGTCACAGCTGGTAATCTCAGCAGCTGCTATATTTATCCATTTGAAATTTATAATGGCTATACGAAATTGATATCCTACAGATGCCTCAATTGAAATAATTTATAAAATATTTTTATTTGAAGAGGGGCTACAACAGGAGGTTAAAATTTTCAAAGTACATCTAAAATCAGATTTTTTGCAGTATTGTTTCCCCAATCCCCGACCTCCCTTATCTTTCTAGATAACAAAGTGATAAATCAAAAATAATCATAGTAGAAAGCTTAAATATTACAGGGATGTAAGCTATGTCAATATCTAGTATAACTTTCAAGAAATTATCAAAACTTGAACAACAAACTTACTTATGCCGTCAGAACAATGAACTTTATTTCAATAATATATGTACGTTTCTTTCTTTGGTACGGAACCGTTGGTACGCGAGTTGGCCTCGCACTTGGGCGGTTTTTTTTTTCGTGACGTTTTCGCTCGATAGCTGATCTTGTGTTAATTATGTACTATAGTACGGAACCCTTGCTGCGCTAGTCCCACTCACACTTAGCACTATGTATCGTTGTATTAGTGAAATATATGTATTCATTATCGGTTTGTTCGTTTTCTTTTTAACCCAGATTAACATTAAACCAATGAAGTATAACGCCTGTAGATTGTTTTTATAATTGAATAGTTCCTCGAAGCCTGACCCCGTCATAGAGAATGAAATTTGGAGTAGGCACGCAAATAAATAAATTGATTAAATATTTGAAGTGTTCTTAGCTTACTGTCCTTGGGAAAACTTAAACGGTGTTTTATAGACAAACATTAAAACATTGCGGTTTTACAGTTGTTTGGAGGAGATAATGTTTGTGTGTAATGTTTAATGGAGGATTGAAGTAAATAACTTTCAATATAGACTTAATATCTGGTCCTTTATCGCATCAAACTTTATTTGGTAGTATTATTTGGTACATGTAGAGGTATGGGAGCGGTACAGGAGGGTGTGTTAACGGAACGTCAAATTCAAAATCATTTATTGTTTTAGTTGCAAGTATACAGAGTTCTTAAATATATAGCTCTTCTTCTTAGCCCTATAAGTTCTTAAAAATATGGTCCTGTGCAACTTGCCTTTTGGGCGTACAATACACGTACAATACAATACGAGTATACGTACGTACAACGCTCCCATACCTCAGGAACAGACTCAGTTATGCGTTAGACCTGTAGTACGAAAATTGTTAGCCTGGATATAGTTTTCTAGACAGTGATTGACAAAATTCAATTAAATGTAGTTTTAGCCAAATGAATCAAAGTCAGTTTGTTAGTGTTTTGACAAGATTCTGTGGTTTTAAACGATACTGTTAAATGTTACTTTGAAATTATTTAAAAGAGTATAACTAAAAGAACGTAATATTTCATATAATTACTAATTTTGCTTTCGATTTCTTGGATTTTATTTCTTGTTGCTCAATTATAAGCATGACCTGCATATGTATTATATATATAAATATAAAAACAATTATAAATCAATCGGAAACTGCATCTCCAATTAACATCCGCCACTCAGCCTTACAAGGAATATCAACATTCAGCGCACAATCAAAAAAATTATAACAATTTCCGCTTTCTCTCCCAAAATGGACGAATCAAATTTTATTACGATCCTACAAGAAACTTCGTTGATTACTCAATTAAGAACACCTACGCTCTTTTACTTATTAAGGCTCATAGACGCAAAAGCGGGAAGCGTCGTTTTTATGTAACCTCAACGACGTTATTTCGACATTGAAATTAGTTAGTTTGTGTCATATATTTAAACGCGGTTGCCATGCGACGGGTTGTTAGGTGGCATTCGTAATAAATGACCTTATAGTAAAAACATGAATTTTCATTGCTATTTTAAATATCCAATAGTTTGGCAAACATAAACTTCCAGTAAGTACCTAAACTATCAATAAATTATTATGTTTGATGAAATAGAAATTATAATTGATCTTTCTTCTTTATTCATTTCTTATCCTAGCCTTTAACATTAGCCTAGCCTACAGTAAAGTTTTGACTTGTAAATATTGGCATACATAGCAACTAATGATAAAGAAAGATATAATTAATTATTAAAAACTAACGGATAATGTTTGTTAAAAAATTATGCAATCATGGCGAGCTTAATGTAATCATAAAACAGTATCAAATATGTATTGATACAAACTACACTTAAGCACTGCTTCTCTACTATTGTTCGAGTTATTGGTTTAGGTTAGGATTTATTGTAATTTATTAGTAAACGCGCTGTTGCCCGACCGTGCACATATGGGATCCTAAAGTGACAAATATGAAATTATCATAAGAGCCTGTATTTATGAAAAGAAAGTGTTTCTCTTTTTATTAATACATATCAATAAAAGGGCGCCCGTAATTGCCGATTCCCTTAATTGTAATTTTACAACTCAATTACTCGATTTGAATTTTATTGCACATTTTAATTAATTATGTAAACTCGTAGTAAATATATAGTTACGTCTAGTATTTCCTGTTTCCTACAGTGTTATGGAGGTGATATTGCCAACGCAATATTTACTGTATACGTTAAATAGAATCAAAGAAAATAATCCATATGCAGAATAAATAATTACATAATATAAATAATAAATAAATAAGTGCAGAAGTTTGTTTATTTGTTCGTACGTTGCAATGGAGAGTCAAAATGACTAGATTTATTGTATAGGGATAGTTGTAAAACCTAAAAAGGACATAAGATACTTTTTATCCCGTTCGAGCAACTGGTTGGTGTTAGATAATTTCTGAAGTCCACGAGTACCTAGGAATAACAACGCAAAGAAAGTGACTCCGCGTACGACTAATGAAGCAAACAAAACTAAGCCATTCTAGCTTTAGTTTGCCTGTAAATTCAGAATTGGTCGTGGCCAAATCGTGCTCATATATTAATCTTAAATATATACATAAAGCATATACGAGTAGTAGTAGTCGATTTCATAGATTTTAAAAAAATAGCTTCTCTATTCTCGATTATAAAAAAACGCAATCAAAATTAAATGCAAGGTTCTAGGCAAATTGAAAGGGTAAGCCCCTGAAATCGACGTGATGGTATTGTGTTTTTGTTAAGGTGGTTAAGGTGCGAGTGTGTAAGAAACAAGATCAAAAATGTTTTAAAGAACAGTTGTAACGGCATCAACAGTATATTTCTGATAAGTAAATACACTATCTTGTTATTGTCTTGTTCATTTAGGAACAGAGGTTTGGTTCGAGTGCATACTATTTGTACAAGTGTGCTTCTAAAAGGCCAATATCACCAACAATGTGTTCTGTTAAATATTGCCTTGGACTTAGCCCACCCACATACTTAATCCAACTTATATGATATTATTTGCGTTTAACTTTCTGGAACCTTTTAGTTTTTAATTCTAAGTAATTGAACAAATAAATAAAATGACGCCGTAGCACTAGGGATTGCAATCCAGCGGCGTTTTCAATCCAGCGGAATTTTTGCTGGATTGACCTGAATCCAGCTGGATCCAGCGCGGATCCAGCAAAACGTGGAACGAAAATAAAAAGACGACATTTTTAAGACTTTTTTTTATTAATTTGTACTTCTTACGATAATCTTTGAAATCTTCCACTCATTTGGTGATATCTTATATTAATTTGCTTTGGTTTTTTAATAATTTGAGATCAAAATAATCAACATAAAATTAAATAACAAACATATAACCTTATATTCATATAACATTTAAGATAATGTTTCTAAGTAAGCACTATCTTATTAATTACGCTTATGTTTAATGATAGGACGGCTAATCAGTAGCAATCAGTCTCACAAATTCTTTCAAAATTACAAGGACCGTAACAATAACACTATTTTAATTTTCAATAGTATTTTTGTATCAAACAAAAAAAGCTTTGAAATAATCTTCTCTCCGCTCGTTAATCCTTAATAATTAAGCAGTTTAAAGTCTGAAGATAAGAGACTACTTTTTTTTTTGAATTCTCTGAAAGTAAGACCTTAGAAAACAAATTTTATCTATAGTCTTATCTCCCAACCTGCTTCGCACAGAACTGCATATGTAGCCGGCTGCTGAGAATGCCCTTTCGGCCTCTAATACTCATAAACCATTGATAAATGTTCACCTCGCACTCCTTCGCTCTCATAAACGCTCATTTCTTTTTTCAGGATCTTTTCGTAATCTAATTGACCACTTGGCTTTTGTTTATTAAAGTTCTCCTTCTCTCTTTTAAGTTCTATCTCAAGCTCTAAAGTCATTTTAACGGGTTCTGCGTCATCATCTACACGATCTTCTTCTATCTCCATGGTATCTTCTTGCACCGGCTCTACAATATATTGTTTATTTACTCGTTTTAACAATGTTTTTATCTCCTGCCGCATCGCATTCTTTTTTGGCAATGGAAAATAGCCAGGTTTTTTACTGCTTCTTCATACTTTTTTGGATTTTTCAAGTACACTAACGTACCAGTAACTTCGGAGAGGCGTCGTTCTGCGATTCTGTTGCGTAGTGCTTCAGCTAGCTCGGCGCTTAGGGAAGTGCCCTGGTTATTTAGCTTGTCTAAGACAAATTTCAGGGTTGTGTCGGCAGTTATCAATGTGGACTCTCAAAGACACTTTCTATCGAGACGAGAGCAGTTATTCAACTCATAAACTGTCTTTGATTTATAAAATAAACAAACATAAGCGGTACAGTTGGTAAGGGGGAAAGGGGGCGGGCGGCGTTGCCTTTCATGCGGCACGTGCTATGGTGACAGAACGGCAACGTTGCCGCGCCGATTCGAAAATGGCGGCAACTCAAAACTAAGCAATAGAAATTGATACGTTTGCGGATCCGCATCGCTGGATCAAGATGTATGCTGGATCCAGCATGTTTAAAAAGGCGCTGGATCCAGCTGGATTGCTGTATGCTGGATCCAGCAATTGCAATCCCTACGTAGCACCTACTACAAGATCCGGCTGATCGAAATCTGCTCAAAATTCAAATTTCAGATTCAGGATTCATACCATTTGCCCCCTATCCTAAAGCAATCCGAAACAAAAACGAAACGAATCAAATCTTGGAAAACAAAAATCCAATTAAAACATACCTGTAAAATAGGCCAACTTCTGGTCAAGACTGCGTTTTCTGTTACCTGGAAATAGAAAACAATAGGAATGTAGAAATTGTAACATAGGTTTAGAAGACCAATCGATAAAACCTTCACGACGAGACGTGACAGACAACTACATTAAAAGTACTGATATTGACAGATTGTACAGTAACGAGGCAGAAATAGACGTACTGACAAAATGTTGCAGTCTTCTTTTTTCATTTGACGGATTGTCTGTGCGAAAGCAGGATGGATTTCAAGACGCAGGTTTATATTAAATTAGATCTTACTCGTATCTATAAACGGACCGGTGCTTTCTTCTTTAGTGAATTATATCAAATCATTGTTTGCTGATTGATTGTATAATCTCCCATTTGGCATTATTAACCTAGTAACTCCTACTATTAAATGTGGAGAAAAAAACCGCCTAGAAAGCATTATTTATAACTGTATAAAGGTATAATAATAATAACACGATATATTATATTTTATTACAATAAAATTAAAATAACATAAGAAATTGTTGAGCCAAGCAGTTGACAGACCGACGGACGGTCGAAGTCATTTTATATATAATTATAGGAAGTTCTTTCAAAAAAGGAGGAGGTTCTTAATTCTACTGTATGTTTTTGTATGTATGTTACGCCACAACTCTGACAATTATAAATCTATTTTGATGATATATTTTTTGTTAGGTTCTTCCGAGGTGGTCCCATATAAATTTTATCGAAACTGCTTCAGCTCTTTTTGAAAAAATCAACTAATAAAATATGTACCTATATAATTCTACCTCTATGGGTGAACATTTTAGGGGATGAATGCTTGTAGACTTTTAGGGTAGTTGTATTCAGTTTCTTAGTTATTTTTAAACGCGTTATTTACTATTTTCTTTAGTAACCCCAAAACTGAATGGCCACGTCAAGTACCACTTTATAAATAAGACAAGTTTATAGTCTTCCGAGTATGGTTAGTGATTTTATTGACTGCATAAAGTGTATCGCGCCATAACGTTGGCAACATTGTTACACTTAGATATTATAATAAAACAATTTACAGTTATAAAATAGTAGCGAGCTCATATAGTTTATTTTATTAGATAATTATGCAGCGATGTGTGTGACTTTAATGTTTTACTTAGTATAATCACACATATTATTAGACTCTAAAGTTTATACCGTAAATCCAATTATTATATACGCACTCGGCGGATATCCGATTTGCCATAATACCGTTTCTTCATGTGACCCGTCATCATTATCAGTCAAATAAGTCAACTGCTGGACATGAGCCTCCATAATCTATGCTTCGTTATTTACTAAATATATTTTCTAATTAATTTTAAGAATAACTTATATGAAAATAATATGACAATTCAACACCACACCATTACGTTTTTAAATATTTTTCGTATAAACCACAAAAATATTGTGAAAACAATCGTGAAATAGTGATGTGAAGTGACTAGGCCAGACAACATTGTTTTAAAATAGTTTCATTAGAAGTTTTTCTAGTGTCTCTTTCATTCGCATCGGTTTTTTCCTTAAGGATCGCTTTCTCATTAGCTCATTGATTTCTACATTTGCCATCTATTTATTAGTTTTAAGTGTATGACTGGTATATGCCTCGTCACAGACCTATCTGTTCTGTTCTGATCTATCTAGAACGGCCCAGATCGATTCTTGCTTACTGACTGGGTGTTCTTGCCAGTTTGGTACATTTTATATTGCATTCTAGCCTTCCGGTTTCAATTACGGCCTGTGGCGGGATTAAGCCTGTTGATAAAGAATAACTATGACCCTAGGGTCACTATACTTGACAAGAACTGTCTGAACATCGAACAAGAGTCTAATATAATTTCCACTTCCACTTTCGAATTAACTCATTTAAATCTCACAATAAACAAGTTAACATCTGACCTATAGCCCTGCCATGGCGCGGGCGCCGGTTGCAACTGCTAATGGTGCTAGTGGTAGCCATTATTCCATGCCGTATTTAATATTATAGGATAATATGTCAGCGCTGGCTTCAGGTTAGTTTGCATTCGGTAATATTTCACTGTTATTTCTACATTTCATAACATGATGTACCTAACCAAAAGATATTTCATCATTAAAAAATTAAATTTTATGAATTAAATTTTGCATATTTTGTTTCTATTTATACTAAACTTCGAAGTTCCGGGAAAAAGATAGTTAATTATAATATTTCATATAAGATACGTCAGATGGTAAGACCAATTGAAAGTCTATTAATACTGAAATATGATTTTATGCACAAAGGGGTTTCACACACACACACAAATACACACACTACTTAGTAACCCCAACATGTTTTAAAATCTATTACGTTACAATATTGTACAAAACAAAATGGCATCCGTAGAGACAGAAAGCCTACACCCCCCAGGGATAGCACAGAGCTCTTCCTATGACAGACTGTATGGCTACACCATTTAAGAGGCTATGTTGGTAAGACCACGTGGTCGGTTTCAAGGTTATATTGTTTTGTAGCTGTCCCTCTCCGAGCCCTATCCTACCCGAGCGCGTACGGTGAGACAGCATACATTATGCGATGTTATCCACCCGTTATTTGGATGTTTCGTAGTCCAGGGATCATTTGAAGGATACAGTAAATTATGTAACCATTTTTTTAATACAGTATACTAATAAAATTTCAGATGTCGGTGGTTTTTCCAAATTGTTCTAAATCGATTCATACTCTTGTAAATCAGGTTCAAATTTGGGGCTTTTTATCACCGAAAAATACAATACTTTGACGCCCTGTAACTCTGGAAGTATATATTTAAACGAAAATGTGACTCACCACCGACACAGATATTTGTTTATAGATTGTGTCTTGAAAATTTCATAGATTTTCATAGCTTAATACTCAAAATATGACTGGACTACGTTTGTATGGGCGCTTTGACAACAGCATACCCTCTTAAGTCAATAAATATTTTTGTATTTGTACTTGGTCTTGATATCACCGATTGTCACTTGACGATAAAGCCGTAGCATGGCGCATGCTCACCCACTATCTCGCATTTAATTGTGTCTAGAACTGAGAACCACGAGGAAACATTCCTGTCAATACCCAATTATCCCCGCCCGCGCCCGTTACGTCGCTAAGTATAAAACGTAAATACCATTTAGTTTGTTTAAACTAAAAGAGCCACTTTATTACGGGCATTATGCGTGAAGATTGTCCGATGAAGTACAGTTAGACAGCCATGGCTGTTATACTTAATAATAACTGTTGTGAAACTTATTCCGAGTATAAATTTTCAGATTAGAAACAGCTCGTTACATTAATTCAGCTGACAGGAAATGAGGAAAATTCAAATGGCTACCATGAAAGGTAAGTATAGGAGGTGCGTACTATCACCTATTTGTGTAAGGACTGTTTAGGAATGTTTATCAGCAATAAAATGGTTGATAGCGTCATAGATTAGTATTATGGATAGCATGGTTGTAGCTAGTGGCTAGCCAGGGCTACCTTATCCAGGCTAATTTCAACTCTACAAACTTTTGTTTGACGAAAGGTGTCAAAATTTAAATATTTTAAAATTATATAAAAGAGTTTTTGTATGACGTCAATATTGGTGGCTTTTTTGGTCAGTTTCTTGCAAATAAATTATATTTCATTTCATTTACATTTTTGTGTTGGGTGGTATTTTTTGATACTACCAAGAACTTTTTAAAGACAGTCTATAATTTTCCAAACTTAAAATTTAATCTTTTTGAGCAGTAGAAGAAGAAGAAGAAAGAAAGAAAGTACATGGTCGATTTCTCGTGATTAATATGGCGTGCAACTTGCTTTGCATTACTGCAACGATGGACGAAGTTGTTTTTAAAAACGCTAATTTTTAACGTTTCCACGTTCGCTTATTGAGCAATATTAAAGCAAAACTAACCAACCGTGAAACAAATTAATATCTCCCAAAGACAGATCAGTGTCATAAAGGAAATATAACATACTCGTAGACTCAGAAATAAAATTGTAAGCTAAATTTAACTTACTAACTAATAATTAACTAACTTTTTTCTAAGGTTTCCTCCTATTTTCCGAGAGGGAAATCTTTGTAAGATACCCGATCTCTCAGAGAAGAAGCCGGGTGATGTGTCTTTCCATCCACTAAAAACCCCTCAGTGGTTAGCATCAGCGCAAATGAGAACTTCATCGGAACGTAACAGTTCTCCTCTCCAGCTTTGCATTCAGCCCTGCCTTTGGCTGACGTGGCGTGACGAGACCACGCCGTACAACCAGTGGACGCCGGTTCGCAGCGATATTTTCATCAGAGCTCCATTGTCCAGGGATAGAAGTTGATTTATGTTAATAACTCGTCAATCATGTAAGTATATTGTAAAAAAACTATTATAAATAACCTACAAAATGGTTCTAGTACATGTAAGCGTACGATGTCAGTACACAGGCAAGTCAGTCGTCAAGTTGTCAGTCCACTCGCACTTGCTTGTCCACCAATTACCGACCAAACTAAATAAATAATATACTATCATGGCATTTTGATAGGAACACCATGAGAAACTATAGGGTTGGCGCTTGACTGTTAAAAATCGCAGCTAGGGCACGGCAAGAGCTAGATGAAATGTCCAGAGAAATTTTATATATAATATAAATATATAATAACTACACGACCGAATTCCTAAGTCATAAGAACGGCTGGATACTACCCCCACTTAGATGATATTCCACATAATTGTCAAACTGACTAGGCAGGCCACATCGCTTGAAGAACGGAGAACTGATGGGAAGTAAGAGTTATGGAGTGGCGTCCACGTATCGAGATATGAATTTAGACGAAAATTAACAGGCAATTGCCGGTCTGTTAATTTTCGTCTAAATTCATATCTCGATTTTAAAATATGTAACTATATCTCTTGAAACATAAAATTATTGTAAACCCTTTACCAAATATTCAAATCATTCGGTACAAACATCCCTATAAATACCAAGGCATACTTAATTGGGACAAACCTTAAAGGTGAAGCTGCTTTAAATATTTTAATCAGTTTAATTGGCGCCTTCCTCCCTCTATGGAGGGTTAAATAATAAAAGTTTTGAACAGCAACGATCTGGTCTTAAAATGTTAATAGTTATTAATTGTTGTTTTTTAATCATACGGAAATTAAATTGTAATAGCACCTTAAATAGGTTGCGGATAAACAAGTTTTGAGGCTTTTTCAAGTTTGGTATGTATTTTAATTGCGTAATTACGATCCTCCCAGTCAACAATGTACAATGAATACAAATAGGTCCTAGGTTTTAATAATACTTCTTTAAATTTATTAAATGTAATTTTTATCAGAGAAATAAATTTATTTACTACTACCGCCAAACTACACTGTTGACACAATAGTCATAGTCATATTTATTAATAAATTAATATTTACATGTCAATTATAATATAAATACAAAATGTATTATTATTAGGATTTCTTATATTCTAAAAAAATCCTTATAGGAATAACAGTCCTGCCCGACAAGCCATTGCTTCAACTTGTGTCTGTAACATGGTATGCTTTTACAATTTGTTATCTCGACAGGTAGTCTATTGTATACATTAGGACCCATGGCGTGGATGGTCCTTGATGCTTTTAGAACGGTAAGGTAGTGGAACCAACGCCTCAGTAGATAGGCTTCTGGGTGCGCACGCTTACCATCCAACGGCCTTATCGTCACTTACCATCAGGTAAGGTGACAGCCCTGTGCCAACCCATCTTACTTAAACATATATGTTTTCATTACTAAACATATAGAAAACTGGTGACGTAGCTTTCTGTATGCATTGTACTATACAGTTATGGTCTAAACAAACGCAACACCAAGGATCTATCTCACATTATTTTATTTTTCTTACCTGCACGCTTAAAGGTAACATGTTATGTTTATTGGCCATAAATATCATCATTCTAGAGATAATTATACAACACAATAAGGCTTCGAGGATATATTAAAGTTAAACATCATTTAAATATAAATAGAGTAATATGTAATTAATCACTACTGATTTCTAGATAACATTGCCACATTTTTAAAACAATTATCTCACAAGTTGGAACTGTCAATTAAATGTACTGTCTTTATTTCAAACACGTATAACAATTTGTCTTGAATGTAAATGCCAAGTCAGTAATAAAGTAAGCAATATTCTCTAAAGACAAAGAGATGGTAGAGAAATACTTCGAATGAAAACAACAACCGACTTATTAAAATGTTCTTTTAAATAAAATAAAAATAATAAGGACAAGTATCAAGATCGTTGGAACATATCGTTTTACAATTGTCAGCGCCGTTGACATTTACACTTAGCTAACACGAAGTTTATCAAAATAGTCTCTTTGGCGATGATGTAAGGTTGAAAATGATTTGTAAAAGGCAGTTAGTGTTTAAATTCTGCACTGCGTTGATTCACTTTTAGATTAATTGGCTACATTCAAGAGTTGGTGCAGATTTTTTACAGCTTCACTTCATGTTGTTTATAATAATTGATTTAATATAAAAATCTTAACGTGTTCATTGTTCCAAACAAGAACACGCAGTGTATTGTGGCGGTCGAAATGTTTTTTCTTCCTATTTTTTTACTGTATAAAGCCAGCCTCATAAATGCAAGAAATAAGCATCAAAGCAGATAATGATTGTTACTACGACTCCTGATTGTTATCATTTTATATATAAATATAAACCGTGTAGTTAATTCTTCTCTCTCTGATGATGTTAGTAAGATTATTTTTTCATGCATGAATGCATACGTGCATTAATAATCAACTACAAAAAATCATAATCATAATAAACAGCTGAAAATCAGCGCTGTGGTCTTTGAGTCACAGCATCGGGCTGAGCTGGTGCCGTTTTCCAAGCTAACTTAATTTGCTGTTATTATTTGTTTTTGTTTTCTGTATATGTCATGTGTGTTTTTTTTCTTCTTCCATTATGTGTTGTATTTATTTTTTAATTGAATAAATTATTTTCTTTCTAGTATATTCGAAGGAAAAAAACGTTTGTCTTCTTCTAATTTTTATCATAAATAAACATGCATAAATATCATCTATTTGGTTGGGAGAATGATTGATAGTAGTAGTGATTTTTTATTAGACTTCGAAGTCTTAAAAAAGCCAATAAAATAACTTATTTTATACCTAATCATATATAAACATTACATACAGCCGGGCCGACAAAGCTCATTTCTACTCTCTACAGAAGGCAGCATTTCGATCAAAAGCAACAGGAGCTGTACAAAATATACATTCGTCGCCAATTCACTGCTACTCGAGTTACTTTTGAACGCACTTAGCGCACCAAAGACGCATATCGCATGCACATGCGCGCTTTTATGACCTCAAATCCGCTCAACTTGTTTTGCGCATTATAATGAATAATATAAATCATTTTGTACTTTTCATCTTATTACTGTTGAATTAAGTTAAGATTAAAAAAAGTACGTTCTTAGAATCGAACCTACTGAAGTACAGCTAAATGGAACTGAGACAAGAATAATGCTCAATTAGATATACTGCAGGTCTTCCTGTAGTATGGTAGCGGCACGGGGGTTGTGTTTTCGGAATGTCAAACGACGCAATTACGCTTAAACGCGTCGTTTGACGTTCCGTAAACACCCTAAGTGCCGCTACCGTACTACCGACTTAGTTAAGCGCTAGCTAGACCTATAAATGCTCTTCCGATTTGCTGTTCGCTGAGCGTCGAGCCTGTTGAGATAGTAATGATAAATTAGTTGACAAACCATCTCATAACTTTTATTAGTCGACGCAACAACTTAATCAGCTGTACTTTACGGTTAATTTCCCATACTTATCCCGTTAACGTCGGTTGTTACAGATGCACTGATTTTACTCGTTAATTTTATCAGTTTTGTAATATGTACCTATTCAAATTGGGTCAAAACTTAAACACAAAAAAACAAAACATATTCCTCTGTATAGATAAACCTCTTGTCTACAACTGGTTTACTATATATACATACGGGGTTTTTTGTCATTTATTTACAAAATAACCAAATCTGGTTCTATACAACTCGATGGCTTAATTTACCGTCCGGCTTACGGGATCGATTCATTTAATATAAATATTGGTTTATTTCAGTTATTCGTAAACACACGAGTACATCGTGTTTGAATAAAACTTTACCGACGTACAAAATTCTACTAAAAATTTTCCGAATGTCATTTAAAATATTAACAGAGAAAACTAAGGGATTACAAATCTAGAACAATAATGCAAAAATATATAAAGCATTGGCTACATCACTATGTAGCCAATTAGCCAAATAGCCAAAGCAATTAGCCAATTAGATTGAGACTACTGGGTTGATAAACGCGCTTCTGTTTAAATATATCATTAATTACCACCAGGTGAAACAAAGGCCAAGTTCAAAGCCCTAGTTTAAAATTTTACAAAACTTACCATCACGTATTAGTGCTAAAAATCAAGCCAAGCGCATTAACTCTATAAAACGTTTACTCTTACGTTTTTAATGACGTGTATAAATTTCATAATTTATACACGTCATTAAAAAAAAGTATCGCAACGTGTCCTAAAAATGCAAGTTGACTCAAATTGTATTACCATACGGGCCAAAGTTTCTTACATGCTGGTCAAACAGTAGCACTACGTCTTTATAGGCTACAGTTACTTCCAGCGCAGACAAGTCTTGTCACGTATGAAGCGTTACGGATATTTTAATTTTCAGTTCACACGCTGGTTTCAGACGGTACATTAATATTAATACAGTGGAGCCACTGTACTGTCCAATACATCGTCTAGAGTAGAGCAACGCTTCTCAAAGTAGGTAACTATTCTATCGTCTATTAGTATAAATAAGTTGGCGATATGTAATTTATCACATCCTGTAAACATTTCATTGTAACTTAAAGCCTCAAGTTTGTTCTGTTCTTAAAGCTTTTAGAGCAGTTAGATTAATTTGTGATTCCATACCTAATACCTATTTAAGAAAAAAGTACCGTATGTACTTTGTTGTCTGTATGACAAGATAATTTTTCTCAAGAACGCGTTGAGGTATCAAGTTGAAATTAATACCGAATACGCAAATCCCCATTTTTTGGGTTCTGTGAAAAATTGAAGCTTTCAGTTCAACACATTAAAAAGATCCGTCTGTTAAAGCTTTATTTTTCGACGAAGAAGGAATCAAAATTTGTAGGGTACTTCCACTTCATTAAAGTCGCTACATTTACAATTGAATATTGGTCGTGAAATAGACAAACAGTTGATCAGACTTTCATTTTCCTTAGAACATTGTTCGGTGCTTATTTTTATGATTTTCAGTATGTTGATTTTTCATAGTCTGTATGGAACACTCGGTGCACGAATCCGACTCGTACTTGACTGTTTTTTCCTGAATGTCCACCTGTTCACATGTAATAGAGTTCATTTAATGAATTCATTGTTATTTATTTTCACCCGACTTCATAAAAGGAGCAGGTTCTCAATTCAACGGGTATGTTTTTTAAAATGTTTGTTACCTCAGAACTTTTGACTGGGTGACCCGATTTTGATGATTCTTTTTTTCAATTCTCATTTCAATTTAGTCCAGTTCTGACACAGGCATCCGTCAGAAAACCATATAAGTAAATTTGCAGGGTAGTTTCTAGTTATTTTTGAACGCGTTAACTTGTTGGATATAAGGTTGAAAACCGCTGAACTAGAGTAGCAGTATGTTACTCTTAAAAATCTGTTACATTATATTGTTAAACATGAACACTTATACAGTTACACTTGATAGGAGGTGAACATAGGCGTCAGGTTGCCTGCCTTTCGGTATTTTATAGGATACATTTTGGAGAGTGTGCGCAAGAGCTATTTTTGTTGATTCCACCTTCGCCGGTCAAACAGAAGAACAGCAGACCTTCACCCGTACACTGTGGATATTCCTACAGCTCGCACCAAGCGCTTCGCTTCCACATTTATCGTGCGTACAGCAAAAATATGGAATACACTACCGGTTTCCGTGTTCCCCGACAGCTACAACTTGGGAATCTTCAAAAGAATAGTAAATAGGCACCTTCTAGACCAACACGTAACATCGTCGACCTCATCGTCACTTACCATCAGGTGAGATTGAGGTCAAGTGTTGGTCTATCGTCTATAAAAAATATAAAAAAGGCAGCACATGGATTGAACAAATCTGTATTTAGTAACATCACAGGGATACTCGTAGTAGTAGAAATCAACGTTGAACGTTGAGAAAACTCAAAAAATGTACAATATGTTAAAAGCTATACAAGCTTATGTTCACAAGAAACAATGTCACCCACAACAGGCAAAGCTTGTCCTGCGAGTGACAACCCAACAGATACTATAGCTAAATATATATCGGTTAACCTATGACTATAAATTAGTATAACACCACCACTTGGACGATGCGAAATAATGAATAATTCTTTCCTTAGACCAAAGCCATTAAGGCAACCATAATACTTCTAGGTAATACCTGCGTTGCAAGAACATTATGAAACAAGATCTCACATCATTGAAACGACTAAAAACGCTTAGGACGTCCAGTCGTCCACGCACTGCACAGGTGACGACAAAATATAACGAGAGGTATTGAAGTGTTCGGAATAACACGCCTCGAAGATATTTATTTAGTATGCAAATGAGTTTCCCTTTGCCTCATCTC
The DNA here is from genome assembly GCA_910589575.2 of Carcina quercana. NCBI lineage: Eukaryota > Metazoa > Arthropoda > Insecta > Lepidoptera > Depressariidae > Carcina > Carcina quercana. The sequence goes on along the minus strand of OU342438.1, from coordinate 11,025,476 downwards.
CCTGAGGGTAAGTAACTATGAGGCTATTTGTTGGAAATCGTGATCACTCAAGCTAATGAGGTACTGGTTCTTTTTATTCCGGAACACAACAGTGCTATTAAAGGCGGAAGTCGAAAATTCGTAACTAACAATCAGAGTACCAGCAGGAACCTACCGGAAATCGGACCCGAAATCTTCGGATTGATTCCAAGCGTGTATCAACTAAGCCACAGAGTTAAAAATATCAATGCAAAACTCGAACTCAACAAGACACGGCCGTTGCAACATCGTATTTAAGTACAACGTGTAGCTGTGCTGAGATTCTTGCAAGGCGAACGAGATGGTTCTGCAAGCTATCAGCTAGCGGTGGAGCGTCGAGCCATGAGACTGATAGGCAACGATACACTACATAAGGCGAAGTTATATAGCCTCAAACATAGGCGTCAGGTTGCCTGCCTTTCGCAAGAGCTATTTATGTTCATTTCACCACCGCCATTGAAATAGGCAAATAGAAGAACTGCCGTTCTCCATCCGTTAACAGTAGAAATTCCCGCTTCACTTCGTCATTCATCATGCGTACAGGTAAATTATGAAATGCTGTGTTCCCTGAATAATATAACTTAGAAATCTTCAAACGAAACAGGCTTCTTCAAGATCGCGTAACATAGTCGACCTCATCATTATTTAACAGGTGACATTGTGGTGAAGCGCTCATCTATTTCTATTTTAATAAAATAAAATGTAAACTATTTTCAAACCTAAATTTATTTATGTATGTATGATAAATTCATATATGGTGTCAACAAAAAACACGTGCAATAGGAATATTCGGTCAAACGCGAGCTATCATGGCCTCATTAGAAAGACGGGGATCTAGTGTCGTGGAGTCGGCACCACCAGGCGATTACGAGTACACCTAGATTATAAGGCCGGCGTCCATAGCCGGAGGTGAGCGATGCCAAATTATCAACACTAGAAACGTATGGGTGCTGTTTTTTATGCCGCCGGTGAAAAAAGGTATACATCGTTTTTACCTCGGTGTATGCCGTCAACAATTTTACATGGTGTTCCGTAAAATATGGAGAAATCCATTTAGGAATGATTTGAAGCTTCGATGAAATGAAAGTCTACATTTTCAAAATATAATTTTTAAATGGCAATGAAACTATGGCACAGAAACATTTTATATAGGTTCTGAGCATAAAAATACTTTTGCAGTAAATTCGTTGACAAATTCATATTGAGTTCAAAGGGTACTATTTTATATTCACTTGAATTAGCATCCAGCTGAGCAAGATGTCTCCCCTCCGATCACTAAGCCAGAATTTCTATGGTATCAAATTGTTTTGACACTTTGATTCACATAACTTTTTACTGATTGGTATTTTTTTATTGAAATAATTACCGTGAAGAGGGTAGAGTAGAAAAAATAACAGATATACAAAAAAGTGGAACAGCCTGTAATTTCTGTTATGTTCGAGTATAAAGCAATGGAATTTCTAGTAATGCCCCGAGGAGCGAACAACCAGCTTCGTTGATAATTCTAGCACTAGCAATGTTGCAAAAACCTGAGAGACGGGTGCACTGAAGGAAACCTGAAACCTACCAATAGAAATAGCTTAGATATCGTATTTGAATGCAGAGCATCTCACGATACCAAAAATCCATAGTAAAACCGTTTGACCTCTTTTATAATCAAATTATATATATAGATAGAAATATAAAGCCAGACCTTAAGGTTATATAAGGCTTAACAACTCTGACACTAGGGTTTGTGAGATCGGATATAGACCTTACTACTTACACAATAAGAAGAAGAAAAAACGATGGCAATACTAAGTTAAACACCACATTCCTCTATTTTCCTATCTTTAAGATTTTGTATCGTTTTTAATATACAACTATAGAAATATATTATACAAAATTAATACCAAATCCCATTTCGAAAGTAACCTCTGTCACTAATGCGGCAAGGAACTCAACAATGGTATATCTATTCCCTATTTGTCAAGACTTCCGTGCGTGGGCTGTTGTTGATCCTTGCACACGTCAAAAAGAATCATCCTGTATGATTTACGGCTTAATTACGATATTGTTGGCAACAATGTCGTAGAAAGTTTTTTGCTATGTTTAGAAATATCTTCGTATATAGATAGCAACATAATGTGAAAAGAAAAAACAGGATTGGATGGTAAGGTAGGTAGAAAGGATGCGTAACATGATGTCGTTTATAGGAAAAATTAGCACTTCATGTTTGATAACTTTTAGGTTAAATTTTACAAGTAGTTCTAGATCATCTAAAAGCTTTTCGTTTTATACGGACAGGTGAAAGGTAGCTTCCCAATTTAGTGATTTCCTTATGCAATTCTAAAAGTTGTTAATCACAAATACTTTTAAAGACTGATTCTACCCATTCGAGAATATTTTTTCGTACCGTCGTTGTCTTCAAAAGACAGGTTTAATATTAAAATTTAATAATGGACACTACACAAAAAACTACTCGCGATTATTAACGCGATTCCGCCCAGAATGCTTCCCAACTAAATTTCTGTTGCCATAATCTTTTAAAATAGAATAGCTGTCTTTGATAAATAATTACCTAAAAATAGTTGATAGAATTATGGTGTCACGAAATGAATATCATTAACTTACAACTTTTTAGTTATCTACAGTACCCTATAACCAGGTAATGGCCCCTATATGGCGTTTCGAACACATCAATACACATCAACAGTCTATATATGTCTTGCAGGGACTCAGGCCTACTCTCCTACATAGGTATTTTTAGATAATTACTGCACAAAGTCAGCTTTCCTATCTTAAAAGATTATGGTAAAAGTAATTTAATATAAAACTTCAGTAATTTGAAAAATGTTCTTTTGTTTAATTGTGTTTGATAGGAAATGAATATTTGTATATCGCAACCGTGAGTCACAATTCGATATAGAATTAATGATTCTTCTAATATATTTTTACTACAAATTACCGCCAAATCTGCTATTGATTTACCTAATTATGTATGCTTCTAACAACAAGTAACATTCATTGCATTATGGTAAATCCTTTCATTCGACTTGCATTCTACTATACGTAACTACAAAATTATTGGCTTTCAATACATCATGTTGATAGTGTTTCAAGTGTTATTGTTCTTTTCGAGTTTTTTAAGCTTCGCTGCATTTTCAATTAATTGGGCTTGAACAGTGACTCACGAGTCCCAAAAGAAGTTTAAAATTTCCGAAGTCAATGCATTTTTCGAGCTTCTTTTATCTACCTGATTGCATTATAATAGTTTTTAATAACATCTATTGTAATGTATATTTATGTCAGCAAATGGACTAATTGTTTTTAGTATTCTTTTTGTTCCCAAAAGTTATTTGATCTATAAATTATGTGCACAACATTATAGCATAACAGTGGATAACGTACCTTAATCTTTATATCCATAATTGTAGACTATTAAAGAATAGACGTGCATGCAAGGCCGTTGTATTTAAATCTTGGACTGTGTACAATTATCTGCAGGAAAAAATACTATTTTGTATCTTTCTATACATTGTCACGCGGAAAAGTGCCCACTGTGTGCCTTTATACGTGACGGCTAAAAATGTTTTTCATTAGGAATTTGCCTTTACTGATGTGATCTTAAGGATTTTGTGTGTTAAATTTGTTTTGTTGTTGAATTTCAACAGCGTTCCACTCTCACTTTATCTGTTTTCTAGCTTTGATCCCTCACTTCGTTGGTTTTAGAATTACTCCCATTTGATCGCGATAAAATATAGCCTTTTTGCTTTTCCAAATTATATCATGTCAGTACATTGCACCCATGCGAAGCGAGGGCGGGTCGCTAGTGTATATATAAATGCGTTCAAAAAGAACTGGAAATCGACTTCAATAGCCCTGAAAGTATACTACGAGTATTACTAAGGCAAATTTAAGATTTATATCGTTCTTTCACGGATGCCGTTGACAGAACTGGGCCAAATTGAAATGAGACCACACGAGACCACCTTCCAAATAAAAAGAATCATTCAAATCGGTCAAAAGTTCTGAGGTAACGAACATTAAAAAAACATACCCGTCGAATTGATAACCTCCTTTTTTGAAGTCGGTTAAAAAACAAAATCACATATATGTATAAGAACACATTACAACATGATGATGGAAAAGATACAGAATAGTTTTCCCAGGTACCTATAATGGAATGTCATGTTAACCCTTGATTTATTATTATTACCCACTCGTGTTCCTATCTATGTTCGTTTCGGGCATGGTTAGAATTGGAATATGTTGGAATTGAGAAGGGGCATGGCGTTAGTAACATACGTCATACCTGGATGTTCAGGATGATGTTCGTGCTCCCCCGACAGCGGCGCTGCAGGGAGGCGCAGCGTTTCCAGATGATTGCATGGAAGCCATCCGTCCGCGCCTCCGCGAACATTGTCGATGCACTGCAATATCGCGGGAGCCCAAACAACATCCTAAACGCATTGTTATATTATGGGGTAAGCTAAACAACGCCATAATTTTAGAAAGTATGAAGCTGTTCATGCCGAACTTCCTATGTGGCAGTGTGGCCTCCGAGGTGTCTGTTTCTGCTGTGATGAAGAGCATCACAGTGGCAGAGGATGTAGATGGGCGTTGCCTTACCCTCAAAGAATTTGCAAACCCTGGTGTCGCTCAGACCTATGTAGCTGTACAAGTATATACAAATGAAAGTCAATAAAATCCTTTCAAACAAGGAACAAAATAGCAATACAAAATATTCATAATTACGCTTTTGTTGGTCATAATTATTTGCATTGAGTCCAAAAGCGATCCAGGAGAGAGCTTGCAAACACGTAATAGTTTTCTTTTTGCAATATACGTAATGATATAATTAAACAAATCTCTAATTCGCAATGCTAATGTTGGTATTATGCTTTCACCGGTCTTTTGTGAAGTTATTAGAAGGAGCCTACAGTTAATAGCCCGTGTGATTTTAAATTAAACCATTGTGTGATAAAAAGTATTGGTTAACGGCGGTGACGTAATTTTAGAGCATACAGTGCAACTATTACAAATAAACAACAAGTAAGTATAACACTCTGATTCAACTTGAATGGAAAGAATATATATGTAAGGCATGTAATGGTTTGTTTTTTCAGAATTTTTTTTCTTCATAAAAATGCTAGGAAATCAACCAGCATATATAAATACCTTATAGGCGTATATATTTTATAGGTTTTGTTGGTTAGTTTTAGACTAGGTTTGCTTAAATTGAAGTAGGTAGTAGTAATTAATTATTGATTGACATTTTTACTAAATAAAATTACGTTAATATTTACTTTAAAAACAGCTATTAAATAATATTAGGTCTTTTCTGGAACTGAGATAGTGATTCAATTGAATAGATATATTTTTACCCACCTGCACTAGAAGGAGGGTTATGTTTTTCGAGAGTATGTATGTATAATTGTTTGTCACGCTCTGCGGCCTGAACGGCTCGATGGATTTTAGCTAAAAAGGTGTCGTTATATTTGTATTTACTGTGAGACACTAGTTATATAAAAATCATACAAAGTAAAATAAATTACGCAGTCAGTTTTTATAAATTTAGTTTTCATTTACTTGTTGACTTGAATATTTTGTTTTTAAACAATAATTGACGTAATTTTATTTAATCTTTTTTGAAAGTCGTATTTATTAGCTTGATTACTATTTAAATATTTTAATTTGGTTCTTATTTAATTTAAATTTCTTCGTTTCTTCATGAAACGAGGACACGCTACCAACAATGAAACATACGAATTTCGATTAATATGAGTTTTAAAATACGATTTTTAAAATTGACCCAGAAACCTAACCTTACAACGAGAATTATGCATAAGAACAAAAATGAAATGAACCAATTTCTTTCAAATCGCATTAAAAACCAGTTAAAACCATCGGGGTCAAACAGCCTCGGTCAGAAGTCATCAGAAACATGATTCGAGCCTCATTATAATGTAATAATTGACTCTGAGCGAAAGTATTCTCACACACTACACACACAATAGAGACATCGTTGTACAAACTGGCCATCATTCGTGGATCAGCGTAATAGAGGCTTTAACATGTCAGTTTTATCGTATTACGGCTGGCGAGGAAATCTCGCGGCCCGCTTCTAAGTATCGGAAGCAGAAACAAGCTTCATGAGTAGTATCGTTTAAGAAAAGTTTACACAGATAAGATAAGATAAACCTTTATTTGCAATAAATGTGGTACATTTCAGATGTTCAAGAAAATTTTAGATCACACATTTAGCCAATGTTTTGACATGCAAACAGTAATTAAAAGTAATAATATCGAGCATTTAAATTATACAACTCTATTATGTCAAGACCTAACCTACGTACCTAATTGATATTTATAACTATGACAAATAATATTAGTCAATTATACGAATGAAAGAGGTGATAATACGTCGAGAAGAAGCGTCTGTATGTTTCATTAACACGTTCAAAAACAACTAAAAACCGACTTCAACTACCCTAAAAGTCTACAAGCATTCATCCCCTAAAATGTGTCTGTTCAATGTTGACTTTCTCAAAAGCGCTAAATCAATTTCGGGAAAATTTATTTGGGACCACGTCCTAAGTATGCTCGACCAAAAAAAAAACATCAAAACCGATTCATAATTAGCGGAGTTATCACGTAACAAAAAACATACAGCTGAATCGAGATCCTCCTTTTTTTGAAGTCAGTTGAAACGTCACAAATTTAGCTTCGCCAGTGCCAGTATGTACATATAATTGGACATATGAGTGTATCATAGAAAAGACATAAACGCGCGAGTCCCAAAACTTTAAAAAGAACATAATAATTTACATTGTTTCATTCAACCTTTGTATTTATTATTTATTCCTGGTCCTTAATGTTAAATCGAGTATTGTAGAAGGTAATATGATCAAGGACTTGTCATTTATTCCTAGTCCTTAATATAAATATTGTTTTATTACTAACTAGCCTGCCCCCGACTTCATCCGCGTGGATCTCAGAATTTATCGCAACGTATTCGAAAGGGATCAAAAGTAGCCCATGTCCCTTTCCGGCTCTTTCACTATCCCAATTCGAAAAATAATGTCATTGTGACTCTACTTGAAGAAATAAGCAAACGAAATGGATTAACACTTTTCTTGCTGATGGCACGTTTTAAGCAAGATTGACTTTTAATCGACATTATAGAGATATATTGAAATTGGGGCTTTCCGTTACGAGGGCTCTAAGGTGCAATTTTATCCCATATTTTTTGGAAATTGAAGTATTAGTGCAGTACAAACAATTCAGTTCAATATTTTTCGTTTAATAATTGAAACTTAACGAAAATTTCGCATGAGTTTCAAATAGAATGTTCGGTGAGATTATAAAAATAAATCTCGAGAATTACGCAATGTGTTCCCGTGGGATGAAAGTGCAAGCAGACGGTGGCAAAGTCACGGGGGAAAGCTAGTAAAGAACAAGAAATATTATCGAGGCCCTAGAGTTGACCTCAACCGTCTAATACATACTCGCATGACATTATAACTAGCAATTTGATGGTCATTACCACAAAGCAGACCGCGTGGTAGACGGCAGAACATGCGCGGTTACGCACCGACTTTCATACGATTAATCGTGTGAATCACATTATAGTTAGGACAAAAACGTGCGTTACCATTTCCAAGTACGCACAGATTTACCCTAGGATATACTGAATAGTAAACGGTAGAAATGGATGATTGTACTAACCGTTGAGTTAACCATCTTATTTGAGAAGTTTTTAGTAAGTACCTCCTCCAGCCACTTGTTCAGGAACGAGACCAAGGAGCTCTATTTTTGATTTACTTTCGTCGACCTAAAATAGGTTTATCGCATTTTTAATTACTCGTCTCCACGGTTGCCAATATAAGCCAAAATGTTTAATTTTATATGTTTCGTGCAGAAAAATTAAAACCGTTACTAATCTTAACAAAGAAATAAACATCTAAAAGAAATTTTAATCGTAGATTTTTAATGATAGGCCTTTTGTGGGAAAATAGAAAACTTTAAACGAAAATCAACTCTATTTATATCATTCGCTTAATTGATTTTAATGCACTTTTGATATATCACATTTAGTTTATGAGAATTTGATACAAATTATATAAATAATTAGTGGCCCGCCCCAGCTTCGCACGGGTGGACATTTATTTTGGGATAAACGTAGAGTAAATATAATATTTGTAGATCATTACAGAAACTTTCAGAACTTTCCAAAAGTTCTCATGTGAACTTCTTCACTCATGTGAAAATCACATGAGTTGTATATATTTTCCACATTTTTGTCACCCACAACCACCCACTTCCACCCATCGCGACCAAATTCCTTACTTTCAGCAGGTGATAGAGAAAACCCTGTCTTAACGTATTAACATTAGCTTTTTATATATAAGATAAATAAACAATACATAACGTTTGATATCATTAACGGCATATTCATTAATTTCAACAATAACATGCAACGATCGGGCTAAACAAAGTAAGTCCTTTCAATGTTTTTTAACTAATTCAGCGCATCATATAGTGGTGGCTTTAATATACAAAATTTCGTGCAGTACCTTCTTAAGTTCAATGTCACGGACATAGTCGGCTACCACAAATCTCTGTAGTAATAACCAGCTAGTTACGGGTTGAACCACGTTAAACTCTTTCTTTTCTAATCATCAGTTAATGTGGTAATTTCGTGGTGCAACAAGCGGGACATCGGAGTAAGTACATATGTGATAATGTTTCAGCTCTATTAAACGATTAACTATTACCGTTAAATGGAACCATTCAATCATTTTAAACGGTTTGTCGTAATTCAATATGGTTTTCGTTATGGACGAGTTTATGCTCTACGCCTATCGGAAGATGCAAAATATTCAGTAACGTCAATAATATCAGTAAAGTTATGTGTCAGTCTCAAAACGGATTTGTAATTAGCAATCACATCACACTTGTGATTTTGAAAGCTTTAATGGTTGGGTAGCCTTTTGACTACCAAACTACTCAACACGTCTTGAGGACACTTGGCTCTCAATCCTATTGTTATTTTTGAAGTCAATGCAGATTGGCATTTATTTAGCTTGTGTGATACCAATGGCATTTTGGTGGTAGTGTTTTTCCGGTTCGAATAAAATTTAGATTTACGAGTAAAACTATTTTTGGTAGTTTGTTATAATTACCTCTATAAAATCATGTCTGAATCAATTGGGCCAGAATATTGTAAAAGCTATATTTTTGATGCTCAAAACAGTAATTTTTATTTTATCCGAAGATGTATGTTAAATGCTATTTTCAACCGACTTCAAAAAAGGAGGAGGTTCGCAATTCGACGCGTATGTTTCTTTTTGTATGTGTGTTACGTGATAACTCCGCCAATAGTGAACCAATTTTTATAATTAAGGCAATTGAAGTCGGTTTTTAATTCTTTTTGAACACGTTAATTACTGGACTTTATAATCAAGCTGTACTTTCACTAAGAGCCCTAATATGTAACTTTCATCATTGGCCAATAACCATTTAACAATATTCTAAATAGCTATAAAATGAATCTGCCTTCAAAAGCATTAGCTTAAATTCTTTCTAGCAAATCCAACGGTCGGCTGACCACCTAGACTGCGCCATTACCATTGTCTTCAATTTTCCCTGTAACAGTAAATCACGGACTCTAGGTTTCCATAATTCGTCACGTTTGTGTCGCCGGCGCGGCATAGCAACAGTTTTCACCACTTGGTCGCGCTGATTTGCCTTTTGCCGAGTTTCCTATAAAGGTGCGCTTACATATGCTAGGTAAATATGGTAGATGATAAAAAAATGTTTTGTTTGGTGTGTTTGGTGCGAAGTCTTATATCCAGCAGTGGACATTCATCAGTAACACCCATGACTGAATTACTCTTGACAGAAGTCCAAAATAGAATTTATTGTCAAAATATACACATGTCAAAGTCGTGTTTGTTCGCACTCCCAAGATTTTGATTTTTTGTATTTGTCGCCATCATTTAAAAAAAAACATGTTTTCATAGATTCACGACCTAACAGAAATTTTTTAAATGACTTGATATTTTGTAGAAGGATATATAGTTGAAAATGGCCATGGCCATGGAAGGAAATAGGCTACATTTTATCCCGATCAAACGAGCAGTTCCCAAAGACATGGAGTCCTTATTTATCCATGCCAAAGATTACATTCTAAAGTCCACGCGGGTGAAGCTGCGGGCAGAAGCTAGTTAATAATAAGGTTCAATCAAGACAATCACACGTTTAGCTACGAGCTTTGCGATATTATGTCTTTGGTTAGATACTGTCAGAATATCAGTGTCATGAGTTCACATCTCGTGACAACATGCTAAGCCACTGACCTTTCATGTCACATACAACGCGACATACAGCAGCCACATGCACTAGTTTTAGTCTTAGTTGATTAATTATATGTAATATCTATGTTAGATTTGGTATAGTTGCTATTCTTATTGTTTCTCTTGATTTGTTGTAATTTTTGTGTCTTGACAAATAAAGTTTTTATCTGTCTACCCAAACCGTCATCTGAGGTCTGCCATATTACGAAGTTTTGCAGGTGGATTGTTGATCTTAGTAAGATATCACTCATAAATATTAAAAATTATTTAATCTCATAAGTTTGCTCCTTGGTTGACGTCCTTATAATTGTTCCGCGAATGTATAGCGCCAAGGCCTGGTCTTGTACACTTATAATTTTAATAGGCCATTATCAAAATAAGTTATTTAGTTACAATTTTTGTATATTTTGGTTTAGTTTCTTTGTACATATAAAACGCACGAAACAGGGAAGACTTAACGTTGAAAACAAAGATGGCGTTAATAAAATGACATATGACGCTGTCACATAATACTGTAAGAATGATTTTGCACAATTAAAATAAATGCAAAAATGTAATTCTAGTATTTTTCTATACATATTTAGATTATAACATGATTTTGTAAATAGTGTGCAAGTGCAAACCGAATTTGAAACTCTTGTTGCTGCTTATAAATAATGCTTTTTATGTTTTCCAGTGAACTAGACTTACTCTGACTATGACATCGGTTATTTGCCATGAGATGTGCACAGGGAGTGACCAGTAATTCACTCTCTGATAACCACATACATAACTGAACCACTAACGAGTTACTGTCAGGGCTTGTCTGACTCTAGACCAGTCGGTTCTGAGTGAACACTAACTGTCAGTTCCGCACTAGAAAATTCTGTCGCGGCTGCAGGCGCCAATTAGCGAAAATTACAGCGATTTGTTGCTTTTGAATACTATTCGTTGTCTAAGGTTAAGGTTTTATTACAATGCACCACACTAAGTATTGAGCGCTTTTTGTATTACACCACTTCTCAACGCTTTTTTTCTTCCTTTTTAACCGACTTCAAAAAAGGACTACGTTCTCAATTCGGCGGGTATGTTTTCTATGTTTGTTACCTCAGAACTTTTGACTGGGTGAACCGATTTGGATGATTCTTTTTTTATTTGAAAGCTGATGCTTCCAGTGTGGTCCCATTTTAATTTGGTCCAGTTCTGATAATGCCATTCATGAGAAGACGATAAAAATCTTAAATTTGCCTTAATAGAAGTAGACTTTTAGGGCAACTGAAGTTGGTTTCCAGTTGTTTTTGATAGCATTTACTTGTGGTAAATTAGCTCGTCTCGTAGACCTATAAGTACTTGATCAATCAGTATAAAAAACATCGATCTTATAGTGGTCGCATATGATGTGTAACATCTGACATCTCATATTTTTAATAAGCAATATTAACATTAAATCCTTAAGAAATTGTTCAGATATTACATAAAACACATTTTAGTAATTAAATTAGAATTATAAATATTTAAAAAGGCATAAAAAGTAGCCTATGTACAACCCCCCCCCCCCCCCCCCCCCCTTAATCTCACCCCCTGCGTATCGACTTGACACCGCTTAGAAGAGCAAGCGATTGCCTATAAAGTCCCATAATGCAATTCTAAAGGCAACGCACTATAACGCACCAATTACAATACGAGTACTCGTGTATAATTGATCTGCATTTTGACGAACCGAACATAATTCCAGATTACCTTCAATGACGCTATTTACGGCCACCGGCTATCTAATTTGGTACTAAATTTAATACCGTATTATGGCCTAAATACCACTGTTTATGTCAGTTATCATTCCTTTTATATTTATGTTACACCTAGCCGCCTGTTGCCTGTGGGTCTGTAGGTACACTGATGCAAAGTGATACAAAAGCCGTGTATAATCTGTATTTAATTGTATTATCACTTTCCGAACATTATCAATATAAACCGTTACCTTTCCGTTTTTAACGTCCTCCGTAGCCACACGTTTGTACTCACAATGAGGTCCCGGGTTCGATTCCCAATGGCCTACCTATCGGTACTGTAGAGAAGTTCGATCTACATGCTCGCGCCTACGTAAATGCGCACTGGCTAGTAAGGTTCTCTCGAACTTTACAATTATTTTTGAGTTTAGAATCAGTCGCGGGGACCACAGTTAAAATAAAACAATAGATGAGTCTTGAATGGATTGCGCATGCGATCGAGTGCACATCTAGTATAAGGATGGTCAAAATAAGTGTTTAGTCCGCATGGTCCGCGTATCCGCCCCTTTTGCTGTGCACGTAACATTGTTTCAATTATTAAACATTCTAGCTAAATCTGGGCATTTTCTCTGGCTAGACCCCGGTACCACAGCTACGTTTCCACAGAACATCTAAAACCAGCTCAAGTAGAAAACCCTTCTACAGTACTCAGTTTAATTTTTTGGCATTTCCCATGTCCGCCTAGCTAACTACTATCATTTCCTATTTCCTAAGTCTTCCAAATAGTTTTGTGTCCCGGTAAGAAAGGTATAGCAGAGCCAGCGCCTCATTATAATCACTTACCATCAGGTGACATGAAGGTCAAGTGCATACCCATCATACATTTTAAGCATATTTTGTAAAGTTTTTCATAACTATAAAACACATATAACCGGTGGGGAGTTCTCACGTGGCGACCACGTACCGGGAAGCGTCTACCAGGCCCTCCACCTACTAGATGGACCGACGACCTGGTTAGAGTCGCGGGGAGTCGCTGGATGCAGGTAGGATGGTGGTGGATGGAGGCGGGTGCCATGAAGGAGGCTTATGTCCAGCAGTGGACGTTTCCCAGCTGATGATGATAATGATAAAACACATACAAAGCCTGCTCAAGTCATAACCCTGGTTTTCGCTGCGCTTCTGTGGGTTAAAAATGAAATATCCCACCGACCTGAGTACAGTTCATACCTTTGTTAATTTGCATTCTCGTAAATTCGCGGGACTATAAATAAGTGTCGGTACTATAGCAGGGTGACGTTAGTAGCGCAGGCGCAGGCGCCGCTATTTGTAACAGCTAGGCTGTACCGTTTGTTATTTAAAAGGAACCCGAATAGCTGGGTGCGTCGCACGCATCCTAATTACTGAAGCAGTTAATTTGCATGAAATGTGGAGATGTTTCTCAAACCCAACTACGAGTACGTCTCGGAATGTATGGCATTTATTATTTTTTCTGTGGCTGTTCACAAAACGATTTTTATTCCGGTTATAAAAGATATCTACAGAAAAGGCACCTCCGTGGCTAAAGCTATGCTTTTAAAAAAACACTTAAAGAATGCACGTTGAAAATATTCAATTGAATACATTAAATTAGTCTTTGGCCGGAGGACCCGGGTTCGATTCCCAGTGGGCCTCATTAGCTTGAGGCCATATGAGATCAAGGCCAATGCAAAAGTTAAATACAGCCCAAGCTTCATTCTATTGAGATCAAGGCAGGTGGAAAAGTGTTTGTTCGTTTGTTAGTAGTTGAGGGGTCTGAGAAGAACATAAGCTTATTTTTATCCCTGTCGAACTAGTAGTTCATGAAGAATACACTCTTTAAGCCACGGAGACGAAGTCGTGTGAATAATGATCGTTGTTTATAAATAAGAGCTAAGAGGACATGTTGTTGAGATGAGATGTATGTAATTTTCTTCAATACTAGGAAAAATAATCAGACGCCGCGCTACAATTTCCTACCGACATACTCGGATAATTGCGTTGTTTTTATTTAGTTTCCCTTGTCAATAGCTATTGGGATTAGCAGGAAAGCAATAGTGGCGACCACGTGCACCGGGCCGTCCCCCTAGGTCCAAGGACTGGTAATGGTAGCAGGGAGTCACTGGATACAAGTGGCTTGGAACCGGTCATTGTGGCATACATGTTATTTAAGGCAAAGTTCCAAAGCCTCGAACATAGGCGTCAGGTTGCCTGCCTTTCGGTATTTTATAGGATACATTTTGGAGAGTGTGCACAGGAACTATTTTTGTTGATTCCACCTTCGCCGTTCAAGTACCGGTCAAACAGAAGAACGGCAGACCTTCACCTGTACACTGTAGATATTCCTACAGCTCGCACCAAGCGTTTCGCTTCCACATTTATCGTGCGTACAGCAAAAATATGGAATACACTACTGATTTCCGTGTTCCCCGAAAATTACAACTTGGGAATCTTCAAAAGAAGAGTACATAGGCACCTTCTAGGCCAACACGTAACATCGTCGACCTCATCGTCACTTAACATCAGGTGAGATTGAGGTCAAGCGTTGGTCTATCTTCAATAAAAAAATATGTAGTAGGCCTAAGTTCAGCAGTGGACGTTTCCCAGCTGATGATGAAAGGAATACTCAATGATAGTCAACTCCTATTTCAAACGTTATTCAAATTAATTGAAAACTAACTAAACTAATTCTCAAAATTAGAGGGTGATCATTTCGAGGAGTATGCGCTTAATTCGTCGATCTAATTCCAGACACTCCACCCTTTATAACGGGTCAGCCAGAAAAGAACTTTTATAATGGCCAATGCTAAGGGGCGAATTCCCTGTCGGTTTCTGTTTTTCCATAGGGTTACATTCTGAAACCCAAGGTCAGTGTGAATAAGCTACTTCATCAACAAGTTGCATTAGATGATATTGTGGTCAATCGAAAGCCTATTTCTCCGAAGAAAAATAAATAAATAATCTATTTGTATAGACACATAGCTTATTGTTGTAACATATAAGTTCCAGTTTATGTAACATAAAATAAACTACTCTATTACATTCTCCTAGTCCTAACATAATTTGTTAATGTATAATGAACGGGTTTGCACTTGGCCTTCATCAGACCTGATGGTAAGTATTAGTAGTAGTACAAAAGACTCAACCGAATGATGCAGTGCCTCTGCCAATTTTCATTTATTACATGAATTTCACTATATATTACTCGAGGTCTGTCAAACTCAAATCTGTCGAAGATAAACGTTGCGGGTGGCCATCGTAGGGGTCTACTGGCATCTCATACAACTCAGCTCTTTCCCTATTGAGTCGGGTTTTGAAGATTCCACTTCGCTACCAATAAAAGGTACTATAAAAATCCACGCAGTCGTCACTCATTCCATCGTAACACACAAAACACACGCTAACAAGCAGAGAAGAAAAAAATCGCACCAAATAGGCGAAAAATCATCACTTTCTATGTCCGCACCCATAATCGGCTGACACTTTCACGGAATCGTGCGTAAAATGATTTCGTAAATCGATTACGGAAAAAACGGTAACGTCCGCGAATGTAGAACAATTGATTCCGACTCACATCACTTGATACACTTCCTACGTTTCTAGAGGCGTTAAAGGCCGAATTTGCCAATTGGGAAAATAAAACAACACAAAGGTCGAAACCGTCCTCGAAATTTCTCGATCTCAAGATAAATCAATTAGAAATTTTTGTTACAAGTTTGAGACATTTTGTGTCATCCTCAGATACGTAAGTAGGGCAGGACGTCACAGAGTAAATAAAGAAGAAGGCCAACTACCTCTTGAGGGCGGAAACGCTATTGATGTATAAAAAAATATATTCCGTTATAGTCTTTCGTTGTAGTTTCTTACAGGATCCGGTTGTTTCTACTAAAGCAACAAGACAAACTTGAGCACGATTTATTCATAAGGACATTTGCTATGTGTACCCACCTCAGCTAGTACGTGAATATCTTGGCAATGGAAATCTTTTCATATGAAAAATTTCTTCTCGAAAGTCAAGGTACGTAAAATGTCTTGTAGTGGACGATTCCCGGCTGATGATGATGACTGGCAATGTTATCTATGATTACCGGAACCAGCTATTTTACATTTATAAGACAAGAACGTCTGGACTTTGATAGCCCCAAATAGCAGAATTAAAACATATATCAACTAAAAAATCGTTTTCAGATACATTGAAGACCTAACATAAAGCCAGTATCACTAAATTTTTTGTAGACGGATAGTTGAAAGGCCAAGGAAGGAACCATGGGATAATAAAACCTAAAGTCCACGCAGGTGATGCCGTGGGCAGAAGCTAGTAAACATATTTGTGTATTTTTTTATTTATTTATTTATTATCTTTTAATTTAATTATACGTATTATATATCCTTCTTTACATTTTTCTGCTGTAATAACATACCTAAATACTGTTATAATTCAAATCGAAACATTGAATTTCTACATAACTTAGTACAAAATAAAGCGTATTTTACAGGAGGTTTATTTTAAATAATTAAAAACGCCAAGTGCGAGTCGAGGTCGCGCACCGAGGGCTCCGTACAAAATATGAATAAAATTAACACACCTAAAATCATGCTCTACCGAAAATAGAAACAACTTTACTCTGCGGTTACATTACATACCCGATGGATGGCTTTCAACTACAACTACGTTTGTAAACATTAAAAAGTTCTGGTTTTCAGATTTATTCAGATATGGTTGTGCTGTAAGACGTTGATTCTTGCCAAATTTTAGGATTCTAGGTCAACGGGAAGTTTTTGATTCCCTTGCATTTTGTATAGAAATGGTCTAAAATACAGCTATGAGTTGAGCTATAAGTATGATTTTTCACAGTTGCAGAAGACCGCAGACTTGCATCTTCGATATTAATTTCAACTTGATACCTTTACGCGTTCCCGAGAAAAAGTTCTTGACAGTCAGACAGACGGACAACAAAGTGATCCTATAAGGGTTCCTTTTTTATTATTTACGAAACCCTAAAAAGAACTAAAGGTTAAACACCACTGTCACTAAATGATTAGTTAAAACTGTTCAAAGTTAATGAGCCTGAAGTGTCAATTTTTAACCGTTAGGACTGCTCCGTAAAAAAACTCCAATTTCCTCGGCGATGCGATAATCTGAATTGAAACGTGATTTTCGTCGATTAATTAGTTTTTTTATCGGCAGATGATCGATATCTATATAATTTGGGCTACTTAACAAACTATAGATTAACTTTATTAATTTGCCGCAAGATAAGTTTCAGAGGAAAATCGATAGAGATAAAGTTGATTATCTTTCGAGATCAGAATTTCGGAAGGAAGTACTCTTTTTAGATTTGAAGGCGAACTTGTTTAAGCACAGTTTGATGCGAAGTTGCGTATAATTAGTTTTCGACTAGCGTCTGTTTATTAAAATTCATTTGTTGGAAGATACACCGTTATTTAATTTTAAATATCAATAATTTTAACTAGGTTTAAATTTAGAAGTTATTTGAATTAGTCCATAATATGTGTCGATTTAAATGTGTAGAGTATATGTTCTTATATTTAGTGATAACTAGCTGACCCTGCGAACTTCTTATCAGTCAGTCGATTCCTTAATTATTATTATTTTAAATTTTTATCTGCGTAAAAACCATCCTCGTACTTCAAGGAATATTTTAAAAAAGAATTACCGAAATCAAATCAGCTGTTCCTGAGATTGGCGCTTAGCAACACATTCAGCCATTAACTTTTAGTATAATAGAAAATAACAATAAAATATTTTTTCGAATTTTTTGAAACACACCTGTTTACGAAATACTACCTTACGAAAGCTAGTATTTTGCCCGCGACGTTACATGCTTGAGATGCAGAATCCACGGAAAGCACATAATGGACCGGGGGAAAAGACTGTGTCTTTTTCCATACCCTAAGCTAACTGCATGCTAAATTACTAAATTTCATTATGATTGGTTTTGATGTTAAGGCGTTAAGTGGTAACAAACAAACTCACTTTCGCATAATATCGAAATCTGCATGTGAGTGTTATTCATTATTAAATTCTGAATATTAAATAACAGAACAGTTAAGTCAATTTTAATTTATATCCGAGACAATTTTGCCTGTAATACGACGCAGGCGTCACATACTAGCGGAAAATGAATTATTGCCTACAAGTTATTGTAAGTAAAATGGTGTGCAGTTATTTTTTTTACACAATGCAATAATATACAATTGAATCAATTCTTAATTTGACAAAATTTTCATGAAAACGTTTAGTATGTAATTTTTAATTGCCCGAAAATAATTTAGAATTTATTTTTTCTTGAAATACATGTTGTTCTCTAAAATTATTATATAATATTAGAAGTCATATTTGCTACTATCCCGTCAGATAACATGATGACATATCATAAAACCCGTAATTGGTTTCTTTTCCACTACCCCTAATAAGTAGTACAGATTCAAATCAATTTATCACAGCAAAGCATGCAGAAAGAAGAGTAATTTTTCTCCACGTTTTTTTTTTCTTCTTATCTTAAAACTCTCTATATAATGTTTCAGTCATGCACTGTATCCCTAAAACACCAAAACTGAGTAAAGTTAACCACAAAACTAAATACACCGGAATATACAAAAAATATATAAAATAAACTCACCACAAGTAGAACACACCGGAACCACACTAGCAGACAGTAAACGATTATCTATGGTCACAAAATTTCGTTCGTATTTCGAATCACTGCATTAAATTCACCTGTGATATTTTTTTTAAATTTCGCGTGCCCGCGGATGCTGGCTAGTTGCGCGTTGCTGCGTGCCGCGCGCGCGTCGACGTGCTCGATTCGCGAGTGGACCGCGGCGCGCAATGCGCGTGTTTATACGCTCCGTAGAACTCAGAGTTTGTATACTTTCGCCGTTTACCGCGCCAGCTACGGACCCATAAAGGGTTGAAAACCCTAAACGGGTCCTTAAGCATTCTTAAGTTTTTAGAGCGATGTTTGCGCTTTCATTAACTTTGTGTGTGGTCTAAAAGCTATGGGTACGCGCAGTGAACTTCGATCGAACTTTGGGTTAACGTTATCCATAGGCTTCTGGTTAATATTATTTTTAATTCGCCTGTATAACTTATAAAATAAATATAAGTCTATGATCTTAGGTTCTTTGAATTTATCTTCGCCCCGAATAGCAGGATAACTATTAGGACATGAGATAAATTCACTAAATAAATATTAATTCCCTCATAAATTCAAGACGTAAAAGAAAGTTAGAGTGCCATGATTGATTGAATGAGGGATAGTTGAAAGACCGGAAAATTACAGGCTAATATTTATGCCAATCGAACAATTAGTTCCCACGGGATAAATCCTAAAGTCCATGCAGACGATGTCTCGGACAGAAGTTAATTCAAAATACTGCAAAAATGTAAGTCCGTATACCATCGGGGACGTAAAATGTTTACAAATTTTCAACTTCGTGTGTTTATTAAAAGCCGTTCAATAAGGTTGACTGTAATAAATATCTTCTATATTAAATCGGCCTCATTCGACAGATATGTATACTCAGCTATATACCTTACAGTGACAATGATTTTCTACCCCCATCGGAACAAAGCATCTACATACATCGATAAATACAGATCTGATTTGTTTTTGTACACTGTGAATATCTATGGAGCAATATAAGCATTACAAAGCTTTGTCTTTGCTAGATTTCATCTGTTTATCACGTTGTAAGGACTGTATCACGTAATAAGTTTATTACTTATTTTTATTATAATTATAAGCGAACAGCATCTTATTGTCGGTACGTAATGTTGTTTGTAGCTTGATGGATTTTAACTTGAGAGGTGTCCTCAGATTCGTATTTACTGTGAGAGTGACACTGGGTATATTTTAAAATGATAAAAATTTTAAAAATCCGCAGTCACGTTTTTTAAAATCTACTTTTCACTCACGTGTTAAGAAGTAAAAAAAGTGTGAAACAAAGTCGTGTTTTATCCATTATTACCATTATGATTTGGTTATTTGTTCAAATCTTTAGTGTTTGAAGGACCTGAGTGTAAATCAAAGAGACTGGCCAACTCTTCACCAACGACCCTCGCTGAAACCCCACACCAAATGATTAAGGTAGCTCACCGGTCGCTGGCGCTCCTCGAGAGTCCTGGACGTCCAGGAATTGAAGTTCTTCCAGTTTGTGAATAGCAGCACTTAACACAACGCGAATGTCCACCTGTCTTTTTATATTGTGCGAAATTAATTTGTATGTAGTGACGCGGTCAGGTTCTTAGAGTCGACTGAACTTCTTTTTTTTAACAGTAACGGAGAGTACATTTTTCTACGTATGTCAGAACCGACGGTATATTTAAATAGTTTGTGAAGGCGGTAAATTTGAATTCGTCTTATCCCAGCGCCGAGCTACCATGTTGCACTGGAGTAGAGTAGAAAGGTTCAGGTCGTTAGATACGAATTGGCCCAAACATAACCGCCCGCCTTGAAAGGATCTCTTTCAAAAAAATGTTGATATTCTAGGACATACTAATAAGAGTACATACAGAGAATAGGAAGTAATACTAAAATAAACTAAACCTAAATGTGAACACTAATATGTAAATACAATATAATTAGCTAACATTAGGTAGAGGACATAGACGTTTCAATGTACCAGCCTTTGGTTTCATTAAACCTATTCTAATATACACGTCATCATGTCTGAAGCGTTTTTGCACTATACCTACTGGAAAGTGAACTATAGGGGACTGTACTATATACTATACACCCGTGTTTGATAGGTGGAGATTCTTTGTTCCATTTTTCATACACTCGAATCGTATACGAATAATCATCACTACACTTGTCGCCAAACGAATGAATAATTATATCTAACAACAAATGTAAATGTTTGGGTGGTAGATTTTTGATGGCCTTTGATATATTCACTGATCGCAAAGTATACAAAGACTTAATGTGCAAAAATTGAACATAGTAAATACGAGTGAGATATTCAGAGGGAACCTCACTCACTACTTTTAGCAGTCGCAATTTGAGGATCGCCTCAATCTGAAAGAGGAACAATGCCTCGTATAATCTGGTTTCGAATCCCATGACTCAACATACGATTAGATGGTTGAAGGTTGCGTGTTCATATCACGTCGGGGTCACCAATATCGGGAAGCGCTTTGTAGGGGCTCCCCGCGTGTTCGTTTAAATGATAAAACTGTTTGTTATATTACTGAGTTTAATTGGAGACACAAGGATTTCATTACGACAATATTTTACATTATTTATCTACGACGTGTACATCCAGAAGCTTAAAACAAAAACGCATCTTTTTAAATTCAAAAGTGTTGACATCATTTTGTCCAGCTAGCTACCTCCTCGCGCACCAAGGAGGCGGCACGCCACAACCCTTAACTAATTTTAGTTCCACAGTACATTCGTTTTGTGCGCATCGTTCATCGAAAACCATGTTAACCCACTGTGGACTAGTATATTACATTTTTTTTGTGAACCAAAAATGAGCTTTACTTTGGTTTTGCTCGTACTTAGGGTGAATGGATTGTATTACCTTGTCTCAAAGTCGTATATAAGTTATAATTAGTTGTGTACAGCCGTATATTACTAATTGCTACTATTAGTTACCATTGCTATTATATTACACTAATTAAATATTGATTTCATGATATTGATTCCGCCTTTTTTGTATTGAGATTGTATTCGATTTTTACCATCTATTATTAAACTTATTTAAAAATCTAGGCCCATTAGAGACCACTCTGAATCTAAAATGTCTTCATTGTGACCTCCAATAGACTTTCTATCAATTAAATATGTTAGATTTCAAATTGGTTCTAAACTTCGTAAGGCAAAGTCGAGGAAAGAAAAATATTAACTTTTTCCGTCTCCATTAAATCTTAAATACAAATAGGTAGGATTTAGCGTAGATCATTTTAATTGATCAATGGGTTATTTAATAACTAGCTTTGAACTCAACGTTATGTGCGTGGACTTTAATAATCACACGGAGATTATTGACCACGATGAAGAGAAGCATGTGGTCTGCTAAATGCAACCCTGTTTGCCAAATTACATTTCCCATTGGGGTTTCGAGAGATATAAAATTAACTCGTTCAAAAATAACGAAAACTGACTTCAATTGCCAAAAAAAATGGTTTTGGTTGATTTCCTCAAATCACCTACTAAGTTTCTATGAAATGCGTTACCTACTCGTCAAGGAAACTCTTCGTTATTTTGTGGTGTAACGGAGGTAAAAGGGAAATATTTTTCCCGCAATAGGAAGCTGAAATAGCTGTTATACATTATCGGTATTATTGCTGTCCGCAATATTTTTACTAAAGCTTGGTCTTATACCCAAAGAGTCGCATCAAAATATTATCATGATGATGGGGTCATAGTACTGCAGCCACGTCACGTTAACAGCCTATATACGTCCCAACTGCAGGGGCTCAGGCCTACTCTCCTACAGAGAGTGTATGGGCCGTAGTCCACCACGCGGGCCCAGTGCGAAACGGCGGACTTCACATGCCTGGTCAAGGCATGCAGGTTTCCTCACGATGTTTTCCTTCACCGTTAAGCAATCGGATAATGTACTTGAACTGAAAAACAACTCATAGGTACACGTCTGGATTCGCACCCGGAACCCTCAGATTGAGAGTCCGCGCCTTGTTATCAACCGAGCTACCGTGGTTTATTTTTATTTCAAGTAATTTTTTGTAACAATCATTTTTTGGTCCCAATAAAGTTAATGCTTGATTAGGTCTTCTCATTCTTTCCTGTTTCGCTACGGGCGAACACAAAATAGGAGTATGTACATTGTACATAAAGTGCTAATTTCATTACTCTCCCTTCGCTTCACCGTTGTTGGGTAAAAAGACGAGTGTAATTACAACTGATACTCTTAATAGTCCGACAGTTACTCCGTCCTATTATTCCAGACAGCAACAATGTCCGATCTATATAATTTAAAAAGATAATTCATACAATTAGCGATGTTTTTCCATTATCCATACGTAAAAATATCGGTCATTCCTATGCAAATAAGAGTCTTCGTTTAACTATATGCTATTTCACAAAAAGGGAGCAAATCATATGTTTTCACAAAAGGTGACGCCAAGAGCTGGCAGGTTATCAACATTTTTGATTCCTCGCATTGACAGGAAATGTGAAAATTGATACTTTACTGTTGAGGCCTGTAGAATGTGAACCTGATAATCATTTTCAACCGACTTCAAAAAAGGAGGAAGTTCAACTGTATTTTTTTTTAATTTATGTTACGATCGATTTTGTGATTCTTTTTTGTTTGGTAGATCATACTTCAGAGGTGAGAGAGAGGAGAGAAAATCGAAATCTATATCTAACAAAATATGTACCCAGATAATTCTACCTCTAAGGGTAAACATTTTAGGGGATGAATGCTTGAGACTTCTAGGGCGGTTGAGGTCGGTTTCTTGTTTCTTTTTGAAACTTCACTAAGCACCATAAATCATCATGTATGAGCATCATCACCATAAATGAGCATTACTTTGGTATTTTCATTCGATATTGATCCTTGTTGCCTAGATAACCAGAGATACTCGTATCGTCAATCAAGGTTGAGGTTGAGATTGTAAGAATGGTTCTTAGTGAATAGACTCGAGATATGGTCCCACGAACACTAGCTGGAATTAAAATAAGCCTATGTCCGTCTATGCGATGTTGGACCTCTTCGTGCTGAATTTCGTGCTGTTTCTAATTTAGAGAAAATAAAGGTTTTAAAGGATAGTCACCACGCTATACCTAGAGTTCGCGGAGAGTCGCTGGATGGTAGTGGTTTGAGACCAGTCACAGTGGCATACCACGGCGGAGGCCTATGTCCCGCAGTGGACGTTTCCTGGCTGATGATGATACTGCTAATAAAAATTAACTGAATTTATTTTAGTGTTGAAATAACTTGTTGTGATCAACACTATCCCACGAGTATACAACAATATTTTCTCTTATGTCTAACTTTAGCTATTACTATAAAGTTTAAGAAAATCACATGGATGGATCGTTAAGGTTCTCAGGGAAGCTGGCTATGATTTTACAGCCAGAGAGATGACTTTATGGCTTTTCTATCCTGTGCAGTTTCATTTAACTTGTTTACATGCGGTGGAAAAAACATCTCTACCACGAGCGCTTAGTTTGTTACAATAAGCTCGTTCTTTACTAAGTCAGTCCATTAAATGTTCACTAGCTTTACCTCGTGGCTTTTTCTGCATAAAGCACTGTTCAAACCCCCTTGGCAAAAAGATGGCTGTTCTGAGGTAAGCACATAGCCATATGATATGGAGAAAGATAGGCTACTTTCATCCCGGTCCATTTAGAAGTTTCAGTGCTATCGCAGGAAGAGATAAAAAACGGCCAAGTGCGAGTCAGACTCGCGCGCCGAGGGTTCTCCGTACAGAATATGAGTAATTAACGTACTGAAAATCATATTTTATAAGAATAAGTTAGTAACAACACGAGCAATTGTTGTTAATTTACACACTGAAATACAAATAATGAAAATCGCCCAGATATTTGCATATAAATATTCAAAATGTACAAAAATCCCAACGAGTTTGGTTGTACGTATGGATAATTCTTTACTACCGCGCAATCCTGCTGAGAAGGCAGCCACGGAGGATCCATTAGAACCTTCCTGTATCAACACTTTTTTGCCCTGTTTTATACAAGTTTATCACTTTATTTCACTTTTCCGTCTCGGCTCGTAGCTTTTTCCAACATAACTAGAAGAAATGTATTACGTACATTTTCGTAACAAACTTTCTTTAATTCCTTATGATCTTAACTTAGTTATGTAATAACTAAATGGCGCCTAGTCGTAGGTGGGTAGTTAGTCACAGAAGCACAAAACACACGAAGTTTACCAGGTTCCAATCAGTCTGACGCAACTTAGTTCCAAATTACTTCACGACAAATTGTATGAAACATGGCAAAGCATCAAAGGCGCTGCTAGCGCATTGTTGGCGCCACTGTCCCTACATTATGTATGGTATAGAATGGATGTTGATTTTGCCCCGTTTGAGATTTGGTAGGTTAATTTTCCCTGTATGGAGTCCCGTCTCTTATCACGTATTCTTTGGTTCTAATCCTGGTGGCGGTCAGTGTCATACTCACATTTTCCAGTTTGGTTAGGACATTGCAGGCTGAATCTGCCTGATAATAAAATAACATGATTCCGTGCGTTTTTTGAATTTTTCTTCTTCGTCCATTAGCACCATGTCAATTTGTGGCGTCCCTGCTGCGTTAAAGAAAGACAAACATACATACACACTTTCGCTTTCACAATATTAATAGAGTGTCTGGGCGAATCACTCGATCTTAAGCAGTCCTGCATAATTTGCAACCACTAACACTTCTGAAGAGGGCAACGTCGATGTAATATCACAATCAGATGTACGTTAAGCTTAATTTACAGGAGCCAGGAATAAACATCATTGTAAGAAATATAAATGTACCAAGAATGGGCATCGACAACTCATCTGGACAGTGAGCTGTGAATCGGCTACTTTGTTGCTCAATTAATTCACAGTGCAACTTTTTAGCGATAACGAATGTTTTTCAAGCATGAAGCCCAGTGTGAAAGAAGGTTAAAATAGTTAACACATGAATCGTGTGACAGAAAGTTCAAAATGGAGCATATTTACAAAACAGGTACAGTCTTGAGAATCAGACTAATTTGGTAGAATCGAAATCCTGAAAAGTAGCGAACGCGCATGTAAAAAAGTTGAGCCCTAGTCATTTAATTTTGAGGCTTCTTCAAACAGAATGATTTATTCGTCCTTCCTTTACGTAACGGAGGGTCAGAATGATTTTTTTGTATAGTGATATTTGAAGGGCTATTTTTTCCCCTGATTGAGCAAGAGTTCCCGTGATAATCTCACTGACTCTTTCTGAAGTCTACGCGGGCCACATCTGTCGACGAATAGACGGTCGATGGAGCAAAAGATTCTCTAGTTGAGACCTCGGACCGGGAGACGCGGGGTGGGACGGCCTCCAGCCCGCTGGTCTAACGACCTTAAGAAGATAGCGAGAGAGCGAGTGGATGAGGACGACTGAGGACCGGAAGGAGTGGCGCACGTTGGGAGAGGCCTATCTTCAGCAGTGGCTGATAAGTCAAGTCAAGTAAGTCTACGCGGGTGAAGTCGCTGGCAAGAGCTAGTTCGAAAAAATACAGCTGATGTGCAAGTAGAATCAGACGCCAAAACTAGAAATTTTTACAGTGGCTATATATATTTGCCCATGTTGGCCAAGAACATTAACTGTTGCGTATTGGGGCAACCACGTGGAGATTTTAATGTTGAATAACAGAGATTTTTTTCTGACGATATATTTTGGTAGGAACTTTTGATGAGTACAGGCAGCACGGATCGAGTTATTGTGACAAATGTGTGTGATTAGAATTAGAATTTATGTGTTCCGCGTTGGTACAGTTAATTTGAAATAGTCACAAGTTTAAAACTTTAATTTCATATTCATTTTTCAAAACACCGTTTAAAATAGACGTAATAAGCAGGTTATAAGTGTCGGCTCCGGGAAGTGAAGGACAGATGGAGTATGATCTCATTTACCGGCAAATTTTTGTTCAGGCGACCCGCCGCCCCTTGTCTATAGATTCTATTACGAGCTGATACTTTTGACACAAATATATCTAAGTACAAACAATGCGGTATTAAACCTTGTATGCAGATATCATTTTGATGAATGTTAATGAGAGAGGATGCCAGCAAAGTTGTGCCGTGTTGTGTTGTGCCCACCTGGCGTGCCCGACCATGCTTGGGGAGATTATACTTTAATATTCATCTGCACACGCGCTTTATGTTCCTTGACTTTGATGATCACGAGGCACTAGCGGAAGTGCTATACGTATTAATTAGTTTTCACGACACTGCTTGGAAATTTCTTATTCTTGCTCAGAATTTACATTTTTAGAAAAAAATATTTGGACGTCGTATTGGTAACGATGACTTTCTACTAAAGCAGTTGATCACAACCAGTGTGTGATAGCGGCGTGATGGTGCGTACGCGCACCGCTATAGTGGTCCACGAAGCAAAACAACTTACACGGGGCGTTTAACTAAATGTATTTTTCCAAATTTTCGGTATTTTATTTTGAATTTTGAAGCTTCGCCGAATAAAAAGTCCTGGTCACTGGTAAAAAACAGATCTCAAACAAGTAAATAAGGTAGCTGAAGAGCTCGAGCAAAAAATGTGGATCCATCAAACAGTTTATAGGCACTTTCGAAAATACTTTTGATTGTTTATCTTTTATACTGTCTGTCCGTCACAGCATTTTATCTAGGCATTTGGAAGTGAATTCGAATTGATATAATTGATGGGCAGTTTAAGCTATGAAATTGGCGGACTAAAGACAAAATTTAAACTCGAAAGTTGAGTTACGGTGTATAGGAATTTTATTGGATAAGGTGGCGTCGATTCGTGCTGTGATAGAATCTACGAAAACAGATCCAGCTGCTTTAGCTCTCGGGTGATTAGTACGTATCTTATCCTGATCCTATTTTGAATAGTAAACAAATCAAAATCTATGAATTTTTTTCTATACACAATACAGACCCCAAAATGTGTCTGTGATGGGTCAGACCTCCATGAAAATGTATAGTGTTATATAAATGTGGCTTTCTTCTATCAAAATAGCGATATAGATTGTAATAAGGAAATGACTATTTAAAAAAATTGGGCCTTTTTGTTCGCTTTATAATTCATTGCACTCGTATGTAATTCACAACACCCGACCCGGACTCCAGAGCTATCCAACATGCGCTGAGGGTGGCTACTGGAAAGGCGTAGAATAATAATGTCCTCTTAGGTAAGAATCCCGCATAACCCGACTCTTTCCCTAGGAATTAAGGTATCAATTACGGCTTTTGAAGACTCTTCCCTTCCTTGTAAAGAAAGTTTCCTTTTTTAACGAAGAGGAGTCTTCGATAGATACCCGACTCTTTAGGGGAAGAGCCGTGGGATTTTACCCACTAAACCCCTCCAGTGGCCATCCGCTGCGCATATCGGGGAGCTCGGGGTCCTCCAGAAGAACGTCGCCAGTGCTCCCCTCGCGCTATGCAGTTCGCTCTTCCCAAGCGGATGTGCCAGTCATTGTGCTCTAATTAAAAGGTCACGATAGGTCTTCTGTCGAAGGGTATGAGGCCGCATAGATTGCAAGGCCCTGACCGTGGGGACACTTGATCTAGCAAGTGACTGTGTCATTAAAGTTTTCATGTTTTCATGATAAGTTTGCATGTCTTATAAATACCATTTTGAAAACATGATTAAAAATATCTTCAGACAATTGTTGTAGTTTCTCCCTACGCCAAGGTTTTCTTTCCCGCCTTGAGCTTTCAAGTCAAGTGAGCAATGAGCCTGCGAAAACATCCTCATTAATTTGCAAGCCCAGTGTGCATAACAATATCCTATCAACACTTGGCATCAGTTTAACAATGTGAGCCAATACAAATAGAAAAACCTGGATCGTAAAATCCGAGCTTCTTTGTCAGAAACGTCATTATTACCAGCATAATTATGCCATTAGAGTTTATTGTAATGAATAAACCGCAGACCATGCATGTCTAGACACAGTCTAATTGCAGGCGGTAACAGATTCGATCTGATCTGCCTTCATCTTTACTTTATTATCTCATTAGAGAGAAAGAGAGGGCAATAAATTTATTGATGCGTTTCAGATAGTTTGTCAGATTAAATACACTTGTTGTATTTACACAAAAATACACTCGTCAAATGCCTGTTACCCTTGTTCGTCCACGGATTTCCTCATTCAGAACTTGATCACGTAGAGAAATTAAATACTTCTTTCTACCTAAATACTTACTCTACTTCCAACAATCGCTTTAAACAAATCAAGGTCATTTTGTTCCTATGCTAATACGCTGTGTAATTTTAACACCTTTAAGATGGGCAAAAACAAGGATCAAAAGGTCAATGGTACAAGTTTTTCAACCTTTAAAATAGAAAAGTGGATACTTAGGCGTCGAGTAGAGAGTCACATTACACATTATTTCTCGCTTAGTAAGATAAGTGCAGATGTTTTATTAATGCATAAGGGGTAGGTTAATAGGTACTACCGACAAAGTTCCCGCCTGACCATCATTAGGGTCAGGTTCGAATACAGTCGTGTCTCGGGCTGCTCCGCCTTGCCAGTTTGGGATAAATCATAAAACTATAAAGAACAAGAAAGCATTTATTTGAAAGTCCTGCAAGTTGGACGCCACAATGATGCATGATAAAATGACTCTAAACTATAACTACTACAATGGACCCTTAAAAGTCATAAAAACTCATAAACAAAAGCGTTTTCGTCTCTCCTTATTGAACAAAAGAAAAGGCGGGTCTAGCTAAGATCGCGACATGCAAGCAACTTGATTTTGAAACTGATCAGGCGAGAGCTTTGTCGATATTACCTCTGGCTTTGGCTTTAAAGACTTTTGTTAAATACACATTTAGCAAGTCGGATAATAAAATTCTATGAGTAAAAGAAACATAAGAAAAGTGGGATTTACTAGCTTATTTGTACAGCACATAAGATGTACTTTTCTTCTAACCAATTTAGTTAGTAATTGATAACAATAATAATGGTAAATTGGTGAAGTCTTTAGTCAGTGCGTGTCCAGTGATGACATACGGATCCGAAACGTGGTCCTTTACTGTGGGCCGAATGAACAAGCTCAAAGTCACGCAGCGAGCAATGGAACGAGCTATGCTCGGAATTTCTCTACTTGATAAAATCTGCAATGATTTTCAGATTTATTCTTACGGTCGTACTGTAAGACCTGCTTCTTGTCAAATTTCAGGATTCTAGGTCAACGGGAAGTACCCTATAGGTTTTGGTTCCCATATATTTTGTATGGAAATGGTCTAAAATACAGCTATAACTTTTTATTGCGTTGATCTACAAATTTGATTTTTTCACAGATACAAGGGACGGAAGACTTGCGTATTCGATATTAATTTATTCTTGACATCTTTACGCGTTCCTGAGAAAAAGGGACTGGACCTGGACAGACAGACAGACGGACAACAAAGTGATCCTATAAGGGTTCCTTTTTTCCTTTTGAAGTACGGAAACCTAATAATAATAATATAATCAATGGAGAAGACTGGTTTCGATTGAGTTTTGTCTTCTTTTTCCAAATGACAAAATATACTTCTCATCAGAAAAATTGAAACACTTTACAAGTTAATGTTTTGTAAGGATAGAGAAGAAAAATGTGTATATTTAGTAATATATGTCAAATATCGTTTAATATGAGGTTTTCAAATCCTAATGTAAATGTTCTAAATTCAAATTAAATTTTCATAGGTTTTTCTGATAATCCTTACAAAACATAAACTAGCGAGGTGTTTCTATTTTTCTGATGAGAAGTATAATTGATTACTCTGTAAAACTACCTGTGCCTGCATTGGCTTAGATATTGAAAACTGTTACAAAACTAATACACAACAGTCTGTGGAAGAACATATACATAATGTACACACAGAGAAGCATGACATATATAATACAAGTTATAAACAATTAATTGTAATGGCAGTTTTATATACGCATGTATTTAATACACTCTTTTCCTTAACATTTATAAACCGCAAATTAAATCAACAGTACTCAGAAGCACTATAATAACAAGGCGTTGATTCGAATACTTATTTTCTGTAGTATTACATAGATATAATCTAACGCGGTCAATAATAAAGTCATCCGACTTGGATAAGATTAAAATCTCGCAAATATTATATACGCGAATCGCAATTACCTTTTGTTGCAGAGCATTCGGCCATCACTTTCGATTATGAGCCATTACGTTCAATTATAGCGCATGTGCCTAAAATTAGCACGCAGTTTTTTTCCTTTTCATTTTATTTGGATTGCAAAACTCCGCTCTCTTTCCGCTTTTCTCTTAAAAGCTTCTAAGTATTAGATTAGATTCTAAAGCTCACTGAGTCACTGTTTGAAATCTAAGTACACGTAAGTGGATATTGATTGAATCCGTTATTCGCGGATATTCGTTTTTAGGATGACAAACTTGACGTAAGCAGACAGGTAAAAGTGAATTCATATCGTTTTCAAAACCTACATTGGCAAGTAGTGAAGTAACTCGTATAAGGTCTTTAGGAAGTTGAAGAATATTTATGCAGATAAATATTTACAGGGTTGTTTATGATACGGTCGAGTGTATGAGGTCAAACCAGATTTGTAATTTGATTTTGGACATGGACACTACAATTCCAAGATCTTGTAGCCTTTAGCCCAGAGAAAAACAAAAGATAAGGGGAAGCACATTTAATTGACTTTGCAAAAACATCACAGCTAATGGACGAAGAGGCCGAACCTGAGATTCGTGCTTCTGAGGAAGTGGTAGGCGCAGTAGTAGCAGACGGCGATGAAGCATATACTCACTATCATGGTGATGAACCACATGCAGTCAGGGTCCAGGCATATGGGCCTCTGCTTGGGTTCGGCGACCCGAGCTCTAGCAGGTCTACCGGGCTGCTTCCGTCTGGACTCGGGACAAATAATCTTCATTACACATACTCGTATTACACCTATCTAGTCAAGGCAATGAGGTTTGAGGGGGAATAGAATCCACCTTAGATTATATGTAAAGATCAATAGATAAAAATTAGCTAAACGTAATTTTACCTGAACTTCTTTTTAGGGTCCCGTACATCAAAAGGAAAAAAGAGCTCCTTAGAAGATCACTTTGGTGTCCATCTGTGTATGTCTGTCAAGAACGCGTCTCTCTTTCTCTCTCTCAGGAACGAGTGGAGGTATCAAGTTGAAATTAATATCAAATACTCTAGTGTCAAGTTTTTTGGACCTGTGAAAAGATCAAGCTTTTGAGTCAACGCAATAAGCAATAAAGATACGACGAAGACAGAATCAATACCTATAGATACCTACACCCATTCAGAATCATTAAATTTGGCAAGACAAAATCCTAATCCTCGTAATATAACTTTCTTTTAACTTAAAAGGAATGTCCCAAAAACTGTTATGTACGGGAAATCATATGTAAAAGAAAATGATAACAAATCTTTTTTTGCAGCACATGTCTAAGAATAAATCTGAAAACCAGAATACTTTATTATGTGACACGAAATCGGATCTTCATTTTTGTCATAGCATTGTTTTGTGACCTCGCCTATTACTTATGATTAAAATAATTTTCAGTATGTTAATTATTCATATTCTGTACGGAACCCTCGGTGTGCGAGTAAGACTCGCGCTTGACCGCTTTTTATCGTTCGTTTATTTGTCGATTTTTGACAAATTTGTGTAGTAACGAGGTAGACATCGATATACTGATCAAAACGTTAGTCTTATTGATTTTCATTGCATATGCGAAAGACGGATGTACACTCGAGTACAAAACAGACACATTTCCTTCAACCAATTACATACTCGTAGGAACAAGCAAGGGTGAATGTGACATGGTTCAAAAGTGGATACATATTTTTGTACTCGAGTGTACACACGCATTCTGATTGGCCCATTCAAATTCGCATCATTTCATAATTGCTGGAAACCAAAGTCTTTAGGACAACTAATGTGTAGCACAATCAAAGACATTTAATATTAATAGACCGGACAAAGCAAACAAACATTTTGATCCTAAACTCATTACCAATTGGTAATAAGTTACTCAATCTAGTGTCACATCACGTCACGCGGCTGTGCAAGACATTTGACATACCATTGACTTTTGAGATCAAAATGTTTATATCAAACGTTTCCCAATGACCGCTCTATA
Source organism: Carcina quercana (assembly GCA_910589575.2). Taxonomy (NCBI): domain Eukaryota; kingdom Metazoa; phylum Arthropoda; class Insecta; order Lepidoptera; family Depressariidae; genus Carcina; species Carcina quercana. The sequence goes on along the minus strand of OU342438.1, from coordinate 10,992,594 downwards.
ACCTATTACTATATTTAAATCTCTCTGGGCACAATCCATTTCCGATCGTATTTGAGGTCACATTATCAGCTGAGAAACACATCGAATCGAAAGTGTAATCGTTTTATGTGGTTTTATGTATCGGTGAGATGCAGGCAAAGTAATTATATCGTACATGTTTTATAACTTACACGATCATAATGCGTTTGGCAGCTTCGAGTTGATGATTTAACTCTGGAGAAGCCATGTCCCATCGGACATGAACCTGGCAACAAATTAATAATACAATACTACGAAAAGTACATTTTGTCTGTACAAATAAATAAGAAACTTCCCTTACTGATTGATATATGTACAAACGCCGACGTGCCTAAATCGTCTAAGCTATAGAAACTTAATAATAATAATAATAATAATAATAAAAGAGGTTTATTCATCACAAATTCTTAAAACTAACAACTGAACATCGTATATTATATATGTATGATGAATGGGCTAATAGCTCAGCATATGTCTAAGAGGTTCAATACCTCGAAGACGCTGTTATTCTGCTATTGCCTAAAAATTACAAAGTTACTAAATATTGTGAACATTTAAATTTAAACTTTGACACACTAAAACTATTTATTTATTTATTATACTAAGATTACGAGTACCGTCTAACCTACCATCTAACACAAACAGAATACAATACTAAAACACTTCTTATACATTATGAACGGATACTATTCCCAACGTCCTGGAGAAAGTTTTCGATTGCTGAAGAATGAAGAACTAAATTGCTGTTGCCAAGTTACAAGAAATAGTTTGTATTTATTTATAAAAGTAGACACAGTTTTACAGGCTCTTATAGGTGGTGGTATATTGTTCCAGCACTTAGATGCAGCATATCGAAAACTTCCTCTAAACTTGGGAACAACTTGATGATGATGTACCTAAAACTACTAGAAATGATTATTAAAACGGTACCTAGAAGTAGCCCGATTTAAACTAATTTTGGCAGGGTAAATGCCGTGTAGTATCAGCTTTAGAATATGATTACACCGGCTCATGCCGGAGCCTGAGACGTCGTAAAAAGGCAGCGTCTACCTATACATTTACATCTTAGTACGATCAGAAAAGCGCTTACTAAGCATAGCTTTTTATGTATGGTGGATTTACAATTGGCCTTCATCTCACCTGATGGTAAGCGTGCGCACCCAGAAGCCTCACGCTAAGAGGCGCTGGCTCTGCTACCTTTCATACTGGAACACAATAGTGCTATTAACACTGCTCTCGGTGGCAGACTTAGATAACATGGTGGTAGCTAACCAGGCGGACAGCGGACCACAAACCAAACCGAGTCCGATAGGTACCCCCACTGGGGGAACGATCGAACCCGGGACCTCCGGATTGTGAATCCAATTCACTTATTTATATTGTGGCTGATGGTTGCTGACCCTATACATCTAGACATATGAATTTACACAGTTAACAATATTGCTTATGATTATCTTAGTCTAAGTAATCTAAGTAAATCATCTAAGTAAAAGAAGTACTTACTTCTTTCTGAAGTCGTATCTCACATTATAATACCTGTTGTTGGTACCAGATAAGAAAAGAATGAAGCAGAAAAACAATAAAAAGAAAACAGCAAATGTCAAAAATTCGCAATACCACAGCACACCGGTCCTAACACGCCCGGGCATTGAATATTACTACTAAATATATAAACATAGCCTAAAAATACTAATAAATAAATACACTGTAAATTGTAAACAAATTGTACTTCAAAAAAACTTCTACTTCAGAATTATGGCTTCATCATGGAGGTGATGGTACGGCCAGTGTCAAGTAAAGAGACTGTACAATGTTAAAAAGGTATTAACAGAAAAAAATGTACTTAAATGTTTTCAATAAGTTTTACTGGTCTTCGTTCATTATCATTTTCGCCTGGACAGCTGACAGCAAAGAATATAATACTCACGCTGACAGCTTCTCTAAAAACGTATTAGTCGTGCATATGTACTGGTACTTACCTGGTTCAAAGTGCAAAGAGTCCTTTGCTTCCAGAAAAAAAACTATTATTTTCCAACCACCTCTATTATTTTAAAAGATTTAGATATATACGCCTTACTGTTCTGTATTGAATTCGGTATAAGCTATAATTTGTACCAAAAAAAGCATATTATTTGGATTTCGTCGGAGTAAATCGGGTAGGTTGCGAATGAGGTTTTAAACGCGGAACATTGGTTACACTTGAAGGGTCCCATACAAATGTAATGCAACTGGAAAAGAGAATGACGACTTGACTTTGCAATAAATTGTCGCCATTTTGGCGCTGATAGTGGCAGTGAGCGCCAGGACTACTTCCAGGGAGGTGCATCTGTTTCTTCGACGCTATGAAACTAAAAATATGTATTGTATGTATGCATGTAAATATGTACCTTCATGTTCTATACTCCATTAATTTCGTAATTTTGTACCTTTTCAAAATACACCTTTTTCCGTGTACATATTTTCTTTCCCGACGGGGGAGTGTGTCTTCCATTCCGCACTGGGCCCGCGTAGTGGACTATGGCCCAAATACTCTCTGTAGGAGAGTAGGCCTGAGCCCTTGCAGACACATAGACACATTGGCGTCAAAAGAAAAAAGGATTGTGATATAATTTTATGTGTAGGGTTCTGAGCATCCGATCAAAACACGGAACCCTTATAATTTCACTCTGGTTTCGGTCTGTCTGTCCGTCTGTCACAGCTGATTATATCAGCAATTAATAATAAAATGATATCGACTAAAAATCTGGAATAGCTATGTAATTATAATAAATTGATTAAATATTTTTAATTTTATTTAATAATACCTTTGCCTGTGCCTCTATCTCGTACAGTTTTTGATAAATCATCAAAACCTTGACAAATAAACTCAGTAATGCGTTCGGGAAAATTTCAATATTACCTTATTTCAAGGGAATAATATCCGTACGTGACATTTTATACTTGGTGCGCGATTGCAACTCGCACTTGGCCATTTTTTCCTTTTAAGTCCATCAAAATTTTTGTAGGTGTACTAGACAAAGGTACTATATAAAAAAAGTTGGCACGTGTTTGGTAACTCGAAGAAATTGAATGATTTGAAAAAAGCTGTTGCATGAACAGTTAAATTTTTTACTGCCATTATTAAATTCTAGGCAGACAATTAGTTCAGGTCTCGTCAATTTATACTATTCAAAACAAGAGCTTTCAAGTGTTAACATGGTTCTGTATCCCGCGAAAATGAGTTATAACATTTATAATTGTATGAGTTTTGCAACCCGACAGACGCAGAACGAGTAGGGGGGTATTGATTTGTGTGTTTAATGTATATTTATTAGTATAATTATTTATAATGGATTAGCGCTTGGCCTTCATTGTGAGCAACCCTCTGGCTCTGCTACTTCCTTTCATACCGGAACACAGTGATATTAATATATAGAGGTACATAAAAATCTTCTATCACGTCTTCGTGGTCAAATTAGTCATTCAATAGAGTCATCTGATTACTATATTAAAGTGAAGATGTAAACATCAAGGCGCTGATTGCAGATTTAAATAGAATGTAGGTACTCGTAATTACCTATATTCCGCCGATAAAATGTTCGTACTAAACTGTTACCATAATCCTTTAATCATATCTGGCTTGTTAATGTGCAATAGTTATCTAAAAATAGTATCCCATCAAAAACAATACTTGTCAAAAAAACAAGTCTCGCAACTCAGTTGTTCTGCGGTAAAAAGTTGTGAGATCCATGTAATACCAAGTCGGTTATTAATTTATTCAGTCTCTACTTAAGCGACTTTCTGTCTTAATACGTTCAGTCTCTAAGACCACGATCGTGGTCTATAACAATTGAAAATCAATTGTGTCTGGAATCTCCGTACTCGAAGCATTAAGTTGTTACGTAATAATTAACAGCATCTTATAGTGAAGCATATCAATATTAAAATTCTTTAATGTTTTATATAAATATATTGAGACTTGGCCATCGCACTAAATAATTGAATTTACAAGTGTTTTCAGGCGATTGAATTAACACGTGTTTTCAGGCGATGGCCAAGTCTCAACATATTTATATAAAACATTAAAGAATTTTAATATTGATATGCGTCACTATAAGATGCTGTTAATTATTACGTAACAACTTAATGCTTCGAGTACGGAGATTCCAGACACAATTGATTTTCAATTGTTATAGACCACGATCGTGGTCTTAGAGACTGAACGTATTAAGACAGAAAGTCGCTTAAGTAGAGACTGAATAAATTAATAACCGACTTGGTATTACATGGATCTCACAACTTTTTACCGCAGAACAACTGAGTTGCGAGACTTGTTTTTTTGACAAGTATTGTTTTTGATGGGATCTCATTTCTTTTTGTATTTTGTAGACAGTTCTACTTTTTTCCTTTTCGGTACCTTCTACTTATTGTATATATGTATATCTACCAGCAACGAATTTTCTTAAAGCCCTCTCTCTGACTTATGAACTTTTCTTATTTTTGTAGGTAGCCTTCCGTTTTCTCTTTTCCGGTACTACTTCTTGAGCTTCAGCTACAGTTTTTCTAAGAGCCCACTCCCTGTCTCTGTGCGTTTTTCTGGGAGGCTTTGATGTTAATTAAATAAAACGTGTCAAAATCCATTGCGTAGTTTTAAAGATTTAAGTTTCCATACATACATACATATAGACTGCGGGAAGCGACTTTGTTTTATACTATTTCATCATCAGCCGGGAAACGTCCACTGCTGAACATAGGCCTCCCTCATAGTACGCCACATCGACCGGTCCCGAGCTACCTGCATCCAGCGACTCCCTGCGACTCCGACCAGGTCGTCGGTCCATCTAGTAGGGGGATGGCCTGGTAGACGTTTTCCGGTATTTCCGGTATGTGGTCGCCACTTGAGAACCTTTACTCCCCACCGGTTATTGGTTCTTCGAGCAATGTGGCCTGTCCATTGCCACTTCAGCTCACTGACTCGTCGAGCTATGTCGGTGACCTTCGTTCGTCTACGGATTTCCCATTCCGGACCTTATCACGTAGAGTAATTCCGAGCATAGCTCGTTCCATTGCTCGCTGAGTGACTTTGAACTTGTTTATTCGGCCCACAGTAAAGGACTACGTTTCAGTTCCGTATGTCTTCTCTGGCAACACCCACTGATTAAAGAATTTTGTCTTTAGACGCTGAGGTATTATACTATTTAGTGATAGTGATTTTCAGTTTGTTTATTAATCAAGTTCTTCACGGAACCCTCGGTGCGCGAGTCCGTCTCGCACTTGACCCCTTTATTTTATGTATTTTATTTTTAAGGAGTTGGTTTTTTAAATTCGTTATATCTTTTGAATGGAATGTCCGATTTCAATAATTCAAGAAGCTATCTACAGACATTGAAGCAGTCTCGAATATGAAATGATTTATTTTAATAAGAGTTAATATAAAGGTATGGATAACATGGTCTGATTTTGGTCGGCATTTCTATCAACTTAAAAAATAGTACAAAAGTAGTTATAGTGACATAACTACAATAGTTAGTTATACCATCGCGGACTTTTTTGTTGATCTTTCTGAGATGTACAATATAGTAGTACATTATTTTGATCTATCTGGTAGGGTTTAGCCAGCGTTTGCAATGTAAGCGCTAAAATATGTGTTTATTTACGACATCACATTAGAAACCTCTAAAATTATCAGTGTTGCTCTGGAAAAATACGAAATTAGGTTTACATATCCAGTTACTCATTACCACCTGTAAAAGAATGGTCAAAAACGCGAGTCGCAAGTCGCATTCATTGCGAATCATATGTACAGCTCCCTCTGTTGATGATAGTAGGTGGAACTAAATCGTACGTTGATTTGAGTGCCCTAAGAATCACAGTAGCTCCGAGCAGAACTAATAGATGGCGCGCAACGATCGTTGATTGTTTTGCAGTTTCAGTTAGATGGCGCTGTCGTCGATGATTCAATTAAATCATCATCAACAGCCTATATATGTCCCCACTGGAGGGGCTCAGGCCTACTCTCCTACAGAGAGTGTATGGGCCATAGTCCACCACGCGGGCCCAGTGCGGATCGGCGGACTTCACATGCCTGTTCAAGACATGCAGGTTTCCTCACGATGTTTTACTTCACCGTTAAGCAATCGGATAATGTACTTGAATTGAACAACAACTCATAGGTACACGGCTGGATTCGAACCCGGTACCCTCAGATTGAGAGTCCGCGCCTTATCCACTGCGCCACCGACGCTATTCAATTAAATAATTGTACTGAATTAACTCACATTTCATGTAGTATGCTAATTTTTGAATTCCTCTTCAGTGATTTCTTCACAATTTCCATAAATTACTCAACAAAAGCCCCATTCATGAATTAAAATTCGGTGGAGGGTAAACTTCCGTATTTTCGTAAAATCTGATTCAAATATTCATAAATAGTGCTTGAATAACATAGTTTAGTACAAGTCCCAGCACATCACACACAAATCAGCACACAAAACGATGATTTTATATTTTAATTTAATTAAAATTCAAAGAGCGATGCACAAAATGTTCCGTCAATAGCGACATCTAGCGTCTTTTTTACTGAATTAATTTTAATTTTAATTTTCTGCGGTATTTTCTAGATTTTTTAGTTTTTCCTTGATTCATACACCAAACACTACTTATATTCCAAATTTGAAGCTTCTAGGTCTGCTAGAAGTGCCTTAGACTTTTGATGATCGGTCAGTCAGTCAGTCAGTCAGTCAGTCAGTCAGTCAGTCAGTCAGTCAGTGAGTGACAAAACTTTAAACTTTGACCCGTTATAATTCTTAAAATACTGGTTCAAATTGAATGAAATTTGAAATATACCGTGTCTTTACAAGCCTGCATGGTTACTGAAAATTTCAGTCTTCTAGTTTTATCCACAACGAAGTTACAGGGGGTCGAAAATGGTCTGAATTGCTTCGAGAAAAGGATGGTACGGCCGTGACGCTTTCTTGCTCGACTTGTGGGGGCACTGCCGTGCCCCCAGATATCGGATTGTGATTTCGAGAATACAACCTCATAAGGAATCACAATTGTCATTTTTACTCGTTTCGATTATTTTTTTTCAATTTGAGAAGATTGTTTTGGTCTTGGGACTGGGCTTGGGCTGCGTATAGTACTTGCACAATAAGTTTTCCCCTCTGAAGTTAGCTCTCCGCAATTTCAAACATGTATAGACGGAATTTGTGTGTATTATTTTCGATAATAACTATCCCTAGATGACATACAACACTAGGACATTTCTTTCCACCCGCTAACTTGCCTTGCCTCCCACTTATACGTTAATAATTGATACTTCGCGGTATTTTGTGACTAACTTCAGAGGGGCAAACTTATTGTGCGAGTACTATAACTGCTACTGTAGCTGACATTAGAGTTGTACGATAATGATATTCATTGCAAACGAACCCTTAATGGTAAGAATACGTTTAATGACTATTCCAATATTTCCTTCGATATATTTTCCTGTCAGTTTTGATGTCTGTCGCCGTTTTGCGGAACCCTAAATGCGTCGTATTTGATCACAGCAACAAACGCAAATTATTATACTCCCAATTTATCAACACAGTGCCAACAACATAGAGACCTAGCTCTAGGTATCAAGCAGATGCAAGTGAGAGTGTGAGAATAATAAATAATAATTACGTATGCCATTGATACAGTTACGGATGTTTGACTCATCTAAAAAGAAGCCAAAAATATAAATTGGCCGCAGCCGAATTCGGTTTCATTTTATTTCAATTACATTTTTTGCACAGGATGTCCGCGATAGTAATCACTTTTGAGTTTCTTCATGCTACACAGTGAAAGCAGACTGGCAGGCATGTTTTCGTGTGTGCAATTTTGTTGATACGTCTGTAGTTACATATATGCATAGGTAGGTAGATAAAAATCATTACCATTGGTTTTCGGTGAAGGAAAACTTCAGAAACCTGCACACTGCTGAGAAGAATTTCAAAGGTGTGTGTGAAGTCTACCAATCCGCAGTGGATCCGCGTGGACTTCCCTGGCTGGCCCATACACTCTCTGTAGGAGAGTAGGCCTAAGCCCCTGCAATAGGGACATATACTCGTACAGGCTGTTTATGGGTGATTTTGTCTTTAGGTAAAGAGGTCAATGGTTCTGTTCAATATTCTTAAAAGCGAATTTTCCTGTTACTATACATCACCATTATCGTTCATGTAGGGTTTTTAATGAACACTCACTTGGCCTTCAAAGCGATGATGAGGCTAGTGGATGGAAAGCGTGCTCCCACTTAATTGTAGTAGTAGTGTAGTTTTCGGGGAACACGGAAACCTTTAGCGTATATTTCATATTTCAGCTCTACGCTACACATGATAAATGTGGAAGTGAAACCTTTGGTGCGAGCTGTAGGAATATCCACGGAATTTATACAGTTGGAGGTCCTTTCTTTTGTTTGACCGGAATCAACAAAAATCTCCTCACGCTCTTGCGCACACTCTCTCAATACCGATAGGCAAGCCACCTGAGGCATGTGTAAGGCTTGAGTGCTGTTTGACGGCAGTATTGGATAAAATGGAGGCACCAGGCAGGCGGCAGGATTCGATAACTGACACATTCATAATGCTTTGCTTAGGTCACAGAAAAGACCGGCACAAAATTATTAATCGCCCATTACTACTTTATTTATAACGCTGTGTCGTCCATGTGTACCATACCGAACCTAAATACCGCGGAAGTGGAAAATTAGCCTCTATTCAAAGATTTAAATCTTTGCCTCTATTATGTATGATTAATATTGAAACTTCAAAAGCTTTAACGCGACCATTAGTTATTTTAATTATAATTTTTAATAGGGTCTAAATTATTCTTTTGTTTCTTTTGTTATAGGCAGGCATGGTAATGTTTACGAAAGATATAATGCATTTTTGTTCACGTAGGTTACATGTAATATAAATAACAGTTTTAGAATATTGGTAAGTATCCCGCCACCTACGTATATATGCTAAAATCATGTTTAATTTACTCGAATTTAATGAACAACTCTATGATAGGACAGGATAAATTAATACTCCTGTGAGATTTTTTTATGTAATTATAATAAAAATACATCACATATGTAAACCGAGAATGTAAGACGAAAACTCACACATCAACTTTATTTCTTTCTACCTTGAGATTGTCCTAAACATATGTTTGGAACAATAATGTCCAATTACATAATTGTTTTCAGAAAAACATTAAATCATACATAGCATACATAAAAAATAATTATCAATGATTTGACGTAAATAAATAATTTAGTTCAGAACGAATAATGAATATAATCCATTTGATGTATAGATGATGCAGAGTAACTCCGATTTGGACAAGGAGCGGCTGGCAACTGTCACTGTCATTTAACTGAGGTTGTCAAATGTCAGGCAACAATTCTCTGACATTTTCCTGGTGGAAAATCGGCAATTTTTAGTGTATTTTTATACAAAATGAAACATATTGTCCTTTTTATTTTTAGGCAACCAAAACTGAGTGTCATAAACATTATTCCATTTAGACAAAAGATTCGCACTTCGCTGATTAAACTATAAAAAATAACGAAAATCTGTGCCATTGAATTAAAAATATTTATTTGTGCATTAACACGTGTAAGTTACTCTAGAACATAATTGTAGTTCTAGTCAAGGTTGTACGTCAGAAATTCTGAATGGAACAATTATGAATTAAGTAGAATTGCGTAATGTATGAGTATTATGAATTGGAAGACCATAAAATGAGAGGCACACTACGGGATTGGCGCAAAGCGCTGCGTACTCCGGCCACGTACAGAGTGGGCAGCACGGTCAGGATGCAGCCGCAATTCATTCTCTTAGCTGTTGTAGTTGGAGCATTCCTACTAGTATTATTTTATTACAACTGGTGGACTGATAGCCAGACACATGGACCGCACAGGTGGATAGTCAGCGACAGAATGTACAACAGCACATATCCTCTCACACAGCCAGGTGTATCAAATGGAGTGACCACATTCAGAATTGCTATAGTTGCTGATTTAGATACAGACTCAAAGAGCCAGTCAAAGGCGAACACATTCCATAGTTACTTAAAAAAAGGATTGTTAAGCTACAATCCTGTGCAGAATTATGTATCAGTTTCTTGGGACAAGCAGCCAGCGATGCTGCTGTCTTCAACATATTCATGTAAAGGAAGGGGAATGGAGCTATCAGAGCTTATTGTGTTTGATGGGAGATTGCTGACATTTGATGATCGCTCAGGCATGGTATGTATAGAAAATAATAATTCGATACAAGATAGGAGGAATATGTTATCTCTAAAATTGATAATATTAACTCAAGTGCTTATAAAATGCAAGTTTCTATTTGTCTGAAAACCTGTTGTGTTAATGTCAAAGTTAATGATTTCTACTAAAACTATAAGTATAATTTATTTATTATTAGCTTTTGCCCTGGACTTCGGTTTCGTGGACTTCATAATGTCATCGTCATCATGGACATAGACCTCCTTTATGGTATGCCACATTGGTTAGTCATGAGCCATCAAGAACTTTTACTCTCCACTGGGTATCACTTCATAATGTATCCCACGGGAACTACACTCTCAATCAGAATAAAAAGTGGCCTATTTATTTTTCCAGACCTTCAACTATTCACAAAAAATTATCCAAATTAAACTTTTTTTATACATCCTCCGTAGGAGAGCAGGCCTGAACCCCTGCAGTGGGGACATATATAGGCTGTTGTTGTTGATGATGAAACTTTTTAAATGTTTGTGACATCATAAATTAAGTGTGTAATCTTACTTATTGTGGAAATCCACTGCATTGAGGAGTTTGTTATGAGTTATGTTATATTGTTATGTTATGTATGAGTTTGTTTCATGTAATTCTAAATCTAATCATTTCAAATACAACCATTGTTAATAATTAGTTATTTAATGATAAAGGGGTTTGAAGATTAGTAGAAATCACAAAAAAATAGTTGTTCATTCTTGTTTTGCCCCCAGGGAACGAAATATTTCATGTAAGAATTAGTTCTCTCTGATGAATAAAAGTTTACCTTTATGCCATTTTCAGGTATTTGAAATTAAAAACAACAAGGTGATCCCTTGGGTTATATTAGCCGATGGTGATGGTCAGACTGAGAAAGGTTATAAATCTGAGTGGGCTACAGTCAAAGATGAGATATTATATGTTGGCTCTATGGGAAAAGAATGGACAACATCAGTTGGAGAATTTGAGAGTTATGATCCAATGTGGGTGAAAGCTATCAACATTCATGGTGAGGTATGGTCTATTCTGATTTGATTTTATAAAGGATTGTCAATTTGACACTATTTTTGGTTTGTATGTTACTTCATAAATACCTTTGTAAGCAGAAAATTAGAGGATGACATACTTGTTAATATAAAAAATTAACCTTTCGTCCCATTTCCCGTCATCAAATTTTAATATGTACATGTAGATATAGTCTATTTAAAAGAGATCTTGAACTAGAAGACAGTGGGCTAATGATGTCAGTTTCTTAGTTGTTTTTATTAAACTTATTGTTACTATTGTTCATCTAATAGAACTTCATTTGCAAGTGTCTACATGTGAATTTTATGAGGTTTATTCTGTCCTAGAAATAGTGAGCTATCCATGTGTCTTTACAATAAAAAGAAAGGTTTTATAAGATGGAATATGTAAGGGTTTTCAATTGAAAGATGTGTACAGCAGTAGGGATTTGACCAATATTTGCTGCTATCTTTTGCCTGCAACTTTGTCTTCTAGGATTAAATACTGAAGTTGTAAAACTTTTTTTAACCAAAAAATTAACCATGATTAGGAAACACCAATTTGTGTTGTCTGATAAGGTTTATAATGGAATCTTTATATATGTATTTTTATGTAATATTCATATTATTCATGCCAGTTGAAATGGCAACAAATGACATAACTCGTCTATTTCTTATTTGTGTGGCAAACAAGTGGCAAAACCAGTTGTGTTCATTAAATTTAAAGAGTCTTTTGTTCAGAATGCCCTTGAATGTCATTACCAATGTTAAACCAGTCTAGTTATATATTTTATTAATCTTGTCTGCACAATTTTGTACCATGCAGTTTGCTAATATTTTTATTCAAATACTATGTTTTAATTATTTTTTTAATAACAATAATTTCACAACAGATTACCTTATGTTATTAGAACAATATGGTTCTGAAGAAGAAAACCGTATTATTAAAGAATCACGTCATGAAGTATAGATTTAAAATAATAGGTTGTGTTACAAAATAGCCATTATTCAGTGTAGATTTTCATACAAGCTTAATTCGAGTAATGTTATTAAAATGCATTTTTGGGGAATATGGAGATGGTCCATAGCAATCCATTAGAATAAATCGTAAACAACATTTGCCTCAGTAAAACAAACACGCGTAGCCCCAGAACCACTTACTTACATATGCATACAGTACTCGCAAACTAAGTTTGCCCCTCTTAAGTTGACAAAGAGCTGTGAAGTATAAATTATTGGGAGGCAAGGCTAGTTAGCGGGTGGAAAGAAATGTCTTAGTGTTTTATGTCACCTAGGGATAGTTATTACCGAAAATAATACACACATATTCTAACTGTACATGTTTGAAATTCCAGATAGCTATCTTCAGAGGGGAAAACATAGCGTGCGAGTACTGTAATTATATTAGTATACAAATTCTAACTCATTCAGCTTAAAAATGCTTTGACATCGTCAAGGCTCTTCTGTCTTATTGTTGTTTTGCTGTTTGTTTACAGCTATTTATATTTTATAAAAGCGTCGGTGGCGCAATGGATAAGGCGCGGACTCTCAATCTGAGGGTACCGGGTTCGAATCCAGCCGTGTACCTATGAGTTGTTTTTCAATTCAAGTACATTATCCGATTGCTTAGCGGTGAAGGAAAACATCGTGAGGAAACCTGCATGTCTTGAACAGGCATGTGAAGTCCGCCGATCCGCACTGGGCCCGCGTGGTGGACTATGGCCCATACACTCTCTGTAGGAGAGTAGGCCTGAGCCCCTCCAGTGGGGACATATATAGGCTGTTGATGATGATATTTTATTGAAATGAACTTTATGTACTGGTATGATTCTCGTAAAATAAATAACCAAAAATATTCATGATACGGTTTCACATTTCCAGGTACAACACCTCAATTGGGTGAACCAATTTAAGAGTGTCAGAAGCGCTATTGGCATCCAATGGCCGGGGTACATGATACATGAATCCGGGGTATGGTCGTCCATATCTCAGCTGTGGCATTTCTTGCCGCGGCGTTGTAGCCACGAGAAATACAACGACACAAAGGATGAAGTCATGGGATGCAATTATTTAATAACAGCCGACAACTTGTTTAAAGATATTAAGGCTGTTGAGGTTGGTTGGTTTTTTCTTTATTATATTTACTATATCGCGATAATTTTTCACCACAAAAGCGACGTATGCGTTATTATCGTTATTTTTATAATAATGGTCGTGAGATAATGGAAGAAAAATACATAGAGACGAAGTATCAGGCTAATGCCCTATCTTATTATTAGTTTTGTGTTAACCATACAATGTTTAAAATCTCTTCCATTTTCAGATTACCAAGCATCAACCAAAGCTGGGCTTCTCTTCGTTCAAATTTATCCCAGGAACGAAAGACGAGGTCATAGCCGCTTTGAAAACAACAGAATTCGAAGGGAAAACCGCAACTTACATCACTGCATTTAAAACTGACGGAACTGTCCTATTACCGGATACCCTAGTTGAAAATCTTAAGTATGAGGGCCTCGAATTTATATGAAAGCAATAAAATCATTTATATACCTAGTTGAATTTTGTATGTAAATATGTAATTATATGCAATGGTTTTGTTACAATTTGTTGTTTTTGTTGTGCTACGTAGTATAGGTTATACCTAGTGCTCGTACACTCGAGTACAAAAATATGTCACATTTACTCTTGCTTGTTCCTATGTAGTGTGTTAGGGAAATGTCAATTAAAGGTGAATGTGACTTGGTTCAAAAGTGGATACATATTTTTGTACTTGAGTGTACAAGTATGTCTCGGTACATCACGTCTGTGATCACTAGTAACTGGGGTAAACACAAAGATACTATATGTATGGGTATAAACCAAAGATACCTAATCTGTGGTACACTTGAGTACAAAAACATGTATCCATTTTTGAACCATGTCAAATTTACTCTTGCCTGTTACTATGTAAATGTCAATTAAAAGTGAATGCGACATGGTTCAAAAGTGGATACATATTTTTGTACTCGAGTGTACCTTTAGATAGATTATTTGAAGTTGAACAAATTCTATCGATACTGGATACTCAACACTTAAATGAAAGCATTTCGTGTATTAAATATACTATGACAATAGCCACATTTGCACGTCTTTTAACTCATGGCATGCAAGTCTTGCCTAGAGCTGCGCTGACGAGGCAGCCTCGCTTGGTGTGGAAACCGTGTGAAAAGATAAATATCCTTGCAAAAGATTTTTCGATATGACTTAAATTTTTCCTTATATAACCCGTCGAAAAGTGATTCTAGTCACGTGGTGTAAAAACGCTCCATACAAATCGGTACCTAGGAGTGACGTCACGTATGCGAATAGAAGTAGATAATGTATGAAACTTTTAACAATATTTGAGTTATCTCGTAAAAAGACGTTGTTATGTGACCACTCCCTTACTAAAAAATCTTCACACTGTAATTACAAAGTAAAATGTAATATTATAATTTAATTCGAGCAACTTTTTAATTTTTGCGGGCTTTATAAGCTGTAAAAGTCCAGAAAAAAATTAAATAATATTAGATATTTTAAATGTTATAGGAGTTTTATGGTTTAAAATACAATTTAACCCCAGTCTGATTTGGTATCATTTATCCTATTACATGTAACCACTACAACAGGACCTTGTACAACATGATTCGTTGTTTTTAGTTTGCAGATTTCGTTGCGCATATAATATTAGGAATGGATAAGGATAGATAGACCTTAACAATTATTTAGAAACTTGACAAATGGCAACTAAATCAAAAGTCAACATCCAAAATAAAACTTATATTTCAACTCTCAAAATATCACATTTCATTGAATATAAGAATAACATACATGTCAAACATGATTTCTATCTACCACATAACAGTTATAAATCTCGTACACCCCCATCTATTGGTTCTGGGATAAAATATACGCCCAAAAATACAAGGAAACTAAGCTCGATAAACTAATCTGATAACTTCACTTCAAAGCTTAGAAAATAAAGAGTAAGCAAACTTAACAGTAGATAAGAAAGCAAAAAGATAAACATCTAACAATGGCATTCTCTGACTCATGAACGGCGAACATCGCACCAGATGGATCTAATTCCAGACTCGATATTTTCAATATCAGTTTGAGTTGAAGTATCATTTCAGCCCAATAGATCGAGTAATCTCTTCGAACACTGTCCACGCCATAGCCGCCATTAACGTCCTGCGAAGCATTCTAGGTACTGCACCCTTGAAGTAGCCCTTGAAGCCGTACGTCTGCAAAGAAAGAAACAAAAAATAAGTATTGATGTTCAATTAACAGCCAGCTTTAGAATATGAACGCTCCGTTTCGTAGTATCCTTCCGGTTCCATTATACTCGTAGCCTTCTAGGCAGAACGGAGAAGAATCGGTAGGTATGTGACGCCATCACACGCAATGGTAAGTGACGATAATGCCAGGTATAAAGCATGCTTGCCCAAAAGCTTCAAGTCAGTCGACTATTAGCTTAACAGTAACACTTAAGTTTTTATATTCCCAAAAATAGGCTTATTTATGTCTTGTTGATAGGTTATGGAAGAGCGGAATCACCTGACACGGGTATTTTCTAAATAGGTGACTCAAAACTTTAATTGTAAGATATACAATTGGAAAAGAAAATAAAAAAAAATCTTTTCATTTTTTATTTTATTTCTTTTGAATTAATTATACAGGGAATGTACTAGTTTCTGGAATTCTTATCTTATGCATATCAATTTTAATTAAATCTCAAGGCGTAGACAATTGACTTTGCATGTAAATATATTTGATAACCTCCGAAACCTTATGCGTTTTTTTCACCGCCAATTAGCATATCAAAGGGACCTTGACCGACACGACCTTTGAGTGGAAAATCGCAACACTTGTCACTCGCGTGCCATTGATAAGTATTTTAATGCGCAGATTTAATTAGGCTGACCTATTAGTGGTTGTGACTCGATCGGATCCCACATTATATAAGATATTGAAGTACCCAAGGTTCAATATTAGAAGTCCCCTTGATACAACGTTATAACATACTGGCAGGGGGACATTATTATGATGAATGTCATACCAACCCTTCAGTTTTTTTTTTACTTTTTGAGGTCTCGTTCGCTCTTTTTTTTTTTCAATACCAAGCTTGACTTTTTGTCCTAATTGCTGGTTTACAATTTATCTTTGCATCATAAAGTTAAACTTTAGACGGTAGGTACCATTTATTTGAACTACACGGAAGGAAAATATGAATCCACGATGATTCGATAAAATGAACCCCAGCAATGACTACAAAAAGTCTGGCTTGATTTTTGAAATAATTGTATAATTGCGAAGAAATGTAGAAAAGAGCCAATGAGGGCGCTACTGTCGCTCTAAAGACTCCAAAATGTGAATTCAAAACTGAAGGATTGGTATCACATTCATCATAATAATGTCCCCCTGTCGGTATGTTATAACGTTGTATCTAGGGGACTTCTAATATTGAACCGTGGGTACTTCAATGATGGCGCCACTGGCGCTCTATGGTCCCTTGGTTTTCTTCCGCTTTTAGAGGGTATATTTCCAAAGCCGTCGTAGCTCAGTCGGGTAGAGCGTCAGTCCTTACCAACGCCAGTACCAATGAGTTCAAATTTGTCATTTGGAATTTATGTACGAATGATAAAAATCATTACCATTGGTTTTTCGGTGAAGGAAAACATCGTGAGGAAACTTGCACACTCCTGAGAAGAAATTCAAAGGTGTGTGTGAAGTCTACCAATCTGCACTGGTCCCGCGTGGTGGACTATGGCTCATATACTCTCTGTAGGAGAGTAGGACTAGACAGGCCTAAGTAGGCAGTGGGGAGTATAGCCTGACGACGATGATATTTCAAATATTACCTGTTGCACGTATACCGCGGCACTAAATGCATTGGGGAATTTATCTGGGTACAACTGCATGTTGGTCTTGAGGACATCAGCCGGGTTGGTGGCCAGCGACGCAGCTATACCGGCCAGCACTCCGCACGAGAAATGTACCACGCTCGCTGCACTAGGAGATTGGAGCCATTCTGCAAACAACATAGTATACAATTTAGCTTGTTTTCGTCATTCATAATAGTGTCGTTGCCATATAATACGTGTCATTACATCACCCAGTAAAATCTTGTTTATTATTGAATATTACAATGAGTACAGATCGTAATAGCGTAGTTAACGCACGGCTTTCACGGATTAGTTTGATATAAGGGTGTCCAAAGTGAGGACAAATGACACGTTCCGCAAATGTATGGAGCCATGGCCTGATCTTGTACACTTATAATTTTAAAATGCCATTATCAAATAAAAGCGATTTAGTTACCATTTTTGTATATTTTGGTTTAGTTTATTTCTACAAAAACATATAAAACGCACGAAACAAGGAAGACTTAACGTTGAAAACAAAGATGGCGTCAATAAATTATCATTTGGCGCTGTCACTTAAGAGGCTATGTTGGTAAGAGCACGTGGCAGCGTTCAAATTTGGATTGTTTTGTAGCTGTCCCTATCTGAGCCCTATCCTACCCGAGCGCGTACGGTGAGACAGCAAACACTACGCGAAGTTTTCCACCCGTTATTTGGATGTTTCGTAGTCCAGGTATCATTTGAAGGATACAGTATATTATGTAACCATTTTTTTAATACAGTATACTAATGAAATTTCAGATGTCGGTGGTTTTTCCAAATTGTTCTAAATCGATTCATACTCTTGTAAATCAGGTTCAAAGTTGAGGCTTTTTATTACCGTAAAATACAATTATTTGACGCCCTGTAACTCTGGAAGGATATATTTAAACGAAAATCTGACTCACCACCGACACAGATATTTGTTTCTAGATTGTGTCTTGTAAATTTCATAGATTAATACTCAAAATATGACTGGACTACGTTTGTATGGGCGCTTTGACACCAGCATACCCTCTTAATACAAAAAGAATGAATTTCTTCAATTAAAATAAATGCAAAAATATATTTCTAGTATTTTCTGTACATATTTCGATTATTACTAGATATATGGCTTGCTATTTTGCTATCATCTGACCTGATGGGAAGTGACGATAAGATGCCTCAAATGCCGGAGCACAAAAGTGCTACTAACACAGCTGTTTATTCCAATGCAAACTTTTGCCACCTTTTTTCCTATCTGAGTTATTTATTCATTAAATGATCTTTGGTGCTATACTATAGACCAAAAGTAGTATGGAAATAATCTGTTGTATAAAATGTGTCCATATGTGCTCATCCAATTAAAGAGATACTTTTAGGCACGTGTTAATTAATCGAATACGTGTGGTCATTGACCAACAATCTAAATCAAAACAATGTAACGGAGATTAGAAGTTCGTAGCTATGCCAAGTAGCTACTATGCGA
Source organism: Carcina quercana (assembly GCA_910589575.2). Lineage (NCBI taxonomy): Eukaryota > Metazoa > Arthropoda > Insecta > Lepidoptera > Depressariidae > Carcina > Carcina quercana. The sequence continues at coordinate 10,973,931 of OU342438.1, read as the reverse complement.
ATTTGCGTCATCATATCATACTCAAACACATACTATCACGAGCAAATTAATAACATCAATAATCAATAACAAGTACATATATTCCTACATGTTAATGTCGATAATCGATTAAATTTGTTTACACTGAAATTGAAAATTTCAGTTTCGAATGTGGAAATTATCTGTTTGTCTTAGCCTACATATTGTTATCGGGGCTGTGTAAAAAAACGACCATGTGCGAGTCGGAATCGCGCACGAAGGGTTCCGTACCATTATCTAAAAAAAGGTCAAAAAACATGTCTGTTGTATGGGAACCCCCTTAAATAATTATTTTATTCTGTTTTTTTTTAGTATTTATTGTTATAGCGGCTACAGAAATACATCATCTGTGAAAATTTCAACTGTCTAACTGTCACGGTTCATGAGGTACAGCCTGGTGAAAGACGAAAAGACAGACGGACAGCGGAGTCTCAGTAATAGGGTCCCGTTTTGGGTACGGAACCCTAAAAACATGTAAGATATAATTTATATCAAAACGTGGAATATTCGCGAATTTTGCGACGACCCGATAAGATAAAATGTGACGTCTTTTCCGGGCTGTTTAATCATCATTATAAATTATAATTATTGTTATTATGATAATATAATAACTCTATGTAAATGCTTGCTTGTTTTTCATACGGCAAACATTTTCAAGAAGTACTTATGTCACTTCATTATTGTTATGTTTTTGATGGTGTTAATCAACTATCTTATCGAGTTGTTTTAGAACTACTCTTTATCATATCATCATGTTTATGAATTCCCAGAGTAGATAAACTGTGACGTTTATTATGCCGAGCCTCTTTAATCATTATTTTTTATTGTGATAGCAAGTTGTCCTGCAATCCTAATACTATAAATGCGAAAGTGAGTTTGTTTATCCTATACATCGCAACGTAGAATCATGAATTGATTTTTTTGGTCTAGGGATAGTTGAAGGGTCGGAAAAGGACAAGGGTCACTTTTTAACTCGATTGAGCAGTAGTTCCCGTTCCCAATTTTTTGAATCCACGCGGACAAAGTCGCGGAAGAATATTGTCATAATTATATGTTAATTAAATTACTCAAATCAACTATTAGTTCTGGTCATCCTTCGTCACAGTTCTAGGAATAGAAAGAGGCTCTAGATAGCGTGCGGCTGGTGAGAGAAATCTTGATTCCAAGTCAAGGAAAACGTCTACCTTCAGATAGCATGGTGGCAGCTAGCTAGGCGTGCTACCACCAACCCAAATTCAACATAGCAGCGCCGGCAATCATACTTGCTTACTGCCCATATAACATTAAAACCGTTTGGTACGAAATATAGATTTTGAAAAACGTATGAATATTTACCTCTGGGCACGGACTGCTTGGCTTGTGTGTAAAACATTAGATACAGCCCGGAAAACGGGGCGTCTCTAGCCAAGGTTGGGCCCAGCCCACAAGAGAGGCCCCGCAAGCCCTCAGCCTTGTAGATGGCTTTCAGAGCACCTCGCAGACTGCTGTACTTGTATACTCCAGACTCGTATCTGTTAAAGAAGATGTTACAAATTTTTATGGAAAGAAATAATAATACAAAGTTTTTGGATATTCCTATGTAAGTTTATGGAAACGGATGACATCCCTCAGTCTAGTGTCACATCAGGTCACGTGGTTGTACAAATTTTTTTACACACCATTGAGTTTCCCAATGAAAAATTTCTCTCTATAACCAAATACTATATTTAAATCTCTCTGAAATGAACGCATTTCCTTTAGATTTTGAATCCCTAATATTTGGTTCATTCATTAACCTTTTCATGTCAGAATTTGCCATGATCAACACGCATTGCAGGCAGATTGGTGATCGCAGTAAAATGTACCTGATTCATAAGTAGACGCTGATGACAATGTCTTGATTTACATTTACTCTTGTCTAGAATGGTCTATTTTAAGCCAAACAGATGGTGTTTTTGTTGTGTCAATGTTGAAAGTATAAATTGATTAATTTAGAAAATAAGAGCTTCAAATTGTCAACGTAATACTAAAGAGAGATGCACGGTAAAGAGGAGGTACAGATTGTTGCTTGCATTTAACAAAGATTTCTTTATCTAGAACACATACATTTTCATACATTTGTTGACCAAATAAGACGACGAACTATGTCACATTCAGATTGAACACAAACCGAATGAGTAAATAAAGGGCAAAGTAAACATACATTCAAAGTTACATGGTTCTACATGTAAGTTATTTACGTAAGTAGAAAATTTGAATTATGTTGCAGAGCTTATTTAAATTTCGAACGAATTTAACACTATGCAAGTGAAATGAATGACGAAGTTCCATTTAAAACAATTTACAATTTTAATTTACGTAAAGCAAAAGAGGGCGATATAGGCTACTGCGTATTGACCTGTAATTGATTTGAAATTAACATATCTTCCGTCACATTTCGTATTATAAGGTACATTGAACTGAATTTAAAAGACTTGTGTAAATGTAATTTAAAACATATATATGTCAGCTTAGGTACACAACGTAATATTTACTTAGGTGCGGGTGTTTGTTATTTACGATTTTACTCCCAACAACTGTTATCAAGCTGTTAGATATAATGAAGAAGAAAACACCTATTGTTGACAAATTCATAGTATTCATAATATAAATGCAAAGGTATCTATGACTGTGATTGAATAGTGCTTAAACGGCTAAATAGTTTTGGATGAATTTTGGCACATGTTCGCGAATTCATAGGATATTTTTTATTCCAGTAAAGTGTCACCGTATTATACTTTATGAAATCCACGCAGACAGTACTTCATTGCGACAAATATGCTGCTTATGTCAAAAATTACAAAAATCACATTAACAAGTTAACAGAGAATGTTCACATATTTTCAGTGGTCACGAAACTGGACGTATTTATATATAGTTTGTTGATATTTGATGAAAGCACCAAGAATTTGTTAATAATAATAAAAGTTTTTCATTGTTTCATCAATTCGGTACACTCTGACGCGAACATATTTTATTAGCTGAAGCCCTTACATAGCGATCAAATCAGTCATATCCTATTACATTATAGTCTATTAGTAAATATACTGAATGCTCTTTCTTACCTTGTCTTAATCACAGTCATCGGAATCAAAGCGATGCCGCTCATAGTCCTAGCCACGACACCAAGACCGACTGCCTCGAGCGCGCTCAGGTCTTCGTTCCTGGTCTTCCCCATCTTGGCCTTGAGCCAGTGTAGGGAGGAGAAGTAAAGTCCCACGCCGGGCACGCAGCGGGCTACGGAGGGCACCATGCCGCGCCACAGACCCACTACGTGCTCCTGGCGCACTATGTTCGCGAATATCGTGATCATGCCGGGTTGGATTCGGCCGCTGAGGACAAAAGGGTAAATTAGTAAGGTTTTGGCTTCCCGTCATCGTCTTCAAACTTTGGGAAATTGATCAGATACTGAAATATATGTTGCTGGTTGTTGTTGAAGCAAAGGTGGCGTCTCAAACCTAAGCCCCTCTATCTCCAAAGATTTCAAAGTTAAAAATATCAAATACTCATAGTAGATAAGAATTTGAGTCAATACTACACCAAAATCTCAGTGGTGTCTATGTCTACCCGTAGTTTTTTTTAGAAATTATCAAACAACCTAAACAAACTTTGTTATGCGGTCGGTAAATGAGCTTTATTCCGTACGTTTGTTTCCGTCGTTTGGGAACCTTAGTAGAACTCTGAATCGTACTTGGCCGTCTTTTTTTGTATTTTTCGAAAACTGGTGGAATTTCTTTTTGGAGGTATCACTTTTTAGGATTTATTATTATAACAAGACTAACGTAATGCATGACCTTACAGCAAAGATATTGATAGAGATTCAAACATTGCCATTAGAAATGCATAATATTATGATATGACAAATAAAGGCGCAGCATATGTATTTGACTTATCTTATCAAGACTTAAGTTCTCTAATAGTTCTAATGTCCATCTTACAAAACAATTTACTTTATACAACTCTAGGTACATATCAGCTTAGCAACAAAATAATGTATACCTAATTAAATTCGTACTTATTATAAATAACTTTTGCACGATGATGAAATAAGACAACCATCAATATAAGTTAAATGTAAATTTTCAGTATTGTTTCTACACCTGTGTATGAAGAGGTGTTTATTTGCATTTTGTAGGTGTGGCAAAGTACTAACGTTGTTTTTTCTACACATACATTTTACTATGCCTCACTGATATTATAAGTGCAAAAGGAACTCTGTCACTGTGTGTGTCTGTGTCCTTTTCACGCCTGAATTCATGAAATTGGTGATACACGTACTCTGTGGCACACAGAATGACATAGTCTACTTTTTATACTGATAGTGTTCCATTTCTGAAGCCCACGCGGACGATGTCGTCTTTAAAATACTGGCAATGTTCAACACTGCTCTCACTTATTATTTATTGTTCTATTTCTAATTTTGAAAATATGTACGGCCCTACATCATCCCGTGGGTGTCGAAAAATATTCTGGAGATGAGAATCACCATCTACCTATGTCACTACAACATCTTACTGCGATCACCCCATAAAACGTCATGTAGCGTTCTATGAGGGAGGCTCATGTCCAACAGTGGACATATAAATCCGCTGCCCTCAGTTCACTCTAGATCACAGGCAAGTATACATTACAACATGACATTAGAACAGACATATTATACAGGTTGCTAGTTTGGATAGTTTGGGTTTTAAAGACCATAAACCAAAATGTTAAGTTTAGCAAATTACACAGATCGTAACTATTTTTCCCCTTCGATATCAATAATAACATAATCAAAGCGAAATAAACTGATGTTGGCCTTCCTTAAGACGCTGAAATCAGCTAAATGCGCACATATTCGGTTGTCGCTGGCAAAAAGTATGCAACATATCACGCCAAAATGAAAATATGTTATTATTCAGCATATTTCCAACAAGATTGTTGTTTTCAAAACACGATTTCGTAAACTTTTCTCGATAGAAAATGAGTCCAAAATCAGCTCTCAACGGTCATAAATCTTTAGTCGATACGGCTAATGTGTGAAGTGTTTTTTGTAAAAAATATTGCAAAAAATTCATAAGGCGTTTTTCCATTTTGCCGTTGTTTCCGATTTTTGATTAAGTAATTAGTTTCTACACAATTTCGTTTTGTTTTATTTCACAACTCGAATTCAGCAGCGCGCGCTCACACCATTATTTGCATCTCTCTTACTTGTACCGAGACCGACAGTGATCGCTGAGGCGCGCTGCTAGATGGACCTATGTCGCTCTTCGTTCTGCGCTCCGTTCGTTTGGATTGACCAAAGCGGAAAACAATTTTTTTGTAAATATATTGTAATATACAAATTTGTACATAGAAGTATTTGTTTTTAGCTAAAATATTTGTGTTTGCTTGTAAATTGATATATAAACTGTAAATAAATGTAAAATAATAATAATCTGTACTGTATAAAAATAGGAAATAAAACAAATAATAGAAGATTGGGGAAGAGGCGATTATATCTTAAAAACAGAAAAAAATTATGGAAGTTATAAAGTAAGTACCTAATCTACCTATATTGTTTTAAAATGATTCATTGGAGTATTTCACTAGTTCAAAATACTACTCGATCAATAAGGTGAGCTATTTCAATCACGCTCACGTTGTCTAAACAGTCTAGTTGGGAAAATGGTGGTTCTAGAAAACCGCATCGTCGTGGGTTCAATCCTAGGTGTAGGAATAGCTTCGTAGCTCTTTTTTTTATTCACATTTTATTACTAATTGATTTTATCTCTATTTTAGAAAAAAAAACTAATGAACAATTCAGCAAACGATAATGACGTGGTAGAAGCACCCAGTCCGTCGGATACTGTTTTAAAAGAGTAAGTGAATGCCTCATTATTTCGGTGTTTTTTTTTCAAGACAATTTTTTCATAGAATTATTAAAGTTTTAGAGTTTTATGAATTAATCGCACACACTAAACAAAAAAACTTCATTATTCCGTGTTTTTTTTTAAAAAAAATTGCATAGACTTACGAAAGTTTTAGAAGTGTTCGTACATTCATAAATTTTAGATCAATTGAATAATTATTATACTAGTTATATTTCATGAAAACTTAATATATTCTTTGGAAACACATACTCCTATTATTTTTTATGAAAGTAATAATATTTTCTATTTTTAGGTTAACAAATGTGGCGCTCACAGAAAATTTTAAATCACCAGATATGTTTCTTCCACTTCAGTGTGAAACTAAGTAAGTAGCCGTGTAGAAAAAAATATTACACTTGTCACAAATCATATTAAAAAATTGACGTTTTCGTAATTTTGTGGCTTTAGGTTGGATGAACAGAAATAAAAAGACGGGTCAAGTAATATTCCTTCAGATGCTCAAAACCAACATGAGCCACTTCAAATTCCTGATGATTTACCCGAACTTGAGGTAAATAATATAATTTTACTTATATGTTTTACTACTGCATGCATACAAAATAAAATTCTTAAATAACATTTTTTACTATTTTAGGTTGAATCCAGTCAACATGTGGAGAAGGAGACCTATATTGGGCGACGAATTATAAGCGTGTCACACTTTTATAAAAAGTTACAAGAAATATCCAATCATGGGCCGCTGGGTTGTAGCATCAGTAACATGGATTTAGTTGGAGAAAAGCAAAATGGACTGACATCAAAATTTACTTTTTTGTGTAAATTATGTAACATAAAATTTTATATAGAAAGTGATTCTTGCGATGATCATTACCTACCAATCAATAGCTGTGCGGTAGCTGGTATTATGTCTATTGGTGGTGGTCATTCACATTTAGATGAGTTATCTGCAGCATTGAACCTGCCTTCATTGTCAAACAGAAAATACCAAAACGCACATGATATCATATCCAAAAACTGGGAAGAAGTTGCACATGACACCATGGAGCAAGCCGCCAAAAAAGAAAGAGATTTGGCAATTGCTGAGGGCAGGTTCAACAAAGATGGGATACCTGAAATTGATGTATGTGTAGATGGTTCCTACTCCAAAAGATCATATAAAAATTATTCAGCACTGTCTGGTGCAGGCGCCATTGTTGGAAAGAGGACAGGTGAAATTTTATATTTAGGAGTGCGCAATAAATACTGCTATTCGTGCGATCGAGCAGCAAAGAAACAGACACCAGTCAAAAAACATACTTGTTTCAAAAATTACACTGGCCCTTCAACGGGTATGGAGAGTGATATCATTGTTGAGGGATTCATGCAGTCTGTTGAAACACACAATCTGATTTATCGCCGTTTGATATCCGATGGTGATGCGAACACGTACAAAAAAATTCTAAAAGCACAACCATATAAAGACCAAGGTGTGGCTGTAGAGAAAATTGAATGTTGCAATCATTTATTGCGAAACTTCTGCAATAAAATGCAAAATTTACAAACTGATACACGTTACTTGATTAGTCACAGGAAAATATTTACAAAGACGAAAATCATGAGCATGAGATCTGTCATTAAGAAAGCAATATTAAAAAACAAGTCAGATGAATGCCCTGATATTGAACTACTATTCGATGGCATATTATTATCTCACCATCATGCCTTTGGCAACCACGCCAAATGCAAACCATACTTTTGTAATATATGTGGTGAGCAAGAAAATGTTGAAACAATTTTTTCACTAGTTCTCTTTGGCAGAGAATTTGTATTTTGACCCAAAATATAGCAGGCCATGCTCGAAGCCTTATTCATGACGTTGACAGTAATGTCGTTGATCGCTATCAGTGTTATTGCCAAATAAATTGAAAAAGGTGGTTAAAAGGTGGAAAAAGAATAAATTTTTCTTTGAAACAGTCGTACGCAGCAAGATGTCATGCTGTGGCTTCATCATTCAATACAAATAAACCTTTATCTCGGTTATACAAAAAAATCAGGAGTTGCACCAAGATAAGGTATATCCGAATCGATAAATAAGCCGCAAGGCTCTATATTTATTCCTTCTTGGGCTTCTAATTGTAAGATCACCGTTTTTTCATTTAAAAGGCCATGTTTTATTGAAGTTACATGATCTAGGTTACTTTTATATAAAATATATTTCACCAAATTAGCACAACGGGTGCCTACTCTTCTTTTAATCACGCGGCCGAAACTTGAAGCAGTCAACAACGATTGACGAAGCTGGATCCATTCACTGCTATTCTTTTGAAGTATTGTTTTCTTTTCTATAATGGCTAGTTCAGCATCAGTTCTATTCAAAGAAATCACAAGCTTTTTTTCAGTTTTTCCAGCTCTTCCTTCGGCATGTCTTCTTTACTACAGTGCTCACCATAATTTTCATCTTTTTTTTTGAAACACTATCCGTCTCTTTTTCTTTAAGTACTTGTTATTCATTTCTTTCTTTTTTAATCTTTTTTCTTCCATCAGTTTCAGTTTTCCTTGTGGACTATTGTTTACAATTTTTTTGTATAACCCACATAAAGGTTTATTTGTATTGAATGATGAAGCCGCAGCATGACATCTTGCTGCGTACGACTGTTTCAAAGAAAAAATTATTCTTTTTCCACCTATATGTGGCCTATTCCACCTATGGCAATGACACTGTGATAGCGTTCAACGACATTACTGTCAACGTCATGAATAAGGCTTCAAGCATGGTCTGCTATATTTTGGGTCAAAATACAAATTCTCTGCCAAAGAGAACTATTGAAAAAATTGTTTTCAACATTCTTTTGCTCACCATATTTATTACAAAAGTATGGTTTGCATTTGGCGTGGTTGCCAAAGGCATGATGGTGAGATAATAATATGCCATCGAATAGTAGTTCAATATCAGGGCATTCATCTGACTTGTTTTTTAATATTGCTTTCTTAATGACAGATCTCATGCTCATGATTTTCGTCTTTGTAAATATTTTCCTGTGACTAATCAAGTAACGTGTATCAGTTTGTAAATTTTGCATTTTATTGCAGAAGTTATCCAATAAATGATTGCGACATTCGATTTTCTCTACAGCCACACCTTGGTCTTTCTATGGTTGTGCTTTTAGAATTTTTTATACATTTTGGTCGAGTAGGACGATTTGTATAAAATAGCAGATTTTTTTTTGTCGAGTTGTCCCCATAGTAAAAGTTGTTGCATATTACTAACACATTATGTGGTTTAATGGATGAGACTCTTATACTTTTTATAATTAATTTTTTATTCTCTACTTTTACACGTGACGTGAGTAAGTACTTACTTGGTATTGTTCTGAAGAGGGAGAAATATTAAATATTATTAAAACAAACTTTTAACACATAAAAAAACAGTGATTAAAAAATATGCAATATGGAACATTTTTTAAAGTTACATGCGTAAGTTGTGGTTTATTTTCTAAAATTTATGATTTTTAACGTTAAACCTCTAAAACTTTCATAAGTCTATGAAAAAAAAATTGTCTGGAATCTGAAAAAAATCTGAAAATTTATATGGATATAAAACTCTAAAACTTTCATAAGTCTATGAAAAAACAACAATCTTGAAACAAACTTGGATTTTGGAATAATGAGGTCTCCCCTTTGGTGTAGTAAGTACGTAAAGAGCATAAAGTTGACCTCCATATAATAAACAAAATAAAATTTAAATACATGCTGTCTACTAGAGAAACTATGAAGGAAGGGATGAAATAAATACTAATTTACAATAATAAAAAAACATAAAAATACATAAAAAAATTATAAAGATCATTAAATTGTTGATACGTAATTCTGCTTTAATTTTTCAATGTTTTGTTCAATTCCTAACCCAAAAAATGAAGATAAATATTTGTTTGACTTTTTGGTGATTCATTATCTCGTCTTATTATGTTCTGTTCCTGACGCACTTGAAGTCTTATTAGTACACCATTTCACCGTACGCGTATGGCGCGACGTTATCGAAAGAGTTTGCGATCGTAGCTAAAAATCCAAACGCTCAAGGTCATTGGCTATAGTCAGCGCCTTAACATCGTAGAATCAAGTAGTGCCTTGATTTTTGTATAGGGATAATTGAAGGGTCGTAAAAGGACGTGGTCTACTTTTTATCTCAATCGAACAAGTAGTTCCCGTGCGATAATTTCTGAAGTCCACGCGGAAGAATCCGCGGGTCAATGGTAGTAAATCTATACAATCAAGTCAATGTTTTCGATTTTCATATAAATGATGGCCAGCCTGTTTAATTTTGCGTCATTGTTTGTCGTCCTTACGAAAGGCCGAGCATTTACGCGTGTTTTCGTTTTGGCGATTAACTGTGGCCTGACGTCAAATGTTTTTCTACGTAATACTTACTCCACTCAACTAACGTAGTCCTCTAAGGAATCTATATTTGAAGGATTTTATATGGACATGGAGGAGATTAAAGAGTTGTACTATTGTATCATGCTTGACTTGTGAGGTATTATTGAATGCGTCGTGCATTTGAAATTCAATTTTTGACATTAAAAGGAGTATACTTCTTAAGTAAAAACCGGCCAAGCGCGAGTCGGGCTCGCGCTTGAAGGTTTCTGTACCATTATCTATAAAAACGGCAAAAAAAACATTTGCTGTATGGGAGCCCCCTTAAACATTTATTTTATTCTGTTTTTTTAAAGTATTTGTTGTTATAGCGGCAACAGAAATACATCATCTGTGAAAATTTCATCTGTCTATCACGGTTCATGAGATACAGCCTGGTGACAGATGGACGGACAGTGGAGTTTTTGTAATAGGGTCCCATTTTACCCTTTATATATACGGAACCCTAAAAAAGGTCTAATTTTATTATTGCGGCTTAATCATTCGTGTGTTTTTGACGTATTTTTTACTACATCGTCGACCACATTTTACATCTTAACATCAGGTGAGATTAATTAGTTTAGCATTAGTCTATCTTTTATGTTATATAAAAAAAGCCTACAGTTGGACATGAACCTCCCTCGTAGATACGCAAGTTGGACTTTACACGAGGGGCTTTGCCGTAATTACTATGCTTGGCAGGTGGATTGCTGATCGCATTAAGTTGTTGTTAGTTACATTGATAGACAGATGCTGATGCACATATTCTGAAGATTATTTCCCTTAGTCGACTTTTGTGACATGTGACAGTGATATCTTTCGTATTCGCTATCGACGCACGTCAGGTGCGCGAATTTTGTGTGATGTGATAATGATAAGGTTGTGCAACTTACTTGACAGCCGCCGCAACAACATGCTGGCCTTGTGGGTTCTGGAGCCGAGTCTTGACCAGGTCCAGGGGCTGGAACAATATCGTACTGAAGGTCCCCGAGAAGGATCCAGCCAGAAAAGCCTTAAGCACGGGATGGTACTGCAAACAGACAATAAATTGAGTTAATAAATGCTTTTTTATCACCGAAGATACACTTTGAACTCGCCTCATTCCAACATCGAATGACTTGTGATAAGAGTGGATTTCTCAGTGAGGAATTGAGTAATCTAGACATTTAATGAAGCAACATTCAGATTAAAATAAAACTTACATTAGCCAATTCCATTTTGAACAGTCAATCTGCAGATTGTCGAAGGATTCCCAATGTCAAGTGATGTCTTTGGGGTAAACGCCGAATTTGTAGTATTCGAAATTGTAAAGCCAATGGCAGAAACCGCGTTTCGGTAGCAAAAGCTTTGGGGAGAAGCTCAAATCGTATCCGAGTAGTCGGAATAGTAGATAGGGTTTACTCGGAACATTAAAGTAATGGTCATTTTTTGCAGAAGATCGCTCGGGTAGTGATGCATGTATGCTATCGCCAGATTGAATTTTAGCGAAAATAAAAGCCTCCGTAAGACTCCGCGTCCCCGCTTTGCTAAAAGTTCTCGCAACACTGATTACGAACTAGTTAGGGGATAAGAAGTCCCAGTTAATGAATTTAGCCATTAGGAATTAAACAATAAAACTTAAGATCCAATAAAGAACTTGAAATCACAAAAGAACAAAGAGTTTTATAACTGGTAGCACAAGAAACGAATGCGTTTGAACAGACGGAGGTCTGGCAGCGTACTGAGCACGGCAAGTGGCGCGATGGCATTTAAGAATGTAATTTATACATGACGTTATCAGTTTCAGACGGCATCGAGCGGGCCGGGTGGTAGGTCGACCACTGCAACCCCGGATGATAGCGATATCTGTCTACACTAACTAGGGGGTAATGGGTGCTTTAGGGGCATTGATAATGGTTCAAGATGGTCTTAAGACTCGCGTGGACTTATTTAATGTTATGTTGACATGTAACTAATTAATGTTATCTTTTTATAAAGAAGGAAGACGATAGATAAGGTTTTGTGCGCATATCGTTAATTAACTAATACATTTGGGAGTTGTGTGGCTACTTAACAGAGAGGGTGAAGGGTTAACGTTTTAGGCCTTTGAATATTTGGTCCATTTTTGCGTCGCTTTGGCATACAGGATGTTTTAATAACAAATACATTACATAACAAAGTCCATATTATGTGTTAATTTTTAAAAAGAAGACGTACGAAGTTGGTATAGTTTTTAGATCTACAAAACTAATAAATTTTAACCATTTGAGTAAGTGGTAAAATCGAAGTTTTAAAAATTTGCTTTTATTATTCGGTATTTTTGAAAGTTTATAATGCTCTTTATGTTTTAAAAATACAGTTCAGCTCCAATGTAATTATGTCTCAATTATATAACTGCAAAACATCTAATTTTTTTTCTTCTCATCTTTGAATATGTAAGCATTTACAGCATAAACAAAAATTGCTGATAGCATGATGAAACTTCTCATATTGTTGGCTAGGGAATGGAATTTGCAGTTGGTAATTTTGTTTAACTATTTACCATACTCTTTCCTGAACGAGGAGGCTTATGAGAGATAGGACTGTGGCACAGTAAAGGCTAATAATAGTTTATTTATTGGTATTGTAAAAAGACCCTATGTGCCTAATGCCAGTCCTACGGTAGAGCGATAGGAGCGGTCACTGTAAGCACCAGGTGGAAAGGGGCTCCAAAATGACAAATGCTAAGAAAAAAAATTGGCTAAATACTTTATTGGCGCTTTATGAGGCGTGATAATACTCTGAAATAAGAATTTATCTGATGCAAAGCATTGACTAAAGGGCGCTGAGAAAAATCTCACTCTACTCTGATAAAGGGAGCCATGAAAAACTTGTTTTTTGAGGTGATTTATGATCGATACGCTGTAGTTGATAAATATATCAATTTAATGAATGGGTTTCAACACCACCACCACCAAACACCACTTCCATTTCTTTGAAGAAAAAAGAAAAGAAAAATCTCTGTTAAATAATGTAGTGTTCCGACGAGGTTTAAATTTATGTCACAGTAGCTACAGTTGTATTCACAATTCATATGCAAAGGATTCGTGTTCCAAATTTAATCTCTGATACTTGTTTGAACAGACATACAAAAATAGTTCTATGTCTGTCTGGCTAGCTATCACCATGCTATTTAAGTATATCACCAGTGGTCTAAGCACTGTAATGTCCTAGCAATGACAGAGAACATAGCCAGTACCTTATTAACTTCAGGTCTCTGGGTAAGCATGTTTTCCATCCAAACAGCCTATTTTACATCAGATAAGATGAAGTACTATTGATAATGATGCAAAATATACAAAATAAAATTAACATAATGTAGTAAAAAGCTGAGTTTACAAATATTTTGAGTTTAAATTAAAATTATTTAAAAGAAACAATCAGGTGTATATTGAGAGAGAATTATATAACAATGAGTTTATTTGTATCATTAGTTAATTTAAAGTAAATTTTACTCAAACAAAATTCAAAGTTGCTCAGCTATTAATTAAGCGACAATGTAAACAAATGTACTTCATATTAGTAACCCAATATCTACTAATCTATAGTCACTTATCATGAAATATATCAGGACTAACATAAAGAATTAGGTCAGAAATGTTTTCAATTATTTTTGTATGAATTTATTAAGATTTATAAGAAGCAGAATGTTACTATTGCTTAGATAATAAGATCATTAGTAATTACCTGCATACTGGACTCCATTTTTAAAACAAGTGAAATTTATGCAAAAAAAAACTTTAAAAAGAGCTCTAACGTTCGACTTCAACAACGTGCAATGTCGGTATATCCTAAGCTTGTCGTACTAGCCAGCCGATGCAAATATATTAAAAAACAATGACGCCACAAAAGACCAAGTTGCGGGACATTCATATGATAGTACAGGAATACGAGCGCATGATAAGGTCAAAGAGGACATCGTTATCTCAACAAAAACATGTCCGCAGGGGGCCGAGTCTTATCAAACTTGAGGTCTCCTCCCCGACGATGTTTTGTACTTACGTTGCTATTAGCGGAGTTGTTTTTATCAACAGGCGCTGTAGTGTCGATCGCCCAACCGTTTTTAAAGGCCTCCAACCCAGACATTGCTCTATTTACGAAAAATGTTTATAATTCCTTTGACGACATTGTAACATACGATTGACGTTAGTCACCATACCTAAACAACGCATTTGCAGTATGTAATCAACATTAACTTGTTATTGTTGCTTTATTTGTTATAAACCATACGTCTTGCTTTTATTTTACATAATACTTTTCACTAAATACAAAGTTTTTCATAAAAAATCACGGGGAACATGGCAATTGAAACATTAATCGTATAGCTGTCAAATTTTGTTCGCCCAATAGCACTGCAGATGTTCCATATGATTTCAGTATCAGCCAATCAAAATAAGTTTCATGTTACAGCCAATGACAGTGGAAGTTACGTTCTGAAAATATTGTGTTTAGAAAAACAAGGAAGTTTTATGCAGTTTAGGTTACCGAAAATCCGATAAAAAAACGGAACCCTTATAATCTGATGTATGTCTGTCTATTTGTCCGTCTATCCCAGCTGATAATTTCAGTCAGTAACTACCAGTGCTATCGGCTAGGAATAGTTGGGAAATGGTGATCAACAGGTGCCACCACGGATTTATATGATAAAATATTTTTAGTTTAAAGGCAATAAAAATAGGGGGAGGGAGAAATTTCAAAGTAGGTTTACAGTTTATATGGAGTATGAAAAGGCTTTGTTTGTACAATCGAAAACTTATTTTATTATTTTCTGCATGCAGTTTTTGATTTATCACGAAAAATGAGTGAAATATCCGTCCCCCTTCCCTCACCACCAAAGTTTCCAAAGTGAAAAATATTCAGAAGCCAGGACTTTTGTGTAAATATTACAGAAAACCTAAGCGAGCTTGTACAGTTTTTGAGGAATCATAAAAAACCTTGAGAATCTTTGTTATGCAGTCGGGATAATGAACCTTATTTCAAGCTAATAATATCAGTACGCTTCTTTTCATGGCTAGGGAGTTCAAATCGCACTTGTCTGGGTTTTTAGCCCCCGATGCAAAAAGAGGGGTGTTAATGTCTGTCTGTGCCATAGTAGCTCTCGAACGGATATACCGATTTTGATGTGTTTTTATATTACGTGAAACCAAGTTTTCTTGCAGTGGTTCTTAGCTATATTTAGTAAAAAAAACAATTGAGCAGTTTGAAGAGTATCAGCTGAAATTGCGTAGTTTTATTTATTTATAATTTATTTGTTATAAATATATAATCACCTCCGGAGCCTACTGGCTACACAGTGGACTTTCTGTTACTGAATTATCTGTTACTATGTCTGATGGTTGGTATCTAAGTCTAGGTCATCAAACTCATAGCCACAGTTGCAAGGGGCACGGGACCGGAGGCAGTCCGGCAGATCGAGAGGCGTGGTCCCCTTTTTCGCTGCGGAGTGCGCTCTATGTGAGTACCAGGCTGGCGCATCAGCCCGGGAAGAGCGAAACACATAGCGCGAGGGGTACACTGGACGTTTTCTGGAGAACCCAGAGCTCTGCAATATGCGCAGCGGATGGTCACCGGAGGAGTTTAGTGGGTAAGAATCCCAATAAACCCCCTTTTCCCCACTATTCCCCTAAGGAGTCGGTAATCTTTCGAAGATCGTTAAAAATGGCCACTAAACTTGGCACTGTTGTATTCTGGTAATGCAAGACAGTCTGGGCAGATCATTAACTTGATAGTGATTCAGGGTGAGCACGCTTCCATCCTATGGTCTTGACTTATCTTCAGGTGAGATAAAGGTCTTGAGCAAACCCATGGTGCATGAAAAATAACTGAAAGCCTTATTCCGAGTGGTGAAAATTCAGTCACATCAAAAACTACGCAAATAAAGCAATAATAAGCTTTATTTCTCAACAAACTGTAAAGTTAGCAAGGGATGAAATAAAAATACATTTTTATTACACTTATTTATGTATGTATTTAGTCTACGTAATTCAATAAATTGACAATACGAAATATACTTACATTCGTAACATCGTCTTTCGTAAATATAAAATTACTGAGAATATAATAAAATAATGTCTGAATTGTATTTCATATTAAATCATTAATCACAGAGTGCACTAGCATGCTAAGTATTGGAATGATTGAAATATTAAATATTTTTTCTGGAATTTCAATAAATAGGAAAACACTTTTCAACCCTGAACAAGGTTTTTATAGACACCTTTAAAATTTGTTTTCTGAGTTCCTATGGAACTCGAAGGCACAAATTCGTCGCATTACACCAAACGATTACATTGGAATTATGAAGTATTATAATTAATATTATACTGCTCTACGTTTCCATACAAAAGATTGACAAAATAGTTGGCACTATTAAGAGAGAAGATGCAAATTCTTGACTAGTTTTAATTTTAAAAGTAAAATTACAATTCAAGTTAACACAATATTTAAAGTTTCAACCGATTTTACGAGCAGATTTTTTAAATACATATCATTACTTCAAGACATTTAAACGTTTGAAAAACTATACGAGAGCAACAAATATTAATCAACAATATAAGTAATTATTTATAAAATAGATTCCATACTTGGAATTAAGCTGGAATGATATTCGCAGTAATTGTTTAAAAAATTGTAACAAAAATAAATTGTTTTTCTGACAAACGAGATTCGAATATATCGTCCTTTTGTAATAAATAGTCTTAATATCTACAGTGGAATTCACTTATTATGACTTCAAGTAACTGTCATACTGACCGAACATTCTTTTATCCAGCACTGAAATACCTACATTTTTTAAAAAAATAGAGTCCATTTTTCTTAATGAATAATTTAAAAAAAACCATATGACTATTTTAGAATTTTTTTTGACATTTTGTAATTAGGATTTCATAAGTTTTAAATTACAATTTATTAAAAATTATAAATAAGTTCAATTCAATTCTTACTATTTATGGCAACTTCATGGTAATTCTGCCAAAATCTGGTGTCCAAATAGGCAACCATAAAAAAACATTTCAACATAAATGTCACATAATTTGACACAAATACCATTGGTCAGTGCCATTGGTAATGTTGTTGGCCAACCAATTTATCATAAGCAATGTGGCAACTTTGTAATCGTGGGGTTTAAATTTGTTATACCAACATTATCATCAATAATATTATAAAACTTAAACAAATGACACCTCTTGCTTACAACGACATTTTTAATTTGCCATAAAATAATAATTGGACTGTCGATAGAAATCGTCATGTCCAAATAATCCAAATAATTTTGTTGACAGGTTTTTAACTTATCATTTTTATTAAATTGGAATTCCAAACCTGAATATTTTGTGCAATAAAGTATTGAAATACCTACATACTTAGAAACATTGGAAGCGAGACTTAGGAATGGTGCTTTATTTGCAAGCACAATGTCAAAATGCATCTGAAAAATAGTAAATAATATTACCAAAGCAGTACACATCAGTGTCATAGTATGGGCCCTCCACTGCGTTCAATGATTGGTCAACTATTCTATTAAGTTAGAATCTCTACTGTAATAAGTACTAAATGTATTTATTTGTGTATGACAGATGATTATCATTGTAAATAGTTAGAAAATAGATATTACAACATTTGTAAAACCATCCGTGTTAAGAATGTTGTAATTTATAGGTAAATTGTTACCCCAATACGTAAAAAAGTAACCAATGTATTTTAGAGACTTTGTAAATAATTTATTCAGACAATTTTCTGCCAGCACTTTTTTGTATAAGTTTCACTTGATTAACTCTTAGGAACCGCGCTCACTTGCCATCGACAGAAGTGATATTTTAAAAATTCAATGATAATCATCTTGTGGAGCTTTGATTATACACTTGCCTGGATAAAGGACTTTAGTTTAGACTTTAGACTTAGACTAAGGAGTTAAACAGTTACTTTTTTGACAACTGCAAATTATTAAACAAGGAATTACGAGCATGTGCCACTACTAATTAAATTCTATAAAAAAGGCAATCTGAAAGTGGATTGAGACTTGCGCGAGAAAAAGCAATCAATTTTTTATCTATTATATATTAAGTGATGTTAAAATGACATAATATTTGTTAAGCTATGTCCTTACTTCGAAGGTCTATCCAAGCAAATGTATGATCATAGCTTTTATAGTTATTATTTTATGCGACAGTTTCCAATTTACATATGTCTTGTATTGCCAAAGTTGATGCCGCTTTGGGTGGCGCCTTTGTTGGAGCCGTATTGGAGAGAGATGACGCCCTGGCCTGCACGGAGCTGCTCCTCCGAAAAGTTCCTGACGTTCTTCTCAGCTTCTTTGGGTCCTATTGTCGGTTTGCCGAAGTTTCCAGCCTGGAAAATTCACACGTATATTTCGTTAGGAATTCAGGAGGAAACTACATATGATTCTAGATAGGGTTAATATTAATGTGATAGAGCCACATATGTCTCATGTACATAATAAAGGAAGTTCTTTAGTTTTTAATATTTTTACAGTGAATATTATTTAGACCTGGACGTAGCCGTCGTGTAATGAATCACTTTACTGTAAAAAAAGTAGCATATGCATATTTGAGGCGACAATAGGCTAGCTGTGTTTAATAATTATCTAAAAATAAGACATGGGATATAGAGGTACAGTCGGTAAATGAGTATCATTAACATACAAATTCAATGTGAATTACCATTGTAATTTTTACACCATTTTAGGGTTTTCCGTTTTTTCATTCGAACATCGAATAAAAAACCGAACCCTTTTAATCTCACTGTGTCCGTCCATCCGTCTGTCACATCTGATTATCTCAGCAACTACTTACGTTATCGACTTGAAATTTAGAACAGTTATGGGAACTTTTGACCGACAGACAAAACTGGCAAAATATTTTTATATTTATTTTAAAATCGGCCAAAATAGTGGAGTCGAAATTTCAAAGTGGAGTTACTAGGTCAAGTTCTATCATTCATATCATTCTAGATAAATAAATTTAGTAAACTTACCTTTCTACCCAACGACTGGATACAAATAACGACTGAGTTGAGATTCTGCCTCTCCCAAAGATCGACAGTCTGGAAGGTCTCTTGCGCTGGCACGCCTAGCTGCCTGGCCGCTTCGAGGAATGCATTGATGTTCTCCATGCACTTGAACGCCATTTTTGATTCATTCACTTTCTTGATCATGCCAGGTTGGATAGAGTTCACTAGCCTGGAATTGATACACGGGGGGTTCAATTTATAAAATTTATTAAACACGACTAATTTTCTATGCATCAAGCGCCTAGTAATCAAAGTAAATTACATCAAGGACTGTACGTAAATCTACATCTAAGTGAATCAACCAGTACGGCTATAGTTTTGGTCTCGGGTTTAGAATACGACCCCTCTAATGACGTCAGAAAAGACATATATGCGATCCGTGAGGTTGTAAGCATGTTTTTCCCAGGTGAATTGCACCCCACATTAGACACAGACTAAGCTTCCCTATAGGCTTTGTTTCGAGCAGTGTGTACTCGAATTGAACATCCTAATTCTACAATTCCCCCATTTCTAAACCAAAATAACGGCGCGGAACACGGCAACGCATGAAACGTTCAGCTTCATCGTTATTTTACGCTCAAAAGTGGAATTCCCTACCGGATTCTACGTTTCCTGAACGCTATACCCTTGTGCTTTTCAAGTCTAGGCAATCGCAAAAGCTTTATCAAGAGGTCATTGGCAAAAAAACTCACTTGCAAAGCAAAGTTCCGTCTTTAAGCACTTCGTAGAAGTTGTCCATATCTCCGGAAGTGTTGTCCGGCTCGTTGATGATCATCGCGATCCATTCCAGGCACTCTTGCGCAAGCTCCTCACTGTATTTGCTGTTGATCTGAAATTAAAAATAGGTGCTATTTAGATATTATTATTAACATCGGTATAGGGAAACGTGTACCCTGACGTCCTCCTACTCGTACCAGACGGACATCATTTTCATCAGAAAATTAAATTGTATTGGAGAGAGGATGAAACAAGGTTTGATAACTTTTTTATGTTTTCGTATCGCAACATTACTAATCTGCCTATGTGAAACGATAAGAGTAAAGTCCCACAGCATCGATGTAAATGGAACTATTTATGCAAATTCTGCTCGCGCCTGACGGATGCTGAAGGTCACATTGATAAGGCAGGAGCTATTTCACTCGTTAAATGGCTGTAGATAACGTTCGCAAAATGGGAGCACTCATCAACTGATACTGTATTGAATTTCCTGTTCATTAGTTTTCTTCCAAACTAAAATTGTATTTCAAATGCACTCGCGATTCCTCATAAAAGGCGAAACATTACCTCACTCCTTCAATATGGAGGCATAGACTGACTATCGACTTTCATTAGGTTTGCTCCAGAACTTTAAGCCCTTTTGTCGTTATCCTTCAAAACTTCCGATGACCGACCATATAGCCTAGGTTTAAAATGCTAGCAAATTATATATAATCTCAGTATTGTGATTGCTAAATGCGATTTTTAGTTACTTAAAAATGTTTATCGGAAAATCTAAACACCTTGCAAGTTTATGTTTTGTAAGAATTATAAGAAAAACCTATGAAAATTTGATTTGAATTTAAAACATTAACATTAGGATTTTAAAATTGATTTAATTTGCGGTTTATAAATGTTAAGGAAAAGAGTGTATTAAATACATGCGTATATAAAACTGCCATTACAATTAATTGTTTATAATTTGTATTATATATGTCATGTTTCTCTGTGTGTACATTATGTTATGTTCTTCCACAGACTGTTGTGTATTAGTTTTGTAACAGTTTTCAATATCTAAGCCAATGCAGGCACAGGTAGTTTTACAGAGTAATCAATTATACTTCTCATCAGAAAAATAGAAACACCTCGCTAGTTTATGTTTTGTAAGGATTATCAGAAAAACCTATGAAAATTTAATTTGAATTTAGAACATTTACATTAGGATTTGAAAACCTCATATTAAACGATATTTGACATATATTACTAAATATACACTTTTTTTTATAATCCTTACAAAACATAAACTTGCAAACACAAATAATTTTTCTGATGAGAAGTATATTTTTCCTATATTCTAATGAAAGCGTTTCAGCAGATTTCTAAAGGAAAATGGTTTATTCATGACGTAAGAAACTAATAATAGGTCTAGTGCAATGTATGTACACTCACATTTTACTGTAAATCAATGTTACAGTATTGTCACAGCGTTGTTATTGCTACACAATATGCGTAATGATCTATTCTTATTCTAAGGAGCGGTGGTGACGTATTAGCGTCATTCGATGGAAGATTACCCTTATCAAATCAAACACATGGTACTATTTGCATAGGTATGTGTCGGAGTTGGTCCCTATGACTTTATCACTTCACTGGCTCGCCGATCTATACGTGTTCGGTACTACTAAACTGCCACTCACGCTCCACTCTTGTGACGTGTCGATGACTGACAGAGTCAGCTACACTTTGACACTAATTGAACATTCAATTAGTATTCGTTTTGAACAAGCATCTTTCAGCGTCAATTTATATTCGATAGAATAAATAAAAAATATATAAGTTTAATAAAGGGGTTTCCTGAAATTAATTTAACTTGATTTAATTTGACTTAGCGAACAAAAGGATCAATACTATGAAATTTCTCCTTTCAATAAGAAATAGGTAGTCCAATCCCATATTTCGAATACAAACGTAAGTCAACAAAGAGAGCAGGACATGAATACCCCGGAATACAACTCACACACAAATATGGCGTCGCTATTCGTTATTTAAATAACAGCATTGTTCTAAGAATATTAATTACAGAAATTTTATTATATTAGTCACCTGAATTCTCGACGCGATTCAAGTGACCTCGTCATTGCTGTTTTGATTACGTGAGCAATGTTGACTATGACCTGATTTTCGTGCAATTGTCCTTTTATATTTTCCTTGTATCTGGTATACTCGTTTTAGAAAAATACTAGGTTCACTTAATCTTATAAGTATTTATGTTATACTGCTCTTATATTTTATTTCATCCTATTTAGAATTTTGTTATTCTCAAATCATAAAATAACTTATGTATTTCTAAAATAATTCCTAACCGGTTATTTCGTTTTTCAATTGATTGAATTATTTAATATTTTCATTTCTAGCCACAGGTACCAAGTTTTTACAAAATCATGAAAAGATGCAATATATACTTTTCAAAAAACGTCAGGATGACCTATGACAAAATTGAAATGATTCCATATAGTATCCACTAAAATTGATTACCCAGAATTGTTATTAATTCAAACATCATCGTAGTAACAATGCGTAAGTGCACGAAAAATCAACTCGTGCGCACGATGACGCAATTAGCGAAGGATTCAAACGTGAGTCAGAATTTCGAGTCATGTCTGTGAGAGAGGACACAAAAAATCTACCTTGAGATTAGGTTCCAAATATCGCGGATGTGAATCAGTTTTTTTTCCTTCGATATCGATGGTTAATATCTTTGAATCGAGAATATAAGAACAACGTGTATTTGGTGATTTATGAATTAGTTTGATATCTAATAATACCTTTGCAAATAATCTAGAATTAATTCTAAAAGTCGATTTTGATTGCTAAGCTTAAAACAAGCAAACCCTCGAATTATCAATGTTATAATTCTTAAATATCCCTGCCGAGTGTTTGCACCAAAGTTCGAAGCGAAGATATTGAATAATTTAATTCATCTTGGAGATGGCCCGAACTGATATAACTGTCAGCTATAGTCGGCTTACATTATTATTCCACAGCGTTATCTAATTTGTGTTCGAAGACAAAGGAAGTGGTTTCTTGTAAGCTATGTCCTGTTTGAACTTTTTGGGGACACCTGCTATGTTGTTGCCTCGATGATTTTTAAATTAGGAACGACCCCAGGTGTACAGGTTTCGGAACATGTATTTTTTGCGCAGGGCCATGTTTACCTTCGATTATACTTACATCTGCTCTTGTTCGTTCATTTACTACTTCAGTTTTAGGTAATACTGGTAGAAGTACGATGTAAACTAACTTTTCGTTAATTTAAATTCACGAAACAATTTATTAAATAGTTTTATTTTTATTACCTTTTCCTATTACATATTCAAATTAATTAATTCCATAAATTTTAGGTACGTTATATTTATCAGAGAGTCCTGGTGTTATGAAGTCGTAAACACAGCAGGAAATATTAATAATAGCCTTGATAATTACGGTAGGCTAGTAGCAATTGGTGGACAGGGGCCCATCATAAAATAAGGTAGATAATATACAAGAAACCATTTGTTTGCGAAGGATTAGTTTGAAAATGACGAAGCAAAATTAAGATGTGAAACATCGTTGTCAGATTCATGATGTGGAAGGACTTCATAGATCAAGGGTCAAAGCTCATACGGATAAGTTCACTGCTTAACTAAGATTGTCTTCTTTCCCTAATCAGAGCCTCCGACATTCACAGGCGATTTTATTCTATAGCCAGCACAAAGCCATTATAAAAGAACATAAGAAAACTAGGATGAAAAATTTTGCTTTCAGTTTGAATAATAATTTAACAGACGTTGGTGTTGATTTAGTTGGTATCGTTAAATAGAAAGTACCTAATTAACCCGGTGTAAACCGTATCCTATTAGTATAAGCGCCAGATTGCAAAACGAGGTTGTAATGATGGGTTACGTAGGCACATCAATAGGCAGTAAATGATGTTAGAACGTTCATTCACTGCTAATCTCGGCTCAGGCACGTCCATACACGGCTAGGCAACAAAAACGGTTGAGCCCATAAATAACTATGATTCAATGTCAACGGATTCGTTCGATGTATCGTTTTACGTCAGATCTGTTTCAGACGTGAAAACTTCTGGAAGGAAATATACTAATTTACGCCTTTAATGATGCCTTTGTTTAATAAATGTGCATTGATATTACATATATCTATTTAGCATGCTTTCTTTTCTGTATTGATTTCAATTGAACGAAATCTCGCTGGTTTGATAGGATGGATTTCTTCGTGTGGAAATCAAATTGTAGCTCAGCAAGTCAGAATCAACATTTGCTAGATCAATATTGGGTATATCAATAACGTCTGTCTCCTTTCAAAACTAAGATCGTATAGCAAATATTGTATCAAAACATGTGTGGGGTGGGCTATTTGCTATCAGACTTTAGATTTACAGTTCTAGAACGACGTTCAGTTCAAATGACACGAATTAAGGTAAACCACATTTAAAAACAGACAGCCTTGCAGACCATCGTCGACAATGGCTCAAACATGACTGGTAAGGAGTCAAGAATGGGGTCGCTACCGAGGCCAACCGTCTGGCGCGGTTATTGCAATGCAACGAGCGATTGATTTGCAGAAATAGGAGTGAATTCATTCTAAGGATCGACGTACAGCTTCGCGTGAGAACTATGGCGTCATTTAATTATTCAGGATTTGCATTATCAGCCGAACATGACAAATGGAAGATGTGGTCATTGAAGTATTTTGAGAAATATACGCAATGAATAATACAATCGTGACGTGTGAATGGCATGAATTAATATTTACCCTGTAGATGTTTGACGGTACTATCATATTCAAAGGATAAAACACTTACCAATTTGCAGCTTAATTGTATTGAATTGTTTCGGTCATATTCGGATATTGTGTACTAGATGCTTTTTTGTCTTTTGAACTAATACAATGTTAATCTTAAATCTTACAATCTTATGTTAAGCTTTCAAAGTGATAATTTTTGTCCCCTCCACCGCCAGTTTCTAAACTATTGCTTTTAAAAATCTGAAAAAATTCACACTAGTGGTATATATGCTAAACTTTAAAGACAAACTATCACGATTAAAGTGACTTCTCAGGTTTATAAGTAGTACGCGACCAATTTTAAAATTTACTAAACTACTACTACTAGCTAAACTACGGAACCCTACACTACGCGTGGCTCAACACGCACTTGACCGGTTTTTTAAAAGTATAAATTAAATAATCTAAATGTTGTTTTAGCAAACCTGGGGCTTACGGAAAATTACGGACTTCCTATATTTATAAGAAGGGAACTAACACTGATACCGCAATATTTTTAACAAATTATGATGAGTTTTGGATGAGTTAGTCTCGTTCACTAGCTTTCGTACTCGTTCTTGCTAAAACCTCAAATGAACTAACTAACACAATAAAACACTGAAAAGAAAATAAAGCAACGTAAAATATTATGGCAAGAAATGCAAACAGCTGAGTTTACTTTTCTCGACGACTGTCGTGTTGTCGGACTCGAGCTAATAAGTATTTAATTTTATTGCAGGCAATCGTAGCTTAAGTCGTATTATCAAACGGTACTCAAGAATACTCAGGATTGATGCTTACCACTTAGGTTACTCATCACACCGTAAGTCATAAAATGGCAATTATTTTTATTGACAATTTTGACTCAAAGATTGTGAAGATAAATATAATTTTTAGAAAGATATCAGAATATCCAGGCGCCCCGTGTTCCATCACGGAGGAATAAGCTACGTCAGACACTTTTTTGTTTGTTATAGTTACACATAACCACAACATAAACATAAGAACAACAAAACGTGAGAAAAGTGAGGAACGTCAAATGATATATCATTGACGCCATCTTTATATTTTGGTTTAGTGTTGCCTATTTCATCCAAATTTATTTTTTGTAAAATATAACTTTGCCAAAAACGGTTATTGAAACAGTCAATAATAAAGTTTTTAAATTATTGGTGTACAAACTCCATGCCATATATTTGTGGAAGTCTTTTTGTCTCCAAGACGTGTTTATATTATCAGGATTGTGATTTAGAACAAGCATTGTCAATTTTTACAGTTGAATAGTTTTTTTGGGCGCCGTTGTATTGATTTTCATTAAAATGTAAAAGCCAATGGGATTAGAAATTGACCTGAGGAAATAACAAACGTGATTTTAAAAAAGGTAAGAAAATCTACTCGTCATAGGAATGACGTGTGGTAATTCGTTGATGTAGAAATCGGTATATAGGTGTAATATATTACTTCTTTGGTTTATTTATTTTTATTTTTTGGTTGAGTCAGAGATGATCTTAATATTGTGCTTGTGACTTGGTCATTTATATTAATTTACTTATGTAGTTCTGTCCAAATTTCAAAATAAGGACGGCGGGGTAAGTTCGTTTTTTTCGAACATCATAACTCGAGAACGGCTGGACCCTTTCATGGTTTTTGATTTGTCTTCGTCCCATATAGCAGAATAACTATTAAAACATGGGATAAATTCACCATAAATTTCATTTTTTTAAAATAAAATCACAACACAATAGAAAGTTTTAATAGTTTGATTTTTTGTAGATTACATTCTGAAGTCCATGTGGGCGAAGCTGGGGAAAGAATCCATCGAACCATCTAACACTCGGCATTTGATTTGGATATATCTTAATTATTATTATTATCAATTGAATAGATAATAGAATACTGTTGCTTGGTCAGCAATCACAACATTCAATAAATAAAATAACACTTACGATTTTGAAATATTGGTTGTAATACGAGTAGATTTGGTTGCTCGAACAAGATTCGTCTTATATGTGTATCCTTGTATGCAACGCAAGTGAAATTTTGGTCAACTGTCAATCTCGAACATATGGTTGACTGAGTAAGTTGAAAGTGGCCTTTCTTAGTACAAGTACTTACTGTACATGAGCCATATATAAGTTCTCGAGTAAAGGCCAGACCATAAAAGGCTTGGTCTGGTGTAACGTAAGCTGAACCAAGCCTTACATGAGTCATCGTCCCGCTGAATTAGTATAAAATAAATACTTTTGCAGTAATTGAACATCTGTTCTCATATTTGCAGATGGTTATATATAATAAACATAGTGCTTTCAAAACGTCGTATGACTAATGTGATCAGGATTGCGTCATTTCATAGCCAAAATAAGTGATCAACCGGGTATTTGATGGTAACGACACGCAATTGAGAAATAGCTTGACAAATTAATTACATATTATGAAGTGACCGAATAATACGACGCAAACAATTAGAAATATTAATTCGTAATTTGACTACAGCAGCCGTTGACAATATGTAAGTAATGACCAAATAGTTGATAGTTGACTTAAAGTTACGGATTTTCGTTTCGTTTGAGCACAGGTTTGTGTTTGTCTCAAGCTGGACTCCGTGCTCAGATCAGATTTTATTACTTTTGACAATTTATTTACTTTAGGAAGTTTACTTTAGGATCTGTTAGCCCATCTATTGCTCACACATTATTTTTTAACATACTCTATTAAGCTACTAAGCATTTAATTAATAAGAGCAATAGATTGTCATCAATTACTTCTAGGGGAAAATGCTGCGGGAGCAATAGATGGACTGACCATATTTTTTTAATCGGACATGAGGGGTGACGTCCGTACGCCCTGCTTGTCACTGTGACCTTTGTACGAGTAGATCTATTGTGACAGTCCCTTATGGAACAAATCACAAGGCCAATCTTGTGCAAAAACCGGACGATAGTTCGGGGTTTGGAAGTCTTGATGCTATCCGTTGTGGCAGTTTGGCCTCCAAGTGTCTGTTTCAGCTGTGATGCGCGGAAACGCAGTGACAGAGTGGATATACGTTTCCTTATCCTCTTTGCTGAATCTGCAGATCTTCTTGTCTGTACATCTAGTCATGGAACAACATCTCAGTGCGATCACCAGTGCGCCTGAAAATCGTTGTGATTTTGGCAAATATCCTAATGGAAAGCCAGACGTAGCTATGAGGGAAACTCATGTCCAACAGTGGACTCATGCAGCCAATTACAAAGCGAAGCAGTGGTCTGGCACATGAACGACCCATCCGACAAATCCGCATAGAATGGTTTCCTATAATTTATGTGTTGGTGGAGTAAACACGGCCTTATTCATACATTGCTTGCTGATAAGAGGCACGGTGACATGTCACGTTCGGTCGTCGGAGTTGTATTTCAAAATCACTTCATTTCAAATGTGATTAAATTGAATCGTGTGGTTACAAAAGACGTGATGTAGTCACATGTGTTGTGGCAGCTCAAGTGTAACCACAAAGTTTTTTGTTTGTATGCATACTAGCTTCTGTCCGTGACTTCGCTCGCGTGCAATTTAGTACTTATCCCATGGAGACTACTTATTTAATAGGGATAAAAAGTCAAGCCCTTTTACTATTCCCACACAAAAAATCGGTCACTCTGACTTTCCGTTACGTCGAGGATGTATGAGAAAATGGATTTTTAGTAAATTATCCCATGTTCTACTAGTTATTCAGCTATTCTAGGCGGAGACGAATAAAAAAAATTAAAAATCACACAAATCGGTCCATGTGTTCTTGATTAATAAATGGTGTAACTAACACGACTTTTTATTTAACAAAACATCCAAACTTTACGATTATTAAACTAACCAATTAACGAACATTCGTTAACTTTTTAACACAAAATACTTTGAAATTAGCCCATTTATGTGCACCAATTTATACATGTATGGGAACGGCTCTCCTTAATTAGATTTTCGCGAGCTGTTAGTAATTCATTGGCGATATATATCCTAATTTCGCTTAAAACTTATTAAGTACAATTAACAGTACATCCCCATAAAAACCAACTACAAGTGCAATAAACAGTTACACAGAAAACAGTATGCAATGCACCAGCCACCAGGCTCGCACGAAAAGAGAAATAAAAATAAAAAATAAAGTCAGAACCGGTTGTAAAAGCTGAATTGACTGATTCTCCTTGACCTAGTTGAAAGATGGTTCTTTTCAACAGGAAGGTGTGTCCTTATAATAGTTTGTATGGCTTTAAAATAGTTTAGTTTGAGGACGGGCTGCGAGAGCGGATTGTTATGTAAAGTTGTGATAATTGATGAAATTTATTGTAACGATGATACTTATTGGATTTGTTTTATACATTTCATAATCTTCGAACGCCTATAACATTCTTTTGTGGTTATCAATGTTTCGTCTAATAGTAGGTATGCTCGGAATTTCTATACATGATAAAATCCGGAATGAGGAAATCCGTAGATGAACTAACCGATCCGATAACCGATGAGGAGTAAATTTTTTCGAGTGGCGACCACGTACCCGGAAGCCTACACCGGGACGTCCCCCTTTATTTGACAGGGGGGTGGTCCACCAGGCCCAACCACTCACTGCGACCTTGATTCCCACTTGCACTTCCCCGAGGCCCACTCCGATCATATATCGGACGATATCTCTAGGGGTGGAGACTTTAATATCGTCTGGTGTGACGATATGGCCTCCAAGGTACTTTGTCTACTGTGATGGAGTGCATCGCAGTGACAGAGGATTATAGGTGTCTCCTCTTCCTCTTTACGACGACCCCCTAGTAGAGTCGCTGTATGCAAGTGGCTCGGCACCGGTCATTGCGGCGTACCATGGAGTAGGAGAGGGTTTCCTTGCTGATGATGATTCATAGAATTATGGATGTACAGGTATTATTTTTATTTATTTCTCTAGAACAAAGTCATGGATTTAAACAATTTTTAAGATTAAACAGATTACTAAAGATTAATTAGATTTAAAAAGTTTCAAGACAAAAAAATTAAAACCTTATTTAAACTAATCGTCATCGTGTGCCCAATAAAAGGAATGCCCAAAGAAAAGCATGTAAGTAGGTATCAATTTAAAATAAACGTCTAAAAGAAATGTATATATACTACATATAGCATAGCAGGTATACTCGTGCGAAGGACGGCATTTTTAATTAAAGATGCGTAAGTAATTTTCGGTCATTAACCTCACCGTTTGCGAATGTAACGTGTTTGAAAATTTATGTATAAAAAAAGAACATCTAGCCAAAAACATAACTTCAGGATGAAATGAAACTGAAACTTAGGATACCCGCATAGGGTATGGCTTGGTTAATCGCGATACTCTCAGCCTTACTGAGATTTGTAGGCTTGGAAAATACATATGAATGTTGATATTGTCTTTGATGAGAACGATAAGACCGCCACCAATACTCAATTCTTCTACACACATGGTAGTGAGTCAGCCAAGTTCGCAATGTGCGTGTCGCTAAAACTCAGAAATGAGTTCCGGTACGATCAAGGGAAGGCCCCGAAAAAGGAATTTCCCGTCCATGAAGAAGGTTCCCCTTTTTTATCTGAAGGGTGAACTTTTACGATAAAGGTCCTGAAATTTTCGCCCTCTGTAAATTTCTAGAACAGTCTAGAACATTCGCGAGTATAAAATTATACAGAATTCTGTTGTGGAATGATCCGGAACATTCTAGAACACTCTGATAATGTTGTTAAAAACAAGTATTGTAGTTAGAATATATTTTCAATTAAAAACGTGTGCTTCATCTATTTTAAAGTTAATCCTAATATTTCAAAAAGCACGCAATCTCTTACAACTCCCTCAGCGAAGCCGGCTACCCCAGCTAGTTTTTAATAAATTAACTGAGACAAAAAGCTGTCGTAACCGAGACTCTAGAAGTCTAGATTATATGTATATGGCGCACTGTTTCTTACCCTTTCATTCACCCTGTGTTATTATTAGTGGAAATGAGAACTGAATTTATTGTGGGTCAGAGAACGGCCTGAATGAATAAGTTTACATCACACAAGAAAGTGAAGTCACAAAGAACACAACTGACACATACTCGTACTACTTCAGAGAAATCGAAAGCGGCGAAAATCGTAGACATACAACACTCGCAATAGTAGTAAATAAACGAATTCAGAAAAACAGCAGTTTTTTGCGGAAACTGAAAAATACGTGGCGTACGCGCTCCATACAATCAAGTTTGATCTTTAAAATAATGAAATTTTGTAATCACAATCTAGAAAAATTCTTATGTTTTTTGTTAATTTGTCATAATACGAGTAATATTATAGTCAGAAAGTCAGTACAAAAGCACAGAATCAATGTCCAAAAGTATAAATGTTTGAAGCAAATAAAATATCGTCAATACTCGCAATAGAGATTTTCAAAAAACACGTTCACGGGAAAGATAAATCACTCCAATACTACGAGTATAAAAGCGATATTATTGTCTGCTTGCTGCGTTATAGACTTTACATTGCTGAACCGATTTTAATGATTTGCCCCTCTACTTTATTTGCGTAGACTTCACAAATTATCCACGGGAACACTTCTTCGGGATACATTTCAACTTAACTTGAGCTACATATTTGAGCAGCTCCTCGTCTCCCCCGCCTCAAGACTAGATGTCTATCTACGTACAGACTCAAGTATTTATTCTAAGTAATTTTTTGCCTCCCAGAACCTGTTTAGATGATTTTTAGGGTTCCGTACCCAAAGGGTAAAAACGAGACCCTATTACTACGACCCGCTGTCCATCCGTCCGTCTGTCTGTCTGTCCATCTGATACCAGGCTGTATCTCATGAACCGTGATAGACAGTTGAAATTTTCATAGCCGACGTATTTCTGTTGCTGTTATAACAACAATTACTAGAAACCAGAATAAAATAAATATTTAATGGTC
This sequence comes from Carcina quercana, assembly GCA_910589575.2. Classification (NCBI taxonomy): domain Eukaryota; kingdom Metazoa; phylum Arthropoda; class Insecta; order Lepidoptera; family Depressariidae; genus Carcina; species Carcina quercana. The sequence goes on along the minus strand of OU342438.1, from coordinate 10,942,168 downwards.
CCATACAACGGAGATGATTTTTAACCATTTTTATAGATAATGGTACGGAACCCCTTAGTGAACCTCCGACTCGCACTTGGCCGGTTTTTTAGGTTACCTACCTCGTGAAAGACGGTCTAACGTTTAAATAATGCAACTATGTTTCTAGTTAGAATATGAAATTAGGAATGCTTAGGCTGTTTAGTACGTCGTTGGTAAATTCCATGACGATTAATAAGTTAATGTAGCATTTAATGTGATAAGAGTCTAGTCACTATCGTGGGTGGTCTGTTTATATTTATAGATAGATGAATACGTAGAAGTGTAGGAGGGAAATGTGCTTCTTAGGGATTTTGTGTAATCGCTAGAGACACCTAGCTCGCTGAGATTTATCAGAAAACGAATAATTTGATCGAATACATGATCCGGTGCAGCAGCTCTGTCGAACTGTATTTATTTTGGTGATAATAAGTCGAATAAACAAGCGAAATGTCACTCAGCGAGAAATGGAACGGGCTGTGCTCGGAATTTCTCTATGTGATAAAATCTGGAATGAAGAAACCCGTAGACGAACTAAGGTTACCGAAATAGGTCGACGAGTCAGTGAGCTGAAGTCGCTCGAAGAACCGATAACTCCGCCAAATATGAACCTATTTTGATAATTCTTTTTTTGTTTGGTAGAACATACTTCACAGGTGGTCCCATATAAATTTTATCGAAATTGATTGAGCGCTTTTTGAGGAAATCAACAAAAACCACATATGTACCCCGAAAATTCTACCTTTAATGGTGAACATTTTAAAGGCAGATGAGGTCAGTTTTCAGTTATTTTTGACTCGTTAATTATTGTATATTCTGATCTAGTTGTTTGTATACAAAACCATTTAAAACACACGAAACAGGCAATAACAATAGAAAACAAAGATGGCGTCAATAAAATGACATTCGACGTTGTCCCTCAAAACCAAAATAATCTTTTTGTACAATCAAAATAAAGGCAAAAATATGATTTTCAGTTATCTTAAGATTATTCCTTGATTTTTTAAATAGTGTACAAGTGGAGGCCGAATTTGAAACGTCTATTTTAACGGGGTTACTCGTATTATAATATTCTAAATGCGGGACCAGACTGCCAGAGACGGATAAGGCTCAAATACTAAAAACTGTCAACTAACGAGATCACTAATTTAAAACAACCAAACCGTTAGAAGAACGAGACTTATCTAGGGTCGATGAACTAACAAATATTTGGTTTTCTTCGCATAATCAAATAATAAAATATGTGACACAATGGTTTAATTAATACGATAAGAGGCAAAAATACCCATTCAAACTTTCAATAGGAACAGAATTTGATGTTTAACGGTTTCCCGTTAGTATTAAAATCAATGAGTACCTAACTGTTTACGATCGGATTTGAATTGAGTACGTTCAAAAAAGTTCAGTTGCGTTTACACAAGTAGAGTCACAGGATGTGACCATGGCCATTGAGCCAAATTTGACGCTAGTAAAAAGATATTGGGTTAATTTAAATCCTACTGCCACTGTTATATAAATAGGATAAGTAAATCCAAATACAACACACAGGTAATCGGGCTTTTTTAAAGCGTCCTGTGCCTCATCCAGGTAAAAAAGTTCCGTTTGAATTTGTATTGATTCTGTGTGTTGATTCAATTGTACTGGAATTTGTGTCCGTACATTTAGGGGGTGCAAGAGGAAGAGCTACGCCTTCCAATACGACAAGAGGCAAAAATACCCATTCAAATGTTCAACAGGTCGTGAGTTTGTCATTTACCGGTTTCCCGTTATTATTTAAAAAAGTATATGAGTGCCTAACTGTTACGATCGCGTACAATAAAGTTCGAGTGTGTTGACAGAAGCAAAATCAATGGATTTTCAGATGCATGACCCTATTCATCTAATTTTGATACTTATAAACAAAGTATTGGTTTGAAATCTACTTCATTCTATAAATATGAAGTCAGTCAACAATTTATTGCTAAATGCTAACTGTAGAAACACCAGCAAACATAACTCACGGGTAAGACAAGGCTTTTTAAAGCACATACTTTCAGCTGAGCCACTGCTGTACATCACTGGTTTTTGAGACTCATCGAGAGAAAAAAACCGTTTGAATTTGAAATGAGGCGCCATGTTTATTAATTTGTACTGGAATCTGTGTTCGTAGTGCTAGAAATGCCAGAGATATTAAAATAACGCAAATTACAACAGCAAAAGAGGGTGACAAGTTTGAGTATGTTACTCAGTCAAATACTTCAGATAATTACCAAATATCTCCGTGTAACTTTCAATTGCTATGGGCCATGTCAATAACGTATCTATCTAAAACGTAGTGATTAAATGCTCCTAGGCCCTATCAGTTGCTCCCTCCTAGACTCCTAGGCACTCGCGGAAATTTATTATTTATTCTTTTTGACCAGTGTCAACTAAAAACATTTAAGTAAATGTTTTTAGGTTCATTCCGATCAGGTTTAAAAACACCTGCGCCAGATCGAGATTAGTAAAGTCCGTCGGTACTTTCTGTTCGATGTATGTTTGACATATCGGAAACTCAGCAGCTCCTTTTGTCTACAACCAAGAATTATGTAAAAATTCATCATCATGAAATGCGTAAGTTCACTAATGGACTATATCCTTCCCCATAAACTACCACAGACGGTCTCTTCGTGTGGTGTTTTGCTAAATAATCACCACGCTTGAGTCAGATTGACGATCGCAGTAAGTTGTAGTGCTACCAACTTGAATTTCCCCCTAGTTGCCTCTACGCTACTGACGTGATGAGATAGGAGCCATTTCTAAAGCCAGGATCACATATAATAGACATCAGGTCCATTACGAAAAACAGTATTTAATAAATCCCTTATGGTATCGGCTTTAGAATAAGACCAGCAAATGTGATTCCATGGGCGTTGCAAATTAGACTAAGAAAAAACACACGAGAGACAGCAGCATCTACCTATGCATCAACAACATGCTACTGCGATCACCACTCCATCTGTCAAACGTGGTTATCCATGAGTGAGGCTCACGTCCAGCAGTGGGCGTACAAATACTCAGCTGATAACGAAGTACTAAGAGATGTTATTTTACAGCTGTAATACGAGTAGGTTCATTATTCTATCTCCATAAATAGGTACATTACATAGTTATTCACATCACGTATTTATCTATACATAGTACATTCGTATTTCTAAACATATGTCGTCTTAATGTCGCAATTAGCCGTATACAGAGGCACCATGTGTACTTAGAAAGTAGGTCAGGGTGAGTCCCGCTGACACAATTTCTGTTCCCAGCATCCCGAATCAATAATCTAGCGAGTACCGGCAACTCGACGTAAACAAGGCGCCTTATTTCTACCTACAGCCTCATGACGTGTGTCGACCATCAAAATCAGTCGGTTAGCAGCATAGCAGTAACTTACCGGAATAACGCTTAAATTTTTTAAGTAAGAAGCTTGTGAGATGGGAATTCAATTTAAAAACTGTGACTCCTCGTACAACACTAATAAAAACATTCCAAAGACATTTCGATGTGTTATTATTGCGTATTTACGGCGTTTCAAACTCTTAAAACTAAGTTAAGATACTGATAAGTAATTCCGAGTCTCACAAGAAACGTAACAAAAACGTCTCGAATTTTGTAAGTATTTCTAAAACTCACCTTTCTCTGGGCTTCGGCGGCAAATCCAGACTTGGCAGCACGGTTGGAAGCCATATTGAGTAACTATCTAATAACTAATGTAATAAATTAATTAATCACAGGTCGTAGCCGTGAAGTCACTGCGAGTATGAAATGTAAACAGGCGCGCGGAGCGGCGGCGGTGGTGCGGCGGGTCGAGTGAGAGCCAGGCTGTATGCGAGTGTTGTCAGTGTGTGTGTGCGCGAATGAATGACATCATGCGGCGACGCCCGGCCGGCCGGCTGTGCTGGCGGGCCTCGATATCGACACTCGATAACTTCAGACCTTTCTAACTTAACCTACATAAATGAATATAATAAATTGAGGCTTCTGTTTGTAGACGCTTTCAAACGAGACAAATTATTATTTGAACATGACGGGTGCAGTCCATGTGTCCTGCATGTCTCTGCGACCTTTGTAGATCTATTGTGACTGTTTGTGACTGTCCTCTTTCTATTTATATATGCCCCTTATTAAGAAGAAAACGCTACCTCACTGTGCCAGTACCACATTTAAGCGCAATAAGAACTTGAACTTCCACAAATCAGATCCTTCGAAGAACGTCTAAGATTGATTATTTATGCGTCTAACAGATACTAGTATGGGTGCGAACCAATTGTGTCCATTAGAGAGAAAAATGTGACTTACTTATCTGCTTTTACGTACAGATGCTGCTGCTAATTACGTAATACAAACGTCACCTTGTGACTCAAACACGACATACATATTTAATTTGAGTTTGCAACTAATATATGTGTGGTGTGATTAAATGAAATCATCACATTGGACTTAAGGTTGGAAATGATAGTATGGTTCGAAAATAAAACTATGTAGCCGAGTGAATTATTTAAATCGTAACAAATAAAAAATTTAAGTATCGTTACAAATATTTTCAACGTGAAAGCGAAATGGATAGTTTAAAGGCCGATGGTGAAGGATGAAGGATACTATCACGCACATGTATCTGTAAATGCCACTAAAAGTAATCTGATTTGAAACATACAAAATTTCTTCCACATTGATAAAAGAACTACATGATTGCCTCCCATTTTTAAATTGTGCAAAACTATTAAAGCCATTAATAAACAATAAAATATTTACACCATTAAGATATCCATAAAATAAGCGTGCAATTAATCAAAACATGGGCACAATTAACATATCGTATCAGCAATTTTTCATCGATATTTGAAACTGTCAAGTTATCGACACGTTTACATCACTATACCTCTAAACGTAAAACGAAAACCAAGTATGGTATACAAAGAGAGCGAAAGAGCACGGAAGACTGTTCTTCCTGCTCTGTCTCGACCAAACGGCGGTAGGAAGGAAGAGAGGGGTCAACGACGAACCTTGGTGTGCCTTGGGTACCCTTCAACCATTGACTTACAGACCTAGACACGCTTATAACATAGACTGATATTGATGCAAATCAATTGTGACTTTACTCCTGTTATGATTAGAAACAACAAAAACAAGAATAACAACTTTCATTAATTATTTCGGTATAGCACCTTTCCATAACCGCTGATCGACTTTGATCAATGTTTACTTTGATTTATAGACTGTCAAGTGTACACTTCTCAGCTCTGTACTTTATTGTTTCTGTGGCTCTGTAAGAAATTACGGGTAAAAAGGAGGTTGAAGAATTTTGTCTTACTCGTACAGTATTTTGGTATTGAGGCTTCACGTGGCCTGACTTAATTTCTCAAATGCTGTCCACCCCAACTGTGGGAGTACCTACGGGCTAAATGACTTCTATTTCGCCTTTGCAGCACCGCTTGTCAAGATTTTAAGATTATTGACTAAGTACTACATGTAATTTCAGGCTCCAGCTGAGGCGTTATTCCAAATAGAAATTGCCCGATTGCATTGAAAACTAGATTGCAAAAAGAACTAAAACCGACGTCAATTGCCTTAACAATTTGGGTTTGTTGATTTTCTCAAAGAGCGATCAACCAATTTCGATATAATTTATATGGACCACCTCTGAAGTAGGAGTATGCTGTACCAAACAAAAAAATAATTATCAAAATTGGTTCATTATTGGCGAAGTTATCGCGTAACACGCATACATAAAAAACATACGCGTCGAATTTTGAACTGACTCCTTTTAGAAGTCGGATAAATGAAAGAGCGCGTCCTTTGTATACTACATGTCTCGTCAGGTTTGTCTGGCAAGAATGTTACTAATACAACTGTTGCTGTTGGGCACCTATAGTCGTCTACTGTTGTCCATGTGGTGCAGTAGCGTATCTATAGTATTCACAAGCCAATGTATTTAACTAAAAAATGTTCCAAGAACTCCTTGTTGAAATTAAGCTTGAGGAGTATGAACCATATGAACATTGGATATTCTAGGTAATTTGATGTATACTTTTTGGGGATAAAATAACACCTCAAAATCATTTATAACAATAATATATAAGTATCGTTAAAAAAACATCACAGCAGTATTTTTTTAACGTAATGCAATGTGACCCTTTTGGGTGTTAGCTGAACCATCCGATACTTTCGGCCATGGCCGCGCGCGAGTGTCGTAAAAGGCTACCAAGGGATTATTATTTATTTATGTTTTTATTACAGCAATGTAATAAAAATAACATTGAGGTTATGTATTCACTGTATTCATGTTTTAGAGATCCGTAGTCAAACAAGGAACCCTTACAGTTTCGCTCTGTTCGTCTGTCTGTTCTCGGCTTAGCTCAGAGACCCTACTAGAAAGCCGACTGCAAAAAAGAGGAGATCCTCAATTTGACTGTATGTTTTTTGTATGTATGCTACGCGATAATTCCGCCAGTTATGAATTGACTTTGATTATTCTTTTTTTGTTTTGTAGAACATACTGTCTTCAGAAGTGGCCCCATATAAATTTTATCGGAATTGACTAAGCACTTTTTGAGAAAATAAACAAAAATCAAACATGTACCCAGATAATTCTACCTCTAAGGGTGAACATTTTAGGGGATGAATGCTGTAGACTGTTAGGGCAGTTGAAGATAAGTTGAAGCCTGATTTTAGGTCTTTTTGAACGCGTTAATCATTTATATAACCTTATTCTTTTTCATGATTCAGGTCACCACTGAAAACTAAAGCAAACTAACGACGCAGAACAAAGTTCTAAAAGAAATAAACAACTAAGGTATGTTATATGTATTGCTAGACTTGAAAAACTGTTTCAGAGCCATCTATACTGTTATTTAGGAACAAAGTAGTTTCTTGTGAAATCGTTTGCTGTGTATGTATACAACCGGTACTAAAGCTTCCGAATCGTATTGATAGATAGCGCTGTATTATAATAAGATAAAACGAGCCAAGTAAGATCTCTAATATTATACCTATGTCACAATACCAATAATTTTTACAACTGGTACGTTTCAAGTGTTGAGGGAAATGTGAATTAAAAGTGAATGTGACATGGTTCAAAAGTGGATACATGTTTTTGTACTCGAGTGTACACTTTATTTTTATACTTTATTTGCTTCTTTATTCTCATGTGTGCATGTATTAAAAACTTCGTAGCGAAATGAAACCCTCTTTAAAAAAAGGCTGTAAAAAGTTTACAAGAAGATTTTATTGTGAAAAATCTGGCTAAAATCTGTCACCGTCACCTTTTTTTTTTTTGCTGAAATCCATCAAACCATTGTCAACAAAGATTGACTCACACCAACTAATACTTATTTTTTCATATAACTGTAAAGACTAAAGATGTCTAATTAGGCAAAAAAATCAAAAACAAATATTTAAAAATACCAAAAAATATTAAATTTTTAGTGCAAATGCTAATATAAAGTAAAAAAAAATAGAGTTTCGTGCGAGAGTGGCTCTTCTGGGAATAAGAGAGCGTGGTTTGGAATGTGGGCGTTTGTTCCCGAAATGCAGTGTAATAACAACCAGCAAAGAAGAAGCAGGAGAGGAAGATGCCACTCACGCAATCGCACTTACGGACATCCTAACTGCTACCTAATGCACAAGACTACATCTCCATATTGTCTGAAGCCATCGCGGTTCCATGCGCTGTGCAATACACTATACAACGTGTTCGTATTGGGCAGTCTACTCGTGCTGACTTACATGATGGTAGACCAGCGTACTAGATTATGCTCTTCCAAATTGAATGTCTCTACAATCAATAGGGATATACAAAACATAACTGTAAGCATGTTTACCTTCAGGAAATCTTTTAGAACGCCTCCGTACACCATTTCTTTAATTATATATCACTAACGTAGAGCTTATTCCATCTACTCATACAATTATCATTATCATCAACAGGAAAATATATATGTCCCCACTGCAAGGGCTCAGGCCTACTCTGCTATAGAGAGTGCATGGTCCCCAAAGTCCACCACGCGGGCCCAGTGCGGCTTGGTAGACTTCACACACACCTTCGAAATTATTCTCATCAGTTTCCTCATGATGTTTTCCTTCACCGAAAAGCCAATAGCACACTTTGTTCCTCATATATTCCATTTAGTTCTACATGTGTTTATGAATACTTGGAATTTGAAATAAAACTTTTAGTAACGCTTTGTTAAGAATAAAAGATTTTCTTCTCTAAAAGAAATTTATTTTTGAGGATATTTTTATATTGGCAATAGCTAAACGAAAACCTAATTGATTTCACAAAAGGCGGTCTGATTGTTAGTTGTTTCTCGGTAAAAGTAATTAAGTAAACAAGTAAATGCGTTCAAAAAAAACTGGAAACCGACTTCAATTGCCCTAAAAGTATTCTTTTATTAAGGCAAATTCAAGATTTATATCGTTTTCTCATGGATGCCATTTTCAGAACTGATCCCATTTGGGGAACCACACAGGAAGCACCACCTTTCAAATAAAAAAAGAATCATTCAAATTGGTTCGGTCAAAAGTTCTGAGGTAACAAAGACAGAAAGAAAACAATACATACTCCTCCTTTTTGAAATCGGTTTAAAATGCAGAAATCTTTTTCGTCAATCGTATATTGTTCCTGTGTTTATTCACGGCAACTTTTATTAGATTGAAACAAACTATACGTACCCAGATTCTGCAACCAGCAGGATTTAACCAGTTTATGACACCAGGTGCTATTAGTTATGTATCTAACAGCAATTATATTTTTATTCCAGAAAGGCTTAGCCTTGATCAACAAGAATTACAATGACATTGATCACCAAATCAAACGGTTCTCCCAAGTGTTACCAAATATCGAGAACCAATTCGAAATGTTGGAAAAATTTGTCACTACCATACCAATTGAAGTAAGTCGTCGTGGCTGGGATCCCAGGGCCGATCCTTGTATGGCTAATGTTGATGTCTTTCTTAAAAGCTGCCACGGGGACTATAAAAAAGCGAACAACACCAAGAGCTACACAACCCCTAGATGCAAGCGACAATGCTTTGATGACTATAAAAAACCTTCAACGTCTCTCAAGAGAAATTCATTTTAGTAGTGGATAGGAGCCATCAGATTTGTGCCCACAACAAACGTTTTAATATTGTTTGTAAATTTAATTAAATCAAAATAACATCGATATGTCTGTATTCATTTGTAAGCTTTCGTGTCTGTACTACCTTCGGCTAAGCTCACACTACACAAAGACTCGCTTATTTCTAAGAGGGTGTTCCCAGTATTGCCACTTGTGTGTTGTTCCGTGAATGGACTGTTGGGAATTTTATTCCTGCTAGTTTCCGTCACTCATGAGTGTATGTGTTCCACTACGATCCCCTATTTATATCCGCCAGGGTTATCAAAAAGCAGTCGTATTAGTAACGTCATTTTACTGTACTTTCTTAAATTTTCTTTAAAATATCGGCTTTTACAGCAACATAATCTTAATTATTTACCGCTGCCATGATAAATTGAATAAAAAATCGTTGTCAGCGCCTATGACGGAGGACAATGTAACTATATAATTATATATCATTGCATTATGAAGCAGCCGTGTGTGAACCGATTTCTATTCATTCATCTGACCAAAGCACATCATGTTGTGTCATTTAATATTATGCATCATTTCGAGAAGTCACTCATGATGTGGGCAGTTCTGAGATTGGTCCACGACATATTAATATTCATTCCTTGGTCGGACTATAACAGTCGATTCATATATTTCAAAGGACAACGCACGGCGGCGGCGTGAATGAACATGATATTTTGCACATTGTATTTATTGCATTGTAAATGCGATCGTTTTAAAACATCGAAATTGATTTAAGAGAAGTGGTCAATGTTTTTGAAACGAAATTATTACATGAATTTAATTTTATAAACAAACAAATATAAACACGAAACTATTTAACATAGAAAATAACTAACTAAAATCGAAAGTTGAAAGGATTACCATAACTGCTGATATCTTTGTAACAATAGTGAACATTTTTGTCGTTTTTCGAAAATTTCCTTTGACCTTTTGATATTCTCCATAACTTGCGTTCAAGGGACGTACGCCACTTCGATTTTGACAGAGCTTCAGTTCCCACTGCTTTTTTCGATTTTTTTACAACAGCTGTATCAGTCTTGAGTTCATTTTCATTGACAGTGTTAATACTTTTACATTTCATGAAATTTGATTTATCTTCCTTATTATTAACCTGTTTCACTTTGTATTCTTTTTGTTTTGAAATCACTGAATCTGTTTTATCTTCTACTACGTCAATTATATTCCCATGTACACTTGGAACGTTTGAAGTTGAGCTGTATACGGAATTCTTACGTGTCGTATTAATTACACGAACGGTCTTCTCCTCATCATCAAGTTTGTCCTCAATACTACCAGTTTCACTGTATTCAAATTCATCTGAACTGGTAGAATCCTGAAAAAAATCGACCGGACATTCGGTTATTCGATTCTTTGTGATGATCTCCACCTTACTTTGTTGTGGAGACAGTGGATCAGTGTGAGCACTTTGGTCCTGCTTATTGTCTATGGTATTTGTACATTTCGTTGCAAAACTGGTATCGTATACAATCATAGATCTATCCTTTTCAGTAAAATCTGCTATACCTTCAAGTTCCTTTTGGAGGCAATCGTAAGCAGCTCCAATGTTGTTGACCGTTTCCTGAAAATAATAATTGTTATTGTGATTTTCAACAACAACTCTTCATTTTTAAACTTGCTAATGTCATAGACTGAGAACTTATATTCTGTTAAAGTATATTTTCTGAACAGACTTGGTAACGTTTTTTATTTGTATACACATAAGTTTTATGGTTCTGTACCATTGTACGCAAAGAGTGCATTGTGTACTGGCCTATTAATATCTATGGCTGCTATACAAGAAAAGAGAGTTTTGTGTTGATCTTGGTGGCAGAAAGTACCCTTCGATATGAGAAGTGCATTCCTTCCAACCTGCTTGTCACAGCGACCTTTGTATATCTATTAAGACTTTATTTTTATTGAAGATAGACCAACACTTGACCTCAATCTCACCTGATGGTAAGTGACGATGAGGTCGACGATGTTACGTGTTGCTTCGAGATGCCTCTTGATGCTGTGATGCTAGGCATCGTAGTGACAGAGGATTAGAATCTTTCTTAGTTTCTCGGTTTGGTCATTGGTACATATATGGCAGCAATCCCTTTTTAGACATTGTCATACTTGATGGAGATGTCGTTAAATGTTGATGCTGTGTATTTAATATACTTTAATCCGGTAACTAACCATGGTAGCTCAGTTGGGCTAGCTCGTACCAACGAGATCCAATTTGTTATTTGGAATTTATGTACGAATAATAAACAATTATTACCCTTGGCTTTTCGGTGAAGGGAAACATCGTGAGGAAACCTGCGCACTTTTGAGAAGGAATTCAAAGGTGTGTGTGAAGTCTACCACTCCGCACTGGGCCCGCGTGGTTAACTATGGTCCATACACTCTCTGTAGGAGAGTAGGCCTGAGCACCTGGAATGGAAACATTTAAAGTTCCTCTTTTTTCCTCAGGCAAACTCATTTTTCTTTCTTCTTTCATAGAAAAAATACCTTGAGAGAGCAGAGACTGCTCTTCATCTTCACTAGCTCTGACCGGATTACATAACGCTCCCAAAAGTTTGTCCCGAAATGTCCCATGACCGTCAACACGGTGACGACGATCATTATATCGAAGAACACAGTGGCGATGTTGTGAGGCCGGTAGAATTGGTTTAACACTGGCATGACTGATGTTTTACTTACACTAAATTTTTATCATAATTTACATTTTAAGAATTAAATTTTATTGACTTTGACTTTTGATTATTTCATTTTTGTTGTCAGCCAAAGCACAGATTAGTATCACTGAGCAAGTAATAGGTACATATATTAGTCTGTGTATTAGTCTGTGCAAGTAATCACCAGTGGTAATCACTACTTCAATTCAATTCAATTCTTAATATTCACGGCAACTACCAACTTCATGGTAATTCTGCCAAAATCTGGTGACCAAAGAGGCAACGTGTAATAATCACTACTTATCAAATCAGTACAAAATCACTTGTCTGTGCACTTGTCAATCATTTTTAACCGACTTCAAAAAAGGAGGAGGTTATCAATTTGACGGGTATGTTTTTTTAAATTTTGTTTTTGTTTGTTACCTCAGAACTTTTGACTGGGTGAACCGATTTAGATGTTTTTTTTTTTTATTTGAAAGCTGGCGCTTCCCATGTGGTCACATTTCTGACAATGGAATCCATGAGAAAACCATATAAATCTTAAATTTGCCTTAATAAAAGTAGACTTTTAGGGCAATTGAAGTCGGTTTCCAGTTCTTTAAATGTATTTACTTGTTTTAAATGTCACGTCGGTTTTATTTTGGTTTCATTAATGAAATTACAGCAGATAATATTACTGCCAACGTGAAATGAGATCGCTTATGGACGATGACTTGGCTATTGTATAAAAATACGTAAGTTATAAAAAATAAAACAGAGATTACTGTATTGTTAATCGTTATATTAATAATTTAAAAACATTTTGTTTTTGTTGCCACAACCATTCTTGAAATTAGGTTTACCAGGTAAATTTATTGAATAATAAATGCTCTTGAAGTTGACATAATAATTTAGATATTTGTGACAGAGAAACACTTTGTTAGCGATTTTTTTGCATCAAACGAGTGAGTATACACGAAAGACATAAGTGTGATTTCCTGAAACAAAAAATAACGAATAAAATGTACATTCAGGACATGATAAAATATTATTTGTTTATTGTTTATTGCACATAATAATTACAAAGTCAATTATAACTTAAATTGTACAATTAGAATGGCCTATCCCTAACAAGAGAATTCTCCCGGCACTTACACTGGAGCTTTCAAAAAATAAATATACTGTAAGTATACCTACATACATGTACATAAACAAAACAAAAATGTAGATAATTACAGAAGATAATGTAGAAAAAAACATTTCGATAAAGGATGCAGAATAAAATAAATAAAATAATAAGACATATTTTAAATGATGAAATAACCATGATGTCATGATGGATCTTTTTTTTCTTCTTCATAATTTACCTTGCTGGAAGAGACTCGACGGGGGAAAAAGCGACGGAAGAACTTGATCATTTTTGTTTTTCTGATTTTCTTGGTTCCAGAATCGGGTTCCGATTTGTTCATGCTCGCCGTGGTGCATATTGATACGTCTTGGAATGTTTTGGACTGCAATAAGGCAATACGGTCAAGTAAGTTGCAGTTATGACAGGATTGGAATAAAAATGATGTTCTTAGTTTTACCTATTTGTATGTCTGCATATATGTGGATAATTGGGGTTATGCTCGGAATTATTTTCATAAAGGCGATTATACACCAGATCGGAAGGTAGCAGAGCCAGCGCTTGTTGGTGGGCAGGCTTTCCATCATTTGAGATGACGACCAAGTGCAAAACTTATGGGTTACAAAAACAGATGTAAAAATTGTTCATGTAGTGTCTAGTCCATCTGTATCGAAAATAACATGAATCTGACACAAGTAACTTAAAGTTATCCCTCTGCTAATTCTTTCATACTAAATTTCTGTTGCCATTATCTTTTAAAATATAATAGCTGGCTTTGATAAGTAATTACCTAAAAATAAGAGATGGAATTGTAGTGTCGCGAAATAAATATCATTAATTTACAACTTTATAGTTAGCTACAATAGCCGTTACGCAGCTAATGGATCATAGATGGCGTTTTGAACAATAATAGAAAAAAGTGTTTACAATGAAAATTGTGATTCACTGTGAAATTGCATGTTAATGATACTCATTTTGCGACATCACATTCTGATGTCCTATTTGTAGATAGTCACTGCACAAATCCAGCTATTATATTTTAAATAAATAAATAAATAACGTCAAATTTTGAATGTAAGCACATGTAACAAATTTTACGTGGTGCACTTAAAAATAGAAAGTGAAAATCACGCTAGCATCGATTTACGTATCCCTAAATATATTATATCGCTAACATATTCGAGTAAGTAAAATCAACTATTACATAATAATTAGATTGTAATTAATTGGGACGAACGTTCACCTGATACTAACAGTTTCCGTGCTACCGTCTCTGACTGCGGAAAGGTAGCACAGCTCATCAGCAGTGGAGAAGCAGTCTGCTTCGGCGTGGGTCACTTCAGCCTGTGCAGAGGGACACACTTGCAGAGTATGTATTACATCTTCTTTTAAGGACTATTGTCACGGATTTGTGAGCGTCAGTCAGACAAACATTCACACACACACTCACACAAACGAGTAACTGACGATAAGTTCTACGCGCGCGGCTTCCGTGTTCCCTGAAAACTGCAACTTGGCAAATATTCAAACGAAGAGGAAGGCACCTTCTAGATCAACGCGTAACATCATCGACCTGATTGTCACTTAACATCAGGTGAGATTTATTTCAAGCGTTCATATATATTTTTCTATATCATTTATTTATAACAATCTAGCCACAGCCAATGAGTAATTTTAATTTAACTTGAACTTCTAAATATAATTATTTCTAAGTCAGCAGTCCATGTGAAAGCACTTATCGATATAATTCTATTTCTAATTCACTTTTTACACTAGCTCAAAAGGTTTTGTCCTTTTGAGCCTTCTCTGGCTTTCTCAATATGTCTGTATTGTCGAGGAGTTGGGTGGCCTCGACATTTACATGTTTGCGAAGCCTATGTTCGTATGCTTCCGTTTACCTCAGACTACTCGGGTTACAAGATACATTTTTAGGTTCCGATGGATGGAAAAAGATATATTTTTCTTAAAATGCATTTTATATTTAAAAATATATTACTAAATTATCCTTACCGAAACTGTACTTAAGGCTTTCTTCAAAGCTTTGATCTCTGTGTTGACATGTATCTTATGGGATATATCTGGCAGGAGGAAGCTGACCAAGACAACAACGATGACTGTGGCTAAGGCTAGGTAGTTATCTTCTAGAATGGACCAGGTGCTGCGCAGAAGGTCCACCATGACGTTAGACTTTGGGGCCGTTTTTCTGAGCCCTGCATAAGGCACCCGGTGTTCATTTTTATGGAGACTGGTTGTGCGTGCTGAGGAAAATGACAAAATTGTTTTTTTCTTGCATTTTTTTCGTTTGATCACAAAATACCTTACGAAGCATAGTCTGTCTATCTCTCGATGTGTGCATCTGTTTGTGTAATTCATGAGTTGTAAACCTGATACCTATACTGAACAAAAAGACATCCAAAATCACATAAAGTTCGCTTAGCGTCGTCTTTGTAAAATTGCCCGTCTCAAACCACGTGTAGTCACACGTTGCCGTCACGGGCTCAAAGAACGACGGCCTTGTGGTACACCCATTGGTGAATTTGGCAATATAAATCGAGGAATCGCACAGTAAGGTTGTGTTTATGATTTTTTGTGACAGCTGCTTGTATAGAAAATGGTTACTGTTTAGTTGTATTCTCTGTCATGTATACCAATTTTTTTCGATTAAATTGTTTTTGCTGCTTAAGATAAATCATATGCATTAAATTACTACTCGTTTTTCATTACATTAACAGCATATTCCGTTCGGGTGTACCGACAGTATCTAAGCCAACTGTATTTTGGGTATACATTGACCAATTTGAAATTTTTATTTAATTTCCGCTTTAGAACAAAACTTAAACCCCTATCGTACACAATTCGTTACGTTTTCGTTACATATACTAACTGGGATCCGATTTCGCCATGTCGACGTTGTCATTATCAGAACTCATTGTCGAGGTTTTTCAAAAGTCCTTGTTACATTTTTTTGTAACTGGAGCTCACACAATCCTAGAACACAGTTTTGTTTTTGTATTAATATATATGTTTAGTGTAAATCTATTGATTAAGGAATAAGTTTTGAGTATATTAATAGAACTATGGCATTTTAACAATAAGTGATGAAAGTGACAGGTAGGTGACAGGCGGTGACAGGTGACAGACACAGAGATAAAAATGTAACGAGGAGTTTCATTTCAATAACATTTTTTAACTCGTCCTACAAAAAAATTCGTTGGCCCCATATTTATCGGAATACCAATAAATAAAACCTTCCGACGTGATATGATGTGATCTAGGATGGCACAGGGTTATTCACTCTAGCCATGAAGACATCCAGGTTGTAGCGTTCGGGAAACACAGAAGCCGACAGGAAATCAATTCCTTAGTGAATGAAGAAACGAAGCGCTTCGTGCGAAATGGAGGAATGCCAACTATGAAGGGGTGGCACCCACATTTTTCTTTCAGTTGTTAAAAGTTTCGCAGACACTCGTCAAAAGCTTAAAAAATTGGTCAAATATGTAATTCGTCAAATCCTATTTTTGTTCATACCATCACCGAGGTTGTGAAATGCGATCGTAAAATAAAAAGCCCTTATATAGGATTAACCATCCGGAGATTTTTAAGGTTTCGTACCCAGGGGGAAAAAACGGAACCTTATTACTACGACTTGGCGGTCCGTCCCTCCGTCTGTCCGTCTCTCACCAGGCTGTATCTCATGAACCGTGATAGATAGTTGAAATTTTCACAGATGATGTATTTCTGTTGCTGCTATAACAAAAAATACTAAAAAAACAGCATAAAATAAATATTTAAGGGAGCTACTATACAACAAGCGTGATTTTTTGCCCGTTTTTATAAATAATGGTACGGAACCCTTCGTGTGCGATCGTATCTTTCGACGTTAAAAATATGACATATCTCTTACTGCTCTCTTATGTCTCATGGAACCGCGGCAGGTAGACTATAGTAACATCTCGATAACATCACTCGATGCTGCAGGTGATGAACATTACTTGTTCAATAAAACTTACCCCATAAACGTTTTTTTATCGCAATTTTAACAAATGAAACAACGCAGCCGTTGCGAGGATGGCTAAGCAAACCATTTCAAATAATCTCACAAAGCCATAAGCGCACACTCGCCCAACAATAAATTTCAGACAGCAAAATTTTCGGTCACAAATTTTTCTTCTTGTTGTAGTTATATACTTTTTACACTGCAATGTCAATCTTACTTTTTATTAATTCGTACATAGAACGTCTTACTCACTTCATGACAATAAACGATAAGTCAAACAACGCTTATTAATTTTCTACCTAATTTCAATACGTTATCAGCACGAAAGCTCTTAATAAGAAGTTGTAGAATATTGTTATTGTGTTTTGTGTGAAGTCAATATAAAAAATTTCACCAATCAAACGTGAAAATTTTTTTTTGCCTTTCAAAATGTCAGAAAAAGGTTCTCATTTTCAAGCCCTTGCGGGACTACACTTGAGAGGAAGGGATGACTATCCTACGTGGAAATTTAAAATGCGGATGTACCTTATCCAAGAAGGTCTGTGGTACACTATTAGTGGAGTTGTGGCTGAACAATCAGCTGGAGACTCTGGATGTTTGATCGCTAAAAGAGAGAGAGACGACCAGATGACCCTGGCTAAGATTTACCTCACTTTACACGGACCTGCCATCACACACGTAAGGAGTAGTAAGACAGGGAAGGAAGCATGGGATGCACTAGCGGCGGCCTACGAGGATAAGTCGATGGGTCGTCGACTTGCACTAGAGCGGAGGCTGTATAGGTACACTCTGACAGATTTTGCCAGTATGGAGTTGTACATAAGTGCGGTGATGTCCACCGTACAAGATTTGGCTGACATAGGCAAAATTATAGACGATGCCTCAGTCGCAGCTATTATTTTAGGCGGTCTATCTACGCGTTATGATCCTTTGATCATGAGTTTAGAAAGCTCTAGTTTTCCCATTACAAGTGAGCTGGTAAAGACGAAGCTGTTGACAGAGTTTTCGAGAACAAGCATTGAGAATGTTAGTTCTACATCAGAAATAGCTTTGCGCGTTAAGACTAAAAATGACAAAAAGAAACGAGGAGTACATTGTTTTAATTGTAAGAAGCCTGGACACATCAAACCGGACTGTCCACTCAACAGAAAGTCCAAAGATGAAGGCCCAAGCAAAGACAAAGACAAACTCTCGAGTTTACTTGGCGCATTAAATGCCTTTTCTGAAGATATCTCGTCTACCAAATGGTATGTAGATTCAGGAGCCAGTGCTCATATGACTGGTAGATCAGATTGGTTAGTGAATTACAAAGAATTTACTACTGCTCAAATAAAGATCGCTAATGGAGACATTTTGTCCTCTGCGGGAATAGGTAATGTGCCTATTGTAAATAACTTTAAAACGGGAACTATAGTGTCAAATATTTCAAATGTAGTATATGTCCCTAATCTAAATACTAATTTGATTTCTGTTAAGAAAGCTACTGAAAATGGATTTAGTGTTGTTTTTGATACGAAAGGTTGTACATTTTATGATTCTAAAACTTTTGCTTGTACAGGTGATGCAGTTCTACATGGGTCCTGTTATGGTGGCTTGTATTCCTTAAATTGCGCAGTTAGTCCCTCAAACACCTTATCAGCGTTAGAGGTACAAAGCGATGACGTCGCAAGTTTTCGTTTATGGCACAAACGACTTGGTCATCTATGCCGCATAGGGTTAGAGAAATTAAAAGCGGATAATCTTGGCGTAGAATACTCTGTGGTTGATAAAGATCCATGCGTGGCTTGCATAGAAGGTAAGCAGGCTAAAAAACCTTTCAAATCACACAAAAGAACAACATCTAAATTGGAACTTATACATTCGGATGTCTGTGGTCCGATGTCTGAAAATTCGTTTCAGGGAAATAAATACATTTTAACTTTTATAGATGATTTTAGCCGAACGATTTTTGTATATTTTATTTCTTCGAAGAATCAGGTTTTTAGTAGGTTTTGTATATTTAAGTCTATGGTCGAGAGGGAAACTGGTTTGAAAATTAAAGCTTTGCGAACCGATTGCGGTACTGAGTATGTGAACAGTGAGTTCTCAGAATACTTAGGCAAAGAAGGTATTAAACATCAAACTACAGTTCCCTACAACCCACAACAGAACGGCGTTTCTGAAAGAACTTTCAGAACGATCGTTGAGAAAGCGCGTTGTATGCTTTCAGGCAGTTCTCTTTCAAAAGGTTACTGGCAGGATGCTGTGGAAACTGCTGTGTTTTTGAAGAACAGGTCTCCACATCGAGCTCTCGACGGGAGGACGCCATACGAATTGTGGAATAACAAGAAACCGAACCTGACTAATTTGAAAGTCTTTGGCTGTCGCGCGATGGTGAAGATTCCGGATCAGCTGAGAAGGAAATTGGATCCTAAAGCAGCGCAGTATATCTTTGTCGGATATTCAGACGACCGGCAGAACTACTTATTTCGTGAGCCAAGCTGTCCAAGAAGGTTGGTAAAAGGACGAGATGTGGTGTTTTTTGAGTGTTGTTTCACTGATTTGTTGGCAAGAACTACACAATCAGATCCTTTGACGAACCACTCTGAATCAACTTTAGAATCGATTTATAGAATCGAGCAGTATTTAACGCGCCCAGTTGCTTCTACTTCGCAAGAGAGCAGTCAAACGAGCTCGGTAGAAGAAATTGCTAATTTGCAACCAGAAAGTCAAGTTCACGACACTTCAATTTTTCATAGCGCTGATGATCAGTCTAATGAAGAAGTTGTTCCTGGACAGGCCGTGATAGAAACGCCTGAGGAACGATACCCTCTTCGTAATAGACTTGCTCAGAAAAATCAAAACAAGTTTGATTGCAATGCTGCTGTGATAGGTGAACCTGACGAGCCACAAAGTTTTGCTGAAGCTATCAACTCAGAAGATAGCGCAAGCTGGCAGTCTGCTATGCAAGATGAGTTCAATTCATTAGTAAAAAAGGGAACATGGACGTTAGTGGATAAACCTAATAAAAAGGTCATACCTTGTAAATGGGTGTATAAAATCAAGAAGGATGCCCAGGGTAGAGTGGTGAAGTACAAAGCAAGACTTGTTGCAAAGGGGTTCACTCAAGTATGTGGTGTTGACTACTATGAAACTTTTTCACCAGTAGTGCGAAATTCGTCCCTGCGTACACTGATCGCTTTAGCGGCAGAGATGGGTCTGAAAATGCAGCACTTGGATGTCGATACCGCGTTCTTAAATGGTGACTTAGAGGAAGAAGTCTACATGCATCAACCTCAAGGTTTTGCAAAACAAGGAGAAGAAGGAAAAGTTTGCCTATTGAAAAAATCCCTCTACGGTTTAAAGCAAGCGGCTAGAGCTTGGAACATTAAATTAAACCAATCTTTATCCTCTATAGGTTTTATACGAACCTCTTCGGAGCCATGCGTCTATTTAAAAAGATTCGGCGACGAAACCGTCATTCTCGCTGTCTATGTCGATGACATCTGTATATTTTTTAAAAATGAAACGTCTCTTGAAACTGTCAAAACAGATTTACAGAATTTTTTCTCAATAAAAGATTTGGGAAAATTGGATTATTTTCTAGGTTTAAATATAACGTATAAAAAGGATGAAATCTGCATTAATCAGAAGACGTATATACAGAAAGTGCTTAAAAGTTTTAATATGCAGGACTGTAAGCACATGTCAACTCCTCTGGAAAACAATAAACTGGAAAAAGGTAAAGAGTGTGATACGTCTTATCCTTACCAAAGTTTAATTGGATGCCTTATGTTCCTGGCGGTAAATACTAGACCAGATATAGCTTACGCTACAAGCTATCTAAGCCAATTTAACAATTGTTACGAGAAGAAACATTGGCTGGCTGCTAAAAGAGTTTTACAGTATCTAAATGGTACTATGGATTACTGTATTTCCTACAGGAAAACGGGTGCCTATTTGTGTGGGTATACGGATGCAGATTGGGCGAACTGTACGTTCGACAGAAGGTCGTATACTGGCTACTACTTCACGCTTGCAAGCGGTGTCATCAGCTGGGAGTGTAAGAAGCAACCTACGGTAGCGTTATCTTCTACTGAGGCCGAGTACATGGCATTAGCTAGCGCTGCTAAAGAAGCTACGTTTCTTAGGAGGTTAGTGTTTGATGTTACTGGTAACGCTGATAAGGTGATTCTTTTTAACGATAGCCAGAGTGCACAGAAAATTGCACTCAATCCGATCCACCATAATAGGACTAAACATATAGATACCAAATTTCATTTCATTAGGGAGAAAATAAGTGATGGTGTCATAGAAGTTAAATATCAACAGACTAGTCAAATGGCTGCTGATGTTTTGACTAAGCCTCTTAGGCGCACAGCGCATCTAAGATGTACTTTAGATATAGGCTTAACCAACACTTAGTTTTTCTATGCCCTTTTATGTTGTTTTTGTAGTTCTATGTATGTTTACTGTTTAGATTATTTCCATTGAGGGAGGGTGTTGTAGTTATATACTTTTTACACTGCAATGTCAATCTTACTTTTTATTAATTCGTACATAGAACGTCTTACTCACTTCATGACAATAAACGATAAGTCAAACAACGCTTATTAATTTTCTACCTAATTTCAATACTTCTGCTTCTTGGCCTTCTACAGGGAGAAAGTTTCCTGGGACGCGGACGGGGTGAACATGTCCTCGGACGAGGTGTCTTTGGTGAGCACCGTCGTCTTACTGGTCTGTAGCATCCTAATGATAAATAAATTGAAATTTATTGTTCAAAACCTTGACGAAAATGGCGAATTTTTGGGCGTCATGAAAGAACTTTGGTTAGCATATTGTTACTAGGATATATTGTTTTCAACGCCGTTATCTTCAATAGCCATCAAAATATTATCACAATTTACATTGGGTCACTAACTGGCTGCAGAGCTGGTACAGAACGGCTATAAGACAGCAATGTAAATAATGCTATACTTTTCCCACTTGTTACTTGCATTGTGCGTCATTAAATGTACAGCCTGCGATAATTGACTGCTAAGTAGGAATATATTTCGGAAGGACTGCACTTTAAGCAGAGAGATTTAAATATGTATAGTAATAGGTTATAGAGCGGGCATTGGGAAACATTTCATATAAACATTTTGATCTCAAAAGTCAACGGTATGTCAAATGTCTTGTACGGCGGCGTGACGTACAGTGACACTAGATTGAGTAACTTATTACCAATTGGTAATAAGTTACTCAATCTAAATCAAATCAAATCCTAAACTTATTACCAATTGGTAATAAGTTTAGGATTAAAATTTTTGTTTTCTTTGTCCGGTCTATTAATGTTAAATGTCTTTGACTTTAAGTAAGATTCGCTAGCGCCTTCAAACTTTTTTTGCTTGTAGAACTACGTAGATCTCAGATTGCGAAAATTCATCGTTTTAAAGATGATATAAGCAGTTCTACAAGCAAAAACAGTTTGAAAGCTCTAGCGAATTTTATTTAAAGTGCAGACGAGACGCTTTCTCTGAATGCGTGACAATGTGCTTTGTTCTCCTTATCCACTCAGTCTGGCTGCCACACGCAAATAGTCTTTCCATCGAACTTTGAGCATTCTCGCTTCATTTTACTTTCCTGTCTAACCAAAGTATTTCGGCTCTCCGGTGAATGAGATCCATTAACAAATCACGGATTATACTGACCTCTATTTTGTTTAAATAGCTTTCAATACTTACGAGCAGTAGTGTACATCCAAGCCATTACAAAACGTATGATTTTGTTTTTCTAGCATTGTTACTATAGATAAATAGTTTTTGATTTTGTTTAAAAATAGTTTAGACCAGGTTTAGACATATTTAGATAAATTCATAGTCTTATTTAGGTTTTGATTATATTCGAATTTTGTACATCATAATTTTAATTCTGAATTTAGTTCACAGATCACTATATTACATATTACATTTAGTTTGAAATAATTTTTTGTGTTTTTTTTGGGTATGTATGTGTTTTTAAATAAAGTTATGTCCAAGTTATGTCTATGTCAAAGGATTTTAGATCACAGATAAGGTAATTATTTTAGATTTCTAAGTATTGTTTATTCATAATTAAGACGATATAACCACTACGCAAAGAGGATATAATATACATGTACCGCAGACTAATATCAAAAATCTACCGATCTAGCTGCTAAAACCTACGCTGACGCACATAACTGCTCATAACCTCTTTGGGCAAGAATCAAAACTGTTGCCAGGAATGCCAGTATCACAAATTAGTTCCAAGAAAATTCCACAAGACGGCTGAACCTCATACCTTCCTATTTCAGGATTTAAATTTATAACCAGGACCTACATTTAGAAGATGACAATTCCTGACTAATGATCATGATGTTATATATTTGCCAAGTTATATATTATCCAATATATTTGTTCCCTTGTAAATTTGAAAATGAAAATGATTATTAGTGTGTTTGTTACCCCGTTGTCCCCGTAGCCTACGGCACGGCACCAAGAGCGACACACTTTGTATGCCAAAAATGTGTTCCCGTGGGAAAATTTCCGGATTCCACGTGAAGGAAGTAGCGTACACAAGGTTTCAAGAAATAAAACTAACATTTAACTAATTTGTATGAAGCTATTTTTTGATATTGAATACATGCTTCATCAGCATGGCTATTAAACTTGAGGCTACTGAATTTTAACACTCTTTCACACACTCAGACAATTAAGCACTATACAATAATTACTTTTTCTTCCGTTGGTTTTCCCTTCGATGAATCAGTTTTCTTCACATTTTTATCTTTTTTATCGCACAATATTGAGCAGCTGGATCTTATTTTCTCGATATGTTTAGATTCATTGCCCAAGGAACCTGAGAAAGAATTAAAAATAATGCGCTAAAGTATTATTGCCAACAAACGACTATTGAATATTATGTTAACTCTACACATGTCACATGTCGGACACTTCGAACAAATGTCGTGATATCGGCTCACATCGAACGGATGACGTTTCTACACACGCGCATGTGTGAGTAACTAGCACGCGCCTTTTCGGCGCCAGTTTCTTGCGGGGTAAGTGAGGTATTACGGATCGGGCGGGAGGAACAGAACGCAGTACTATATTAATTATGTCCTCTAAGCCCAACTTCTCGAATTTATTCAAATCAAAGTTATCCATAGATCGCATTCAATATTCGGACAAAATTTCATGTGAACGTTTTTGATACTCGTATATGCTTAATTGTTGACGGTACTTTATTAATGCATTCTTAACCGAAGACCTGGTAACGGTTGTGGGAAGCCGATAAACACAAGCTGCACGGTGACCGTTGTACCGTGAATGTACCGTAGGGAAGTCTATGATTATCAATGACCAGCGGAAGATACCGGTATCTTAGTTATGAAGGACATATTTACGTACAGGTATACACGGTAACCATGGTAGCTCAGTTGGGTAGAGCGTCATTCCTTGAACAATCGGGGTCTGGCTTTGAGTTGGATCCTGGCTCGTACTAATGAGTTCCAGTTTTTTATTTGGAATTTATGTACGAATATCATTATTACTGGCTTTTCGGTGAAGTAAAACACAGCCAGGAAACCTGCACACTCATGAGAACAAATTCCAAGGTGTAAGTGAAGTCTACCAACCCGCATTGGGCCCTTGTGGGGGACTATAAGGCCCATACACTCTCTATAAGGGAGTAGGCGTGAGCCCCTGCAGTGGAGACATAATCGTAATAGGCTGTTGCTTGCAGAGACACGGAATTTTATTAATTCTAAGTTTTTAAAGTTAATAATTGTGTAAAAATGTTTTACCTTTAGTTGCTTCTATATCCTTGTTAGCATTCGGTATATACGAGTTTATACCACTGACATCGTTATTTCTACTTGATGTGCCTTTTTCCAGTTTTACAAGCAGTGGACTAAAAAATGGATCCGTATTACTATCAACGTATTTTTCTGAACTTCTATTATCTTTTAAAGGTAACTTTTCTTCGGATGAATGACGTGGACAGTTGTCTTTGTTCATACATCTATTACTTCTGGCTGTTTGTGAAAATAGTGGTATTTCACCTGATTCTTCTCGACTTTTTACACGACTGCAGTTTCCTCCACAATACTTCAGTATACCGCCACCGGGACCGCGGACGCCACTCTCAGTTGCTCTGAATTGGCTTTGACGTTCTGTGTTCAAATAATTTAATTATTTTTCTTTTCACCATTTCCTGCATATGATTACTGACTGACATGGACCTCTTCAATAGAACGCGATGAGGAATGGGTTTTCCAGGAGGAGGAGTGTATTTGTCAGGATTTATGATCGCAGTATGATTATAATTAATGGTAATAGAAAGATAGATTATGCTGTTCGTCTTCAGGAATTTTCCCTAAAGGCCTTTACCAATACCCACGAGATGATCACATGGACTTTAGCCGAGGAAACGAAAAAACTTGATTCTGATCATATATATTTTTTAAAATATATCAAAAAGAGATAAAAGGTTAAGGCAAGCCTAACAAGGTCGTATCTTAATAATATGTAACAGCTCACTGGTGGAAGTTAAGCTGCAAAATCTGAAATAATGGCGCAAAATAACCGTCCCTTCGAGCTTCTACAGTCTTCATTTCGGAGTGCTCGAATTACACGACCCCATACCGCCGTTTCCTTTAGAATCGGTCAACCGGAAAGAAAGGCAAGGTTTCAACTTTGAATGATATTCCACCATTTTGAACGAAGCTTTTCGCATCATACACACAGCTAACGAGTGTAAATCCTAGTCAGCTTATGTGTGTACCAAACATAGAATCTTGAATCGTATTCAAGGTCAGAGTGAATCGGTAACTTCTAGGAAAATGTGAAGCATTCTTGATTCTTTCATTGGAATCTCAAATTCTTTGTACCTACCCAATGAATGAGAGGACGCATCATCATCAGCCGGGAAACGTCCACTGCTGGACATAGGCCTCCCTCATGGTACGCCACATCGACCGGTCCCGAGCCACCTGCATCCAGCGACTCCCTGCGACTCTAACCAGGGGCCTTATCGTCTAACTCCAACACCTATCGCGATACCTTTGAAAGGTATCGGGATCGCGATCGGGATTGCGACTCTTAAATGGTATCGTCTAACATTCTTAATCACAATCGCTTTCGGAACGAATGAAATCGGCGCTTGTTGTCGTTGTGATTTTTCATTATCCTTAACAGGTAAGGCAATGGTCTTTAAATCTTACAGCCAGTTGTTTAGTTGTCTTAAAAGGCAACGATCATTAAATCTTACAGCCAATTCTTTAGTTACCTTAACAGGCAATGGTCCTTAAATCTTACAGCCACTTCTTTAGTTATCTTAAAATATTTTTATCGCTCGTTTTGGTATCTTTTTTTACAAAAATTGCTAAGGTTTCATTTCATCTAATAACTAAGATAGCCTTGGTACCACCAGTGGTGTAGAAAGTTCATTTCCGAAGTATATATAATATAAATTATATACAAATATTATATTGTGGGTTCTCATCCATTCACACATAGCACCGTAAACAAACAGCACAAATTATTATTTATTATCTACACAACAGTAGTCACCTACAGTCACCCATCATAGCTAATTTTGAAGAGATACCATAATACTCGAAATTAATACAAAAGAATTATTTACGTACGTAACGTATATTATCTTGTTGATTTTGTTACTTATTTAGGCAAATAATAAAAACAATCTGAAATTATTGAGAGTTATAAATAAAACATCAATTTATTATATTGTGCGGCTGAATTTCTTCTTCTACGCTAGCTATCAAAATAGTTCTTGCTACTAATTCAATTGATATAACGACATTGAAACTAAATTAATCATTAAAGTTATAAAACAATGATAAACTTGCGAGAAATCTTTGAAAGATTCGAAGTCAATGTTGAATCTTTCATTTGACACTTGCGAGTCGCTTTGAAAGCGATTTCTAGTTGTCAAAAAGTTACACGGTACCAATTTTATGTCAAAATTACGATTTCGTTCATTCATAATCTTTCAAACTCGTGATTAGTCGCTATACCTTTCAATGACATTTAGCAGTCGCGTTTGAGCGGTGTGAAGTTCGTGAATCATCTTCAAACGTCAAATTCAAAGGGATCGTGATCGGTGTTGGAGTTACACGATAAGGCTGCAGGTCGTCGTAATAGCTAGGCCGTCCCTCTAATAGAGGACGAATCGACTCAATCGTACTCACCAATGCCTGAATGATAACTTTGTAATTGTCTAGGATGTTCATTAATGGTTTTCAGAATGTAAAACAATATTACAAAGATAGCAATAACAGCACATGTAAGCAGTACAAGACAGTTTTGGATCCAGTTTTGGACGTAGAAGAATAACTCTTCAAAACAACATTCTCTATCACTACGTGATCTTCGGCCACTCATTTGTGATGATCCTAAAGAACATGAGATTTGTTTTTAATATTTTACAGCTTTCTAGCACTTGATTTCCATTTCACTTGAAGGTAATGAGACAGTTGAATTGGTACGGAAACTCTTCAAGAAATTGAAGGCATCCTGATTGAGTTCCCAATTAAAATTGTCCAGCATTGCAGCATTTTATGAAACCATTATGTTTTACAAACAAAATATCAATTGTGGATTTGGGTGTTCATTGTCACTTTTTGGTTAAAATACATAGTTTCGATATTTATTTTTACATGGTAGATGCAGCTGGCAATAAATCAACAAGAAATGCAATAAATTTTTGACAAATTTTTGTGTCTGTCAAAATATTTTCAAAGACATTGCCCTACCTACTTTTTTGCTTTGGCTACTAGGATACTAGTTCTTGGCTGTCTAAAAAACTCATGGAAGTAATAGCTTCTTGAAATATTTTAGTTATATGTCAGGAGATAAAATACTGTTTTGATTGTGAAGATTTTTGCAAGGGTTTTGTCGTTACGTGAAGTCCGCTATTTTCAAACTTTATGATTTGGTTACGTTTCTGTCAACAATTCTGTTCAATAATGCTTGTTTTGACTATAATTTTAGGTGTGGGCCTATGTAGCGAGTAATGTATGTATTACAGATATTAGGGATAAGAAATAGCCGAGTGAATCGCGGAAACCATCTAGTTGCAAAAATAGTTTTCCATTTAACTGTATTATGCTATACTTTACACATAAGTGGCTGTAAAGATTAGATAATTATACTAACTTACGGTACAATGCTAACAAAGCATAACTTTAAAAACTATGGTTTTAGTGTTTCTAAACATTAGTTTCAGTTTATTTGTTTTTTGAAAGCTCCATTGTGAGTGACGAGAGAAATCTCTCATAGGGATAGGCAACTCAAATCGTACATTTTTATTTTAGGTATAATTCTTAAGTCTTTGTAATATTTTTTTATTTGTACAGTGTACAGTACAACAATAAACAATAAATAAAATTTATTAAAGTATTAGTAAATAAATGTTATTAAAATTAATTTTTCTTCTTTTTTATGGTTTAGCACTTGGCCCTCAACTTGCCTGATGGTAAGTGACGGTAAGGCTGTTGGATGATAAGCGTGCGCACTCAACCTAATGAGGCGCTGGCTATGCTACCTTTTATACCGAAATACAACAGTGCTGTTACGAATCGAACCCGGGACCTCCGATAGTGAATCCAACATTTAGCCATTAGGCCACGGAGGCGGTTAAATTATTTTTACTTTTAGGTTAACGTATTCTTGCTTGAATAAATATCTTGAATACAAAAATATTATTACGAGTATTACCAGCTCGTACTGTCCCACTGCTGAGCAAATCCGTTTAAAATCCAAATTTCAGATTCATACAATTTGCACCCAATCTGATAGCAATCCGAAACAAAAAAGAAATGAAACAAAATATGGGCCCAGCCCAGCCCGATTTCAGATTTTCGGCCGTAAGTAAATAAAAGTTTTAAAAATCCTTTACTTTAATAGAGGTTTGACTCGATACAACCGAAGAAATGATAGATTAGAAAGTGTTAAAGGGCTATACAGAGAACACCGCGAGCTCGCTGAAACACGCCCTACACGATGGATGGCAATTTGATCGGCCAATTTCGTGTCAATCTTCAATGAGAGTGTGCCGTGTAGAGTCACAGACAATCAGCGTTTACAAAGACGCCGAACAGATTGCCGTGTAAAGTGTTTTTTTGTGCGTGCGGCATCGACAGGGCAGGGTGAGCCGATAGCAGCCCGCAAGTGGTACAAAATACAGTGTATACCATGATATTTTTCTCCTAATAACAGAAAACTACTATTTTCAAAAAAGCAACCTTATTATGTTTTTTAACATACGTTTTTCTACTTAGTATGTTTTTCAACGTCTGAATACGACAATGCTAATGGGTTACGTTAAAGTAAGAAACTCGTAAAAGCGTAAAATGTCTAAATCTTGGATGTTAAACTTGAGTGGTTTTTACGTGCAGTAAAAGACAAGTGATCCGTAATTTTTTAAATTTAACATTAAAACTTTTGGCTAATTAAAGTAGTAAAACGTTTTTACGTTTATTTTTTCCAATGGTACATGAAAACTAGTCAAGTTTATGAATTTTACGCAAAACGAAATTTTTCGTTTTTTGCGGTTACCCATTTTTTTTACAAACCAGTTGTTTGTACACTATTTCAGTTTTAGAAACGTTTTCAAAATGAGTTACACTAGGCGTATGATTTTTAGTGTTAACAGATCGGCTATTCAGAGAAACTGAATTAGACCCGTATCCTAGACATTATCTAGAACATGACACTTATACCCATAGTGATACAACAATAGTCGGACACTACTTCACGTCTCGAGCGGATGTCGCAATCACTAGTGCACGATGTTTGCTTACATACATAAACGCGCACACGATAATTGGAGTACGCACAAAAAATGAGGCGATATTCCATAAAAGCTGTTACATTCTGTGGACTCGCGGCTGTTTTCGTGCTGCTCAGTTTCTCTGTAAGACATTCAAGTGTAGACGTTCAAAGTGGATCCAGAGTTGAAGAAGAAATATCTTTGAAATATATCCTCCAGTGGACTAACCCACGCAATGTACCATTTGTATATATGGGTATCGGTCAACAAGGGTTTATAGATAGAAAATGTAAATACACTAATTGCTACGTTACTCATGATGAAACGATTTTGGGTAATGTTGATAAATTCGATGTTATTGTATTCGCTGGCCCCGAAGTAAAAAACCTGGAGCGATTGCCTGAAAATCGATCATCACATCAAAAATACGTATTCGCATCTATCGAGTCAGCAGACAATTATCCAATATGTACGAACAGGTTCGATGGTTTCTTCAACTGGACTTGGACTTACAAATTAGATTCGGACTCTAGATGGGGCTACATGATTATTAGGGACGTAAAGGGCAAAATAATAGGACCAAATAAAGAAATGCAGTGGATGAAGTCCCAAGATATGCTCCCAGTAAACGATGAATTAAAATGTGTTATTAAAAATAAAACAAAAGCAGCTGCGTGGTTCGTATCCAACTGCAACACAAGGAGTAGAAGGGAAACTTATGCTTCGACCTTAATAGAGGAATTACAAAGATATAATATGTCAGTGGATATATACGGTAAATGTGGAGCTTTGAAATGCAACAGTGACAATGAAAGGGCTTGTGATGAATTTATCGAAAAGGATTACTTCTTCTATTTGGCGTTTGAGAATTCGTTCAGCGAGGACTATGTGACGGAGAAACTTCTGCATGCCCTGGAGTTCACTGCAGTGCCTATCGTCTATGGTGGTGCTAATTACACAAGGTGACACCGATTATTCAGTTTTAATTAGGTTGATATTCATACTCTATTCATTTATAAAGTAATGAATAAATGATATAAACAGCCGTGGCAGTTCAGTTGGGTAGGGCGTCAGTCCTTGAACAATCAAGGTCTGGGTTCGATCCTGGCTCGTACCAATGAGTTCCAATGTGTTATTTGGAATTTATGTACGAATGATAAAAATCATTACCATTGGCTTTTCGGTGAAGAGAAACATGGCGAGGAAACCCTTGAAGAAATTCAAAGGTGTGTGTGAAGTCTACCAATCCGCACTGGTCCCGCGGGGTGGACTATGTCCCATACACTCTGTATAGGAGAGTAGGCCTGAGCCCCTGCAGTGGGGATATATTTAGAATATAATCCATATTAATATTATAAATTCGAAAGTGCGTTTATTTGTTTGTTTTTCCTTCCTTCCCGTCGTAGCGGAGGGTCAGAATGAATTGATTTTCTGTTTAGGGATAGTTGAAGGGACGAAAAAGGATAAAGGATACTTTTTATCCCGATCGAAGATGTTGTTCCCGTGGGATACATTACGAAGTCCACGCGAACGAAGTCATTGTCAAAAGCTAGTTTCAAATGAAAGTTTACACAAAATAATACGAGTAAAATAAAATTGAAAAAATGAAGTGAAATGTGTAAAGTATTGTTTTTTAAATAATCGTAACATACAGAAAACAATAACAAAATGCTTTGAGGTTAATTGAAACAATAAAAAACAAAGAAATTATTTGTAGGGTTCCGCAGGCGAACAAGGAACCCTTATATTTTCGCTCTGTCCGTCCGCGGCTTAGCGGCGAGACCCTTACTACTAGAAAGCTGTTATTTGGTACGGGTATACATACTCGTATTAATCACACCAAGAAGGTGGTAGAATAAAATCTTGAAAAATATTTTTTAAGGGTGGCTCATATACACGTAACTTGAGGATGAAACATTTTTTTCACGTCTTCCCCAATGTGTCGTTGAATAGGTATTTTAACAACATTGAGAGTCTGTTAACATCACTTTTTGATTGAAGGATCCGTATGCGAAATATAAGCTTTAAAGCTTAAAAAATAGTTTTTTTCCGACCTCTATCTTCTAAAATATTGCTTTTAAAAATCTGAAAAAGTCACAGTAGTAGTACATATGCTAAACTTATCTACCTATCACGACTAAGGTGGCTTAACGAGGCTTCATACGAGTAGGTGATCAAATTATAAAATGTAGTTGGAGTGGACAAAATGAAAATTTCATACAAATTTTACTCAAAATTACCAGTTTTTATGTTACCAAACAAAATAATTAATAGCCGGGATCTCATAAAAATTTACAGAAATGATATATTTTCTCATAAATGACAATTTACGTGTGCTATTGACCTTAGCAAAGTCAAATAAATGGTCTACCCAATGGTTAACATATCAATTTTATATTTTACAATTCAAAATTCTGTACTCCAATTGTTTTCCAATTTCCAATAAAGTTAACGTTTTGATAAGAAACGTACAAAGCATAAATTCTATCAACTTTGATTTACAGGTTCATGCAGGACGGAATATACCTTGATGCAAATAAACTGAACGCCAGAGAAATGGCAGATAAAATGAATGATTTAATCAATGACATGGATAAGTATACAGAGTACTTCAGATGGAGGAATCATTACAGCTATCACAGGAGAGCAGCCAGTGTCGAGACTGACGACTATTGTGGCTTCTGCGAATTGCTCAATAACGAAGGGAAGGTGAAAAAGAAAACGGTTTATGAGGACTTTAGGAAATGGTGGAATCCACCGGAACGGTGCTACGGCAACCTTTTATAGAACTGTGCTTGAGGCAAGCTAGGTCAAGAATATCAGCACAACCAAAGTGGCTGCATGTGGTTGCTTTTGGCAATACAACATATTTGACAATATTTCCTAAAATGTAGTTTCAAGTACATTAGAATATATGTAGACTACCTACAAACACGTAAACCCATGCCGTTAATGCTGGTGGCGTTACCACGATGTATAGCCATCGCACAAAAGCCCTCTCTCTTCGAATTTTTTTCCCCATTGAAACGAAGATTAAGAACTATAACTATCTGCGGTTTCTATTTTCCAATATAAGTCTGTGTTTTAATGAGGCATTACAATAATTGCCTCTAAATTGGCTCCTTGTGCCAAGAAAATGATTCATTTACTTGATATAAATGAGGTAAGGCTTTATTCACCTTCGCTAGTTGCTGAGATAAGCATCAGCTGCGACAGATAGACGGCCGAACAAAGTCGCACCATTTAGGTTAAGAAACCTAAAACCCGGCCAAGAGGACAGGATCTAAGAGTGAGTTTGGCTCGCGCAACGAGATTTCCGTATTTTGGACAAAAAAGAATAATCATGTGCTAAAAAGCGATTTTCCCTTTTTAAAATAAATTTCGGGGAGCACCAGTGGAGTGTCACTTATGGTGTAATGGTTTGATACTCGTAATAGTCTACTATCTTATTACTGACATATGTATGTTGAATTTATACGTAGTTATCTAAAATAAAGGCTTTTTTACTAGTGTGTTAAGTTTTGCTACCCTGTCACTGAATTAGTTTATAAAGGTTTTAAATATATTGCTTGATTGATAAGAAACATAATATTGTATATTTTTTTAAAGAATAGGTTTATATTTTGAATATTTTTCACTTATTAGTCCTGATTTGTTTAAAATAAGTTAAATTTTTTTGTTTGAAATAGATAATTTTTTTCTATTTTTAGTGTACCTTTTATCTAATTGATTCAGTTGTTGTGGTAATTCCCAAGTTGAGACTGATGAACCTGAACAATAAATTGTACAAACAACAAATGTTCGTGTACACCACAGGTACAACAAAATCAATCCAGGTTTGTAAACATAAACGGAACCTAATCCCTAAACGTTGTGAGACTTACCTTCTATTATTAGTTCAATCTAATAACCTGAAAGAATACAACTATCGGTCCATAGGTACGCGCACTTTTGAAATAATTTTCGTTCAAAGCCTAACCGTTGAAGATTTGTGCCTTTCATCATCAGCTCATCCACATGAGATGATGATTAATCAGACGCAAATTCTTGAACAATTTCAGAAAACATATAAAGACATTATAAGTGCCCATAAAATTTGAGGGATGCCCTCGATTTCTCTAGGATCCCATCATAAGATCTTGACTTGGTGATGAGACTAATTTGGAACTATACCCTACCGAAAGAATAACATTTTTCAATTGGCAGATAAATCAGTAAACATGCATTAAAATATATACACTGAAACATACGAGTACAACCTCCTCCTTTTTATCGTGTTTAACTTCTCTTCTAATAACTCAACCTTCTTCTTTTTTAAAGTGTTTAAAAATAATTTGTACCCTGTCTGCGGGATTGCATAAATTGTACGCCTGCAGGCTCCAACGCGGGTAAAGGCTTTAAAACTGAAATTCGCGTGAATGATGCGACGACTCTCTATCCTTCAACGCTCGCTCGAAATCACCCTGAAATATTCTGCATCGATTTTCAGAGACCACAAAAGCCCGGCTTAGCTCCACTAGCGTCGTATCGGTGCAACAAGTCGAAATTTATTCGCTGCTGGTATAGTATATTCTACAGGTTACTACCTCAATACGTTGGACGAATAATGTATTAGAAAGAGGAGTCGTGTAATTACGAAAAATTGTGTGTGTGGCAATAAAGATTATTTGAATTTCAATTTAAAAATAATCACATTTTTATGAGTATTAATTAATCTATACACCGTTTTGACTTATCTATAAACGCAGAGCCCAAACCCACCCAAAGCTAGAATAATGAAATATTCATATTAGGTACGTTTTATGAGGAATAGATTACTAAGAATAGATTTTTTGCATCTCCTACCCCTTAAGGTGGTAAAATAAGGGAATTTGTATGAAAGTCCATAACTATTGAAGATAAATAAATGAAAATTGGTATGTCACTTTTTGGTTAGAAATAACGAAAGACGTTCTTCAAAGATTTTGGATATTTGTCGTTTCAGTGGGTAAAAAGAGACATGAAAATTGGTATGGGAACTATTTTTTATTATTAAAGTAAAGTAAACGTAGGTATTTTGCCTTATGGTTTTAGTGTAGTACCTACTTAACGAAGATATAATTAGGTTCATTGCATCATTTATTGAAGAAAAAAAACCAGTTTTACATATCGCCACATGTATGTGCGAAAAATTATTAATTATTCTTGCATTAAAACTTCTATTTATTAATACAACTAGCTTTTACCCGGTACTTTGTTTATTTATTTTGCTTATTGTACATGTAAAAATAATAATTACAAAGACTCTAAAGATTATCTAAAATTGAACAATGAGAGTTGCCTATTCCTAACGAGAGATTTCTCCCCGCACTCACACTGGAGCTGATGATGATAGGCACCACACCCAGCCAGGTCAAGCCTGTTCCGGTCAAACCGGCACACCGGGGGATGCAATTTGTAAAGGAGTGACACGCTCTGGGATTTTTACTCCCTCGCCGCAGCTCAGGAGCCACAGTCAACCGGCTATGCAGCCTTGAGCCAACATTGGATAGTGAAAGACAGGTAAACGTCGAGGATAGAGCGTTGTTGAGATGAGCTTGATTGTGTTGATCTGGATCTTTGTCGAATGATGATGATCTGTCAGCTGTTGATTCTCGAAATGCCTTATCTTCACTACACATCCGCACCCGATGTACAGCAAAAGACGCTGTTGCGACATTGTATTTCTGGTATCTTGTTGAGCCCTTCGTTGCTAAATATTGACTCCCGTTGGGTTAGCGCCTTCTGGGTTTAAATAAAAACTGATTGCGCTTGGTATCCCGCGGTACTTCCGTAACTGTGTTCCTATGATCGTAGGCAAACATATCTTGGATGAATTCGTGTCACTGTCCACGTACATAGGCTGTTGTTTCCATCTGGTCCGAGGCTGTGACTCAGCTTGCGTTAGCTTCACGATAAATCTTCCTTGTCTCCCTGGAGCAGTGTACCTTTGGTAGTAGTAGTGGTTTATCACTGGAATGCTTGCACCGCCGAGGAGAAAGGTTAAATCACGTATGGAGATAATCTGCATATGTTGAGGTAGAGTTCGTCGCACTTCAATTTTAACAAACGCACATCTCCGATGCCTCTTTATATTATTATATATTACATGCCTTGACTTGAAGGGAGTGACCGAAGTATTCATCATGATCCTGTTCCATCCTTTCTTATTGTAGTTTCAGGTTAATTGTTCTGTAGTTTCAGGTACTCAGAGTTTATTCTGACTGTCGAAGTATGTGCAGTACTGTTGTTTCATGCTACAGTCTAATATTATGACACTATCCAACCCCGTAGCGTATCACTTGCCACGTCTAGTTGTAAACACCACACCCACACACAACAATTAACTTGCACATATCACTTCAGGAAAGATATAGCATCCATGACACGTAGTACCGGCGAGCACGCACTCTTAACAATTCTGAGGAGGGCAACAAAGCGGCGAACTACCTATGATTTATTTATTTATTCAGTCCAGAATTAAAAACTAACTTTAAAGTTACTCGCGCCTACCTATTGATATAGACGTACCCATTTCTGGATAATAATTTATATTCCAGGTTACTTTTATGACGTATTGTGTCAGACAGCTTAATGTTAATTTTCCGGGGACGCTTGTTTTTCAGAAATTGTTTACAATTCAATTTAGATGCGTTTGACTTAAGTTGCCTGTAACTTGAATGGTACGAGTATATGAGAGTTTCGTAGATTGTTCTTGCTGTTTAGGTTTAGTTATTATTACCATGACGTTGGTTTTTAATACACCGTGCCTTTGTTTGGTTTGACTTGGTTTTACATATTAATTTATGCTTTATTAATACCGCTTTCGGGAGGGGTTGACCTTTATATTTATTGGCTTTCTGTTTCAATGATTTCTGTATACTTTGTCTCTTTAGCTGTTGATCTGCCTTAAATAAATAATTATTATAATAATTTAGAGATGATTTTACAAATGTTAATTAGTTGTGTAAACGTGTGTAATGTGTATTAGACACTTGTTACTGTAGAGCAAAATAAACTATTATAACAAAATGCGCACGCACGTTGTGGATTTAATTGAGTCGGGAACGGAGGATTAGACCAATATCCAAAATGGCTGGTTACTAGTGTCGTACAGACTAAACTCTTGAAAACTGCCTTTATTGGTACAATACTGAATTCAACCCATTGAAATATAATCTACTAGTGTGATTTATAATAATAATAATAATATAATAATAATTCTTTATGCAATTCAAAGCATTAGTTGGAAGGTTCCGCAAAAAACGACACGGACCGGACACTGGTCGCTGCCTCGCCTAGTCACTTGGCGCACACATGGTTGCAATGTTTTTGTTCCCGGCCTTCAATAATACATCCAACTTTCTAGGAATATTTCAAACGACGAAATAAGAAACTCTGTTGGCTGTTATTATTTGACAATAAAGTTATGAACTCGGCACCGCTTGTTCGATACAACCTTTGTTTGGGTTTCATTTGATGGCAAAATTTAGATGATTGTTGCTTGGCACGTAGACTAGACCCGCGTTTACAATAGAGGTACGATAACAACCTGTGCGAAAGAAGAAGAAAAAATGATATGAAACGATCTCACCCGATATGCTCTTCAGTTCAGGGCCTACATCAGCTAGCGACTTGTTTTCAGGATGTTTCATTGTCACGACGCGACAGGTAGCGCGTGCGCAGTGCGATGCGACATTATTTACGATGACACGAGCTTTGCGTACAATGTAAAATGCACACTGATTACGTATTTATAACGAAAGCGTTCCTCAGTCTCGCACAAATAACAACATGGTTCGCACATAACTCTTGAAAATGTAAGTTTATTGCTCGGCACCAGTAGAACACGCTAATTAACACCACAGTATTGAACGTATAACTTTTACACTAACACAAGTTGAAACTTTAGAAAAAATAAATACGATGCAGACCCTGGGAGCGTCCCGGGGACGCGTCCGACCCTTACGGCGGACGTCAAAAGACCTTTCTCCCGGCACTCACACTGGAGCTTTCAAAAAATAAATATCCTGAAAGTAAACCTACATACATGATTACATGTACATAAAAAAGTCCAAAAAATCCTACTGTTTTGTTGTTCATGCGTGAAAGAGTCACAAACACCCCGACGCACATAGTTTAACAATGAATTATAATACAAAAAAAGAACATAAACAATAAAAGTTATAAAAAAACGGCCAAGTGCGAGTCGGACTCACCCATGAAGGGTTCCGTAGCAGTAACATAATATAAAAGTTCTTGTAGTTCGTTGTAACTTTGATGGATATTTTAATAATAGTGTATTTTTATACATATTTGAGTTGATTGAATGAAAGGTAAGGTAAGTGTCTCTCGCGATAAACTATTCAGTTTAATTATTTTTTTAAACTCTAAATCATTTTTGAAGACCTATCCATAGATGGGGGTATCTATGGATAGGTTTGAATTTTTTTTGAGTTTCAGTTGTATGGAGAACCCCCCCAAGTGATTTTTTCTTCTATTTTTGTGTGAAAATCTTCATGCGGTTCACAGAGTACATCTACTTACCAAGTCTCAAGAGTATACTTCTTATAGTTTCGGAAAAAAAGTGGCTGTGACATACGGACGGATAGACAGACAGACATGATGAATCCATAAGGGTTCCGTTTTTTGCCATTTGTCTACGGAACCCTAATAAATACAGGCACAGGAAGGCCGCCTTATCGCTGTAAGCGATCTCTTCCAGGCAACCTTGAGGCAGAAGATATACCGCAAACTGTTAAAATCTATACAAAACCCTAGGTAATTCTGTAATTAACACGCACATGGTGGTTTTTATGTCTCTACTGGCCTTGCGGATAACGGATTTGTAAAGATTAGATAGAGCGATGCTATGTCGAAGAGCATTTTTTGTCAGTAAATATGTAGCGTGTCGTGACAAAAGCCAGTTGGTTGCACAGTTGTAAACGTGGTTGCGTCGTATCCGAATAGAACGTTGGACCTTATTATGAAAACAATCAGCCACACGTGAACAACACCAGCAAAAGAAAAAAAATGAGACAAAATGACATAAAATTTTTAATATTCTGTGGAATTTCGGCATTGCTGTTGTTGAGTTTCTCTGTGAGATATTCAAGACACGATATGGTAAACAATATCCTCGAACATGTTTCTAGTGTAAAAGAAGTGACAAGAGATATCAAACCTATTGAAGAAACAGCGGCTGATAAATCTTTGAAATATATTCTACAATGGACGAATCCGCATGTCAATCCTTTTAAAGATTTAGGTGTTGGGCGTGAGGGATTCATTAGCAGAGGATGCAAATACACAAACTGCTATGTGACGGCTGATAGAAATTATCTAGGAGACGTAACCAAATTCGATGTCATCGCATTTAATGGCCCAGATGTGCGAAAAATGGACAAGAGTAGTTTGCCCGCGAAACGAACACCGCATCAGAAATACGCTTTTGGAACAATTGAGTCTGCACAAAATTACCCAGTGTGCACAGATCTATTTGACGGTTTTTTCAATTGGACGTGGACTTACCGGTTGGATTCTGACTCTAGATGGGGTTATATAGTCGTTAGAGATAAAAATGATACAATAATAGGACCTAATAAAGAAATGCATTGGATTAAATCTGAAGACATGCTCCCTGTAAACGATGAATTGAAAAGTGTACTTAAAGGTAAATCAAAAGCAGCTGCTTGGTTCGTGTCTAATTGCGTTGCTATAAGTCGAAGGGAGAAATACGCAAACCAATTAAACGAACACTTGCAAAAATATAACATGACTGTGGACATATATGGTCAATGTGGAAAATTGAAATGCAGTCGCAAAGATGAATTAGCGTGTGACAAAATGATTGAAAAGGATTATTTCTTCTACCTATCGTTCGAAAATTCATTCTGTGAGGACTATGTGACAGAAAAACTTTTACACGCTCTAGAATTTAACGCTGTGCCAGTAGTTTACGGCGGTGCAAATTACACAAGGTGGGTTGTTCGTACCATGTGTATCACTGTTGTCCACTATTGAGCAAGAGCCTTCATAGATTGTCATAATGGACTTTCTATGAGACGATTTGTCATCCTCACCTTCACCTTTTATGACATCCACGGGATTATCCCGGGCGATAATATTGTCTAAAGCTGAGGCACAGGATGTGTGGTTTTTAATGTT
This sequence comes from Carcina quercana, assembly GCA_910589575.2. Lineage (NCBI taxonomy): Eukaryota > Metazoa > Arthropoda > Insecta > Lepidoptera > Depressariidae > Carcina > Carcina quercana. Next base: position 10,902,295 of record OU342438.1, on the reverse strand, counting down.
ATTCAATAATTTTGTAACTGAAGCTCAACCTCAAAATAATTGCATGCTGTGCAAATTGTTCGTGACCACATTCTGCATCATGACATTGCATGCAACACCCATGAGGTAGACGTATGATGCCTGATTTTGGTCAGCTATTTCTAAAATTACTTTAGTGTATATTTTAAATAATTTACTAACGATTAAAATTTAAATTTGTGCAAAGATTCGGTTAACAAACATACATCTACGAAAACACACATTCTAATCAGTTTATTGATATCAGATGAAAAGGGAATACCACCTTGAGTCAGTCTTTACATTTCAATATTTTGTACTTCATCATCATCATCAGCCGGGAAACTTCCAGCTGCTGGACACAGGCCTCTCTCATGGTACGCAACATCGACCGGTCCCGAGCCACATAAGTAATACTTAAAAATATATATAAAATAGAGAATCTTTATCACAGCACTTTAGAACAGCAATCAACTGAAATTAATTTTCTTTGAGGCTTATCGTTCTGATAATAAATATAAATCGAAGTGACTATATCATTCATTATCAATTCAAATCTTATCATTTTCGAATTCCAGGTTTATGCCGGACGGAATGTATCTCGATGCAACGAAATTGAGCCCTGAAGAACTAGCGGTAAAGATGAACGAACTAATAAATAAACCAGACAAGTATTCAGAATACTTCAAATGGAAGAATCACTACCGTTACCACAGAAGAAGAGTCAGTGTCGATACAAACGATTACTGTGCATTCTGTGCGTTAATAAATGATGAAGAAAAGGTAAAACAAGAAACTGTGTACGAAGATTTTAATCAATGGTGGAATCCTCCTGATAGATGCTTTATGGATCGTCGAAAACCGACTAGATGAAAGTTTGTTCGTGTTATGAAATAGTTCAGATATTCGAAATGAGTTCACATTTTTCGGTTTCTTGAAAGGTCATAATAAGTTCTGTATATGCAAATAACACAGCTCCTTATATGTGTACATGAACGAATGTATATTAAAACGAAATCTTGTAAATATATTTTGCAAATATTTAATTCGTAAGTATTCTAATTAGAGTAATTTAATATATTTTTAAATTAAATGTATTACAGAATATATACAAATCTCAAGAAATTTTTTGCATATTACTAAAAAAATAATTTGCTATCCTATTTATCAACAGAACGAACCCCTATTCGCTCTGGAACCGATGCAAATGCATATGTTTCGCAGTGGACACAAATCATAACACCCAGCTGATTGTCTCATTCTGAGTGACCACTTCAGTACGCATGTTTATTGTTTTAAAGTTCCTATGTAGGTTTACCTTATCAGACTTGCAATCCGACGTGATGATAAGAAATACCGGTCATTTTGATAACGTGAATTAGTCAACGTTAAAACACTGACTTTGGTAAGATATTTAGCCGACCATTAGGATACAACAGGCAAATTTATCCATGAGCTAAATACATGATTATTTAATAAGAAAAAAGTTAATAAACTAAACTTAATGTAGACTACAGGATGCTAAAGGTAACCTAAATATTTCCAGAAATATACTCTGTATCTGTACGACTTGAGACATTATTCATTTACTATGGGCTATTAGGAGGGAAATCTTCATTAGATACCTGAATTCCTAGTGTAAGAGATTGGGTGTGTGCGATTATACACACTAAACTCCTCCGGTCGTCATATAGGAGAGCTCTGGGTCTTCCAAACGGACGCGGCAGTTCTCGTGTCATGCGTCTCACACCGGAAACCTGAATGAGTAGCAACTCGAAGTCGAAGTCTAATCATCCGCAGTGAACCCACGAGACAGACTCCGAATACAGCCTTGTCCTAACTCCCTCAGAAGTGATATTTCAGTTCCCTACACGTGTCCCTTGATATTGACTTTTGTAGTGTTGATTAGCGACTTTGCCTCGGTAAAAAAATGTTACTTCTTTATTTAATTTGTGATTTACAACAACTTTACAAGCTGGATACTACACCGTCCCGTGGTTTCCTATCGGTACTCAGTTTGGTTGGTGGTAGGGTAATTTCTGTATCCACCTGGCTAGCTACCACCATGTTACCGAAGTCTGCCACCAAACAGCAGTGTTAATAGAACTATTATGTGCCGATTTGAAAGGTAGCAGAGCCAGCGCCTCGTTAGATTGAGGCTTATGGATGCGCACGCTTACCATCCAACGGCCTTATCGTCACTTACCATCAGGTGAGATGAAGGCCAAGTGCAAACCCATCATACATTAAAAAATCCACTTGTATAAAGCCTGTCATAAAGATCGCGACATCGGACTTCCCAGTGGTGGATTGGAGATCCCAATAAGATTTATTTTTGTAGTTACATAGGTGCTGACCATATCCTGAACATTGTTTGCTTTAGTTGCCATTCACGACGCCTCAGGATGACATGGATGGTAATATTGTATGTCTGAGACCGAACACCGCACGGCCATTCTTCTGATTAACGGATTGTTGAAGGAGTATGATTGTATTAGATTAGATTAGTTCGTGCACTTAAACCAAATAAAATTCAGTACGTGGACACCCGGCTAATGAGGTGCTGAAACTGTATCGTCAAAATTGATCATTCCCCATTGTAATAAACTGAGTTACGACCTCAAACGTTTAGTATGCTAAGCTGTACACTTTGAGAACGTTGAATTCCGTAACAGAATTAGCTGCACTTGGATGCATCGAATCGTCCAGAGGTCCGACCTGATTCCAATCAGTGGAGATAGAACTGCCAAGGGCACTAGCGAAATGCAGGAAATTGAACTGTAATAGCCAATCATTTCGTTCGTTTGGAGACGGATGTGTAATAATGGGTCGACAGTTTTTCACTCTCTCAAAATTGATAGTTTCAAGAACGTTTCAAATTGATACTGCGGCTCGGCGCGGCGCAGTGCGGCAGGCGTTCAGGGGCTCTATTTTTGATTCGCTCTACGCGCCGCGAGCGCTCGATTTCTACTGATTTTCGTTCGAGTTATGAAATTTGGTATTTTTGAATCGCTCTTCTACAACGAGTGGTCGGGACCACTCTTTGCGGAGGCGAGCGATAGACTAAACGTCATCGACGAACACTGACATTACCACTTATTGACATTGACGTTCTAAGAACTTTGCATTCCGTTTTCCTTGCATGAATAACCGGTTTTATTTTTCTGTGTAAAACGCATAAAATTAAACATTTTAAGTTATATTGGCATCACCTGAGGCGAATGATTCAAAAATACGGTCAAACCTGTTTTCATGCGACTTGTAGTCGATCGTGACTTAAGTGGTGTGCGACGAAGCTATGTCACACGAGCGAATCAAAAATAGAGACCCATGTCACTGCTTTTTGACCATTTAAATTGTTGAGGAAATTTTAAATAACAAATGGATCATGACTACTAAAGATAATTGATAAACTTGATCGCCTTCAGAACTACTGCATCAGGTTCATATTTGGCTTACGTAAATACGACCATGTCTCTGAATTTCGAGCACAGCTGAAGTGGCTCCCAGTCCGACGCCGTAGGGACTTGCATGTACTCTCACTTCTTTACTCAATCCTTTTTAATCCTCGTACTCCTTCCTACCTTAAAGACCGTTTCTCTTTCCGTTCTTTAAGTCTCACTCGCCCTCTACGTTCTTCTGAGACCCTCCAACTCGACTTCCCCTCTCATTCCTCAAAATTTTACTCAAAATCCTTTTCCGTTCAGAGCGTCCGACTATGGAACTCTATCCCTGAACCCACCAGACGAGCCCCTTCCTTACAATCCTTCAAATCTAACCTAAAAACATATTTCCTTGAGCAGATCGTTTCTTAGCAGCCTTTTTCTTCTTCTTTCCTTCCTTCCTCTTCCCTTCTTCTCCTTTGATTTCTGTTTGTTTATTCATTATCATATCATTATTCATAATCGTGTATGTATTGTGTATATATATATATATATATAAATCCCGGTATCATTTCTGCGTCTTTCCAAAAATCCGCTAATTCTGCGTCCACCTGTTTTTTTGTCAATCCCGCTTGTAGTTTTTGTGAATACTTTCCAAATAATTACATAGATGGCGATAGTAGCACTTACTTAATCGTAACATGCGAAATGTACTATACATTTTTCATTTCACCCTCCATGCTGACTCCTACTATTCTGCGGCGAATGTGGAGTCCGTTCGAGGTCAAATCTTTTATTTTAATTACAAAATGAATACCAAACAATTTAGGAGTATATTATTATTATTGTGTTAGATGGTTTCGTTGCATGTTGTGTGCGCTAAAAGCAGTCGACATTTCTTTATTAGGATTGTCTACCTATAGTTTCTTGCTACAATTTAAACTTAGAGTGGAACATAAATATTTGAACGATAAGTAAAAAGTCCGGGGGATCCAGGAATCGCAGTTCTTCCGTCGAGAGTGTGCAATCTTTTTTATTATTATTAGTTAAGATAGACCAACACTTGACCTCAAACTCACCTGATGGTAAGTGACGATGAGCTCGACGATGTTACGTGTTGGTCTAGAAGGTCTCTTCTTTTGAAGATTCCCAAGTTGTAATTTTCGGGGAACACGGAAACCGGTAGTGTATTCCATATTTTTGCTGTACGCACGATAAATGTGGAAGCGAAACGCTTCGTGCGAGCTGTAGGAATATCAACAGTGTACGGGTGAAGGTCTGCCGTTCTTCTGATTGACCGGTACTTGAACGGCGAAGGTGGAATCAACAAAAATAGCTCCAGCGCACACTCTCCAAAATGTATCCTATAAAATACCGAAAGGTAGGCAACCTGACGCCTATGTTCGAGGCTTTGGAACTTTGCCTTATGTAGCGTATCGTTGCCTATCAGTCTCATAGCTCGACGCTCCACCGAGTCCAAAGCAGCTAGTTGATAGCGAGCTGAACCATCCCAAAGATGGCAGAGGTACTCCATACATGATCTTACTTGAGCGCAATATAGACTCAAGAGCTGTGATGGCTGGAAGTACCGTCTGACCTTCGATAGGATGCCTAGTTTTTTGGCCGCAGTTTTTGCTATGGACTCGATGTAGCTCCCGAAATTGAGATCAGACGAGATTTCCAATCCCAGGAGCTCAAGACGGTTTGTTATCGGTATGGATACATTTTGGAAAGATGGAGCAAGGTGAAATGGACTCCGCTTCGCTGTGAACAGACACGCCTGTGTCTTCGACGCATTGAATTTAACTGAATTGGCTTCGCCCCAATCGACACGGCCTTCAGCGTCAGTTCAACACGTTCTACCGTTTCCTCTCTGAGGGAACGAGTGCTCAGACTACTGGCCTGTGCGGTGGACACATAGCTCTCCGTTACTGTGCTGTCATCTGCGTACCCAAAGATACCGGGCATTAAAAGCAGGTCGTTGATGTGCAGCAAAAATAGAGTAGCAGAGAGAACAGATCCCTGAGGGACACCAGAATTGATGCTCAGCAGATCAGACGAGCAGCCGTCAATGACTACTCGAATCGATCTGCCCCTCAGAAAGTCCGATATCCACAGGCACAAGCCAGCAGTTACCCCATAAGCTGGAAGTTTACTGATAAGGCTATCATGCCAGACCCTATCAAAAGCCTTCGAGATGTCGAGTGACACGGCAATAGCCTCACTGTGTTTCTCGATGGCTTCGCTCCATTTGTGAGTGGCATAAATGAGAAGATCCCCAGTGGACCGGCCACGGCGAAATCCGAACTGGCGGTCACTGAGAAGATCGTTAGCTTCCAGATATGCCAGGAGGCGGTTGTTTAATGCACGCTCCATAATCTTGCAGAGTATGGAGGTGATTGCGATGGGTCGGTAATTGTTAGGGTCAGCACGACTGCCTTTTTTAGGCACAGGCTGCACGTTAGCCAACTTCCAGGACTCGGGGACTTTCCCAGTGCTCAGGGAGAGTTTATACTGGCGTGTCAGGACAGGGCACAACTCGGGTGCACAGTTCCGCAAGACTATTGCTGGGATACCATCTGGACCACTGGCTTTATTCACGTCTAGATTGCGAAGTATATTAAGTACCTCCTTTTGATGTAAATGGATATCCGGCATTTCGGAATCACAACGGGGTACATTTGGTGGAGTTTTGTTCACAGTGTCTAGACGTGAGTTGCTCGCAAAAAGAGATGCAAATAGGTTTGCTTTCTCAATCGCGGAGTGAGCCAGTGATCCGTCAGGTTTCACCAGTGGAGGCAAGGACGGTCGGCAGAAATTTGCCTCGACAGATTCGGCAAGAGACCAGAATGCTTTACTCCCAGAAGGGTAAGAAGCTAGTCTGGCTCCAATACGGCCAATATGGTCAAACCGAGCCTTGCGCATAGTCTTCTTGCAGGACTTGGCGGCTGCGTTGAACGCTTTCTTTAATCGACGTGTGTCCGGAGCTTTACGACTACGAGCATCTGCCCATTCCAGGTAAGCGGAGTGTTTTCGTGCTTCAGCTCTCTTGCACTCCGAATTAAACCAAGGGCGAGCTTTACTCTCGAGTGACGTGTCGAAGTACGGAATGAAATACTCCATAGCTCGACAAATCACATCTGAGATTGAATTAGCGCAGCTCGACGGATCGTCTGTACTGAAACACGTTTGCCGCCAAGGATAAGATGCAAAGAAATGACGCATCTCATCCCAATCTGCTGACCTGTATCGCCAAACTCGCCTAGTTCCCTTGGTACTAGGGTCAGCAGGTGAGTAAATAGATACAGATTTCACCAGACAGTGGTCAGAGGTACCTAGTGGGGAGGAAACCGACACTTGGTATCTGTCTGGATCAGTTGTCAGTAGAAGGTCCAAGCAGTTTGCGGTGTGATCATCGACGTCCGGTACTCTCGTTGCACAAGTTACCAGCTGGGTGAGATCTAGCGAAAGAGCTAATGCCCGCGCCTCTCTCCCAGCGTGGTCGGTCTTCTGGTATGGGAACAACCATTGTTGATGATGAGTATTAAAGTCCTCCAGAAAAACGAGTTGTGCAGACGGGTACCGTTGTTGAGCAGCTTCAGCTGCTTTGCCGAGATAATCACATAGCCTCGTCGTGTCCTGATCAGTTCCATGTGACCTGTAAACAGCAGCGTAGACTAGCTGGTGCGTGCCTGTATCCACCAGTAACCACATTACAGAGAAGCTTGGGTCCTCAAGGTTCCGGAGACGCCGACAACAGATGTCATCACGGGCATACGCACAAACTCCAGCTTTGCTGGCAAATTTGTGCTCCAAGGACCAAGTACCCTGGGTAATTGAGGTATGCTGTGTCTGTCGGACATCTGATCTGAGTCTCCGTCAGAAAGAGCATGTGCGGCCTCTCAGCCTCAAGGTGTTGATGGACTGAAACGAGATTGGAGTGCAGACCTCGAATATTACTGAGGTGCACTTTGAGCGCGAGGACGTGCTTCCGCTGTGGGATTCTCTTTTCTGTATTTCATGTGGGTTTTTTGGTTGGAAGAGTGAAATAGGCAGGATGAAAGAAGTGGGACGAGACGCGGCACTGCTAACCCAGTGGTGCTTACCATGTTCCCCACTGATGGTAAGCTAGTTTGGAGCGCGCAGGGACGCCCGACCCCCCCGGGAGTGGCCATCGGGTCCTCGCATCCGGTCGCCAACCGGCACGATGGAGCACCCCGGGGTTTTTCACAAGGTGGCGGGGCAGCCTTAACCAGCAGTAACCAGCCACGGCCGAAGCCTACCACCGGTAAAGATGCTGCTCGTTTAGCGCCATCCAGGGGTTACGTGTAGGCATCTAGGGCAAAACCTACGGACGCGAGCAGCTTCGACCCCCAAATGATTCAATCAACCCCCCAACCAATGACCCCAATCAAAAGAAACATGATTAGCACGGGACACCACCGATAGTGAATCATCATTTAGTGATATCAGTCACAGCGATGTCACATCGACATTTGACCAGATGATTTCTACAGCAATCAACGAATCATTTAATTTAGCGGATTCTGAGCGGACGTATTCGGACAGTAGTGACTCGGAAATAGATTATCACTATTTTCTAAAGTGCGCTCTTTGTGGAAAAGACAACAGTAATCCTTTATACAGCTACTGCGAAAAATGTTTCAAGATCAGAAAATGTTTCAAATTGAAATCTAACCGAAACAGCAAAGACAGTACAAATAAAAAATTCAGTGAGCAGGATCTTAGGAGGAGAGAAGACATGACTAATGAAAACACGAGATCATATAGGTGTTACTTGCGATCACGCAAACGCTGCGCTGGAGATTCTGCTTTGGAGCAACCACCGCAAAAATATGCTAAACAAGATTTGGATGTTGTGCAGTACTCTGTTACTGGGCGTTTCATAATATACTGAACATATTGTGGATGTTTAATTTGTCCAGTTGGGCTAGATTTATTTAAAGGACCCTAATGGTCTGCCTGCAAACATTGAAGGATTTGAAAATTTGAATTTCCATTAAGATTTCTCATGATAACAGCTCGGTGCTGTCATTTCTTACTACTTACCTACTGTATTTCTAAAAATAAAAATAGCACACTAATAATAATAATAGTACCTATTTTTATCAATTCTATATTTATCAATAATAAATATGTTATTAGTATTATTATTTTCACGAATATAATATGGTAAGTAGATTTTTCTCTTCTGAATATTGATGTTACTAGAGTAAGTAGTTATCGAAATTAATTGGACGTAGTTTTGCAAAAACGTTCCAATCCACAACATGATCAAAATGGAGTTAATCACACCAGCGTACTTGATTAATGGCCTCCCACCATGTGACAAAAATACTTTTGTGAAAATGTAAATTATAGCTCATTTTCCAAATGTTCCAACCCACACTTTTCATAATCTATAGCACATTTTTAAGGTAAAAATGATCCAACCCTCTTGAAAAATGAGGTTAGCATAGATTAATATTTTGCAATAATGATTCAAAAAGCTTAGAACGTTTTTACGAAATAGATTTTCATTTGCACACCATTTTACAGTAATGTTTCAAAATGATTGGAACGTTTTTGCATAACAACGTCCAATTGCATTGATTTTTTATTAAAACACACACTCACAGGGCGCACCATGTGTAAGTAGGTATGGAGCACTGCGAGTGTGTGTATTATTTTGCTTCATGAAGCTGTTCTTGTCTGAACCTCCAATGAAACTTTAAACGTCAGTATTACGTATAACATTTGCTAAAGGAGATGGACAATTTTGGCTACCAAATGATAGCTCATTATGAGTGCTGTTTTATTATATTTTAATTATATTATATTTATTTTTGAGGCGCATTATTAAAAAAATACCAAATCATACACGCTATTTTTCATGCGAAATACGCGCATACAGCCACTTTGTCAAGTGAAATTAAATGCGCCTCTGAAAAAAAAAAAGAATTAAACAGCTTTTGAAGTGGGCTTTCATTAAATATTTTTGCTTGATTTTGACTCACTATTGTGCGTCCGGCGGCAAAATGAGTCCGCACCGCACCGCAATAGGCAGTACAGAAGAGGGTAATGGGTGAGAACCAGTGTGTGCCGAAGGGCGCAAAACAGTTGTTAGGATGGTTTAAAATATACATTTAAGGGGTAAAAAGCGCGCGGGGGGAAAGGTATACGTCGCCGCGTGCAGCGCCACAGTGGCGTGCGGCGGAGTTGCGAATTAAAATTTCACATTCGGAACAAAATTACGTCCGAACAAAAACTTCTTAAATAATAGCCTAGATGTCAGAACCGTCGCTGAAGTAAAAATAACGGCGATTGCAATCTGGCGTCCGTATACGGACGCAATAGCGCGGTGGACGCAGGATTAAATGAGAATTTGGCAATAGGAGGACGCAAGATTGTTTGTGGGATATATATATATTATATATATATATATATATATATATACAATACATACACGATATATATATATATTATTTATTTATTTATTAATATATATTTAGCACCACCTACTTACCCCTTCTTAATTACACGATTCTTCTGCCCCAAGGTTGCCTGGAAGAGATCGCTTTTAGCGATAAGGCCGCCTTCATTGTACCTTTTATGTTCTTCTCTTTTCTTTTCTGTTTTTTTATTTTGTGTGTGTGTGCAATAAAGTTTATTTGAATTTGATAATTTACAAGTAACGAGTTACCTTTGTGACTACTATTTCAAAAATTATCGACCAGGAAGCTATAGCCCCTGTTCTTTACCATGCCATAGGCTACGTGTGTGATAAAAGATAATAAATTCGGCCTGCAGTTTGTTCAAATGTTCGCTCGACTGCAAAAAGACCTTTGTGCCATGTCAACTACATGTCAAAGTCACCTTTACTTGACATTCCCCTGAAGACAATGCATATAATGTATATTGAATGTGCTATTGCTATGCTACAGTCGCACGGGAATACAACTGTTTAAACTACGAACAGCTACTAGGTGACGTAAGTTATCAGTCCTAGACACAAGTCTATGTAAATATTCCAGTAGAAATATTACATGGCATTATAAATTCACATATAAATAATAATACAGTATCAAAAATTAGAAGTAAGTTAAAATTGTTTACATACATAATGATTTACTTACATGGTTAGTGAGTTACTTGTATGTTGTTTATTTTATTGATAGAGTCACTTATTTACAATTACAAACTTATACAATACTAATAATAATAAAAAATACAATAATAATAATAAAAAACCAAAACCAAAAACATATATTTACAAAGTGAACACTTCGTCTAGGGCTAGAAAGTGAAATTAGTAAATGTAAATATAATAATGCGTTCAAAAAGAAATAAAACCCGACTTCAACTGCCTTAAAAATGTTCACCCTGAGAGGTAGAATTATCTGGGTACATATTTGATTTTTGTTGATTTTCTCAAAAAGCGCTCAATCAATTTCGATAAAATTTATACCAGACCACATATGAAGTATGTTCTACCAAACAAAAAAAGAATTATCACAATAGGTTCCCAATTGGCGGAGTTACAGCATAACATACATGCAAAAACATACAATCGAATTGAGAACGTCGTCCGTTTTAGATGTCGGTTGAAAAATTAAAACCCATGGATAACTCACAACTTAATTTATTGCACAAGGAATAGAAATAAACTAAACAAAAATTTCAAAAAACACCCTAACAATGCACTAGAAAAAGAGAAATACATTAAATATAGAAGAATCTGTAATTTCCCAATTAAAAGAGCACGTGAAATATACTATAGCTGTAAATTAAACAAATGCTCAAATGATAGTAAGCAAATTTGGAAAATTATTAATGAGGTGACAAACAGAAAAAATAAACATAAAAATGACGTAATATTCTTTCTGAAGACCTTCTCAATCTCTGCTCATGTATATGCTCATAGGCTGGGGGAACTGCGGCTCGACTTTTTTGTGAAACTTAATATTGCACAGAAAATTAATCTCAAAATCTAAAGAAGAACATAAGATTTTCTACCGAGACATTATTTCAGCTTTGTGATGTCCTAACACCTCGTAAACTGTACGCATGGCAACTTACAATCTACATGTCCTGCCATTTATTCAACTTTCCTGAAACAGTTCGCAACACCCGTTCAACCACTTTTACAAACTACATAATACCTTTTACGACTAATAACTTCAGTAGACATCACTTCACCTTATTAGCTCCACGTTTCTATAATTTATTACCGAACAGTGTTTCACAATACATAGATTCAAGTGATAAATCTACCTATATTAAACATACACTCAAAAAATTTCTACTGGAATGTAGCCCGACTGATTTTATTAAAAAACGGTATCAAATATCTAAATTAACCAAATAAATATAAATATTTCGCGCGAAGCGTTTCGCTTCTTCATTTGTCACGTTTCCAACTAAGGAGTGGAATTCCCTGCCGGCTTCTTAGTTTCCCAAGCGCTAAATAAAGCCAGAATGAAGCGGCTGTTTCCAGGAAATCGTGTACCAACCTAGACTATATCTTCACTTAGCATCAGGCGAGATTGTGATCAAACGGAAACCTACCTAATTTTAAAAATAAAGTGAAAGTTTCAAGCTTCCAAAGCTTTCAACTTGATATGTTACGAAGTTTCTGCTGTTATTTGATCCAAGCTACCATCAACTTGGTGACCTCTGGCACATTTACAAACTGGACATCGTGCTTCTGGCCAAGCTCGTTGAATTTGATCTCTTTGATGGTCTCCCATCCGTCTGTTGCAGCAGCCTTCTGTGTTCCGTATGCTGACATCCAAGCCGATGTCAAAGGCACTTTGTGTTCCTTGCAGATCATTCGTCTGAAAATAACTACGGTTATAATATTTGCTTATTTTATCTGTTAGAGATGAGACCTCAATTTTCAGAGTACTAGGGGCCCAACTCCTCAGGCTCACTTATTTGGCTTTTAGACAATCTGATTGCACTTTTACAATTCTTTTAGAATATTTACTAAATTCTAAGTTCCTATAAAATTTTGTAAAGTGACGCACGCCAGCATTATCGTCATGTACAGCCTGCGGCAATCCATTGTTGGACATAGGCCTCTTCTAGAGTGCGCCACTCGATTCGGTCCTCTGCTCTCCGCCTCCATTCACGTCCTACGTAAGTGGTCTTTCCACCTCGCCGGGGGACGTCCTACGCTACGTTTGCCTAGGCGTGCTCACTCGTACACTAGTTATATAGGCTTTTTTATTTGTTATTATTTTCGTTACTTACCTTATTCTTAGGAGTTCAGTACAAATACCAAGCTTCCTAAAATCACGGTGAACCATTATTCCTCTGCCAACGTACAACTTCTGAGATAGATATTCCTTCATCACGGTGTGCTCCTCAGAGATGAAATCAGCCACTATGTTTACGTATTTTACCATTTGTTTGGTTTTGAACTGAAGAGATGACACATTCATTAA